>CM064058.1:49396474-50646474 GCA_032594955.1 Panicum miliaceum | reverse complement strand
TCTTAAATGACTTCATCAATGAATTGGTGTTTGTTGAACAACATCTCGGGTTGGAAGACCCTAGATATCCTAATCATGTTTATAGGTTAAACAAGGTGCTCTACGGGCTCAAGCAAGCTCCTCGGGCTTGGTATGAACGCCTTCCTGACTTACTACTTGAGAAGGGCTTCAAGATCGGGAGGGTGGATACCACTCTATTCACAAGGATCATCAACTATGAGCTTTTCATTTGTCAAATTTATGTTGATGATATCATTTTTGGTTCAACTAACCCCACTTTGTGTAAGGAATTTGGAGAAATGATGGCTAAGGAATTCGAGATGTCCATGATCGGTGAGCTCAACTTCTTCCTTGGTTTTCAAGTCAAGCAATTGAAGGAAGGGACATTCATCCATCAAGAAAAGTATACTAAAGATATTCTCAAGAAATTCAAGATGCATGATTGCAAGCCAATCAAGACTCCAATTCCAACAAATGGACATCTCGACCTTGATGAGGGAGGTAAACCAGTAGACCAAAAGCTTTATCGTTCTATGATTGGGTCTCTTCTTTACCTTACCGCATCTAGGCCCGATATCATGTTTAGTGTATGTACGTGTGCTCACTTTCAAGCTAATCCTAAGGAATCTCATCTTAGTGCCGTGAAAAAGATCCTTAGATATCTCAAGCATACACCTAGCATAGGCTTGTGGTACCCCAAAGGCGCTAGTTTTACACTCTTGGGATACTTGGATTCGAACTTTGCCGGATGTCGTGTTGATCGTAAGAGTACATCGGGTGGGTACCACTTTCTAGGGCGTTCCTTGGTCTCTTGGTCTTAAAAGAAACAAAATTCCGTGGCTTTGTCAACCGCGGAGGCGGAATACTTCGCCGCCGGGGCTTGTTGTGCTCAAATCCTCTATATGAAGCAAAGCCTCTTGGACTATGGTGTGAAACTATAAAGGATCCCACTCCTTTGTGATAACGAGAGTGCCGTAAAAATTGCTAATAACCCAGTTCAATACTCTCGCACGAAGCATATAGATATTCGCCATCACTTTCTAAGAGATCATGTGGCCAAGAACGATATATCACCTTGCGGTGTTCGTTCCAAAGGTCAATTGTCGGAGATCTTCACAAAACCTCTAGATGAGAGCACGTTTTGTAGGTTGCGAAGTGAGCTTAAAGTTTTAGATGCTTCTAACATCATGTAATTACCTTGTCATTTAGTTACATCTCATATGTACATGTGCTAGGAGCTTGTCTAACCTTGTCAAGACAGTGATGAACATGGGTCTTGCATGAGCCGGTGGTACTTTGTTTCGCTCATGGCATGTTGTTGGGTTCATCATGAATAAGCTTGACAAGGGATCAAACTTGACAAGATAGATTTAATTAATGTTATGGATCTTTGCTTGCCATATAGCGTGCATTCATGTTTAATTCTTGCTTTGCATAGCATTGCATTGCGTTAGTAGCATCACAAGGGAGCAAATCACACTTCGAGACGGATATTCATGCCAAATATGATATATCACCTCAACAAGAGTGATAAGATCAATGTTGCGCTTTCATGCCTATTGAATCATGTCCTAGCGAACTTAAAGCGTCAATCTCTAAGTTCATAGGCCGTATGATTCATACATTTCTTGGATCTTGTGTTTATCCTCACTTCTTTCTTATTGCCTATGGTTATAGAAGCTCTTGAGCATTATATTGTATGAGTGTTTGAGGGGAGAGGCTGTCCCTTGAAAATGGTTCAAATATTGTGTTTATTGCCTTGGATGATTAATATTTGGATCAGAAGTAAAGGGTGTAGTTCAGCAAAGATTTCTTTGTAGCATCGAATACTCCGACTGGTGATCGGGACGAGCGTCGGTTCATTCGTCGCTTAAGGGATCTCAGCACAGTGATCATAGCCACTATTCATTAATCCAACGCCCTTTCCGGTCATGTGTCGGAGCATCCGATCGCCACCGTCGGTGCATCTGGTTGCCTCCAGTATGACCAAATTCAAATCATTTCAGATCTAGTCAAAGTTGTTCCGACGCTTACTCCGTCGCCTAGGTTTTCGGACCGTCGGTGCATCCGGCACCTCTTTAGTTCGCGATTCCACCCTGTTAGCGCCTCCCTTATCTACTCGTGGGCCCCGTGCATCAGTTCTTTCTTCCCAATCCGAATCGCCGCCTATCTCTCCCGTGAGACCGTGCCACCGCCCGTACGCCGCGCCAACGCTCGTACGCCGCGCCGCCGCCTACACACCTCCGCATCCACCGCGTGCTGCCACGCCGCCGCACCTTTGCTCCACCCTGTGCAGTCGCTTGCGCCTCAACCACGGCAAACCCTAGCGTTGCTTAGCCACAGCCCGTTCCACACCACCGCGCTGCTACACCCACGCCTCACCGCTGCACTGCTTCACCCGTGCACTGCCGCCGCCCAACCGAGCCACAACTGCGACCGTCGCCGACCTGAGCCCCACCTTCCTCTGTGCCCATAGGGTGTTCGATGCTTTGCCCCACCCATTTTTTCTTCATGCTCTCCTTCAATCTGCAGTGGTGTGTCTTACTCTCTCTTTTCTTCTACCTGCAGCATCCTTTTTACACATGTTCTCACCCTATTGCAACATCTAGTAGTCACTATCTCACTCATACACATCTTGACACTTTACTAGATCCTTAGGACACACCCACATACACACACACCTACAAACCTTTCACATCTTTTTAGTGTGGTACATAGCAGAGATAGAGGCACATCCACTAGAATTTTTACCTAGGCTCAATCGATTCCATGCTTTGCTTAGGTCTTTCTCACCTCTAGTTTATTATTCCTGTACTGTTTAAATAGCCCTGTCTTGTGTCTATTATCTTCCACCAATTCTCGATGACAGATGGCAGGTGACAGAAAAGGAAAGGGTAAGGTAGTCGAGCAGCCGAAGAAGAAGCGGACTCTCGAGCAGCGCGAGTGGGACCGTGCTCTCTGAGTGCCAGACACACAGGGTCAGACGCAGCGATCAATGCGTATCCGTGAGGCACCGGCCGACACTCAGGGGGAGTCAGGGGCAGTAGGTACTCCACTACGCCGCTCAGGGCGTACGCGTGCTTTAGCAGCAGCAGCAACACCTCCTCGTCCTGGTCCACGGACCCGAGGTGGAGGCACACAGAGGGCAGCATTTCGCACTCAGCAGTCTCAGTAGACAGGCAGTGGTACTAGCAGTGCCAGTGGTAGCTCGAGCAGTGAGACAGAGGCTAATACATAGGCGGCTTCACAGGCAGCACTAGCACCAGCACCTGAGCCACTCTTGCTCAGAGACATCCGAGGGCTTCCAGGGCCCAAGGTCCGCATACTCCGGGCAGTTGCAGAGGAGGTTTGGTGGCTAGCAGAGTGTGAGCCCAGGGTGGACGTTTGTTTCTGGACATTGATTCAGGAGAGTTTTTACTACGTGTATCAGAGGCTAGGGACCCGGTTCAGCGAGCACAGGATGCTCAACTGGGGATCACTTCGTGCGTCAGCTGGTGGAGTTCCGATACTCCCATTCTTTGAGAGGTACCCATGACTGGTAGCTTTGCTGAGCGAGAGGGCTACATACGTCCGCGAGTGGGTACATACCTTCTACGCGACTCTGTTTGTCGAGGGCGAGAGGGAGTCCATACAATTTATTTTCGCTGGTGGACGATGGAGGTTGTCTCGCGACACGCTTGCTCGACGCTTGGGAGTGCAGCTGGCAGCTGATCACGGGAACATTATTTCCCTGCACTCTCTCGCTGACCAGGACACCGAGGCACCTCGCCGTGCTCACGAGCCGCTCTTTCCTTCAGACGAGGATGTCAGCTTTTTTTTCTAGCAGCCGTGCTTGCCAGGCACACCCAGGACACCGGACAGACTCACTCTAGTGGCGTACGTCGTTCACAACGCTTTGAGGAGGAGTCTGCTCTACAGGCAGGGGTACGCCGAGTGTATCACCGCCCTTCAGCAGTGGATGCTAGTGTATATCTTGGGAGGACTGGATTTTGATATAGTCAACCTGTTTATCTGTGAGCTCGAGGACGCCATTATGGATGGCATGGCATGACAGTACATCGACAGCAGCCCTATGCACACTGGATCAGTTGGATCTGTGCTCAGCTAGCTCAGGGTCACTATATGGAGGATTACACGCGCTCAAGGACTCGCTTCAAGGTCTACTCACCAATTTGACCTCGTGACGGTCTCTGAGGGGCGAGAGGACAGCGTAGAGCCAAGCAGATTCTTCAGCAGAGGGCCGAGGCAGAGGGAGCAGCAGATCCTACAGCAGCAGAGGCCGCTTCACTTGCAGCAGCAGAGGCCCTCCTCCCGTCCTACCTAGCTACTGATTCAGAGGACTCGGAGGATGACGAAGATTTTATCCCTTCTATACCAGTCCACCGAGCAGCCCACGACTCCGAGGTAGGCCCATTAGGGGAAGCAACTGCAACAGACACCGAGGGGGCCGAGAACCACGACCTCACACCTTCTTCACCCCCTCCGGTTATAGCTGCCCAGGTCACCGTTCCAGATACGCTTGCTATGATACTCTAGGCACTTACTGAGGAGCAGTGTCGTTCGAACGAGAGACAGGACAGACTCCAGGCTGAGCAGGCACGTATTCAGAAGGCTCAGATGGTGATGTTTCAGGAGATGAGGCAGCAGCAGGATGTTATTCGACAGCAGCTCCTTCAGCAGAGTCAGATTCAGCAGCAGATGTTCACGTTTTTCTCTAGCTGTTTGGGCACTGTATACCAACACTTAGGACTTCTTGTGCCTCAGCCTCCGACACCACAACAGCTGCAGTATGACCTGACAGCTCCTCCTCCTGCTGCTGGTGGGTTTGTGCAGACACCTTTGGCCTCGCTCCCGATGTCGCCACTATTTCAGACCGGGGTGTTTGCAGTTCCAGCTCAGGCACTAGTTCAACAGCCACAGATGACAGAGCAACAGCGAGCACAGTACTTAGAGCAGCAGCAGTTCCTTCAGCAGCTCCAGCAGTGCTCTCTCCAAGTCACAACACTCAGTTTTGACACGACGCCTCCGCCTGTCCAGCCTATCCGTCCATAGGTCATCTGTCCTTCTCCGGCAGACTCCATGATCGTATCTTCTTCAGTCACTTTGGAGCCAGCAACGTCTTCTGCTCCTTCCTCTTTAGCTGCTCCAGTGACTGCGCCAGTTGAGGACTCTCCCACCGCCACACACTCCGACACCTATGACAACGACCCTGACCGCTTTATCACTTTGCCGTCTGTCACTCATGCTCCTTCCTCTCCAGCTCCTTAGTTCCATAGCTTCGCCTTCCTTTTTGGTGCTTTGTTGCCAAAGGGGGAGATAGATAGGGGGAGTAGAGATAGGGGGAGCAGGGTGGTTTGTGGCGTGATTTGGACCTTTCATGGCTTTTGTAGTATGGACATGTCATTTGGCTTTTGTGTTTGATAGTGTGTTGACATGTCCCTACTTGTGGATTTCATTTCAGTTATGCGTGCTTGTTCAGTTTATTGCTTATCCTCTTGCATGTGTTGTTGTCTAGCGCTTTCAATTTCATATTCTTGCTATCTCTACTTTGTGTTGTCATTAATCACCAAAAAGGGGGAGATTGAAGCGCATCTAGGCCGATAGATGCATTTGGTAAGTTTCGGTGATTAATGACAACCGTATGTGACTAATGTGTGTTTTGAAGGAATTACTAATTATCAGATATGTCACATATGAAATATGAAAGGAGACCCCTCAATTCTTATTGATATGCGAGCCCAAGATTTGAAATGCAAGATTAAGGACCTTTCTTGTATCAAGTGTTACAAGGAGATGAAGGACGCTTGATTTAGTTTAGGTTTTATAGTGTTTAGTCTTTGACCGTACTATTAAGGGGGGTTCTAGAGTTGGTAGCTTGACTTAAAACGAGTTGGCCTTAGAATTATGCACACTTGCTCAATCTCAGTTCAAAACAACTCAAAGAAGCCATATGAACACTTGGAAAAAGAAGAAACTCAAAGAAAGTTCAAACCTCAAGTCAAGTGATCAAAAGCTGGAAAATTACTAGGGACTGGATGATCCGCAGGCAACCATCGGAGCATCTGTTTAGTGATCGGATCAAGCATCAGAGCAATTCTGGGAGATAACACGATCAAGTCAGAATTATTTCATTATGACCGGATGATCCAACGGCCCTTGAAACAAGTGTCGGTGTAATTTTTGGACTTTTACTGCCCGAACATTGTCTTCAGGACAAGATGATCCGCCATGAGGCGTCGGAGCATCCAACACCAGACCGGACATGGCGTCAGAGTAATGACGCCAGCAAAAGCAGCTCTGTCAGCCCCAACGGCTACTATTTGGCCTTAGTGTGACCGAATGATCCGTAGGCTACCGCCGGATAATCTGACACTATGTATATTTTTGGAAACAAACTACAAACGGCTACATTTTGATCTCAAGTCTATATATACCCCTTCCTCGGGTCTTTTGGACTGCCTTTGCCATTCTGAACACTTGAGGCCACCCTTGAGCTAAAGAGAAACACTAGAAGTCAAGAGGAGAAGAAATTGAGCTTCGAGAGTTGATTCAATCAAGAAGAAATCATTCCTTGGAGTAGCAAGTGTGCTTGAGCTTAGGGCCAACTTAGTGTAGGTCAAGTGAAGTCTTGAGAGCTTGTTACTCTTGGTGTTTGATGGCACCTAAACGGCCTTGGTGATCGGTTGCTCTTGGTGAGCTATTGGAGTTTGTGGGAGCCCCAAGAAGAGAAGTTGTACACGGTGTGAAGCTCGCCGTTTCGAAGATGGAGAAGAAGCATGTGACACCTGGCCCAATTGGCATGTGGCCCAGTAGTGGCCCATGAGTGCTGTGTGCAAATGTTTAGTACCACCTTGCTAGTTGAGCAAGGGTGGAGCCAACTTATATAAGCCTTTGTCCTCCAGTCATAGCACCATCGGGTTAACCCTTTTACACGAAGCGAGGACGAAAGTGTAAGCATGGTGCTTTGTGTATGCGGGCCCGCCCCTTGGAAGGGCTGGGCAGTGCGGCTTTGGAGGATGGGGTGTGATAGAATGGTATCAAAGCCGACCCTCGCGGTTGCACGTACGGGTTAGTGTGCGAGCATATGGCGCATGGCGTGTGTGGACCCGGGTGGGACACACGGCATGGCATATGGTGCCGGCACTGGACGTGCGGTCGTGCGCTAAGATGGGACGTTCCTGGATACGATACGGGTCAGTGTGCAGGCATATGGCGCATGGCGCGTATGGGTCCAGATGGGACACACGACATGGTATATGGCGCCGATATTGGACGTATGGTCACAATGTTGGAACGACGAGGACGTCGGGTTCTTTGAGGGGGGGGGGGGGGGTGTATGTGACACCCGGCTCAATTTGGATGTGGTCCAGTAGTGGCCCTTGAGTGTTGCGTGCACATGTTTAGTACCACCTTGCTAGTTGAGTAAGGGTGGAGCCAACTTATAAGCCTTTATCCTCCAGCCATAGCACCATCGGGTTAACCCTTTTAGACGAAGTGAGGACGAAAGTGTAAGCATGGTGCTATGTGTATGCGGGCCCGCCCCTTGGAAGGGCTGGGCAGTGCGGCTTTGGAGGACGGGGTGTGACAGAATGCTCCATCACACCCGGTTTTTAAAAGAAAACCGAATGCATAACTATATGTATGCTAAGATCAAGTTCCATACATATAGTGACGTTATAATCGAATAATGAGCAACAATGTCACGAAAAAGAGACTTACAACGACTAAAAAACTATCAGAGACACACAGCTTATCCTGGAAATGAAGGCTCCAACTTCACAGCAATCGACCGGGGGTTGCGTAAGCCTAGAACTCAGCAACATCTTCAGCAAACTTCACATCAACTTCCTTTTCTGAGCAGCGATTTTAGCAAGTGTGAGTATACTTATGGTTGGTGCTCAGAAAGTATATTAGGAAATAAATGATATGCAAGGCTTAATCAAGGAGAAAGGCTGGCTGAATAAAGCGGTAAGCATTTTAATAAACAGTTGAACATTAAACAACCTATTTACTAGCCATAAGTGAATATTACCCACATTTATGAAAAACATAGATAACTGAGAAATAAATAAGCTTGAAATCATTAATCAACTGAATAAAACACAAGTTCCATTTAATTAAGTTCATGTGAGGGTCTGAGCCGCTCTTGACCATGAGCACGGCTGATATATCAGTTTTACACTCTGTAGAGGTTTCACACTTTACCCACAAGTCGTGTCTCCCTTGATGCCCGGGTTTGCAAGGCCCTTAAACAGTTCCAAGGTGAGTGGCAAGGATTTACTTCGAGGCCTTTACAAAGACTCCCTAACAAGTAGTAGCCCGCTAAGGTTTCAGCCGCTAGGCGAGTGCACCCTCCCCCAAAGCGAGTGTACCCCGTAGGCGTACCAACCCCTTTAGCAGGCCGAGTACCCCTCTTGAACCTAGTCCCCCTCTTGGGCCTTTCGGTAAGCTACTAACAAGCTAGAGAAATCTAATTAATTAGCCAAGACCAGAGCCATGTAGTCCTTGTGGTTGCACTATTTTCCCGGGTGGTCGCTCCATGGTTTAAATTAATTGTCATAAAATATTGATTCATCTCAGAGGTTCCAAAAGAAAGTATTTCATGTATGAAGTATTGTTTTCATAAACCACCCGAAACCATAATTTAGCAACTAAGAAGACTACCCAAAAGATATATAACCCGGCTTTCAAGGACATGGATAAACAATATGGATAGATAGATACCCGTCAAGTTAATGCATGCAAGCGTAAATATAAATAAATAAAGGTTATTGGGATAAAAGTATGATCAAGAAATATACTTTCCTTTATTCCAAAAAAGAATAGTTGTTTAGAGTCTTCAACCGTTGTTCTTCATCTCTTAATCTTCATAGCTCTCGTATTGCGTTCCTTCTACTCGCGACAACCATCGGCACAAATATACAAGAATCAAGCAAACAAGCACAACTGAGAAAATAGCACTAAATAAAAGAAAAGCATTACAAGAACACACTGAAGGAGAGGGCTCGAAGCTACGATCGCGAGAGCGCAAGAAACACTGAAAACGGAGCTACGGTGGAAAGATTCAACTATCGGAAGATTTGCATTATAACAGAAAAGAAAGCTATAAGCTGAATTTATTTTAATTATGAAAACAGATGTAGAGAATACATTAGAATTAACTCAATTTAATTTATATTTGTAAAGACGAGATAAATTTAGTCAAATTTTATTTATTAAATTTATGTACAAATTAAGCTAATTAATTATTTAACTAGCACATAAAACACATAACGATGTTGGTTTCCGCTTTCCTGGCGACGGCGCGCAGGGGTCTGATCTGCTACACGGGCGGGCAGAGGTAGCGATGTAGGCGTGTCTTACCAGCGAGAAGGGGTGAGGCGACGCTCTGTTCGACGGCCGATGACGCGAAAGGCTGCGGGGGTCTCGCTGCAGCGCGAGGGCTGAGAGGTGAGGCAGCGGCGGCGCAGCACGGCGGGGGTGGCTGCAGGTCAAGGGCTCAAGGTGCGGGGTCGCTCGGCTCAAAAGAAAGGAGTCGGCCGCCCTGGGCGTCCGTGCTCGAGTCGGGTGCAGCCAGGGTCCAATTCGCTCGGACACCGAGCCAGAGGAGACGAGCCCGATAGGCGGGGCCCGCCTGTTGGTGGCTAGGGAGAGAGTAGGTGAAAACGTGGGCCGGCAAAGGTGAAGGATGAAGAGAAGAAAGAAAAATTAAGGAGAAAGGAAAAAGGATTAGGGAAAAAGAAAAATAGAATTTTCCTTTACCCAAAGAAAAAGAGAAAGTTCTAGAAAGTTGAGAATAAACAACAGCAAAAATCTGGAAGATCCTCGGAATGTCAAGAAATCGGATAAGTTTATTCGAGAAGATATTCACATCCCAAAATTAAAAATTTAGGGTGTGACAGAGCATTCTTAGTGAAGCACTTGCGTTCTTGGTGATGCAAGGGAGTCATACCCTTTGTGGGTGCTCCAACGTGGATTAGGGGGAGCGTCAATTCCTCGATACCACGGGAAAAAATTGGGATGTCTCGTGTCCCTCTCTTAATTTCAAGTAATTCAATTAGCTTTACTTATTGCAATCTTTTCTAGTTTGTTTGGTTGTTTGAGTAGGATGATCATTTGTTAGTGTACCACCTTGACTAGGTCACATATTTATTGGTGTGAATCTTTGCTAGGAATCATGGTTATGCTGGTGTATTTTACTACCTAAGGTTGTTCAATTTAGTGTGTTCTAGATGTTAGGATCAAAACTTGTAGACTGGGCAACACTAGCATAGGTTAAGAATTCGATAGATTTCAAAAAAGTCCCAATTCAACTCTCTTCTTGGGCCTCGATCCTTTCGATGGTGCACATGCCGATGGAGGAGGAGGAGGCGGCACGGACGAGGTTGGGTTTTGGTCCAATAAATTTTAGGCTTTAATTAAATTATGGAAAATAATTTCTAGTTTGAAAACAATTTCATGTAATTCCAGATAATTTTTCGAAATTGCAAAAATTACTCAAAAATGCCAAAAGTTCCCATTGATAGTTGGGATACGAGGAGTACAAATAAAGGATAACTTATTTACATGAATGTGAACTGAAATATCGCTAAATTCGAATGAAATTTGCAAAAAATTTAGCATCACTACAGTTATTTACTGCAAACGGTATTGGAGAGGTGCTACACAACCAATTATTGTCTTAATCCGCAAGTGAAGCTCTCCAATTCACTAGGTTGGTTTCCTCAGGAAGCCTCTAAATCTAGGACAAACAGTTTTACAACCTCCGCTAATCGATTGTTATACAATTACTTGTGTTGTCTTTTGCCTTGTCCTTATTTCCTTTGCTTCCTTTATTACTTTTTTTTTTGCAACAACCGTTTCATCCTACGAAAAGGTTTAGGCCAGCAATTAGGACCAGTGCTTTGGATATTTCTTCAGTATTGCCATCTATCTCTAAATTATATATATATATATATATATATATATATATATATATATATATATATATATACACTTGTGGTGCAGGAAGGAGAGGAGGAAAAAATATTGGATAGAAAAGGAAAAAGACATGCTTAGTAAGAAAATTTTAACTCCAAAATTCCAAGAAAAATCTCAAAGATGAAGTTGGACATGACGAACCCAAATAAAATACTTGGAGCCGTAGAAAGGATTCTAGAAGCTTCCAAAAATATTGGGTTTGCTCTAGAAAATCATAAATAAAAGCCAGCAAAATCTAGAAAATTCTGATAAAGTCTAGAAAATGGATAAATTTATTTGAAAAGATATTCATAACCCAAAATTGAAATTTTGGGATGTGACAAATTACTTGTGTTGTCTTTTGCTTTGCCGATATTTTCTTTGCTGCCTTATTACTAAGGATGGAAATGTGAATATGGATATCCGAAATATCCGATATCCGTATCCGTTTAAACATCAATCACACCGTTCAGCTGGGCTGCTGGACGGCTGCTGGGTTGATCAGCTGTTCCGCTCCCCACGTCGCCCATCCAGCTGCTCTCTACCTCCCTTGCTGCTGCAGGACATCATTGGAAGGTCGGTGAAGGCCATGGTGAGGGGGTTGAGGAGGCATACCGTGTTGGTGAGCGAGTGGCAGAGCACCAGGAGGCCCTCCGCGTTGCCGTGGTGGGAGTACTCCTTGGGTGAGTGATGGAGCACCAGCAGGCCTTCGGTGTTTCCATAGTGGATGGGATTTGGAGGAGCTAGATACAAGCTAGGAAGTTCTTACATGGTACGGACAACAGCAAATCAGAATCGATGTATGGATTGCTAAGACACATCATCCTTGTAGCTGCTCCGCTTGCTGTAGTGAAACGTCAATGTGGACTTTCTCTGACCCGAGAAGTTAACCTTCTCATTAGAAGATTGGGTGCAAATTAAATCTTTTTGTTTACATCATCATGTTCCATCAATAGAGGAATGTAGATGTGCTTTTTCGGGTAAAGAATCAAACTTCCTATCCATCTTGCAAACAAAAATAGTATGTCGTACACTCAACAAAAAAGTGAAATATTCTAAGCATGACAGGCTATATATCTTGGACAATGAAGAAGCGAGAGTAGAGGATACGAGCTTACTCCTGGATGGCATCTCTTGTGACGACGAGATGAGGGGCAATGTCCAAGAGGTAGCAGCGATGTCTAAGAGGTAGTTTCTATGGTTTTGGGGAGATCTTCTCGGGTGCAGGACAGAGAGCTGGATTTTCACAGGAGTGTCAGGTCTGTACCGGTTGCAAAGCACAATATCCATGTATTGTGTATCAGGCCATCAGCATCGACTTCCTCCAAACAGATATTAGCCCTCTCATCGCAAGATTAGGAACACATCTTTGTTTACATCATGTTAGTTCCATCAGTAAAGTACATGTGTTTTCGGTAAAGAACCAAAATACCTATGACACTCTTGGACGAAATGGAAATAGTGTGCCATACACCACGAGCCTCGTTGGAAGGTCGGTGAAGGCCATGGTGAGGGGGTTGAAAAGGCATAACATGTTGGTGAGAGAGTAGTAGAGCACCAGCAGGCCCTCCGTGTTTCCATGGTGGGTGTACTCCTCGGGCGTGGGTAGGCGGATCTGGAGCGTGGTGCTAGTACGCATGTGTTGACGTAAATCTGGTCAACACACGAAGTGCTAGAATGCACGGGTCGCAAACGGACCGAATCGCCATGGAGCTGCTCGGACCGGTCAGACTGGCTTAGCAATTCGGTCAGACCGGATTCTTAGGGTTTGGCCTAAATCGGTCGTTTGAGAGGGATAACTACCACGCTTACGTGATGGAGGACGGCTAGGTTTACAAGCAAACCAGCAAAGGATAGCCAACGCACTTACGTGACGAAGAACGACTAGTTTACAAGCAAACTAGCAAAGGCCGTCGATGTTCACACCCAGTTGGGACCCCGTCAGGGTGTGGACGTCGCCGGACGTGCCCTAGGTCAACAAGCGAGCGTAGGACGCCATCTATGGTCGTAGAGATCAGTAGACGAACAGCATGGAGAGGTTGGAAGAGATTTAGGGTTTGGAGATAAAAGGTAAATGCATAGTAGATTGGTTCGATTGGATGTGTCTCAATCGGCCATAACCCTTTATATTTATAGGGTGGGGTGGTCTGTACCCATTAGGACTCAAAACCCTTACAAATCCCATGTTAAAATACAAGTCCTAACTCGGATTAGGCTATTCCGACCAGTCTGACTGGTCCTCCAACCGGTCTGACCACCCCTGAACCGGTCTGACCGGTCAGACTGAGGTGCTGGCCTTCCTGAAGCCATAACTTCCTCATCCGGACTCCAAATTGGACGTTCTATATATGCATTTCGATCGTCTCGACGAGATCTACGCAATGGTGAAGTCCAATTGATAATTTGATAATGTTATCTTAACCGGTCTGACCGGCTTACCTGACAGGTCTGACCTGTTTGCCCAGATTAGGTTCATCAAACCTGAATCGTGCCAATTTTGAGTGTCAACATATGCTCCCCTGTTTCTTGGTAAAGTTTGCGTACCAAGAAATATATATCAAAGCCAAAACTGCACTGAAACAACAAGAAGCACCCGTGCACCAATCACACCTTGCCTCTAGCGATGAAGGAATCCGATTAACCACATATCTTGATACGGCTGAAGACAATGGTTTCACCTTGCTGCTCATGCTCCTGCATCTTCAGTGAGATCTAAGCCAGAGTATACACCACCTCGGCTATTAGTATTTGAAATATGGTTCAAAATCATTCTCACATTTTGAAATGACCATGGATGCACAAATTGACCAAATTACGATCAATAGTAATTGGTCTTTTCAATGTCTTTTAGAATTAAGACTAGGAGCATGTAATGACTAAAGATAGTATCTACCAGCCTTACATCCATGAATCATAAATCTCTAGCCGAAATAAAGAAACTTATTCGGCTTGCTTATTATTACAAAATATTGCAATCGGCCTCATAAATGAATATACCACAATCACGATGCAAATGGCCAAGATTAGATTATTGTCAAGAACTAACCTTCGGCATCTTGATAGTATAACTTATCATCAAAACATAACTGAATGTGAAATGCCAAACCTTTATACAGCTTGAATTGTACTGATAAAAGATTTTCCCCAAACACTAACCTCGGCTGCATTATGATTTTGGACCACCATAGCCGACTTAGTGTTCTCCGCAGGAAAAATGGTTAGACCGGTTTTATAAGCGGTCAGACCGGTCTTGGAATCCGGTCAGATCGGTCTCATGAGCCAGCTAGACTAGTTCGTCCAGAGAGAACACTTTGGCATCAACAAACATCGGCCTTTGAGATGAAGTTGACCCTTTTTTAATCATATAGCCAGATGTTTAATGTGTCAAAATATTAGCTCCATTATTGACATGTCTAGGTATATAATAAATGACAAATTCATCAAAGCAAGATATCACATCCAGACATTCTCATGATAGGCATTTTGTGATCAAAGTAAGCATCAGTCAACTTAGGTACTTCCTGCACCTATCAATATATAACCACCAAACGCCTTTGGCTATTTCACAGCTATGGATCACAAGATTTCTAGCTCGAATACAAAACTTCATATTCAGCGTAATTATTGTTGTAAAAGTATTTAAACCGGCTATACGTCTCAAAATAGCATCACTTGATGAAATAAAACAACATTAATCCCTTGAGAACTCTTTTAAGCCAATTCAACAAAATATAAAATCCATAGGGGAAATTGGTCATTTTACTAACACCTTGCCTCCCGAGCATTAAAGCAACTAAGTGATCTCTTATAGTGAATTCATCCATAAGAACCTGTATAGCCGAAATAAAGTGTAGAGAGATATATAAATTCAAGAATTAAAACCATCTCTAGGAGCTAAATATTTCAGCTTTTTTGAAATTAATCAATATGCATAACAATTCGATGATAACCCTCCATGATATAAAGACCCATATGGCATCCAAGGATCAAAATAAAAGTGTGAGGGATAACCAAACATATCTAAGGATGAATTCCAAGACATAGGCATATATGGCATTTGTAGATCAAATGGATGATGAAATGACCAACAATTTTGATGATTTGGTGCAAACCTCACATTTGAAGATCGTCTCTTGGACCTTCTCTTCTCCTTCAATCGCGTTTCACCTATTGCTTCGACATCACCCTTGTCTTGTGCTCGAATGCTTTGTTTAGGAACCCATGCCATATTCTTTTCTTTCAACTCTTGAGCACTAAGTCTTTCGAACTTCTTCTTTTGCCGGTTCGATGAACTTAGCGAACATCTTGGTTGTACTTGAGTTTTGGACAGCAGCACTTCCTTCTTGATTTTTGGCTCTTTCAACTTACTTTGTTCAGATTTGACACAAGGAATATCAACACTCGATTTTTCCCTTCCTTTGCCATCAATAGCCGAAGTCTTCAACTCATTAATCGGCTTTTCATCGATTAAATTCAAATCTGAACTTGTATCTTTGCGGCCATCTCTTTTCACCACATAAATCTGCTTGACAACCTTTTTCTTCTCATGAACTCAAGACCGATTTTTTGTCATAAAACGGTCATTGACAATATGTGGTTGTCCTGCATGCACTGTTTCTCTCGGAGCTGCATACTCCACATGTTATGGCCTAAAATATGAAGGAGTATGTACCCATGGATCATTCCACCCCCATGATGAATGAGGATGAAAACTAGTGGGATGTGGAGCATATGGAATTGGCATTGATGGTCCCAAAGAAGAATATGATGCTGCTGATTGAAACTTTTTTCTCTTGCCAATTCCAATTCCCAGAATTACGTTTAGGAGGCAATCTTGATGATTTAACATTATTTGACCGATTAGCACACTTGGCCTCATTCTCTTTTTGATATTTAGCTAGAAGTTCATCAAACATGAATTACAACTTTTTACCATTGTGCCTAACACAGTCTTTACCTCCATCCACCAAAGTATGTTCAGATTTGGATATCTGTGGATTCTTCAAACTTGAACCGGTCTGACCGGTTTGGGAGACTGGTCTGACCTGTTGGTCCAAACCGGTCAGACCACTTTGCCCAACCGGTCTGACCTGTTCACCCAGCACAGCAGGAGTAATAGGTTCTTGATTTGATGAAGAAAAATTCGTTTGCCCCCCGGTAACTACTGGGATTTTGATAGGCTCATCGTCCTCAATAGTTGCTTGAACTTGCAATTCATGGACGATGTCCTTCTCATCATTTGGAAGCTTTGAATATTCCTCTTTGACAATTAAGTTTGGATCCTTAGATGAACCGGCTGATGCTAACCGATTTAACGATCCTTTGACATCAAAACCAATTGTAGCCGACTGGTCATCCTCTTGTGTTTGAGAAAATCTCAATCGTCCAATATTAGTGGATGATTGTACAAATTGGCGAAACATATTGCAATCACTAGTATTATGATCTAAAGAATTATGCCACTTGCAATATTTTTGATCTTCTATTTCTAGAGGTGATGGAATGACTTTGTGATCAAATAGCTTAATAAAATTATGTTCAAGCAAGATATCAAATAACTCATCACACAAAGTAAAATCAAAGGTATATTTCATTTTCTCTAACCGATGCTTTTGTGGAGAAGGTTTTAAGGCTGAGCAATCGAATGGTTCAAATCTCTCATTGATCCATTCAGCTATACCTTTCCTTTCGTTTCACACATCCGATATTTGAGAACTTGTCAACATATTATCATCAGATTTCACAATGCTTTTCGGTTTTGGTTTCTTGCTTTTAATTCCAAAATGACCACAAGTAAACCATTTAGAGAAAAAGTTTGGCAATGATGATGGAGCAAGTTTAAATGCCAAAATATTACTAATATCGGCCTTTCTAATTTTCACAATGCATTGGCTGATACTATCTGAAATTATTTTGTTGCTAGCAAGTAAATTGCCTTCCTCAATCGATCTTCTATGATTACTCACAATAATTTTGCTACGAGACGCATCAACTGAAACCATATGATCTGATTGGGAATTAAATAAATTACTTGTGCAACATACCTTGTCAAATATATTGGAGAGGTGTGGGACTTTGACGTGGATGATATCATGCTTCTCCTTTTGACGGTATCTTGCAGCAACACTCTGTGAGGACCGGACAGACCAGATTATGGAACTGGTCAAACCGGTTCTTTCAGATTTGTTGGAAATCACCGAGGAATTAGGCCTTGAATTTACTTCATTGTTCTTTATATGAGGCAGATGTTCACACATGTACTGTTCCATATTAATCTTCATGTGTTCCTCAAACTCTCGGCGAAACTCCAAAGGAAGATCCTTCACTTCAACTTTTTCATCCAGAAAATCGGATTTTTTGGTTTCAAGAACCGAATATCCAGATTTTGCAATTGCTACACTATTTTGTGCATGTGGTAGTAAATTCATGCTTGCTGAAATTTCATTAATCTGGCTATAGTTACTAGGAATATTTGGAGCCAAATCATGATTATTAGCGTTTGCATATGGTGCTGAATTTACAAATGCAGCATATAATGGTTGAGAATAATTAGCCGGATAGCTAAAATCAGCATGGCCAATTTTCTCATTCATCGGCATGCTCTGAGATGGAGCCAAATATTGTGAATTTGCTGTCGATGAATAAACATGTGAAACACCTTGCTGAATAGTACTAAAATTATTAGCACATGGTATCTCATAAAAATTGGCCGAACTCACCGTGTTAGTTTGGCCTTGATAATTGTTCATCGGCATGTGAACTTGTTCTGCTGCCGATGTATGAAAGTGTGTATGTTGTATGTTGCTAGTAGCATCAAAATTCAGAGTATGCACATCATTTAACATTGGCCTTTGCTATAATTTTCAGAATTATAATGTGTATAATTAAAACCATTATCAGAATAATGACTGGGCGATGCAGTATGCACACTATCATCATATCTAGCAACATCAACATGAGAATTTATGGTACTAGCAAAATAATCATTAGAAACATGTGATGTATTTGCATGTTGTACCTCAGGCGTGGTGTAGTAATATTGATGTGATTCATATGAGTAACCCGCCATGTATGTTCCGTAGTAGGTCTTGATGCCCTTGATCTTGTGATAAATAAAATCAGATAATCTTGACAACCCAAGCAACCAATGACCAACACTTTGCTTCTCTTTTGATTTTCAATATGCAACAACAAGCAAAGTCGAAAGCAGTCGGCTTGAGCAGCCTGATGCAGTACCACAAGTAGATGCAATCGGTCTAAAGACCAGATGCAAAATTGAAGGCGAATCAAAATAGTAGATCAATTAAGTAATAGGCTAGAGTAGAAAATTCGGTTGCTTTAATAACCAGAATTATCTTCCCCAGTGGAGTCGCCAAAAAGTATATTGACACAAATCTGGTCAACACATGAAGTGCTAGAACGCACGGGTTGCAAACGGACCGAATCGCCGTGGAGCTGCTCAGACCGGTCAGACTGGCTCAGCAATCCGGTCAGACCGGATTCTTAGGGTTTGGCCTAAATCGGTCGTTCGAGAGGGATAACTACCACACTTACGTGATGGAGGACGGCTAGGTTTACAAGCAAACCAGCAAAGGATAACCAACGCACTTACGTGATGAAGAACGACTAGTTTACGAGCAAACTAGCAAAGGCCGTCGATACTCACACCCGGGAGGGACCCCGTCAGGGTGTGGACGTCGCTGGACGTGCCCTAGGTCGACCAGCGAGCTTAGGACGCCATCTATGGTCGTAGAGATCAGTAGACGAACAGCATGGAGAGGTTGGAAGAGATTTAGGGTTTGAAGATAAAAGGTAAATGCATAGTAGATTGGTTCGATTGGATGTGTCTCAATCGGTCGTAACCCTTTATATTTATAGGGTGGGGTGGTCTGTACCCATTAAGAGTCGAAACTCTTACAAATCCCGTGTTAAAATACAACTCCTAACTCGGATTAGGCTATTTCGACCGATATGACCCCCCCCTGAACCGGTGTGACCGGTCAGACTGAGGTGCTGGTCTTCTTGGAGCCATAACTTTCTCATCCGGACTCCAAATTGGACGTTCTATATATGCATTTCGATCGTCTCGACGAGATCTACGCAATGGTGAAGTCTAATTGATAATTTGATAATGTTATTTTGACCGGTCTGACTGGCTTACCTGACAGGTCTGACCTGTTTGCCCAGATTAGGTTCATCAAACCTAAATCGTGCCAATTTTGAGTGTCAACAACATGTTCATGAAGCGCTCCGCCTTGCCGTCCATGCAGAGCTTTTTTTCAGCAATCAACAGCCATTTTTGGGGGAAGAACCGGGGATCCAAGGTGCTGGGATTTGCGATGGAGTACCTCCATGGCTTGCAGACAGTGCTTAGGTGTATATACTGAGTCACGTCATCGGAGAGAAGGTCGTCGACGATCTTCCAAACAATATCAGGGAGGAGCTGCGCCCAGTCCTTCTCTGCCCTGAATAAACCCTCGAGAGAAAGAACCATCAGATTCACATCTGCTGGGTTGGAAAGCACAATATCCATGTATTGTGTATCAGGCCATCGACACCAACTTCCTCCTCTTAACCCTCTTATCGGAAGATCAGGAACACACATTTGTTTATATCAAGTTAGTTTCATCATTAACGGAATGTAGACGTGTTTTTGGTAAAGAATCAAACTACCTACGACACTTTTGGACAAATTGGAAATAGTGTGCCATACACTCAATAAGAAGTGTAATCTACACCAGCATGCTATATTGCTATGCTATGTACACAAGTAAAGAACGCCCTATCGGTCCAGGGCAAAAATACCGACAACTGTTGCAGACGGTACTGATCGGAGCATCAGTACTAGCTACAACGACCAAGTCCCTGGAGAGCACTATTAGTGTCAGATTGTTGCACGTCCTGGTACTAATGGACTATCATTAGTACCAGGTCATACCACAACCCTGCACTAATAAGTCCCGTAGAAATTAGTACCGGGTTTGAGTCCTAGACTCGACACGGTGCTTGCATTTTTCTAGATTATTTTAGAATTTAACCGGCACTATTTTTTCACCGGTAGATGATGTGTCAGTCTACAGCGAGGTGTCTGTGGTGGCTTCGTCAATCTTTAGGACCTGCGTGTGTTTATATAAGTGTTTGCGTCTATACCGTATTTCGAAAAAACAAAGCTTCTACAGCCTAAACATAATTAATTATATACTTTAGGGGC
Organism: Panicum miliaceum; assembly: GCA_032594955.1. Taxonomy (NCBI): domain Eukaryota; kingdom Viridiplantae; phylum Streptophyta; class Magnoliopsida; order Poales; family Poaceae; genus Panicum; species Panicum miliaceum. Next base: position 50,626,304 of record CM064058.1, on the reverse strand, counting down.
TTGCAAAGAAGACTTGTAAGACTCAGAAAATAGAGCTAACAAATAAGGTAAAGAACAGGGCTAGATTTGCCAGAGAGCACAGGATCAAAGATATCCTAGAAAAGTAGAAGATTCCTGGAGGGTCCAAATCTAAAATGCTCGGAGCTTCCTCCTACAGTGGATATTGTTCTGACCAGTACCAGCGCTCAAGCAGCTCCTGGGGCAACCACCTGGAGAGAGAGAGAGAGAGAGGACGTGCAAGGGAACTCGCAGGTAGGCTCTGCAGTAGTGGAGAGGGGGCAGATGTGGATGGATGACCAAGGTGGCAGCGGTGGTGTCTCGGCTTCACATGGTCGGAGAGCTTCGGCGGATGTTCATCAACTGGCGCGAGGTCTCGGGCTCTTGCTATTATAGGCGCCTAGCAGCATACTTCATGGCGCCCATGCCGATGGAGGAAAAAGAGCGTTTGCTTGGTTTTTACTCCCTCCATCCCAAAATAAGTGTAACTCTAGAGTTTGAAATTTATCCCATAAAAATGCTACACTTTGACCCACCTATCATAGAAATCAAGAAGTATCCAGAAGCTTCTCACACAAAAGACAAGTCAGTGTCTAGATGATTGTCATAAAAGACAATGGGGTATTTTTATATTTTTACACCTAGTATTGGTTTGCGTGTCCAGTCCTAGAATTATATTTATTTTGGAATGGAGGGAGTATTTTATTAGGTTACGTATAAGGTTGGGTTGAGCCCAATAAAGGTTAGGGTTTAATTAAATTGAGGAAAACAATTTCGGGTTCAAAACAAGTTCATGTAATTCCAGATAATGTTTTTAAACTTCAAAAATCAATAAAAATCCCGAAATTCCCATAGATAGTTGGGATATGATGAGTTCAAACAAAATACTTAAGAAAATATTCCTAGAAGCTTCGGAGAATTGGATTACTAGTAGAAAATTGAGAATAATTTCCAAAAAAATCTGGATGATTTTAGAAAAAGACCAAATCGTCCAATAAATGTGTTTTAAAAACTAAACAATCATGGAACATCAGATGCAATTCAACACTCACATTCACATATGATTATACATTCATACTATTGAGTCCAAAATAGTCCAACTTTAGTTGTGGATATATAGACGTGCACGTCTAATATGGTAGTATAATTTATATCAATAATATTAACTCTTAGAAATACATCTACATAGTCTAGAGTATATAAAATGATCTTGTGACCCTAAGCCATCTTAAATGAAAAATTGGTGAACTATAAAATATTAAATATCGTTGAGTACTACAACTTTGATATAGAGGTTCTTTGTATCCGAGGTCTTTTGGAAAATTATAAAATTTAAGATTTTGAAATTAGAGAATTTATAGTGATTATTTTACTACTAAACAATCTTTGATGAAAATATTATAAACTACAAAGTTTTAGGTCTCGTCGACCTCTACAATTTTGATATAAAGTTTATCTTCATTCGAGATCATATGAAAAAATTTCGAATTTATTTTCCTAGGAGCATATTTCTAGGTACAGGCCACATCATCACTGTTCCTAGATATCATTTTTGGGAACGAGCGGTGCTGTCACTCGCTCCTAGAAATTGTCTTCATTTAAGGAGCAGCTCACCTCACGGTACGCACCTAGAAATACTTATTTTCAGAGGCGGGTGAGGTTGTCGTTTGCTCCTAGAAATTACGATGATGGTGCAGCTAGGGGCTAAAGGTTCATCTGGGCGCGTGGGCACTGCTGCGATGCCGGACAACATGGTGATTGGGAAAGGTGGTAAGCGCATCTCACCTATGGGCTCAAGGATGGCAGCAGCGTTGTAGTAGATGAGGGGGCCTGTGGATCTTGGCGTCGTGTTGCGCCTCCTGGTCGCCGTGGTGGAGGCGCTTCTCATTTTGTCATATTTATAGATTAAATTGGTTCCAGAAATTGCTGCTGGTTTGTAGTTCATGGACATATACTATTGATATCATAACAATGAACTTCATATATTATTGGCAAAAAATTAACTGTCCAGAGATTTGTTTTTGCTATATAACAAAAAGGACTTCAGTGAAAGCTTTGCTGAAAACATATATCAGATGAATGTCATTTTTCAAAAAATGTGCTAGGCTATTATATCTCATAATATTGTGGTACATTTTAGATCTCATAGCACTTACATTGGACACTCATTTATTTACATATAAACTATCCACATATATCCGAAAAATCTCTTTCCTAAAACTATATTAGTGCTTGTAGCCCTGCAGTAATATATATATATATATGTGCCGGAGCTGGTACATGTACTATTTATATAAATCTGGTGAAATTTTCCAAGAATTAAGCCGTCTTGAGCTTCTTCAGGAACATTTGGTTGATGGTAAACGAGCAGCACCCCTCAAACATATAAATAATTTTTGTTTCCATTAGTCCACACAAAAGGAAAACCTGAACATAATCTTTTTAAAAAAACTTTTATTTCCTACCCTACATTACAAAGTAAATGTATCTTACCACTTCCAGAAAAAAGAAGTGAATATATATTATAAATCTCACATTTTCATGTTTAATTTTTGAAGGTGGGAAACCTGAGTTTGGTTACCGGCCCAATGCAACGAAATTTTAATTCACTTCCAAGTTTTTAGTCACCTCTGACTTCACACAGGTTAGCGAATTGCCACCCGGTTACAGCACTCAGGGCTCTAGTCCGAGCACCTCACTACCATCACAGCACAGTAATTTTCATATATTTACTTCTGGTGCGAAACTGTATATGGTATGGTCACGGATTGTAATGTTTAATAGACAGGAATGCTTGTTAAATAAAATAGCTAATTTCATTTTGTGTGACATCCCATGCTAAACAAAATGGAAACAGAAGGACGGGTCTGATCAAGTCAAGGGGTTACCTCTGAGAAGCATCATACAGTACACCATATATGCAGTCAACCTAGGGCAAGAAAGACGAAGGGATCGGCTACTTGCTCACCCTAGTAAAGGCCTCTTTGTATGCCGACCCAGATTTAATCCCTTATAATCTATAAGCTGAAACAAACAAAGCATTAAATCATGATCAAATTAGAACAATCCATAATCTAGACTATTATAATCCAATAAGCTGTGTCCTCCCCTAGCTTATATATGAAAACATCAGGAGGGCATGCTTCAAGACACTAAGAGCTAATCTTCTGCAGCTGCTTTTATAACTGTTTCATCACTGGATTAAATTCCAAACCGCAAATGCACTATATGGCAGTGAGAAAAATCTGAAGCACACTGTTCAGAAAGAAAATTATGGTGATATGAAGTTTAGCATCCATCCATCCGATTCCCATCAGTACACTGGCAGAGATCTACAGTGATTCATCCATACTATTTCCTCCGGTGGTGATTATTCAACTGCGAACCATATCTACTCAAAGTTTGATCATGCATGATTTCCATCAGTACGTTTATCGGAATGAATATTCCTCTGAGAAAACAGCCCACCCTTTCCAATTCCCGGAGGTATTAGCATCACTTAAAATTGAACAAGAAACTATCTATCAAGAAGAATCTAAAACAACACCAATTTCATGCATTAACATTCATATTTTTTGAATCAAACGGATTTATTCATATAGAAAATTGTCTGAAGATCAACTACATCCACTTGTAATATTATTAATTATATCAAAGTAATTCCAGGAACTGCTGCTGGTCTGTTATTCATATAAATCACTTTGGTTCTAAACACACAAAGTATGTAGTTTTAGCTTTGATGTAAGTACACTTCTAAAAATTTAAAGAGGTGTATTATTATTACCTAAGTCTCTCCACTAGTTAAATTTGAAAGCATATAAATTTATGGCTTGCTACTGTATACACTTTTATCCTCCTTCCTACCATGCAGAAAAAAGTTATGCCTCTCCCAGCACTTATAATAAGAAAATACACGTCAGTAAAGGTGATCCAAAAAATCAACTGCCAAACGGCAAAACATAATTTTATAAAAAGAATGATCTATCAATTAATCATGGGATAGACCTAGCCAAAGGAAACCGATATGCTATGTAAACTGTATGTTTGGAAGTAGCATTAGAAGGAAAATAACAGAGGTCTACACACCAAGCAAAAGAGTGTCTAAAGATCAGATTTCAATCAGAGTACGGTGAATTGATTACATATCAAAATACTTAAGTGGACTTGCCAGTTCTCAAGCATTTATACAGTAATGTTATACATAAAGATTGCTAAGTGCCAGATATGACTATTTTTTATTCAACATAGCAAAACTATGCATGTAATGGTAAAAACATTTTCCTTTGCCACAGTACAGCACACATAAATTCAAAGTATTTTGATCGGTGGCATTAGCTTCTTGTATAAGCATATGTTGCAGAAAAGATACAGGCTACATCAATTAAAATCATTTGCTAGAGAAAAGAATTATATCCATGTTTGCCATATTATGTAAAATGGACCAATAATTAAATTTACTGTAACTGATATCTGTAGTTTTGGGTTGCTGCAGATCAACAACAAAATATAGGCAGACTGGAGGTTGATGCAATAAAACATAAATCCTTGTTGTAACTCCAACACAGCAACCATCACCAGAAAACTTACACAAACATCACCAGCAAAACCAAAATGATAGTGGTGCATCAAGAAAATAATGATCATTGAAAATCTAAAATAAATTATCTTGACAGATAACGCAAACCTTAAGAGATGCCCTTTCCAGCACATGTAAAAGCACTTCGAATTTGAAATCCAGTTGAGAAGAGTCCACAGATTCCAGAATTTTGCAAATCTGAAATCAACAGAAAATGTAGACTCCATAATCATTAACAAATAATGTTCTAACTAAAATCTTTACATCCAAGCAGTTGTTTGGATGTAAAGAAGGATCTTTTCCTTTTGGATACTTGGGAATTCCGATCCTAGGAGTCAACACAAGATTGCTAATAAGGAGTGGAGTCAGATTGAGGAAAGATTTCATAAAAAGCTAAGTAGCTGGAAGGGGAAATTGCTTTCAGTGGGAGGTAGACTGGTTCTCATTAATTTAGTCTTGTCAAGTTTACCCATGTTCAAGCTGTCTTTCTTCAGAATTCCTAAAGGGGTTCTAAAGAAACTGGACTATTTTAGATCCATATTCTTTTTTGGCAAAGTGATGGCCATAAGAAAAAGTATAGATTGGCAAGGTGGAGTATCTTGTGCTCTCCAAAGAGTGTGGGTGGATTAGGGATTACCAATTTAGATGTCCAAAATGTGTGCCTTTTGAGCAAGTGGTTATACAAACTCATTAATGAGGAGGGTGTATGGCAGCAGCTGCTCAAAAAGAAGTACCTGAAAAATAAAACTATTGCTCAGGTGGTGAAACAGCCAGGTGATTCCCAATTTTGGTCAGGGTTAATGGAAGTAAAGGACCATTTCTTCCCTAAGGGGAATTTGTGGTACAAAATGGAAAATAGAAAATATTTTGGGAAGATTGGTGGATTGGGGGGGGGGGGGGGGGGGGGGGAGTTCTCTGAAGAATAAATTTCCTGAATTGTATAGAATTGCAAAATTGCAAGAAAGAAGAACCAGACAGTTGCAGATGTTGTTAGTACTAGACCTTTGAACATCTCTTTCAGAAGAGCTTTGGTGGGTGAGAAACTTAGAATGTGGACTGAGCTGGTTTCTCTTGTGCTGAAAGTGAGTCTTGGGGAGGCAGAAGATAAAAGGGAATGGAGGTTGGGCAAAAGTAAGCTGTTTTCAGTTAAGTCCATGTACAGGACTTGATGATGGTTGATAGTGTACCTGAAAATTGTGTTTTGTGGAAACTTAAAATTCCTCTGAAATTTGAAATCTTCTTATATATGGTATCTAAAGAAAGGGGTACTCTTACAAAAGATAACCTAATTAAGACACAATGAAAGGGGGATAGCACTTGCTGATTTTGCAGCTGTAAAGAAACCATTCAGCATTTGTTTTTTGATTGTTATGTAGCAAGCTTTCTTTGGAACTTAGTAGGCATGGTCTTTGGGATTCAACCCCCTACCAATGTTGATAATATGTTGGGTACCTGGCTTGGAGGTTTCCCTCTAAAATTGAAAAATCAAGCATTAGTTGGCATGGTGGCCTTTTGCTGGGCCATTTGGCTAAATCGAAATGATGCTATTTTTTTGCAGAACGTTTCCTAACTCGTACTTGCTGGTCATCTTTAGGGGGACTTTCTGGGCGAGACACTGGTCGCAGTTGTCTGAAGAGGAAGCAAAAGATTCTATAGCAGAAAAGTGCAGAAGAATGGAACGTGTGATGCTGGAACTCTTTGTCAGGAGTTGATGGAATTTTCGGCCAAGGTTAGAGGGCTAACTTCCTTCGTTCATTAATCTGTCAAGATGGAGGGTCTATGTCTTAGTCAGTTTTTAGTCCGTCGGTTGAACTCTGTTTGCCTGCTGGCGGTGGAGTGTGCGTACTGCTTTTTTTGTTGGCTGTAGGTATTCACTTGCCACTACTAGAGAACATAGCTTTAGTAACACCAACTTATGTTACTATAGTTTAATAAATGTGTTACTAGGTTTTCTAGTAACACATTTCTTTAGTGTTCCTATTGTTAATATTACTACTGCCTTATCTATTGTAACATAAGACATGTGTTCCTTTTCATCCAAAAAAGTGTTACTTATTGATCTATAGTAACACAAGACATGTGTTCCTTTACATCTAAAAAAGTGTTACTACTTGATATATTATAACACAATACATGTGTTCTTGTGAATCTAAAAAAGTGTTACTACCCTATATAGTACACAACTATAATAAGATAAAAAAATTTAATCACTTGCCATACCTAGGATTCAAACTTGCAACCTCCTTTTTGCACATTGCCTCTCTCACCATCCCACCACAATGTGTTTCTTGTCAAAAACAATATAGGTTTTTCTTTTAACTATTCTTTGCAAAATTGATGATGAATATTTGAACAACCTAAATGACTTCAAATGAAATAATTTTAAACTGCAACGTTGTAGATCTTGTCGAGACCTAAAATTTTGACATAAATATTTTTTTCTCATCCAAGAAGTCGTATAAGTTTTTTTAATTTCCTTATATCTCACTATAAACATGCGAACTGACACTTTATTTTCAACAAACCAACTTACATGTTGCATATGTTAGCTTAGTGATCATGATATTTTATCCGTAGAGTTCAACACTTCTCTCTAGCTTATACTTGCATCATAAACATTTCATCTTATATAGAAATAGTGCCTTTCATATAAACATAATAAAAGAGCATGATGGTTTGTTTTGTATAAACAACATGTGTTAATCTTTCTTTTGTAATTAAGCATTAAATATAGTTACTTAGCCATGATATTGTATTGTTTATCCTTTTGAAGTAATTTAGGAATGTTTACCCTTTTTCCATAATGTAATGTCTATTGTACCTTATCAGTAAGGTTTGTGATGCTCGTAGTATGAAAATTTCGATAAACATAACAGATGTGTCACAACATTAATTCCACTCGATAAATAAATATGTTTTACGGTTACTTTCTTTATTTTGAAAATTGAACAATATCTTTTTTATTAAGTTTAAATAAAAAGGTATCAAGTATAAAGAGTATATGGAAGTTAATCTCTACTAATAAAAAATATGGATAGCTAGAGCAATTGCCTACAACATATTTTAGATTCAGCTCTTATCGTAATTTTTTTTACCAATATCAATATTATTTCTGCTCGACAATTATTAATTTTGAAGGAAAAAATAGGACACAAATATATGAAACTTTATGAATAAACTGTCATCATTCAATCACAACAAAAATAATATATTACTTTGTAACACTTTAGTTGTAATATTATTTGTATGTGTTACAAAATATTACCACTTTGTAATATTTTAGGTGTAAAATTAATTTTGTGTTACTATTTTAGTTGATTGTAACATAATTTTATAGAGCAAGAGCTATGTGTTACAATGTTTGTTGTAACACAAAGTTTTGTGTTCCTAGGATTCGTCTTTGTAACACACTGATGAATGTGTTACAAGAGTGTGTTACAATATCTATGTTTTGTACTCGGGATTTTCCTGACTCTAAAAAAATTGAGTTCCATTGTTCAAGCGGGCGAGAGGTTGCAAGTTACTGGAGAGCCATATGGTTATTTTTGTAATGTGATTCTAAGGTCAAGGATGATAGAGTATTGGGCTGCTTACTCGATCATCGAAGTAAGTTTAGCTATACAAGTAATTAAACGGAATCATTCGAAAGGCATGTCTCAAGAAACTAAGATATATAGCTAATCATATGAACTCTGCTTTTGTAAATCCACTTTAATTTGTCAGCACTGGATTTAATCTGAAACCGCAGGAACACACCGCACAGTAGTCAGGAGAATCTATACAGTTTAGAAGAACATTTTGGTCATACGAAAAAAATTAGCATCCACTTAGTTCATTCAACTGCTAGTGACGATGCATCCACCCCATTTCGTCCACCAATGGTGATTATTCAATGCTTGCTAGTGATGTCTACTTGAAAGTTAAATTTCGAGCATGAACTAATTGAATCCCAAAGCTTTGTCTCGCTACATCAGAATGTAGCCGGCCTGTAAATTTCATAGTACTTTTTCTGACAATACAACCATCAACCATATCCTTTCAATCTCATTACTCAATGCACGGGCATCATTGAAAATTGGACAGGCTAGGGGGGAAATAAAGCACGCTCACGAATTTCAATCAAGGGTTCAAGACAATTTAAAAGTCTTACATGTTCAACAGCAATCTGAAATTACACAAGTTTCAAGCATCAGGATTTCATATTTCTCAAAACAACGCATTAAAAATTCAAAAAAAGACTATAAGCAGTCTGAGGATCAATAATCAACTACATCCACTTGGAGTGAATGTGAATCATATGTAAAGCCCTTGCATCAGCGATTTCATGTGCCCTTTCAAGTAGGCTATATTGGCCACCACACCAGGGAATGCAGAGCTGCGTAGAGTGACGGATGGCAGAAACACGGTGGTGTCCGTGCCACCCATCTCATGCCGCGTAAGCCTTCTGTTGCCAAGGTCCACCATGAAGACCTCGTAGTGGATGTTGCCAGGCCCCCAGGTGCGCACCAGGAGCATTCCGGCACCCACATCGTTGCCGGATGGGACCAGATAGGATTTCTGGGTGAGGCCGCTCTTGGCCTCGTCGCCGGCTTGCCGGGCAACGTATGCCAGGCGCGGCTGCGGCCTGACCTCCACCTCGAGCACGTCTCCGGCGCGGTTGGGGACGAAGAAGCGACCCTGCACGGCGAGGCCGCCACGGATTGCCGGCAGCTCGCACTCGATGTCGGCGCAGCTCATGTCGACGGCTCTCCAGAGGGTGTCGCCGGGCTCCGCGCAGACGATGGCCGTATGCATCCCCGAGTTCAGGCTGAGCACCACGGTGGGGTTCGACCGCGGCCGTCCCACGTTGTCGATGTCAGTCACAACGCCGGCCGCCTTGATGTTGTACGGAAAGAACGCAGTGATATCTTCCTCGCCGTCGCTGTCACCGTCGCTCAAGGGTGGCGTCACTTCGAGCGCCGTGAACATCATCGGAAGGTCGGTGAAGGCCATGGTGAGGGGGTTGAGGAGGCATATCGTGTCGGTGAGCGAGTGGCGGAGCACCAGGAGGCCCTCTGCGTTGCCGTGGTGGGAGTACTCCTTGGGCGTCGGTAGGCGGATCCGGAGCGTGGCGCCGGTCCGCACGTTCACGAAGCGCTCCGGCTTGCCGTCGCGCCGGAGCTTCTCTTCAGCGATCAGCAGCCACTGCCGGAGAAGAAGCGGGGATCCAGGGTGCTGGGGTCGGCGGTGGAGTTCCTCCACGGCTTGCAGACAGCCCGCCCGTAGGCGGATATACTCCGTCACGTCGTCGGAGAGGAGGACGGCGGCGATCTTGCACACAAGATCAGGGAGGAGGTGCGCCCAGTCCCTCTCTTCTACCCTGGAGAAACACTCGACCGAAAGCACCGTCAGATTCAGAATTTCAGATCTCTGCTGCTTTGGAAAAGGGAAAAATTTGAGCGGAAGAAGAAGAAGCATGGGTAGAGGCGAGCAGCTTACTCTTGCAGACAGTCTCTGCCGACGACGGCGATGGGGACGGGGACAGGGACGGGCTCTGTCCCGGAGATCCGCCCGGCGGCGCGCCGTGGGCGCTTGTCGACGCGCGACATGACGCGCGACGGTGAGGGCTGGATTTGGCCGGAGCTCAGGGGGATGGAGCCAGAAGCTGCAACTTAAAGGCCGGCTAGCACGCGCGCGGCACGTCTCGACTTGCGACCAGAATAGAACGTTGCTGGTTGCCTGTGGAGAATTGCCTGTCCATTTAGCATCGGACAAATCATTTTTTTGCTCATTTTTTATTGTGGAAATCTATATTTATTTTCTTTGCTTGAACTTAACATACGCCCAAATGTTACAATGACATTATATATATGTCACGATCATCAGTTAGATATGTTTTATGTAATAGCATTAGTTTTCATATCTTTGTCTAGTATCCATATATTATAGTTTTGTCCATAAATTTTGTAGTACTAACTTGTCACAAAATGAAAAATATTTCTAAGATACTCCCTCCACCCACAAGTATAAATACCTTTTGATTTGTCCTAAATCAAATCTTTTTAGGTATATATTGTTGTTGTAGAGGCTGGAATCCTTTTGTCTGTTCCATCATGTAAAATGCCTTCAGATTCACTTCAATATCCGATGGGTATAGAATGCCGTCACCTGCACTTCAAATGCCAGCAATAACAATGAATATATGGCCCAATACTTATAATATTAAATGTAGTTTTTCTGCATCCAATTCCATGTATAACTTGTTCGTATCTGAATAACCACTAGGATATCCAAGTTGTTCATCGATCGGCGTATATCCTACCCGGCCAGTTCCGAGACTGATATCGATATCCATCCCCCCTACCACTGGATGATGATGCGGATTATTAACTACTTTGCATTGGCTAATGTAGATGGATCATCCATGGAAAATTCTAACACCACAAGGCACACGATGCAAAGTTTTAGATGAAAAAAAGGAAAAACTAGCTCACCGAGCGGGAGGTTTTTAAAAAAACTAAACATAGATCATATAATGTTACAATGGCAAGACACGATTATATATGGGCCCCTACAACTTTAAGTATGTCTAACTTATTCCTATGAGCTTAGCGATTTCAAGGCTAGTTTATACACACATTGGTACTCATCATGAATTATGTCTGTGCAGTCATCACTGGATTGCTATCTCGCTCGTGCCAAAGAAGGGTAGATAGACTTTGCGTATTTGACTCATTGAACAACCTAGAAAAAATTACAAAGACTTCATATCCGTCATACAAATTTAAGATAACTATATCATCATATGTCGTGAACACACAATCGTTGAATACTAACTCCTCGTTCCTCGTTCTTGCCTTTCATATAGGCCATATCTATTCTACATCTAAAAAGGAGGACAACATGATCCAGATAAACTAATTGTTGTTAACTTGCTTGTTTCTTTTTTTTTTGAAAAATATGATCTGTGATAGGTGATGGAAGTAGTAGAGCCCGTGGTGGTGCAGCCCGCCGTTCAGGAGTGAAGATAGGAGGGCCGAGTTGCTCTATCCGTCCAAGATCGACAAGGAAGAAGAAGCCAACTCTCAAGTGTGTCTCCGAACTCTAAAAGGTCAGTTTACAATACTTCTAACACCTTCTCAGATTTCATTTGCTGCACACTAAAAGATTTTTTGCAATTAGAATATTGTTTGAACAAAAGCAAGGGCATGTTTTGGCCTTTTGGAGCTTTTTTGTTTATCAGATTTCGAAATATTTTGTGGGACCGGAATGGGCGACCAGAGAGGGAGGAGTGAATGAGAGCCTTTAAAAATTCTCCTCAATAAGAACCAAGGTCTATGTCCTAAATTCAACTCAACATGCCTCTCGAAAAATCGCCATAGTAACACACGTCAACTCGTGACGAGCTCACCCTGGAACGGTTCAGAAGAACTCGGCGCAAAGCGGAAACAACTGAAAAGCACAGCTCGAGACGGAACGCAAACAGCCGAAAGCGATCACGCATAAAGAACTCAGAGATCCAACACAGATTAACCAAAGCAAGCTTCAAAATACCAGCTAATCATGCTAAAGAAAACTTAACTAAGCATGCACAGGACTAACAAAAATTAACACAAATTAACACGAACAAAAGCTAATAAAACAAGATCTAACAAAGCAAACTAGGGCTAAACTGGAATTAGCGAGAATCAAAGCTAATTTACAAAATTAATTAACCCTAGTTAAACATGCAAGAAGATTTATCTAAAACAAGCAACTCAACCCTAAACAAGTGCTAAAACAAACCCTAATTAATAAACTAAAACAGGAAATAACAAGCTAAACAAATGAGAAAAGAAAAGGGAAAATAAACTCACCTTGCTGCGGCCTGCTGCCCCACCTGGGCCGCGAGATACGTGGCTGGGCCGTCGCCCCGCCTGGGAGGTTGCCTCCCTGGCCGCACGTGCAGCGCGCGTGCTACTGGGCGCTGCCGCTCTCTGGACCTCGCGTCCTCGAGCGCTGCCGTGCGCCTGGGCACCGCCGCGGACTGCGCCGCGTGCGTGCCGCGCACCTGGCGCCGCCGCTGGCACAGATTCCCCCGTGCTCGCGTTGGTTCCTGTTGCTCAAGAACCAAGAAGAGGAAAAGGAGGAAGCAAGAACAAGAGCTAAAAACCGAAGCTCGAAGATCAAATTATTCCCTCAATCCTCAACGATTCAACGCAAAACTCAAGCCATAGATGCGCAACTTAAGGACTAACGGATCAAAAAAAGAAGTTCGCGCAAAGATCGACTAAAACACGCGAATCGAAAATCGCACGAAAAATCCCCCGAAAAATATTGAAAAAACAAAAATGTAGGAGACAGAGAAAAGACACATAAAAATCACAGCAACAAGTGATGAATACTGGAGGACAAGGCGAGTATCAAGGCATCACTTCCCACTCAAAATTTCCACACAAATCCTAATCCGAAAAAGAAAAACGAGAGGGCTAAAATGACCAAGGGTTTCTAACCGAGGATAGCAACTACCTATGCCTCTTTATTAATAGTCCTAGCGAAAGAACACTGCCCTAATAACTACGGTACACGCCCATGCAGGGGTAAAATGGTCCAACTTTTTATAGAGCCATCGGACGGATACACCGCCTTCACGACTTTGCTTCGTCTCGACGCAAGCTTCGCGATGGCGCCACGTGTCTTCCATCACCGCCATCTGGCCGCACCGAACGCACCCCTAGTTTTGATGCCAAACCGTCAAACCCTCTTCTACACCCCGCAAGGCATAACTCACTCCTGGTTTTGAGGTCAAACCGGTCAAACCCTCGATGTTGACGCGTGTCCGACCTCCCGCCAAGTGCCACGACACCTTCAAGTCTTTCGCACTCCCGCCGTACGGGTAGCCTACTCGAACTTGCCATCGCCATCCTCCCTGACTCGACCAACGCCGTCTCCATCCCATCCATGTACTCTCGCTCTTCCGTGCACCACGTGGACCGCCCATGACTCCCCCCAGACTCCTCGGGTCCCTCGGCGCCAAGCCTCCACTTGTCCTTCACCACCGCATGATGCATCGGCGCCAAGCCTCTTGCTTGTCTGTCATCACTGCATGGTTCATCGCACTCAAGCTGGAGCTCGTCGTTCACCACGTGCCGTCGGCCGCCATGTCGCATTCTACTTTTGCACATCACGAGCCAAGGGATACATCAAAATCACACAACATTGTCAATCACTCATCATCTAGGGTTGACCACCATTGGTCCTCATATTTAATGTCTATTTTGTAGGCCTCCATGGAGAAGATGTAGCTATGACAATCCTTGTTGGTGCATGTTCTTGTCCAAGTAATTTTTTTTTGGTTTTGAAGTGCCCTCCTGTATTTTGCAATGCAAATGATGTTCATTTGGGATCTACATTGGTGCTCTATGCTCCAAGCATGTACTATGGACTGTAATATGGACAGTAATATCTGGGACACTGACAGTCTGGGACGGCATTTAGGATTGATGGATGGCATTGATATATTGAATGCCAGAATCTATCTAATCTGTGCGATAACATGTGAAATGGTCTTATTTGCTTGTTTTTTGGATACACTTATGATGTAGGGTGGACTAGATATAGTTTCTAGTGAAATTCTGCATTTTTTTTAAAAAAAGTTGAATTTGTTTGAATTTGATCCGAAATTCCCGAAATATCGCATTTTATTTTCATTTCGAAATTGAAAACCTTGACTGCAACATCACCGATCTCTCTGTCGGTTGCAGAACCCAGCTAGCGGCGTGTGTAACACCAGAAATCACGATGCCGCCGGCAACGACGACCTCTGTCGCCATCGGCCATCGCTGCCGCACTGCTCTGCCTCTGCGCCTCAACCTTCCTTGCCGCCCATCCGGCGGACGGCGGCCCGGTCACCGGCGGCCAACACCACCACCACCACCACCACCATCATCATCATCAGGAAACCAAGGGCGAGGCGGACATCGTGGAGGAGGCGTGCGCGAATGCCACGCGCCTGAGCTACGAGCCGCAGCTGACCATGGAGTACTGCGTGTCCACGCTCCGGTCGGACAAGCGGAGCGCGGCGGCCACGCACACGCGCGACCTGGCGCTGGTGGCCATGGACCTCCTCCAGCGCGGCGCCGCGGACGCGGACACCAGGCTCGCCGCCGTGCCGGATGGGGAGAGGAAGGACACGGCGCTCACCGTGCATTTCTGCCGGCTGGACTACGGCGCCGTGGCGCGCACCGTGCCTGAGTGCCGCCCCATGGTGCAAGGGTACAAGCCGGGCGAGGACGGCAACCTGGGCTTGCACAACTACATGGAGTGCGGGACCAGGTTGAGCGAACCGGCCCTGGACTGCTGGGAGAATATCTTCTTCGACGAGAAGTTGAAGGAGATGGCGCTGAATCAGGTGCAAGAGGCCGCCAATCGGGCCAACCTTGTTGATGCCATGATTGAGCAAGTGGTTGGCATCTTGGACGGCCATGGGCGTGACTAGGTCATTTTAGTCGGATTAGACGCTAGGAGCTATAGCTTGAACTGCGTAATAAGTTTGTCAGGTCAATGATTGGAGAACATTTTCTTAGTACTCGATCAAATGTAAGAAGGATCAATCATTTCAGACTTATGTGATGCAATAGTAAACAGAGTACTTATTCCCCAGTTATATTGTTTCCGGTCCAATCATATGTTCGGGCCGTGACCTTTTTGAAGGCAGATGTAGTCCATTAATCCATCGTTGTACCTGCTCAAAGTTCTCTATATTTTTTAGCCACTGAAATATTTAAAGGTAGAAGCCACAAACATTTATAATATCAAAGCACATGCACGAAAATGCCTCTAACATCGATAGTCTAGGATCGAAAACTCCTACTAATATATTGTCGTGTTTCATGTAACATCCCTTGGCAAAACTTCATCTAGCAACAGGAGTGTTATCCATTGCAACATATTCGAAAATCATAACGCAACATCTTGAAACAACAAATGAAAATAAAAAAATAAAGGGAGCGTGCCCGGGCTCACACACACATATTTTAAAAATATTTTTGAAAAAGATCTGATACTGTTCAGGATCATTGTGCATTTACATGCGTCCTAGTATCCCACTTGGCGTGTGCCCCTAAACTTTGATCCTCTATACAATTTAGTCCATGCCTTATTCCATCAAGTTTCTAACTTTGATCCTCCATACAATAGTCCACGTTTAACTCCATCAAGTTTTTTGGGTCAAATTTATCCACGGGTTGACGTGGCACATCCCATGTTTGTTCGGTGTTATCAGTGGAAACCCTTGGATAAGTCAATATCTTATAATTATCTCATGTACTCCTTTCCAAATTAGAAATAACATATTGGCGTGTGCACTCAACCGTTTAAATTTACATGAAAAGAAGTGCCAGAGTAGAATAACTTGTAATCTGTCGTCATGCTTTTCAAGAACTAAAAATGATCAAATTATTATCATCACAAGGTACTAAACTGAGATATTTAATTTGATCCATACATGTGATGTCTTAATGTCTTACGGTATTAGGGCAGCTC
Source organism: Panicum miliaceum (assembly GCA_032594955.1). NCBI lineage: Eukaryota > Viridiplantae > Streptophyta > Magnoliopsida > Poales > Poaceae > Panicum > Panicum miliaceum. The sequence continues at coordinate 50,610,229 of CM064058.1, read as the reverse complement.
CAGTGCTGCGTCGAATGGAAATAATTTGGTTTGTTTCCTCCAGCATAAACATGAATTGCGAAACCATGTATACAATAAAAGGTTGTGTATCCCCTGCGTCCTCCTTCCTTCACGCGAGCAGGAAATCATTATTGTTTATTTGGCTGGTTCGGCGGATGTGCGGTGTGCCCAACAGGCATGTGCAAGTCAGCTTATTTTGTTTGACAGAGTTCGACTGTTCTTTGAAGTTCGGTTTTGCTGTCTGACACGTAGAGTTGTTCTCTCACTATGTGGTGTGTTCGTTTTTTAGGTTAAAGAAATTTTGTGTTTTCCATATGCTTCCTATGCTTACAGGGGCTTGATTGTTGTTTGATTGAGTAGTGACGGCGTGGTCATTCGTGGAGCTAGAGCCAATGGTAGCATCCATATGGGCACCTACCATGTGGATAGAAATTTTTTTCGACCAAAGGCATTCGCCCAGCTTTAATTAAGAAAACGTAACAGAGCGTTTACACAGGCCGACCCAGGCTGGGGACACCAGCTTACAAGTGCAGATCAAGGAAAAAACAGAAAGCCACCTCTACCACCCGAACATCTCAACCGAGAACGAGGAAGAAAACCTCCCTTTCCCACAGCTAAACTGAGACAAAGAACACTCCACACGCCATCAGACTAGCTCCCTCGCTCCGATCTCCAGAGTGTTGACAATTTCCTTTTCTTTCTGCAACGGCGCCCAGTGTTTGATAAGCAAGGTCAGCTTGAGCACCACCACCACATGATCACGTACCACCTTGGCGTTGAAAACTAGATCATTCCTCATCTTCCACAGCGTCCACAATGTACCTGCACAAATAACCAGAAGCAATCTTTTTGAAATGGAAATCCCATTCCGCAGCACTCTATCAAAAATATCAGCACAGACCACCGGGGCAAGTGGCCAGTGGAAAACTGATTTAAAAAACGCCCAAAGGAACAAAGCAATAGGACATTGGAACAAAACATGGTCCGCAGTTTCTGCACTCCCGCAGAGTTTACACGCAATCTCCCCCCTCCATTTTCGCTTTTTCAGCTGCTCCGCTGATTGAATTCTGTCCCTGGAAACCATCCACATAAACATCTGGATCTTTAGTGGTATTTTCGCCTCCCAAATATCTAACATCTGCTGATCTTTCACACCCCAAAGGTCAACCATCTATACAGAGATTTAGTTGTGTATTTTCCTGATTTTTCCAACGCACAGGACATCTTATCCTTACCCTCTCCCAAGGAAACCTCACACAGCTTGTTCTGCAAGTCAACCCACTCTTGCCACTCTTCCGGATTCAAAGATCTTCTGAACCTAACATGCCAAGCATCATTTGAAAAGGCTTTGGCTACTGAAATCTCGGGTTCAGAACAGATAGCAAATAATTTTGCAAACTCAACCTTCAAAGGGCATTGCCCCAACCAACAATCACCCCAGAAATTTGTTTGTAGACCACTTTCCACTGCCATCACCCTACCAAACTGAAACCACTGTCTAGTCTCTAACATACCTCTCTAAAATTGGGAGCCAGTAACTCTTTTAACTTGGAAGATGCTCTTCTGTCCCAGATACTCCTCCTCAACAGCTTACAACACATACTATCATCCCCTGTTTCCAATTTCTCAATCCATTTAGCAAACAAGCAAACATTCATGACCCTCTCATCGAAAAAACCCCGTGCACCTGCCTCTTTAGGTCTATTCAGCGCTTCCCATCTAATCATGTGATACTTCTTCTTCTTGTTAGTCCCCTGCCAGAAAAATCTTGATTTGAGGTTGTCAATCTGTTGGTAGTTCCCTTCATACAATATATACACACCCATTGTGTACATTGGGATGCTAGAAAGGCAAGGGTGAATTAGAAATGATTTACCCCCAGAGGACAGATTGTCACACTTCCACGAACTCAACCTGTTAGCTACCTTTTTTTCCACAAAACTCAGCTATGCCTTGGACAATTTATGGTCACTGACTGGCATCCCAAGGTAACAGATGGGAAATTCACCCAATTTGCATCCAAAAATCGAGGCAATCTTTGTCTGCTCCTCTTGGGGCACCCCCAATGTGAACACCTCACTCTTGTTATAATTTATCTTCATACCAAGACATCGCCTCATAGCAACACAGAATGAACTTCATATTCCCATAATTGACATCATTACATTTCAGCAGGACAATAGTATCATTAGCATATTGCAAGTGAGAGAGCCCTCCTTCGACCAGATGTGGAACTAGTCCCTCAATCTCCCAGGAGTTGGTGACAAAAATTCTATCCAAAACACTAAGAACTGGATCTAACTGCTTATTTGACCAAGTATATTTGCTACCAGTCCTGTACAGTTCTCTCAAATCAACTGCATCAATCATGTCATTGAAAGCAATCATGAACCTGGCCTCAACCTGCCCGGTAGATTTGTCTTCCACTCTTCTTACTAAGTTAAAATCCCCCCCAATCAGTATGGGGCAGCTAGACCTGTGAATTTTATCTTGCAGCTCAATCAAGAAAGTCAGTTTCCTGTCATCCTGTACAGGTCCATAAACATTTATCACCTCGCACAAAAAGTCATCCTCCAACTATTTCAGTTTTAAGCTGTTGAAAAAGACTCCTTGGTCCTCATCTAATACCTCAGCAAAATCTGTGGAAACCCCAATCAACAAACCCCCAAAATGCCCCACTGGGGGCACCCAATGCCAATGGAAATCAAAACCTCTACTAAAACTCTTCAACTCCCTACTCGTATAGGTCTGCTTGATGGTTTCTTGCAAACAAATTATGTGAAAGTCATGTTGCTGACACAACCCAACCAACTGCCTTCTTCTGCCGGCTCCACCTAATCCCCTTATGTTCCAGAAGAGAGTCTTCATTACACGTGTCCCGCAGCCCCCGGAAAGTAGAGAACCTCCAAAAATTCTACGCCTAGTAGAAGTTGTGAAAGCAATTCGCCAGCTGCATGTCAGCATTTTTTATAAATAAAGAGTTGATTTCGCCGTAATTCGACTACTTTCCGCATGTTTTAACTCGGGGGCTCCGCCACGAGTTCTTACATCTTTTCGCCTACATCTTTAGTTGCGATTGTTCGAATAGTTCCTGAGACTCCCGAATACTTTCTCTTGTCTCTTGCCGCAGAACTGAAATCCACTTTGCAAAAGAAAGAGAACATGATAATAGATCTAAAGAATCTTGTTTACCATGGCGCAGATGACGTCGAGCGTCTTGAGAAGATCCTCCAGGATACAAGCGTCCAATTCCGCGATGCCATGCAGCAGATCAAGAATATGCTTGAGGAAAAGGATGTTATCCAAAAAGAACTCAAAGAATTCAAGACTCCTGCACAGGCTATCGTGGAGATGGTGGAGTTTCCGACTGAAGGTGATGCTGGCGAGCTGTCATTGTTAGAGAAACTTCGTGCGACTCCTCAGAAGGTTGCCAGCTACATCTCGGAGGCCACCAGAACCTACATAGCTTAGGTGCTCGCGTTGGTGAAGTCGTACTGGCCCAAGGCGAAGCTTGAACCACTCGCTGAAGGCATGGCGGTCGACTGCTCTGTTGAGCAATTCACGAAGTTCCGTGAAGAAGTCGAGCCCCATGCTGACAAGATAGCTGAGAGCCTGGAGCAAGATGGTTAGTAGCAAAGTCAATGTGTCATGATGAACACTTATGCCACTTGTTGATATGTATATAAATTTGCCTAGTTGATCTTTCTTCAGCGTATATCTTTGTGTGATGTTTGCTGGTATGATCGTAGGACTTGGAGTAGTTAGAGACGTTTGGGTTAAGCTACTCCAAGAGCATCAGCTTGGATGTAGTCAGTAACTTGACGTTTCATAAAAGTGCTCGTAGAGCAAAAGGACTTAGCCTAGATTTACCCGATCATGCGGTACGCTAGGTTAGCCTATCAGTTTGAGAACCTGAATGGTTAAGTTGTTAACGTCCCGCTTGTAGCGGGGATATAACGTGGCCGTGTGATGGGCTTGGTGACCCCTTCGGCGGGTGCCTTAACGCTCTCTTTCGAGTAGTCGTAGCATCGGCCGGAACTGTGAGAGTACATCGAGTGCTCTGTCTTATAGGTTGTACTAGACGTAAGTACTCATGGTGGAGCCCCCGTGCATAAACGAGCTAAGTACAAGTACTTAGGGCGGAGCCCCCGAGTATCAGTAGTCGAGAAAACATATACTCGGGGGCTTGAGGTGATCTGCCCGAGGCAAGTCAGGATTTGGAATAGGACAATGGTACAGTTCAGTGTGCCCCTGCAGAAAATAATGACAAAGAGTCAACACTTAGTGATACTTCACAAGTTCTGCAAGTAATTGATAGACAAACTACTCACCGATTTCGGTGGATTCACCGCATTGAAAAGCTTCAGGACGTAAGGAACCGGGTTCCTATCGAGTAGTACTCGGCGAACACGGTCAAGAGCCGTTTGCGAAGGAAGAACTTCTGCGGAAAGGCGAGATGGATCATTACTTTCTAAGTACTCGAATCCAAATCGACACCTCTTCTGCAGTGGCATGATACGCCTCTTGTACATGGAGGCCAAGACGGACACGCCGGTTACACCTGATTCCTTCTGCTTGCTAATTAGTTCGAGCAGTTCATTGACTTGCAGCAGTTGGTTGGGATTCAACTTTTCATTCCACTTGGGCCTCCACACTGCCTTCCCTGGAGTTCTCTCGGGCAGTGCGGGTGGATGGTTTCTAATGTAGAACCACAGGGACCTCCAACCCGAGTGGTTTGTGGGGAGCGAGTACTCAATATACTCCTTCCCCTTCCCCTGCTTGAATTGGATTCCGGCTCCACAAACAAGGTACTGCTTCTCCTCAGATGGTTGTTGGTGGGGATGGAAGAAGTAGCGGAAGAGATCGAAATGTGGCTCGATGCCAAGAAAAGCTTCGCAAAAATGAACAAAAAAGGAGAGGTTGACGATAGAGTTAGGGTTCAGATGATGGATCTGAATACCCTAATGATAAAGGAGGCCGCAGAAGAAATCAGATGCGGGGATGGCCAATCCCCTTTCAACAAAATGCTCGAAGATTACGATCTGATCTACATCTTCTTGCGGAATGAACCGCAGAAGGAAGGTTTCCATTGAACCATTTCTTCTGATTGAAGAAGACCTTGAGCAACTAAGTTAAGAAGATCAGCACGGGTGCACTTACTTCTCTCCCAATCGCCGGTGGTCGACTCCTCCTTCTTCCCCTTAGACGTCGGTTTGTTGTTGCCCATCTTGAATGTCATGAGCTGCTTCACTCGCATATGCTTGGGGCCGACAGAGGGGCGCAAGAACTGACTGATGGAGTGGATGGATTTTCTGACTAGTTTGGCTGGGGATAGAGGACGGGTACAATGGGGCTCTCGAACCCTAGATCTAACAGTGACTGGCGGCGCAGAAAGTGAAAGGGTAAAAACCCTAGAGTCACCGCGCTGTTAAATAGCCAGCGGGTAGGCCCAGATTTACTGTTCGAAAGCCGAAGAATGTTTCCCTAAAAAGCGTGATTTTTTTTGAGCGGTTATTTGGGAAGAGTTTTGGGGGGTTTATTTGATTAACCATTTTTTCAGGGACCTTATCCCGAAAAAAGGGGTTTTTTGAATTTTGAACCAATTGATTTCCAAATCAAACCATCAAGGCAGATCACACAGTTTCTACACGTATTTTATACATAACACTTTTCAGCATGCCATGTTCTTTTGGATCCTTTTTTCCAAACCTCGGGATTTGGATTCAAGGCTCGGGGGCTGTGGGACACGTGTCATCGATGGCTTATTTTTGAAAAATATATGGAAGATAAGGAAAGAAGATTCAAGACTAGTGGGACCCTCAGCTTGATTCTTCGATTCAACCTAAGTCTCAGGGGCCACTCCATATGGAGTGCGATTTGCATCGCACCCCATAGAAAGGAAAGACTTGAAAGTACTCGGGGCTAGAGCACCTTACAGCCTCGAGTAGCCAAGGAAAGTAATCGGAAGACACCTTCAAGATGAAGTTTCAGCTGAAACCGAAGGTTGACATCAAGAAGTACTCGAAACCTGCAGTACTCGGCTATGAAGTGCTCGGGGGCTTGTCAGACCCGGGGCAACGGGACTGCACGCGTGGCGTAGAATATTCTAGAGTAAGGGGTGGGACATGTCCCATACCTTATCCATACTGTAAAGTATTCGTACACGGGTACAACTAGTCGGTACAGAAGGAAACTACCCGAGAGTACTCGGTTAGGACTCCTAAGCTCGTACCAGACCAGGATTTCCATGTAACCCTGTCCCCCAGGATATATAAGGGCGGGCAGTGACCCCCTCCAAACATAACGCATAACCCCAACAAACCATACAGGACGTAGGGTATTACGCATACTATGGCCCGAACCTTTCTAAACCATTGTGATCCTTGCACCATCGAGTTCCTAATCTCGGCGACACCCTACCTACAACCTACCACCTCGGGGGTATCTCTCGGTGGGCTTACCGGTAAAACCCGATGGGCTCGACTACCCGAATCCTCCAACATCACACTCCTGCCCTCAATGGCAATGTTTCTAGAATCTCCCACATCTCTTCGCCGGATATCCTCATGGCTATCCCATCGTAGACAGATTGGCGTGTTCACTAGCCTCACCGATCGTTGATCCAGCGCACACACTGGCGGGGACGGAAGTGTTTGAGACGTTTCTTCAACACCTCCGCATGAGGTTGGGAGTGACGAGGAAGCCCCATGAGGGCCGACATCGCTCTCCCACCACCTGTCACACCCGATTCTAGGAAGAACCAGATGCATCTCATGTATGCGCCAGGATCAAGTTCACACACATATGATAGACGAAACAAGTGTAATATATCTGTTGACACCAGATTTTGACACGTGTTGAATCAACGTCAGGAGGAGAAGATTGGCCGATGCGGCAGATCTGAAGGCTACAATAAGGAATCGGCCGATTGAGGTAACAGTTGAAAATCGGCCGATTGGTGATACAGCTTGCGCCACCAGGATGGAATTATTTCGGAGGGTCCTGGTCAAAAGTTGGTCAACAGGGCAACGCTAAGTCGGTCAAAGAGCAATTGAAAAGAATCCTGATTGGATTAGGGGACGGCGGCGGAAGATTTTGCGGGAGTCCGTTTGCTTTAAAAGTTATTAAAGGTCAGATTGACTGGCACGCCGCGCGAACCGTACCAGGGCGATAACCCGAACAGGAGCTAAGCAGATTCTCCCGGGTCGTGTGTCCGACGCTGAAAACCATCGGCCGATTCCTGTCTGGCCGATTTTAGCGCCAACACACTTTTGGCACGCCCGGTGGGACAATCCAAGATCTGATATGTCGAAGAACGCAGAAATCTCCGATAGCAACATCATTGAGGTCACAGAAGCGGATCTCAAGGACGACCAGAGGGAAGAATTGGCCAAACATCTAGAAGATTACAAGAAGATGTACCCCCAGTCATTCAGTCGTACTAGAAGCGGGGAGGCTGTCAAGAAGACTCCTATTCTAGTTCCCCGCCCCATCACCATTGCTGAGGACTCGGGCAAGATGTCAGAGATGATCCAACAATTCGTTTATCAGGCATTCATTGACCAATCCTCAGTGATGACCAACACGGTGTATAACGCCGTCGTCAGCTCTCTGGCCAGCGGAGCAGTCCAAGGCTATCAGGGACCAGCATATGCCCCGCCAACCACTCTGCCAGCCAGAAGCTTACCATACACGTCCCAATCGGCTCCTCAGCCGATATTGACGCAACGCGAGGGGTACAACTCTCCATTGCCCGCAGCGTCTCCAAGATACAGCGGTGCACCATGTCTCCCATCACAGACACCGCTTCAACCCGTCCAGATTGCTTCTGTGCAATCGCTGCCCACAAGCTCAGTACCTTGGGGAACTTCGGCGACGACGTATTTTCCCGAGCCAACGAATGGATATGGGAGTTATTCAATCCAGGTGCCACACCAATCGGCCGTCCGGCCGACGGTCCCCTAGTATCAGCCGATCTCATCAGAAATCGGCAGGGGGGCAAGCGCTGTAGAAGCATTCAGAGTTCGCCGATTCACTTCGCCATCAACTATCGGCCGCTCAGCAAAGTTCGCCGATTCATCACCCAGCCATGCCAGCTCTTCAGCACATGCCCGCACCGCAAACAGCTGTTCATCAGCAGCAGGTCGACTGGACGGCAAGAATAGCAGAAGTAATCCAGGACCAGTTTGGATTGAAGCCAAAAGTGCAAACTTACACCTACAAGACGCCATATCCATCGGCCTATGACTTACTGCCGTTCCCACACCGCTACAAAGTTCCTGATTTCACCAAGTTTTCAGGGACGGACGATACATCCACTGTGGAGCATATCAACCGATTCATCATCCAGTGCGGGGAGGCTGCCACGCAAGATGCTCTGAGGGTGCGTTTGTTTTCATCGTCTCTGTCCGGATCGGCCTTCCAGTGTTTCACTACCTTGCCGCCAAATTCTATTATTACATGGGCCGATCTGGAGAAACAGTTCCACAAGTACTTCTATGCAGGAGTACACGAGATGAAGCTCTCGAATTTGACCAGCCTCAGGCAGAGGAGCGATGAACCGGTGATGGGATATATACAGAGGTTCAGAGAAGTCAGGAACAAATGCCACAGTCTGGCTCTGACCGATGCATAGTTGGCCGATATTGCTTTCCAAGGTCTCCTGCCACAAATCAAAGAAAGATATGCTGCCCAAGAGTTTGAAAGCCTGAGCCAAATCGTCCACCGATATTCAGGACAAGAGGTCCGACCGTTTGAACAGCGGAGGAATTTTCAAAAGAAGGTGGCATACTTGGAAGGATCTGAATCCGATGGGGAAGAGGAAATCGGCCTGGCAGAATGGGTCAAAGGGAAAAAACTGATATCATGCCCTTTAGGGAAGGAGCCAGAGACATTCGGCTTTGACACGTCAAATGCCGATAAAATTTTCGATTTATTGCTTCAGGAAGGACAGATTAAGCTATCTCAGCATCACACCATCCCTTCGGCCGATCAACTTAAGAAGATGAAATACTGCAAGTGGCACAACGCCACTTCTCATGATACAAATGAATGCAAAGTCTTCCGTCAGCAGATACAATCGGCCATCGAGCAGGGGAGGCTTAAATTTGAAACCCCGGCTAAATCGGCAAAACCGATGAAGATAGATCAGCATCCCTTCCCGGCCAACATGGTTAACGCTGGAGGAAATTCAAGTCAAACCAAGGTGGTGACGTCAGAATCGGCGAGAAGGGGCGGCGCCGTTGATCCCAGGAGGCAGATCACAACGGAAGAAATCAAAAGAAATAGGCAGGGGCCAGAACGACCACGCAAGCCCGTCACCTCCCAGTTCTTACTCAGTAAATATCGGCAGCAGCAAGAACAATCAAAATACCACGAAGAGATGATACGCCGGCATGAAGATCACTGGCAATGTTCGTTCTTCATCCATTGCTGGGAGAACGACATCAGATTGCCGTCTGCCGATAACTGTCCGGAGTGTAACGAATTGAGCTGCAACGATCGCCCGAAGCCACACTCTAGGGACAGAGGATCAGAGCCGATAGCAGAAATCAGCGCGGACGAGAGGAACAGCGCGTTTCGGTGCATGATCGGCTGGGGGGCAGAGTTGACCAGTACCACCGGTCAAAAAGCAAGATCGACCAACAGGATGGACTGGAGGGCAGGATCAGCGTGCACGATCGGCTGGAAGAGATGGCCGATGACAGGATGTCGGATGAAAATCCCCTAGGAAGAGAACCAGATTGGGAACACGCCAGATCGTCGGTCAAACCAGCAAATCCCAGGTGGTGTCCCGATGGCATATCCAGATCCCAGAAACGGAGAATCCAACGCCTACGCCAGTGGTAGCATCAAGAAGAAGAGCAGAGGCAGGTGCCAGAGAAAAGAAATGTTAAATCTTGGGTGTGGCGCCCGAAGAAAAATGATCAAGAAGCAGACAACCAACAATCGGCAGCCGAAATCGATATGGTGTTGATACTGCCGATGGAATTCATGGCGCCCAACGATCGAGATAAAGCAACAAGAATGGAGGAGGAACAAATGGCACAACTGGTGTTAGAGCCGATGACGGCTACGTTTGAGAAACCAGAAGAAGAAAAACGGCAGCATCTTAAAGCGCTGTTTCTCAAAGGCTATGTTGACGGAAGACCCGTCACCAGATTACTAGTAGATGGAGGCGCTGCAGTTAACATCATGCCGTATGCCATGTTCCGCAAGCTAGGCAAGAGCGATGAAGACCTCACCAAGACGGACATGATGCTGAAAGATTTTGAAGGCAACGTGTCTCCCGCCCATGGAGCGCTCTGCGTCGACCTCACCATCGGCAGTAAGACCCTTCCTACCACTTTTTTCGTTATTAATGGCAAGGGGTCCTACAACATGCTGCTTGGTCGTGACTGGATACATGCAAACTGCTGTGTCCCATCTACAATGCATCAATGCCTTGTGCAATGGGTCGGCGACAGCACAGAGATAGTCACTGCCGATTCCGCCTATAGCGTTGCAGCGGCCGACACGCAACAGTGGAGCTGCGAGCACGTCAAGTGCATATCTGGTAGGACTTGGGACACTGACTTCTTGAAAGTGTCCGATTTCGGTCTACAGCCGATCCAAGCAGTCAGCTCTGAAGATTCAGAATAAACGGATCGGCTCGTCCGAGAAGACGGGAAGCTTGTGCATGGGTTTACGTCGGCCGATTTATTGGAGATGGTAGATTTGGAAGATAGCAGCAAATCAAGGCCGACGTACATTAGTGCTAATTTGGATCCTGAGTACAAATGTAAATTGATAAGTTTATTAAAAGAGTTCACGGATTGCTTTGCTTGGGGATATCATGAGATGCCAGGACTAGACCGGTCTATTGTTGAACACCGGTTAACTATAAAATCAGGATATCGGCCATATTAGCAACCTGCACGACGGTGTAACCCCAAGATTCTACCTGATATAAAGGCTGAAATTACAAAGTTAATTGAAGCAGGATTTATTTGGCAGTGCCGCTGCGCCGAATGGATTTCTAATATTGTGCCCGTATACAAGAAGAATGGAAAGTTACGCGTGTGCATCGATTTCAGGAACTTAAATCAGGCTACGCCAATGGATGGATATCCGATGCCAACGGCCGATATCTTGATAGATGCTGCCGCAGGACACAAAGTCATAAGTTTCATGGATGGGAATGCAGGGTACAATCAGATATTAATGGCCGAAGAGGATATCTCGAAAACAGCTTTCAGGTGCCCAGGTCATCTTGGTTTATTTGAATGGGTTGTCATGACTTTTGGGTTGAAGAACGCCGGCGCTACGTATCAGCGGGCCATGAATTACATCTTCCACAAGCTCATTGGTACATCGGTGGAAATTTATATAGATGACGTCGTGATCAAGTCATAAGGTTACCAAGAACATCTGGCCGATTTACAACAGGTACTGGAGTGCACAAGGAAGCATGGGTTGAAGATGAACCCAAACAAGTGTGCATTTGGTGTATCGGTTGGGCAATTCTTAGGATTCATGGTTCATGAGCGCGGGATAGAAGTCAACCGCAAGACTATAGACGCCATCAACAAAGTTGTGGCCCCACAAAATAAAACTGAGCTACAGTCCCTCATCGGCAAGGTCAATTTCATCAGAAGATTCATATCCAACCTGTCAGGACGAATTCAGGCTTTTACCCCTCTGTTGAAATTAAAGCCTGACCAAGAATTCATATGGGGAGAAGAACAGCGCAAGGCATTGGAAAATATCAAGCAGTATCTAGTTTCACCTCCAGTATTGGTTCCACCACAGCCTGGTAAGGCGTTCAAATTATATTTATCGGCTGATGAACAGGCTATTGGATCGGCGTTGGTACAGGAGTTTGAGGGGAAAGAACAAGTGGTATATTACATCAGCAGAAGACTCTTAGACGCCGAAACAAGATATTCCCCGGTGGAGCGGCTATGCTTGTGTTTATACTTCTCGTGTACCAAGCTCAGGCACTATTTATTATCGGCAGAATGCATAGTCGTATGCAAAGATGATGTGGTGAAGTATATGCTATCATTGCCGATTTTGAAAGGACGGATTGGAAAATGGATCCTGGCTCTGTCAGAATTCGACTTAAGGTACGAATCGGCCAAAGCCGTCAAAGGTCAAGTAATGGCCGATTTCGCAGCTCAGCATTGTGGACCAGAAATTGCCGCCGTCGAACTAGTCCCATGGACTCTATATTTTGATGGTTCTTCGTGTGGGGTCAGATCAGGAATCGGCATTGTTCTTGTGTCGCCTCGGGGGGCAAGTTATAATTTCTCTCTGCCGATAGAAGCTTCCGCAACTAATAATCAGGCGGAATATCGAGCCGTTCTGAAAGGCATACAATTATTAAAGGAAGTCAAAGCTGATGCAGTCGAAATCTTTGGAGATTCCATGCTCATTGTGGATCAATTAACGGGGCGATCTGAGTGCAAGGATGATATCTTGAGGATATATTATGAAGATTGCCTTCAGCTTTTAAAAGAGTTCAAGTCTGCAATAATTGAGCATATCCCCAGAAATTATAATGAAGAGGCCAACAGGCTGGCCCAACATGCCTCCGGGTATCGGCCGATTCAGGGAGCGATGATGCTAGAGCTCGCGGCCGATGATTTGCGAAAGGAAATCGCCGATTACTTAAAAGATCCATCCCAAAAAGTGGATCGGCGAACACGTTTTCAGGCTACAAAATATGTGTTACTTGAGGATGATTTGTTTTATCGGACGATTGATGGAGTTCTTCTCAAGTGCCTGGGAACAGAAGAGGCAAAGGTTCTGATGGGAGAGATCCACGAGGGCGTATGTGGAGCTCATCAATCGGCTCACAAAATGAAATGGATGATCCGAAATAATGGGTATTATTGGCCGACTATCCTTGAAGATTGTTTCAAGTACTACAAAAGATGCCAAGACTGTCAGAAGTTTGGTAATGTACAGCGTGCGCCAGCATCGGCTATGAATCCGATAATTAAGCCGTGGTCGTTTAGAGGTTGGGGAATAGATCTCATCGGACAGATTCACCCTCCATCAAGCAAAGGGCATAAGTTCATATTGGTGGCTACAGATTATTTTACTAAGTGGGTGGAGGCAATTCCTTTAAGGAATGTGACATCGGCCGATATGATTGAATTTGTCAAAAGCCATATTATCTATCGATTTGGTATTCCTCAAACCATCACAACTGACCAAGGAACAGTTTACTTCTGGAGAATTCGGAGAGTTCGCTGCCGATATGGGGGTTAAATTATTAAACTCTTCTCCATACTATGCTCAAGCCAATGGCCAAGCAGAATCGTCTAATAAAGGGATAATCAAGCTAATCAAGAGGAAGATAGAAGAGCAACCCAAGAAGTGGCATATGTCTTTGGCTGAATCTTTATGGGCATATAGGATGGCTTGTCATGGAGCCACTAAAATATCCCCTTATCAGTTGGTTTTTGGTCATGAGGCGGTCTTACCATGGGAGATAAGGACAGGGTCAAGACGTATATCGTTACAAGATCAGTTAACGGCCGATGACTACTCCTTTCTCATGAAAGATGAACTTGACGATTCGGCAGGTTTACGGTTGAGAGCCCTGATTAGTATAGAAGAAAACAAGAAAAGGGTGCCCAGATGGTATGACAAAAAGGTCAAAGTTAAACAGTTCTCTCAGGGAGATTTGGTGTGGAAGTTGGTACTACCGATAGGATCCAAAGATCCCAAATTCGGTAAATGGTCACCCACTTGGGAAGGGCCGTACAGAATCGGCCGATGTGCCCCTGGGAATGCATATATTCTGGAGACAGTCGAAGGAGAGGAATTCCCAAGACCTTTAAACGGACGATATCTGAAGAGGTACTATCCAAGCATTTGGGTAGATGCATAACTTGCAACAAAATATATCAAGATAACATGGCCGATTTCTCATCGGTTTTTGTCTACACATCTGGTGAAGAAAATATCGGGATTCATTATTGGATGAAAATGACAGAGTACATGGCCGACATGGTACAAGTCGCCCTTAGAATAAAAATACCGATATGTCTACTGATTACGCCTACGCTGGATTTCTCTCTCGATGCGACCCAGTTCTATCATAAGGCTGAGCCTTTTCTCCTTCGGGTCCTCTGCAGTGGCTCCAGTTTCAGCTTGGTTGCAAAGTTCTATCAGCAGGCGGGTCTTCTTCTCCTCCAGATCTTCCATGGCAACTTCGGTTTTAGCTTTACAAGGAAGTGGAGGATTTTTTTCAGAAGATGGTCGCTTGCGGACCAAAAAGTGAGCATCTATAAGGTCCCAGTATTCCTGGACAACAACGGGGACATGATCTCTGAGTTCCTCAGCATGAGCTCTTATCAGATCTCTGTCTGCCTGTGATAGTGGCTCTTCTGAATGCATGATTTCTATCCCTCGTTCTAGACCAGGGCTGAGACGTTTTGGCTAAACAGAGATAAAAAGGGTTACCCAACATCAGAGCAATTGAGATGCTTAGGAGAAAGGCAGAAGAGAAGTTCATACCTGGTTGACAGAGGAAGAAGATGAAGAGGACGAAGAAGACATCTTGTCGTTCAGTTTGGGACAGTAAAGGAGGAAGAGAAGATAAGTGATGTGTATGCCTCTGGAGATGGTGAATGGTCTACTTATAAAGGAAGGAGAGGTAGATGGATGGTGAGACACGTCCTATCGGAGTAAATACATACATAAATGCAAAGCTGACTGAAGAAACAGTTCGAAACCAAATCGGCGCAATAACATTGAAGGAGGAATAAATGTTACAGTGTTCTTTACAACCCAAGAAAAGCATCTATGGCTACAATGGCTTGTCGTCTAATTTGATCGGCCGAATCTAGTACTCTTTGGTCATCATCCGCCGATCCTGGGACTTCTGACACACGGCGACGAAGCCTTATCATTTCACGGGCTAGATGTTGTCTCTCTTGCTTCAGCTCACTGATGATGGATGGGAGTTCTTGGAGTTTCTTTTCTTCAGCGGCTATCTCTTTGGGTATCTGTTCCATCTCCTTGGCCAGCTCTGCTCTTCTCCATTTCAGCCGATCTATCGCGCCGACAATATCCGGACGACAACTTTCGAGGAAATTGATCTTGTGGAGTACCTCCTGAGTCCGGTGCTTGTATGAATCGACCTCCTCCTAAGTTTTTGCCATTTGAGAACGATCGGCCATATGGCGCAGCGCCCTGGAAACCGGAATATGCATGTGCTCTATATAGGCAGCATGCGCTAAATTTTCTGATACTTCTTCCGGGATTCGATCTTTGATCTCGTTGAAAAGTCGTCGAATCGGCGACGCATCTTCTACCAATCGGCCGATGTCATCTTGAAGGAGCATGCGCATGCTTTCAAGCTTGCCGCGGACATCGTCGGAGGTGGAGCTCGATGGAATTGGGTGTGAAGCAATTTCCTCGTCATCAGGCAGGGAGACGGCAAAGAAGAAGATGCTGTTATTGGGGGTGTCTTGCTCCTGTGAGGAAATAAAGTAAAGGGTAGGCAAGCAGTAAAAGGAAATCGGCCGATTCTAATGGTAAGTTTGTTACCTCCTTAAAGCGAATTTCTCTTGCCTGCGTCGGTGGAAGCGTTTCCATTGTCTCAGGGGCTGGTGCAGTTGGCTCGTCGGAAGAAGAAGATTCAACGATTATTAGTGCTCCACTTGGACCAGCTTCCTGAAAAGGATATAAAAAAAGATCCTGTGAGTATGCTATGGGAAATCGAAATAAGATGGTGTGAGAAATTTGCCATGCCTCTGTGGGTTTCCCGGCCGATGCCTGTTGTGGGATTGTAGTTAGCATACCCAAATCGGCCTGCATCAAGATCGGTTAAGTTTTCTGAAAGTTAAGAGATCAAGGTAAGAGATCATTTACCTTGATGATAGGAGCTGCTTGAGTTTCGGCTCCCACTTGGGACGTAGCCGATTGCTGCGGAGATTGCGGTGGAATAGCTTGCGCAGCCTGGCAGAGGAAGAAAGTTAATGTCAGTACAAGACTTGAAGAATATATGAGATAAGTAAGATTACCTGAACAGTTTCTACTAATAGCGATGCTGCAGCTGCCTCGACTTCGGCAGTGACTTGGGGATCGGCCATCTCGACAACCGGCATAGGTAAAGGGATTGGAGTTTCGGCCGGTGTCACCGCCATTTGGTCGGCCGATCCGATACGAGGAGTCTCGGTCGGTGCCACTACCATCTGGTCGGCCGATCCGATACGAGGAACCTCAGCCAATGCTATTGCCGTCTGATCGGCCGATCCGATGCGAGCTCGCACTCGACGGCTAGTTATCTTTGATGTTGGCCTTTTCGGTGCTCGCTTCGATTGGCCAGTAGAGATATCCTTGATGGTTGGAGCATGGAAGCCGATAAGTGGATACGGCGTGTATTGGTGATGACTATCTATCGGCCGGCCGCTTCGGCTCCGCATCGGAGGGACATGGCTTTCAGACTGAGGAGATGAACATGAGTTAATAACAAGATGACAATGTGGAAAGAAATAACATTGGAATCGGCTGAGAAAAAAGGAAATACCGCTGCATTTGGATCAATGTTCTCTGGGTCCAGAAGGTTGCAGTAAGACGATGGAGATTTACAGAAAAGATGTTGCTTCCATTCTGCCCACCATAATTTGAATTGCTGGGTGGCAAAAGAGGCAACTGACCAATTATTCAGGTCAATAGTACTGGAATCGGGTACTAAATCGCACAACCGCCTGTAATCAAGACTTGAGGTCAGTCCATCTCTGAATTTCGCCTGACCGGCGAAGTAGACCCGAATCGGCAGTTGGCCAAAACCCAGTTGCCTTGCTGCAGCCGATGGATTGTAGAACTCGTAGGTGGGAGAATCCTTTCCTGAGAAGAAATTGGCTGGCAGAATCCCCGGCTTGATCAAGACATCCATAAGCTCTCTGTCAAAAGTATGGGTGGAGAAACCGTAGCTTGTGGGTAATTCAAAAATCGGCTCCACTGCTTGATATGGGTGCCAGCTGATGGTCTCTTCACTAAGGCCATTATAAAAGCATCTGAAGTACTCAGCTGTGCGGGTAGCAGTAAACTGGCAGCCGGGGAAAGCCGATGCCGCTTCTCCAAAAGATCTGCAGCGACGTCGGACGGATGGATTCTCCTCTGACTCAATATTGGGGAAGGTTTTGGTCTCTATCCGTTGCTGAGAGACCTTGCTCATGTGTAAATTGAGCCAGAGGGTGATGAACCACCAGGGACCACTAGGGTTCCCGATCGGCTCCCCCTTCGACAGCTTGGTGCCGATTTGGTGCATCAGGTAATAGGCCGATCCCAGCAAATGTTTTCCAAGGGGGATGGCCGATCCTTGTGACAAAGCCTCTGCTAAAGCTTGGGTGTTTGAAGAGGGGCCAACTGCTCTGCCACAAAAGAAATGCTTTTCTAGCCACATCAACAAAAAGGCAGTATGCTCCCTCTGTGAGACTGTCCCGGTCTTCATGTTTTTGCTAATATACCCTTTCCACCCGCCGATTCCTTTGGTCTCTAGCCGATGTGATGGCTTGAACAGATAATTGAAAGGGGTATCGGCGGAGGAGACATCGAGGCCGGTCAACAGCAGAACATCGGCCAGGGTCGGGGTCATAGGTCCATGTCCAAAAAGGAATGCATTAAGTGCATCAGACCAAAAATAAGAGGCTGCCATGACCAGAGGTTCATTTCTTTCCATCTGAGACAAAGATAAGTCTATGCACTGGCCGATTTTTTGTTCCTCCCACTGAACCTTCCAAGATCCGGCCACCCTCTGGTACCATTCTCTCCACCCGGGTGTTTCGTTTGGCCAGGATCTGAAAGTGCCTACCCAGTGATCTAAATCCATAGATGATTGCTTAAAAGGGATTCTATGAGTTTCTAGGCTGATCAGGTCCGTTGGATCGGGGTTCTCCATAGGGCCCAAACAGATGAGGTCAGGGGATTCTGAGAGTGGAATGGTAATTCGGTGCCTAAGTGCCTAAAAAAGGGAAAAGGGGAAGAAACTGAGAGAGGATCCGGAAAGTACTGAAGCAGTAGAAAAACGAAAAGAAAAAAATTTTGAGCATTTACCTCTGGGATGGAAATCATCGTCGTCGATGAGACCGCTAGGGAAGCCGCCGATTGGGCCGCCGCTGCCGAAGGAGTTGCCAATGGAGCCTCCGTGGATGGAGCGGTCGCCGACGGTGACGCCATTGGAGGGTTGGAGCAGGCCGCGGATGAGATCGCCGGAAAGGGGGAAGCGCTTGGAGATCAAGAGAGCTTGGAGGAAGACGAACAGTGGTTCATTGGAAGAGAATGCTAGATTTATGGGGAAGAGTAGACGGAGAAGGCCAGTATTTAAGAAAAATCATGAGAGCGAGGGCAAAGATGGTATTTTTACCGCGCCGTCTACACGAATTCCAGAGGAGCAGTCGTTTCGCGCGCTCGGTCCGAGGAAATTGCAATCATTGTGCCGCAGAACGGAAGGAGATTTTACTGCGCCCATTTCGGAGGAAAGGATTAAAGAAAGAGTTTCGAAGAAAAAGTTATGTTTTACTCCGAAACTGGGGGGCATGTGTTGACGCCACATTTTGACACGTGTTGAATCGGCGTCAGGAGGAGAACATTGGCCGATGCGGCAGATCTGAAGGCTACAGTAAGGAATCAGCCGATTGAGGTAACAGTTGAAAATCGGCCGATTGGTAATACAGCTTGCGCCACCAGGATGGAATTATTTCGGAGGGTCCTGGTGAAAAGTTGGTCAACAGGGCAACGCTAAGTCGGTCAAAGAGCAATTGAAAAGAATCCTGATTGGAATAGGGGACGGAGGCGGAAGATTTTGCGGGAGTCCGTTTCCTTTAAAAGTTATTATAGATATGGTAATTTTCCTATTTTTTAAATAAGGTTGTAACAAGTCGTGATCGACCAGGAGTCCTAGTTTTAGGGTATAAATAGGAGTCGTCAGGGTCTTGCAAACATCAACACATCAATCAACAACAATACTTATATTTTTTTTCAGTAATTTACTTTCAAGTCGGCGACTTCGCCAATACTTTTTCTTCTTTCACGAGTTCGTACGGATTGGCAGGACTGCATCAACCTGACCTCCGGCCAATTGGTAGGTTCCGCTTATCGAGTAATATCCGAGCTTTAACTACGGGCGCATCGCTGTAGTTTCGTTTGGATTTATTCACCAGTTATCGATATTTACTAGAATTGCAAGTTTTACCTGTTATTCTAGTATTATCACCAGTTATCCAGCTTGAGATCAGAGTAATCGGCTTCGTCATCGTTCTTCTTCGATTTATCATCTCACAGCCGATTAGATCTATTTCGAGTGTTGCCTCTGTAATAATTGTTTAGATCGCTCCAGCCGATTAGTTTTCTTTACGATTACTACACGATTATCGGCTGGTCCATAGCCGATCATCTCTACAGCAAATCGGCCGATTTGCCGCCGACGCGCTCCTCAGGACAGATCGGAACTCCAGCAGATCGACGCGCCTGGAATTTGATACTCTATTTCCTTATCAATCAACTGGTCAGATTAACTGGCACGCCGCGCGAACCGTACCAGGGCGATAACCCGAACAGGAGCTAAGCAGATTCTCCCGGGTCATGTGTCCGACGCTGAAGACCATCGGCCGATTCCTGTCTGGCCGATTTTAGCGCCAACAATATCAAAGACAATGCTCGAAAAGTAAACAAGATAAAGTAATTAACATTATTACACTCCGAATAAAAGAGACACAAATGTCTTTAAACGTTCTACCGATATACCCTAAACGAAGTCTGCAACAACTCTGTCTTCCACAGGCGATGACTGATGAACGCAAGCCTAGAACTCCTCGAAGTCGTCGAAGTTCTCCTCCTCAAAGTCCTCTTCTGAACAACAGTTGGGCAAGGGTGAGTACACTTATGGTTGGTACTCAGCAAGTGGGGGAAGATATGCAAGGCCATCAAGGATAGGCTAAGGTTTACAGCAGTTAGCACTTTTAGTTGGTCAAGTTTTATTAGAAAGCACCTATTACTAGATGTAAGTTTATACCAACCCACTTAAACAAAAGCATAAAGGTACCAACTACATAAACATAAACCAAGAACCACAAGTTAATTAATCTTCAAGTCCGTTATCATGTGAGGGTCCAAGCCGCTCTTAATCGTGAGCACGACTGTTATAACAGTTTTGCACTCTACAGAGGTTGTACACTTTACCCATAAAACGTGTTCCCCTAAGTCGCCCGGGTTTGCAAGGCCCTTAAACATTTCCGAGGTGAGTGGCGAGGGGTACACTACGAAGCCTTTACAAAGCCATGTCGAGAGCTAGATAGCCCGCTAGAGTTTCGGTAGCAGTGTGGTCCATAAACCTCTCTGATGGTCAGCTCCTTAGCAAAGGCCGCTACCCCAAGAGGACCGGGCTATGACCCCTACAATGACCTCCTCCTTGCCCTTTCGGTAAGGCCACTAGCTAACTGCACGCCTAATTAATTGGCCAAGGTCAAAGCCATGTGACTTTGTGGTTGCACTGTTCACTTGGGTGATTCTCCATGTTCCCATTAAACAAAATTAATCTTGTATTAACAAGGTATAACAACAATATGAAACAAGATCATCATTAACATAAGAGTAAACCAACACCAATCCCACAGTTAGCAACTAAGCGTGTCTACCCAACCTGAACAATAAACCCGGTGTTTTCAAGGCTTTGGGTAAAAGACTAGGTATGTCCTTAGCATAGGTGACCCATCAAGTTTATGCAAAGCAACGGTAAAGTAAAGTTAATTATCATGCTATTGATGGGATAAAATAGAACATGCAGGGGAGGGAAGTCCACTTGCCTTCCTCAAAGAGCTGCTAATTGTCTTCCTCGTAAGCATGCTCTTGGTCTTGCTCGTAAGCATGCTCTTGGTCACACAAACAAGCATACACAAACAAATAAGAAATAGTACAACAAACAATACAAACATAGAGTAAAAAGATGATAAATTTGTAGTTCATGATGCAAGCATCGCGTGAGTGCAAGAATCGTTGAAATCGGAGTCGAAACGAATAAGATAAGGCTAAAACAGTGCTCTAGGGGCCTATATGCGAGAGTTTTGAACTTCCAAGGGTTTGATCTGAAGATACCAGGGGCTAAATTGTAATTAAACCTACAACAAAGGGTCCTGGGTGCAAACTGGGATCTCTGGATTGCAGGTGCTAATTCTGAAAAAGGCAGGGGCCTAAACAGATAAGAAAGGACCTAAATCTAATTATATTTCTAATGCTATCGATCGCGGGTTGATTTCCAAGAAACTGAGGGGCTCTTAAGCAAAACTCCCTAGAGTGGACCGGTACGGGCTCTGCTGACTCGGGTCTAGATCCGATCTAGACCGTCGGGGTCGGGGTCTAGATCCGATCTAGACCGCCTCCCTAGGGCTGGGGGCGTTTGGGGCAGCTCGGGTCGGCTCGGCTGGAGCCGCGACGTTGGGCGGCCCAGGAGGTGGCGCTGGGTGTCGGCAGTGAGCGAGGGCGGCAGCGGACCACCAGTGTTCACCGAAACCGGTGCTATGGGGCTCAGTTCAGGCCAAGGTTAGGCCGGGGAGTGAGAGGGCGGCATGGCAAAGGCGATGGGGGTGTCTGGGAGGCAGTGCAGTGGCCGGGGGGAAGCATGCCACGACGGCGGGCGGAAAGGAGGAGGACACGGGGCGACCGGCGCGAGCGGGATTCATGTCAAGGCAGGAAAGGAAGGTGGGGAGCGGGAGGTAGAAGATGGCGCCGACATGTGGGCCCGGCGAGTCGGTGAGAGAGAGAGAGGTGAGGGAGAGCAGGGGAGAGGGGGCAAGGGGTTGGGCCAGGTTGGGCTCCTTGGGCCGCGGGGAAAGAAAAGAAAAGGGGAGGGAGAGAAGAAGAGGGAGAGGAGTTGGGCTGGGCTGAAGAGAGAGAGAGATGCTTGCTCTTATATTTATTTTTTTATTCAAAATATTTTCATTTTTTTTCTACATTTTGGGTGTTACAAAACCTACCCCCCTTAACGAGAATCTCGTCCTCAAGATTTGGAAGGACCAGAGAACAGTTGAGGAAATTCTGCAATCAGTTCATCTTCTCTTACCCAAGTAGCCTAATCCTAGGAGTGGTGACTCCACTGCACTTTGCACATTTTGATCACCTTGCTCCGAGTAACCCTCTGAGATGTTTCCAAGATTCTAACCGGATGCTCTGAATAAGTCAAATCATCCTGCACATTGAGTTCTTCCAGCGGTAACTACTCCTCAGGCATTCTCAAACACTTCTTTAACTGTGATACATGAAACACGTCATGGACATCTGACAATCGTGCCGGTAACTCCAATTGATATGCCACTTCACCTTTCCTTTCAAGGATCTGAAAAGGACCAATATAACGAGGTGATAACTTTCCTTTCACTTTGAATCTACGGAGACCCCTGATGGGTGATACATAAAGATACAAAATATCTCCAACTTCAAATGTCAATTCCCTTCTCCGTGTATAAGCATAACTCTTCTGTCGTGACTGAGCAGTCTTGAGATTGTCCCGGATTATCTGGACTTGTCTTTCTACTTCTTGAAGGATCTCTGGCCCAAAGACCTGACTTTCTCATGTCTGACTCCAATAGAATGGTGTTCTGCATTTTCTCCCGTATAATGCTTCAAATGGCGTATGGCAAGCTTTTATCCCAACTGCCTCCATGTTTTAGGGCACATGCTCTCAACATATCCTCTAATACCTGATTCTTTCGCTCAGTCTGACCGTCTGTTTGTGGATGACATGCAGAACTGAAATTGAGCTTTGTATCCATAGATTCATGTAACTTCTGCAAGAAACGTGACGTGAACTGAGTACCTCGATCGAACACTATCTTCTTTGGAACACCATGCAAACACAAAATCCGTGACATGTATAGTTCTGCTAGCTTAGCTCCAGTGTATGTTGTTTTGACCGGTATGAAATGAGCGACTTTCGTCAGTCTGTCCATGATAACCCATATCGAGTCGTAACCATCATGAGTGCGAGGTAAACCTACAATGAAATCCATACCAATCTCTTCCCATTTCCATTCAGGTACCTTCAATGGCTGGAGTAAACCTGCTGGTCTTTCGTGTTCTGCTTTCACTCTCTGGCACACATCACACAAAGCCATGTGGGTTGCTACATCCCTTTTCAAATCATACCACCAGTACTTCGCTTTCAAGTCTTGATACATCTTGGTACTTCCAAGATGAATGGAATAAGCGGAATCATGTGCTTCCTTCAGAATGAGTTCATGAAGGTGATCAATTTCGGGTACACAGATCCTCTTTCTGAACCAAACAGTTCCTTGTTCATCTTTCGCGAAATCCGGAGCCTTGCCTAAGCCAATTTGAATCTTGATTTCTTTGATCTTAGCATCAGTCAACTGCCCTTTTCTGATCTCTTGCTCTAATGTAGGTTCCATTTCCATAGTCATGGCTTCTGTATGTGTAACTATTCTCAAATTCAGCCATGCCATTTCCCAACACAATTCCTAAGGCATCAATCGAGCAATCATCATATTAGCTTGACCTTTCCGGCTTAGAGCGTCTGCCACAACATTCGCCTTACCGGGATGATACTGAATATCCAAATCATAGTCCTTGATTAATTCTAACCATCTATGCTGTCTCAGGTTAAGATCCTGTTGACTGAAAATATACTTCAGACTCTTAAGATCAGTGAAGATCTAACATTTGTTCCTGATCATATAGTGTCTCCAAATCTTCAATGCATGGACGACGGCAGCCAATTCCAAGTCATGAGTTGGATAGTTCTGCTCATGCTTCCTCAACTGTCTTGAAGCATATGCTACAAGTCTGCCTTCTAGAATTAGCACACATCCAAGTCCCAGAAGTGAAGCATCACAATACACATCAAACCCTTTGTGGATATCTGGCATTATCAGCACATGAGCAGTGGTCAATCTTGTTTTCAGTTCTTCAAAACATTTCTGACATGCGGCATCCCACTTAAATTCTTTCCCTTTTTCCGACAATGCAGTCATGGGTTTCACAATTTTTGAGAATCCTTCAATAAATCTGCGGTAGTAACCTGCAAGTTCGAGGAAACTTCTAATTTCAGGCACATTCTTCGGTGGATTCCAATTCAGAACATCCTGAACCTTACCCGGGTCTACTGCGATTCCCCCATCTGTGATAACATGCCCAAGAAAAGATACTTCCCTCAACCAGAAGTCACACTTGCTCAGCTTAGCATATAACTAATTCTCTCGGAGCTTCTGTAACACTATCCTCAAGTGCTCTTCATGTTCTTCCTCGTTCTCAGAAAACACCAAGACGTCATCAATTAATACAACCAAAAACTTGCCGAGATATTCTATTAACACCTTGTTCATCAAATACATAAAGTATGCTGGAGCGTTGGTCAATCCAAACGACATCACAGTGAACTCATGCAAGCCATATCTGGTTGTGAATGTTGTCTTAGGTATATCCTCCAGTCGAATCCTTAACTGATGATAGCCTGATCTCAGGTCAATCTTGGAGAAAACCTTGACACCTCTCATCTGATCAAACAAATCTTCAATTCTGGGTAGTGGATATTTATTCTTGATCGTCACATCATTCAGCGACCGGTAGTCCACACACATCCTTCTGCTGCCATCCTTCTTATCAACAAAGATTACGGGTGCTCCCCACGGAACGAGCTAGGATGGATAAATCCATTAGCTAACAGTTCTTCCATTTGTTTCTTTAGTTCACTCAGATCCTTAACATCCATTCTATAGGGTCTTTTAGAGATAGGTGCAGTACCAGGTAAAAGATCAATACTGAACTCAATGTCACGGGCGGGCGGCATACCTGGTAAATCCTCCGGGAAGACGTCGGGGTACTCACAGACAACTTTGATATCTTCTAGAGGCATTCCCTTCATCTGATTCACTGTCCCGACTCCACTGGGTGAAGCTGCTGCCACAAACTCTACCTTATCTCCTCGAGGGTTGGTTAAGAGCACTAATCTCTTGCGACACTGAATAACCCCATCACATCTAGATAACGAATCCATTCCGAGGATCACATCAATGCCACTAGACTTTAGGACTATTAGATTGGCTAGGAATTCTACCCCCATAATATTCATGTTGCCCCTTGGGCATAAGTGACTAGCTTTCAATTCTTTGCCCGGGGAACTTACTAGAAGAATTTGTTTCATAGGGCTCATTGGTAAGTTATGTTTTGTCACGAATTGCTTGGTAATGAATGAAAGTGATGCTTCAGAATCAAAAAAAAATTGATGCAGGTTTAGAATTAACAGGGAACGTACCGAGCACAACATCGGGAGCCTCTAGAGCTGTCTCTGCAGCCACATGTTTCACTCTTTCGTGAACATAGTTCTGCTAACCCCTGTTGCCCAGCGGTGTATGGTTGTTGTTTCACGGTTGCTGCTGCTGTTGAGGAGTCTACCTCTGTCCACTATTTCTCTGGTTCTGAGGAGTCTGCATGTTATGCTTCGGGCAATTGTTGGCATAATGCCCCAATTCTCCACACTTGAAGCAGCCATTAGCTTGAACCGGTGCACTAGATTGTTGGTCCGCATTGGTGCGCCTGTGGCATTACCTGACCGGTATTGTGGCGGGTTGGAGTTGCGCTGAGTCTACTGGTTGAAGCGCTGAGGCTACTGTGGAGTACGTTGATTCTGCTGACTCTGCGAATATCCTCCACCCTGTCCTCCAAAGCATGACAGAAACCCCTGGGGTGTGCTGTAGCGGGGATGAGTGTTGCTGCTAGATTGTCCCTGGGATTGAAGTTTCCGCTTTTGTTCCCTAAGCTCCTTGCGCTTGCTCTCCAGACCAATGGCTTTGTCTAGCAGAGTCTAGAAGTCTGGAAAAGTGTGACTGTGCAGCTGGTAGTTGAGTGGCCCTATCAGACCATCCAAGAAGCGTTCCTACCTCTTTGCGTCAGTATCCACCTCATTGGGCGCGTAACGGTACAACTAAGTGAACTTGTTCCGATACTCCCTGACAGTCATGTTACCTTGCAGCATACGGGACCCTTTCACGATCACTGCATTGTGTAATGTCCAGCTTCTTGGTGATGACCTTTAGCCAGTCATCAGCATCCAAGGGATCCACGGAGTGAGAAAATGTAGGGGGGTGGTGGCTCATGAACTCCCTATGCTTGTCCCATGGTGGCTGGTTTTGCTGCGGTGCTTGCTGATTCTGCTGGGCTTGCATGTTCTAGATGGTGGCAGTGAGGTTCTGCAATACCTGCATCTGGGCTATCAAGAATTGCTCCATTGTTGGGTTTGGTGGTGGTGGTGGCAACTGACTTTGTCAGTTGACTATGTGAGCACGCCTCGTGCTAGGAATATCCTGACCTCCACCTCACCTGGTGTTTACCATCCGACCGTTAGAGAATGAACCCAGGATAAGATAGGTGTACTTGATACAGATAGATAAAAGATAAGAATTAACAAGATATGGATTAATAAAGAGTCAAACTTATATTAATTAATAAATTGTAGCAAGCAAACCTCAAATTGTTTCAAACCAAGCACAACCAAAACAAAACAAAAGAAAGCAACCACTTGTTCACAAGCAAGCATTATTACACCGTCGTCCTCTCACGCAAAAAGGTTCTAACGAAGCAAACTTTAAATGATAACCAGCCTAAGAGCCTAGATGCCTAGTCCTCGAGGCGGGTGATGGAGCCAAGTGTGCCGTAGCGAAGCTTCTTGCAGGGCCGCGATAGGGCGGGGAAGCGGGGTTCATTCGTCTGTGGAGGTGGTGGCGGCACTCCTGCAAGCTAGGCCTCTAGCTCTGCGATCCTCTCGTGAGCCTCCAGCAGCCTCTCCTGAGTCTGGTCCAGCTCGGTGGTGACATTCTTCAGATCGGTGTTGAGGGCGGCAGTGACTCAAACGAGGGTGTTGAGGCGGTCTTCATCATTACCACCTAGAGTCACCACAGTCTCCTCAGTTCAACTGAGGTGGCGAGGTAGGTGGCGGTACTCCGTGTTCTGCAACTCCTGGTGATGGGTGTGGCAGATGGACCACAGAGCTCTCCTAGTAGCGCTATTGACGGAGGCGTTGTAGGTAGCGTGGGGCGTAGCGGAGTCGTGCACCATGAGGGTCCTCCGGCCTCTGATCCCCTCCGTCTCCACCCTGACGTGGACGCAAGTGAGGAACTAGTCGCCGAGCACAGGGTCGATGTAGTGGTGCGTGTGGTAGTGGGGGTTCACATTGTTGCCCAACTCCTGCAAAACATCGTGCAGCACCAGAGACAAGTAACCGGGCTCACTGGCCAAAGTGCGAACATAGCAGAGCCGCCTCGTCCCTGGAGGACCATCGCCCTAATCACCCTGGTCGTCGTTATTGTCGTTGTCCCCGTCATCATCCTCATCTCCATCATCAACACCTCCGGAGTCACCCAGGCTTCCTCCAGCGGCGATAGGTGCTGGAGTAGGAGCTGGAGCTGGAGCAGCTGGGGGTGGTGGTGGTGCCTCAACCACTAGTGATGCCGGCGGAGTGAACTGATTCCCTTCTTCATCGACTACCATGATGCGGCCATCATCTCCATTCACAAAGTAGTAGGCCTCCGCGGGTTCCTCCTTCATAGCTTCCACCTCCTCAACTGAGGCTGGAACTGGAGCGGGAGGAGCTGGCTCAGCTGGGGCAATGCGAACCTGACGACCTCTGGTGTGCTTGCAAGCAGTCTGGTAAGTCCTGGCCATCTGACAGAGCAAGAATAAAACTCAGAATAAATTTTAAAAGAAATAAAACAACAAAAAGAACATGTAAATAAACATAGATTTTTATGCGGAAATAATAAAATAAACACAAAGAAATTTTGAAGCTGACATGGCTTGCAGGAAAATAAATCCTTAACTTCGATCATTTCTAACTAGGCTAGCATTCTGCAGTCAACCTGGCTCTGATACCACTTCTGTCACACCCGATTCTAGGAAGAACCAGATGCATCTCATGTGTGCACCAGGATTAAGTTCACACACACATGATAGACGAAACAAGTGTAATATATCAAGGACAATACTCAAAAAGTAAACAAGATAAAGTAACTAACATTATTACACTCCGAATAAAAGAGACACAAATGTCTTTAAACATTCCACCGATATACCCTAAACGAAGTCTGCAACAACTCCGTCTTCCACAGGCGATGACTGGTGAACGCAAGCCTAGAACTCCTCGAAGTCGTCGAAGTTCTCCTCCTCAAAGTCCTCTTCTGAACAGTAGTTGGGCTAGGGTGACTACT
The DNA here is from genome assembly GCA_032594955.1 of Panicum miliaceum. Classification (NCBI taxonomy): domain Eukaryota; kingdom Viridiplantae; phylum Streptophyta; class Magnoliopsida; order Poales; family Poaceae; genus Panicum; species Panicum miliaceum. The sequence goes on along the minus strand of CM064058.1, from coordinate 50,582,018 downwards.
CTTATGGTTGGTACTCAACAAGTGGGGGAAGATATGCAAGGCCATCAAGGATAGGCTAAGGTTTACAACAGTTAGCACTTTTAGTTGGTCAAGTTTTATTAGGAAGCACCTATTACTAGATGTAAGTTTATACCAACCCAATTAAACAAAAGCATAAAGGTAAGGCCACCAGCTAACTGCACGCCTAATTAATTGGCCAAGGTCAAAGCCATGTGACTTTGTGGTTGCATTGTTCACTTTGATGGTTCTCCATGTTCCCATTAAACAAAGTTAATCTTGTATTAACAAGGTATAACAACAATATGAAACAAGATCATCATTAACATAAGAGTAAACCAACACCAATCCCACAGTTAGCAACTAAGCGTGTCTACCCAAGATGAACAATAAACTCGGTGTTTTCAAGGCTTTGGGTAAAATACTAGGTATGTCCTTAGCATAGGTGACCCATCAAGTTTATGCAAAGTAATGGTAAAGTAAAGTTAATTATCATGCTATTGATGGGATAAAATAGAACATGCAAGGGAGGGAAGACCACTTGCCTTCCTCAAAGAGCTGCTGATTCTCTTCCTCGTAAGTTTGCTCTTGGTCTTGCTCGAACGTCACATCGTCTACACGATCACACAAACAAGCATACACAAACAAATAAGAAACAGTACAAAACAGAGAGTAAAAATATGATAAAGTTGTAGTTCATGATGCAAGGATCACGTGAGCGCAAGAATCGTTGAAATTAAAGTTGAAACGAATAAGATAAGGCTAAAACAGTGCTCCAAGGACCTATCTACGAGAGTTTTGAACTTCCAGGGGCTAGATCTGAAGAAACCAGGGGTTAAAACATAATTAAACCTAAAACAGAGGGTCCTGGGTGCAAATATGGGGTCTCTGGACGGCGGGTGCTAATTCCTAAAATGGCTGGGGCCTAAATAGAAAAGAAAGGACCTAAATCTAATTATATTTTGACTGCTCTGGACCGCGGGTTGATTTCCAAGAAACTGAGGGGCTCTTAAGCAAAACTTCCTAGGGTTGACCGGCACTGGCTCTGGTGACTCGGGTCTATATCCGATCTAGACCGTCGGATCCAGATCCGAGGGCTGGGGCCGTTCGGGGCGGCTCGGGTTGGCTCGGCTGGCAGCTGGCTGGGGGACTTGGCTCGGCTAGAGCCGCACCGCTAGGCGGCTCGATAGGTGGCGCTGGGTGTCGGCGGTTAGCGAGGGCGGCAGCGGACCGCCGGAGTTCACCAAAACGGGTGCTCCGAAGCTCGGTTCAGGCCGGGGTTAGGCCGGGGAGTGAGAGGGTGGCATGGCGAAGGGGATGGGGGTGTTTGGGAGGCAGTGCAGCGGCTGGGGGCAGGCGTGCCATGACGGCGGGCGGAGCAGGAGCTCTGGCGAGCAATCGACGGTGAGGGAGGGCGAGAGAGAGGGGGAAAAGGGGGCGGCGAGAGTGCTCACCACCTCGCGGAACGTTTGTGAGGGTTGAGGGCGGCGATGTCGTGGCGGAGCAGTGGGTCGTCGGCGGGGGTGAGGTTCGGGGCGCCGACGTTCCTCCGGTGAGTGTTTGCCGGCGAGATTCGGCGGTGCGGAGTGGAGGAAGAGGCCGGCGATGATGCTTGGTCCAAGGCGAAGCTCGGGCCATGGTCACGGTCGACGAAGGGGCGGCGGGACAGGAGATCGACGACACAGCGGCGACGGCGAGCTCAGGCTCGAGAAATGGCGGCGCTGCATGAGCTCGGCGTGGAGTGGAATGGAGAAGAGGGGGACGCAGGAGCTCGGGCTCGGGTTTTATAAGGGAAGAGAGAGAGCGGAGCGGCAGGAGGGGGAAAGGCGGTGGCTCTCGCGCGGACGGTGATGGCGGCCGTGATTGCAGCGGCCAGCTGCAGAGGGAATGGGGGCGGTGAGCGGGGGCACGCGTCGTGGCCATTATGGCAGCCTAGTGCCACATCTAAGGAAAGGAGGAGGACACGGGGCGACTGGCGCGAGCGGGATTCGCGTCGAGGCAGGAAAGGAAGGTGGGGAGCGGGAGATAGGAGAAGGCGCCCGACATGTGGGCCTGACGCGTCGGTGAGAGAGAGAGAGGTGAGGGAGAGCAGGGGAGAGGGGGCAGCGGGTTGGGCCAGGCTGGGCTCTTTGGGCCGCGGGGAAAGAAAAGAAAAGGGGAGGGAGAGAAGAAGAGGGAGAGGAGTTGGGCTGGGCTGAAAAGTGAGAGAGAGATGCTTGCTCTTATATTATTCAAAATATTTTCATTTTTTTCTACATTTTGGGTGTTACACCACCGCTGGTCGGCGGAGAGCCACCTCTACCAATCGCGAGGCCCCCAGGGAAGTCGCGATCAACGCCCGCATCCGCCTCCCACCGATGTGTCCGAGCAGCGATCTCACCAGCCTCTGCCGCGACCGGTGGAACTGCCAACATGAGCCTCCTATTCCTCATCGGACCCACGACGGAGGGGGAGGCGGGGATGAGGGATCAACTCTCATAGATTTGGAGGCGATCCACCGACGAGAGGCTGGTGATCGCCGGAGTTTCTCGCTCTAGGTTGTTTCTCGCTCTAGGCCACACCATACTTCTCAACTCTCTCTCCATGTGGCTAGAAATTTATAGATGACCTAAGATAGAAAGGTAGGTAAAGTCACATAGAATGAGGATCGATCTGTGCTGATGGTTGTGGATACATGTATATTGGATAGGCAATGAGTGAGGTCGGTAGCTGGAGATCCAGGCTGGTTAGTTAACTCATAACTAAATTTAAATAATGCTTACTCAGTTGGATCTGAGGAAGGCCTAATGCATGGCTCATTAGTCGGTGTTGCGGCATTATGTAGGATCTGTGTTCACGCTGGTGGACGGGGAGAAGTCAGATGCAGTCGAATGGTGAATACATACTGTATCTTTCTTGGATGTTGGTGATGTTTTAGTTCGAGCACCATGCCAGTAGGGATGGTGAGCCATTGATCAGCTTTCCTGTCATGTAAATCTCTCATGTGTGTCCACGGTAAGCGAAATGTGTTGCTTCAGCCCGTACATTCACTAGCAGGCTTCTTTTAAGGTATTAATGGATAGTGTATTGCGGCCATTCGCATCGTTCAATACTACACCACTTCCTTTTAATTGTCACACCAACATAATTATATTATATTATACATCCTACCGGATAGGGAGCAAAACAAAATAAAATACAGAGACTATACAAGTGTAATTAACCACATATATAGCCTATGATTAAATAACGTGAGCTACTAGGCTGACTACGTTGATCAGTTTCAGTCATCTGAATCATCACCCACCCCGAAATCAGGATGCCAAATTCCATGGTTACATGGACATGAATTTATGTGGTTGCCAAATTCTAGGGTAACCATACACAAGCCCCTCAGCCACAAGGCCCACCACTCTTAAACTGGTTGAGTGCAGATGTTGTTCAGTTGCTTACAATTCCCTGATGCCTTCCACGCCTAGACAAATGATTTTCTTGTGACTTCAGTTCTACAGGGAATTCGTATGGACAAATGATTTTCTTGTGACATGTTTTATTGTCATTTTTCAAAAAAATTATACGACCCCTAAAAAACGGAGGGAGTAGTCACAAGAAAATTGGTATCGACGAGACTGTTTCAGGGTCGGAGACATGCATTAGGTCACCTAGATGGAACGTAGATTCATCGTGGAACAATGGAGCAGGATATGTATATCCAAAATGCATGGATATGCTTCGAGCTCGCTCGCTGAAATTGTCAGTCAAAATTGGCCAATTGCATTTGCATCTGGACAATCTCATACCTCTCTTTCACAAGGATAGCCGGCGAGAATTTGTGGCCATGATGCATGTGGTTGCCAAATTCTAGGATCACCACACACAAGCGCTTCATTTACCTCTCTTTTATTGGCTGGGTGAAGATTTACTTCTTTGCAATTTCCTGATGCCTTCCACACCTAGATGAATGAGTTTCTAGTGACGTAAGTGTTCAAGGAGATTAGTATGGACAGCAGCCGATGGATTAATTCCAGTTGTCTCTATCATTCATATTGAAAGGCTCTGGAACGGTCACTCGTATTGAATTCTCTTCGGACCAGCCGGCCCATCAGTTACATTTATAGGGGTATTTATAGGGTAGCTCAACTACAACACTCCTAAGATTACACATTTTTACCCTTCCAACGACTATATTCTATACGAATATTCTAGGGGTACATGGTAATTTCCTTTTTTTCTCTCTCGCTCTTAAACTTTACAGCTCAACACCGACGAGGATAGCCCTCGTTGTTATGAAGGGTGCGGCTCCTCACCTTCGACGTCCCCCTGAAAGGCACCTTCGATCATACTCTTCGGAAGTCCTGACCCTTGGATAGCTTCGCCTGGTACTGGATCTTCGGTCATTTCCATCAGCCTTGGGTCCTTTGGTCTGACAGACTCACGACGCGAGCCTGACTCATTCAGCATCACAAATCCACTTGGGCCGGCGGCCTTTTTCATTCCGCTCCTTCGGTCCTCATCGGAAGGTAGCACCCCTAACATGGAGTTCCTGAGGGACAGCCCAACTAAGTGACTAGTCTTTTGCCTTTTTAAAAAAAAGGCTTGTCAAATGTACTTATGCTGCAAATGTTTAGCATCTTCTAAGGAAAATTCATAGATGTGGCAAGAAAATTTCATGTATAAAACCAAGAAACCTTGTCCAACAGTATATCAACAAAGAAACAGATCATACCACTAAACATTTCATAAAAGGAAAGCGGGGTAGAAGATGTTGAACAAGTATGAAACAAACCACACATGCAACCGAATTACCCAACCAACATTTAGTGTTGTGTCTAAGCTAATTAAAAGTCAACATCAAGTCTGTAGGTTTGACATATCTAAAGCCACCAATTCCCCATCGATGGCAGTAACTGTTAAGGGTACTCATAGTATAACTCTCAAATACGTCTACGCCATCAATGCTATCTCGATCGTCCTTCTCATATCAACACCACCATAACCGGTCAAGACTACAACATGCACATTGTGTGGAGCCAGCTGCCCTGAAACTGTGGCATCCCTCTGTACATTAGCTGCTTTATACCAGTATATGTCATGGGATAGAATTGTGAGATATTCTCTTTCACAAGGATAGCCAGCGAGAATTTGTGGCCATGATGCATGTGGTTGCCAAATTCTAGGATCACCACACACAAGACCTTCATTTACCCCTCTTTTATTGGCTGGGGGCAGATTTCTTTCTTCTTTGCAATTTCCTGATGCCTTCCACACCTATATGAACGAGTTTCGAGTCACATAAGCATTCAAGGAGATTAGCATGAACAAGGTTTCTGAAGGAGAGGAGATGCATGAGGACATATAATGGGACCAGCTAGGGAGCATGAAAATATATAGGGGCTTTGGCGTTCTTGCCCCTGTTTTGAGTGCCAATGGTGATTTTAGCCCTCCTTTTGCTTTGTGCGATTTTGCCCTCGTTTTTTGAAAACGAAGCTCCAATTTGCCCCTATTCCGCTAGAAGGAGTTAACAGTGTTAAATTTATCAAAAAAGACAGATATGCCCTATGTGATTTTGCCCTTCTTTCGACATCAAAGCACTCCTAATCTTTAACACCGTTACCTATCTTTTTGATGTCCAATGTTGATGTCGGAGGGCTTGATGTCAAAAGAAGAGTAAAATCACATAAGGCATTTCTGTCTTTTTGCTACAAATTTAACATTGTTACCTCCTTCTAACGGAATAGGGGCAAATTGGAGCTTTGTTTTCAAAAAGTAAGGGCAAAATCGTACAAAGAAAAAAAGAGAGGGTAAAATCGCCATTGGCACTCAAAACAGGAGCAAGAGCGCCAAAGCCCCAAATATATACACTATATATCGAGGTGTGGAGTGGACAATCATGTTGGCTGGAGATCCACCTCGATCAGTCATTAAATACAAGTTGCTGAGAAATAAAGCAAGCGACAAAACACGAATAACGCCTGGTTGCTCTTCAGGATCCGATGCAGAAGTGATAAAAAAACTAATCATCCATCACTATTTTCATACTAGTCAGAGACAATAAAAATCCCACACCCATTAATTTGAGAATTCTACTCGGAATTATGTTCTTAGCCAAGGGAGACAAAGCATAGCTCAAATGGGATCTCTGAATATTTTGTCACAGGTAGGCATCTCTGAATATTTTGCCAGTATGAAACTCAGCAGGCTCTTGACAACTTTTGATCTGAGCGGTTCAGAATTCACTCATGTGCAGGGACAACAATCAACTATTTCCTTGATGGCCGCATAAATCGAGCCGAGATACTCATCCCCGGAGTCGCGTGCTTCCTCATCACGGTGTTCCTTGGTGCCGCCGTCCATCCGTCTTCCAACGCCAAAGATGATGAACAGAAGCTAAGCATGTCAGGCAGTCAGGCTGCCATTCTGAACTAATAGCCAGTATTTTTGCTGAGAAGCGTCAGCATGGTGTCAAGAATCTCTAAACATTTGCAGTAAGAATGCAGACATCGAGCTCAGCAGTGACTTTTCTGATGAATGTAGCATCTTATCATTTGGAAGATGAACATACTTGGTTCAATCATGCAGAGGTTACGAAGAAACTTGGTTCAATTTTCAGTATGCTAACTGATTAGTCTCCTGAGCCTCAAGCTTGGTACCCTGGCACCTTCTTGGCAGGCGCTCCTCAATGGACTCTCTGTATCTCCAAGTGCGGACTCCCTCCTCTCAATCCACAACTCATGCATCGACCCACGTGATGCCTTCCGGCTGCCACCACAAGGGGTAAAAGACATTTCTGATATGTCTTGTTGTAAAGTCTCAACTTGTTACGCCTCTAGGCATTGGCTGGGTTTCGTGATCCTACTTTTTCATAGAATAAGGAAAATCCGGCCTCGACTCATCACAAGTGATGATCCACAGCCTACAGAAATACAGCACGCAGGCTGTTGAGCACACGCTAACACATTGCGAAAGAGCAAAGTTCAACCGAGAAATCAGAAAAACGACACAACGTTTGAAAGACTCTAGCTAAAACACAGTCCCCATTCTACTTCTGATCAACGCAACTTCAGTTGGTGCATCCAGCTTCAGACAAAACCTTGTCACCACTAGTATGTCAAACGACTTCTGAAGTTCCATCCCCATTTGGCAAACAGCTCCAGTACCACTCTTCCTTCTAACTGACGGCAATCGTTCTTCAAAAGATTTTTCTCTTCCTCTTTAGACAGCTGCGACTAGAACCTGGTCCAATAAGCCCCCCTGAAAATAACCTGCAAATACGAGTTAGGGAATTTTCGATTGAATACTGCATCATTTCTAACTCAACCACAAGGCCCAGCAAATAGCTGTTGCTCCTACCAACATTTGCTTTCTAAGCCTCAAGGAGAAACCAGTCAGCCAAGAACCCAGCAAATGTGAGACATTAGCAGGTGGAAGAATCCCAAAAGTAAAGAAAACACCATTCCAAGCAAACTTTGCCACATGGCACTCAAAAAACAAATGTTGTATGTTCTCTTCCTCATTAAAAAAGCAGCATTTGGTTCCCCCTTTCCACTTTCTCTTTCTTAGATTATCTTTTGTTAGCAACACCCCTCTTTTCAAATACCATAGGAAGATTTTTATATTCAATGGTATCTTCAGTTACCACTCAATGCAATTAACAGGTACCCTGTCAACCTGCATTATATCTATGTACATGGATTTAACAGTGAAGTCGTGATCCTAGTTTTGACCTCCTTGGATTGAAGACAAGTGGTGAAAGAATTGTGTTCCTCCAGATGCCTCCGATGCCTACATGGCGGTTGATGGTAGGTTGTAGTTGCCAAGCTTCACACACAACGAGTGCTCGTGTGCACATGCCACAATTACGAACATGCCATCATGAGCCTTCAGCAAAGTGTCACCTCCATAGGCATTTATTCTCTAGGCCAAATGTTCCACTTGACATCCTTGACCAATATGATATTTGTTTTTTTTTCCGAGTTTTAGTCCCAAAGCCTCAGATGTGTGGAGGGGAATCCTGATGTTAGAATGAGAGATGGCGAGAGGTCACCTTCTATGGTTCCTAGCACACACATGTATCTAGCATATGTCTAGACCATGTTTTATTCTTCAGAGTATCTTTAGTATTTATCTTTAGTCTTATCTAGAGTGACTTGTAAGCATTATATACGTAGAGGCTCCAAAAGGAGTATCCAAGTAGTAATAGCAAGATTGGTAGTGTCCAAAAAAAAACTCCAACTTTTTGACTCTTGGCTCTTTTGTTTCACCTTAACGAGAAAGGTGAATGGTTTTGTAACATAGGGTTGAAAGCAAGACTCTGTATACATAGTTGCCGGTTACAAATAGAAATATAGTCTTACATCAACGGAGCTTTTCATTATTTCGCCAAATTTGCATCTCCACGCAACATGATTCTTGACCTCGCTCCCAGTACGCAAAGTACCACCCCATTAAATTTATTGGTCAGCCTCATTTATATTTCCCAGCTCCATGCCTCCTTATACATATCTTACGTCGCAATGAACTCCAACTAAATCATAGAGGTGTGGAAGGCACCAGGAAATTGCTAACCAGAACCAGATGTGCTCTTAGCCAATAAAATAGAGAATGTAACTGAAAGGCCTGCATATAGTGATCTTAGAAATTGACAGCCATGTATCATGGTCACAAACATTCGCGTGCTCGCGAAACTAAGCAAGCATCTATGAAGTCAGGCGCAGGCTTATGTCTCCCAGCATTGCATATGCTAGATGACAAGTTGGAGTATGTTTCCCAAGTTTCCTCCAAACAGAGTACATACTCTCAATTCATATATATCATGTGAATATGAGTTTGTATAAAACAAAAGTCATTTGCCTTGCCTACCATTAAGTAGCATGAGACTGACCGGGATAATAAATTGTAGTTTAATATTTGTCAGGCTCTGTAGATAGAGAATATATCAAGTATATGGAATGATAAATACAAATATGTGATTAAGTTCGCACCCAACCTGATCTCCATGGAATGCTACTTAACCCAACACCAACTTAGCCTTACACCGTCATCAGATCTAACTCAGAAACCATGCGTACTTTATCTTTCGCGTATGAACAGTTGGTGCAGAATAGCCGATCAATGTCCCTCACTTCTGTTATTTCACTTCAGTTTGGAATTAATTAACTCACGAGCTGGATCTCCATCCACCATCCTCACTCATCTCCAATCCAATGCATATATTCCTAACTAGCAGGATGTCCGTGAGTTACTACAGTAAAATACTAATTGAGTTATCTTAAAAACTCATGCACTTTATATTTACTGTGAATATTTTCCATTGCACTTAATGATAGATCCAAATATTAAACTAAGTCGTCAGAGCTACAGAGATGAAATGAAACATTACTCGACATTTTACCTTCATAGTAATGTTTTATTAACTTCTACTCATTTACTCATTGTTGAGCCAGGCATCTGCACCGCTTAGTATTGGGAGCCTAGCATCTGCACCGCTCAGTATTGGTATGCCCCGGTCTCACACTCTACCTCCTCCCTTCTTTGCCAGTTATTTTCATCTCGGACCAGGCAGTGGCACGCGGTGTGCTTGTGCAACCTGGCACAGCGTTTTCTGTCCGGCCGCCGACCAACCTCATCACCAGGATATTCAATGGCAACCTGCACACTATCACGACCATTAAGTATAGCCGACTCTAGCATGTGCTCAACCACAACCTCTCCGGGAGAGTCCTCCACCCGTTGGGCCACCGCAGTCTAGGCTACCTCAGCAGTGTTATATGGATAAATCTCATTGACCATGATGCATGACAAGATTCCCAATGCCTCTCAATCCTAGAAGCCATAGAAGTAACTGGATGACTAGTCACACCCCTGAGTTGTAGCTAGCTGCAGCATCCATAGGCCGGGAGCCTTTAGCTAGCTTGGGTAAGAAATATATAGGCAGTGCGAGTAGAAGAGAGGACGAGACACAGTTGGAGTGAAGGTGATGCTGCCTAAACATCAAGATTGTCCAAATTAAATGAAATTGATTCGACACTTAACATGTCTGTGCTGCCCAGGTTCATGATTCGACCAATAATGAAATTGATTCGACACATAACTGGGGAGGAGCCTGATCTTTTTTAAGTGAACAAGGACTGCACAAAGCATGTTTTTGCACTGCCAGACTCAGTCAAATTTCCAACAATTCCTACACACCACATAGCTTGAAGATTCATGACTGATTGTAAAAGAAAATGTTTACTGTAGGTACCAACGATTAGACAAAATGGCCACACTGGCTATGCAGGGCTGGGTTTTTACAGCATATACTATATATGCCATATGCTATGATTAAGAAGTTAGTAATATCCAATATATCATGTTTAATTTGGAAAGATATTACACAAGAATAATGCAATCTCTTCTTAGCAGTACAACAACTACAAGCTTGTGGTGCTTTTCAGTAGAAACTGGACATTAACATTTTCATCAATATTTACAGTTTTATCTGGCTCCGAATTTGTGAATCGCCCAAATCAAAATAGTTTGTGATGACCAAATTACTCCTCATAATAGTATTGGCTGGTGGTCTGCGAAATATCCTGACCTTCGCAAGCGTATAGCGAGAATATGTAATGAGCTGAGATATAAGACATTTGTAAAAAAAATAGTCCCATAACATATGATTCATTTCAAAAATTTCTTCCACATGGTCGAGGACTTCAAATAGACCATGAATTCACTAATCACTACTAACGAGTAGCCAACAATGTGGGATCTGTGTTATTCGACATTATGTCCGTAGCAAAGGGAGACAAAGAATAGCTCAAATGGGATCAAAACTTTCAAAGGATGTAGATATACATCTATTTCTAGCTTAACATAACGCTGAAATTTCCTTTTTACTCTCAATATTATGCCTTCTTTCTTGATGTCTGTAGGAACCAGCTTCGTTGCATCTTGCTAATTTCATGCCAATGAACCATCTTTTTTCTTATATGTTTTCTCTCCTCTTTTCAAAGCTCCTAAATGTCCTTTCTATTCTAATAAGAATTTTTTGTGAAACTAAATTCAGTTTTGTATTTTTGTTGTAGTATTTGACACGAGAGTAGTTGTAAAACTATATGCTTGTCGAACCTTGTCTGATTGAATTTTACTTGATCTTGCGGGGAGGAAGCAACTCCAGGAGCCTTAGATCTTAATCGCACATTAATTTTGTTTGTTAGTAATCATCTATATTTCTTGTTTCTTATCACTAGAATTATATGTACAGTGTCATTCTCGTATGAACATGTTATGTATCTCTCACATGAACATGATACGTATCTCTCACATGAACATGTTATGTATCATAAAGTTGGTGCATATAATTGTAAGCCGTAGCGCAAGCAGGGGCATTCTGCTGGTATGATTTTCCTGAATGTCCCGTACTTGATTTTTCCGAGTCCTCCGCCCAAAATTTTGAGTGTGCTTTCTGACAGCCAACATTGGAGCTCTGTTTCCAACTCTCCAAACATAAAAAAGAGGATTATAATACCATAAAAAAAGAGAGAAAAAAAAGAAATAAGGGAAAGGAAATAAGGCCTTCATGGGAGACAAGGCCCAATGAGCAGCCCCTCCCCCTTCCTCTCTCATGGCTCCTCCTCCCCCACACCACCTCCTCCCCGACCGACACCTTCTCCTTCCCCTTCTCGTTCTCTTTCTTCTCCTCCTCCCATGGCTTCTCCACCCTAAAATCCCCCAATGCAGCGCCTAATCCTTGAGGGGAAGTAGCAAAACGGAGCGAGGGGAGCGAGAGGAGCACGGAGAGGTGTATCTTCGAGGCGGATTGGCCCTTTTCCCCTCTCATCCCGTTGCCCTAGGGTTTGGGGAAAACCAAGGTGAGTCCGATTTTTCCCTTCCCTACGCTGTTTAGCTGTCCATGATGGAGTTTGGGTTGGAGATTTAGTGGATTAGTGGGGAGGAATGACGTTTTAGTGCTTTCCTAGGATTTCAGATTCGCTACTTTACTGTAGCAGTGTTGTGAGGGGTTCTCGGGGCACTTGGAGGCCGAACTGATTTTTAGAATGAACTACAAAGTTGTAGGGGACATTCTGATCCAGTAGCTCGTCAAACTTCGTGATTTTAGCCCAAGGAATTTGAGAGATATGGTTTTTACGAGATAGCTGTCATTTTCTGACGAAAATCTGGACAGGGCTGGATCAAGGAGGTTTCTGAAAACCTTAAAGGCATAATTAGACTTTTCAACCTGGAGAAACTTGTAGTACTTTCATTACCTTTCCAGATTTGTAAAGATTGTATTTTTTGGATAAGTATGGCTTCAGTTTTAGATTTTATAAATCAGCCTTCCAGTTTTGTCAGCAGAATTTTGAGTTAAGGTTTAGCCCTTCTTTAGGCCATCTTATTGACCCTTTTAGCAAAAGTCCATGCTACCAAAGTTGGAGGTTATGGAGCTATCGACCTTCTGGTGAAGTTTCATAATATTTGGACATATGGATTTGGAGGTACATAATTATTAGGCTTGCTATCCTGATTTCTGGGCAGATTCAAAGTTCTGCTTTCAACTGCAGTTTGGGTCATCTTAAGGCCATAACAAAAATAAGGTTCCTCCATGACAGTTGTAGGTCTTTCTCTGTAAATTCCAATAATGTATTCTTTTGCTATCATATCTTTTGAAGATTAAGAGATAAAAAAAGGTGAAGCAGCAGTGCTGCAATTGCCTTGTGGTCTTTTCGATGTTTGGGTTGGATGGTGGTTTGGGAGGGGGCGTAGGAGCGCTTTACTTATCGAAATGCTTATTGGTATGAGTTGTTATCTGATCTTGCTTTGCCAAACAGGGGGTAGTGCCTCGGATCGCGCCTAAAGCGGACATCTCTTCGTTAGAGGCAAGTAAACGTAGCAGTGGTGGCTACACACTTTAACTTGTTATTTATTCTACCTACACATTAAAAATTCAGAACCACAACTAATGCAAAATGATCTATTTAACCGTATTTAATTAGTATGTTATACCTTCTCTATGGATTCGATGAAAAATCTATGATTCTTTATCTATGGCCTGATGATGCCTTTGGTGGTGGAATGGAATGATGTTATTGCCTACCAAGAGATATGCTTATGGAGTTGTATATGGTCTACCTTTTTCTTTATATGGCAGTTGCATTGCATCTCATTCATTGCATTGGCATCTGGAGTTATGTCTCAAACCTATGGTTCCGACCGTACCGGTACAACATCGTTTATTGGGCATAATGATGCAGCTTCATATCTTGTTGGGTATGAAGGCAGGAGACATGACATTGCATTGCATTTTGCATTATGATTTTGGGATGCGAGGTGTATGTCCTAGAGTATGGCTTGGGAGATATTGGTAAGAAGTGATACTTAACTAAAGATTGGTGGTGGTTAATCTCATCCTTTATGTGGTTGTAATATTTGATTCGATATGTCTTACTGACCCTCTTTGGTTTACTTGTAATGGAATTTTTTTTATTTTAAATCGATGCTTAATAAACTTGTAGTTTAAATAGCTTGTTAAAGCAGTTTACTTGCTGAGATCTCGCATCTCACACCCTCTTTTATCTTTCCAGGTACTTGAGTGGCTTTTGCGTGAAGGGGTGGGGAATTAGCAGCTCACGTCACAATTCCACACCATTGTCTAGTTTAATTGTGTTGTAATATAAATAGTGCTAGATTTTAGTTAAACCTAACTCTAGGCCTGTGGATCATGTTGGCTTATTTTGTGGATAGTGCTGGTGCTTATATGCTCTTAGGTTGTTATATCTTGTTAGCGTGCAAATGATTATATTTCTATGTGTGGTTGCTTCCGCTTGAACCCAAATTCAAGGGAGTTGCTGCCAAAATTTCCCTTGTTGGCTTGTTATATTTGTTTTGGTGGCATACTGTTTAAGGCTTGTTTATGGGTGGTGTTACAAGGATGTTGGGAGGAAGACACTGTGTCGGGCCATATTACATAATACGAACCGCGTTACCTGCAAACATTGGGCCAGCACTGTGGGCTTTTCTCGGCCAATTCTGCTTGTTCAACAAGCCCATCTGCACAGCCCACGTGCTGACATGGTGACTCCCGATGTCCCAGAAACACGAGCAATTCTGATGGAGGACAAAGCCACTGTGCGCGAGATGTCCGGCGAGGTGGTGATTGGGCGTCGAGGCGACAGGCGACGGTGCGTGGCCACGCGAACTGCTGGCACCGTGACCTGTGGCCAGCGATCGTACGCATCAAGGAGATGGCAACTAGTAGCATGGATCGGAAGGGAAAGCACAAGAATAAGAGGTGCATACTGCATGCTGAATATCTGAATTTGCTTACTTACTTTTCATTTGTTTTCTTCCTCACTTTGGTGAATTAATCGATACTGCTGCCATGTGCCATGCTCGAATTGGAGTGCAGATTTAAGGAGTTTTTGGTCCAAAGAAGAGGCTCAGATCCAAGTACTGATCGATAAACATATGCATGGACTGCTTTCAATCTAAATCTTACTTTGTCACCAATGTGCGTGACTCCGCCATATACATTAAGTTTTTTTTTTCGTCCTCCGCCATCTGGAGATTGCCATCACACGAATGTTCATGCAATCTGAGCTGCTGGACTGGCACTGGGGAAGTGCCAGTGGGCATCACCGGTGCGTGCCTTTGGTGGTTGGACAGCCGCAGATGGAAACGGAAACGGAGATGGGAACGTCATATGGTGTGACAACAGCAGCCAAAACATCGACTAATGACACGTGGATGGGAACAAGTACTGTAGAGGGTCAACAGGAGAATAGGGAAGCTCCACTCTTCCTGGTGCCTTCCACACCTATCCGAATGAGTGAGTGAGCGTATGCTCCACGTGAGATTTGTATGCGCAAGGTTTTTGATGGACGAGAGATATGCATGAGGACCTATAACGGGAGCCATGGAGCTACGAAAATTTATATATTGAGGGTGAGCACTACTAAATTTAATGGGTTGGCGTGGAGTAGCCGTGCTGGGAGGACAATAATGGTCGTGTTGCCAGGAGATCAAAATGTACATTTTAGCTACAGGACAATAATCCCAGGAAGGATAATTTCGATATTTTAGCTTCAAGTCATTCTTCAGCCGTGTATCGTCTTGTATCCCCTAACAATGAGTTTCGATATTTGTTCGCACCTCAGTTTTGAATATGTGTTGCAACAAAGGACTTTTGGCGCATGTTGATAAAAGAGGGATAAAAAAAATACAAGTATACTGCAAGCAAAGAAGTTCGAGCTCCACAGCGCTATCTCCTCGTACATCTTGGCAAGTTACATTTGTAAGTCCACAACGTACAGACCCTTTTGTCACATTTTCTACAGTTTCTTGTCAGCACTAAGCAGTTTTTGTCCTTGGAACTTTCCTGACGCCTTCCATACCTATAGGAGACTGGTATCGTTAAGGTTTTTTTTATGGTCAGGAGCATCGATGAGGTCACCTAGATGTAAATATAACATTAAAGCATCATAGAAGCAATGGAGCAAGAAATATAATATATGCAGGGGTGAGAAGTGAAACTGAAATCGATAGGTACACCGTGGAGCAGCTCAATGGTGTGTTGACGTTGATTGTTGTGCTGGAAGATCTGTAACGTTGGTGCAAGAAAAATCTCAGTCAACATAGCCTACCAAACTCTAAAAATTAACTGAACAATGCAGTTGTACATAGGGCTGGGCAATCGGTTTGTTGGGTACATTCGGCTCGGTTTCTTCGTTTTTGAAAAAATTCGGTGCGCTAAGAATAAGAATCGATCAGTACTTAAAAGCAAAAACCAACATATTCGGTGTGGTTAATTTTTTCGGTTCGGTATTCGGTTTTCCACAAATTTCAATAATACATGGCTTTGACGTTGAGAAGCAGTTCAGCGTAGCAGACCAGCAGGCTGTCAGTGCAACAATCAAGCAGTACAGATGTGCAGGAAAAGAACCGCAGTTGACAAATCACAAGCCAACAGGAGGTTCTGAAGACTCCAAGCTCCAAAGCAAGAGATAGACCCAGTACACAATAACATCTACTATAGGATGTGGATGTATGAGGATGTGGCGCCATATCGAGCTCCTCAGCAAATTGTAGTCGTTGGAACTTTCCTGACGCCTTCCATAACTATAGGAGACTGGTATGGATAAGTGTGTTCTTATATGGTCAGGAGCATGAATGAGGTCACCTAGATGTAAAAATATAACATGGATTCATCATAGAAGCAACGGAGCAAGAAATATATAAGAATATATATATGAGCAGCTCAATGGTGTTGACATTGATAGCTGGGCTGGAAGGTTGGTAACGTCGGCGCAAGGAAAATCTCAGTCAACACGTTCTGTCAAACTCTAAAAATTATTAACTGAACGTTGCACTGGAATCTGTTAAGTACATAAGGAGATAATCTTCCAGGGTTTTAGAGGCAAAATCAAGGCCTGAATGACCCACAGGTCCTAGTGCTCATTTTTTTTATAAAAAGGAAGACAATACGTAATGGTCGTAACGACTGTGATCAGGATCACAAGAGAGATGTTTTCATATTTTTATCACACGTTTGTCTATTTCTTCATATGTGTGTATCAAAAAAAGTTCTTCATGATTGCGCGCCTGAAATGCCCTTCAACTTATTAAATTATTATCGATCTACTTTTTTGTTCACCTCAAGTGTGTACTGTGCAACGATTGTCATCAGGATCACAAGAGCCACGTTTGTTTCTGCTCTTATTAGCAGGCCCCACGTGTACGTGTGCATTGGGATGAACATGAGAAAACTAAGAACCTCTTGATTATCGAATTTATTATCCTCAACTATTATGTCAGTCGTTGAAAAGTACAACAGCTCCTTATCCTCCCTCTATCGACGACCTGAAGCTTTGCTTCACACTTCCAATACTGAGATGGAACTATGGAAGGATTGCTCACTTGAAGATACTTGTGGCTCTAAATCCTATTTTCATTCACCTGATTTGATATTATCACGAACAAACATATATGGAACAAGTAGAAATTAATGCAGGGCAGTCCAATTATTTTTATTTAATACCACAAGATGTTGACGACGATATGTCCATCATTATTATATTGTACAGTGTCATTCTCATATGAACATGTTAGGTATCATAAAGTTGTACATGTAATTGTAAGCCATGGCGCAAGCAGGGCATTATGCTGGGTAGGTATATGATTATCCTGAAGTCTATTTCGGAATAAAGATTGCCCTCACAGGAATGTTGTATGCTGCTGGACTGGCACTGGGGAAGTGCCTGTGGGCATCACCGGTGCGCCCAAGGGTGGTCTGACAGCCAGAGATGGAAACGAACACGGAGATGGGAACGTCAAATGGTGTGACAAGAGCAGCCAGTAGAACAATGAGTGACAAGACGTGGACGGGATCAAGAGCTGGAACAGGACAAGAGAATAACAAGGGAAGCTGCACTCGATTTCCTGGTGCCTTCCATACCTATACGAATGAGTAATAAGTTAACCTATATATGCTCCACATAAGATTAGTATGGGCAAGGTTTTTGATGGGCAGGAGATTTGCTTGAGGATCTATAATGGGAGCCATGCATGGAGCTACGAAAATTTATTTATATATCGAGTCGTCGAGGGTGAGCACTAAATTTGACTGGTTGGCGTGGTGTAGTTGTGCTGACAGGACAATGATCGTGTTGCCAGGAGATCAAAGTATACATTTTAGCTAAAGGGCAAGAATTCCAGGAAGGACAATTTTGATACTTTGGCTTCAAGGCGTTCTTCGGCTGTATCTCGTCTTGTATCCCCGACTTTCGATATTTGTTCGCACCTCAGTTTCATACAACAAGTGCTGCAAGCAAAGGCACTGTGGGAAAAATGAACGGTGATCAAGAAGGCGCCGAGGGTGGGCTGCAGCACGCGAAAAAAATATACCTCTCAATTATAACTAGATATTAATTACTAAATACTTATACTAATTTTTCATAAAATAGAAAACAAACTTTGAAACCATCCAAGGGGTTAGATATCCGGTTTTGTAGTTGATAAAAAATAGACTTTTGTGACAGTTGAACGGTGTAAATTGGATTTTTTCTAAAATTCAACTCTTGTTAGCAGGCCCCACGAAAAATTCTTCAATGGCAAGAATTCTTTAAAATTCCCTAATTCGTTATTAGCTGCACTCACTACTCTACTATATGAAAGCACAATAGCTCTCCTTATCTTCTGTCTATCTTTGACCTTATTATGCTCCTTTTTCTTTAACTACGAGATGCAACGGTTACTCATGATGAAGCTAATTCACTGATGCCTCCAAATCCTATCTGCATACACCCGATTTGATATCATTACAAGGAAACATGCATGTGTGCTGCTCTAACGAGTAGGAACTGATGCAGGGTAACCTTCTCAGTACCTTAAGCAGTACCAAAAGCCAAAAAAAAAAACTACTCTCCCTTCTGTTTCGTTAGACACTATCAAGACTGCACAAGATCCTAACATGGCTACATTATTTAGAGCTAGATCTCTTGCATAAGACATCGAGTCATCTATTTATAAGGAGAAACAACAATCACGGTAGATGGATTGTTTGATGACAATAACGGGTGACCTTGAATGATCCTGTGTGAGCTAAATCAGTTTGCATTCTTACGATAAATAAATGCAACAGGTGCGTGGCATCTAGAAACGGGCGTTATATTAGAGCTGGTTGGTGACCTGAAGTTTAGTGCATCTACACCTTTTGCTCAAACACTCCTTCCAGTAGAGAAATAGCAGGGTGTCTGCAGATACTGCCTAGCTAATAAGTACAATCTGCTGTTCATCCGTGTTCTACATAGGCTAGGATTGTCATCGAATTTGCTGCCCATGCAATCCAGAAATTCTAGATCCAAAGAGGATGTCTTTCCATGCTTGGCGGACGATCTTACTCGGCACCGAGGTAGGGATGAAAATGGATAGGATATGAACAGATATATAAAGATATAATTATATATATATATATATATATTACTTGGATTCGGATTCGGATATGAATTAGTATCCATCTTTTTTGCATATCATATATCCCACTTATGTATTCAGTTGCGGATATTAAATACTCGGATACAGATACATGATACAAGATACATGATACAGATACACCTTTTTCCATTTAGTCTTTAAATCGCTCGGGTTGGCAGAACGGACGGACAATATCTGTACCATTTTCACCGCTACATAATGGAGGTGTTGTTGCTGCACCTCGGGTACTTTGTGGCCAACTGACGAGCCGTTGGAGTTTGCCGATTGGCTTAGATGATAGGAAAAAGTTAAGTTTACACCCTCGAACTATCAATAAAGTCTGATTTTCAACCTTCAACTAAAAAAATGAATAACAGACGCCATCCATCTGTCGAAACCGGGTAAATTTTACCCTTTGGGTGGTTTCAAAGGCGATTTTCCATCAAGAAAGCATCATTAATATTGACTTTGAGAACGTAAACTGGAGGTGGATTCCATCTCTCTGTTTCTCTGTGGTGCATCCCATTTAGTTTCTTTAACCAAGTACTTGCCTACAATAGTCATATACTCATGTTTCTTGTGAGTCATGCGCTAGTTGAAGGCAAGGTTAGTGCCCATGTTGTCCATCGTTCCTGTTTGCATATCTGTTTATCTACCCATCCATCGATAAATCCATATCGATAGGTTGATCTATCTATATTGATCAGACTGTCAAACTAAAACACCGGTATTAATTAGATAAAAGAAAAAATTCAAATTACAAAACATAGATACTGTAACACACTCTTGTAACACATTCATCATCAGAACTTTATGTTACAATAAATATTGTAACACATAGCTCTTGTTCTATAAAATTGTGTTACAAACAACTAAAATAGTAACACAAAATTAATGTTACACCTAAAATGTTACAAAGTGGTAATATTTTGTAACACATACAAATAATATTATAACTGAAGTGTTACGAAGTAACATATTATTTTTGTTGTGATTGAATGATGACAGTTTATTTATAAAGTTTCATATCTTTATGTCCTATTTTTTCTTCAAAATTAATAATTGTCGACCATAAATAATATTGATATTGGCAAAAAAAATTCTATAGAGCAGAGCTGAACCTAAGATATGTTGTGGTTCAATTGCGCTAGCTATTCATATTTTTTATTAGTAGAGATTAACTTTCATATATTCTTTATCCTTGATACTTTTTTATTTAAAGTTGACAAAAAAGATATTGTTCAAGTTTTCAAAATAAAGAAAGTAACCATAAAAAATATTTATTTATTCAGTGGCATTAATGTTGTGACACATGTGTTATGTTTATCGAAACTTTAATACTATGAGCAGCACAAACTTTACCGAAGGCACAATAGACATCACAGTATGGAAAAAGGGTAAACATTCCTAAATTACTTCAAAAGGATAAATAATACAATATCATGGCTAAGTAACTCTATTTAATGCTTAATTACAAAAAAAGATTAGCACATGTTGTTTATACAAAACAAATTCTCATGCTCTTCTATTATGTTTATGTGAAAGGTATTATTTCTATATATGATGAAATATTTATGATGCAAGTATAAGCTAGAGAGAAGTGCTGAACTCCATATATTAAAATATCATGACCACTAAGCTAACATATGCAACAAGTAAGTTGGTTTGTTGAAAAATAAGTGTCAGTTTGCAAGTTTATAGTGAGATACATGGAAATTAAAAAAATTATATAACTTGTTGGATGAGAAAAAATGTTTATATCAAAATTTTAGGTCTCAACAAGATCTACAATGTTGCAGCTTAAAATTATTTCATTTGATGTCATTTAGGTTGTCCAAATATTCATCATCAATTTTGCAAAAAATAGTTAAAAGAAAAACCTATAATGTTAAGAAATACATTGTGGTGGGATGGTAAGAGAGGCAATGTGCAAAAAGGAGGTTGCAAGTTCGAATCCTAGGTATGGCAAGTGGGTAAAATTTTTTATCTTATTATAGTTGTGTACTATATAGAGTAGTAATACTTTTTTGGATGTAAAGGAACACATATCTTGTGTTACTATAGATCAAAAAGTAACACATTTTTTGGATGTAAAGTAACACATGTCTTGTGTTATAATAGATCAGACAGTAGTAACATCGATAATAGAAACACTAACGAACATGTGTTACTAGGAAACCTAGTAACACATTTGTTAAGCTATAGTAACATAAGTTGGTGTTTCTAAAGCTACGTTCTCTGGTAGTGATAAAGACGTGCCACATCCATGCAGAGAGAAATTGTATCGTAGTTCTTTATCTTTATCTATTTCCAACAAAAAAATTTAGTTTGATCCAACAGCATCACCGATGAGTGGGTTCACAGCGTATATAATAAGAATGAAATAACAACAAAATATGTAACCTAAATGTACTCGAATATAGTGAGAATGTGAAAATACAACAAAATATGTCAAAAAATTCATCATAGGAAAAAAAATTGGTCATAAACCGTATGGGATCTTAAATCATAGTAATCTACGGGCATATTTGCTAGTACACATCAAAATAAGGTTCTAAGGTTCTAGCTTACGTTTGGTTTCAGTTAGAATTGGAGGCATAGGGATTGCATATATGCATTTCATATGAAATTAATATGTGTCCATTATGTTCTAAACAACAGTGTTAAATTTTACCGTGAGAATAATATTATACATATCATTATACCTTAATATTATACATATAATTGTACCTTCGTGATTTTTTATTACAATTATGCTGGCCGATTAGGTTATTGACTGATAGACCATTCTATAGAAAAGATGGCAGACACAACAGATTAATCTATCAAACAAAAACGAGCTTGGTCCTGATCTATATTAAAAATGCACCACATTCATAAAACTCATCTGATAGCCTTTCTGATATTTATGTGCCTGTAATCCGAATCACTGACTTAATCTATTCAATCGCAAAGTCAAAATGCTTGAAACTGCTGGAGGAGATCTGGAGGACTCAGACGAATAATTTATCCAATCAGGATAGCATCATCTCCCTTGTCAGGTCAACATGCTAGCTTGACCAGAGCTGGGCGAGATCTCGCGGCAATCCTTCACGCTCGCACTGCATCTTCTGCATATATCCAAGATCTCTCGCCGTCGGTTGTTCGTCGCCGTCGGCCGAGATGCCCGTCGCCGTCGGCCGAGATGCCCGTCGCCGTCGAGGACAGGGGCGGCGCCGCCACGCTGATGCTCGCGTCCCTCTTCCTCCTGGGCACCTGGCTGGTCCTCCTGACGCTGCTGGAGCGCAGAGGCCGCCTGCCCCAGCACACCTACCTCGACTACTCCGTCACCAACCTCCTCGCCGCCGTCCTTATCGCCGTCGTGTTTGGGCAGCCTGGGGAGAGCAGGCCTGGCATGCCAAGCTTCTTCACTCAGCTCAGCCAGGTCAGTGTTGGCAAGTTTTCAGCTTCCGAAGTCACTGTTGTTTCAGATAATGGAACCTGAATGTTTCGAGACCGAGGGTGACCATGTCAGATGAGTGTTTTCTGATCCAGAAGCCTTCAAATTTTCTTTCTGGGTTATCTTCAGAAAAATCTTTCTTTGATTTGAAATGTGATGGCAGATGCAGGATAATTGGCCTTCAGTCCTAATGGCAATGGCCGGCGGCATTGCCCTCAGTCTCGGAAATCTTGTCTCGCAGTACGCGTGGGCGTTTGCCGGTCTGTCAGTGACAAACATCATCTGCTCACGCATGACGGTAGTCATAGGTAGGCATCTCTGAATCTTTTGTCAGTATGAAACTCAGCAGGCTCTTGACAACTTCTGATCTGAGCAGTTTAGAGTTCACTCATGTGCAGGGACGACAATCAACTATTTCCTTGATGGACGCATAAATCGAGCCGAGGTACTCTTCGCTGGTGTGGCGTGCTTCCTCATCGCGGTGTTCCTTGGCGCCGCAGTCCATTCTTCCAACGCCAAGGATGATGAACAGAAGCTACGCATGTCAGGCTGCCATTTCTGAACTAATAGCCTGTATTTTTGCTGAGAAGCGTCAGCATGGTGTCAAGAATCTCTAAACATTTGCAGGAAGAATGCAGACATCGAGCTCAGCAGTGACGTTTCTGACGAAGGTAGCATTTGATCATTTGGAAGATGAACATACTTGGTTCAATCATGCAGAGGTTAAGAAGAAACTTGGTTCATCACCTTTTCAGCGAAGTTGCTGCCTGATCCTGAAGAACGGATGGTGATGGACGGCGATGAAGAAGATTACAGCGCTTCCAACGAGCCGAAACCTGGCACTGCAGAGTTCATCATCCAGGTCGAGTGGAGACGATCGATCAAGGTTGCTCTCTTCTAGAAAAACTGAACCCTGAACCCATGCAGCATCATGTCTGACATAGTGTGAAATTCCGATTCAGGTGTTTGGTTCCCACAGGCTGCTAGGCCTCAGCCTGGTTTTCCTCGCCGGAGCCTGCTTCTCCCTCTTCTCGCCAGCGATCAACCTGGCCACCAACGACCAGTGGCACGCCCTGAGGAAGGGCGTCCCGCACCTGGTGGTCTACACCGCCTTCTACTTCTCGGTGTCGTGTTTCGCGCTCGGGATGTGCCTCAATGTCTGGTTCTTGTATCACCCAATGGCCGGTGTGCCGGCATCAACTGTTGGAGCATATGCCGGGGACTGGAACGGCAGGCATTGGGCGCTATTGGCAGGGCTACTGTGTGGGTTTGGGAACGGGTTTCAGTTCATGGGCGGCCAGGCTGCTGGGTATGCAGCTGCTGAGCGGTCCAGGTATTTTACCCATTCAGAGCTTCAGTCACTCGTTCATTATCTCATTAGACTTCTGATTCAACATTTGGTCTTCCATGATCAGGCGTTGCCACTTGTAAGCACATTCTGGGGTGTCATCCTCTTCGGGGAATACCGAAGATCGTCAAGGAAGACATACCTGTTGCTTTCAGCCATGCTGTTGATGTTTGTCTTCGCGGTCGCTGTTCTCATTGCTTCAGCAGGGCATAGGAAGGCATTTGATACCAATGCTAAATTCAGTGTAACAAGTCTGCATAGCAGATCCCTTTATTTCAGAGATTTCAACATATCCAGCATCTATTATTGATTTTAACATATCCAGAAGGTTTGAACAACACAAGTATAACTCGGTTCAAGTGTCTCCTCCATGAACAAACCAAAAATAAAAGTATATTCTAGTGTCTCAACGAACAATGGAAAACTTGGAAAAGAAAGAGGGCAGCTCTAGGGGAGAAGAAACTAGAGGAATCTTCCAAGGCTTCAGTGTATCCCGAATTGTTTCTTTAGCCTGCGGATCAGCTGCCAATTTTCATCAGTCATCTCATCCTGCAACAAAACAAAATCACATGTGTTAGATGCATATATCAAAGAGCAGAAGAGTTGTGCAAGCTTCCTGATAGTACCAGCGCTAGCAGCGTACCCGATAGTACTCTTTCAGCACGTCAATAGATTTCGTTGAGATTTGGCTGAGCAGCTCGTTGTCAGCATTAAAATGCCGTCCATACAATCGGGACCTCTCCTGAGGATTCTCCCCAATTATCTGGCAGTGGAGATGAAATTTGTTAGTGTTCTTGTTTCAAGTTTTCACTTGTCATAACTACAAAATTGTATTCAATGCTCGTACCTTTATCGACACTACTCCTTTCTTGGCAGAATCAATCAGCGTGTCATTGGATGTTTCCATGGAAGAGATCCTCCCAAGGCTATGAACCACGTCTGCATCTCTATCCTTGCTTGGAACAGAGACACAAATTGGGGTTCCCACCTGAAATACAAGTATTCACTCATTAACAGGTAGTAATCGATTTTGCAGATTCATTCCAATGGTATCAAAGATTATCATTACGAATAAACAGACTTCAGAACAAAGGGCTCATCAAAGTACCTTGACAACACCTTCCAGAACTTCAACATCACAAATAATTGGATCCTTTTTGTGGTAGACACGGTTTGGCAGAACCTTAAGAGTGCAGGGGAACACTGCCTCAGCTGCATATTGCTTCTTCTTCTCTTCCTTCAGTTTCTTAATGTGATCAGTAAAGCTGTCAACAAGCTTGTATACCGTATGAGCCATAAAAATCTTCACCCCTGACTCAGCTGCAAGGTCAAAAGCCTCAGGCATTACTTTGACACCAAAGGCCAAGATGGCTGCATACTCTTCTTTCCTCTTCAGCATAGCAGTTGCTTTCATGACATCCTGCTTGTGCACTGGGCCTAAGTTGCAACCACCGACAGGAATGTCCAAAGAAAGGGTCTTCAAATGCTCAATAATAGCTTCCAAGGTTCCAAGACTAGATGCTTGCACATAGACACCCTCCTTGCAAGTTTTGATCGTACTTATTTCTTGTATTGCTGTTCCATCATCACTCTCACCCCTTTCATCCTCATTGATCAGGCTGTTGGCATTACTGATTTCTTGCACTGCAGCTGCTTCAGCTCGTTCCAGATCATCCCCTGGTTTCACCACAATGAGAGCAGTGCCTGCAATAGCATGTCGCAGTCCCTAAAAAGATAAAATAAGCAAATGAGTACTTTGAAATTTGGATTTGGAGTTTTCATAAAGAAATGATAATAAAAATTAAACTTACTCGCACTGCAATTTTTACCCCTTGGGCAGCTTTAAGCTCCTCGTGATGCTTATATACTCCCTGATTGAGAAGTCACAAGGATATGCTAGTCAGAACACCGGAAAGACTTATTCTCGATTCAGTGTGAAAACATTAATAAAGTCATGTTTCCCCATCCACCCAATTCAAATTCTAAGGCAAACAAACTACAAAAGATAGTTTAAGTAACTAGGAATATTAAATCTGCCAGCAAGGACTACTTAAAACACACACCTTTCATTCTCAAACTTTACCGAGTTCAAATTAAGATACAGGGAAGAGCATGAATGCAAACATAGAATTCCAGATATTTGGAATAAAGTATGGTTTCAAACCAGACATCAGTTGTAGGTGATAATTATTCAACCATTCCAAGAACAGAATCAACTTATGCCAAAAAAAAAGTCTTTATAATTAGCAATCATGTATTCATGGTAGTTAACTACATTATATTTTTTTGGAGGGCCCTTTTGTTGTTTATTCGTGATTTTTTTATCTATGTATCTATGAAGTTGCAGGTTTAGGTGATGCAAATGTGTATGTCTCAGCAGGACACCAGCCTACTCAAACTACTCCCAATACTGGTTACAGATAGCTTGAATACACGGCTGATGAGCCAGAAATAAAGGATGTACTGATGTCCACAAGTTCTTCAAAATTGAAGTTCTTAAAAAATTATTTAACCTTGTTGTGAATCACACGGGAAAAAAAATTGTTTTAACATCAAGATATTAATCTTGATGCAAGAATGAAAAATGCGTGAGTGTGGAATATGCAAATATGCATTAGCTAAATGTTGTACCAACAAAGTTGTATCTTTAATCCTTGTTCCCAGATGATTATATGTCAAAAAAAAAATCTAAGATGTAAAACCTGAACACTGATACCAACTATATCCATGATAAGAAAATGAACGATGGTTACAGGTTGTATCAGAGTCCTTTTACAACATAGGATTAAAATATGAGGCATCCTGACATTTGGAAGTAAGAATTTAGGGTAGAACTGCATTAGCAGCAAGCACAAACATGACTAGTGAGTGAGAGTCCATAAATTAGACTAAATTGTAGATGCTAACTGTTACTGGGTAAGTATTAATGCTGATGTCCAGAAGGTTTTGTAAATATTTGCAACAAGGTACATACTGATATTCTAGTTCTGGATAGCAAGATACATACATAGTTGATAAGATATCAATATACGAAATATTACACCCATGTATGTTACTATGTGCCGCTAACTACACGTCTACACCCAAAAAAGAAATGCATGAATAAAATAAAATGATTTCATCATTCACTCACCTTAGCTTTCAGTTCTTTCATGGGATAAGGTGTCAACAAATATCTTATGTTGGTTGTGACAGGCCCCTGCAGATGAAAATGGAAAGTTTCTTAAATCAGATGAGGCAACATTCAAGGCTGCATTTTCAATTTTTAACAATAAATAAAAACATACCTGTTTGGTGCAAACAACTATACGATCACCTTTACTAAGTGCACCATTAATCAGCACTACATCAATAGTAGTTCCGAAATCTTTGTCTTCATTGACCTCCAGCACAGTACACTGACAGAAATAAACATATACAGCAACACAATCACACTCACATCACCTTGCAATGAATAATGATCTATGTAACAAAATCAGTTGCTGAAGTGTGATTTAATACAAACTCTTACAAAATAGAAAGGATGTCCATACTCATAACTCCAACCAAAAAGATGTCTAACTGGAGAGTAAACAGTAATGGCACAAGAACAAACCTCCACGTTATTGACATATGTCAGTCTATCCATCATTATTTCTGGCACCCATCGCACCAGCAGCAGCAGAAGGTCTGGAATGCCTTCAGCACTGGAGGATATTATGGTACAAGTTAGATAGAAAATAAAATTGTAGAAATATATTGAAATTTAACCTAAATAAAACAGGTGAGCACAGAAATATAACTAACAGACCTTACAGCGCTAGTTGGGACAATATTCACCACTTCTTTCATCTTCTTGTTTTCATAATACAGGGCAGCGTTGAAGCCATTTTCCTTAAGTTGTGTTACAACCTGTTAAATTAACAAAATTATAAAAAAAAGATCAAATCAATTCTTTCTTATTCAAATCAATTGATCAGTGGTAGCAAATCAATGCAAAGGATGACATGTACCTCAGTTACCCTCCATTTGAATTCGCTTTGGACATCTTCAGATTGGTTCTTGAGTGCTTTTGCTATTGGTGCATTGGGACAAGTCTTCCACCCATGCAGCCGATCAACCTTGTTCAAGGCAACAATAAACCCCACATTGCGGTGTTTCAAAAGATCAAGGGACTCAATGGTCTGCTTCTCCAGCCCACGCGTAATATCAACAACCACCACAGCAATGTCACACAAACTTGATCCCCTCAAGCGCATGTTACTGAATGACTGGTGGCCAGGGGTGTCAATTACAAGCAAACCAGGAACTTTGATGGTGGCCACAGCTTTCAGGGAGGTCCTCTCCCTGATATTCTCAACTGGTAAGTAGGTGGCACCAATCTGTTGTGTGATTCCCCCAGCCTCTCCACCCTGAACATTGCTTCGCCGTATGCAATCAAGCAGCTTTGTCTTTCCAGCATCCACGTGCCCAAGGATACAACATATTGGTGCTCGAAGCTCCCTATCAACCCCATTGCTTGCACCATCATCCTGAAGGATAGAGACCACATCTTCAGATAAACTCATTGAGTTAGCAATCGGAGCAGCAGAGTACACAAGCGTTTCCTCTGTTCGGTCATCTTGCTCTTCTCCAAAATGGGGAGATTCACCACACAACTGAGCATCAAATTCGTCAAAGCTCTTGTTCTCCCAAGCATCATCGTCATCAATTCCACTGCTGTCTTCCGTTGATGGTTGGGTAATCTGTTCCTCGCTCAATTGCAATGCATCAACGACTACTCCATCAGTATCTTCCAGGGACGCATTGCTCTGCATGCCCTCCAATTGCTTCTCAATTACATGAGTTTCTCCCAAATTGGCTTCAGATTGGACATTCTCATGACGCTTGGGCTGCGATTTAGACTTTCTCGACTCATACACGGGCCTTCTGTGCGCACCATCACCGCTGGAGGCATCAGGGACGGCTATGCCGAGCCGCCTCCGCGCATCCTCCATCCGGCGCTTCTCCTCCCGCTCAGCCCGCTTCCGCGCCTCCTCCTGCCTCTTCCGCCGCCTCTCCTCCCGCGCCCTCCTCTCCTCCTCGGCGCGCCTCTCCGCCTCCTCCATGGCCCTGCGCTCCTCCTCCGCGCGCCTCGCCTCCTCCTCGCGGCGCCTCTCCTCCGTGCGCCGCTCCTCCTCGCGCGCGCGCGCCAGCTGCTTCTGGATCATCCGGACGTGCTGCCTCGGCGCCGGCCTCGCGCCGCTAGCCACCGCCTGCTTCCTTCGGCCTCCGCCGGCGCCAGCGGCGGCGCGGGATCCCGCTGGGGGCGTCCTCGATGACATCGGGGCGGAGACGGGTACGGTGCCGGCGGTCCAGGTTGGCGAAGGGGCGGAAGCACATACGGCGGCGGGGCACCACGCGCGGACGCGGCGGCGAGTTGATCGGACGGCGCCGGCGGCGAGCGACGTAGACGGCGAGCGGGATAGGAATTGGTGTACGTATGGGATACGTGAGGCGGCGGCGAGTTGATCGGACGGGGACGGCGGCGGCGGAAACCCTAGATGGGCGGCGGACGGCGACGGCGGTAGCCGGTGGAAGCGAAGACGTCGAGCGGGATACGAATTGGTGTACGTATGGAATACGTGAGGCGAGGGGCTGTGCATGTGCGCGCGTGAGGGTATATACGATCCGGTGCGGGACCCACCTGCAGAGACCGTGGCGGGCGCGCTACGAACTCCTTGGGAGGCTGGGGCGCACGGGTTGGGTGCGCGCGTGGAAGAACGGTGGGTAACTGACTGGTGGGACTGGGTTCGGGCCGCGTTTTCGTGGCTGGCACGTTTTGCATCTGGCCCGTCGACCTTGCAAAAATGGGTCACAAGCCGGGCCGGATGGATTTTGTTAACCCATCTTATTATTATGGGCCTTTTTTTCATTTGCTGGAGTGAGCGCAGGGAATATTAGGAGTCACGTGTGTGACTGGCAATCAAACCATCACACAAAGGTGGAATATTTTTCTTATGTTCCTGGAACAATTATTCCAATTTTAATAAAAAATGCTCCGCGTAAAAAATATTATTCCACAAGAAAATCATCTAAGTATGATTTTGTTTTGAAGATTTCGTCGCAAGAAACACAGTGGTTCAGTTGGATTTTAATTTAGATATATGGTGTTGAAAAATATGACCATGTGACACCTTGACTGCCAGTTACACGTATGACCCCTAATAGCCCATGTGAGCACTAGCTGCCCATATTTCATCGCAGAAAAAAAATAGTGAGGATTTTTTGGCAGAGCAATATTATTCAGTAAAGAAGATGCTTGGTAATGTTCGAACATATGCGATCGATTTGCTTGTTTTGTAAATGGGGTATTATTCCGCATAATGAAAGATGACTATCCTTAACAAGAAAGAATATTCCACACATATACGTGCTTTGTTCACTGCAAAATCTATCTATACATATGCACACTAAGATGTATACGTGTAGTACGCTATATCATTTTTCTTTCTATCATTCATTGCAATGACAATCTGAAGTCGAGGTGCATGATTATCGAACAAGATATGATACAAGGATTTAGCACACACGGCAGCTATTTTACGTTTATCTAGTGTGTCCCGACTCCCGAGGGAACAAGGAACACAATTGAAAAAAGTATGTTGCGCACTTGGTTTCTGGTTGTAGCCCTCCGCGTAATGTACACACAGACACAGAGTTGCAGCACGCGATCTTTTTTTTTTGTAGGATGGGTGCACCGTGCGCGTGTGGAAGAACGGTGGGTGACTGACTGGTGGGACTGGGTTCGGGCCGTGTTTTCGTGGCTCGCACGTTTTGCATCTGGCCCGTTGACCTTACAAAAATGGGCCACAGTCCGTAAAACACTGCCAAAACAGTCACTTAAATTCGTTCCTTATTCCTACAGAACCAGATACAGACTGATTCAGCAATTAAAATAAGCTCGATCTATCTAATTATACAATTTTCCCCTTAACTCTGTTTAGCACGAGAGAAAAATAGCAGCGTTATAGTTGCTCTGAATTATATAGCGAGACGGGACGTGATCATATAAAAGAACAAGAATACGTAATGATCTATGGATCAGCTAGCAATAAGGGTAACAATTAACTGGTCTGTGTGTCCACAAACGGGTGGACGTAACAGTACATACCCCTTGTCATTTTGGTTGCAATAAACTGCTCCGGTGGTAGTGTGGGTCCCACGCCAGCCCCACCCAATCTCCATTCTCCTCATCACATAGTTGATCCTATCCTCCATTGTCATCAGCACGAAAGGCCAGGGGTGATCCTCAACGTAAGACAAGAAAATCTGTGAGCTATTATAATAGTAAGTAATTTACTCGCAAAGATATAGGTAATATAAGAATATTTTATATATAAATGACGCGTAAGTCCTACGAGAGCTCTCCAATTGATCCATGTTACTCCTAGATTTGAGTAAGTATGGATAAGGATAGAATATATTTGTTTATTTATAAAGATGAGCGTATATATGAATATATATATATGTGAGCATCTATAGGTATATATTCTATTCCAAAAGTGTATAACTACGCAAGGTTATTAGAAGCTAAATTATACAATCAGTGGCGGACGGAAGGGTAGGGTCACTAGGGCTATGGCCCCAGTCGTTAGCCTATTTTTTCTATACTGTATCGTACTGTAGTATCAAGGTCCAGCCCAGCCTGCATAGTCGGCCCATGGAGTGGCCCTAAGCATTGGGCTGGTCCAGGTCAGCCTCTGTATACAACCCCACACACGAGTTCAACTGAGGCAGCAAACGTACTTTACTCAAGGAAAAGTCTATCCTCCGATGGGTCGCGCTCCTGCACAAGCGCACGACCATCCAGCCCAACAGGTTGTACCTGGGCTTCCTCTCCCCGGCTTGTTACCCCCCCCCCCCCCCCCCCCCCGCTCCCACCCCCTCCCTACCCCCAACAACACCCAACCGCATCAAGCGGTTTCCATTTTCGAACAACCGTTGCGGAAGGGGCTGCACGGCGGAGGGACCGGAGCGGAACCGGCCCTGTGGTGAGGCGGAGTTGCAGCGCGGAGGAGCGGAGGAGGGAGCGGAACTACTGCTGCGCGGCTCAGCAGCGGAGCGGTAGAGGCTCCGCGGTGCGGCGGATCTGCAGCGCGGAGTAGCGGAGGCGCTGCGCCCGGAGGAGCAGAGGAGGGAGCGGAGCAGCGGTTGCGCGGCTCAGCAGTGGAGCGGGGGAGGCTCTGCGGCGCGGCTGATCGGCGGCGCGGAGGAGCGGAGGCGCTGCGTCCCGGAGGAGCGGAGGGAGCGGAGCAACGGCTGCGCGGTTCAGCAACAAAGCGGAGGAGGTGCAGCATGGCTGGAGCATCTGCTAGCGGCGCCTCAGAGGAGACCCCTGAGGGGGTTGTGGGCGGCGACGACCAGCAGGGCGGCTGGTTGCCGGGGATGCGTCGAGGGAGAAAGACGGCGGCGCAACGGGGTTCGAGGCCGACGGTGCCCGCTACCTCCGCCGATGAGGCTGCAACGAGGACGTCTCGGATGAATTCATGTGCCGCGCACGAACCAAGTCCCAGGCTGCAACAATTGCCCGTCGCCAGGCACCACCTGCCCCTGGCGACAAATCAAGGTGACCTGCCCCTCCTCCTGCACCTAATCATTTTTTCTACGTGCATGGAACTAATTGCAGTGGAATGGAGTGGATGGATTGTGTACCGATATATATTGTGTTGAAATGCTTTTTTTGTTTGCTCCTAACTCCTAGCTCCTATGTTTGGTGCTAACAAAAATGCTCATGTACCAACATTTTTTTGTCAAGTTGTGCTATCAACTCCTAGCAACTTTAGCTCCACTGATCTAGCAACTTGTGATAGATTGTAGTAATCTTTTGATTCAGTGTCAAATGACATAAAAAAAGGTGACCTTCCCCTCCCCCTGCACCCAATCATTTTTTCTACGTGCATGGAACTAATTGCAGTGGAATGGAGTGGATGGATTGTGTACCGATAGATATTGTGTTGAAATGTTTTTTTTGTTTGCTGCTAACTCCTAGCTCTTATGTTTGGTGCTAACAAAAACGCTCATGTTCCAATAATTTTTTTGTCAAGTTGTGCTGTCAAACTTCTAGTAACTTGTGATAGATTGTAGTAATTTTTTGATTTAGTGTCAAATGGGTTAAGATGTCTATTGATCTGGTTAGGTTTGGTTTTTCTTTTTCATAATGATGGTGTGGTGTGGGACCATGGTGTGTGATTTTTTAGTTATGGTGTTTGGTTGTATTTTTTCTTTTTTAGTCAGCCCATGCACCTATCAAAAGCATTTTGCTTTGACATCTTTACTTACCCATTTTTATTTTTCCAGCATGGCATGCAAGCGGAAATCCGAAGGTGTTACTAACACAGCTGCATTCCCCCAAAGAAGACCCCATTGCACTTCTAGAGTGGACGAGCCTGAGAGCTCACATAACCCACAACATAAGGCTCAAGTTGAAAAAGTGAAATGTGAGCTTGGCGATGTCGATGAATTGAAGGTATATCCTTTTACGCAACAACTTTTTTATTCAGCCCCATGTAGCAACTTACACACACCCACAACAGCAACTCATTTTTCCACACTAGCAACTTACACACACCCACAACAATAACTCATTTTTCCACACTAGCAACTTACACACACCCACAACAGCAACTTATTTTTCAACACTAGCAACTTACACACACTCACAACAGCAACTTATGCAGTG
Source organism: Panicum miliaceum (assembly GCA_032594955.1). Taxonomy (NCBI): domain Eukaryota; kingdom Viridiplantae; phylum Streptophyta; class Magnoliopsida; order Poales; family Poaceae; genus Panicum; species Panicum miliaceum. The sequence continues at coordinate 50,548,607 of CM064058.1, read as the reverse complement.
ACACACGCATCAGCTTTTTACATGCAATGATTTATCATTTTTTTCAGGATGTTAGGAAAAAAGGGTCACCAAGCAAACTTATGAAGATCACTGAAATTCTCGAACCTGATCAAAAGAAAATGATTGCAAAATTTGGATTCGGCGGGTTGTTGAAAATCAAATCCAAGAATGTACCAGAGAAGCTAACATCGTGGTTGATCAAAAAATTCAACACGGTCAATTCAGAGTTGGTTATTCCTTCAAGAGGAGCGATCAAGGTTGATGATCGTGCAGTACACAGAGTATTTGGCATACCAATTGGGCAGATGAACATTGATTATAAGAAGAAGAGCTTTGCTGATACTTTTGTAGAATTCTATAAAGTTTTTGAGCATGAAGATGATCGGAAGGCACCCACTTTTGCCGAGGCTGAAAACTGGCAGCTCAATGCAAAGGGGTTAACAAGCGAAAAATAGTTAAGGTACTGGCTCATTTTCGCTATCAGCACCTTCCTATGCCCGACATCAAGCACAAATTTGTGTGTACGGGCATTCCACTCAATTGCGGATTCCAAATCCATCAAAAAATACAATTGGGTCAAGATTATTGTCAATGGGTTGGTCAAAGGCATTATTGAGTTCAAGCAGGGAAATCGGAAGTCTATCTCTGGGTGCCTCTTTTTCTTAACAATATGTATTAGTGATATTTTTTTCAAGGTATTGGTGCTAGCTACAATATTTTTCTCAAGAGAAAACTGACATTTGCCCGCCTATGCAGATATTATACCTTGGTTCGCTTGATGTTGGCATGGTTGATAAAGATTTGAAAATAAGAGCTGCTACCTGGTTAGGAGAGCTTGTCAACCAAGTTTGCTCCATGGACAGGATTTCCGATAAGCAGACGACAAACTTGAAGTAAGTTTTGTGCAACTTATGTACAAGAAGGAGCAACTTATACATGTGTAAAGTAGCAACTTATCATTTATCATCTTTTTTTCGCAGCTAAAACCTCAATATTCATGCGGAAACTAGTTGACACCCCCACAGAGGATCCATGAATTCCTTGACTCAAACATGCTAGAAACATGCTAGAAACATGCCAAAGGACTAAGTTTTTTTTCTCATATTTTTCTTTCATTTTTTTGTGTCATTCTTACTTATGCATCAAATATGTCAATGCAGAGCCGAGGAGTTCTCAAGAGCGCGCTGATTGAATTTACTGCAGCAGTCAACCAAGCATTGTCCAATCTCGCACGCAGTCTATGTCAAAGTGCACAAAATTAAGGAGCACATAGCAGAGCTGCTCCAGCTAGTGATGCGAGCGCACAAGGCACTGCTAGAACAAGAGGTGAGAGTAGCAAGCCAAAAAAGAGGCCAAAGGAGCCCCTCGAGACAATAGATGATGATGAGATGGAAGAAGAGAGTGAGACACCCCCGGATATGGAATTTGATTATGAAAACGATTCAGATTAAGACGAAGACAATGACTATGATACTGGAGGCACTTGTGAGCGTAGAACCAAAAGAAAACAAGATACACAGAAGGCACCAAGTATTCAAGAGGAAGAAAGCAGCGACGATGCAGAAGATTATGGTGAGTCTAGAGACAAAGCTGGAGATGATTCTGAACACAATGAAGATCCAGAGGATGCTAACGTCATTGCATCATAAAGCCAACCAAATGCAGCTGGAAAGGAAGGTAATATCACTTTTCAGAAAAGAAAAATGTAGCATCCCCCCCTAATGTTTGTAGCACCATGGTTTCTGTTTAAGTTGTTAATGCGGGAAGTCATATATTTTTTTCAATGCTTTTTTTTATGTGGGTGACAGACCCAAGCGAGTAGCCCAGACATATGGATGATCTTCAAGCACCCAATGATGATGATAACAGCAAAAATGGAAAAGGTAAATGATAGCACCTAGTTTTGTGAATACATCATCAAATTTCTTCCTTCTTTTTTTTGCAAGCAGAAATTGTTCTGACAGTGCCAAGCAAGCAGGTTACTTTTGAAGATAAAGTTAAAGCAAAGCAGCAAGATAATGACCAAAAAGCTGAAAAGACCATACACGACAACAAGGAAGATGATGGCCAAGAGGATAAGACAGCACAACCCAACATCACCATATCTAGCAAAAAATAAGGTAATGACAGCCTTTTTCAGATCCAAATAGCACAAACAGCAACTTACTTTATATTCAAATAACAACTTACATTCGAATCAAATAGCAACTTTATAAGTCCAATTTAGCAACTTACATTATAGTCAAATAGCAACTTAGTAGCAACTTATTTTTTTATGTCAAAGATCACGGAGATGGTGGGTCATGATGGGGCTAACAACCAAAACGAGGCCACCAAAGATGATTCATCTGTTGGGTGCCAAGATGAGGGCGACATAAGTCAAGGTACACCATCCGGCACACAATCCGGCGACAGCAGTTCTGATAACACCAGCAAATGAGCATGGACTTATTGGCAACATGACACTCTTAGATTTAATAGAGACACCACCAGACCAGTGCACAATGGGTTTTGAAGTACCGAAAATCCCGAAAGTGCCTCAAAAGGACCCTACGAAGGAAATGTTTCATGATTTGGTTCAAAAGGAACTGAAAAACGCACAAGACACAGCTGCAATGTCCGATGATCTGAATTCCAAGCTAAAAGAAGATGCAAGAATTTTGGAGGAGAAGCTAGTGAAAGAAGCGCTAAAACAACCACGAAGGACAAAGAGAAGCGCTAAAAGGTCAGATGTGCTGTCAAGGAAAAAGCTTGATGTAAGAGGTAGGCCGGTTGGTGCCTTGCCACCGCTTGCACCAAAAACAAATACCGTACAGCAAGCAGAGAAACAAGAGGGGCAAAAGGTGGAGCCGCTACCTGATGTAGCACCGACAAAAGCGTATGCGAGGAAGTTCCCGAAAAAACCATACACCATCCCAAAACACACTAAGGTAGCAACTTAAGTACTCAAAGCTGGACAAATTATACATTTTAAAACCAGCAACCTACACTAATCTCTCTTTTTTATTTTGCTACACACAGGTTGCAACCAAAACGGTAGGCGATGGTGATAAGGGAGCCCAACACAAAGCAGCAGCAGAACAAGTAATCTTTACTTGTCCCTACTTTTTCATTTTTAATTTTTAGCAGCAACCCTTTTAATCATTTTTCATTTTTTTTTCAACAGCAACTTGGTGATAAGGGAGCAGAACACAAAGAAGTAGTAGAAGAAGTAATCTTGACTTGTCGCTATTTGTTTTCATTTTTATATTGAGCAGCAAAAAATCTTTTATTCATTTTCATTTTTTCAACAGCAACTTGGTGCCGACAGCTCGATGAAGAGCAAAAGCTTCAAGGATGCCCCTGATGCCCCAAGTTTCTCCCTTGGCTTCACCGACAGCGAGGATTCTCAAGAGATGGCCGAGGGTCATCTTATCAAGTATGTGGCAAGCACAGAAGATGAAAAATTGTACTATAAGTTATGCAAGCACAATAGGCTGGATGGAGGTCAAGATACAAGGTATGTAAATAGACACACACACACTTCACTTTAGAGCCTACTGCCTACCTAAATAAGTTTTGGGACAAAATATTTTTTTTGCAGCCCAACATTCTTCAAATCCTCTGTTATCTGAGATAACAGTTTCGGCATATGAGATAGCAAAATCCATGGTGATGGGAAGATCATTAGACACCTACGCTCTTCAAGTCAGGACTTTTGTGCTGTCAAAAGATCCAACACAAAAGAGGAAAAAGATAATGTCCCCTTGGGTAGTGGTAATAATCCCCCTCTCTCTCTTTTTGTTAGATAGTGCACACCATTTTGTCGCACTTTTTCTCTCTTTTGATTTTTTTTAATATTTTTAACATTTGTGTCGCAGATCAAGATGATGTCGAAAATGAACAGCAGATTGGTTGAAAAGGCTTTTGACTTCCTCAATACAGATTATGACATGGTAAGCTATGCTTTTTCTTTTTCCAATTTTTTTTTGTCAACTTGTGTTGTCTGCTCCTAGCAACTTAGCTCCAATTATCTAGCAACTTAGCTCCAGTTATCTAGCAACTTGACCTGTACTGAAATTGGCAGCTTATTCCTACTATTGTCCACGGCATCACACTCCACTATTTTTTTCTTCATGATTGTTCAGATATTATTCCCAGTCCACCATGAGAACCCAGAAGAGCCAGGGGGGGATGGCCATTGGTTCACAATCGCTGTAAACATGAAAACAAGGATGTTCCAAGTGATCGATTCATTGAGGACTGCCAATAATGCTGCGTTGGATATGAAAGCTAAACAAGCGCGTGCAAAAGTGATCACGCTTTGGAACAGGCACACACCAAAACATAAGAGATGCACGCTTTCTACAATTTACACCTTTGAGCTGGAGTACATCGAAGGCTACAGGCAATTTGGGATGTAAGCACAAGGCGCTCGTTTTCCAGTTCTTATCCTTTTTAATTTAAAACTTCCTTTTTGCACTGCAGGCCCCAACTTATGTAACATTTTTTTGTTTCTTTCCCTCTCTCCAACTCAGCCATGATTGCGGCCTGTCCACACTAAAGGCGATGCAATATTGGGACAGATGCAAGCTACCAGATCTAAAGGAATTTGATGAATTTAAATTGAGGAAGCAAGTTTTGTCAGAATGGTTCTATAGCCCAGCTAACAAGATTGAGTCAAAGAGTGCTTTCATCGCCAAGGGAAAAGAAAAGATGGCAAGAATATAGACAAGAAGAGGGAGTGGGGGAGAGGGGAGTGTGGAGATGGCAAAAAACATTTCATGTAATGAATGATTTTGTGGAGGCGGCCAAAATAATTCGATGTAATGAATGATGGCACACTGTATAATACACGGAAATCTTCTGTGGAACTAGCAACTTGTGTAATGTATGGGGTCAATCTAGCAACTCGTTTGAAGCATAACTAGCAACTTGTGTGGAACTGTTTTCTTGAATTTAGCAACTCCTGGATCGCACATCTGGATGTGTTTCCAACTACTTCCTACATGTGAGCTACCCAAGTTTACATCACCACAACTTTAGGCAAGATATTGTTTGTAACATATAATATTTTTTTTTGACAAACCACAAATGTTGAATAAAATCAAGACGCTCAATCATGGTTTTTAATAAATGACAAACAAGCAAAAAATTTTAATCTCTTTTTTTCCAACATTTTTTCATGCTGCAACAACCTCCTTTAGTGGTCTTTCTACGAGCTCTTTCGTATGTTTCCTAGCTGGCTTGGACGAACAAGCTGTTGTGGTATGCTCAGCAGATCCACAATAGCCGCATGGAGGTTTCTTCGGCAGAACGAGCCCCAAACCAGTCTTGTATCTTTTTGACCTTAGACGCCCCTGCTTCTTTGTTATTGGTGGGTCTCCAATCTTAGCACCAGCACCATGTGAACCTGTAACAAGTTGTTAGGAGTGATGAGTACAGGTTGCTAGGAGGTGAGTACAAGTTGCTAGGTACAATGAGTACAAGTTCAGACTGATGGAGTTTTTTTAAAAATATATACATACCACCAGGCTGCTCAGACACATTAGGATCCCCACCATTAGCAGCTGATGCGCTAGCTTTCTTGCGCGGCTTTTTCTGCGGCTTTGTTGCCATGGGTTGATCTAGGTCAACATGTTCACATTCCATCCTGGGAAGTACACTTGAAGCTCTCTGTTTCCTCAAAGCGGTAAGCTTTGTCCGCAGGGCGCCAACTTGTTTTGAGACAATACAATAAGCCTCGTCATCAGCCATGAAAGGTCTCACAATCTTATTAAAGTCGATGCACATCCTGCTATAACGAACAATATGCTTCCCATTGCTCGTAATCTGCGATTCTTGAAGAGGTTCGGTAGAGACTTCCACTGCATCCTCAACTCCTGGCTCAACCGACCATCTAGGCAAAATGTATTGACTAGGCACCTCATGGACTGCAAGGGCGTCAAAAACCTTCAGCATGTGGCAGCACAACACGCCATCTCTCTGAAACTTGCAACAAGTGCAGGAATACAAGCTCTCCGATCTGGACACCGTGACCCTGAATGTCCGTGTGCTAAGGATCTGGGCAATGCTTGTATGGAACAACATCTATCAATTCATCCCCCTCGACACGAACAACATAATAGCTAGAGCTGAGCTGGAGCTCATGCTGGAACACATTGAACAACTTCCTTGTGTAAGCTTTCTTCATTTGCCACTCCATAGGGTGCCCTATCAAGTAGTGTGGGACCTTTGCGGCTGTGTTTGCCTCCTGCTGATCCTGCTTACTAAAAATCCGTTGTTGTATCTTCTTATATTGCTCCATAAAGTTGAGTATTGAGTTCTTTGGATTGACGTAGGGTTTCAGGACAGCATTGAAGCCCTCACTCCGTGTTGTGGTCTGCAGGAACGGGAAGAACCGATGCATGAAATACGCCAGGACCCAAAAATGTCTCATGTCATACAAATGTTGGAACCTCTCATCATCATTAATCTCATGTTTATCCAGAAACACCTGCCACTTCTGTTCAAACTCTTCCGGTGTGAAGCTATTATCAATTCAAGCTTTGAAGTCAGTTGTCAATTCCTCCTTACCATCCAAGAAAGCCCCCATGGTCTTCCTAGCATTCTCCATAATGTGCCAACGGCAGTTCCTATGGACTAAACTGGGAAAAACCTCCGCGATAGCAGCCCTCATAGCAATATCTTGATCAGTTATTATATTCTCAGGATCCTTGCCTCCCATTACTTTCTTGAATTCACCAAACAACCATACAAATGCCTCAATTTTCTCATTCCTCAAGAACCCACAACCCAGCTGTATATTTATGCCATTTTTATCAATTCCTGCAAAAAATAAACACAAAGAAGCAACACATTAGGCGACAAAAAACAGGTGAAAGCTATCAATTCATGCAGATCAGATTGTCAACTTTTGTGGAGTCTGTGTGTCAACTTAGGATCCCCAACTTATGTAGCATACATTGTCAACTACTGTAGATCAGAGTAGCAACTTGAGTTGAAACAGTGTGTCAAATTACGCCTGAAATGGTAGGATGAGTGCAAGAAATAGTGTTGGAGCGGGTTATACCTATGAAAGGAGCACAAGGCATGTTGTAGGCATTGGTCATGTAAGTCGTGTCAAAAGATAAACAGTCACTATAGAGCTCATAAGACTTCCTTGCTACTCCATCCACCCAAAATAGATTTTGAACCCTATCAAACTCATCAAGAGTGTAACTGTAATAGAAGTCCGGATCTTCCTTCTTCCACTCCTCGAAGTACTCAACCGTTGCCTTCACATCTTTTCCTTTGTATTCAGCACGGTACTCAAAACGCAAATTCTTGACATCACCCTCCGTGTATGGGCAGTTTTCAATACCTCCATACAACTCGGCCATTATCTAGTAAGCACGCGTTGTCGTAATGCAACAGCCATGAAGCAACTTGATGAACTCCTTCTCCTCAGCTGGTATGTCTCTGTGGGACTTCAGGTATTTTGTGAGAGAATTTCCTCAAACGGTCATGGTTGTGCTCCTTTTCAATGTGCACAACATCCCATTGCCCAGGGGCTGTCTTCCTCACAATCATGCGAGAAGGACAATGTGTCCTATCCATATAATCCCTGCGCCTTTGTCTCACAATCTTCTTCTCAGTTATTGGACCATCATCGGCAACCTTCTCTTTTTTGTTCACACCAGCTTTCTAGCAGACGTAGATATACTTTTCTCCCTGGCTCTCTTTGACTCACGAGACGTGTCAATTCTAATGGAGAAACCAGTATGTCGAGCATAGGAATTGTAGTAATCTCTGGCAGCATCTGAATTGTTGAAAGACATGCCAACAAAAGGCTCTTGCAGAGTGGACAGAACCTCAACACCATCCTCAACATCAACTGCATCAGCGGTTGTATCAGCTGTGGGTGCTGTTACCCCACCAGATTCTACCGTGAGTGTTGTTGTTGCAGGGGGAGCCGAGTTGCTATCGGGCACTTGCTGACCACCACCAACACTATGGACTGATGGCAAAAGCTGATCACGGACTTGCTGGGGCTCCAAACTGAAGGCACCGCAAGAATAACTCTTCAAAAAAGGAAAGATTCACAAGGTCTGCATCCGGCACAGTAAGAGCATCTATTGGTGTGAAATTCAGATCCAAAACTCCCAGAAAAGACATCTTTGAACCTGCAAAAGATAAATATTAAGCATAAGTCCCCCATGTTTTTTTATGCAACATAAGTAACAAATTGCTACACCATAAGCACACAAGTTGCAGTAATAACCAAAATCACCGTCAGTACGAGATAAAACATGTTTTCCAAACTCTGCAGTTAACCAGGAACAAAGTTGCTATGATGATGAACACAAGTTGCCAACTAATAGCAAACGCAATAAACATAAGTTGCCACCTCAGGACAATAACCTATATACTGAGGCAAATTCTTACGTTCGTGGACAACAACCCTATATACAGAGGTAAAGTTGCTACAAGTTTGAACACAAGGGGAGGGGGCAATAAAATCGAACAGTGATGAATTTAAATCGAAAACTAGCACAATCATACAGATTGCAATCTTCAGATTGGCAATTTCAGGTAAAAAGGCTAACAGATTGGGAGGTGGGAGGATGGAGAAGATAAATTACCTTAAAACCAAAGCACCTAGTACTGCTCGGGCATCAAAAAGCACGCAGAATTTGCAGTTCCATTGCAGAACGGGGAGGAGGAAGATGGAGGCGCAGGTTGGAAGGAGGAAGGTGCAGATTAGCCGTCCGGGGATGTGTAGAAGGAGGAGGGAGGAGGGAGGTGCAGATCGTCCACCCGGGGATGCCTAGAGGAGGGGAGCGAATGGATGCTTGGGGATGCGGCGGCGGCGGCGACTGCGCTCCCCTCCCCCTGCGATCATGTCTGGAGGAAAGTCCAGAAAAGGAACGCGCCCTCTCTCTCGTGCGCTCGAAACAGCGCGCTCCCCCTCCCCCCGCGAATTGTCAGGCCGACAAGGGGTCGCGCACTGACCTATCACGTGATAGGTCGCGTTAACCCGGTCCTTTACTCAAGTACCTCACGTTGCAACGTCCATGCCCATCCATGTGTAGGCTTAGCCTCACTCGAAACAATGCAACCACAGACGTCAGAATCGTCCACCACCAGCCACCACGCCCGGCTCCAACACTTGAATACTAGTGATGGAGATTGCAGACGTACGTCTTATTGATTAAACTCACTCCGGAGTGGGAACAAAGGGGTGTGGACATCCAGACGATCGATGACGTGCAACTGACCCTGGTTCTCCCAAGCGGTACACGATGACATGTATACATGCTGGACGCACAAAGGCCGAAATGCCATCCACATTCATGCACTATATATACTTCCGACGGTCTCCAGAGTTTTATAAGCTAAGAGCTGTGAAGGATCGGGTTCGCCATGTTGTATTGTGATTTTGCTCATTTGCGTTAATCTGGTGTGTCGAAGAACATTTGCAGAAACGAACTAAGCACAACTCAGCCGGTAAGATTTTCCTTATGGTGGAATCTCATATTACTTTTTATTTTTTCAGTGCTAGGCTCGTGCTCCTTGACAACAAAGTGTTTATGATAATTTCGTCACTCTCGAGATTTACCAACTCCGTCTGTATGTCTGTATGTGAGATGTTAGTGGTCTGCCTTCAATTGTGTTTCGCAAAAAGAAAAACAGCTGCAAAAAATGTCTAATATAGTTTTTTTGGAAGGTTAAATTAAATTTAGATTGGTTTTGTTACGGGAATATCGATCCTCGAACAGTTGTTGTAGTATGACACATACTAGGACAGTGTCTGTTTGAGTTTAATTAGAAACAAAACAGTTAATAATCAAACATTTAAATGTATATGCAAAAGGAAAAATTCCAAATTAGTACTCGAATATGGTAAAAATCTAGATAACCCTTTGATATCTGTTTTGGTTCAATTTCCTCTCATAACTATGTTAATTGATCCAATTTACTTTAATAAAAACTTTTCTCCATATATAAGTGGAGCCAAAAGATAAAATTTTGTAGGATAATAGTGTACAACATAGCTTATGTGAAAAAAATATATTAAGGATTTTTCATCAACATTTTTCATACAATTGTATATCCCACAAATTAATTTATTATAAGATTGTCGTAGCATATTAAAACAATAATGAAGAAAAACCACTAGTTATGTTTCTAACATATATTATGATGTGTTGTTCCACGCTGCAAATTTTGAACTTAAAACTTCACTTGAGCTTCTTCGTGTTCCGGTTCTTGATCAAAGAGCTTTCTTGTCATCGGTGAACGTAAGGTAGCTTTCCCGCTGCCGGCCACGTTAGCTCGGGTCCGGCCGCCATGCATGCAACCGGCCCGTACATTGCGGAGGCGGTGACGACCATGCAGCAGCCGAGCAGAGCAGACCATGCTGCTGTGCTGGACTTACTGATTTATTATTTTATTTGCCCCCATGCATTGCCAACTCACACGGCAGTGCAATTTTTTCCTGTTCTGCGTGTTTTCCGACATCAGAATAATGGGGTGGCAGTTTTTGTGTCCCGACGTACGTAGTAGCTTAGAGTGTCGTTACTACAGTATATCTTTAACCATTGGGGACATTACTGCGCGCGATTGGAGGGTGTCAATTTCGACCGGCACCCACATTTTGCGTAGCCATATGGCACCGATGGAATCAGCACAGACGTGCTATGCGCGCGTAGCAGAATATGCGCCAAGTGCTTGTGGTTTTCGTACATCTGCATGATGAGCTTCTCATAAATACACTCTCCAGCGTTTTGATTGGGTTCGTCTAAGGTCATGTTTGACTTCAGTGACTGAAAATAAGTTACTGTCACATCGGATAGAGATGAATCTATTAAATCTAATTAGTTCATAATCTAATAATGTTGTGCTACACTAAATATATTCTAATGATGGATTAATTAGGCTTAATAGATTCGTCTCGTAAATTAGTCTCCATTTATACAATTAGTTTTATAGTTAGGTCATGTTTAGTCCCTCTAAATGACATTCAAACATCAGATGTGATATGGACTGAAAATAGATAAGTCCCTAAATCAAACACGACTTCAAAGTTTATGTACTTCCACAGCATCTGTATTTTCTTTCTATTTTTTTTTGAGTGGATAGTCGTATTTTGCTACTACCATGTGTGTCGCTGAATATATATTCAGTGCTCCGGCCGCATGCTGCATGTAGCCGGTGGTGGTCAATAACAGATAACCACAGGAGGCCAGTCCAGACCATGTAGCACATAAACAAAGGCCCACATGCGCAGTTGGGTCGCCCGAAGGAAGGTGATAACAACGATCTCAAATACACAAGTAGTACACATACATCCAACATATTAAATCACCTTAATTTCTTTTCGGTAATATACTTACTTAATAAAGAGAAGAAGAAATTGCTTGCGACCCCCAGCTCGTTTTTCTCTCCCTCGACGAATCTGTAGAGAAGACGGCGGATACAATTGCAGACAGGTTTCGCGCGCGGTTCCGTTCTCGCGGAGGTAGGATGCATGCGGAGTCTGAACACGGACGGCCGGATCTCTCTCACAGGAATTTCTTCGGCTAGTTTGCCTGCGCCGGCGACGACGGCGGCGGCGACCGATCTTAACCTCGCCGGCGAGCACGCAGCTCGACGCGTGCATCGACAGCCGACCGGTATTCCTCTTGCCACTAGAATAAAAAATAATAAAACGGCATCGTTTGCATTTATATATGATCTATCTATCCACGGGAAAGCTTTATTTTTCGTTCCTCCTTTGCTGCTGCTGCCACGCTACTAGCTTCGTTCCGGCTGCCATGCGACGCGTACATCGCAGACGGAGGCGGTGATGATCCAGCAGCCATGCATGCGCATTGATGCATGCGTGATCGATGCTGGATGCTCGACTGCTTGCCTATGCATTGCCGACTCGGCACTGCGTTTTCTTTTGTGATGTGCACGTTCTCCAATCTCCAACTTGGGGCGACCGGAGTTCTGTATATTGACCACCCAAGTCCCAACAATTTTTAGTGTGCCTTTAGTTGGACTTTTGGCTGTGATTTTGCCTCAAAAAACAAAAACTCAACTGAAAGGGTTGGCTGCCACTGAAAGTCGCAGCCAAAAGCTGCTTTCTTGTAGTGATTTTTGACAGTAGCTCAGACCCTACTTTCACTGACTATGGCTTTTAAAAGTTCGAAGAAATTACCCACCATCACTGGTTATGTTGGTACCGATTCGTTTCGTTGTTTCTCTCCCCCATCAACTCTCCCTCTCTCTCTCGTTTCACCGCCGCGGGAGTGGGCGCCTAGCTGCTTGCCCACCGCTCCTCCACCGCCACGGGCCCTGCGCCCCGCTGCTCTGCCACCGCGAGCCCCTGCGCCCCACTGCTCTGCCACCACGAGCCCCTGCGCCCAGCTCGTTCGCCACGGGGGGCCCCTGCGCCGCGCTGCTCCGGCTGCCGTGGCCCATGCGCCCCGCTGCTTCAGCCGCAGCGGGCCCATGCGCCCCGCTCCTCCGCCCGCCGCGGGCCCTACGCCGCGCCGCTCCGGCTGCCTCGGTGAGAGAGAGGAGGAAGATTGTTGAGAGAGAGGAAGAAAAAGATGAGGCGAGAGAGAGGAAGAAGAAATAATTTATCTCTATGACGTGTGGGATCCACTTGTAAATGAAAGAAGTTTTACCCAAAACCATATCTCCTCAACCAAATGTGCTTTTCTAAAAGTCACAGTCCACTACAGCTTTTCGAAAAGTCGCAGCCCAATCAAACACACCCGTAGCACACATTCTCTCTCTCGGTCGTACTGAGCATGCATTTTAAAATACTCTCTTGTGATGGAGGTTTAATTTTCATTAAGAAAGTCCTAGATGATGATCGGTAGCGCTAGTAGTATTCCTGTAAGTGCACGTTAATTGTTACATTATTGTAATAGCACAAAGAATGAATTAGATTGGAGCGAGTAGTACAGAACACTTAACTTTAATTTTTCAGCTTTTATATCCATTGTTATATAAAGAAGATTGAGGGTGGCAATCAATCAGCTGCACCGCGAATTGCACCCATTGGAGGGTGTCAATATCCACGGAGGCTCACATTTGTCCTAGCTGTGTGGCAGCGATGGAATCAGCAGGCAACATATATGCGGTTTTGCAGAATATGCTCCGAGTGCTTGCGCGAGGTACTTCTGCATGTGAGCTTAATAGAGCCCATCTGTAAGGTTCTGCTCTCCTCCACCATTTCCCCCACACCAGATGCTATTTACTCTACGGATTGATTATATTGCTGCTAGAGTGTTTGGGTCTTTTGTTTTTTTACCTCTTAAGGCTGCGCATCCTGCTATGCAAAGGTTAACTTTATCAAATCGATGTAATGTTTTGAAAATGTGGCTAGTTAGTAGTAGTTGATATAATTTCATATTATAATTTCAGACATTTGAATCGCATATGTACCAGTTTCTCGGTTTGGGAAGTTCAGGTCATTTTATTATCTTGTAGTGGTAGAAAATTGATATTTAATATCAATATACTCCCTCCATCCCGAAAGATAAGTCATTCTAGGATTTAAAATTTGTCCCAGAAAACAAGTTGTTTTACCCTATTTAGAAAGTGAATGTGCATGTAAGAATCAATTACGGCCAAATATGGGTAATAAATAGGGGCAAACATGGTCATTCTATTTTCTTATGGGTAATAAATAGGGGCAAACATGGTCATTCTATTTTCTTGATAGTCTGTGCTAAAATTTTTCTAGAATGACTTGTACTTTGGGACGTAGGGAGTAGTTGGCCAAAGCCAAAAAGGAAGGACTTTGTGGCAAAACTAAATCTGTTCCATTTTTGAATCGCAAGGAGTATTAAATAATATGAAGCAATAAATGATTGCTAACATGCAAGATAATTTATTTAATTTTCATGGTCCATATATACGTCGAATCTTGGCGTATATTATTGAATGTGATAAATATTTCACGGGCACAATAATTTTACAAGTACAATAATTCTAGAACTACTCAATTTTGCTGGAATCTGATAGTAGCACTTGATTTCAGGTTCTTTTACAGGAGGCGATCATATGTGCCTTGTTTATTTGTTGAAAGCCAAATCATGCTTTGCTACCACCTGGTGCAACTAGAACACAGCCTTTTTAGCAACGGACATAATTAAATTCCATAATAATTGACGTGATTCATCCATCCTAGTAATAGAACCAAACCATTTGCATCAGCATCATTGACCAGATCTGACAAAGAAAAAAAGAATTGGCTGGGCATGAGCAATAATAGAGCGGTGTCCACAGCCCACATCCGGGTGGCCCTAGCAATTCGATCCCATCCTCGTCACCCGGTTGGTAAACTGGCTGGGGTGGGGCCCGCGCCAGCTCCCTCCTCCCAATCTCCATTCTCCTCATCACATATCCGGTCGCTCCCAGCTCGCTGCTGACGAAGCTTCCAGAGTCACACCACAAAGAGATACTAGTAGCCTGTATCAAGGCCTACACATTACTGGCTCCTACAAATAGATAGAGCATAGACACGGGGCTGACAGAGAGCTCAAGAACCAAAGCTGCGAACGCTTCCAAACATTTCTTCCTTCCCGTTTGGTATGCTGCATGTCTTTCAGATTACCTTTTGTTACCTCCCGTCTGTCTTGTTCTCCGCTTCCTTCGCTTCCTTCCCTGTCATCAGTGATCCTGCTGTTCCATCAGGATCTTTGCTCTGTTTTCGAATTTCAGTCGGTTTTCATGGTTGGGGAACTGTTTCACCGTTTGAAAGTTCAGTTCTTTGGAGTAGAAATGCTCTCTGTCAAGCCAGAATCCCATCTCTGATGCTTGTACTACCTCTTGCTCTGTTCCATACAAAGCGTTTTCCCTGTCGCTCTTCAGAGTGGCTTTTAGAGCACTGAAGGTCATGTCTGAAAGAGCAATCTTGTATTTTCAAAAAAAAAGAAAGAAAGAGCAATCTTCTGTGTTAACAGCTATATGTTGCTTCTTGAGCGGTCTTTGAGCTGTAAGCTTGTAACTGTGAATTTATACTTTCCTTTTGTAATTTTCAAATTCGATGTACTTTGGGTTCAGAGTTTCAGCGTTTCTATCTAGCTCCTTTGGCTTCTTGAACAATTGCACAGTTTTCGCGAGACAAAAAGGCAGTTCCATTGGATGGTTGCATTTTACTTCATTAAGTTTTTCTTTTTTCTTTTCTAGCGGAATTCATAAGATAGATAGATCTGCAAAACACATGCTCCTCTCAATTAACAATGTGTACTGTAATGGGCTAGTGGCTTCTTTTGTTAACTTGACAATCCATCTTAGCCTGTCTTCTCGACAGTTGAACGACAGTTGAACGCCGAGATGTACCTGGTGAAGGACATTAGCGGCGCCATCGGCCTGATGGCGGTGGCGCTGGTGCTCCTGGGCACCTGGCCGGTGGTCCTGGCCGTGCTGGAGCGCCGGGGCCGGCTGCCGCAGCACACCTTCCTGGACTTCTCCGTCACCAACTTCCTCGCCGCCGTGCTCATCGCCCTCACCTTCGGCCAGATTGGCCCCGACACGCCGGAGACGCCCAACTTCCTCACCCAGCTCACTCAGGTGACTTTCCATTCCATCCAACCGTCACACAACACTTGGTCACTTCCAGTTTTCAATACATCGGAACTGAAGTCACTTTCAGTTTCGAAACATGTCTGATTCAGTTCAAACGATGCAGAATAACTGGCCTTCCGTCTTGTTCGCGACGGCCGGCGGCGTCACCCTCAGCCTCGGCACGTTGGCCACGCAGTACGGCTGGGCGTTCGTCGGCCTTTCGGTCACCGAGGTCATGGCATCGAGCCTGAAGGTTGTCATAGGTAAATGCACATGGAACTCTGCTCGTGTAGCCTGAATTGTTCAGAACCTGAAGGCATGATCATGTCTCTGAAATTTCTCTTCCAGGGACAACTCTGAACTACTTTCTCGACGGTCGGATCAACAAGGCGGAGGTCCTGTTCCCCGGTGTCGGGTGCTTTCTGATCGCCGCGATCCTCGGGTCACTTGTCCACTCCTCCAATTCTGCAGACAACCAGGAGAAGCTGGCAAAGTCCATGGCCAATTACAGCAAAAACACTAGGTAGGACAGTTTTCTGCCACTTTCAGTCACTGCTGCAACTGTTGAAAGGTTTTACCACTGAAAAGTTCAACTTTGAAGTTTTTATCATAGATTTAGTGCAACAAGATTATTATGCGCGGAAATATCCATTTTGTTATGGCGTTATTGCCAGTAATTTACCTGCTTCTGAGCAAAGTGCATTTTCTGCAATTCTGCACAGGAACACTGCATCATATGAGGATCTCACAGAACACCTCCTTGAGAAAGGTAGCGGTTGGATCAATGAACCCACTCTTCTCAATAAACTTAAATGATTTTGTATAGAGGTGTTCATCTGATCCTTTTGATTGCCAGAGGGACCAAAGGACCTTGAAGAAGCAAAGCTGGAAGCACCAGAGGATACACAGAAACTGGAGAAAGTGGAGGCAGGAACTGCAGAGTTCCTGGTTCATCTGGAGGAGAAGAGGTCAATCAAAGTATGTTGAAATTCCTTGTTCACACTACTACTCATACATATCACGGAAAGTTCAAATACTTCCTGATACATGTTAACAAAATGCTTAATTTTCTCCCAATAGAACTGAATTTTGTTTGTTCTATTGAAGTTGAGTTTCTTTTGCCCCTGTTTTGTTGAATGATTGAATCCCTTCCACACAGGTGCTGGGCTCCCACGCGCTGCTGGGCCTCGGCATCGTCGTCTTCGGGGGCGTCTTCTACGCCCTCTTCACGCCGGCGTTCAACCTAGCCACCAACGACCAGTGGCACACGCTCCCCGCCGGCGTGCCGCACCTGGTGGTGTACACGGCTTTCTTCTACTTCTCCCTCGCCTGCTTCGCCGTCAGCGTCGCCCTCAACGTGTGGTTCCTCTACCGCCCCATGGTCGGCGTGCCGCGGTCCACGGTGGCGGCGTACCTCCGTGACGGCGAGGGCCGGTGGCTGGCGCTGCTGGCGGGGCTGGTGTGCGGGCTCGGGAACGCCTTCACGTTCATGGCCGGGCAGGCGGCGGGGTACGCGGCGGCGGACTCCGTGCAGGCGCTGCCGCTGGTGAGCACGTTCTGGGGCGTGGTGCTGTTCGGCGAGTACCGGCGGTCGTCGCGGCGGACGTACACGCTGCTGGCGAGCATGCTGCTCATGTTCGCCGTCGCCATGGTGGTGCTCATGGCCTCCTCCAACCACCGGAGGCCGCTCTGACTGCCGCCCCGATGGAAGATTCAGATGCTCTGTTCATGTATGATGTACTGCTCTGTTTCTGAAAGCTTGGGCATCGGTGGGCTGGGGAGAATGGGGATGGTGGTGGGGCCCACTACCTCAGTTGAGTAAGGAGCTGACGTGGAGCTAACCTTGCTAGGGCCACCACTACGTAAATGAAGTGTGCACGGTTGCTGGGTGCATTAGGATCATCTTTGTTTTTATTTCCCTTTTATTATTGCAATAACTAGATACAAGTTATGTTGCCTTTGTAAGGATTCTGGCATTGTTTAATACCATAAAGTTGACCAAACCCGGCCCAAGATATGAGTGGTGGCCCGCTCCTAGCTGGATCTTACTGGAAAAGGTCCAATTGCACTGGAAATCTGAAGTTTGAGTGGCGGCATGTGCCGCCGCGAATTTTTTATTATTTTTAATATGATTTTATAAAAAAATTATGAAAAAATACTCTTGATCTGCGAAATTTCGTAAATGTGCCCCTTTCGTCTGCTGGGCAGACGAAATGATTTCGTCTACGCAGACGACTAAATATACTATTTTCGTCTGTATGTCAGACGAAATAATATTTTCATCTACTAGGCAGACGAAATTACTAGTGTTTGTACGGGAGAAGTGTATTTCGTCTGTGTGATGGACGACGACACGAAATTAAATTTCGTCCACCGGACTGATGAAATTAGGCCGATTTCTCCACCCCCCCTACTCCCTATCGCTCCGCTCTCTCTCTCGCTCGGTTCTCTCTCTTCCTCCCGGCAGCGGCTTGGAGCTCGGCGGCGCGCGGCGTTGTAGGCAGGCCCGGTGGCCAGGGCGCAGCTTCGCAGATGGTTGGGCCGGGTTGTGCGGCGGGGCGCGGCGCGGCGAGGCCGGTCGTGAGCCGGCGCTGCGCGGGCGGCGGGCTGCGGCGGCGCGAAGCTGCTGCTGCAGGCCGCGGCGTGGGAAGGCAACCCCGACGAGCGGCGCGGCGGCAGGCACCCGAGGTAATTTTTTGTTGTTGTTTGTTTAGTATAGAATATAAATTCAAAATAGGTACAAATAGGTTAAGGTTAAGAATGTAGGTAGGTTTTGATGGAAATTGTACTTTGAATTAGGGTTAGATGTAATGCAGGAAATTTGAGATTCAATAAGGGTTTGCGGCTCGATTAGGGTTTTGATTTGGTTTAATTGAGGGTTAAGATTTAGATTTTAGATTAGGTAGAATGACATGTACTTTTTTCTTTGCATAACTAGTAGTTAAAATTTTGTAGCAGGTGTTAGCGATGTCAAGCGAAAGTGAGATTACAGTATATTATGGGGTCGGAGATATCGTTAATGGCCCGTCGGGTGTTGATCTTAGTTCGCTTCCTTATATCACCGTTACCCATCCGGATTCTAATCGTGCTAACATAAGGGATTTGAGAGATTGGTTTGCTGCAATGTTTCAATTGGATTGAAATCTTTACTCGATCACGGTGCAATGCCTGTTTCTTAGAGGCATTAATCCAGTGATAAATGAATTGAGATTTGCTCATCGGACCTATAAATGGAGGAAATGGGTAGAGTGGTGCAGGAGGTGCAATGTTCCGTTAACTATTCTAGTTCAGCCATGTTCAAAGGAGGTTGTGGGTGAGGCAAGCTCATCACAGCAGGCCGAGAACGAGAGCGGTTCGTGTGGTCATGTGCCATTCGATCAATTGGAGATTAGAGAGGAAGATCGCAGTCAGAGGGAGGAAATTGATGTAGATGGTATGGCTGATGGTGGGGAAAGAGTGGCAGGCATCGTTGAAGTTCTAGAAGCCGACGACTGCAACGCCATTGAAGAAGAGGAAAACCTGACTATGGAGCCTGAAATGGATGATGAAGATAATGATGAAGAAGATGATATAACAACACATGCTCCTATTCCTGAAGAATGGAATAGGCCAGACGTATCGAGTATGGAAGCTACGGACAGGCATGGTCCTTGGTACCAATATGGATGCAGCATGATTGAGCAGGATCAATTATTTCAAAATAAGCAAGAATTAGAGGACACAGTGTCACGATGGGCGGTGACATCATTACGGGAGGTGTTTGTGAAGGTTTCAAGCCCTTTGAAATACAGTGTGAAGTGCAGGGCACCCAGATGCGCCTTCTATGTGCATGCATACAAGCTAATGAATGAGATCTATTGGATTTCTTCTATAGTGTAGAATCACATTTGTACACTACAGAACTTAGGGAGAATGCACCGTAACCTAACAGCTTCTCTGGTCGCCAATGAACTATATAGTGAGATAATTGAGAAGAGGGATCTGGAGTGCTCCTTTATCCAGCGAGCAATTTGGAGATAATTTAAATATGAAATTACCTATCAGAAAGCTTGGCGGGCAAAACAGATTGCACTAGAGAAGCGTTGGGGCTCATATGAGGCATCATATTGCAACCTTCCCCGTGTGCTTGAAATATTGAAGGAAAGGAACCCAGGCACGTACACCGCCTTCCTGGAATCGGTGTATAACGACCAACCAAGGGTGTTTAGACGAGCTTTCTTTTCTTTGGGCCCTTGCATTGCATTGCTCAAACATTGTTGACCCGTGCTTTGTGTGGACGGGACCTTCTTGACAGGCAAGTATAAAGGTAAGATACTAACTGCTATTGGAGTTGATGCAAACCAACAGATACTTCCATTGGCTTTCGCCTTTGTCGAGAGTGAGAACAAGGAAAGCTGGCTATGGTTTCTTCGGCACCTTAAAGCAAGTGTTGTGCAGGACCAGCCAAACGTATGTCTCATTAATAATCGACATGGTGGATTATTATCAGCGATCAAATCTTTGCAAGAGGATGCAGCCGAGCCATTTCCTTGGCCTGACCTGCAAAGTAGGTGGTGCTTGCGCCATATGGGGGCGAATTTCTTTACCAAATTTAGAAGCAAGAAGTTGAAGGATATGTTCAAGCCATTGTGCTGCCAAAACCAGGAGGGCAAGTTTAATGCATTCTGGAAGGAGCTCGATGACCTGACCCGGGCTCACGTCATTGAGATGAGCAAGAAGCCACTCACAGATGAAAACCCTGGGGTCACACCTGGACTACCTCCACTCGGTCAAGGGCTAGATGATCCAAATGTCCGACGTCGTAGCGGACGGAACATCAAGTGCTTCTCGCACTGGATACAGGCGGAGCCTAAGGAGAAGTGGGCATTGCTCTTTGACACGTTAGGTGCTAGGTGAGTAGTCGGTCTAATTTAGTTTCCCAATTTCTGTAATTATATATTTTAGACAATGTTTTGACCAGATGCACAATTTTCGTGTTAGGTGGGGCATCATGACTTCGAACCTAGCAGAGGTTTACAATTGGGTTATAAGAGGTTTGCGTGGATGCCCTCTTATTGGAATCATAGAAGGTATGTTGTATGGCATCATACATTACTATCAAAAGCGTCATGCAGCAGCAGTTCTTCATAGCTCAGCGGTGCAGACACCCTACTGCTACAAGATGTACATATGGATGGAGAAAGCTGTTGCTAAGGCATCACAACACATAGTGCTTGCAATGGGTACGCACCAGAACCGTTTCCAGATTACTGTGAGAGCCAAAGGAGGAGTAGGAATGGAGACAACACTCGTGACTCATGAAGTAAACCTCGGACGATAATTTAATGGAATGGCGGAATGCGCATGTAATAAGCCAAAGATTCTACATGTTCCTTGCTCACATGTGTTTGCCTCCCTAGCCCAAGTAGGAGTTTCGAGTATGGGATATCTCTCTTCCTTTTACTTGAAGGAAAACGTTTAACAAACATGGACATGTGAGTTGTATGGGTTCATGGCATGTGGTAACTTCTCCGTTTACAACCACGACTTGCCAATGTGCCTTCCACCAATGCACATGCTTCGTCACTGCCATGGCAAAGGGGGACGTCCACAAACAAGGCGCATACGCAACGATATGGATGAGTCCGATGTAGGAGGGCCAATGAGAAGGTGCAGGACATGTGAGGAATTTGGGCACAAAACAAGTGATTGTGCAAGTATTAGTTCAGCCCCAATCGACGGTGTGGGTCAATCGACCTCAATAGCCCGACGTGGAAGAGGCCGTGGGAGGGGCCGTCATGGAGGACAAACTTCCCTTGATGACCATGGCTATGCTATATAAATGGTCCAATATATATTTGTGTAATATTTGTGACTTGAAATATTCGAACAAGAGTAACCTGTTATTAGTGTGTTATGTATTGTAATATTGTATTGTTGGACCTTATGTACCCCGTTATGTATTGTTGGACCTTATGTACCCCATTATTTCTTACTTGTAATATTCGAACATATGGTTTAATTGTTATGTTTCATATTTTGAGTTGTCTTTGTAATCATTTTAATTGGGCTGCTATTCTTTATGTCATGCTAATTACTAGTTTTTGTGTTGTACCACAGGATGGAGCTCCTTAATGATTCTTTGGACCAGCGTCACCGTGCTTACGCACACGTTACGGAGGGCAACGATGCCGTGCCCGTTCTCCGTGCCTGGGCGCCCAAGAAAGCTTGGGCAATTCACCCACAGTGGGTCCCTAGGTTCGTTTACTTTGTTATCACATGTATAACAATTCTTTCGTGTTGTCGTATCGTCACAAATAATTTTAATGCATCTTTTTTGCAGGCTAGAGCGTGCGGGGTTACTTCCTCTTGCGCGCATGATCGAAGCAATAGGCGAGGATGCAACTGATGCAGTTGACCGAGCGGTCAAGACGTTTTCCATACGACCAGTCCCTCCTTTCAGCCTTGGTCGACCGATGGAGGCCGGAGATGCACACCTTCCACATGCCGTTCGGGGAGATGACTGTGACGCTGCAGGATGTGTCCATGCTCACCGGGCTTCCTATACGTGGGGTCCCATTGGACCCTCCGTCACACCCTTGGGCTGGCATGAAGACTTGGTACAGAGATTCATGGTCTCCTACAGCAGCAAGTGAACCTCACCATTGCAGCAAGCAAGAAACATGGGCAGTGGCTGAAGCTTTTCAAGGTAAGTTACGTATATAGCAATCACTCTCCTAAGTCATTTCAGTGAAGATAAAGTTACCAATATTTCAATGCTGTGTTTTGCGGTTGGAGAGGATGGCGGCGAACTACACGCCGTACCAGCTTGCTCGTCACTTAGGCGTACCTACTGTGGTTGTTTGGGTGGGTGATGTTCACCAGCTCACATGGAGACACAGTAGATGCTCGTTGGATACCCTACGCCCGGGCTATTGCTGACAGCGACCTGCACGAGATGTACTTGGTGCTGCAGCCACAGTGGTCGGACGTTCAGGTTCGGTCCACGTACGAGGCTTTCACCGAGCAGTTCGACCACATGAGGCCTGAGCATGTGACCTGGGAGCCGTACACGCCGATCGCCATCCATCAACGGAGCAGTGGGCTGGGTATTTCCGAGGCGTGTTACGCAGACAGTGGATATTGGATGACACGTAAGAAGCTGATGTTCGATGTTTCTGTTGAAGATTACTCGGTGCATCGTGTGTGAGGCAGTTCGGCCGATGACAGGAGGTCCCGGTGCCCATGGGTGACCTCGTCGACCATCGCGTGCACGCGTAAGTGTGCTAATTTTTACCTCTATTTCACTAATGTATCTTTTTGTGTAGTAACAAAAATGTTTATTCAGGTACAAGATGCAGGGGCCTCGGAAGCCTCTCGTTGACCTGATGCAGAGGATGCAGCCTTTCATTGATGCGTGGGACCAAACACTGCAGGATTGTGTGGAGGAGGAAGCACCGTACGACAACTCTACGTACCACTTGTACCTCCGGTGGTACATGTCGCGCACTTGCACTCGGCTCGTCTGCATCAGCAAGCGACATGACGATGCTCCTAGGCCACCACAGTCTCTCCTTTACCCAGGACACGCTGGGCAAGCTCTTCACCAGGCGGTTTGTATTTCTTTGTTCATGCTCCCTTCCCAATACTTAGTACTGGAGATGCAACGTTCGCTAGAAAGACTAGTATTAACTCATGTTTTGTTATTTTCACAGGCAGACTTAGGCCTCGAGATGCAGCATGATGCTGCTGAAGCTGTTGCGTTGCTTCGTGATCGTGACTCCAGCGGAAGATACGATGATATCATTGAGATGTTCGCTCGCCTAGGCCAAAAGGCCAAGCGGATCATCGAGGTCCTCACATGCCGACAGGCTGACGACGTCGTTACAGTCCGAAGCGGCACAGGTGGTAGAGAGAGGCCACCACGACCAAGTACAACTACTCCAGGGATAGGTACGACGGTCCACCTCCCACGTACACCAGTTGCAGACATAGCGGGCCCGTCTACCTATCAGCAAGGTACCATGTCTACCCCACATGGGCCTTTTGTGTCAGGGATCACTGGTAGTGGTCTCCAGCCCACAGGGTATCCTGAGTTTATCCCTGTCCCGCCCCCAGGTGTGTCGATCACGGTCCTCGTTGCTCTTGCTTCTTATTATATGCTTGGTGCTTACCTAAACGACTAATACTTGTTGTTATGAAATTTGCAGCTCAGGTACAGTATGAGGAAAGGCATGGTGCGTCTGGTTCCTCTTACTCGGCCTCACAGGACTTCGGTTACGGTGCCATGCCTCAGGAGATGGACTATTCATAGATCTTTACACAACCGCAAGCGACACTATCACATAGGAGATCATGGAGGACGAGGTCATAGCTGCCCATGCACCACAGAGACGGGAGATTAGGGCTGCCGTTCACTACTCGCCAACAGACTACGATATACCTAGGGCACCAGCGTCAGCACGGAAGCTGAAGAGGGCTCGAGGTGGGCGACAGGGCCGCGGTGGGGGTCAGGCATAAATGTATGCACGATTGTATGTTGGATATTGTCTGTGACACAGTAACACTGTGAGCTGTTGTCTGTATTGTCATGTCATTGTCCGTGTGATGCTTTACTTTCTAAGCTTTTGCAGACGAATCAATTCGCAGGAAATGAATCTAGCCTTTTCAGTGAGTTCTCAAATAGGCTTTTCAGTGAGTTGTCAAAAAAAGCTTTTCAGTGAGTTATCAATTCAAACAACCTTTGCAGTCTGAATGCATATAGCCTTTTCAGTCACCTTCTGAATAGGCTTTTCAGTGGGACGGCCGTAGCATTTTCAGATGCATTAACCGCTGCATGAAATGGGTAGTAAGTGGCATTGCCTATATATGTTCGCATTGCTAGATGTCTTGCGAGAAACTTGGTAACCGAATTTTTCCTCGTGTACAAATGTCTGGAGGGTCGTCTAGTCGGAAGGGTAGCGGTGCTGGGAGAGGAAAGGGGGGAAGGAAAGGACCTCCCATCGTGTGGGAGGGCTCTATTGGTCCTGATTCCCATCCGGAAGCAGTGGAAGAGTTTCTAGTTGAGAGCAAAAGTGAGTTCCACATCAATAACCCACTTAGAGGATATGATAACCGCAAAGAAGATTGGCCAAAATGCATGCACGGTGAGGACTGCGATGTGCAGATGTTGGCGGAGGGGACAGATGCAGGTAGTCGGTTCTTCAAATGCCCGCGTGCTTGGGTAAATCATATTACTATTTGTTTGTCAAATATGGTTCTCTTCTTTCCCACAACTTACTAGAGATCATCGTTTCAGTCTTCCAATGCTCCAGAAAACTGTGGTTTCGTTAGGTGGGTAGATCCTGCACCAATCCATCCGCATCAAGAGTACATCCGCTACCTGCAGAATCGTATCTTTGATCTTGAAATGGAAGTTAGCAACAGAGATAAGAACGAGGAAGAGGATGAGGTCAACAGTGGAGCTGGTTCACAGGAGGTGCCGTGCACTGATCCATATTGCAATTGCCCTTGCCACATGAAGAAGGGGCCTCCGCCGCCACCACCACCACCGCCGCCGCAGCCTCCAACAATGGGAGGATACTATGGAGAAGGAGCAACACAATATGCTATGTGGGGACAGTACTAGAAATCTCCTATCTTATTCACATGGTACATCCATGTGTTTGTTGTATCGTTTAATTACCTAAGGCATGCTAGATTTAGTCGAGGGCCTCTTTGTTACCCTTGTTTGCTACAAGTCCTCAAATGTCAGTTCATGTATTCTAAGTCTTCTATTTCATCGTGAATTACTTTGTTAGACTTTAATTGCATTCCATTAGGCCCACAAGAAGCCTAACAGACAAATGTCTGAGACCTCCAATAATGTCCTCCGCGTGGTCGACAGGTGAGTCATAGAGTGGTCATGTCCGCCTGCAAAGCTAGGAGTCATAGAGTAGTCATGTTGGTCTCAAAAGTCTATCCTACCTACAAGCTATGAAATGTAGGGGTACTGTGACCTTTCAATGTTCTGAAAAGTCTATGATAAAGTTCGTACGTTCCATAAATTCCCGGCTTGCATTACAAATTTAAAGTGCTTGTTGGGTTTCGATAACCTATCAGCGGCCCATTACATGTCTACTACTAGCATAGATCACGCAGGCCTATGCTCTAAATGATAATCTTAAATAGCAAATTACAATGGCATGTGCATGCAACACGATATTCTGTTGTTGGAACTACACCTAATATGCCTTAGGGAATTTAAAATGCCAGGATTGTATGGTGGTGCTTTACTGAGTGCACCGGGGATATTTCCCCTTCCTAATAGCATCGGGCCCAGCTTCCTTCGCACGGCGTGCCCTGTCTCGCTTCCTCTCCCTATTAGCTTCACGTTCCTCCGCCGCCTGACGTTCCACATCCTCAATCCTCTTTCGGATCTCTTCTTGATCTTTCTTGCGTTTCTCCTCCATCCGTTCCTCGTGCAACATTCGCTGCCACCTTTCCGGAGCCCACCTTGCTTGCCATTCAACGTGTTCCTTAGCCTCTTGCGACTGCTCCGTATCCAACCACTGCACAAAATCACAAAGAGGGGGTGGAGACTTTTTCCACAAGAAGTTAGATGCCAGTTTCAAATACATCAGTATTTCATAGTCAGAGAGTGGGATGAGGTACCTTTGGTCTTTCCTTGCCGTATCTCTTGGGGGGATCATACTCGTAGTTCTCGCACATGAAAAATCTCATGCCGTAGTTGTCACCTAAAACCTGGGACTTCATCAGCTTGCACAAGGAACCACAGAAGCACATAGGCACCTGGATTCCTTGAGGCACGCTTGCTTTCACCTTGCTCCATGGAATGTAGGGTGATCCTGAGGACGACATGGTGCTGAGTCCTACTGTGTGGGTTCTTGTGTGCTGTTATGGTAGCGAGGGCGGTCATTTATAGACATTTCAGTTGGTGTATGAGCACGGTTTACACAGCCTGGTAGTCTAAATATCGTCTATCCAGCAGACAAAAACGAGATTTCGTCTACCTAGCAGACTACCTAGCAGACGAAATCTAGATTTCACCATGCAGGCCCCACGAAAATAGTACCTTTTCATGCACTTTCGTCTACTGGGTGGACGGAAATATTTTTCGTCTAACTAATAGACGAAAAATGGGTATGTCGAGGTATATCATCTGCTGCTTCGATGAAAAAGAGGTATTTCATCTACTGAGTAGACGAAATTTAGATTTCGTCCACCCAGCGGATGAAAGGGATATATTTGTGAAATTTTGCAGATCAGGAGTATTTTTCCGTAATTTCTTTATAAAATCGTATTAAAAAAATAAAAAATTTGTGCCGCCGCTTTGTCCAACGTGGGTTCACCCCTCACTACTAGAAAACACGTTAAAGATACACCTCAAAAATACGGAAATCCATTATTACGATCGCGTGCCAGAGTGCTTGGTGGCGCGCGACGGTCGCGGGCCGCAGCTGCCCACCCACACAAAGGTATTAATTTGATTTCTCTTTCCTTTCTATTTTATTTGTTTACGTTCCGTAATGGCAAGTGTTAACATTTTTTTCTTTTCAGATTTTTACTTTTACCTTCTATATTTTCTCTAGAGAAGCTCTCTTGACAACTTTTTTTTTTATAAAAATTGAACTATAAAATCTATATTGAGTAGTATGTGCTTAGAAGCTGTATATTGAACTTGTGTGTAAAAGGTCGGACAAAAAGTCTTTCCGATAACATCTCCATAGAAGTTGTACTAAAAAGTTATCCGCCACAAGTTTTTTTTAAAGAAGCTATGCATTAAAATTTCATGTATAGTAAAAGTTGCACCACAAAATTATCCTTTAAAAGTGTTAGGAAAGGTTATAAGTAAAAGTTCGGTGTACCATAAAAGTTATGATGAGGATTTATCCTCTCAAAAATTATGTGCCCAAATTATGTGTAAAATCATGTATATAAGTTATAATTGTCCAAATATAGAATGTTGCGGAGGAAAAAATCTTTCCAAAAAAAGAAATCCATTGCTGTAGGAGATCGCTCGCCGCGAGCCGTCCTGGCGCGCTCTCGCCGATTAGGAGACCTCTCAGAAATACCGGCATGAAAAAGCTACCGGTATTTTTGAGGTGGACCGAAGCCTATGAAGGCCTTTAGTACCGGGTGGTAACACCACCCACTACTAATGCATTAGTACCGGATGGTAACATCACCCGGTACTAAAGACCACTTTTAGTACTACCCGGTACTAAAGGATCCTCTACAGATTACTTTAAAAGGAAAGTATCTCCCTCTTAACCACACCTGCTGTGTAGGTGAGATGGTACATGAGGTTTGCGCGAGGCAAGAGGTCGCGGGTTCGAATCCTGGCTAGCGCACGCACACATATTCCGCGTGAAAACTTGCGTGACTTGTGACTTACGACATGTGCGGGCATCTTCCCAAGTTTAATATATTTGTTTTGGCCAAAAATGCTTGGTCCCAGATGGAACCTTCACCCGGTACTAAAGGAAACCTTAGGCACCGGGTGACGAAGATCGTCACTTTTAGTCTTATTTTCGTATTTTCGTAGTACCGGTTCTAGAACCGGTGCCTAAAGCTCTTTCTGCTCGGTATTGAAGGCACCTTTTCTAGTAGTGCCTAGCTAGCAAATTAGTCTCAACACAATCGTTTAAATTTTATCACGCATAGAGTGTTTTGTAAGCTTCAGGATGTGCCAGAGATGAGGTCGATCTAATTAAAGCAACTCTCACACTAAAAAGAAGTCACGAGTCCGTGAAGTGTTTAGTTGGTACTCTTTTCTCAAAACTAGTGTTTTGTTTGAAATCTGGAAGCTCTCAAAGCAGGGCCAGTAATTTAGCCATTTGCTAGCTGCATACAATAGCCATGTCATTTAGAACTACGAATAAACCCAGCTCATATAATGGGTTGGCTAATAGGTTGGCTGTAGTAAAGATACAAGTTATTAACGTTTGCATGTGCATGCCATATGCGGTGACATATATCTTTGTGGCCATTTATCAACACAGCTTGATACGAAAACAATATACAAATATCTCAACCAGCCATTAGCATAAATAACTTCATCAGCAGATAAAGAAAAAATTGCAGTGCACTTGTCGTAGTAATTTCTTCAAAGAAACTACCTTACAAATACAACCAGTTTTAAGCTTGAGTTGAGCCTGATTGCATAATCAGCTATATATGGCACGTACCAAAGATGAAACAGTGACAAATCTCTCCTCTAGTTATAGACACAACACGAGGCATTTCTCTCATGCTGTATGCTGTCCTGCAATAATAAAAGCGTCTGGCTGTAGAATGGTCATATTAAACTGTATTTTAGCATGGGATTTATTAGAGATTCTTGGCCATGCTGGTTCTTGCTACGTAATTAATTGTCTTGCCTACCACTAAGTTGTTTGCTTGTAAAACTAGCCATCCTTCACCGTGAAAATGTGATAGTTGTTCCCTCGGGCAAGCGAGTGCACCGAAGCCCAAGGATATCGGCCTTATCGTTTTCTAGGACCGGACTAGTCAGGTTTCGTAGATTCATCTCAAATTCATCCTTCTACGGCCAACATCTGGAACGAGCACAGCAGATGGGTTTTTAAGGCAAAAGTTTGTGTCAAGACCAAGTTCTTGCATTGATTCAGGAGGACATCAACTTGCGGCATCGAGTGTGTGGTAGCCTGGAGTTGGGTTAGAGTTGTTTTAGTTTCTTATGTAAGCAAAGAGTGAGTCCATATCTTTATATAATATTGAACCTTACGTAATTCGGAACTTCTTCTCTTTGATTAAATGAATTAGCAGTGCTTCTGCTTTCCTTCCAAATAAAAAAAATCCTTCTACATCCGAATATTCTAGTGCTCTTTGGCGCGTGACAAAATTTAGGTCAACAATAGTTCTCATTTGTTCAGCATATTTTGTTGGTGATTCTAGATTATCTCCCACCCGCCACATTCAATTATCAGATTATTAGTACTTAGATTTGCCTTGTTCCAATAAGACTCGCACTTAGATGATTATATACACCCTTATTTGCTATTTATATCATCATGCTCGGGCCACTTCTTTCTCAGCTCTGATGCTTTTTTATAATAACCCCCTCCCCGCAAACCCCCTCTTCCCTGTTTTGACAAGTTCAACCTCTTTCATCGTAGCATCGTCACCTTGGTTAATTGGTTATTATATGAATCATTTACCCGGATAGGAATGGGAGGAACCAGGAAGTTAATCCGAACATGATCAGCTGCAATTTCTTCTAGCTTCTGGTGTCAGCTAACACATCATGCCAGCATCAAGCAACTGGGCAATGATGGTCATGTGCACCGTCACCTTGGCCATACTCTCAGCCATGGCCTCATTAGCTTAGACCGCCTCAGCTGTTGGATCAAACAGACACTCTGTACAATTTCGTATCATTGCATTCTCCATGTCTCTCTGTGTGTAGCAACAAAATAATACCGTAGGCATAGTTGCATAAGAATACACGTATAGTAATTGTGAAACATTCTTCATCATCAACGAGCTTTGATACAAAACAGGCATCTCACATGTTACAAGCTAGCAATCCTGCTCAACAGTATGCCCACATGTGGCCATGGCGTCTAGTTCTCATTTGATTGGCATCTTTAATCAATGATTCAGAATCATCTCCCGCCTACCACCTTCTTCAATTATCCTTTGTCCCAGTACAACCCTTAGTTACTCTTTAAAGCATCATCTCTGGCCAACTGCCTTCTCGCATCTCACCACCCTCATACAACAAGGTCATCCCCACCGCCACCCCAACACATACATTTGACAAGCTTGAGCTTATCCTCCAGGTTACTGTCTCAACCACTTTTACTGAATCATATATGCCAAGATAGGAGTGAGAGGAATCAGCAAGTTAACCAGCACAAAAATATGCTGCGGCTTTGTGCCGGTCTCAACTAGCTATGGGTGTTCACTTATGTTCAATGGCCATGATGAGCGATAGTTGCTACCCACGTTAGGCCATTGTTGTCAAGCCTCATGCTTACAAACTTTATCTTCTTCACGGCCATGGCCATATAAGCATGGTCCCTTCTCCTTTTCTTCAATTGTGGCGAATCATATTTGTTAGTGGATGCACTTTTTCATATAGGCAAGTGTCAACCTAGATCATGAGTGTTCCGATTAAAAGTTATTCCGAGTGAGCTTCCAGAAATATAGAATTTAATTGAGACAATATGAGTGGAAGATCAGCATGTTACCCAGAACACTTGGCATAACTAGATATGAGCAAACTATGGCAGCTGGTTTAATTTGCATCGCCTAGAGTGGCTTAGAAGGTGAAGCAAACACTGGACTGTGGGTTTGAAGGTGGGCCAGGTGCTAGCCTCCCACATGCTTCTAGGCGCGTCTGCATCATCGTTTTCGAGAACGTGTTCTACGCGCTATTCATGCTGGCGTTCAACTTGGCAACCAACGACCAGTGGCACGCCCTCCTTGGTGGTGTGCATGGCCTACTTTATGTTCTCCCTCACCTACTTAGCCATCATGCAGCTTCTGTTCGAAGCTCAAAACAGCCAAATTTCAATGACATTGATGGGAAACTTTAATCACCTGTACTAGTTGTATGCTGCTGAAATCTGACCATGCCATTCATCAGTTCGTTCACATTAGCTTCGCACATGTAATTGATGTACCTATGTAACTATCTCCCATCTACCACCTTCAATTGTCATGTTTTATTGGATTTCCCATGTCCCATTACATTCCTTTACTTGCTCTTTATAATATATCTTCTTAGCGCAACTGCCTTCTCAGGTGTCATGGTGCTAGTATCATATCAAGCACACCGTCCAAATATCTCACAAGCTTGATCTCTTCCAGCTTAGGCTTAATAAGTCATGTGGCCATGCCATCAAGTTCTGTTTTGTTTTGAGTCTTTTAATTAATTAGTGAATCATAATAATCTCCCACCCACCACCTTCAGTTATCACCTTTATTGTTAATGCCTCATCTTTGGGAAATTGCCCTCGGGGTCCCAATGCCTTCATTTTTTTCACAAACGTGTTTGAGCACGTATTTCATTAAGAAGAAAGCAATACGACCATTATAACCTTAATAGGCAGAGACTATTAACACGGATATAAAGCACCACTAAGCAAGTGGTGCCGACACAAAAACAAGAACAAGAACAACGGAGGAGACTCACACGTACCTACAAACCTTGACACCAACACGTGATTGAGCCTGCTAAAAGATACAACAACATCAAGGGTGTAAAGATCAAGGGTGGCAAAGCATCCACCCGACAACCGACCATGGCGGCAAAGCATCCGCCTGGAACGATCACCAACCAACACGATAACGATGGCAAAGCATCTGTCAGAACAACGACGGCAAAGCATCCGCCAGCGAAGAGAGGGGCAGCAAAGCATCCGCCCAACGAAGACCTAGGCAGCCCGGACCATGTTGATGAAACATAGCAAAGGCAGACGCAGAAGTGGAAGCTCTCCAAAGAGAGCCGACAACCACCGCTAGCAGAGCTTTCAAGACGACGCCTTAAGGGAGGGAGCGACGCCACAGGTACCATCGTCGTCCGACCACGGTCTAGGCTTTCACCTAAAAAGCTCACCGGAGAAGGAAAAGGGGACAAATTGACGCCTTCAACAAGGTAAACAGCGCTTGGGGGCGTCGCCGTCATAGGATCGCAAGCGGATTCTAGGCTTTCGCCTTCATCCCATTCCCTCTCTGAAGCCAAAGAAATCGCCGAGCACCACTAGAGCGCCGCCACGGAGCCAAACAAGCGGCGCAACAACAGGGGAGGCCACTAGCCCGCACCAAACATAGGGCGGCCAGTGTCAAGATGCAAGCAGGGGGCGACCAGAGGCTGGCAACCCCGGACGGCGGCCGACACCCTAGCGCCAGCCCCCCAACACCCGAGGTGGATGGTCAACGGCACTTAGACGGAGCGTCCGCCATGGGGTGGCACACGCGAGAGCGCCGACAACCCAAGGGCAAGCGACGGTAGCAGTGCAGCCACCCAAGCCAGGAGCCACCGGAGATAGGGCCGGCCGGAAGGCCACGCGCCCGAGCCACCAGGGCAGGGCTGTTCGGGGGTGGAAAGGCGGCGACCCCCGCCGAGAATGGGCAGATCTGGCTCGGGGGACCCCAAATCTTGTGAGGGCGAGGCCGGATCCGGCCCCGGCGGTCGGCGGCGCCGGCGAGCAAGTCAAGGTAAGGAGGCCGGGGGGAGGAGAGAGGAACGGGGGAGAAGGCGAGCTGAGCCAACTTTGGCTTAGCCGCGGGTCGCTGCCGCCGCCGGCGGCCACCGGAGGTGGCCCGAGGTCGGAGGAAGGACGGCAGCGCGGTTCGCCCCCGTGTCGCTAGGGAGAGCGATGGGGGGGGGGGTGGGGTGCAGCTGCCGAGAGATAACCTATCAGTGCTTGTCCCAATGCCTTCATATAATTGTTGGATGAACCCCATGCCCATCCCCACCCTGCCCCGACCCTCAAGGCCTCACCACACACATTTTTGACTAGCTCGAACTTATCTAGGTTACTATCTCCACCTCTGTTACTGAATCATAGGCCAAGCTAGGAGCGAGAGGAATCAGGAGGTTGTCCAGGACTTGAAACTCAGCGATGGCTTTGTGCTGCTCTCAGCTGGTGGCTACAACGCGTCGTGCGGATACAGTTGGAGACCTTGTTTTGCGTCAATTGGGGCTGCTGCTAGCAACTATATGAATAATGTGACACTTGTATTCATAATGCAGGAGGCCTTAAATAAGCGTTACACATGTACATTAGCGGTGCAGGGTTTGCGCACGCTAAACATCAAACTAACTAACTACGAAAGTGGAGAGCCACTGCATGCTGAGAGGAAGATGGAGTGATGGCTGCCGTGGTGGACTGAGCACGTCAGGAACGAGTCAATCGGTATATATATATATATATATATATATAAAGATAGAGAGCGAGAGATATGATCGGGTTCATCCTAATATTTGTCCCAGTTTTTGAGAATATTCGAGAGAGAGAGAGAGACAATTAATTGGCGTCCTTACCCTATAGGGCCCGATGAGCAGTAGTTGACTACTGCACACATCATTGTTGGTCCTCATCCTGGACGTGTTCATCTCTGCATGACGAGAGTTGATGAGCACATGTGCTGATTATGCCACTGTGGCACTGTTAATTTGTTAGTGAGTGTGGATTTAATTTCTCATCGCATTCATACGAGCAAGTGATATGACTGTATATATGGTTGACTTGCAAAAAAGCTGAATTTCGTTGAGACTAGGGAAACTTCTAATCTTCTATCGAAAACTGAAAATAACGAAGCGTGGATTACTGGCGAGTCATGATTTTGAGACAGTGCATTAATATAATACATATCCAATAGTGTTCCGATCTGGCCAAGCCATCCCCTGTTCATTCTCAAAGTGAGTGAGTGCAGTTGGTCCTCTAGTTGTACAGACATTGTTTTTATTTTGTTTTGTTAAACTGAATTCTATTCTGGTATTTCAGAGCAAATTTGGTCAGATATGCATGCACATTTGTTAGCAAGTTCGGATTCCTCGTGCTTGTCCCAGCTTGTACAAAACCCATTCCATAACCCCCGGGTGAAATTGCGAGATGAATCTTTTAAACCTAATTGGATCATAATTAGACAATATCGTGCTATATTAACTTACCTCTAATGATAGATTAATTAGGCTTAATAGATTCGGCTCGCGATTTCCCATCCATCCATGTAATTAGTTTTATAATTAGCTTATGTTTAGTCCTTCTAATCTTCGGTTGACAATTGCTACAATGAATTTTGTCCAAAATTTTTCACGATCTAAACACACCCTTAAAACGTGAGAATGCTGTACCCTGAAGTACGAGCAGCATCTCTCGTTTTAAGTGACAATGCTGGACCTTGACAATCCGTCCAGGCCATCTCATCAACTTCACTTGTTCATTCGTAGCTTTAAGTGATGATGAGTCTATAAATATCGTGTCCCATCACCCACCACCTCTCCATTACTTAATCTGGGGATTTTATAGTCTCTGTAGAACCACTTGCTCGCCGGCCTCTTTATAAGGCCACATCTCGGAGCAACTACGCTTGTCTGCATATTTTCTTGTTAGATGTCTTCTCCAGCTGTGCTGCCACCATCTCCACAGTTACTCAACTATCACACGCAAAGTTAGGAATGGGAGGGATCAGTGTCACGAGCTATCCAGCTCTGGTCCAAATTGTGATTTAGTGGTAGCGAGGCCGAGCTAGGTCTAGTTGCAGTAGCAGAACGGAACCTGGCCGGGCTGCCATGCATATATATAGTTGAGGAAATGACACCTGAACTCGAGCTCCGCCAATCGCAGAGAAGGATGAGTGGATGGGCTACATGCCGGGGCATCCCGGTGATCGCTGCTCCCAACAACACTGTGAGGATAACGTCATATTGGAATGATCACCTCATCAATGAAGGAGCCACAACTTCTTTTTTGTTGTCAAGAGACTCAACCGAGCCCACAGGATTGAAATTAAATAGGTCAATTGGATCTGGAAACCGTTACTACTATGCTTTAGCAGGTTGTTGGAAGGGAATACCATGAATTTGCATGGTAGTTGTGTGCGTACTGTTAGAGCACCAACTTCACAAAATTACCGGGTATTTGAAAGTAGCATGGATTAAGTGGAGATAACTATTGCTTAACATAGATTACATGCTTACTATCTCCTTTCACCTAAGATCGCAACCTTATAAAATGCTACTGATTTTCTTGTGTCAAATTCTAATAGGGAAGGAAGCGCATAATCTTAGTGTTAAAAGAGTTCCAGACTTCCAAGTGCTCAATAAATCAAGGATGAAATTGTCTCCCACAAGCTAGCACACGACCTTTCAATGTAAGGGCTCTCCGTAACGATTGGCGAAGAGCCGTCAACCCTTGGAATGTTCCCTGCATATTGTACGTGGGGGCATAAATAATAAGGACATGCACATTAATTTGAAATCTAAAAATCTGTTGTTTTACAACTGTACATCCAAATCAAAATACAATTATATCATTATGTTCACTTTAACAAGAACTTCAAGACAAGTTCTCACTGAGCATGTTTGGGTCAAAGTGGTGAAATTACCTTTTGTAAAAACAAACCTTTCTTCGTCTTTCATATAAATTAGTCACAAATTACTTCATGTATCATATATATTATTGTTTATGCAATTTCCGTCTTTTGTGGTTCTTGTTTGCAACCTGCTCGTTGTGGATTCAGCGTAGTTTTTGGCAATGCTTTCTTCTTAACAAGAAGGCAGCCCGCCTGGCTCGTTCTTAGTTATAGAAAATGGATAAAGATCCGACCTTATGCATCATCCAATGCATAGAAATGTATTTGTTTAATTGTTTACAATTGCAAAAGTAAATGGTACACGGTCCTTTCTTGTCTATGTATGAACATAGAAGTGTTTTGCAATAATGGACAAACGCAACGGGATCTGCTGCCCTTATCTCTCGTGGTACTTTCTCCCATGGTGCATTACCGGTATCGCTACACAGTCCTGTATCACCATTGCTCGGACATACCGTGTCGTCATGTCGAGATTCAAATGTGAGATACCAGCAAATTTAGCAATCAGTCTATTACATCCCCGCTCATACGAGCAGATTTAGGCTCCATTAAACATGTGCTACGTGACTGGCGATTCCGGTGGAAGTGCCTTAGTTCTATGAAGAGCATATGCGGACTAATCAGGATTATATAGGGAGTGCTACATATATAGGGTAATCTCTATTCTAGTCGTGAGGTACTTACCGAGTCCTATGTAGTTATATGTCGCATCATGTACACACCTGTCAATCAAATTGTAAACCATATATATGATTTGGTTCGTTGGAACATTGATTTTAAATAATAGATATTTAGATGTACAAAACAGGTACTAGTATAGTGGTATGATACAAATAAATGTAGTTCCGATAGAAGGATTCTTTTCCCTTACACACTTTCTTAATGTGGCTCTAATTTTTTTTAACATCTCCAGTTGATGATTCAGGATTTTCTCACATCCACCTCCAGTTATCACGGTTTTATACTTGGGTCTATCTCGTCCCAGTACAAACCCCTTGCTCTTTTATAGCATCATCTCGTCTACTGATTTCTCAGTCCGCCATCATGCACCTCTATTACTGTATGAGTCATACGTAGAGATAGGAATGACAGGAATCAGCAAGATAATTCATCCAGGTGTTGGTGGTGGTGTACACATTCTGATCATGTTCCGCTAGTGCAATCGGGCCCTGCAATAACGGGCAAAAAGCCACTGCAATAACGGGCACAGGAGCCGCTATTACGTTCCCGTCATTGCAGGCGATCCCTCTGCAGTATCGGGCAACCCTGCCCGTTATTGCAGTGACCATTTTTAATAACGGGCGGCCTGACATCAGCACGACCGTTATTGAAAATAGATTTTCAATAACGACCACGACGTCATAATACCCGTTATTGCAGTACTATTTGCAATAATGGTCCCGTGACATCATGTTGCCCGTTATTGCAAATGGCCACTGCAGTAACACGCGTTGACATCACGTGGCCATTATTGAAGACCCAAACTGCAGTAACGGCCACGATGACGTCATCGTAGCCGTTACTGTAGTAACTTACAGGCTGAACCAATTTTGGCATTTTATTTCGGTTCCCCGGCCACAAATTCAAATATAATTCAACAGCAAAAAACAAAATTTATCAGAGACAATATATTTCATATAGCAACCATGATAACATAATTCATACAAAGTCATAGCTCATGCATTCAAAAACATAAGTGTAGGTCATTCATAGAAGAACACAAGTGTCATTCAAACCATACATATATAAAATCATAAAAAACAGTTTAGATATCAAGTTCCTTCGGTCTCTCCTCCTCAGCCTTCCTATTTTTCTCAATGGCATCCATGGGGCCTCCTTTTCCGAGATAATCGCAAAGTTCGGAATGTTGTGCGATGTCACTAGTTTTATCATGATATGCACCCTGTGGCCAAATGAATTCTCGCATGATGAAGCGGAGTAGCTTAGAGCCAATAAGATAGAGTGTCTACTCATCAATGTGGGAATTCTCTTGCGCGGGATGGAGACGTGGCTGCACATATGAAGTAACGAAATATTACGAATATGGTAAGTAAAACAAATAAATGCAGTAGGAAATCTTACATACCAAATCAAGTGTATACCCCAATACTTACATTTTTCCATATGCTTGGTTCTTCCATAGGAAACCTCGTGTATACCCCACTGCCAGCTGATATGTATTTGCACACCTAGTACCCGCAATGCATGGTACCAGGAGCCTGTTTTGCACACTGTTCGAAATAAAGTATATTGTTAAGTTACAACACAGTGAGACTTCAATCAAATGAAATGAATCGTTGTACTAGGTGTGTATATATATATAGTAGTACCAGAAAATGTGTTATTTACGCCATTTTTTTCCTCCGTGTCTTATGACCCTGACCACCCAGCTCGAGGTAGAACTCACTGTTATACAAAAGGAAATCAATATTGCACAATTAGTATGATTTAAAGATTACAACTTCATACAATAATTGATGTTACCTATCTAGGACCCCTATGAAGTCCTTGTACGTCTTTGGATCATGATCTAGAGAGTCAAGTACCCAAACCCTCGCAATCTTCAGATAAATCAAGAAAGCAATCCAGTGGTTGCTATAGAAATACGTAACCATGTTAGTGTTTAAGTGAAACATTCAACTCCACAGAAAGTAACAGGATAGGGAAACATACTCAAAGTGGTAAGGAGCCATAATACAACACCTATCGCTCCAGTCGTACATGCGTCCGCCGATGTAAACACCTACGACTCTCCTTGCATTCTCAACCATCGTGGCATGTAATTGTTTCTTTACGCTCATCTTCTTTCCAACCATTAGGGGGTGTTTGTTGTTAAGCTTAGATTTAATCGCGCCCTGGCTTATGGATGTTGGGTTTAGATACCCTACTTCCTTATCGGCACCACTTGCATATAGAGGATGAAGGTTCAAAACACTTACATGCACTAGACCACAATGAGAGTGGCATCCATTCTGTCAAGACGATATAAGGCATGTATGTCCTCAAACGACACCTTTATATCACATGAACGTCATCCACAGGAGGTTGTTGTAGACACGATTTGTAACAACGAGTGGCAATGACGCCAGCCCTGGCCGTTATTGGAAATGCTTTTTTTAATAACGGTCGCTGGTGATGTAAGCCCTGCCCGTTATTGGAAATTGTTATTTTAACAACGGGCATGCATGACGTCAGCGTCGGCCGTTACTATTGTGTCGCCTCCATTTCTACTAACGCTTGTTGCGCTGACATCACGTCTGCCCGTTATTGCAGTGCTCACTGTAATAACGGGCGCTCTTGATGACATCATCATCCACCCACTGCAATAACGCTTGCTATGGTGCCCGTTATTACTGGAAAAGGGGTTGTGTTATTGCAGGAAACATGTGTAGTAGTGTTCTCGCCATTACCATGGCATACTCATGGCCTGATCCATCCACCTGCAGAAGCCGGTTTGAGCATGGCAGCTGGTAGATCGGAGAGACAGTCTATCTAAAGCTAGCTACACACTCCTTCAGTAGATGTGCAAAGTAGTAAGATTGTCTTCACAAGTGCTTTGGTCAACAGTGATGTAAAATTCCGGATTTTCCCAGAATGTTATAAGACGCCAAAAATCGTGAATTTCAAAAACTTTTTGTGTGAATGTCATTTTAGCTAGAAAAATGTAAGGTTGATCTCTCTATCTCCCTAAAACTCCTAGTAATTTAAATTTTGATTTGAATTAAGGTGATTAAATGCTAGTGTGATTATTTTTGGAGTTATTTGCATTTAATCGAATCTACTTTGTTTACTTGAATTTGATTTAGATTTATTCTTTTTTTTGTTTGAAATTGAGTGGGGTCCGAATTCGAGTTGAGCCATCGAAATCGAACCCAAAGGCTAACAACTAACTTAAACCCTAACCCTAATTCGGGCTTACCCTGGGCTAACCACCTTAGCCCAACCCTAACACGGATCTGCGAAACCCTAAACCATTACCCTGCCCTAACCCGGTCCAGCCCAGGACCATTACCTAACTCGACCCGGATATAACTCTAACCCTAAGCTAACCCTAACCTAGCCTGCTAAAACCCCTAGCACCAGCCCAGCCTGACCCACACCTCGGCCTGCTCATGGCCCGCTTCCGCACCGCACCAGCATGCCATCGCCCAGCCCACAAACGCTCGCGCCAGCCCACCTTACGTGCCAGCCCAAGCCACCGCTGTCCACCCTCACCTTACTCGCTGACCGACCGACCCCACTTGTCAGGCAGCCCTGTTCCCCTTCTTCCTCCACCTCGCCTCCTCTGCTCTGCTCCCACGCCCGCGACGCCGTCTCCTCTCCGCGCCAATTTAGGCCAACGGCCGAGCCCGTGCCCCACCGACGTCATCGCGTGCCACCGCGCCGTGCAGCCCGCCGCGAGACGAGGTGCCCTGTCCCCCGCACGCAAAGCCCCCGAACCCTAGCCCGCGCCGAGCGCCGCGATGTCGCCACGTGCTCCGGCCCGGACGCCGAAAACCCTCGGCCGTCCGTGCCCAAAGCCCTAGAGCTGGCACCCATAAGACCCCGGCTACCGCCCTCGAAATCCTAGCTACCCTTAGGGCTTTTACCCCCCTTTCCACCGCCACTACCGAGAAGAGGGAAGGGAGGAGGAGAAGCAGAGAGGGAAAAAGGAGGAGCCCCATCAGGAGCTCGCTGCCGTCGGCGCACCCAGAAGAGGGAGGAGAGGAGGGAGCCTGAAAAGAGAAGAAGAGCAAGAAGAGGACCAAGAGCCAAGAAGAAGGAGGATGTCTCCTCGGAACACCTCCATCACGCCGGTGCCCGTACGACTCCATCGACGTCGCGGTCCTGCATGGCACGACATCAACCTCGCCCGGCCTCACCTCTTCACTGCATCACGACCATCGTCCTCGAGCCCGAACGGTGAGCGCCGCCGTCCACTCCCATCGCCCCCCTTACTGCCGGCTTCCATGCCGATGAGCCCGCCGTAGAAGGCCCTAGGCATCCTGTCCCCTTTGTTTGTTGCAGGAGCCCCGCTGCCGTGCACCCTTGCCGCCCGCCGTCGCCACTCCCGTGCCACCGTGCCACATAAGCTCGGCATTGCCACGACGCGACCCTAGAAGACCAAGTGCCCGCGCGTGCGCGCGCTACCCCACCAAGCGACGCCTTTTGTCTCGCCGACCCTATCCTGCCACCTTGCCGCGCCTCACCGTGACATGGTCGCCGCCCGTCCAAACCGCCAGAGCACCGCTGCCTTGCCTTCGCCGTAGCCTTGCCCTCGCCACCACCTTGCCACGCCGCTGTGCCGTGCCGCGTCCCTGGGTGGCCAGGACGTCGCGGACACACACGAGTGCACCCAAGGTTGAGCCATTGGCTCGTACGCAGCCCTGACCTCTTCGCCCTGCCTCCGTCGCACCATCGTGCGGCCGCCTTGCAGACCTTCACCTCGCCGCCCTCGCCCTGTCTGCCACCTTGCCCAGTCGCCGCCCCGGTGCGGTGACCACGCGACGACGCCATGGCTTCGCCAGGCCCTATCAGGCATTCGGTCGAACGCCTTGTGAGCGCAGCACACCCACACCTCGGCCAACACACGCACGCACACACACGAGCCAAGCCGCATCAGATCCGGCTGTCCCTGCCACCTGGACCCTGCGAGACAGAGGAAGGAGAGGACGCTGACGGATGGAACCCGCTTTCTAGCAGACGAGGAGAGAGAAGGGAGTCGGACCGGGCCAAGAGGATGGGAAAAGTGGAAGAGAAAAGTTGGGCCGTAGCTCCGCACTCGAGCCGGCCTGCCAGCCGAGCCAGCCCATAACCCGCAGGACGACCCGATCTGTCAAGTCGCTATCCCATGACGTTGAGCCAGCCTGCCTAGCCGGCCTGTGAGCTGACCCAACCGACCGAGTCGAGCCGAAGTGGGCCAACGAGCCGGCCCACACACTTTGAGCCCAGTAAACTTGAGCCGCTACCCTCCATTTTTCTTTTATCCCGACTGACCAGTGGGTCCCGCCTGTCAGCCTCAGTGTTAGGCTGACCTATGGGACCTGTTGACCGCGGATCCTTTGACCCGTTGACCCAGTCAAGCTGACGTCACCTTGGTCAACGCTGATGTCATCCTACCCGGGACCCCAATGCTGACATCAGCATGACACGTGCCATGTCCAGGGGCTGCTACGTGGCTGAGTGTATGATTTTTCTTTTACATTAATCCCTTTATTAATTTCATAAAATGTTTTAATCTTAGAAAAATCATAATAAATCAATCGAACCTCCAAAAATTATGAAACCAGTTTCATAATTTTTCTAAAATCATGAGATACCCGTTAGCATAGGTTTTGTTGTGATTTGGATCTTATTTGAGCAGCTTTGTGCATTTTTGTACTTTGCCCTCAGTATTTATATGTATTTACGATTAGGTCCCTGTGGGGAGAAAGTGTCCGACGTCTCGAATGACCCGAAGACCCCCATAGGACTTCCCGAATGACCCGAAGACCCCGAAGGACTTCCCGGACGACCCGAAGACCCCGGAGGACTTCCCAGATGACCAGAAGACCCGGAAGGACGTCTCAAACGATCAGAAGACCGCAGAAGCGCTACTAAGAACCGCCAGGTTCACGCCCATCTACGATTTGAACACCCATTAGGCATTGCTTGCTAGTTATGCTATGCTTTACTTTATTGCTATGTTGAGATGAACCTGCATGGCCCCTTTTATTACCTAAACTCCTTGATTGTCCTACACACTTATATATATATATTTGAGATGCCTTGCTATGCTTGCATGTGTATGTGTGGGTTATGGTGATATAGTCTTGGCGTGAGTGGAGATACACTTTCTGAGGAGTTGGTGATTAGGACTATAGTGGGGGTGAGCGAATTAACCTGATCATTGGATCAGGGACTTGGGGTGTGTGTTGGGCACATCCTACGGAGTGCCTATTGCGGGCACATGTCCTTTGTGGACGGTTGGCCCTTTGTGACCGATTGGTCCTTTGTGGACGTTGGAGGAGGAGTAGAGGGCTATACCTGTAATGGGTGCCATCAACAGACCATTGCGTCGGATACGCCTTGTGACGAAGATGCTCGCCTCAGCCCTGGTATAGCCCTTTTCCCCTTCTTCCTCCACCTCGCCTCCTCTGCTCTTCTCTGACGCCCGCGACGCCGTCTCTGCTCCACGCAAATTTAGGCCAACGGCCCAGCCCATGCCCCACCGACGTCACCCGCATGCCACCGCGCCTCGCTGGAACTGCCCCGTCTACGCGCCGCAGCTCGCCGCGGAACGCGGTGCCCTGTCCCCCGCACGCAAAGCCCCCGAACCCTAGCTCGCGCCGAGCGCCACGATGTCGCCACGTGCTCCGGCCCAGACGCTGAAATCCTACGGCCGTCCGTGCTCAAAGCCCTAGAGTCGGCACCGATAAGACCCCGGCTACTGCCCTCGAAACCCTAGCTGCCCTTGGGGCTTTTACCCCCCCTTTCTGCCACCGCTACCGAGAAGAGGGAAGGGAGGAGGAGAAGCAGGCAGGGAAGGAAGGAGGAGCCCCATTGGGAGCTCGCCGCCATCGGCGCACCAGAAGAGGGAGAAGAGGAGGGAGCCTGAGAAGAGAAGAAGAGCAAGAAGAGGGCCAAGAGCCAAGAAGAAGGAGGACGCCGCCTCAGAACACCTCCACCACGCCGGCGCCCGTACGACTCCATCGACGTCGCGGTCCTACACGGCAAGGCATCAACCTCGCCCGGCCTCACCTCGTCACTGCGTCGCGACCATCGTCCTCGAGCCCGAACGATGAGCGCCGCCGTCCACTCCCGTCGCCCCCCTTGCTGCCGGCTTCCATGCCGATGAGCCCGCCGTAGGAGACCCTAGGCATCTCGTTCCCTATGTTTGTTGCAGGAGCCCCGCCGTCGTGCACCCTTGCCGCCCGCCGTCGCCACTCCCGCACCGCCGTGCCACATAAGCTCGGCATGGCCACGACGCGGCCCTGGAAGACCAGGTGCCCGCGCATGCGCACGCTACCCCGCCAAGCGATGCCTTTTGTCTCGCCGACCCTATCCTGCCACCTTGTCGCGCCTCGCTGTGACACGGTTGTCGCCCGTCCATATCGCCAGATCGCCGCTGCCTTGCCTTCACCACGGCCTTGCCCTCGCCACGCCGTTGTGATGTGCCACGTCCCTGGGTGGCCCGGACGTCGCGGACACGCACGAGTGCACCCAAGGTCGAGCCATCATGAAAAGCTCATGATTTTTCTTTTACGTTAATCCCTTTAGTAATTTCAGAAAATGTTTTAATCTTAGAAAAATCATAATAAATCAACCGGACCTCCAAAAATTATGAATCCAGTTTCATAATTTTTTTAAAATCATGAGCTACCCGTTAGCATAGGTTTTTTTGTGATTTGGATCTTATTTGAGCAGCTTTGTGCATTTTTTCACTTTGCCCCCTGTATTTTTATGTATTTATGATTAGGTCCCTGTGGGGAGAAAGTGTCCGATGTCTCGAACGACCCGAAGACCCCGAAGGACTTCCCGGATGACCCGAAGACCCCGGAGGACTTCCCGGATGACCCAACAACCCCGAAGGACTTCCCAAACGACAAGAAGACCCTGGAGGATGCCTCAAACGATCAGAAGACCCAGAAGCGCTACAAAGAACCGCCAGGTTCACGCCCATCTACGATTTGGATGCCCATTAGCTATTGCTTGCTATTTATGCTATGCTTTACTTTATTGCTATGTTGAGATGAACCTGCATGGCCCCTTTTATTATCTAA
Source organism: Panicum miliaceum (assembly GCA_032594955.1). Classification (NCBI taxonomy): domain Eukaryota; kingdom Viridiplantae; phylum Streptophyta; class Magnoliopsida; order Poales; family Poaceae; genus Panicum; species Panicum miliaceum. The sequence goes on along the minus strand of CM064058.1, from coordinate 50,504,286 downwards.
ACTCCTTGATTGTCCTACACACTTATATTTATATTTGAGATGCCTTGCTATGCTTGCATGTGTATGTGTGGGTTATGGTGATATAGTCTTGGCGTGAGTGGAGATACACTTTCTGAGGAGTTGGTGATTAGGACTATAGTGGGGGTGAGCGAATTAACCTGATCATTGGATCAGGGACTTGGGGTGTGTGTTGGGCACATCCTACGGAGTGCCTATTGCGGGCACATGTCCTTTGTGGATGGTTGGTCCTTTGTGGACGTTGGAGGAGGAGTAGAGGGCTATACCTGTAATGGGTGCCATCAGCGGACCGTTGCGTCGGATACGCCTTGTGACGAAGATGCTCGCCTCGGCCCTTAAGGCCTGAGTTAGTGGACCTGGAGAAGGAACTATGTTAAACGTGCACGCCACTTACCCCTGAATGGGGAGAGGTTCCAGCCATCTCTAGTAGTGCGGTACCAGGACTGTAGGAGTAGTGTAACAGAAGGGGGCGAGCCGGGCATGCCCATGGGAATTCGGGGTGCACCGGGCCCGATCGGGGTTTCCGATCCAAGCCTTCGAGACTTTCAAAACCAAGTTCGCTAGGTTTGAGATTCACAGTCCCGAGGCAACTGTTGGCATTCTTAATGCCCCCACTAGGAACGGGGGTGTTAATCCCATCCCTAGCAGTGGCACCAAGAAACGCCGAGTGGTATGCCTTAACGATTACAGAAAAGGATCCGTAAGCGCACGGATATACCGCTGTAGCATTTCACCTGGTGAGTATTCGGGTATCGTTATTTATATTTTCCCAAAGGAGGGCATGATTGTAAAGAGTTTACTTGGTACAAGAGCAAGACGATATGAATAAGTCATAGACTATAGCATAAATAGGGGTAAGTCATGATAAAAGATATGAATAGGGGTAATGCGACACACACACGGGCCAAAGTCAGAATAAAGAATAAACGAATAGACCTACGGGTTAGTGGGAGCTTAGGCATACAACAATATCCTAATAGCATCTATTCATATAAGCAAAGGTTACACTCTAACATGCTTAGAACTGCAGGTGCCGGGAAACTAGGGATAACAGGGAGAATGTCCCATCCCCGAGTACATCCAGAACATTACATCTTTCAGAACTCCTACCCCGAACCCGAACGTAGGGGACTTCACTAACCATGATGGAACGTCATGGCGGACCAACAGAGGTATCACCTTCTGCGGCCTACCCCTGCAATACTGTGGAGCACGAGCATATCCGAAGGATCCCGCATACCCGAGCACCACGCCCGTGTATGAGGTCACTACCTTAGTGTCCCCGGGTCTCCCACCCTTCGGATGGACAAGTAAAACACTAAGGCAAGCCCGAAGGCATGACAAACCGTTATCCTTACCCAGATCATCTGGCCTAAGCATATAAAGAGTATAACTAATGAAGCAACGAGCTAAGGCATGACATACTACCAAGATAGTATAACAGGCATGAGCATGATAGACTATCAAGATAACATAACAACCCAAGCTCAGCTCTATAATACGAATAAGACACTGACAAGTCGAATACAAAGCTATACCAAGGACCGAGGATTACTCTCCAATCCCGAGGACGATTGGATTCGCTAAGAGATTCTAGCCTAGCTCCACTACCCTAGGATTACAAGTCACAAGTGAGAGTAGAGAGAATGGCTCCAAGTGTGGTGTGTTGAAATGGGTGTGAGGGCCTCCTTTTATAGCTCTTGAGGTCGGTTCCCGCCATCTCTAAGTATGGAAACATTGATAACCGACCTTGGGAGGATCAGATCAAGCTTCCCACCAAAGTGCACCTGGACGGGCTTCAGGGAGGGTGCGGCCGACCCCCCTGTGCCGCCTCTCGCCACCGCCTTTGGTCGTGTCATTGGTAGGTGGGCCTAGGTCTTATCCCTTGGGTGTTTGCCGCCATTTGACGTCGGTTTGGTCTGGTAAGTGGGCTCTTCTTGTAAGTGTGTCATAGCGGATGATCTTCTATGCATGTCTAGTTGCGTATTCTTTGTGTTTTCTTCTTATTGCGTACTTGTTTCCCTAAAACAGGTAGATAAGAAAAACAACTGTGGAGCCAGGTTAGTGATACAAATATGTGAGTAAGAGGCATGGTTTTTCTTTTGTGAGTATCGTTGACGGTCGGATTCTGTATTTAAGGACCGTCAACAGCAACCTCTTGCGGTAGGAAGCACCCAAACCCGGGAAGGCGGGATGGTACCGTACTAGCTAGGGAGTCATGGTTGTGAGATGTGTCTCAATCGGCTTGCAACCGATTTGCATCTCGAGTGGGAACAGGTGTACAAGCTCTGCAGAGTTAAAACTATACGTATAGCCACGTCCTCGGTCATGGACATCTTTGGATCTGGCTTCACTTTCATAGAGTAGTGTTACTCATATTTCTACCTCCCTCTAGTGATGACTTCCTGCCCTGGTGGGTGGTTGAGGTGCGAGGAGTGGGAGTTCTCGCATCGACTTGGTGGGTTTGGAAGGTGTGTGTTGAACCGGGAGTCCGGGATGCTGGAATGGCCCGTGTTCGGAGTTGGATGATGGTGATAGTTCTTATGATGCTGCTTGCGTAGGAAAACCTCAGCCTTACCCGTTGGCTATTTTTATATACCTTTTGCATCCAGTTAAAGCTTGCATACGGATGGTGATGTGAACCTATCCCACTCCTTGGGGATAGTTGGTAGATGCAGGATTTGACCCGATTCGCGATCCCGACGTCGACGGATGAATCAAGGATGGCCCGTGCTTCGCTCAAGATGCCTATCGAGGAGTGCTTCGCCAAGTTGAAGGATGGCCCAGAAGATTAGCTACCGCTTCCGCCTTCTGTTTGTTTCCCTTTAGTCCAATGGGCTTGTACTGGAAAACTCGTAATACAATCCTCTGGATTATGTAATAAATAACTCCATGTATGAACTTATTTGTTGTATGACTATGATATTCGACTGAGATGAGTTCTGTATGTGATAGCTACTGATCCAGGGACTATCACGACGATACAGAGATTCGGGTTGTCCTTTCCAAAAATCCGGGCGTCACAAGTGAGCTGGATAAAGATTCGTGGAGTCGAGGAGACCGGAGATTGGGTGGTACCTGCCATGGAGTGCACCGGCTCCTAAGGAACGTACGCGCATTCTCCCCAATCTAACCGAACTAGTATGTCATGACATATACTCAGCTCTTGCTTAAAGTATACCCTAAAATTTGCTTACCACACTAATATTTTTCTATTTTGGCCGGATCTAGTGGCTCTTATGCTCTTAATCATGTTGAATGCAAAAAATGAATTATTGTTTCGATAGTGAAGAGATGTTGCAAAAACCAATTTGCCATTTAGAAAATATCATAACTCATTTTTATGAAGGAGAAACGCCAGTATTTAACCCCTGACCTATCCTATCTGTCTAACAGTTACCCTGAAATATCCTGAAATATCGTAAGGTTTACTTGAGTCCCCCTCCATTGTAATATCAAGCCTATTAAACCTGCAAGTCTGTTTAGAGTTGTTTTGCACTAACTTCGCCATGGTTTATCGCACTTTGGGCTGTGATGACGTGACTAGTCAAGGACTCAAGGGATGAATCATCTTCCTGGTAAGTCTGCAACCTCATCTCCCTTCGGTTTGGCACCAAACTGCGAACAGGGCCACCGATACCCTTTGGAGAGAGGATCAAATATGTGTACACACGCGCGCACGCCCGCGCGCGCACACACACCAAGTCTAATCTCTATCCTACCAATCTGCAGATTTGAACTCCATTCAACACGTCCTATACAACTTGTCAGTCCGATGGAAGTTCAGGCGTAGAGCAATGCCAAGTTGCGTATGATGTAAACTACTGTATTTCTGAAAGTTTTGGTCATCGGCCAGCTAGAAATGAACGTAATTGTAACAAGGAGAATGGGGATCAGGACAGGGCTGGTGGTGGGGCCCACTACCTCTGCTCAGTTGAGTAAGCAGCTAACGTGGAGCTAAACTGCTTCTAGGCGGCCCACCATGTAAATGAAGCGTACACAATTGCTGGTTGCGTTAGGATGGGATCATCTTCATTTTCAGGCTCTGTTTGGATGGGATACAGATGAGATAAGAATCTGCTGGATAGTAGTTCTAGAGTATAAAAATCTGGATTAGTCCAATGCTGATATATAGGTGAGGGAGTTATATAGACTTATTCGCGGGCTTTCTGAAACTAGCTAGCTAGTACACTGTACACCTTCATGGCTTCATATAGAGCAAATTGCAGTTCTAGATTTGCATCATTCCAATACAACGCCTCGCTTGGTCTTTACAGCATCATGCAAGGGCAACTTCTCGACCCCGTTTTGAAAGTTCAACCTCTTCCAGCTTACATTATTGGCCATACCTCTGCTATTATATGAATGACCTACCTAGAACCTAGATAGGAATGAGAGGACTCAGCAAGTCAATCGGAACAGGTTCAACTCGGATGTTTTTATGCTGCTTTCAGGTAACTACAGCATGTCAGTATCAAACATGTTTGAGTCTGGAGCAGGGAAGCATCAGTAACTGGTATTGCCTCAGCTAGAGCTGCTCTTATGGACCTTAGCTCTGTCATACCACTGGAGTGGAAGCAGAGCTGCACTGCGTGGGTTTGTAGGCCTGCACAGCCATAAAGAACAAGCATGCATGCGAAACAAGGTATTGTTGCTCATGTTCACCGTCTCCATGGTTATTCTAGTGGCATCATCATCCCATCAAATTAAAGCTGTGCTTAGCTAGACTGCCTCAACAGCTGGATCAGAGACACTCTGTCGAAGCTAGGTGCTTGGTCGTTTATTTGCTTCTCTCGTACGTAATGCCCCTTTGTTGCGGCTGGGCCGGTTGGCGTGACGGAAGGGCAACGCTTGAGGCTCTAGTCTCCTTGGAGCTGTGCTGCCTGTAGATGAGAGAGAGAGAGAGAGAGAGAGAGAGAGAGAGAGATCTTAGGAGAGTTCTACTAGCTATCATTACGAGGACCAGTAAAACTCCTCTATGGATGATTACAAGTTGTTACAAGCATATGATCTAGCTACACGCATAAGATTCAAACACACATGCTTTGACAAACAGAACAAAAGGAGATGTAGAGGAGATGCCAACTTTTGTTGTTTGCTTTATCCATTGGCATTGCTGCTCCGAATATGGGAGCAACTACTCAGTATCTTAGCTAACAAAAAACCTATCTAATTTAATTAACTTGACTACTCTGAAGTAAATACCAAGCAATAATTTCCAACTCTTGCATGCGACCTGTGGAGCCTTTCATTCATAGTGAAGCCCCACCACAATAACGCCCTTTTAACATCCTCACTCCAACACCCATGGCAATATATAGGTGCTAAAGTTTAGCCCTCAACTTTAGCCCATCTAAACAGGCCATATATAGTAGTATGCTGAAATCTCTTCGTAGTCAGTCCTTTTACATTTGCTTTGTAAATTTAATTGATGAATCTGCATTATATATTATCTCCCATCCACCGGCCACCTTCAATTGTCAATTTCCCACATCCGATCCCACTACATTCCTTTGCTTGCTCTTTATAATATCTTCTCAGTGCAACTGCCTTCTCATATCTCATCCAATGGTGCTAGTATCATATCAAGCAAAACATCACATCCATATATCTCACAAGCCAGATCTCTTTGCTAGGTCGGAATGAGAGGAATCGGCATGTTAAGCAGCACACCTCTCCACTGGGATGATGAGGCATGGCGGCCGCCACACCTGTCCACCGGCAAGCAACTTCCTTCTCCACAGCTGCAGCGGCCTAACCACGAAGGATGCTTGCTTGCAGCTGCGCGCTCCATCTTGATGAGATCGCGTGGGAGTACTTGATTGGGCGAAACTGGTGCCGAAGGTGCAAGCTGCTGAGGTGGCCCGCCAAAAGTTAGTAGGTTGAATTATCATTAGACTAGTTTGATGCCCGTGCGTTGCTATAGGTCGTAAAAGATTTTTAACGCAATATGTAAAATTTAGGCAACATGATGTTCATCTTAGCAACTTGATGTTTTGAGGCAAATTGAGATTCAGAAACATCAACATTTTACGTAATAGTGTCATAACAAGCATCTATTTTTTTAGATAATAGTGTTAAATAAGCACCAACTTTCACTGCATAGAAGAACCACTAAAAATAATGGTGTTTTGCGATCACCGGTCACTATGGCCACTTTATTTTGGTAATACAAATGAAACAACCAAAGTGATGGTTATCTCGATAATCTCATAGATGAGATGAGATAGCTGGATCATAAAAAAGAACATTTCGGCACAAGTGTCTATGATGATGAATTAAAGAAAAAACAAAAAGGAACAGGAGATCGGTCTTATATACATCACAGAAACTATCAATGATTTGCATAGCATGGTTTATGGCACTTTGGATCGCATCAAACCATCATCATCAGTTTTAAGCAATTCCTCACTTTTGCTACTCTATTAGACCACAACACTCAACTATATGATGTCCTTCAGCTCCAATCTCTCTTTTTGCTGAACATAGAATTTGTCAAATCTGTAGCAAACAATCCGGACAATTATGTCATTTGTTCTTGGATAAGATATTACCATATTCTATTCAAAAGAAAAGAAAAAATAAATGAGAAGGATGCATAAATATTAGCACTTACACCAATCACCACAAACCTAGCTTTTGTTGCATTGTGAAATACTTCGAATACATAATTATCCACCATGCTAGTGTGTCCACAACGCGTAAGTGAGAGAAAGAGGCCATAGATAGAATTATGTTACCTAACAACCACCAGCTTTCCATGATCCAGTTTCGAGCATGTGAGTTCAACTTGGCGACCAAACGCTCACCGACCGATTTCAGACAGCATTTTCTTCTATCTCTAAGTACACAAGAAATAATGACAACTTTAACTTTCATATATTCACTATTCTGTTGATAGCTTTGCATTAATCTACTCAGGAGAATGTTGATTCTTAGGAAATAAATTACTTCTCAATTCACAGCCAGCACCTTCAACCCTTCCATCCAACCTAACAACATCATTGTCTAGTGACTGGCGTTCCATTGTTCCTTCATACAGCGGTGGCAAAAAGTTCTTACAGCTCTTGTGGCTAGCTTCAGTTATTGGTGTCACAAAGCTTATGTTTTCCATCTTGAAACCCCTATGATCTCAAATAGAACATACACCCACCTTACTACAATCAGTAGTTTGGCTCATCGATTTTGATATTTGATCCTTTATACATTAATTATCGGAAAAACATCAGGTGTTCTATGGATTCATAAGATTCATGAGTGTTCAACTGACCTGAAAATTATACCAGTTGCACGTTTTAGTCTATGTTTCCTATGAAAGTTCAGAAAGTGATAAATATCAGATTATGAAAGTTCAGAGAGTGATCAATATCATATTATGTATACTTTACCCATTTGCAAGTAAAACATGCATCAAAATACGAGATTAATGAACGAACACAAAAGCTGAAGATTATTATTACCTTCGAGTGGAGAAGGGGACCATTCGATTTCAAGGGCATGCATAATGGCATTCACTCTGTGAACATATTTCTCTTCAATGTGTGTCTTCTTTAGCAGACTAGCTTGAGTGCTTGACCCTTGGCATTTTCTATACATTCATCGAATTGTCCACACCGAAATGGCTTCACATGCTTAAGACTCCTCGAGACTATACCAATCACTATGACAAAGCCGAACAGCATGTGAGATAAACATTTTCATGCTCAGAAAGCTAGAAAGAAGAAATATATCAAAATATCTCTTAACTAGCATACCTAAAAAAGGTGAGCAAATCTTTGGGAAATCCAAAACAGGCAAATGTAAAATAAGCATACAGCTTGAAGTCTGCAAACCAATTTGGCTGAGTAATCTAGTCTTAAGGGACTTAATTTATGTGTAATAATGATATACACTTGAAATAAAACAAAATACTTTTTGAGCAACAAGGTCAATGCAATTTTATGTTTCTGAACTTCTGAAACTCAACTAAAATATTTATAGTTGGACAAATATTCAAGAAGAAGCAACCAATACACTGAACCATTGACATGGCCTTGATCATTGGCATTCCTGCATTAATATCCCTATGGTACGCAATGGCAATTGATCCTCAGAAACTATTCGACGGCAAATCGAAAGTTAAACTGAAATATGCAATTGCGTACCTAAGCAGGCAAACACTACTGCACAATGCAGCAGGGGACGTCGGGCTGAGGTCTGAGGGTGCTCAACCGGAATGCGGACTGCCGGATCCAGAGTCCGTAACATCGGATGACGACGCCACCACGGCACCTGCTACAGGAAGAGAAATGCCCGTTGCTACCGCAAATAATAGTCCGCCGCTGCAATACTGATGCCACACACGCACGAAGCGGCGCAGCGACGCCGGGGACGGAGCGGCCGCGCGACGTAGGGCAGCGGCGACGCCGACGCAGCGAAAGGAGCGGCGCGCGACGTAGGGCAGCGGCGATGCCGGGACGGGGCAGATTGGCAACGCTGGGGCGGAGCAGCGGCGCGGTGTAGGGCGACGCCGGCCGTCCGTGCCGGCGGCCAGAGGACGCGCGCGCCGACAGCCGGAGGGAGGAGGATGACGCGCGCCGGCGGGCGAAGGAGGACGCGCACGCCGGTGGCCGGGCGGAGGAGAAGGACGCGCGCGCCGCCACCGGGCGGAGGAGGCTGAGGAGAACACGCAGGATGGCGAGCGGATCCGCGAGGGACGGAGCGGATCGGGTGGAGCAACCTTATTTTTTGAACAAAACGAGGGCCTCCAGGACGTGCTCGTCCCGGTCACCTGCGACAAGGAGGCGATGGTGGCGGGGCAGCGGGGTGACGCTCCCGGGACGATGGCTTGCGGGAGGCTAGTGGAGATGGCCGGCAGCGCGGAGGTGCACGCGGTCCGACATCGCCTCGCCGATGAGGGCCTCGAGGACATGCGACGAGGAGGCGATGGTGGCGCGCTGGCGGGGCAGCGGCGCAACCCTGGCTTTAGGGTTCGCATGCGGGTGGTTGAGAGACCGTGAGGCGATGCGTGGACGACCCCGGGCCAGGACACGCTGGCACGCCACATGTCTTCATCCACGCTGTCAAGTGACGTATTAGGCGGCACCGTGCTGCAAAGCCGAGCGACACGTGACACGCGGTCAGTCCATGTGTCGTCGCCCACATTTGGACACGTGTCGTCTTATGCTCGATCCACGTGTCGTCCCAAGATGTGGCCACGTGTTGATTGCCGGTTTGTCCACGTGTCATTATCCAGTTCAGCCACGTGTGTTTTTTTGTTCTCCCACATGTCGGCTCCAGATTCTGCCATGTGTTGGCTTTCTATTTGTCCACCTGTGCTTTTCTGGTTCGCCCACGTGTCCGTTTCCAGTTTGCACACATGTCCTTTCCACGTTCCGCCACGTGTCTGTTTCTGGTTGGCCCACGTGTTCTTTCCTGGCTCTCCCATGTGTCATTTTTACTATTTAACCACGTGTTATGCCCATGCTGGGACACATGGCGTTTCCCTAAGGGTCCATGTGTTCTTTTCTGGATGTCACACGTGCCATATCATACAGGTCCACATACAGAACTATTTCGTCACAGAACAGCAAATGTTACTACAGATTTATTCCACAAATATACAAACAAATAAGTTTATGACTATTCAGGACCACATTAGGATATTACACAATCACCAGAAGTCATGACAATAGTTCCACACGCACAGGATCATGGTCAAGATCTTCGAAAGGATGAGATGGTTCGCTTCCAGTTGCTTCCTCAGCTCCTCATATTGTCTTTGAGTTCTCACCATCGCCACCTCTGCTGCTTCAGTCTTCTTCTTTAGTTCTTCCACTTCTTGCTGCATAATAGTTGAACCTTGTTTTTCAGCAGCAAGTTCTTCACGAAGTGCGGCTTCACCAGGTGACGGAGACTTTGAGGTGGGAGTGGCTATACCAACATTTTTCAAGAAAGTGGTGTTGGAGCTGTTCTGTGAGAGGACCTTGGAAACAACCTCAACACTAGTCAATGGTCCCTGCTCATCAGCAACAGCTTCTGCCCGCATAGTTTTCATTGAAATCTAGAAAATATAAAGATGGACTATTAGTTTACTGACTATACTAAGAAAAAGGAGTACATTAAATGAACTGGGAGCAAAGGCAGATTGGATAACTGCTACTAAATATTGTTAATATAACACACCTCCGAAAGACAGGGGGAGCCATGCAAGTTAACAATATATGATGCGGCATGTACAGAGAGAGTATAGGGACTTACAACTGCGTCTCTAGCCGCGTCATTCATACCCTTCGTGTTGCTGGTATGGCAGAACTTGAAGGCTTCCATGACATCCATTTCTTCGTCAACTTCATCTTGGTACTGGGGTTCATCCTCGTTGACTTCAGTGTGTTCGACATCGTTGTTCTTGCTCTGGTTTTGATGTACCAAAATGGTGGTCAGACAAACAGGAAAACATAGAAGAACTGATAAACACTATACCCAAATACTTTGATTTACTGACCAAATGCATGAATCAAACTTAAAGAATAATGGGACTCGCCATGAGAGACAGACCGAAGTGCAAGTGTATATGTGTGTACTCATTTAAGGAAGCAGAAGAACGGAAATTGTTACAATAGAAGAGTGTTGACACTTACATATGAATGCAACTGTGCAATGTAGCAGCGAGATCCTGTTGCTTGAGGAAGCAGGACTCTAGCCCGGTTTCTCTTGTTCTGGTTAGAAACTTCCTGCAAGAGATGTATGTGTTAGTCCCCATCGCAAGTACATATTCGATAGCACAGTAAGAGAAATTACCCTATTGTGTGCAGTTGACCACTTGTCAACAAGTTCATGCCATTCTGCATCAGTCATGTTGGAGACAGGAGAGGTTGTGGGGACCTAATTAGCAGAGACGCCATCAAAGTATTTCCACTTCAACTTATACCGCGTCTGATGTATGCTTGACTTGAACACACTAACACAAGCCTCTACTGTTGGCTTCTTCCTTGTGTCAATTGCTAACCTCCCCTAGTGATTAAAATTGGAATCCGAGTTACACATGGTCCATGTAAGAGTTGAATGTAAAACATGGACTAGTAGATAGGCACTCACAGATAGCCTTCCCAAGAAGCCATCAAAATATTGAGACTGTGCTTTGTATTCTTTCCAATGGATGAAGATAGGAACTTGAGACCTAACAACAACACCAGCCTCTGATGCAAACATGACAGCTTGCACCAGATCAAGTAGCCATTGGTTCCCCTCAGCAACAGAGATGGGCATCCTTTTCCCCATAGCTTTGTTCATCCAGTCAAGCATAATTCACCGGGTTCCTTGCCTCACTTTCCTCGGGCCACCCCTTTGTGTAGGTGCTGCAGAGACTTCATCCAAATTCTCATTATTCATCAAATATAAAACCATCAATGCTAAAAAGCTTTAGGGTGAACGAACTAACCTTCAGTTCTGGAATCCGACTGCCAAGAGTCGGTATTCCATCTGGTCTCATCTTCATTGAGGCCATTACCGTCATCTGCATATCGTGCCCAATCTCTACAAGGAGTTGAATAACCATTCAAGTCATCATGACAGTTAGTATTTCCTGCAACTGCATATGGTTCTTCCTACGCAACATTGCCACCACCGCTACTATTTTCTGCAATTGCCGGCAATTCTTGATGCACAGGCTGTTGAGGATCTCCTACAATGCCCAACCTTTTCAGTATCCTAGCATTTGAAGGTCTAGGAGTGACATCTTGTGGTGGGATTGACCTCACTCTCCTGGATTGTCTTCCTCCAGGAGCCATGGCAACACTTTTTCTCCCCCTCTTTGCACAGGCCTTCCTACGTCCAGGGCCCTATACATTTAAAAAGGCAAAAGTTGTAAGCATGTGAATAAATAACTAGTTTTGCTTCTAAGCATCGGAAATATCTAGTCCGTGCATCCCCCACCCCACAGCCAAGATAGAAGATGCACCTCATTTGCTAGGGTTGTCGGCTCCTTCTCTAAGTCTGTATCATCATCTCCATCATCAGGCTCCTCAACTTCAGGGATGTAATGTGATAAATCAGACCCATCACCAGGCCAAGCATCCCTGCCAGACCTTTTCCCCTTGCTGCCTAGACTTTGACCCTTTGAAGTTATTTTTTTGAGACAATGAACTAAGCTTTGCTGATAAACCTGTCGAGCCATGCTCTTGCAGTATTCTGTTATTTTCCTTGATCTGGGCTTGCCGACGCATGTCATATTCACGGGCTTCCCGTTGTGATTCTAATTCACTTTGTGTAGGTTCTTACATGTGTGAAAAAGATTTTAAGTGTTAGGGAGCTAGGTTGATTACATATTCATGTTTGGAAGTAGAATGCAGACCCACTAGAACCTCCAATCTCGAACCGTGTCCCTACCTAGAAGGGTAGAACCACAGAAGGTACATGGATTTTGCATACCTCTTGCTGTGCGGCCTCGGGTTTCGACCATTGTCAATCGTCAGGGTAGCAGTGCGTCGAAGATGGTGAGGCTGCTACGATGTTGCGGTCGTTGTCGGTGTTGTGGCGGATCCGATGCGACAGGCATCATCGAAGGAGTACCAGATCCAGTGCGGCGGTAATGGCCAATGGGGAAGCAGATCCGGTGCGGTGGTAGTGGCTGACGGGGGAAGCAGCTCTAGTGCGCTCAGCGTCGTCGACGTGGTTGAAGCGCCAGCTCAGTGGTCTCCGGTGGAGTTGAGGGGTCAAGTGCCGGCGTGTTGGAGCCTGCCAGCGCAGAGGGGAAAGGTGAGAGAGGTCAAGGGAAAGGTGAGAGGTGGAGGCGGAACTAGAGGAAGGGATTGAAAAGGGGCAATTGATATTGGGCGTGCGAGGGAGATTGTCACAAATACCCTTTATAGTTTGGTTACCGTCGTAGTGATGTGGCTTTTGCTTGAGGGTACAAGGGACATTTCGAGGGGAAATTTTTTCATCTTCGGTGGCAAAGTTGGCGCTTGGTGAAAATTTCGGAGTGTAGTGTCGCTCGGACCAATGGACCCCACATATCGGTGTTCTTAGAATCCCTTATGAATGCTGCGACCATTTCATGTGAACAAGACTCTTTCTATTTTTTAATCTCCAATTTGAAAATTGATTAGTCTTTCTCTCCTCGTACAACCTCGAAATGACTTCATTGATTTTGTAAAGTGCACCTAAAATCAAACTCGATCCAATCGGTGCTCTCTATCACTCTCTTTCTATGAATATCGAAGTGCCAAAAACATACAAATCTTGAAATTGTTCATCCCACCAACTTACATATCAAAGTCACTAGTGTTCATCACACAAAGATACATATCGAAGCACTTGTGCTCATTACATAACAAAAGAGAAATCCGATGCTAGTTCATCACACCTACATTCTACTTCAATGCATAACCAACCCCCATGGCAACAAGGACTATAGCCAATAGACAGAACAAAATCATAGCTTGGGTCAATTTCTCCACCTTTGCTTCCAATTCGTTGCTCCTCAACATGCTACCACCTGCTGCAGGGCTCCTAGCATCATGAATCTGCTCCATGGACTGGACAATTCTTTCTTTCACCAAATCATCCAAGTAACCCCTCTGACATCTGAAGTAGCCACGCCACTGAATGAACAAGAAACCCCTATCAGAGATCTCAAAGCACAAAAACCAAATCAAAGCTGAATCCACTCACCGAGCATTTGACATACACCCGACCGACGTTCACATTCTCCATCTTCGACCGGGCCTCGCGCACCCTTTGCCTCTTGCAGGTCCAGAAAATCATCATGGGCAAGCCAGTCTCCTCGCCAACAAGCTTTGTCATTTGCCTTCTTCCGGATGAGGACTCTGCAACATGCGACATCCTTCAGCGCCGGCGGCAGATACGGGCGGTCAGCAGGGGCAGACTCCGGTGGCAATGGCAGGCGGCGAGCAGAGAAGTAGTGTGTAAGCCCAAAGGATAAGGTAGGGACAAAAGGGTCCTTTGGCGTGGGATGTGCCGAGACACGTCAACAACCTAGGCTTAAATGCATTGTGAGTGAAATCCTGAAAGGATGTAAATTACTTAAATATCCCTGAGCATCTTCCCCTTCTCCTGCCTCTTTCGACTCCGGCAAACAAGGCGAGCGGAATGATCTTCATCGAGCTAAGCAGCAACAACGACTCCGACTCCTGTGTGGGTTTCCCCAAGTGTATTGCCAATTTGAGTAATGGCCTGCGTGCCAACATGTGATGATTCGATCTGACAATGTAACTAGATTTCGGTAGTTATATAGTTCTTGGAGGACTCATCACTTGGAGGATGGCGCACATGGACCATGGAGATGGAGATCATCATGGTGGACAAGTTACATGGAGATGGAGATCACCATGTGATAATGGACCATACCGTGTCACATCCCTGTGAATGTCGTTCTTACTGTTTTACTTCTATACATGCGATAATCGTTATTTTTCTGCATGCAACAATAGAAGTAGGACGATCCCTTGCAATGTTTAAGTTTGAATGCCCTCCCAACTAAACCTTGCATCATCATGTGTCTTATACAATTAATGGTGTGTCTATGAAATTAGGGTGCCACTAGTTTTCCTTGACTGGATAAGTTTGTATCGGATACTTACACGCATAAAGGGTTGGTTAGCTTATTCAAGGTCATCTTAACGATAAAGGAACTTGGGGCATAAAGGTTGGGCGCCGAGACATAGAGATGTTACCCAACAACAAGAGTCATAGAGGTTGTTTCTTACCGATCTACCTGTCCTCTAGCGGTGATGCTAAAGCTCACTAGTTGACTTGATAGTTGTGGATCTTGAATCACTAAGTATCAATGGAGGGATATTGATTTTAATGGGAGTAGATTCTGTGAAATGTTTAATGTGATTTACTCTATCGTGGATATGTTTGTCCTAGTATTTTGCATTATTATTTTATTGTAGATCAATGGCACCCAACACCACCGCATCTTTTACTTTGCGTTCGATCCTTCAGAAGGATAAGTTAAATAGAACTAACTATACGGATTGGATCCGTAACATAAGAATTGTTCTCTAGGCTGAGAAAAAGGAAGATGTTCTGGATACCCCATTACCAGATTCGGTAAATTCTCAGCCATGCACGATCTGTAACCTGAGAATTGTTCTCTGGGCTGGGAAAAAGGAAGATGTTCTAGATACCCCATCGCAAAAGACTAACTATACAGATTCGGTTGCTCATATTTGCAATTCGATGTAGGGACTGGCAAGAACAAGAAGCGTGGAAAGAGGAGAAGTTGATTTTTGCGTGGGCAGTAATGCAAGGGCTGCTGCTTTGACCATCGGGACGATGCAACTCCACCTCCCGTAAGGATTTATTATGGAGTTGAATAATTGTTATTTTTTCCAAGTATGAGTCGAAACATTATGTCTCCTTCATGTTTAATGGAGGATGGTTATACTTTTGTAAGTGAAAACAATGGTTGTATGATCTCTAAGAATGGCACATTTGTGGCCTGTGTGGTCATTGTGAATGGCTTGTTTATTTTAATTCTCGATGAATCACCTGTCTGTAATGTAAGTGCTAAAAGGCCTTGGCCTAATGATTTGAGTACTACCTACATGTGGCATTGTCGTCTCAGTCATATAAGCGAGAAGCGCATGAAGAAACTCCATACGGATGGACTTCTAACTTCGTTTGATTTTTAATCATACGAGGCATGCAAAGCTTGTTTGCTAGGCTAGATTACCAAGATGCCATTTACAGGTTTTCCGGAGAGAGCATCGGACTTGCCGGAACTCATACATATTGATGTGTGTGGACCAATGTGCACGACTGCTAGAGGAGAATTCCAATAATTCATAACTTTCACTGATGATTTGAGTAGATATGGCTATGTCTTTTTTATGAAGCACAAGTCTGAAACCTTCAAAAAGTTCAAGGAATTTTAGAATGAAGATGAAAATCCGCGTGGCAAGAAAATTAAAGCTTTACGATCTGATTGTGGGGGCAAGTATTTGGGTCACGAGTTTAGGAATCATCTAAAGAGTTGCAAAATTGTTCCACAGCTCACGCTGCTTGGAACACCTCAGAGAAACGGTGTGTCCGAGTGACGTAATCGGACTTTATTGGACATGGTTCGGTCGATGACGAGCCAGTCGGACCTACTGATATCATTTTGGGGTTACGCTCTAGAAACAGCAGCTTTCACACTGAACAGGGTACCATCTAAATCCGTAGTTAAGACACCATATGAGATGTGGACTGGGAAGACTCTCAGCTTGTCTTTTCTGAAAATTTGGGGATGTGAAGTTTTTGTCAAGCGACTTCAGTCGGACAAGTTAACTCCCAAATCGGATAAGTGCATATTCGTGGGATACCCAAAGGAAACATTAGGGTATTACTTCTACAGCCGATCAGAGGGCAAAGTGTTTGTTGCTCGAAATGGTGTTTTCTTAGAGAAAGAGTTTCTCAAGAAGGAGAAAAGTGGACAGAATGTGTATCTCGAAGAAGTTCAAGATGAGCCAAACGGGCAAGATTCAACAAGTGATGCTAATGTAGCAAAACAAGTTGAAGTACCCGTGGCAAAAGAAGAACCACCGCAGCCACGAGGGTCGGCAAGGCTCCGCGCGGCGCGTGAGATATTATTGTTAGACAATGATGAGCCTACGACATATACAGAAGCGATGATGGACCGAGATTCTGAGAAATGGCAGAGTGCCATGAAATCCGAGATAGACTCCATACGAGACAAGCAAGTTTGGAACTTGGTTGATCCGCCTGATGGTGTTAAAGCCATAGAGTGCAAATGGATCTATAAAAAGAAGAAAGACATGGATGGAAATGTTCACATCTATAAAGCTCGACTTGTCGCAAAGATGTTTAGACAAGTTCTAGGAGTTGACTACGACGAGACATTCTCTCCCCGTAGCGATGCTTAAATCTATTTAGATCATTCTAGCTATAGTCGCGTATTTCGATTACGAGATATGGCAGATGGATGTCAAAGCAGCTTTCCTGAATGGTAACTTAGATGAGGATGTGTATATGATACAACCCGAAGGTTTTGTCGATCCAACCAATGCTGGAAAGGTACGCAAACTTCAGAAATCCATTTATGGGTTGAAGCAAGCATCTCAGAGTTGGAATATTCATTTTGATGAAGTAGTCAAAGGGTTTGGATTTCTTCAGAATGAAGAAGAAGCACGTGTTTACAAGAAGGAAAGTGGGAGCTCTGTAGCATTTCTAATCCTGTATGTGGATGACATATTGTTGATTGGAAATGATATTCCTATGCTAGAATCTGTAAAGACTTCACTGAATAATAGTTTTTCTATGAAGGACTTAGGGGAAGCCGCATATATTCTGGGCATAAGGATCTATAGAGATAGATCAAGGAGGCTTATAGGATTAAGCCAAGATACTTACATTGACAAGGTGTTAAAACATTTCAGTATGGAACAATCAAAGCAAGGGTTCTTGCCTATGTCACATGGTATGCATCTCAGCAAGACTCAGTGTCCCTCGACGACTGATGAGCGGGATCGCATGAGCAAGGTTCCATACGCTTTGGCAATTGGATCTATCATGTAGGTGATGATAAGTACACACGCCCAGATGTCTCATATGCTCTAAGTGCTACGAAAATGTACTAGTGTGATCCAGGTGAGAGTCACTGGACAGCTATGAAAAATATTCTTAAGTACTTTAGAAGGACTAAGGATGTGTTCCTCATCTATGGAGGTGAGGAGGAGCTCATTGTAACGGGTTACACTGATGCTAGCTTCCAAACCGACAAAGATGATTCAAAGTCGCAATCAGATTTTATATTCACATTAAATGGTGGTGCTGTGAGTTGGAAGAGTTCCAAGCAGGATACGGTGGCCGATTCTACGACGGAAGCCGAGTACATTACAGCTTCGTAAGCCGTGAAGGAAGGTGTTTGGATGAGGAAGTTCCTCATTGAGCTTGGTGGAATATCTCACAATCTTGAAGATTAGCTCACAAGGTCATTGAAGATTAGCTCACACGGTTCCAAATATCTCACAATCTTGATCTCTGCCAGCTTAGGCTTAATAAGTAGGATGAGAGGAATCAGCATGCTAACCAGCACAAGGTCATTGAAGATTAGCTCACGCCGCTCTCACTTAACTACAAGAACTCGATGGGAAACCATTGGGTGCTTGGATAATGATACCAAGAAGAGTGGGCTTTTCCATAAGTGTTTTCGATTACTGCAGGAGCAGGCGGTGCAGCGCATTAGATGTGTGATTAGAAGAATGGGGATCGGGCTGTGGTGGTACGGTGATCCACAGTCTCAGGTTAGTTCACCAAGCAGCTGGTGTGAAGCTGAACTGCTAGGTCCGATTGTGCGCACCAATGAACGGTTGAAAAAAATTGTATTGCACGGACTTGCAGAAATAAAGATATTTGCATAATTATGTTGAGGCAGCTGTTGATGCTCGGAGCTTCTATTGAAAGCTTCCAAGATGGCAAAATATTGATAGGAAATTTGTTTGGTTGGTGAATATGCAATGTTATCTCCCACGTACGTACCCACCACCTTCACTAGTTATAACGTTTCATTAGAGTTCCATCGTCCTGGTACATCCCCTTGCTTGCCCTTTATAACATCATCTGCGCGCAACTGATTTTCTAAGGTCTCATCCTGCTAGTATCATATTAAACGCACCACTTCCAACACTGTAACACATATATATACTATGTCACAAGCTCGATCTCTTCCTGCTTTAGCTAGGTGGGAATTGGAGGAATCAACAAGTTTAATATAGCATATTTGCACACTGGTACCTCATCTTTCTTGAAATGCAGTGTTGCACATACTGTTTTGCAACACGAATTCATCTAATATATATGATGTAACAGAATTGAAATTCCTGATCAGCGACCACAAAATGGTGGGATACATATAATGTAATCCTTCATTGCTAATAGTTCCATTCTGGGGTTCTTTTCTTTTAGATATTTTTCTTGCAATCTTTCCAAAAGGCAAGTTGTGATATATACTTCGAGAATTATAATCTGCGGGCTGCATGGAACAAACATGTGCCTTGCGCCCTTGCGTGGTGCTTATTATCAGCTTGTTCGCTGTGCCGGTTGCCATGCTCATGGCCTCCTCCGTCCATCACCAGCATAATATCGAAGCCACTCTGATCATCAACAACCGCTCGATCACAGAGATTCAGACATGGTCTTAGCTTGAACCATGAGATACACCATGTGTGTGCACTAATATTTGTGTTTTTTCAAAAACATTATGCATATAACTCGAATTTGACCTGTATACGTACATTTGTTAGGGCGAGTGTTGTTTGGTGCAAAATAATATGGGCAAGCGCCCGTATGAGTGCACATATGAGTGCCCTTTGAAAAATATGGGCAAGGGCCTGTTTAGAATGAAGGAATCGAAAACATAGGAAAGGAAAAAAACGTAGGAATGGAATGAGAATACGGTGGCAAAACAGTGGAAAGGAAAACCACAGGAATAAGATAGAAAGGGTGTTTGGAACACAGGAATCCATAAGACAGGTCTAAAATATAAAGTAATGAAAATAATGTAGTTATGGATTAATTAACAGATCAATTAGACGATTTTTCTCCTATGCAGCCAACGAAAGCTAGTATTAGACTGTGGGACCCATCAAGCAGTGACCAATTAATGTGAAGCTTTGGACGGTCACGAGCAGCAAGCACATAGGAAAGGATAAAAAAACTAACTACCTTTCTTTATCTTTATCTCCTACACCCCTTCTTCTCCACAGCCACACCTCTTCTTTAAGGTCCGCATCATCATGGACATTAGCTAGAGCATGGAGAGCATCCGCCGTCCGCAGAAAGAGCAAGGAGGGAGAAGAAAGGCTCAGAAGCCGATGTCCTACAGCACCAACGCCGGCTCCGCTGTAGGTCGGACCTCGCCGGCACCGAAGCAATCGAGGTGCGCGTGCTGTCTCAACGGCGCAGCGACTGGAATCTCCAGCAGCCAGCTTACCAACTTGTTAGATTTAGTCCCACATCGGAAATTGATGATGGGGGAGCACAACATATAAGGTGGGGCAGCCCTCACCCGTTAGACTAGTCTTTTAGGTTATGAGTTAGGCCTGATGCTTTGGGTGTTGTGGCCTCCGGTGGACCTGGGTCTTGTAGGGCGCCGGCTCGTCGGTTTCTGCTGCGTGCTCTAACACACCTCGCTCACGCCTGTGTTCTCCCTTTTCCCTCTTCTTCACCTCGAGCTTTCAGAAAACTTTGGTTTGGAGTGGATTCTTTATTTCCTGCGTTTTGTGAAGGGAAGAAAGACTTTCCATAGGAACGGCAAACTGCATTCCTTCGCTCCAAACGGCAGCTGACGTCATCAAAACATAGGAACGGTATTCCTCTAGAATTCCTTTGAAAAACCTGCAATCCAAACAGGCCCTAAGAGGAATGAGAGGAATCAGCATGTTAACCAGCGTATGGTCATTTGAGATTGGCTCACGCGGCTTTCACTTAACTACGAGGGGTCAACCATAAACCATTAGGTGCTTAGATAAGGATACAAGCAGAGTGAGTTCCTCCACAAGTGTCACTAGTATAGAAAAGACATTTCATCCATCCCCTTTAGTCCCGGCCGGGTTGGGTCCGGGATTAATGAAGCATCAGTCTCGGGGTCCAATGATTAGGGGGCGGGAGGGGCTCTTTAGTCCCGGTTGGAGCTACCATTTGGGACTAAAAGTCTATCTTTTGTCCCGGTTAGTGGCTCCAATCGGGACAAACCTTTAGTCCCGGTTAGTGTTACCAACCCGGACTAAAGGACCCTTTAGTCACGGTTATCAATCCGGACGAAAGGTCGTCCACAGGTTAGTTTAAAAGGATAGCACCCCAACTAGAGTAAGATGCGTTGTGTAGGTGAGACGGTAAGAAAGTTGTGTGTGAGGCAAGAGGTTTTGAGTTTGAATCCCGCGGACCGCAGTGTTGGGTGTGCTTGCACCATTTAATTTTTTAGCCTGGTAGGCCCTTTAGTTCCGGTTAGCAAACTGGGATTAAAGGGGGCTTCCTAGCCGTGACTATAGAGGTTTTCGTACCAGTGTGTCTTCGATTACCACACGGATACGTGATGTGGTCCACTAGATATGTGGTTACTGATTAGGAGAATGGTAATCGTGCTGTTGGTGGGAGCACGTCCACTAGCTCTGGTCAGGCACTAATCAGTGGCGTGGAGCTAAACTACTAGGTCCGATCACCAATGACCGGTTGGATAAAAATTGTATTGAACGGACTCAGAGAAATATGATATTTGCAGAATTTCGTTGGGACAACTAGATGCTCCGAGCTTCTATCGAAAGCTTCCAAAATGGCACAACATCAATGATAGGCAATTTGTTTGTTGGTGAATAATCTGCAATATTATCACCCACATACCCACCACCTTCACCAGTTACCATATTAAACACACCACTTCCAACACCGTAACATATATATTATGTCACAAGATTGATCTCTTCCTGCTTAGTCCTAGCTAGCTAGATAAAAATTCACTACTACAGAAATGATTTGTAGCAACGCCTCTTTTTTTCAGGGACGGGTCAAAATGTAACCCTTTCCTACAAAAGGAGCATGGTTACTGTAGCAGTAGACCCGTGGCGGGTGATGGCGTCACCCGCCCCTAAAAATCGAATTTCCAGGGACGGGTGGCGCCATCACCCACCCCTAATAATGGGGCTCATTTTTAGTGGCGGCTGATGGCATCACCGCCCCTAAAAATAGAATTTCCAGGGACGGGTGGTGCCACCACCCGCCCCTAAAAATGGGCACGTTGTTAGGGGCGGGTGATGGTGCCACCTGCCTCTGTAAATTCATTTCTAGGGACGGGTGGCGCCATCACCCGCCCCTAAAAAGATCCATAAAAATCTGGGCACCCCATTCTTCTTTCTCCGATAGCACAGTGTGCTTGCTCGGGGGAAGTGCTGCCCGAAAATCCAAAAAAAGAATGGGGGAGAGGAGGTTTTAAATTTGATTTCCTTCGAGTTGGGGTACCTAGGAGGTAAGTTGATGCTAATCCAATATCATTTCTTAGCTTTTAGAATAGTTTTAAGGCTCGAATGGAGCTCTCTTGCCTCTAGCTAGATCTAGATCTCCATAGAGTGGATTTGCAATTTAGGGCTCCATTTGCCTCAAATTTTTGGATGAAGTTAGGTTATTTTAGTGGGAGGACAAGGTTATGTAATCATTTGGGTCCAATCTTTATTTTTTAGCCTCATTCATAAGTAATCGAATTTCTAGATCTATGGAGAAGAGAGAAGAAGCTTTGTTTTTTTTCTATATTTACGCACATGCATGATAGTTTTTTTTCAACAAGATTTAGTATTTCAATAATAGGTTGGGTTTTCAATTTTTTTAGCTTTTACATGTTAAAGTACATAATTATGAAGGCATTTTGGTCTCTATTTGCCTCAAACTTAGATGAAGTTATATTATTTTAGTATAGGACATCAAACTTATGTAATCATTTGGACCTAATATTTATATTTATGTTTTAGCCTCATTTCTAAGTAAACAATAGAAGAAGATTTACAAATGTGCATATCTACACGAATGTAAAGGTATAATTTTTCAAAATTATTGAAGATTTTTTTAATTCAGTTAAATTATTTGTTGATGTTTAGAGTTGGATAGGACATGGATGTACAAAGCCTGCAGGACTAATGCCTATTTTCGTGGAGAACTTAATAAATTCATTGAAGGTGCGGAAACCATGCAAGAAATAAGAAGACATAGGTGATACCTTGCCCGTGCAAAACATGCAAGAATAACAGAGTATTCAGTGACACAACTACAATCAGATCGCATGTGTTGGTGGGTGGCTTTGTTAAGAATTACATGATCTAGACGCATCATGGCAAGAAAACACTAGCTCCGACGGAGAATACACTCGATGAAATGATACAAGGCGCTGACTTTGATAGATTGTTTGATACTTATGCTGATTTTTGTGTGGATTTTGTCGATGACGATTGTGATGGTGTTGGCGAGGGCCAAGGCAGGGCAAGTGATGATGGTGGTACTGATGATGGCAGTGACGACGAATTTGATGACGGTGATTTCCTTAGGCAGTTGTTGCGCCACACCAAAGCAGAGTTATTGGTAGGTACTGCAAAGGGGTTAGCAAACTTCGAGACGATGAAAAAATCAGCGGAGGAAAATATATACGAGCGATCGAAGGGATGTCCGAAACACTGGAGCGTGCTTCGTTTCATACTTGAGTTGTTGACTCTAAAGGCTAAGCACAGTTGGTGAGACAGTAGTTTCAATGATCTCCTGCACATGTTGGCTTGGTTGCTTCCAAAGCCAAATAAAGTGCCCACCAATACCTATCGAGCAAAGAAGCTTGTCAGTCCGTTCACGATGGGTGTGAAAAGAATCCATGCATGTCCAAATCATTGTATCTTGTATCGTGGCGATACTTTCAAAGACTTGGAGGAATGCCATGTTTGTTCTGCAAGTCGATACAAGAATAATGCCAGTTATTGCGGTGACAACATTCAAGGTCCATCGGATGGGGATAAAAGGAAGAGGAAGGGTGCAAAGAATAGTGTTGCCTCTGATGAGCCAGCAGACACTACTTTGAGCATTTCTGAGAAGCAGAGAAGAATTCCTGTCATGGTTATGTGGTACCTTCTAGTTGCAGATCGCCTGAGGCATTTCTTCTCCAACCCAATGGATGCTGAATTGATGCGGGGGTGGGATTTGGATAAGCGCAAGAAGGGCGACGGAAAGCTCCGACATCCAGCTGATGCTCGCTAATGGAAGAAGTTCAATGAGCAGTATTATATGGAATTTGGAAAGGACCCAAGGAATGTTCGGTTTGGGTTGAGTACTGATGGAATGAATCCGTTTGGTGATACAACTAGCACTCACAACACATGGCTAGTGATCTTGACGATGTACATCCTTCCTACATGGTTGTGCTAGAAGAGGAAGTATCTTTTGCTATCGATCCTTATACAAGGCTCCAAGCATCCCGACATCGATATAGATATTTTTTTTGAGCCTCTGATGCAAGAGATGGAAACTCTATGGAAGGAGGGTGTCAATATCGTTGATGGTTTTACACGGCAGCCATTTAATCTGAGAGCCATTATCTTTGTCACCATCCATGATTACCAAGTTTTGTTTGTCCTTTCAGGATAGGTCAAAGGTAGGATAGGATGCACTGTCTGCGTGGATGACAATGTATCATCTTTCCTGGAAGGTTCTAGAAAGGTAGTTTACCTTGGGTACATGCGCTTCTTGGTGGAAGGACATCGGTACCAAAGTACTTTTTTGATGGCAAGTCTGAGTTACATTCTGCACCAGTAAAACGAGACGGGCACTAAGTTTTCAAAATGGTCAGGACCATCCAAGTCACCTATGGGAAGATGACGAAAGATAGGAAGAAGACAAACAGAGATAAGGCACCTATCGAAGGTGTACCATTCAAGAAACAGTCTACCTTCTACAAGTACTTGCCGTATTGGGCGGATCTTGAGGTCCGCCATGCAATCGATGGTATGTACCAGAAGAAGAATGAGTTTGGTAACACAATTGGGCTACTTCTGGATACCTTGAAGTCGCGTCAAGACCTAGTAGCCAAGAAGATAAGAGAAGATCTTCACCCTATGGATAAAGCGAATGGAAGATATGAACTTCCCCCTACTAGCTACAACTTGATACATGATGAGAAGAAGGCAATGTGCGAGAGCTTACGAAGGATCAGAATCCCAAGTCGTTTCTCATCCATCATAAGGAAATTAGTCTCGAAGAAAGACGTCTCGCTATGCGGCTATAACTGTCACAATTGTCATGTGTTGTTGTCGGTGTTCCTCCCTATTGCAATCAGAGCGATCAAGCCAATTCATGTGAAGATGGTAATCACTCGATTGTGTTACTTTTTCAACAAGATTTCTCAAAAGGTGATAGACAAAGATGAATTGCAGGATCTCAAGAATTTATTGGGGAGACTATGGCGCAGCTCAAGATGTGCTTCCCTCCGGGATATTTGATATAATAGAGCACCTAATGGTTCACATGGTCAACCAGATACGTGCACTTGGTCCACTTTACCTACACGAAATGTGGACGTATGAGCGTTTCATGTCCATTCTGAACCGGTATGTACTGAATCGTGCATACCCGGAGGGGTCCATGATAGAGGGATACAGTACCGAGGAAGTCATCGAGTGCTGCCTAGGTTACCTAAAGGATAAAGTAGGTATTGTTCTCCCTATTCCACGCTTTTTGGGGAGATTGGAAGGTGTTGGCACAGTTGGGAAGAAAACTTTCATCGACAAGGATTTCAAAGGTGTGCAACAAGCACATTATAGCATCTTGCAGCACGTAACGTTAATGACACCTTTAGCCAATGAACACCTAAGCTTGATTCGTGTAGAAAGTAATGGCCGCTCGGATGATTGGATCATGAGAGAGCATAAGCGTTGATTGACTGCTTGGTTGAAGGAATTGGATCTACCAGGCGGGTAGACCGTGGAAGAACAAACTATCAAAAGATTGGCAGCTGGCCAATCTAGCCAGGTCACGTCATGGCAAGGGTATGATATTAATGGATATCTATTTTATACTGCCGCAAAGGACAAGAAGACCGTGTCTCAGAATAGTGGTATTCGTATTAAAGCCTTAGATGAGAGAACAGGCCAAAGTACCACATACTGTGGCGTCATAGATGATATATGGGAACTGCACTATGGTTCCAATATACAAGTCCCGGTATTTCGGTGTCGTTGGGTCAAGCACCCAAGAGGTGTTGAGGTCGATGGCTATGTGCTCATGATTGTTGACCTCAACAATGTCAGTTACAAAGATGACCCATGGGTACTTGCTTCATAGGTCGCACAGGTAATGTACGTACCTGATCCCGCAAAGAAGACAAAGCATGTTGTCCTCCCTGGAAAACAAGATATCATAAGAGTTGATGGTATCGATGATGTGGAATAATATAATCAATACGATTAAATGAACCTCTTCACAGAACTACCTTAGGTTAAAAATTTTACTAAATTAAAATATGGTTTTCAATTATTTTATAAGTTCTATAAGTCATAATATGATTACCTTAAAAATTTCAGTTTTTTTAAAATGTTTTGCTATATTCTCTGAACTAAATGAATTAAAGAATTGAAGAAGGCATAATGTCCGAAGAAAGGAAGAAGGCAGCTCAGGCCGAAGTCCAGAAGTTGCTAGACGTAGGCGTAATACGTGAGGTACAGTTCTCAGACTGGCTCGCGAATATGGTGATGGTGCTGAAGAAGAATGGCAAGTGGCGCATGTGTATAGATTTCACAAACCTCAACAAGGCATGTCCGAAGGATGACTACCCGCTCCCGCGAATCGACACCCTGGTAGACGCAGCTGTAGAGTCCGAAATGATGAGTATGCCAGATTGCTTCTCCGGGTACCACCAGATCTGGATGAGTGACGGAGGTAGACCCAGGTACCTCCCAGCCGAGTGGAGACAGCTACCCGGCTGAACGACTCCGCATAAACGACCCGGCGTACAGGCACTCGGCTGGACGATGGGTAGGATCCCCTAGGGTCAAGATCTGGGACGAATTGGATAGGCATATTTTGTGTATGTCAACCGATCAGATTCCTTGTAACAAACCCAAGTAGATTTACCCTAACTTGTAACCCACAGCTACTTGGATATATAAGGGGGGCGTGGGGGTACTGTTGGCATTTTATAGCGCAGTCACCAAGTATGGACATAGAATCCATTCCCCGGCAACTGCGCTAAAAATGCTTGTTGGCATTTCCTAGCGTCATCACTAGGATAGGTGTTTCCTAGTAACAGTCCCAGAAATGTTGTGGGGTATTTCTTACGTTACATAAGGATCCGCAAGCGCACGGAATACTGTCGTAGCATTTTACCCGTTAGTACGGGGTCGTATTTATATTTCCGCAGGAAGGCAGTGGTTATTGGAATAGATTAGTGTGTTTCATTAGTTCTAGCATGGATATTCTATTGAATAAATAGGGGTAAGATAATAATTGGTAAAGACGTAGTGTGACACACAAGTTGCTCAAATTCTACTCTATGCAAAGCTTACAGGAAGGGAGAAAGGAAGAAGAAAGCTAATCTAAGGATTATGCACTCCTAACTAAGCATACAGTCTATACTAGGCACTCACATACATAGACGTGAATACAGACAGGTTCTAGGCTTCTAGGCATCATCGGGAGACCGCACAAGATATGGCAAGGTGGCTAGTAGATCTTCATGGCTATTTTATGCACCTCCTACAGCTACTACACGAACGGAGAGGGTTACGCTGGATGGACAGGGCTCTCACCACCTGCCGCCTACCTCAACTAACCATGGTATAGAGCCGCATCCAGCAACACTGATTAGCCCAGACACCATGTCTACACTAATAAGCGATACCCTAATGCCCCGCGCGGAGCCTCCACATCACACTAGAGCAAACATGCGAATACTGGAACCGATGCCTTATCCTAGATATACTACCATGTCTAATCATGCAAGATACAAGTCCTAGATATAAACTAAGCAGAGCATACACATCTGAATAAACAGAACATATACCATAAGAGTACATTATACTAGAAGATAACTCTACTAGAGAATTCCGAATATTACAAAGGAGAGGAAGAGTAAAACCCCTACCGAATACTCCTAAGTAGACTCAGGAACGGAAGAAGAGCTACTTCACCTAGACTCCAGTATCCTAAAGACTAAGCAAGAGAGAAATTGAGAATGAGCTTCAACTTATGGTGTGTCTCTTATTAGCACCCCCCTCATATTTATAGAGGTGAGTGAGGGGGGTGTGCAGCAGCTTCCCGGCGCCAATTCACCCCCTAGCACTTGGAACCGACATGGAGGACCAATGGGGAGGCGCCACGTCAAGGGAGGTAAGCCGGTTCCTCCCTTGTGGGTCGGCCGACCCATGTTGGTCGGCCGACCTGGGCTTGGACTAGGTCGAGCCCACCTTGCTCTGGGTGGCTGCCATGTGGGTCCACACTACTCCTGTGCGTGAGTGGGTGCTGTCCTAAGTCGATAGCACCTGTTTGTGAGCCCTTGGATTTATGGGAGGCTGAACGGCACGCTCTGATTGGTCGACGCCATTTGCCTTGGATTGAAGTGCTTGTTTACACTTGATTTTTGCTCTATTTCCCTGCATTGCAAATTCTCCACGGGGAATGTGGAAACGACTTTATTCTAGATAAATATGCAAGTTAAGTATGCTAGTCATCCCGATTTTCTGATCAAATTGACCCTCCAAATTGGTCCGTATCGAGCGTCAACAAGAACCCCCAAGATGTCTTTTGCTCGTACCAAGCAAAACAGGACAAATTAGGATGTTGATTAGAAAATTGTTAGACTCATTACCTGCTATCGTGTCAAGCCTGAGGCATAGATAATCTCCTTAGGAATGAGTAATTTTGGCATGAGTACCTGGCCCTTGTTATCTTCATCATCTATGGGGCTTATGAGCTTATCCTCGTCTTGAAAGTTAGAACGGTCGATAGAGCAGTACTTACCTTACCTTTGCTAAACAATCCATCTGGAGGTTTTCTTTTTGGAAATATTAAAAAAAGACTAAGTTCCTCGAATGATTCACTCAGATCGCTCAATGGTGTATGAATCCTTACCAAGGCACTTCTCCTTTCTTATAACGAAAGCTTTTGTGGAGCTCAAGGTACGGAATGGATGAAGCATACCTGCATTACATATATTGCCAAGACAAAGAGTGGATCCATGGAGGAAACAAGTCATATCCCAAGATCAAGAGGTGCATGTGTGTGGATGGATGAGAGGTATGATTACTCCTTTTTTTTGTTTTGTGATCTCTCTCCCCTTTATTTTATTTTTACATTTTTCTCTAGACATGGCTATCCCCCTTTCTATTCTTTCTTTTCCTGTTTTTTTGGGTCATGCTTCTTTGGCATGCCATCTTTTCTCCTCTTTTTTTTCTTTTTCTTTTTTTTTGGGGATAAACAAGCCTAATCTTTTTCAGGGATAACATGAGGAGAGACCACAAACTTCATGGAGCATTTATTTGGTGGATGGATGGATTTGCTAATTCCTAGTGTAGGAATGTCGCAATGGGTGTAGCGTGTGCGTGATCTTGATCAAGAGGATATGAAAAGCTTCTCACTAGGGTCACAACAATTTGACAAAGCTTAATGAAATAGCAAGAAGCATATGTATAGGGTTTCTTAATGTAAAGGACATATGGCTTTGGTAGGACTTGGAGCATCATTGAGAAACTTGCCTTTCCCTTTTTAAATTTTGAAAACAAAATACTCTAGATATCATGCTTCACTTAGGACAAGATTATAAAGCTCCATCTTCCATATCTAAACTCACAACAACCTAGGCTTGGATAAAGCATGTGCAACCCACGAGAAGTTCGGGTCCATGGCACAAAGGTTTACACAGCCAGCAAACTCAAACTTAGGAAACATCATGCTTTAGGACTTAGCAAAACAGACAAGCGAGGGCATAACAATTATTCATCCTTTCAACTTAGGAAGACTGAACATTCTTATCATGCATATGGATAAGGGAAATTAAAGCGGGAAATATTTGTTTGGTTTTTTTAGAGTTTTTATATCTTGATTAAAAGCAGTAAAGGATACAGTTCACTTGGTGGAGGGACTCCCCCAAGCTAGCTCTTGGTTTAAGGTCCGATGACCCTCTCCATACCTATTTAACTCGAGGTCGAATCTCCATACCTGTTTAACTCAAGGTCGAATCATCCATACCTGGAGAGGATGTCGAGGACGATGACGTCTTCTTCTTTCTCCACACCTTCTTTGTTTTCTTCTTTGTTGATGTCATTGGTGTGGGAGGCAGATCTTCCGATGGGGGCCATGGCTCTGCCCACAGCCCATTTCCTTCATGGTCTTTGTTGACGGTCCTTAAATACCAAATCCGACCGTCAACGGTACTCACAAGCAAAGGAAAACCATGCATCTTACTCACATATTTGTATCACTAACCTAGCTCCACAGTTGTTTTGCTTATCTACCTATTTGAGGGATACAAGTCCGCAATAAGAAGAAAACACGAAGAATACGCAGCTAGACATGCACTTTGGCGGGAAGCCCGTCCAGGTGCACTTTGGCGGGAAGCTTGATCTGATCCTCCCAACGTCGGTTATCAACATTTCCATACTTAGAGATGGCGGGAACCGACCTCAAGAGCTATAAAAGGAAGCCCTCACACCCATTTCAACACACCACACTTGGAGCCATTCTCTCTACTCTCACTTGTGACTTGTAATCCTAGGGTAGTGGAGCTAGGCTAGAATCTCTTAGCGAATCCAGTCATCCTCGGGATCGGAGAGCAATCCTCGGTCCTTGGTATGGCTTTTTATTCAACTTGTCAGTGTCTTATTCATATTATAGAGCTGAGCTTGGGTTGTTATGTTATCTTGGTAGTATGTCATGTCTTTGCTCGTTGCTTCATTAGTTATACTCTTTACATGCTTAGGCCAGATGATATGCGTAAGGATAATGGTTCATCGTACCTTCGAGCTTGCCTTAGTGTTTTACTTGTCCATCCGAAGGGTGGGAGACCCGGGGACACTAAGGTAGTGACCTCATACACGGGCGTGGTGCTCGGGTATGCGGGATCCTTCGGATATGCCCGTGCTCCACGGTATTGTAGGGGTAGGCCGCAGAAGCTGATAGCTCTGTTGGTCCACCATGACGTTCCGTCATGTTTAGTGAAGTCCCCCACGTTCGGGTTCGGGGTAGGAGTTCTGAAAGATGTAATGTCCTGGATGTACTCCGGGATGGGACATTCTCCCTGTTATCTCTATTTTCTCGGCACCTGCAGTTCTAAGCATGTTTAGTATGTAATCTTTGCTTGTATGAATAGATGCTATTAGGACATTGTTGTACCTATGCTCCCACTAACCCGTAGGTTTATTCGTTTATTCTTTATTCTGAGTTTGGCTCATGTGTGTGTCACATTACCCCTATTCATATCTTTTATCATGACTTACCCCTATTTATGCTATGGTCTATGACTTATTCATATTGTCTTGCTCTTGTACCAAGTAAACTCTTTACAATCATGCCCTCCTTTGGGAAAAGAAAAATATTGATACTTGAATACTCACCGGGTTGAAATGCCCTGCGCTGGCTTACCCCAACATGTGCTGATGGCGTTTACGCTTTCCGGGGGAGCCTCGGGTTGCCCCGGGATCTTCCCTGCCTCTGCAGAAGGAACATCGGCGGCCAGCTGAGCGAGTTGAGTATCAAACATGTTGTTGAAGCTCAGCTGGTTCTTGAGTGTTGAGGAGATGCCATCCATCTTCATTTGGATAGTCTCCAAGGTTTTGTCATTGCCAACAAGCTTCTTTTGGATTGCTTCGTTGGTCTTTGCTTGGCTTAAGACAATCTCCTTCAAGGAAGGTTGGTTAGGATTAAAACAATTTGAATTACCGTTACCTCCTTGATAGTAAGGGTGCGACTGGTTCCACCCCTGACCTCCTTGTGGACGAAATCCATTGTTGTTGTTCATGAACATGACATCTTCCTAGGTTTTGGGTATCGTTATTTATATTTCCAAAAGGAGGGCATGACTGTAAAGAGTTTACTTGGTATAAGAGCAAGACGATATGAATAAGTCATAGACTATAGCATAAACAGGGGTAAGTCATGATAAAAGATATGAATAGGGGTAATGTGACACACAAACGGGTCAAACTCAGAATAAAGAATAAACGAATAAACCTACGGGTTAGTGCGAGCATAGGCATACAACAATGTCCTAATAGCATCTATTCATACAAGCAAAGGTTACACACTAAACATGCTTAGAACTGTAGGTGCCGGGAAAATAGGGATAACAGGGAAAATGTCCCATCCCGGAGTACATCCAGGACATTACATCTTTCAGAACTCCTACCCTGAACCCGAACGTGGGGGACTTCACTAACCATGACGGAACATCATGGCGGACCAACAAAGCTGTCACCTTCTGCGGCCTACCCCTGCAATACTGTAGAGCACGGGCATATCCGAAGGATCCCGCACACCCGGGCACCACGCCCGTGTATGAGTTCACTACCTTAGTGTCCCCGGGTCTCCCACCCTTCGGATGGACAAGTTAAACACTAAGGCAAGCCCGAAGGCACAACGAACCATAATCCTTACCCAGATCATCTGGCCTAAGCATATAAAGAGTATAACTAATGAAGCAACGAGCTAAGGCATGACATACTACAAGATAGTATAACATGCATGAGCATGATAGACTATCAAGATAACATAACAACCCAAGCTCAGCTCTATAATATGAATAAGACACTGACAAGTTGGATACAAAGTCATACCAAGGACCGAGGATTGCTCTCCGATCCCGAGGACGACTGGATTCGCCAAGAGATTCTAGCCTAGCTCCACTACCCTAGGATTACAAGTCACAAGTGAAAGTAGAGAGGATGGCTCCAAGTGTGGTGTGTTGAAATGGGTGTGAGGGCCTTCTTTTATAGCTCTTGAGATCGGTTGCCGCCATCTCTAAGTATGGAAACATTGATAACCGACCTTGGGAGGATCAGATCAAGCTTCCCGCCAAAGTGCACCTAGACGGGCTACAGGGAGGGTGCGGCCGACCCCCTTGTGCCGCCTCTCGCCACCGCCTTTGGTCGTGTCAGTGGTAGGTGGGCCTAGGTCTTATCTCTTGGGTGTTTGCCGCCATTTGACATCGGTTTGGTCTGGTAAGTGGGCCCTTCTTGTAAGTGTGTCACAACGGATGATCTTCTATGCATGTCTAGTTGCGTATTCTTCGTGTTTTCTTCTTATTGCGGACTTGTATCCCTGAAAAAGGTAGATAAGCAAAACAACTATGGAGCTAGGTTAGTGATACAAATATGTGAGTAAGAGACATGGTTTTCCTTTGCTTGTGAGTATCGTTGACGGTCGAATTTTGTATTTAAGGACCGTCAACACACGTTAGCAAGCACCAGTAGTCATCAGGTCTTTCTCAATCACCGGAAGTCAGAATGAAGAGCCAGCTTCGGAAAGAATGCGGCGTTCGCGCTTCCCGCTATCAAACTGCACGCATCCCCCGAAACGACCACCAATGAGCTTCGCATCTGCAGCATGCAGCTCCTTGGCAACAGAAGCAGGGTCTTCGGTGCTTACAAAGACAGCTTCGCTATCAGATTTGCTGCTGCCATGCTCAATGGTGCCATGCCCTGATGGAGATACGCGGGTACCAGTGGAGCCAGCTGGTTGCGGCCCCGAACCTACGGCCTTCAACGATGAAGAAGAACCGGAGGACCCGGACGACTGGGCGCTAAGGGCGGCAGCCTCATGAGGCTTCGTTGCACCCGGAGCAGATTCCACAACATTAAAAATGTCAACTTCGTCATCACTTTCGGGTTCCATCGCGCTCAGCTCAACAGCGACAACCTTTCGAGAGGTCGGGGGCGGTGCCATCGACGTAGGTTCCGCCGCAATGGGGTCCTCTGAGTCTCCTACACGGTCTTCTGAATCCCTCTTTGATTGTAATGGGGAGGCCGAGAACCAAGCTATTGGCACTCCTTAGCCTTTACGGACTAATCCGCAAGCGCACCGATACCGATGTAGCTTTCACCAGGTTGTTTACCTGGGATATCGAATCCAAGGAATGGATGACACAACCACTCCTAGAACTATTCAACCGGACCCACCTAGAGAGAGGAGGTAAGAGGGTAGAGGCCTTAACTTCAGTTAGCCAACTCATTACCTAGATAACTAGTAGCTAAACTCTGCTTCGGCGGTTGGGGCGGAAGGACCACAGACTGAGGGAGAAATGGGGGGTCCAACTCGGCAACCGATCTACTGCTATGAAAACACCCAAACGTGGTGGACTACAAGGGACGGACAGGGCTGTCACCACCTGCCACCTACCACATCAGTTCCGTGGGGTGGAACACAACCCAAGATAACTATCAAGCCTAAGCACCACGCTTCAACTATCCAGTTACTGATTTCCGCCTCACGTTAAGGCAAGAAGAAACCCCAAATGGCCAGGCTTGCTGAGCCATGCATACAAGGGATCCCGCAGATGAAAGAAGTAAACTAACTAGGTACTGAAAGTAAGGAGAATAACTAGCGAGACACTGAAGATAAACGAGTAACTTACTTTGATAATATTCCCCTAAGGTGGATACAAAGTGGAGAAGGACCACGAGAAAATCCCGGCTCCTTTCCTAGCTCGGCTCTTGCACAAGCTCTCACCTCACACTCTCCCTATTCTACACTCGAACCGAAGCTACTAAGAATCTCAGTTCTCTCTTGGATGGTGTGTCTTACAAATGAGAAATGGAGCTCTATTTATAGCAGCTAGAGGTCGGTAACCGGTGAAAGGCGTCAAGCCAACGCGACCTTGGCGGTTATCGTAGCTTCCACGCGAAGATGAGCTTCAGAGAGTGACACTTAGCACCGCCTTTCGCGTGGACGTCCCTGATCGCTTCCTGAGGTCGGTAACAATTGCTTTTTAGTTAAGCAACGGTTTTGGACATGCATGTGGGCCCTTTGATCCGTGTGTGAAGCCTTTTGAGTCCTCGGATCAAACCGACTTGAAATGCACGATAAATGATCCTCCTGGGTGTGTTTCTCAACTTGTGGATTAGTGACGTGGCCAGAGGAGACAGAGCCAGGCCGGCCGGCCTGGGATTTCTCCCAAATCGGCCCAATTTCGCACACTAAGTTCCTGGAATGATAAATGCAATAAAACTTGTGGAACTTGTTAGTGTGGTTAGTTTTAACTCAGATTTGTCTTGTAAACAATGAAAATTGGAGGAATGGTTGCGGTAAAAATCATTGAAATCGACCGCCAACACACCCCCACACCTAGACTTTTGCTCGTCCCGGGCAAAATAATCAAAATAGAACCCGGGGACTAAGCAAGTCTAGGGTCATGATCCTCAAAGAATTTTGGATATGTTTCAAAGCTTGTTCCTCATACCTTGGATTTTAGGTGGCTAATGCCTTCTCTTCCACCTATTGATCTCCGGAACAAGTCATCACGAACCCTGATTTCCTTTATTCCTAGTACCTAAAGAAATTCTTTCAGAACTTCGAGGCATACTCTTGTTCACTCAAGGCACTCACTCACTTATATCGAGGTACGGATCTTTTGATACCTCACAAACTTCCTCCTACTTGTAAGGCTAATATGAGGAGCTCGGGTAGGGTTTGATTGCACATTCTATATCTCCTTTGTTGCAAGATCAAATATTTTGTCTCATAGAAACCAAGTGTCCTGAGAAACATAGTCATGTGCATGTGTTCAACTGATTGTCCTTTGGTGGTAAGTACTCGAGCGTTAACCATCTCCCCTTTTCTTTTTTTTCGACTCAAGTCGGATGGCTTTCCTGACATGGTTTCTTTTCTTTCAGGGGCATGGTGAGCTGCTTGAGGATCACACTCTTTTAGGACTTTCAGATTTTGAACATGTACGTGAGTGACTACGAGTATCAGTGTGCACAAAGTTCTCAAGAGGCGAAAAGATTTGATCAAACTCAAGTGTACAGAAAGGCTATGTGGGGCTCAAAAAGATTTTGTATGTATATATGGCTTTGGATGGGAATTGATAGCCAAGAGTTGCCTCTATGTTCTGATAAATTCTCCAGAACTTTGAACTCAAAAAACCAGTGCTTGCAAATCATTATATCACAGAAATCAATAAGCAGAAGATTAGGCAATCCTAATCATAAAATTCCAAGGATTAGAGTACTTTGCAAGCGAAATAAGATTCAATCATTCTTTGATTTTTATGCAAGGAATTCGCCTCTTCCTGTTTGGTTTAATCAAATTTTAATTTTTTTAGTAGAAAAATAGATTTGAACCAAAGGCAGGAAGGACTAAGTTAAAGGGGTCGCAAACCGTCGTGGCGAGGAGGTATCGCGCTAGCGGCTGCCAGGTGGGGCCAGCCAGCATGGTAGAGGCCGGCCGGCCTGGCATAGTGGCCCCTGCCCGAAAGGCAGCTCCCACAGGGTCAGGCTCGGTCTCATCGTGATGGTGCATCGTGCCTTTTGCACTTTTCTTGTACTCTCAGGCTGGCCGGCCTGGTTCAAGCCGCCCAGCTCAGGTTCGGGTTGAAACATGCTTGTTTTCACGTGGTGGGTTTGTGACACTCTGGAAACCTGCGAATCTTGCTGCACTTCGACGAATTGTTAATCCAGGGGTGTGTGGTTGACACACAAGTGTGTATCAACCGCTCAAAGCAAACATGGTTCAAAGTTAATTCCTTTTTATTCAATTCAAAAGTGGGGTGCTGCAGAGAATACAAAAGGTTGGAAATAAAAATTGAAGGGAAATAAAGAGCAGCACCTAAAATCTAATCTAAAATCCTAATCTAGCCTATCCTCGGGTCCGGGACCCTGTAAAGGTCCTCATGCCCGGTGGCCTTCGCAAGGCGTTTAATCTTGGAGCTTAACGCCTTGCGAACGACATCACCTTGTCATCGAGATCCATATGCTCGATCTCAGACTTGGCCATGCGCTCATCCATATTGTTCAATTTAATCTTGAGCGCATCGAGCTGCTCCCGTAGCTCCTTCACCTCATCCCGCTCCTCAGGATCCTCCTCCTCCTCATCGCTGCTATAGGCGTGGATTTCTGGAGGGCCACAGATTGGAGGCGGCGATCGGAAGCGTCTCACTGATCTAGTGCTAGATTCAGCGGATTCTCTCTCGCCACGGTCCAATGGTGGCGAGAGAACCTTCCCAATCCCCACCTGCCCGCGCACACGGTAGCGTGGAGGGCTTGGGCTGGCCGGAGTGTACTTCGGCAAGTGTGGCTCAACCACCTGCAGCGCTGCAACACGTGCAACGCCCCCTCACGGTAGCGTGGAGGGCTTGGGCTGGCCGGAGTATACTTCGGCAAGTGTGGCTCAACCACCTGCAGCGCTGCGACACGTGCAACGCCCCCTCCCGAAGACGAGGGGATGATGCGCTTGCCAATCGCCTTCCGCCGGGACAAAACCCCCATGGTGGGACGTGTCGGCATGCGCGCACCAATGCGCACCAGGGTTCCTTCTCCTGGGCTTCTGGAGGGGGACTCGGCGCGACGGGGCAATGATCGGCGCGAAGGTGAGGGGCCGGCCGGCCTGGGGTCTGTTCCCCCGGCCCCCGGGCTGTGAGGGGACGGCTCCGGCGAACTCCTGCGCGTCGATGATCTAGAGGCTGCTTGATGTTGTGTGGGTTTGGGTGGAATTGGAAGGCTCCAAGGGCATCCCAGAGACTCTGGATGCCTACTTGGGTGTCGTGGGGGAAGGCGACGACGACATGGTCGTGATCTCGAAGGGATTTGGATTCTCAAGGAATCGAAGGTCGAAAGGCTTTGGGGTGAAGAAGAACAGGCGCCTTTCGGTATAAAACGAGGGTGTACTGATCGGATCCCCTAGAATTGCCGACGAGGGAAACGGATAGACAAATCCAAAATTTGAAACATCGCGAACGGGCACGGAGCCAGGCCGGCCGGCTTGGTAGAGGCCGGCTGGCCCCACCTTGTCAGGTGTGGGCTCCGGTCTTCGCGAAAGTTCTTTTCCTCCTCGTGCTCTTCTGCTTTCCTGAGGGTTTTGGCTAGAAAAGGTGGAAAGAAAAGAAAAGAAAGGAAAGAAAATAATCTATCCTAGGATACGACCTCTTTAAGGTCCGGCGATGACCATAGACGAGTTTTGTAGCTCGGATAACTCGTAGACGTCTATTTCTTCGAGTTCCGGTATTTCGGGCTCGAGAAATATTTTCAATCCTTGGCCATTGGCCTTGAAAACATTTCCGTCATCGTCCTGGAGGGTTATAGCGATGTGATCGGCTGCGTTTATAACTAGATAAGGACCTTCCCACTTACTCCTAAGCTTACCATGACCAAACAAACGAACGCGAGAATTAAAGAGAAGTACTTTATCTCCCGCTTTGAATTGCTTGATCTTGATACGATTTTCATGCCATCTTTTTGTGGAAATTCGCCTATTTCCTGATGGCTTCCAATCAGGGAATTTGAGAAGTTTCCCTAGGAGGGGTCAGGGGCGGGGGAGGGAGATGGACTGCTAGCCCGCTACGGTTTCCGGTGGTAGGAGGTGATTTTTATACACAATGAGAAAGCAATCTCAACCGTGGGATGAGTGATGGATGGATAGAAAAGTTTGGCCGTGCATGTGTACTCAAAAAATGGCCCAGTCTCAGATTTTTCGGCCCATTTAGTTTTTTGTTTTTATTTTCAACTAATTAAGCATCTTTGTTAAGGTACACACAAAAATAATAATCGCACATATATATATATCAATAGATTTTTCAGATATATTATACTGCATATAAGTTGTCTTGTAGAAGTTTTAATAATTTTTGAACGCATTTACTATTTTCAATAATTTAAATTATTTTTTGCATGTTTTATTGAAATCCAAATGTATGTTAGGATAAATTCAAACTTCTATCTCCAAATGATCATATAATAATTACAATAATATTCTAAATATAGTTTGAAAATTTTAAAATTCTAAAATAATTTTATGAAAGTGAGACCATATATTGTTCACAAAATGATACATCTCCAATATAGTTTCTTATAACTCAAGGTGAACTTTAAGGTTTGCATACCTCATAACATTTTTAAACTCGTATGCACCTCAAATTTTGACACAATCATATATTTCTCATAATATTTGGAAATATGAAGTTATATTAACAATTATTTCGGAAAACATGTGTTATATATATTAAAGTTTAAGAAAACAAGCCATATGAAAAAAAAATCTAAAAACTAGTAATTAGAGTACAAATAAACACCACTAAATAAAAGATATTGATTTTAGAAAATTTAGCAAAAAGAACGATCAAATTTGGTGTTCATATAAGGGATAAATACCAATT
This sequence comes from Panicum miliaceum, assembly GCA_032594955.1. Classification (NCBI taxonomy): domain Eukaryota; kingdom Viridiplantae; phylum Streptophyta; class Magnoliopsida; order Poales; family Poaceae; genus Panicum; species Panicum miliaceum. Next base: position 50,465,450 of record CM064058.1, on the reverse strand, counting down.
ACAAACTTTAATTCTAGATTAAAAAGAAAAATATGAACCATGTCTTCTTCACCTCACTCTAGATGATGCAATTTTCCTATGAGTTGCACATAAACCGACAAGAAAATTAGTATTTTCCTATGAGTTCTATAATAACCGACAAGGAAATTGTAATTTTTCTGTGAGCACAGGAAACCGACAAGAAAATTAGCATTTCTCTGTTAGTTTTTGTGGTACCGTCAAAATAGGTGGGCGACACACAGGGAAATTTCAGTTTCCAGTAGTGCTAAGAGTCGCTGATGCTTCCTATACCTATATATCCTTCTTGCACATATGTTTGTGTAATGGTTTGCAAGCAGGCAGCTTATGAACAATCTAGCATATATTTCCTGTTTTAGTTATAGAGGGGATTAAGTTGGTGAATGGAACACCACATGAACTAAGCAGTAGAACAGTGCCCCTGTTGAGAACGAACTTATATGGAGCCTCGCAAAGAAAGGAAATAATAAGGGGGTGAAGGAGAGGAACTAAGGTGGGGGTTGGAACAACACTGAAGCTTTGCTCAGAACAAATCATCCCTTTTTAAGATGGAGCCCAGATTGCGTTCACGTGCTTTTTCAATATTTTAAATAGAGGGCTATAGGATTTAGCAGCACAGTCCAAAAAGCGCTATTAATATTGCTACAGCCCGCTATAGCGTGCTATTTCAACTACAGTGGCCATAGCAGCAAATCCGCCAAACTGCTATATCGCCGCTATAGCATCATGTGCTTCCAGGGCACTAATAATGGGGCAGGCCCGTGTACTAGCTATATATGTAGGCAATGTGAGGGAGGGCTTGGAAGGGGTATGATTTGAGTTGTTATGAACACATCGAATCTGAACTAAGCATTCCTCTACAATTCTTCTCCAGATTATGCCTCCTCTGATTCCTGAATTTCAATACATAGAATAAGAGAACTAGCCATCTTATTATGCTTGAGATTTTACTCATAGTAATGGTCAGATGCACAAAGTAAACCATCAGTAGACCGAATTAAAGATTATGGAAGATGTGATCAGTACCACCCAGGTGCCCTAGTCAATCAGCACTACTTATCATGCCCAAGAAAGCTACTTCAAAAACCCATTCCATGATATTTTAGAAGATTCAATGCTCCAGATGTGGCTTCATTCTTCCAAGCCCCACCTCATCTCCTCTTACCACCCTACTTTTATTTCCTTTTCTTATCGCTAGGTAATATATAAGTTTGTCATTCTAAACGGCAGCTCTGCTCTACTACTTGGTCATGTTGTTGCTTGACTTCCATGAACCCACCTAACCCCCTCCGTAACTTGCACATAAACATGGTCAACAAAGCACATGTCTTTGTCATGGGGTCAGGTGCTCCTCCTCACTGCCATGGTGTCCACCGTTGATATGACCGTGCGGCAACAAAGCACAAAGCCCGGTACAGGGACTAGGACCACAAGAAAAATATAATGGAAGCAAAGGATTACTAAGATATTAAAATCCGATAGCTTGATCATGCAGGCCATATTACGGACAAGCAAATCCACTAGCATACGCAGATCTTGAGGTACCATGGATCAAACAGATGTTGACAGAAGGGCTGGTAATGGATTATCTCCCAAATACCGTCTTAACAATGTAACTCAGCTCTTAATCATTCTTAGCTCAAATTTCAAGCTAAATTTTTAGACTCTACCACCCCTAGATGATAGTGGTGGACATGCCCTAATTACTATAAATATGATTTGAGAAATATCGTCATAGTAATAACCTTCTAGTATAGGCAACGTGCCATGTAAAAATGGGCTTAACTAGACATTCGAGTGTGTTTTGTGAATAACTAATCCAATAGTTTGCAGTTTGAGTATCAGAAATCAACATGACAACAATTGGATGAAAGAGAATTGGATATTGTGCTAGACATTTAACTCGCAATGGACAGATGCATAAAGTAATTAAACCATCAATAATAGCAAATCAAGTGATAATTAGGTGGCGCACATATTGATTATACCTGCAACCCCTGAATTAAACTTTTTGGAACATGACATCGCTATGGCACTAGTCACATTATTTACTTTTCTTTCTCAGGTTCCATGTATATAATAAGTTCTTCGTCCTCAACAGCAGCACTGCTCTACTGCTTGGGTTCATGTATTCCATTCACCCACTTAGTCCCCTCTGTATCTTTGCACAAAAGAATACGTTAGACTGCTCATAAGCTAGTTAATCGTCTGACCTTGTGTTGTATGCCTGTTTGCAAACTATTATGCACACATGTGTCCAAGAAGGTTAGATTGGTATGGAAGCATCAGCAACTCTCAGTCCACCATAGAGGAGACGAGCGGATCTAGAGCTTGTTATTGGGGTATGTAGACCCGACCAAATTTCGTAATTCCTTAACTAACACTGCTACAAAAAATATTTGTATTGACAGTCAAAACGTATTTGTGCTGATGATTTTAACACACGCCAGCAACTTTGTGCTGGTGGGTGCACGTTGTGCTGGTGGTCATCTTAAGCGTCCGCCAGCACAAATCAATTCCAATCATTTTAAAACTTTAAAATGAAAAAACAAAACAAATTTTTTTTTCACATTTTACGAAAAAAGAGACCTCTCGCTTCCCGTGTTCCTTCCTTACCGTCTCACCTATGCATTACATCTTGTATTCCAAGATATGCTATCCTTTTGATATCAATATTATGAATTTTATATTGTACTTTTGGCACTCTAAATGATCCTAAATTAAAAGTTGTCAACTACAAAGTTTTAGATCTCGTCGAGCACTATCACATCAGTATAAAGTTTATCTTCATCCAAGGTTGTTTAAAAAAATTGAAAATTCAAATTTTCATTTTTAAAATTAGATTTCAGAAATAGTAACGAATATTTGGCCTAGTAAATGATCTCAAACGAAAATTTTATAACTAGAAAGTTTTAAATCTCCTCGAACTCTATAACTAGGATTAAGGTTTGTTTTCGTCTTGTCCATAACTTAGATATAAGGTTTTAACTTTGATTTGAGAAACGGTGATGAATATTTAGCCCAGTAAACAATCTTGAATGTAAATATCATCAACTACAAAGTTTTAGATCTTGTCGAGCTCTATAACTTTCATATAAAATTTGTCTTCATCCGACTTCATATGAAATAATTATTTAATTTTTTCTTAAGATAAAAATGATTTGTGCTCGTGGTCAACATAAGCAACCGCCAGCATAAATACCTCATATTTGTGCTGGTGGTCGCTTAAACCAACCTCCAGTACAAATCGATTTGTGCTGGCGGTTGGTTATGACGACCGCCACAATTGTGGAGCTAACCCCGGTGATCTTTCAGGCTGGCTTCCAAGTACCAGGCCAAGGAAGCTAGATGGCGATAATAATCTAGCTTAGCCATAATTGTTTGAATCTGTTTACATGACTGTCTATACTAAGCTATTACGTAAGTAGAAAAAACTGGCAATGAATAATGAAAGGTTGTATCAGCAAGTTTGCAACCACAACTGAGTAATCAATTTCGAGCTTTGAACTGTATTCTAAGATGATAGAGCTTTTGGTGATGGCTGATATCAGTGTTCGGTTGCCAAGCGCAAAACAAAGGGGTGAAAAAATGGCCATCAACAACCATTTCATCTCAATCATAAAGAAAATGACACTATGTAAGGAGCTTACTAAGGAGACACCATTACCGGAGACGCGGTTTTGAGCCGCGTCTCCTTTGCATCAATGGAGACGCGGCACGACTAAACCATCTAATTTGGACTAAACCAACCTATGAACTGCGAAAAGACCAAACTACCACTCACTATGATCATGTAGGTACAACAACACTATAATCCAAGGGTGAAAGGGATATTTCTATATTTCTATATGTGTCCTACCTAAAGTTTAGTCCATGAATCCGATCCTAAAGTTTAGTCTAGACTAAACTTTATTCCATACTAAAGTTTAGTTTATATATATATATGAAATATTATTTCATGATGAGTATTTTCCATCTAATTAAATTGGAATTTACAAGCAAGCACTAATAGATCACACTTGTCCAGAAAATTCTAGTAGCATTTCATAGGCCCTTTCTTCCTATCAGTGGAAATCATAAACAACCGACCCTAGAAAGCATTTTTACTGGCTGTCCTCTTAAGGAACTACGCTGAACACAGAGGACACCTAGTTTTGATGGGACGTGTGTGGAGGAGAAGCATCTCATGGACTTCAAGGATGAGATGAAGGCCTTCTTTTAGGGGCTTGTCACATCTTTAACGTGACAATGCTATGTGTTTCTATGTATGATGGATCGGAAAAAAAATTGCTGTTGAACACTTCCCTCACTTGTGTCATAAGAAATGCAACATTATTCCCTATAGAGTTAAGCTATCTACGAACCGACCACCTCTGGAAAATAAGTGTGGTGGTAATGAAGGCTATTTAGTTTTACGTTATAGTTTAGTTAAAAATATTTGATTACTTGTCTATCAATACCTTAATTAGACATGTAATATTCGTTGTAGTGGCCAGGAGGAATTGATTGAGAATTGTCTCAATGTCCATGCAAGGAGATATACATATAATTGAATTACCCTTTTCAATAGGTTCTTATGTATGCTTTAATTTCTCTACTAAACAAGAAGCAAAGTAGGCGAAAGTAGAATATTTCTACTGCGAGCCTAGTCTTTGGGGGTAGTGTGCAAGCTAGTGTAGATCTAACAACTAACTGAAACCCAGCCTCCATGCCCCTTTGAGTCCCCAGTTTGCTTTATTGATATTGTACCTCAGAACATGTGCCACATACATAGTGGAATGCATAACTAAAAGTCAACATATATTGTAATGACATTTGATGTCAATGTCATTTTCATGTTAGAATACTTCATTACCTTTTGGATTCATCAAGAAAACTATGCCCTCATAGATGTAAATGAATCACTGAGTTGTCCTTTAACCACTCAAGTTGGATTTACAAACTTGCCCTAGCGTGAAGTTGACGGCTGTTCTCTTCTCTTCATCTATAGATTCATTAATCCATGCCAAAATGTTAGTTAAAAATGATTCGGTATGTTCTGACCCCTGATCGGGCCCAAAGGCCATACGAGTAATTGGCTTTGTTGTTGACAGTCATTGCTTGGTTTATTACTCATGTGCATCATGCACTGTACTGTCTGCGCATTACTAAATCTAAAAAATAAAAAACACCTGAAAAAACCAAAAAGTTATTTCCTTAATCTAATAAAACAAGCAACATGATTACATGTTGATGCAAGGACCTTATTTCCGCCCTTATACTGCTGGCCACCAATCTTTTCCTTCTTTTTTGTGAGCATTATCCATTCCCTGCTTGTGAGCCAACTACTTCCCGAGTCCTTGCACTACTACAACATCTTCATATTCATATATGCTTCACCTCCATCACAACACTACACACAAAAAAATGTCTCCCGTATTCACACATTCATGAAGCAAGTTACAAATAAGCATTTTCTAGGAATGGTATGTATCAGCAAGTTACAAATAACCAATATTCCAAAAAGTGCCTCTCATGGATGAGCTCGGGCTTGCTATGGTATGGTGGCGGGAGCAGACCGCCTGCCAGAAGAAGCTAGAGGTTTTCATCCCGGTTGGGCTATAGAGGCCAATCATCACTACAGGAAAACTGAGCATTCGTCCATTTAATTAGTACCGGTTAACTTTTGGTCCGATACTAAAGTTGCTCTAGAGCCGTTTTAGTACCGGGTCCAAATTTAAAATCCCTCGAAGCCATTTAAGTACTAGGTCAAGACATCGGTCGGTACTAAATATCGCATTTTAGTACCGGCTGATGTTTTGGTTCGGTACTAAAATGACGCAGTAATTTACTACCGGTCAATGGCACCACCCGGTCTAAATGGGAATCTGTGACATGAACTATGAAGAACAAAGAATCAAAATTAACAAGAAGCTTTGAAGTCTTTAACCTGGAATAATTGTAACTAGAAATCATCACAGAAGAATACGAAGGTGGGGAAACATAAAATTTTGTAGAGAAAATTTCCTCTATGGCATTGAAAATTTAACTCATCCCCTCTATGCCTTCAATGCCATTGAAAATTTAACTCCATCCCTTCTATAGCATTGTTGTCACATGGCAGTTAAGTGAAGGTCAAAAAGACAATATTACCCCTGTAGGGAAGAGAAGAAATGTTTATCTTACTATCCCTTCTATACCATTGCAGTTAACAACACTATTCAGAAAATCATTGTAATCTTCAGTTTTATCATAATGCATCATTATGTGTCCACAAAAGCGTGCCTCGACGAATGCTATTGTAATTTGTATAAGTACATAGAAGATATATGAGGAGGTCAACTATATGTTGGTGAGCAACAAGTGGCCATGCAGAGGGGCACGGAATTGTTGCATGCCTTTAACCAGTCGGCGATGCAGCCCCTATGGAACTCGTCTTCACCACATCTAAAGAACAGTTAACTTTTGTTTTCTCGCGAGACTATAAAGAACAGCCAACTTCTTTGTGATGTTTCACTTTCTTTTGGTCCATCATTCTATTAGACAGTAATGCACTATATAAAAAAATAATGATGGTCCTTTAATTTATTCTGTTAATGATCTTCTATAATTTCAGCGTTTTGAGTGATCCATGCCAATCATTGCTTCCATCGCCATGGGCTCCGACTGTTACATATGGTCTTTGCTACTGTTACTAGAAGGTAAGAGTTCAAATCAACCCGAGCCATTGAATATTAATAGATATAAAAAGAATTAACTAAAGAGAAAAAAAGAAACAACTAACCATCCTAATCATCACAGTGTACACACAAGCTGCTTCATTCCATGGATATAGGAGGAACGTTTGCATGTACACATGCATGATAGTCTATATCCCCTGTTTTGTGAGGATTCAACTATGCACACAAGATTATTGTTGGATCACAAGGAAGACGTCCAAGTTTTTTTTTTTGCGAAAAAGGAAGACAAACTGATTGAAGGTCTAATGCAAGACATAATATATCATGCTAAGTTGTTCATAAAAAGAACGCTAGGGGTCTATAATAATGTACCTATCTTCCTCTCGTATAGTACTTCACTCAAATTAACTTTGCATTTGCGAATGAGAATGTGTGAGGTTGTTTGTTGTTTTAAGAGAACAAAAAAGGTTGCCAAGTTTTGTGATGCACATTGTCACGTTAGATCATGTTGGCATGTGAGATCTAATAGGTTGTTTTCTTTATCTATTCTATGTTTCTAAAATAAATAAATGTAATAATAATATTCATCTATTACGTCCTAGATGGTAATAGGCTATATGTCAGATCTAATTAAATGCGCAAGGCCCACAATGGGGAAAACAGTTCCTACCTTTAATTTTGTTGAGAGATGAAATGTATATTGCAATTTTTAGTCGGTAAGACATAGAAATAGAATTACGATTCCCCTTATCCTACTTCAATTGATCCACCGGCTGCCCTACTTCAGGGTCACAGGATCCTATATAATGACTGCAGTAAGCTGACTTCTCTACTTGGATATAGCACTGCTGCACGGTTTTCCCTCAATCGCCCACATCTACCTACATCCACAAGGATAGGAATGAGAATCATCAGCAATTTTCCTAATACCATTGCTTTCTACAGGGGAGGGTCCTCATGAAGGATGATCCGTCTTCTGTATAGTTAGCCTGTTCTACTTGGGTCCATCTAATTAAATGTTGGCAGGTTGGCATGTTTTTAAGTCGGATCTAATTAAATGGACGCCTCGCAATTGTCTCATAGTACCCTAGAAAATCGCGTTTGTTTATCATAGGCATGCAAGAATACTCATGCGCCACCACTTGTCTGATCTGTGGCAACATGGAGACAACAGCGCCCATGCACCTATTCACTTTATTTGCTCCCCGAGGCAAACATTGTACTGAATCCTAAGTTCCTACATGCCAAACAATCTTTACATGTCAGTAATATTTCCTACCTTTGAAGATCCTTAAAAAAAGGTTTCGGGCTGGGAGGGAAATTTTGAAGATCCTAACAAACTCTGAGGCGCTCCCCACTAGTCTGTAATAGCTTTTAATTAAAGCTTGCAGTAGCATTAGTACTTTCTAGCAAATCCGCCCGTGCATTGCTATGGGAAACCATATAAATATATTGATTAGCATAAAAAATGTATATATGATACGTAATATGTATTTATAATAACATAGTGGTCGAGGACTTTAATATTTTTCTTTTTTACTCGCCAAGCGCTAATTCTAATTAATTTTCAACTTTTAACTGAACATACAGTCACCTAGATTCTGATTATAATTTCGATTGACGGACCAAGGAATGATGCCTTGCTTTAGTAATAGTAGAGTTCTGGTTAAGACCTCTGTATGGGTGATGTGGATGAGAGAAAATGTCTAAAAAAGAATCTGTGACAAAAACTTTGTAATTTTGTTGCATTATGAGTAATGAAATTCAGGCTAGGCCCCGCAATGCGAAAAAATAGTTCCTTCCTTTAATTTTATTGAGAGATCAAATGTATATTGCAATTTTTAGGAGGTAAGAAATAGAAACAGAATTACGGTTCCCCTGATCCTGCTTCAATTGATCCACCCGCAGGCCCCACTTCATGGTCACACCATGCTATATAAAGGTTATCATTGTAGCTAATAGCTAGCAACACTACTGCTTCAATTCAATTTCAATTTTAATGTGATTCTTTGATCTTTCTTTCTTAAATATCCAGAATGTGGTTGACTGCAGTAAGCTGTCTTCTACATGGATATAGCATTGTTGCACGGTTTCCCCTCAATCGCCCACATCTACATACATCCACAAGGATAGGAATGGGAATCATCAGCAATATTCCTAATACCACTGCTGAGCGCAACACTGCATGAGCATTCTTCAGTGGAGGGTCCTCATGAAGGATGATCCGTCTTCTGCAGATAACATGTTCTACTTGGGTCCATATCTAATTACACACCCTGGTGTTCTGCCTTTAGAATGATGGTTTTCTACTAAGACGGTCCTTTTTCTGCATCATTGTATATGCCAGTCAATGTATGTCTTGTTACCTTTAGCATTTTAGTTCACTACTACAGAAATGATTGGTAGCAACGCTCCCTTTTTTTCCAGAGACGGGTCAAAATGTAACTCGTTCCTACAAAAGAAGCGCGGTTACTGTAGCAGCAGACCCTCCCATCACCCGCCCCTGAAAATGGGGCTCATTTTTAGGGGCGGATGATGGCGTCAACAGCCTCTAAAAATGGAATTTTCAGGGACGGGTGGCGCCATCACCCGCCCCTGAAAATTGACTCATTATTAGCGGCGGGTGATGGCACCACCCGCCTCTGTAAATTTATTTTTAGGGATAGGTGACGTCATCACCCACCCCTAAAAAGACCCATAAAAATCTGGGCACCCCCTTCTTGTTCCTCTCGACAGCACAGTGTGCTTACTCGGGGGAGGTGCTGCCCGAAAATCCTAAAAAAGAAAAAAGGGGAGGGGAGGTTTTAAACTTGATTTCCTTTGAGTTGGGGGCTCTAGGAGGTAAGTTGATGCTAATCCAATGTCATTTCTTAGCTTTTAGAATAGTTTAAGGCTCAAATGTAGCTCTCTTACCTCTAGCTAGATCTAGATCTCCATGGTGTGGATTTGCAATTTGGGGCTCCATTTGTGAAACGAACCGGATCTTCGGAACGAGGACCTGACTCCCTATATCATTGTGATAGTCCCTAGATCAGCAGCGATCACATACAGAACTCATTTCAATTACATATCACAGTCATACATCTCGACATTTCATTACATGGGTTTAATATTTAAAAAATCCAGAGGATTGTGATACAAGTTTCTCAGTACAAGCCCCTTGGGCTAAAAGGGAAAACAGAAAGCGGAAACGATAGCTAGTCTTCAAGGCCGTCATTTATCTTGAGGGGTAGCATCTCTCCACAGGCATGACTTGAGCGTAGCACGAATTATCCTTAGAGCTTCACTTCACCTAGTGTGGATCACCGTTTCGTATCCTGCATCTACCAACTATCCCCAAGGAGTGGGATAGGTTCACGTCACCATCCGTATGCAAACTTTAAGTGGAATGCATAAGGTGTTTAAGCAAGTCAAGGATAAGGCTGAGGTTTTTCCTATGCACGCAGCAAGCAAATATATATAATCATCCAACACACCTCAACTCGGCCATCCTGGCTCTCCAGGTTCCCGAGGTACTCACACCTCCAACTCGGACCATCCTGGCACTCCAGGTTCCCGAGGTACCCAAATCTTCCAAACCCATCAAGTCGGTGCGAGAACTCCCTCTCCTCGCACCTCAACTGCCCCAGGCAGGAAAACAAGTCTAAGAGAGGTAGAAAACAAGTAACACTAACTATGAAAGCGAAGTCGGATCAAGAGTTGTACATGACCGAGTACGCGGCTTTACGTATAGTTTTCACCCTGTAGGGGTTGTACACCTGGACCCACTTGAGTGGCAGCCAGCGAGGGATCAGCCCACCAACATACGAAACCACGGTCAACGAAACTAGCTGCAACGGCCCCCACCCTGCCTTCCCAGCTTTGGGATGTTTCCTCCCGTAAGAGGTTGCCCCGGGACTGTGAAGCCTTCTACACCAGGTCCCACAAGACCCTGCAATTCAGGGGAGGCGAGGTCAGCACCTCCTCCCCTTACACTGATACCTATCCTCCTACAGGCATGGTGCCGCGCGTCACTAGCTCGGACCGGATCTGCCCTCCCTCATAATAGATAAGTGGTGTGCACGTTTGACATATTCCCATCTCTAGGTCCACTAACTCGGGCCTTAATTACCGAGGCGAGATCCTCCCACAATGACGTATCCGTCGCAACTGTCCGTCAATGGCACCCATCACAGGTATAGCCTATCAACTCCTCCTCCATTGTCCACAAAGGACCCCACATCCACAAAGGACCAGCTTGTCCATCCAGAATATGTGCTCGCCACAGGCACTCCGTAGGGTGTGCCCAACGCACACCCCAAGCCCTTGATCAGAAGATCAACTTAAGTCTCTCTCGCCCAAGCTAGATTCCATCCCCCAATTCCTCAAAAGAATCTCCACACACACCAAGACTATAACACAAGTCCCACACATGCTCATACACAAGTAGCCAAAGCATCTTTTATTTCAATCAAGGAATCATATAGGATCACAAGGAATCTAGGTAAAAAGTAGGCTATGCAGGTTCATTACAAGTTATCACATTTAGGAGCAATAGAAAATCTAGCATAAATGCCTAATGGGTATTCAGTCGTAGATGGGCGTGAACCTGATGGTTCTTCGTAGTTTCTTCTAAGTCTTCTGGTTGACCGGTAAACGGTCAGCGGTCAGCGGGGGCCTCTGGTCAGTGGGGTCCGCTGGTCAGCCTAAGCATGAGGCTGACACGTGGGCCCCCTGGGCCAGTTTTAAAAAAAAAGAGAGAACGGAAAAAAATTACTCCGGGGTCCTTGGGCTGATTTAACTTTTGTGCCGGCTTAGTTGGCCCACAAGGCTCAGCTAGGTTCATCCTAGGCGGCTAAGAAGCTTGGCTTGGTCGGTGGGCCGGATCGTGCCTCGGTGCAGGCCGGCTAACGTTTCGGCTCGGCCCGCGGCTTGCAGGCCAGCTCAGTTATAGGCTGGCTTAGGCGCTGGTGTGGACTACGGCCCACACGTGGATCTCTCTCACTCCCTCCCTCTCTCTCTCTCTCTCTCTCTGATCGGTGGGTCCCGCTTGTTGGCGCCCCTTCCTTCATCTACAGTTGGGTCCCAAGAGCTGGCTTCCTCCCTTCTCTCTCTTGCAGTTGACAAAAATGGCCCACACATCGGCGTCTCCTTCCTTCCACTGGCGTCTGGGTCCCGTGTGGTAGCGGCTGTTCACCTCCTCCTTGTCGTTGTCGGCACGGGTCCACCTGTCAGCTCTCTCTCTTACGTGCTGGCCCCGCAGGTCAGTGGCCTCCACCCGTCCACTGACGGGTGGGACCGGGGAGTCGGTGGCTGTCCCAGATCTGGTGTGGATCCGGTGTGGCCAGTCTAGTGTGTGTGTGTGTGAGAGGGCAGGTGGTGTGTGCGTGCGTGAGCCCCAGGTGCACGCGAGGTGCTCGGCAAAATGTCATAGTGGCACCCGCGGGTACCTGGCTGTGACGTCGCGGCGCGGGGCTGCTACGTGCACGGTCACCACGACGTGGTGTGGCGTCTGGCGGCGCGACGTGGGTGCCCAGGCGGGGCCAGAACGCGAAGACGTTCAGCACCCCGGGGCCGCGGCGGCGTTCCAGGTGGTGTGTGTCCGTGGGCTCGTGCCAGTGGCACGACGGCTGGTGAGCGGCGGCGAGGGTTGGCGAGCGACAGCGAGCGGTGGCCAGGGCGGAACGACGGCGAGGGCACGGTGGCGATGCTGTCGCGCGCGCGACTCTTGGGCAAACCCAAGTCGAGGCGCGTGCTTGGGTACAGTGGCGAGGCTGGCGAGCTGGGGGGGGCACGGTGGCAGTCGTGGTGCGCATGCACGCGCGCGGCGCACTGGTGTCCAGGGCCGCGGAGTGGCCGTGGCGTGCACGGGTGGCCGGTGCTCCGGGCCCGTAGCATGGCGCGACGACGAGGTGAGGCGAACGGGACAAGGGCAACGGCGGTCTGCGGGATGAGGGCAGCGACGGCGGTGGGCTCCTGCAGGCACACAAGGGACGGGGGACCCTAGGGCTAGTCTACGGCGGGCTCATCGGTGTTCTGCCGACAGCACGAGGGAGGATGGCGAGGGTGGCGCAGGCGGTCGAGCTCACCTCTCAGGCTCTGGTCGAGGGTCGCGGCGCAGTGGCGAGTCAGCGCAGGTGGGGTGATGTCGTGCCGTGCCGCACAGCTGCATCGACGTCGGTGTACGGGGCGCAGGCTCGGTGGAGCTCCCTGGCGACAGCGGACCTCCGGCGGTGGTGACGCGTCCGCCTCCTCTCCCTCGTCGTGCTGGCTGCGTCCTTCAAGGGCTCGGCGGCGGCCTTCCCGCTCCTGGTTCTCCTCCCCGGCCTCCTCTCTTCCTTCTCCTCCCTTCCCCTCTTTCTTCTTGGCGGCTACGACGGCGGACCGAGGGTGGGCGGAGCCCTAGGTTTACGCGGCGGCTAATTGGGGTTAAATAGGAGGTCGCTAGGGTTCTCACGGAGCTGGGAGGTAGGGGACGGCGGGGATCTTCGGCGTCCGTGCCACGGATGCGTGGCGTGGATCCCCGCCATCGTGGCTAGGGTTCGCGGGGCGCGGGGAGATTTGGGCGCGGAGCGGCCGGGTTTGGGTGGCCGACAGCGGAGGGCCAGCGGCAGGCGATGACGCGAGCAAGGCAGGCGAAGTGGTTGAGGCGGTTTGTCGCGGAGCGGGGATACAGCGCGGGGCGCGGGGCAAAAGCAGAGCGGGGTTGCGGGCGGCGTGCTGCGGCTGGAGGAAGGGGAAAGCTGACGGGTGGCCCCCGGGGTGGTGAAAGGATAAGGCCGCAGCGGGTGAGGCGACTGGCGCGTGGGTCCCCCGCGTTAGGCGGATGAGGCGGCGGGGCTGGCTGGCAGGTCGTGCTTGTTGGTGGGCTGGCTCGTTGGCCCAGCAGGCTGGCGCGGGTGAGGGCCAAGCCAAGCTGGGTTGGCTTGTCCACCTGTTGAGCCCGGCTGGCCAGCAGGCCTAGCCAGCTGGACCAAGCTGGGATGCGGGCCAGGTTAGCTGGTGGGTTCTTTGGGTGTGGTTAGGTTAGGTCCTGATGTTTGGATCTGAGTTTGGTTATGGGCGGGTTAGGGTAGGATTAGGGTTAGGGTTTGGGTTTGAGGCAGGGCCCACAAGGTAATTAGTTATGTTAGTAGGGTTAGTAGATGAATTGCAAATTGAGGGTCCACTCAATTTGGGATTCCACACAATTTCAATCAAACAAAACAATTTTGTTTAAACAAGGAGATGTAAAAACCAAATAAAATCCAAAAGCTCACACTAACTTAAATGACCTTATAGTTGATTCGGTTTTTAATTTCCTAGGATTTTAGGAAGGAGAAGCATTAACCTTAAGTTTTGCTGGCTAAAAAAACACTTCCACACAAAAAGTTTTTGAAATTTCACATTTTTGCACACTAACATTCCGGGAGAAAATTCCGGGATGTTACAATTTGCCTCAAATTTTTGGATGAAGTTAGGTTATTTTAGTGGGAGGACAAGGTTATGTAATCATTTGGGCCCAATCTTTATTTTTTAGCCTCATTCAAAAGTAATCAAATTTCTAGATCTATGGAGGAGAGAGAAGAAGCTTTATTTTTTTCTATATTTACACACATGCATGATATTTTTTTTCAACAAGATTTTGTATTTCAATAATAGGTTGGGTTTTGAATCTTTTTAGCTTTTACATGTTAAAGTATATACTTATGAAAGTATTTTGATCTCTATTTGCCTCAAACTTGGATGAAGTTATATTATTTTAGTATAGGACATCAAAATTATATAATCATTTGGAACTAATATTTATATTTATGTTTTAGCCTTATTTGTATGTAACCAATAGAAGAAGGTATAAATTTCAAAATAATTGAAGAGTTTTTTTAATCCAGTTAAATTATTTGTTGATATTTAGAGATGGATAGGACATGGATGTACAAAGCTGTAGAAAACCATGCAAAAAATGAGAAGACACAGATGATACCTTGCCCGTGCAAAACATGCAAGAATAACAGAGTATTCAGCGACACAACTACAATCAGATCACATGTGTTGATGGGTGGCTTTGTTAAGAATTACATGATCTGAACGCATCATGGCGAGAAAATACTACATCCGACGGAGAATACACTCGATGAAATGACACAAGATGCTGACTTTGATATATTTTTTGATACTTATGCTGATTTTTGTGCGGATATCGTCAATGACGATTGTGATCGTATCGGCGAGGGGCAAGGAAGGGAAAGTGATGATGGTGGTACTGATGATGGTAGTGATGACGAATTTGATGACGGTGATTTCCTTAGCCAGTTGTTGCGCCACACCAAAGCAGAGGTATTTGTAGGTACTGCAAAGGGGTTTGCAAACTTCGAGACGGTCAAAAATCAGCGGAGAAAAATATATACGAGCGATCGAAAGGATGTCAGAAACACTGGACCGTGTTTCGTTTCATACTTGAGTTGTTGACTCTAAAGGCTAAGCACAATTGGTCAGACAATAGTTTCAATGATCTCCTGCGTATGTTGGCTTGGTTGCTTCCAAAGCCAAACAAAGTGCACGCCAATACCTATCGAGCAAAGAAGCTTGTCAATCCGTTCACGATAGGTGTGGAAAGAATCCATGCATGTACAAATCATTGTATCTTGTATCGTGGAGATACTTTCAAAAACTTGGAGAAATGCTCTGTTTGTTCTGCAAGTCAATACAACAATAATGCCAGTTATTGCGGTGACAACATTCAAGGTCCATCGGATGGGGATAAAAGGAAAAGGAAGGGTGCAAGGAATAGTGTTGCCTCTGATGAGCCAGCAGACACTACTTTAGGCATTTCTGAGAAGCAGAGAAGAATTCATGCCATGGTTATGTGGTACCTTCCAGTTGTGGATCGCCTAAGGCGTTTCTTCTCCA
This sequence comes from Panicum miliaceum, assembly GCA_032594955.1. Lineage (NCBI taxonomy): Eukaryota > Viridiplantae > Streptophyta > Magnoliopsida > Poales > Poaceae > Panicum > Panicum miliaceum. The sequence goes on along the minus strand of CM064058.1, from coordinate 50,449,905 downwards.
ACTCAAATGATGTTGAATTGATGCGGTGGTGGGATTTGGATAAATGCAAGAAGGGCGACGGAAAGCTCTGACATCCAGCTAATGCTCGCCAATGGAAGAAGTTCGATGAGCAATATTATATGGAATTTGGAAAGGACCCAAGGAATGTTCGGTTTGGGTTGAGTACTGATGCAATGAATTTGTTTGGTGAGAGAATTGGCACGCACAACACATGACCAGTGATCTTGACCATGTACAACCTTCCTACATGGTTGTGCCAGAAGAGGAAGTATAGTTTGCTATCGATCCTTATATAAGGCCCCAAGCATCCCGGCATCGATATAGATGTTTTTCTTGAGCCTCTGATGCAAGAGATGGAAACTGTACGGAAGGAGGGTATCAATATCGTTGATGGTTTTACACGGCAGCCCTTTAATCTGAGAGCAATTATCTTTGTCACCATCCATGATTACCAAGCTTTGTTTGTCCTTTTAGGACAAGTCAAAGGTAGGACGGGATGCACAGTCTGCGTGGATGACACTGTATCATCTTTCCTGGAAGGTTCTAGAAAGGTTGTTTACCTTGGGTACAGGTGCTTCTTAGTAGAAGAACATCGGTACCGAAGTAAAAAGTTCTACAACTTTTTTAATGGCAAGCCTGAGTTACATTCTGCACCAGTAAAACGAGACGGGCACTATATTTTCGAAATGGTCAGAACCATCCAAGTCACCTATGGGAAGATGACGAAAGATGGGAAGAAGAGAAACAGAGATAAGGCACCTATCGAAAGTGTACCATTCAAGAAACAGTCTATCTTCTACAAGTACTTGCCATATTGGGCGGATCTTGAGGTCTGCCATGCAATCGATGGTATGCACTTGAAGAAGAATGCGTTTGGTAACACAATTGGGCTCCTTCTGGAGACATCAGCAAAGATAAAGGATACCGTGAAGTCGCGTCAAGACCTGGTAGCCATGAAGATAAGAGAAGATCTTCACCATGTGGATAAAGCGAATGGAAGATATGAACTTCCCCCTGCTAGCTACAACTTGACACATGATGAGAAGAAGGCAATGTGCGAGAGCTTACGGGGGATCAGAGTCCCAAGTCGTTTCTCATCCAACATAAGGAAATTAGTCTTGATGAAAGACCTCTCGCTATGCGGCTATAACTGTCACGATTCTCACGTGTTGCTGACGGTGTTCCTCCCTATTGAAATCAGAGTGATCAAGCCAGTATACGTGAAGATGCTAATCACTCGGTTGTGTTACTTCTTCAACAAGATTTCTCAAAATGTGATCGACAAAGATGAATTGCAGGATCTCCAAGAATTTATTGGGGAGACTATGGCGCAGCTCGAGATGTGCTTCCCTCCAGGATATTTTGATATAACAAAGCACCTAATGATTCACATGGCTGACCAGATACGTGCACTTGGTCCACTTTACCTACACGAAATGTGGACGTATGGGCGTTTCATGTCCATTCTAAACCGGTACGTATTGAATCGTGCATACCCGGAGGGGTCCATGATAGAGGGATACAGTACCGAGAAAGTCATCGAGTGCTGCCTAGGTTTCCTAAAGGATAAAGTAGGTATTGGTCTCCCTGTTCCATGCTTTTTGGGGAGATTGGAAGGGGTTGGCACAGTTGGGAAGAAAACTTTCATCGACAAGGATTTCAAAAATGTGCAACAAACACATTACAGCATCTTGCAGCTAGTCACGATAATGACACCTTTAGTCAATGAACACTTGAGCTTGATTCGTGCAGAAAGTAATGGCCGCTCGGATATTTGGATCATGAGAGAGCATAAGCGTCGATTGACTACTTGGTTGAAGGAATTGGATCTACCAGACGGGGAGACCGTGGAAGAACAAACTATCAAAAGATTGGCATCTGGCCCATCTAGCCAGGTCACGTCATGGCAAGGGTATGATATTAATGGATATCTATTTTACACTGCCGCAAAGGATAAGAAGACCGTGTCTCAGAATAGTGGTGTTCGTATTGAAGCCTTAGACGAGAGAACAGCCAAAATACCACATACTATGGAGTCATAGATGATATATGGGAACTGCACTATGGTTCCAATATACAAGTCCCGGTATTTCGGTCTCGTTGGGTCAAGCACCCAAGAGGTGTTGAGGTCGACGGCTATGGGCTCACGATTGTTGACCTCAACAATGTCAGTTACAAAGATGACCCATGGGTACTTGTTTCACAAGTCGCACAGGTAATGTCCATAGCTGATCCCGCAAAGAAGACAAAGCACGTTGTCATCCCTGGAAAATAAGATATCATAGGAGTTGATGGTATCAACGATATGGAAGAATATAATCAATATGATGAAATGAAACTCTTCACAGACCTGCCACAGAAGATGAGGATTATAGAAGCGAGCAAAAGAAAAGACGACAGACCATGGGCACGCAAGGACGGAGAATCGAGAATTATTACCGCTTAAATATATATGCAGCTAGTAAATTGTTTTGGATTCATGTAATCATTTCTCTTATATCTAGCTAGTGCATCCTTGTATTCTGAATGAATTATTCTAAATGTATTCATTCAATAACTGAAATATGCTTGTTATTTTTCTAGTTTTATAAGTCACAATACGCTTAGGTTAAAAATTTCACTGAATTAAAATATGGTTTTCAATTATTTTATAAGTTCTATAAATCATAATAGGATTACCATAAAAATTTCAGTTTTTTAAAACATGTTTTGCTAAATTCATTGAATTAACGAATTAAACAAAGTTTTCTCAAACGTCCCTTTTTGAAACCCGACCCCACCCGCCGTATTTTTCCCTAGTTCTATAACTCACAATATACTTATGGTGCAAATTTCACTTTTTTGGATGTGTATTAATATTTTTCTTATATTAAATAAATTTTCGGAATAAACTGAGAAAATATTTGTAGGGGCGGGTGGGGGCCTAACCCGCCCCTACAAATCTATTTCTAATGGCGTGTCAGCCCCCACCCGTCCCTACAAATTATTTTCAATTCATTTTGGTTAAAACAAATACAAATATGCCCCAGCCCCGACTCCAGGGACGTTCGGACGACCCGACGTCCCTGCCGGGACGATCGGACAATCCGAACGTCCCCGCTGGGAACGGCCCTGCGTCCGGTCCGTTCGGTATTTTTTTTCAACCAAATGAATTGAAAATAATTTTTAGAAGCGGGTGGGCCTAAACCGCCCCTAGAAATAGATTTGTAGGGGCGGGTTAGGCCCCCACGCGCCCCTACAAATATTTTTCAGTTTATTCCAAAAATCATTTAATACGAGAAAAATAGTAAAACACATAAAAAAAGTGAAATTTGCTGTATAAGCATATTGTGACTAATAGAACTAGGAAAAAAGACGGCAACAATATTTCAATATATGTAACACTTAAGAGTGTTAAAAATATAAAGTTATCCATGTGTAGCATGAGATAGTACGTGGGTTAGCTATACATTATGGTTTCAACACCTTTAACCTTTATATACATTGAAATGTGGTTTTTGAAAATTTTATTATGTTATACACATCACAATATACTTATTGTAGACGATTTATGCCGTTTCATTATGCATGAAGTGATCCACAAAAACAGCAAATTTTTTCAGAAGGACCACAAATTATCTACGAACCATAAATACATTGGTCTTCATGACTGGGCGAACCAGCACCACCCTGTCGCCTCATCAAGTAGTGTTAGAAATTAGTGAAAAAACATGTATTCAAGCAGCACGTTTAATGATGTACTCTAATGATGCACTGTAATGATATATATATGCTTTATTACTTTATGATTTAATTTTGTATGTGCAATTATTTATATTCATGAAACGTATTCCATATCGATTACTATGATATTCCATCGTGCACTAGCTTGATAGGTCAAAATTGGCGGGAAATAAAATTTTAAAAGGTGGCGGGAAACAGTTTTGGAAAATTTAATTTCAAATCAGTAAAATCTTTGGAAATCAATTTTCAGGGGCGGGTCATGCGCTAACCCGCCCTTGGAAATACCATTTCCATATTTCCAGGGGCTGGTCATATGGTGACACGCCCTTGAAAATCGATTTCTAGGGGCGGGTTAGGGCATGACCCGCCTCTAGAAATCAGTTTTCAGGTACCCGCCCCTACAAATAGGTATTTTTAGCAGCGAGAAACAGGGGCGGATACCGCACCCGCCTCTACAAATCGTTTTTGTAGTAGTGGTTCCTCTTGTCTGCGGTAAAATTTGTTCTGAATAGAAGCTTACAGTGCAAAGAGATCTTAGCGCAGATATATTGAAGTTGACAGAGGCAATGCAAGTGAAACCTTGTAAGCTACTTGGTTCACATGAACTTGAGAATCAAAACCATGCATCATCCCATTGCGGCAGGATTTTGATCATCTGAGAAGTTTGCATAATGAGATTGCTAAACCATACATATACAGAATTGTGGAAATGGTGCATACAAGAAGGCAGGCATAGCCCCATAGGTGTCTAGCTCTGGTAAGTAATCATTGTAGCCCAAAGAAAATAACTGCATCTGTAGGCATCCTGATTCACCTGATTTTTGCTTACCAATACTCTATATATCCCTCAAAGCGGTTTCCCAAAAGCCGAGGCAAAATATCTTAAAGTTGTGATAAAAACAATAGTTCTTGCCTACTAACGATTGGATTCTGTATAATTATTGTTTCCTCTCTGGTGCCTTACTACTAGCTCGGGCCGCCACCACGCTACTGTTAGATAAAACACGGACTCAATCTCAACAGGATCTAACACCTAAAACATGAGCACGACCTATAGAACGACATGAATAACAAAGAAGTGTTTAGATCTCGACTGCCAGTCATCGTAGGAGCCGCTGAGGACGACATCTCGGCGGTGGTTTGTGTTGGGGATGAAAACGGCGCTTCCGTAGTCGTTCCCGTAGGTGTTCCCGACGTAGATGAAGTAGTCGATCTCGCCGGATACCGTCTTCCTTCCGGCCTATACCGGCACTGTCCGGTGTTGGACGGTAGCCGGAGGCGGTGGCCTTCAGGTGGCTCCAGCGCCACCATAGATCGGGACGGCTATAGTGGGCGGCTAGGGTTTCTCAGTATGATTAGGTTAATCACAAAAACGCCGGGTCCCACTATTTATTATGGCGCTGAACGACCTAGGGCCACAACCACTGTTGGGCTTGGGCCTCCGATCAAGGCGCGTAATGGGCCTTTACTTTTCCATTTCTTCTCCTTTTATTTTCGGCCTTTTGGACCATCGAAAAATTCCAACATTCTCCCCTATGGTCTAAAGGCCTAAAACTAATACCATTCTTAAAGTGGAGTTATGTAAAGAGATAATGTATCACAACAGTGTATAATCCCATCGCGACACAATTATCCACAATGCATTAAACCACTTATCATAATGTGAGGTGGTTGTCTTATGACCCTTTTAGTTCCAAGATCACAGGCTATCCAATAGTCCCATGCCGGCAATTAGCTCACGAAATTGATTGGGAGGTAAGCCTTTCGTTAATGGATCCGCGAGCATTTCCTTAGTACTTATATGCTCTAACTCAATAGTACGATCTTGGACTCTATCTTTCACAACATAAAACTTAATATCAATATGCTTGGCACCACCACTTGACTTGTTGTTACTAGCATAGAAAACTGCGGCTTTATTATCGCAGTATAACTTTAGTGGTTTGCTCATGTTGTCTACCACTCTTAATCCGGGTATAAATCCTTTAAGCCACACAGCTTGCCCCACGGCCTCATAACATGCCACAAACTCAGCCTGCATAGTTGATGCTGCAGTAAGTGATTGTTTGGAGTTTTTCCATGATATTGCTCCATTCGCAAGTGTGAAGACATAACCTGATGTTGACTTTTTAGTGTCAATATAGCCTGCGAAGTCGGCGTCTGAACAGCCAACTACTACTAAATTCTCAGTTTTCTTATATGTGAGCATGTAGTCCTTAGTGCCCTGCAAATAACGCAAGACGTTCTTGACCGCTTTCCAGTGATCCATTCCTGGATTAGACTGATATCTACCAAGCATCCCGGTAATGAAAGCTAACTCAGGACGTGTACATACTTGTGCGTACATAATGCTTCCAACAGCTGAAGCATATGGAATCGAACTCATTTGATCAATTCCGAATTGATTCTTGGGACTTTGAAATTGCCCAAACTTATCGCCCTTAACCACTGGAGCAGTTGTGCCTGAACATTTATGCATATTATATCTTTTAAGAACCTTCTCTATATAAGCCTTTTGAGAGAGTCCTAATGCACCCTTGGATCTGTCTCGATGTATCTCAATGCCCAGTACATAAGAGGCATCAACGAGATCCTTCATATCAAAATTCGATAAGAGAAAACCTTTTGTCTCATGCAGCAAGTTCTTATCGCTGCTTGCTAATAGGATGTCATCCACGTATAAAACTAGGATAATGAAAGAGCTCCCCTTGATCTTAATATATATACAATTATCCACTATATTTTCAACGAAGCCCAATTTTTTAATTACTTCATCAAACTTTAGGTACCATTGTCTGGACGCCTGTTTCAACCCATAAATGGATTTCTTTAGTCTGCATCCCAACTGTTCTTTGCCTTCCACAATGAAACCTTCTTGTTGCGCCATGTATACATTCTCATGCAAATCACCATTTAAGAACGCAGTCTTAACGTTCATCTGATGCAGCTCGAGGTCGAAATGAGCTACTAGAGCCACAACGATTCTGAACAAGTCTTTCTTCGAGACAGGCGAGAAGGTCTCAGTATAATCAATTCCCTCTCGCTGTGTGAAGCCCTTAGCCACAAGCCTTGCTTTGAAACGTTCAATCTTCCCTTTGGAGTCATACTTAGTTTTGTAGACCCATTTACAGCCCACCTTCTTAGCTCCATCAGGAATCTCTACTAAATCCCATACCTTATTTATACTCATAGATTTCAGCTCTTCTGCCATAGCCTCAATCAACTTGTGGGAGTGCTCACTACTCATAGCTTCCTTGAACGAGTTTGGATCATCAACCTTCCCCATATCGTATCCTTCTCCACTCATGTACACGTAATTATTGGAGATAGTAGTTTTCCTCTCTCGTGTTGATCTTCTCAGAGGCTGTGGCTCCTCCACTGGAACAGGCTCAGCAGTAACTTCTTGCAGTGCTTCTGGCGCCCCAGCGGCGGTCTGATTCTGTGCTTCCTCAACAGGTTCTTCCATAATTTCATTTTGATGCTCATCAGGCACATTCTCATGCTCACTTATAACAGGCGCTTGTTCCACATTCACTTCTGGGGAATCAACTGTCTAAGCTGGTGCTGTATTCTGAAAATTAGGCAAAATAGGCACATAATAATCACGAGTCAGCGGTGCAGTATCATATATCCGCATTTCCTCGAGATTGATTTGCCTAGTCTCAGTGCATCCATTTTCCTCTAAGATTATTGCATGTCCCGTCTCAACAAACTTAGCAGTACCCTCAGGACAATAAAACCGATATCCCTTTGATCTGTCTGGATATCCAATGAAATAGCAACTTTCTGTCTTAGGATCTAATTTTCCAAGGGACGGATTAAATAACTTCGCCTCAGCTGCACAACCCCAGACATGAAAATAATTAATGTTGGGTTTCCTACAAATCCAAAGCTCATAAGGCGTCTTAGAGACTGACTTAATAGGAACGCAATTATTTATATGCGCGGCAGTTTTCAGCGCTTCCATTCATAAACTCACTGGCAGTGTAGAGTTGCTTAGCATACTGCGCACCATATCCATTAGAGTGCGATTTCTTCTTTCTGCTACACCATTTTGCTGAGGTTCACCAGGAGTTGAGTACTGAGCTACTATTCCATTTTCTTGAAGGAATCTAGCAAAAGGGCCTGGGATTTGTCCATATGTGGCATGTCTCCCATAATATTCACCACCTCTATCTGACCGTACACTTTAATCCTCGACTGATGCTGATTTTCTACTTCAGCTTTAAAGATTTTGAACTTATCAAGTGCCTCGGATTTTTCTCTTATGGGGTAAATATATCCATAACGGGAGTAATCATCAGTGAATGTTATAAAGTAACTAAAACCATCCACCGACTGGACCGCAGATGTCAGTGTGAATTAATTCTAATATTTCTGAATTGCGCTTAGCTCCATCCTTCTTAATTTGTTTTGCAAACTTCCCCTTAATACAATCAACGCATTGGTCTAAGTCAGAGAAATCTAGTCTTGGAAGTATCTCTTCTCTAATGAGACGCTCCATTCTCCCCTTCGAAATGTGGCCTAAACGAGAATGCCACAATTTCGACGAAGTCTCATGTCCTCTCTTGCGTTTGTGACTAACTTCGCTTACATTCATCACAGAGACATTATTATGGGACAGTAAGTAAAGATCATTCTGTAAAGGTGCTCGATAAATAATGTTACCATTCAAACTTATTACACATTTGCTGTCACCAAAAGTGCATGAATAACCATCAAGATCTAATTTAGAAACAGAAATTAAGTTTCTCTCAATAGACGGAACATAAAGGACATCATCTAAGTGAAGAATAAAGCCGCCACGAAGTTCTAATTGGAGAGCTCCAATGGCCTCCACGTTGGCTTCAACGCCATTTGCGACTCTTAACCTTCGAGTCCCCTTTCTTATAGTCCGCACGCCAAACAATCCCTGTGAGGAATTTGTAACATGAATGGTGGCACCAGAATCAATCCACCAAGTACTTAATGGGAAAGATGCATAAAAGGACTCATCAACTATGGAAATGATGTCGTTATTACCTTTTCTCTCACACCACGCCTTAAACTTCGGGCAGTCTTTCCTCTCATGGCCCTCATTGTCGCAGTGGTAACAGAGAAGCTTCTTAGGAGTAGATGGATCATTCTGCTGAGGAGCTTCATAAGATTTCTTACCCTTCTTTGGCTTATTGGGGTGGGATGCCCTCTTGTTTCCTCCCCTATGTCCCTCATGTCTTACGACATTGGAAAAGTCGGGGTTCTGAGAGCATAACTATTCTTCCTCTTGAGCACACTTAGACACAAGTGTGGTGATGTCCCACTTCTGATCGCTTGCATTATAATTTATCTTAAATGGCTCAAAGACTGATGGAAGTGACATCATGACGTGGTGAAGCAGCGCTGCATCATTAAGGGGACAGTCGATGTCTCGAAGCTTATCCCTCATGTTGACCATGCCCATAATGTGCTCTCTTACACAGCCTTGCCTATTATACTTAGCCTTCACGAGCTGAGATAAGAGAGTGCTAGCATTGGCCTTGTCAGACCCCGTAAAGTAGCTCTCAACCTTATCCATGAAGTCCTTAGCATTCTTAGGCTCTTTGTCAAGAGCTCCCCTGATAGAAGGGTTAATGGTCATGTTCATAAGACTTAGGGCCACTCTGTCAGAATGCTCCCAGCGCTCTTTTTCTTTCTCATAAGCAGCAGTGCGTGCAGCAAGGGTAGTATCCTCAGTCCCTTGTGACACTGGTGCAACAGGAGTGGGCAGCCTTAGGGAATGATCCTTATCCATCGTCAGCAGAATGAAGCCAATCTCAGTCTTCCACTTGATGAAGTTATCCCCTCCCAACTGAGAAACACCATTGATATAAGTCATGATGCTAGAGGGGGTGGATTCTGTTCATAAAATAAAATTTAATCAGTAACGACAACAAAATAATGAATGTAATCAGCGTTGGCCAGATTAAAACATTAAATAATCTTGAATAAACAATTTGCATCACCGTTGGGCAGAAGCAAATAAACTTAGCATCTCATGAATTAATTTTGCATCACCATTGGGTAGAAACAAATAAACTTAATGACTTAGCGTAGTTAACGCAGTAGAAAAACTTAATTTTGCATCACCGTTGGGCAGAAGCAAAATAATAAAACTAAGCATCTTAATAGCAAATAATTAATTCAACGTTGGTCAGAAATTAATTAAATGCTTAAAATAAACTAAACAATTCTGCATAAAATTCATGTTGGTTTCATTTACTCAGAATAGCAACTCATAATTTTCTTATAATTTTCAGTGTAATAATTTCCAAATTAAAATTTCTTAATGCTAAATAGGAAAATACATTGGAAATCAACTCAGAAAAAAAAATGGGCTTAAAGCTTATTGGGCTCTTGGCCCACAAACCGACGAGCAGGCCGCCATTTCAGCCTAGCCACGCGCGTCACTCCCCTCACCCGCCTGGGCCCGCGGCCCAGTAGCGGACGGGCGGGCCGCGGTAACAGCCCAACCGCGCGCGCCGTCCCCCTCCCCCCCACCCCCCCGATGGGTCAATCTCGGCCGTTCAACTCAATTGCCCAAGATCCGACGGTCGGGAGTGGATATCGGGGGTACAAATGTGTCAGCTGGCTCCAAAACCCTAACCCTAGCTCATTTGTCTTCTCCCCTCACTCAAGCAGTCGCTGGCCACTCATGGCGGCTCACTGGTGCCGCCCATCGCCCCTCATGGCGGTGGGGGGCCGCGCCTCGAGCCGCCGCCGCGCGTTGCCTCATGGCGCCGCCACCGCCGCCCCAACGCCGGCCAGTGGCACCAGCGGTGGCAGCCGCGGGGCCGCTGGCCGCATGGTGCCGCCGCCTCCTGGGGCCAGTGGCGGCCCCGGGGCCCCTTGGCGCCGCCGCTTCTCATGGCGGTGTGGCCAGGGCACCAGCAGCTGCGGCCGCCGCGCTTGGAGCCAGCTGGGCTGCCGCGGCAAGGGCCGCCTGGACCGCTGTCGGAGCGCCGCCTTGGGGGGCCGCGGCGGCGTGCCGTCTCCGGCGCCTTCATGGCGGCCCGCTTTCGCGGTCCGCCATGGCTGCGCAATTTTTTTTTATCGTTGCCCACGGGTGCAAACAAGCCCCACGCGGCCTTATGGCTCGCCACCACGTGGATGCCCGACTAGTACGTTGAATCCTAGCGGAAAATCGGGCACCGCCGTGGGGTTTCTTATGCTTATGCCGAGGGTTTGAGTGGGTTTTGCGGGTGGGATCTACTTATTTCTTATACTTTCTCTCTCGGATTTTCTCTTTTCGTTCTTTTCGTGCGAGATCTACACTTAGGACTTATGGATCTACACTAATCATGAACTAAAACTTGAAACCGAGAAAGAAACACTTAAACCGAGAACTAAATATGAATGAAACCAATCAAGATCTAAAACTGGACTAGATCTATAGGTTCTTAAGGCTCACGGTTAGGTGCTTAGGCGAAAGATACCAAATGTTAGATAAAACACGGCTTAAAACTCAATCTCAACAGGATCTAACATCTAAAATATGAGCACGACCTATAGAACGACATGAATAACAAAGAAGTGTTTAGATCTCGATCACCAGTCATCGTAGGAGCCGCTGAGAATGACATCTCGGTGGTGGTTTGTGTTGGGGACGAAAACGGCGCTTCCGTAGTCGTTCCCGTAGGTGTTCCCGACGTAGATGAAGTAGTCGATCTCGCCGAGTACCGTCTTCCTTCCGGCCTATACCGGCACTGTCCGGTGTTGGACGGCAGGCAGAGGCGGTGGCCTTCAGGTGGCTCCAGCGCCGCCGTAGATCGGGACGGCTGTAGTGGGCGGCTAGGGTTTCTCAGTATCATTAGGTTAATCACAAAAACGCTAGGTCCCACTATTTATTATGGCGCTGAACGACCTGGGGCCACAACCACTGTTGGGCTTGGGTCTCCGATCAAGGCGCGTAACGGGCCTTTACTTTTCCGTTTCTTCTCCTTTTATTTTCAGCCTTTTGGACCACCGAAAAATTCCAACAGCTACTGCTTTAGCTCTACATATTTGGCTAAAGGTGGGCGTCAAGTAGGCATTATTGCAATGCTTGAAAAATATGTGTTTTATATTATGCACATAGGCATGTACAACCAGAATAAGCCACAAGCATCACCCAGGAATAGGAAGCTCAGCAAGTATCGCCACGACTTGGCCAGCAGCCTCTGACAGTGTTGATTTCTTACAAGAGATCTCGTTGTTAGCAGCACTGTAGCTTCAAACCACTGGTTGCTGGGAGATGTTGGGTTATGGAGCCCAGCCGTTTAGGCATACATATGCAGCCATCCTTTCGCAGCAAGCATCCTGAAAAATGGATCTTGCCTTGTCACATTATTGGTGGACAGCACCCTTCGGAGTGAAGGAGTGCCACAACACCTCCAATAACAAAAACCCTTCAAAAGAAACACAATCTTTCTGCGGGCCTCTTCGGAGTATAAAACGATATTATCCTTATCACGGGGCCCAAAAAAGGTCCCGTCACCGTTACAATTACACAGGTATTTATAGGAGTTGGTTCAACTACCCCTCAGTAATGACACCTTTTTACCCTTAACAACCATATTCTAGGAATATTTTGGGGGTATACAATAATTTCTCCTATTGACCTGTTGTAGAGCTCATCTCCCTCGAAGCAGACCTCCTTCTGAGTTTGAGACCTTCGGGAGATCGGCCTTCGGTGGTTGGGCTTCGCCCGCCCGAAGGGCTAATCCTTTCGGCCGATTCGATAATGAGGCTTCATCGCTTTCACCTTCGGTGGTGGCCCCTTCAGGTTCCTCCTGAAGGGGTCAGCTGATTAGGCCGCTTTAGCTGAACGCAGCATCTCCGAAGGTAGCACCCCCAACACACATCTCACATGCGTGGAGCTCTGGTACAGGGATCCTTTGCTTTGTGCCCCGAGGATGTAAAATCGCACTGACTTAATCAGCGCCTCCGCTGGCTGAAGACCATCTTGCCACCTGCTAACCCATATGGATAGCCGTCCAGTTTGAGTAGAGCTGACAACAATCTGATCATCTCAAAGGTTAGAGGAAATTAGGGGCAACAGTGTCCTATGAAAATGGAAAATTTACATGGCCATTCCAACACCTTCAGTACTGGGTTGCCGGAGTGTGCGCGCCTCTGGGCCCAGCGACGGTCTTCTGCACTGGCACCCCTTCTGACAGTCTTCTGCAGCGTGAAGAGGACAGAGGACGTGAGGTCGATCATGTAACACCCTGAAAATTTAAACAAGAAAATCACTACTCGAGTTCAAAACTATTTTCAAAATTTAATTACAAAACTCAGCTTTAGCTCATAATCTTCCACATCTAAATTCAAATCAGGCCTAACATATCCCTCTAACTCCCTTCTCCATTTCTTTTCACCGAGCACTAACCAGAATTATTATACTTTGAACCTCTCTAATCTCTATTGCTTCCTCGTGAACTCTCCTGCATGCTATTCAATTTTTGGAATTTAAATAGCAGCCATCCATTACAAATTCATATCTCCGCCATTTAAACTCTGATTCACTGGATTCTTTTTTCCTAAATTCTTCTAAAATCATTCTATGTCCATTCTTTCTATTTTCATCTCCATTTGAGCTTGTTTTGTTTTATTTTGTGCTTATTTCTGTTTATTTGTAATTGCACCGTTGTCGCCGTAGCCGATGGAGTGATCGAGGAGAGCGAGTTTGGAGGCCAGCACTACGAGCCGGAGTACGAAGAGCCCGAAGGATTTGAAGATGGCAATATATCACTGCAGAGGAACCTGTTCTCTATTTTATATCCCTTCACCTAGGGAGCCAGCTACCAGCATATATAGGAACTGCATCGCTACCTTCATTATGTTTTCTGCTCCATAATTCAACATGTCGTTTTCATTCCTAACTCCAGCAATACGCTTGATCACCCATGAGCTATATATAGTGTCCCCTCTAGCACTGCATTGCGTGTCTGCTCTTACATACGTACAACGAGAAATTAGAGCTGCTATAGCTGAGAATGGGAAGTACCAGCAAGTTTCTGACCGCCTGTTGTTTGACAGCACCAACTTTCGTCTTATTTGCAGCGTCAAAATATGTATGGGCAGGAGGAGGAGGGCTCACAATCCTCTATGTTGTATTAAAGCTGAATTTAATTACTTCATAATGGACAAGGGTGTGGATCCCTTCATGCTCGGCAAGGCGTGGATTTGCACTAATAGTAATTGAGGTCCTGTTTGGATCACATAGGACTGAACTTTATTCTGGATTAAACTTTAGGTGACTAGATATTAGGTAATTAAACTTTGGTCCAAGCATGTTTGATTCATGGACTAAACTTTAGGTAGGACACATATAGAAATATAGAAATGTCCCTTTTGCCATTGGATCATACTGTTGTTGTGCCTACATTAGCATAGTGAGGGGTAGTTTGATATTTTCATAGTTTGTAGGTTGGTTTATTAGTCCAAATTATGTGGGTTTTGAGGACTATTGCCCTATTGGACTAAATTTTAGTTGGGGTGGAACTAATTAAACTCCAGTCTATATTTTAGTTCACCAGTTTAGATCACTTAATGAACTAAACTTCAGGCCTAAAGTTTAGTCCATGGATCCAACGGACCTAAGCTGAAAGGTGTACTGGTGCCTTCCAATCCTGGGTTCTGACATTAATTGCTTTGCCTTTGCACTACAATAATACAAATCTCGATGCATATGGCTATTTAATTTCGTCCACACCATGCATGGCACTACCACTAACAGTGTTGCCCCGACTATATGTCTACGCTCCACCTCTCCCAAATTGCATGCACCCTTCAACGTCTAGAATACAATCTATTCATGGCCTGTATTTATTAATATAGTAGAGAAGTAAGAAAGTGTTAAAAAAAGCACCCGGCCGGCCCAAAAGCTGAATCAGTTTCATTTCTAACTTTGAATGAGAGACATCAGCAAGCCAGCAAGCTCAACAGTATCCCTTCTAACCAGTCAGGAAGCCAGAGCAACAAGGAGCTGATCCTCTCTTCTCTTGTGCCTTTGCCCCCACATTTGGACACTTCAACTGCATGATCATCCACCTCTGTTTCTCAACGAGTTGGAGGGGCTAATACGTACATCATCCTGAAAATGCTAAGCATTCAAATAATTTTGCACGGTTACCCATAGATGGTGAAAAGGGATATTCCTCCGGCCACTGGATCAAATAAAACTGGCGGTCTACTTGAGCGGTCACATGCACATAGCAACCATCAATGGAGTGAGACGTCAAGTTACTCCAGTAGGACTGCCATTTTTATAGTGAAAATATCGATTCAATTGGATCAAGCTACTCCAAGTGCAATGACTAGGGATGGCTGTGGGAACCCGCTACCCGACAACCCGCAGGTAAAAACCCTATTAGGGTGCAGGTATGGGCATTTTTTACCCCCACGGGTCTGCTAATGGGTTTTTTCTCACCCATCGGGTGAGGTGGGTGTGGGTGTGTTCTATCGGACCCAAGACCCGTTACCCGATGGGGCACCCATTAAGCCTGATATGTGGGCCCTACTCACTGTGTATATAACCACCACAAGAGACAAACCCTAAATCCAATTCTCAGTTCCCACCAGCAACTGCCACCCACCAGCCGCCAGGGAAAAAATCGGTGCGTGCATCGGGCTCCGCTCGCGCGCCTTGCGCCCTGCACCGCCGCCCGCCAGCTCGCCTCCCTGCGCGGCTGCGACCTGCGCCGCCGCCCGCTAGCCGCTCGGCCGCTCCCTCCCTCCAGCGCCGTGATGTCGTCCATGGTTGGAGCCGGTAGCTCGAGCCCACCGCCGGTGAAAGAAGGGGGTGGGTCACCCGATGGGTACCCATTACCCGCACGGGTGGCGGGTATGGGGAAAATTAAGACCCATGGCGGGTCATGGGACGGGTCGTGGGGAATTTCAACCCTGGTGGGGGCGGGTATGATCCTCTGCCCCCCACCGGGTTTCTGACCCGCTGCCATCCCTAGCAACGACTTCGGATGTAGTCAATAACTTGTTGTTCGATCATGCGCTCCCTATAAGCGCTCATCAAACTTAATCAGTTATCGTCCGATCGTGTGGTGCTCTGATCAGTTTGGACTCGTAGGCTTGATGACCTACTCAGTTAGGTGGCATGTTCTTGCTCATGGCAAGTATCCAAAGCATAACCGGTGCTATGGGCTTGGTGAGCCCTTCAGAAGTTGTTTTCGTAGATACTGTCTACATGAGATGAGTATCGTAGCAGTTACTGGAAAGATTGTTTGTACAAGTAGTACTCGTGTCTTGGCCTCACGGGCTGTTTTAGCGGTCGTATAGCGAGAACTCGTGGCAAAGCCCCCCGATTATTCTCTTGTAGACTTTAAATAACTTATTGTTAGTACTCGTGGTTGAAGCCTCCAAGTTCGACAATCTTGTTGAGAAGACAAAAGTAGTCATTTTGAGAATAAAAACAACTCTTTTATTAATAATCATGCTATCATGCAGCTAGCAGATTGTGTACAAGTTACACTAAGGGTAAAATTTTCATAGATGCTCTATGTTCCAGGAGTTTGGAACTTCCTGGATATCAGGATAATGTAGTTGATACGACCCTAGCCTTGTAACTTGAGATACGATGAAAGGCCCATCCTATCGCGAATTGAGCTTATGCAACCCTATTTCATCTTGGATGCGATGGAGGACACTGATGTTGAACAATCTTTGTTGGATGTTGCGGTCGTGGTAGCGTCTAGCTCCTTGTAGGTAATGAGCTGACTAGACAAGGGCATTGCACCTGGCTTCCCTAACTGAATCTAGTTCCAATTGCATTGCTTCATCGGCTTCACCTTCTTGGTACATCTCCACTCTTGGAGATTTCCATGTGATATCCGCATGTAGGATTGCCTCTGACCCGTAGACGAGAAAGAAAGGTGTATGGCCCGTGCCTTTGGATGGTTGAGTTCACCTGTGGCTGCGGAGCTAGCTTGGCTGCGACATTGCCGGAACAACAAGGCAATACTGTAACTTTGTATGTTTGCACGAGAGCTCTAGAAGGACGACGACACTAACCTGGTAAAGTAGCAACAATCAACCTGCTGGACTGTTGCAATAGGAACGTTCGCCAAATCCTGGCCCTTTATATATGCTCGGTACCACCCATCAATGAGCAGCACACTTGCCAAGATGCAGCGTGTGAGCCCAGTAGAATTTGGTGCGGTGACTCCTCGTCCAGCCCACGTCAGTGCAGCCCAACTAAGTCGTCGTCTGCCACCGCTGCAGCTCACTGTTGGATGATTCCAAACCGGCCAACAGGCTAGTTGGAGTAAACAAACTGTCAGTATCAGGCAGCAGGTCAAAGATATTGCTGCTGTCGGACGAGCCGAGTCAACCCCGACAGGGGGGTATGTGCATGCATCGTGCGGCCACAGCAGGGCGTGGGCCACACGTGTCCGCATCTCGAGATACGTGCACGACTTGAAGTGGTAGCAAATTAAGGGGGGAAACGTAGTAGTACATGTACAGCACACCGCTACTAGATGCCTAGATATACTTGACTAACTGTTTTGCTTGAGCTTGATGAGATCATCACTTCATCAGAGCGAGCTAGCTCAAATGGAGCAAAAGAAAGAACGAGACCCTAAGGGCTGAGAGAATTTTAATCTGAGAAGCATGGGCCAATTTGACTTATAGGAATGTGACAGCGTACTCGCTCGGGTGGACGATTCATTTGGGTGGACAGGTACATATATTTGACTGTGTGGTGCGGTTGATAGATTCATTGTGGAGTACATTTTTTTTGGAAGAAAATGGAGTACATTTTAGGTAAATGTACAGTTAACTATATACCCGTGTTCTTTAAAAAGAAGGTAAGAAGATAGTGATAATTCATGAGGAAAAAGACATGAGGTGATCTAGTTTGAAATGTACATGAATATTTATTTTGCCAAATATAGTACAAACGTTGTTGGAGTGTCTGGCATCAACCCAAGAAACAGCAAGGGCTTCTTTTCCGCCATAGCGGATCATGGCTGTTTGAAATCCCTGTCACTGCATCTCCAGGAGGACAACGATTTCGTCTGGTTGAGTGATATCAGCCCTCCGGACGACCTACGGTGCCTTAAGCTGTACGGACACGTAGACAGGTTGCCACAGTGGGACAGGCACTTTCAGAATCTCAACAAGTTGAGCATAGAGATTACTAAGTTGTTAACACAAGAGGATATACAGGTCGTTGGGAAGATTCAAGCGCTGCAAGTCCTACGCCTTCGTTTCAAAACAGATCAGGACTGTAAGCTCCAATTTAATGACAAGCCGGACAGGGCTGCCTCGGGTACATCTGACCAATTCGGCCAGCTAAAGGTCCTCGAGATTACTTGCAGTTCCAGCTTACATGTGAAGTTTGCTGAAAGCGCGGTGAAAAAACTTGAGCAGCTCAAGGTTCACTGCTTGGATGGCTCCGCATTGCAGTTTGCTGGACTAGAGCACCCACCTTCACTCAAGCATGTCTGGCTTAAGGGTTCTTTTAACGACACAGTAAAGGAAGCAGTAGTGAGGCAGGTATTTTCCAGTGAGCGGCATGTAAGGGCCAACCCTACTTCGAAGCTGGAGCGAGTATCATGTTCGTCACGATGAGAAACAGGTACGGGTGGTGTTGTTCATTTCTCTTCTCCTTTATGAGGACCAATGGTGGTCACCCTTGGATGATGAGTGGCATGATAACATTATATGGATTTGATGTATCTCTTGGCTCGTGATGCGTAGGCGTAGGATAGGACGTGACAGTCGATGGCATACGGTGAAGGTCAAGTGAAAGGTTCATACCGATGGACCAAGGGCGGTGAAGGATGGACGCGAGTAGACTTGAACTAAGGGACCCGAGGAGTCTGGGTGGAGTCATGAGCGATCCACGTGGTGCACCGAATAGCAAGAGTACATGGACATGATAAAGACGGCGTCGGTCAAGTCAAGGAGGAAGGCGATGGCAAGTTCGAGTAGGCTGCCCGTGCGGCGGGAGTACGAAAGACTTGAAGGCGTCGTGGCACTTGTACTCCTCATTAATGGAAATAATTTTCCGCGAGTACTCCTCGATATTAATGTTATCATATACATGCACCAGCTTTTTCTAGAAAAGTTACTGTGTATAGGAACTGTAATTGCCACCTATGTCAAAGCCGAGACAACAATTAAAATAGGACTGTATTTCAAAAGAAAGAATTTCAGTTTCTTAAATGTGTCTATTAAAAGAGAATGGAGGAAATATTTATCACCCGCTTCTATTTATGGGCCTGTTTGGTAAGACTTTTATTGGATCCTGCTTTACCTGATTTTTTCTTATCAATGCACTATATGTACCACAAACCCCGCTTCTATTTATTGACCTGTTTTTTAGGACTTTTATTAATTCGATCCTGCTTTACCTGATTTTTGCTTATCAATGCACTATATATACCACAAAGCCGTTTCGCAAAAACCAAAGCAAAGAAAAACTAAAAACTGTGATAAAAACAATTGTCCTTGCCTACTTCTTGGATTCTATACAATTGTTTCCTACTTAGTGCCTTACTACTTGGTCCGGCCGGCAGTATACACTACTGCTTTACCTCTATATATATATTTGCCTAGAACTGGGTATTGCTTGAAAAAAAAAAGATGTGTTGTATATGCATATAGGCATACAAACCAGGAATAAGCTATAAACATTACATAGGAATAGGAAGTATCAGCAAGTATCGCCACAACTTATCCAGCAGCCTCTTAAGGTGTTGGTTTCTTAAAAGAGATCTCGTCGTGGGCAGCACAGCAGCTTCCAGAAGAAACCTGTGGCTGCTGGGACATGTTGGGTCACGGAGCCAGCCGTTTAGGCATACATGCAGCCATCCTTTCGCAGCAAACATCCTGGAAGCAATACCGTCTGCCATCTTCTTTGCTTGGTCACATCTTGTGTTTCCCGAGACTGTAAAGGATTCTGAGTGTCCTCGAGCAAACCAGGCTTTATGGATCTTTTAGGCTAAATAAATTTTTTTCACATGATAAAAGATTTTTTAACATGATAAAGAAGATAATAATACTAATGATATATATAATTCTGGATATAAGAGTCTTAGCGTCTGGTCTTTGCCTCTTTGGATTGCAGGATTGGATCACAGGATCAGCCGATCAGGCGGCAGGGGGGACGGGGCGACGGCCGATGGGCAGAGTCGTAGTCTCACCTCTGGCGGAGCCAGGGAGGCAGCCGGCAGGGGCGCAGGGTGGTGCCGGCGTGGGTGCCTAGGCGGCAACTCGGCAAGCCGGCTGCGGTTCACGCAAACAGGGATGACGTCTCGTCTTCTGCTGACTGTTGTCATACGATTAGATTAGCAGGCCTATAGTTTAGATTAGATATTGGCCTAGAGCCGGCCCTGCTTAGAGGATGTTTCGATTGAAGTGTTAATATCTAAAGTAATCCATCCAAATAGAAGTGTGCTAATAAGGTGAGCTATAGCTAAGATTTAAAATTTTTTGCAAAAGCATGAGTGCTAAACAGACCCTTAGTCAACGCCTCCGCTGGCTGAAAACCATCTTGCATCAACCGTCCAGTTACTTTGTGTACAGCTGACAACAATCTGATCGTCTCGAAGGTTAGAGGAAATTAGGGGACAACGGTGTCTTATGAAAATGGAAAATCTACCTTTAGTTTCACGTGAATTTACAGGTTTGCCCTCTGGCCCACCATACTCCCTTCTACTACCCTATAAAGTATTTAAGAGCCACAACTAAATATCACATTGGATGAAAAGAAATAAGGGATAATATTCACTTGCGTCTAACTTCAAACTACAGTCATTTAGAGATTTTCGAGTTTCGCATAGGTACCAAGAGGAACAGCTTATTACGACATAAGGGGTTCTAACAAAATGGTACAAAAGCACTTTTTCTGTTACAAACTATCTGCGTTGTCGTGCGTGCTACTCCCTCCGTCTCAAATTACAATTCATTTGAGCACTTTTCGGCTCCAGCCAGTGAACCGGTTCGGTTTTCTGTTCTATGGATGCGGGTGATGACGGAAGGGGTGGTAATGAATTATGTTCCTAATACTACTTGAACAATCTAACTTAGCTATTAATCATCCTTAGCTTAAATATACAAAACATGAGCCCTTTCTTTTTTTGAGCCAGATTCTTAAAATTTCTAAGTTCAATTTCTAGACCCTTTACCACTGGTCTACCACTCCTAGATGACAGTGTTGGACATGCTATACTATAAATATGATTTGGGAAATTTTTTATAACCTTCCAGTATAGGCAATGTGCCATGCAAAAATGGGCTTCTAGACATTCCAGTGTGTTTTGTAAACCATTAATCCAATAGTTTACAGTTACTAGTATCACAAATCAACATGCCGACGACCATAGGATGAAAGCGAAGATATTATACTAGACATTTAACTTGCAATTGGCAGATGCACAAAGTAACTAAACCATCAATAGACTGGCAAATCAAGTGACAATTAGGTGGTGCGCATTGATTATACTTGCAACCCCCCAACGAGGGAATAAAGTTTGTGGAAGATTACATCGCTATGACACTACCCACATTATTTACTTTCTTTAGCAGCTTCCCTATATATTAGTTCTTCATCCTCAACATCAGCACTCCTCTACTGCTTGGTTCATGTATTACATTCACCCACTTAGTCCCCTCTGTAACTTTCCACAAAAAAAAATACGGTAGATTGTTCATAAACTAGTTAATCGTCTGACCTTGTGTTGTATGACTGTTTGCAAACTATTATGCACACATGTGTGCAAGAAGGATAGATAGGTATGCGAAGCTGTAACACCCCAAAACGAAATATGACCAAGATACCACCTAAAGGACAAGAACATATATAACTAATAGAAATTTTGTCGACGTCTCCCCTGCAAAAAAAGTGCATCGCGGAAGCAACAAACATATAGAGATAAATATAAGCACACCAGCATAATATAACACCTCAAGGAAAAGATGAACCGTCCAAAAAAACAGTCAACATGAACCACATTGCAAATTTAAGGAAAACGACAATAAGAAGCACCAACTTCTATTAAGGTTATGATTGCAACATAAGTTTTAATATTGATAATGACATAGAAGTGTGACGTGTGCTGCTACTTTCCCACCCTTCAAGCAAAACCACTCAAGTACCTGGAAAGATAAAAGCGGGTGTGAGATATGACATCTCAGCGAGTAAACTGCTTTAACAAGCTATTTAAACTACAAGTTCAATTAACTAATTAAGCATCAATTTATTCTCCCAATTAAAGTTAACCAATGATAATCCATGAGATATAACAAACCAAATAAATACTTCATATGCAAGATAAATACCGATCACCACCAAGCCTTGGAGAAGCATCGCTTCTCAGTGTCTCTCCCAAAGCCTGAATCCAAGACAAATATGACATAATCCAAAATCATAATGCATATGCAATGCAAGTACCATGTCTCATGCCTGCATTGAACCAGCACACAAGGCACAACACCTTGCTCTCTCACTCTCTCAAGAGCTAATCCTAGCACTAACTCTCACAAAGCTTGTGCTAAACCTAAATATATGATCAATATGCTCTTGGGTGACTTGGAGGTGTTCTCTGGTGTGTATGGGGTTTCTCAAGACTCCAGCAACCTCAAATGACCCGGGGTGAAACATATATATAGGCGTCGGTTCAACCGGTCACTCTGACCTTGCTTCCTAGCCGTTGAATCTCCAACGTCTCTCTGATGCTGACATCATTGCACCGATGCTTAGACCGATGGGGCATCGGTTCAACCGGTCCTGAAGGATTTCTCTGCTGCAACTCCAACATTGGTACTGGGTAATAGTACCACAATGCACCGACGTCTGCTAGGCCCGTTGGTCCAACCGGTCCTTAAGACCTGGCTTCCAACCCTTCTGCAGCGGTACTGAGTAATGTACATATGTATGCACCGACGCTTCTCTTTTCACCGTCGGTTCATCCGGTGCTTCTAACACTGTTTCACTTGATTGCATGCCACCATCAGCTCAATGCACCGACGCTTCTCTTCATGTAGAGTCGGTTCAACCGGTGCTACTAACTTTGATCCCCATTGCACTGCCAATGCACCGACATGTTCAAACAACAGGGCGTCAGTTCAACCAGTCGCCTGTTCCCAGCTGAATCTTGTCCAAACCATCGCTGCGATCATTTGGACCCCTCAAATATATTCTCTCTGCAGGTTTACTGGGATTTGGGTATCTTGGAGATGATTTGGACACCTTGGATATGGTTTGGACTCCATCCATGGAACCTAAAAATTCTACAAATATATTCTCACAAACTTGTTAGTCCCATTGACTTTGTTGTCACTTAATCACCAAAATCACAATTATAGCCTAACGGGGCCATGTTTCTTACCTATCCCATGTTTCAGCTACATTTGCCTTCGAATTTTTCTTAGTTTTGTAAGGCACGGTTTCTCATTTTTTATGGCTCCCATACTTGAAATTGATGGTATAGTAACTTGGCCAGAGTCATTTGGATCTGTCGCAGAAATTAAACCTTGCTTCTCATCTGGCATTGTTAGATGAATGTCTGCTATACCAAGCTGTTATGTGTTTGTACATGTAAGGATAAATAATTGGTTTATGAGGCATGAATGGTGGTACCGTAGAATTTGCGGCCACAACTCTGTGATCACGTTCAAGCTCTATACTCCAGTCTAAGATAACACAGCTTAATGAATGGCTAATCTCTTAGCGATCAGTGCCCAAAAGCTGAAACCAAGCGGTTGACTGCAGTGTGGTTGACTGCAGTTGGCTGACTTCTCTACTTGATATCATTAGTTCCACGGTACTGACTTGTAATTTTAATTAGATATTAGTTTCCTGTTGCCCTAAAAATACTAACCATTACTGTAGTATTTCATTCAAACCTCTCCACAATATGGTCACCTAGCATCATTGTACTACCGAAAAAAGAATATGGAAAATACATCAATTGTTATAGAAAAACTACAGTAAAGAAAGAATGTATTGTACCCTGCCACCAAGTTTAAAGATTGTCGCTTATCGTTACACATCAGTAATTTGCCATCTTTTATTGAAATCACCAAATTGAATCAAACAGGATTCAAGCAGAATAGTAAGATGAAGAAGAACCTCACACGGAACGTGAGGTAAAGAGAAGGGGGGGCAATTTGATAATCTCCATGAAAAAAGCTGTGAAAAAGTTGAAAAAACTAATAACTAGAGAGCATCTTTGAGTCATGGAAGGGAAAATTCTCATTGGAAGGGGGGCGGAGCCCAGTTTGGCCCCCATGTGGTCCGCCAGTGCCTCACGGTCCCACCTACCCTACCCTTATTATTCACTCACAACTAGAAACCCCACCTCGTCTTTACTCCCTCCATTCTATTTTTTGATAGACTTATTTCACTTTATCCCAATGAGCAAGAAGAAGAAGAACCCTGCTTATCATCCAATTAATCACGTCATCATGTACACATCATTAATGAAAACGATTTTCCGCGAGTACTCTTTGATATCGATGTTATCATTTACGTGCACCAGTTTTTTTCTAGAGAAGTAACTCTGTATGGAACTAAAATGGAATAGAAAAGGAGAGAAATTCGCTTTCTTAAATAGGCCTATCAAAAAAGAATGGAGGAAGTATTTAACACCGGCTTATATTTATGGGCCTGTTTGGTACCTGATTTTTTATTATCAGTGCACTATATATACCACAAAGTAGTTCCGCAAAAACCGTGGGAATAAACTAAAAACTGTGATGAAAACAATAGGCCTTGCCTACTGATTGGATTTTATATGATTGTTTCCTACCTGGTGCCTTACTATACTAGCTCGGGCTGGCACTACACTACTGCTTTAGCTCTATATATTTGGCTAGACGTGTGGGCGATAAGTAAGGAATTATTGCAGTACTTGAAAAAAGATGTGTTATATATGCACATACGCATACAACCAGAAATAAGACTTAAACATTACTTATAGGAATAGGAAGTATCAGCAAGTATCGCCACGACTTGGCCAGCAGCCTCCGACGGTGTTGCTTTCTTAGTAGAGATCTCGTTGTTAGCAGTACTGCAGGCTTCAAACCTCTGGTTGCTGGGAGATGTTGGGTCACCGAGCTAGAAAGATATACTTGGGAACATTTCGATGATTGTTGAGATAGCTACTGGGTTAACCCCACCTAGATCAATAACACATATACTTGGAAATTGGTTATCAGATATAGAAAAGAACCATAAAATGTTAATCTTTGTGTGAGTGGCAGCTCTTATATGGCCTTCTACGGCGCTACTTGAGTGCGACCACAGCCAAGGACCACGTACAGTCCATGGCGACATCTTATTTCGTAATCCAGTGGGGACCAGGTTCTTTTCTGATCTAATTTCGATCAAATTGTTTCTAATCCAACCTCTGCTTGTTTTTGGACTTTCTTTCATAAATATGGTAAATTGTTTCTAATCCAACCTCTGCTTGTTTTTGGACTTTCTTTCATAAATATGGTAAGACTTCAAATAACGGGTTACAAATAAGGCTACTTTCTACTTTGCAGATAATATTCCTTCGTGCAAATGCATTACCTAACAAAACATATTCACCCTTTCCTTTTCCTTTTCTAGTATAACATTTCTAAACGAACACAAATAAAGTTTTTACATCAAAATAGGGAATGATATCCTTGCATTGCAGATTTACAGCCGCTAGGTAGTGATATACTACACTAGTAGAAAACAGGCTATCAGTATTGGTTGGAAATGTCTTTTAGTACCGGTTGAAAATTTCCAACCTGTCGTACTACATAATTAACTGAGACTAAATATTTCAACTTTTTAGTACCGGGTGAGCACTCAGTACTAAAGACATCTTCGTACCATGTCAAAAAAAAATTCTTATTGTTCAATTTTTTCTTGTTTTCTGAGCGTGGTTTCCCTCTCTTTTTTTGGCCCTATCCTTGACAGTAATAGTCTCTCAAAGCTTATAGGTGTTTGTGTTTTCACAAATTTAATTTTGTTATAGCTTGCTGCTTCCATAGCTGACGAGCAATGAGCTATCGCCTTACTTTACCTCAGCCTGACAGCCTGTGTGAGCTCGCCGGTGGCTGCAGAGCTTGGCTGTGACTGCCGAAACAACAAAACAATGCTGTAACTTTGTAGGTTTGCACGAGAGCTCTAGAAGGGCGACACTGCACACTAATAACATGGCAGAAGCTTCCAACGGCCGAACTAGAAAATATTTGAGGGGGTCAAAGATATTGCCGGCTGTCAGACGAGCGGAGTCAACCCCGGCAGGGGTATGCGTGTCGGCGCATGCATCATACGGCCACAACATGGCGTGGGCGACACGTGTCCATAGCCCGCACATGTCCACATCTCGAGATACTTACGTCCATCACTCCAAGCTGTAGCAAATTGAGGGGGAAATCTAGTACTCCTTCCATCTTAAATTATAATTCGTTTTGATTTTTTTAATATATAATATTTGCTAGATATAATGTGTATCTAGATGTATATTAACATATATATATTAAAAAAGTTAAAATGAAAAGTTAAAATAAATTATAATTTAGGACGGAGGAAGTAGATGGCTGGATGCACTTAGAACGACTGTTTTGCTTCAGCTTGTTGACATCATCGGAGCGAGCGAGCTCAAAGTGAGCAAAAGGAAACGCGAGTACCGTACCTAAGGTCAGAGAGAAATTATTAATTTAATTAATCAGAGAGAAAAGAAGGCGTAAGAGGACCTACTACTTGAAAATGTACATCAGTACTTGGGTGTTTATTTTGTCAAAGACGGTAAAAACACAAACGCTCGCACTCATCCTTTTAGATACCTCGGAGCTATTGGACTGCTCTGCACTCTCGCATATCATTCTACTATTCTAGCATATGATTCATTTCCAGAATAGACATAGCAATGCTCTAATGGTGTGCTTCCCTTCCCTAGGATCCAGCTATAACATACAAAATACGGCTAATTTACGGCCGGCCGTATTATAAATGGTTCGTACAGCCGGCATTCTTTTTCCTAGAGAACGCATTAACTAGGATTGTATGCATGTGATGGGAAAAGAGAGAAAAGAAAAGGTTCGATGATGTCAGCGTATATGAGGAGGAGAAAAAGGAACGGATAGATATGTGCGTGCATTCAATTTCAAACAAAAATGACCGTAGTTTCAAAATCGAACGTTCAAATCAAAATCCGATGATACGGTTGCACTCGTTTTAATAAAAGCTTTAAAACAAGATCTCACACCACTATATTTCAAAGATATATTTTTTCATGTGAGAAAATATTTTTTAGGATATTCTAGTTTGCTTATGAATTTTGCAAAATTTGTTTATCACTTTACAAAATGTTGTTTGACTCGTTTGGGTTTAGTTAAGTGGATATTGATGTTGATATTTTAAAAATAATTGGATGATGTGATCAGAGGATGATGGCAAATAATTGTATTGAGGTAGGTGGGTTAGTTATTTCATAATTAGTGATAGACAACTTTAACAAGTTAATTGAGCATTTTAACTAATTTGTGTCGATATTTTTCTAATCTATGAAAGCAATTTATATGTCTTTGTAAAATATTATCGAAACATATGCAAGTGATATTTTGTTTTGAAAGTC
Source organism: Panicum miliaceum (assembly GCA_032594955.1). Lineage (NCBI taxonomy): Eukaryota > Viridiplantae > Streptophyta > Magnoliopsida > Poales > Poaceae > Panicum > Panicum miliaceum. The sequence continues at coordinate 50,422,603 of CM064058.1, read as the reverse complement.
TTTTCAAAAGAAATATAGCTCTGCAAACAGAATTTGAATTGGATGGCCGGTCGAAGAACTACAACTTTTTAAATTTTGAGCTCACTTGCATGTGCTACCATGGAAGATAAAATACTCCACTCGAGTAGCTATCGTTGTAGAATTTATTGTGCAATGTATACTATTGGAAAAATGAGAAAACCAGATGATGCCACGTGGTATATCTCCTGTCTACTTTATGTGTGAGTTAATCGATGTAATGGGTACGTATGCACTGATAAAGTTACGGCGGGCTGTACTGAAGTTATTACCTACAAAATATATCCTTGAAACTTATTAATACCTCTCTGCCCTTGGAAACTTATATTTTATCTGTTTTCTTATAAACAAATATTTTCTCGTAGGCCTATGACGACGTGTCCCCATTACATGTCATGATAAGCTGCTAGCTTGAACGAGCACGGCCCACATGAACAGCCTGATCGACCAACTGAATCTCTCGCTCCACCATGTGAAGGCCACCAAAACATTTTTATATATATGCATATATGCAAGTCTTTTCAACGATGGGAATTTCAAATGCGTACTTGATTCATTAACGAAAGTGGGCAAACGGGAGACTATATTCAGTGGCAAACGCGAATCAACTACCGCATCCACGTACGGTGGAGAGCGAGCGGGGAGCAGCACAACTGACCGAGCCGAATGGCGCGGGAATCTCTGAGAAACTGACTGATCGGCGGCGGGAGAATCTGTCGCTCCAACCGCTCTCCAGATCCGGAGTCAATGGGCGCCATGAGCCAAAGGCAGGGCAGGGGCGAGCACCACCAAGAATCTCTCCGCGCAGCTCAAGAATCCGCCGCGGCAGAGAGCCAGACCACGCAGTATTTTATAAGCCATCCACCTCGCCTCGGTTTATCCCGGCATACCGTCGCGAGTTCTTGGCGGCTTCTCCCAAGGAGAAGGGAGGAAGAGGCCGGAGAGGGACGCATTCGCTCCGCCGCTCGTCGTCGTCCGCCTCTGAGGTATCCGTCCGCGGCCCCTCCGTTCTTATCGGTTTCTCGTTTCTGGGTTGGGATTCGGCGCGGCCGCCACTGCTCGCCGTTTCGCCGGGAAACTAGCTATCTCCGGCGAGCTGTACGTTCGTTCCTGAGATGCTCCCGGTCCGAATCGCTCCGGCGAGCGCAGCCGACTCGGTTGTTACCGACGGCCGGCCGGGCGACGCCGTGTCTCGCTGGGGTGTGCTGGCCTTTTCTTTTCTGACGAAAGGAAACAAAAGAATGAAAAAGATGGGAGGATTTTCATTTCTTTTGTATATGGGAGAAAGTGCAAGGGTCAACAATCAAAGCCTTTCCTTGTTGGATTATTCATGCAAAGAATTTCGATAGTGCTCCTCTCTTTGAATATGACACGAGCGAAGGAGACATGTTGGTTGTTTACCTCTGATGCTCTGACTGATGAGTGCACTACTCTAATTCCACTAGTTAACAGTTTAATTTCCTGTTTGCTTATTTCTTGGACCAAATTCAGTAGCTTTCCAAACCAAAAAATCATACTAATAGTAATTATAGTAACAGCATCATTTTCTAGATAAAAAGGTGCTTCCTGTATGTCATGTCGTCAGAAATGTTTCTTTCCAAATCTTGCTGTTCATTGCTTGGACGAGGCGGCCAGGAGGTCACTGTCACCCCAGCAATAAAGTCCAACGGTGATGCGGGCACTGCTTGTCCGTTCCTTCACATCTCCTCCATTCCCACCCTCCCATAAAGCTCCCACGCCATTGGTGAGTCTGGAGGTTGCAGACGCCGCAACCTCGCGTTCGCCGCGCGAGTCAAACTTGTGCCGATCAAGTTGGACTTTTCAGTTAGTGGGATTGTTTTCGCGAGTTTCGGTGCTTATAAGACGGCGAACCATGGACCATGCTCTTGCATGTGCGTCGTCTCCGCTCACTTGCCACGAGGTAGGCGGTGCTTGGGCTCCTTGCTCTTCTTCTTCTTGTTGTTGTTGTTCCCCTTTTCCATTTTCTCAACCCCCTTCTTGATGTGTTCTTGGATGGGGGTTTTGGGGTGAATATAATCTTCCCTTGCTCTGAAGAATCAAGAACCCGAATCTGAATCTCACCCGTGGGGACTGTAGTTGGAGGGGAGCTTTCTTGTTCATGTTTGGTCCTCAATAATTGGAGTCTCCTTTTCAAATAAATTTCCTATGCCGCTTTCTTTCTCTCCTAATATTTCTGTTGCTTGTTCTAAAAGTAGAAGAAATGAGATTCCGGATGTGTAGAATAGCTGAAAAAAGATAACATCATCTTCAAAATTTAGGTACGAATTTTGATTCTTCAGTTTCACTTTTAGCAAACTCCACAAGAAAAGACTGAATGATCAGTTGTGGGGATGACGGGAACTTTCCCATAATAAAAACAGATTCAGTTCACAGAATTCAGCTTCTTCATCAGCTGGACACAAACTAGCGTCCCAAGTCTCTGACATTTGCAGGAACCATTTGCTCCCTCCCTGCTGCAGGTGCTCCAAGGCCCTCTCCTGAGCTCCTTGTCCTCCATCAGAGCAGGCCTCACGATGTACGTGATCGAGGACAAGGGCGGCGCCATCGCGCTGATGCTGGCGTCGCTCCTGTTCCTGGGCACCTGGCCGGCCGTGCTCACACTCCTGGAGCGCCGGGGCCGGCTGCCGCAGCACACCTACCTGGACTACTCCCTCACCAACCTCCTCGCCGCCGTGCTCATCGCGCTCACCTTCGGCCAGCTCGGGGACAGCAAGGACGGCATGCCCAACTTCTTCACCCAGCTCAGCCAGGTAAGAAACACTCTTGCTAACTGATGATGAGAAAATTCCTGCAACGAAATCATCAGCCGACGGCTCTGATTCTGAAATTCGAATGGTTTTTGTGTTGAAGGACAACTGGCCTTCGGTGCTGTTCGCCATGGCGGGAGGTGTGGTGCTCAGCGTTGGGAACCTGTCGACGCAGTATGCTTGGGCGTATGTGGGTCTCTCGGTGACTGAGGTTATCAGCTCCAGCATGGTGGTGGTGATAGGTTGGTGAAACCACTCCTCTCTGTCAGGTTCCAACTTGCAACAAGTATCATTGTTGCTGGCCATCTTTTTGGTGATGGTGATGAGGCGCCGCTCATTCTTGATCATGTCACATGGGAGGGACCCTCAATGATTATATAAATTATTAGCTTCTTTCTCATACATGGAATTTGCTTGATTCAGAGTCTAGGAATATTCACAAGAAGATGTTGCTTGCAAGGAAAAGGAAAATGTTGACACAAACATCTTTCTAGGTGCAGGCAAATCGTGCTGTGGTTTTCTGACAGAACAAGTTTCTTGAGCAAATTTGCCAGTTAACTGTAAACAAGTTCATTTATCAGGGCAATATGTGTGAACTTATACAGCTGAAGAAATGTTACTAGCAGCTTTCGGAATAGAAGTACACATCATGTAGTTCGTCTTTTAAAGAGCATCTTTGGAATAATTTTGGGGCAGTTGACATTGGTGGGACAAATATCTCAAGTATACAGTGAATTTGTAGGGGGAGAAACTAACTACTGTCAATGTGTTCAACAGAATTCCTGTTTGTCTCCCTGATTTTGGATGTTTATATATATAAATCTCATGTGTGGTTCCATGTGTTTTTCAGGCACGACACTGAACTACTTCCTGGACAACCGAATCAACAAGGCAGAGATTCTGTTCGCCGGTGTGGCATGCTTCCTTGTTGCCGTCATCCTCGGCTCCGCTGTCCATGCCTCCAATGCCGCCGATAACGAGGAGAAACTCAATGCCTCCAATAAACTTGGGTGTGTAATTGTGTTCCATGTTTTTCTGAACTTTTGAGCTCTATAACAATGGGAACGATCTTTCGTATTCTTCGCTGTATCAGCCTCTCAACCACATCTGCAACTGAACCACTTATGAATTCTTTGTACTGGCTGTTAGACCATTTGCATCGTGTATTCACTGAACTGATCATGAAAACCATACAGGGCAAATGGAAGTGTGGAACCAAGTAAAGGAGTCCTAGACAAAGGTACATTGCCAGAGTTTCAGAGCTACTACTACCCTTGATTTCCTTCAGATGGTGGCTTTTAGTAACTTCTCTAGTTTCAGACGGTCCCAAGGACTTGGAGAATGGAGCCTCTGGAACCAAGCATGTTACCAGAGCTGAGGCAGGGACAGCAGAGTACCTCATTGAGCTCGAAGAGAGGCGGTCAATTAAGGTAACCTGTTTGTCATCTGATCGTCCTATCAGAAACAAGAGCGATAGAATTAGTCTTTATTCCAAACATTTTGTTGAAAACTCCATTCTTCAGAATCAAAATATTTTGCTGAAAGGAAGAACATGGTTGTTTCCATGCACTGGACTGATCTGCTTGGCCAATTTTCTTCGCACAGGTCTTCGGATCAAGCACCTTCATCGGGCTCAGCATCGTCTTCTTCTCGGGTGTGTGCTTCTCACTCTTCTCCCCGGCATTCAACCTGGCCACCAACGACCAGTGGCACACCCTTAAGGACGGCGTGCCGCACCTGGTGGTGTACACCGCCTTCTTCTACTTCTCCATCTCGTGCTTCGTCATCGGCATCGGCCTCAACATCCTGTTCCTCTACCGCCCAATGGCAGGCGTGCCCAAGTCCTCCTTCAAGGCCTACCTCAACGACTGGAACGGCCGGCAGTGGGCTCTCCTCGCCGGCTTGCTCTGCGGGTTCGGCAACGGGTTCCAGTTCATGGGCGGCCAGGCTGCAGGATATGCAGCTGCTGATGCTGTTCAGGTATGCCTGAGTGCTTGTCCATTCTTCAAACTCATGTCATCCAAAACTCTGAATCTTGGAAATGAGCATCTCACAGAAATACTACTGAAAAGTCATCTTTTACCGTCATGAATCGTTTATGGAGATTCTGATTGCTGTTTTCATCAGGCGCTGCCGCTTGTCAGCACATTCTGGGGCATACTGCTGTTCGGGGAGTACCGGAAGTCGTCGCGGAAGACCTACATCCTGCTCGGTTTCATGCTGTTCATGTTCGTCGCTGCTGTGGCGACGCTCATGGCTTCATCAGGTCACAGGAGCACAAAGTGATCCCCCGTTGCTCTTCAAGTGTTGCTTACCTTGTGTTTGCAATCGCAAACCACTCTTGCAGTCAAGACGCAGAAGAAATTCAAGCAGCAAAGCAAGGAACCCTGCTCCAGGAAGCAAATGGGAGGGTATTCCATTCCATTCACGAAATTTTCAGTAGAATGGAGATGTACATAAGAAATGTTTTGTGTTTTGATTGTTGAAGCATAGAACTATATAGAAGTTATTTATATTCTTTCCAAAGAGAACTTGCAGATAGGATAGCAAATGAAACTGTTCAAAAAGTTTATCAATATCATTATGTTAATCATTATGAACAGGGTGACAATGTCTAAAACATAAGATATGAAGCCCTTAGCTAGTATGCCAGGTAGACATATAGCATGATATCAGTGCTCCCACCATCTCATGATACAAATTTGCAGTTGCAGAGCCAGTTCTGCCAGAGACCAGGGCTACACCCTTACAAACACTGGTTCACACCATAACGTTCATTGGATTCATGCTGCTCAGTACACCACCGTCCCAACTCCCATTACACGATTATACCACCATTTCACAGTACAAGCTCAAGACTAGGTGTAAAAGATTGACGACAATAACATAAGCCGCTCAGATAATGTTATTGTACTCATCAAACCTTTCTTTCTACCTCTGTACCACAAGGGCATTGTAACCAAAACAACATCTCCTATCCACACTACACAGAGACTGTGGCAGAACCACCTGAATTAATCCGGCTCAATTGTATTAACCATCACCATTAGGGCAATTTCGGTTAACCTTACACTTCAAACGGAGTAATCCACTGGTCTGTCGGGTATAACCTCCCGATACAACCACGGTAATCGGATCGAGCGCCATACATACAAATGCTCACGCGACGATGAGCCCAGAGAATACCACATTCCAGCAAATATTTCAACATTATCATAAGTAAATATTACAGACCAAGTTTTAAATTTAGAAACCAAGTACTTCAATGATCATAAATAAGTTCTTCAGAGTTTAAGTTGCAGCGGAAAATAAAACAACGGAAGCTACTCGACGATACATAATGTCTCGATGAAGCCCGTACGAGACATCACTCGGCATTATCTCCGTTGGACGGGGGCGTATCCCATTCCATCACGACCAACCAGGGGGGAGAGTGCAGGGCCAAGTCAAGCTAGCAATCATATCTTCGAAGGACTCACCTGAAAACAAGCCACAAGCAAGGCTGAGTATACTAATACTCAGCAAGGCTTACCCGACTAATGGGGTATACTTAGCCGACTCCTAGACATGCGAGGCTTCTGGCTTGAGGGGTTTGTTTTGCCAAAAAGCATATATAGTAGGTCCTTACTTTCAGATTTTAGCTCCAAGTTCTAGCTTTCTTTAACCATTCTAGGTAAGCAACTATCCAATATCATACATGGTGAAGCATTAAATTTCATCCAATCAGTTTATTCATTATCATTGTTCCTCTTCTTACTCTGTGGGTAAAAGTGGTTAAGCAGTCTCAATAGCCGCGAGAAACGGACGATTCGAATCAAATTTCTTAACCTTGCAAGGGAAACCTAAACACACGTCACGTGGTTACTCCCAGAGTCACACGTGCAACTTTTCCCTTCAATTCCCGCTTCACGGAACAGGCCCACCGCCCTCGACTACACCTCCCCACAGACCACGGTACGTCGGGCTGTGGCGGCCGATGCACCCGCCATTAGCTAGATGTGAACGAATTCAAGACAGTGGGGAGTATGTTCCGGCCTCGGTTCAATCCAGTACTAAGCTTACCGATTACCATATTCTCGGCATGTGGTTAGTACGTTCAAAGACTTAACCATCACTTACCACACACTGCGGCCTTAGCATTTTTCACTAGACAGACGGGCCTCAATCATCAACATAAACATCGTACCACAGCCCGTCCGTCGTCCTTATGATTGCAGCGTGTAGTAAACAATCAACTCCTAATTTCTCGCGAGTGACAGGAAATCACTCGACTTTTACCGAGTCCTATTAGCATAGCATTCTATCGAACCTTGCATCTAGTGTTCAGAGCATGGGTACCTAGGATCATGCAACTAAATTTTCATCCAACTCCTATAAACTTAATGCACAAGTAAAGTAGAGTAATAAGTTGCATAAGTTTAGAAAATAGGGTTCATGCTCCGGGGCTTGCCTTCTTGCGAAAAGTTAGTCCGGGGCTCTTCCGAACTTGGGCTCGGGTCTTCGGCAACTTCAGTTAGATTCACTTGAGCTTCACGCTGCTCACTCTCGGACGCGGGCACCAACTCGTACGTTCCGTTGGCGAGAGTCGTCGTTTCTACATGAATGCACAAGTTTAAGTAGTGGTGATGGTAAACGATATTATTTTCTTCACGATAAAGTTGCAGTTCATAAGACATAAGTTTTGCTGTGAAGTTATTTACTTTAACATTTCCTGGGCAATCGTTAATAGAGTTTATCTTGATCTATTTAACTTCATTAAGAAGAAGGGGTTGTGTTATATTGAAAACTTAGTTTCTTTTTAAACACAAACATGAGTTGAACACAATTACTAATCTAGTTAGCTTCTGGTAATAAAATTTTTATTCAAAGTACATTATGTAGAGATAGGATCACTGTAAAAATTTCAGACATTTTTGTGTAGCATGTTAAATATGAAAAATGTAATACACAGCCACTGCTAGGATCTAGTTATTTTTATACAGCACAACCCATGAAAGTATTGATGCTACAAATTTTACAGGGTGTTGCTATAACCATATTTGTGCTACTGTAAATTTTTCAGATTTTATTGCACATGATATAGAGCATAATAAATGGGACAAGCTGCACTCATGTTATTAAAGATTATTTTCTACAGGACGTTACACAGGGTTTCTATGTATGAAACTTTTTGTACAGCTTGAGCTACTCTATTGTGTTTCATAGTAAAAAGATGAACATTTTCTAAGTGCTTTACTAATTATTTTGAATTAGTGAAGTTTTCCTACCACAAATTCATATGAACAGGTTACATATAGTAAAAATGTTTCTAAATTTTTCTATGGCCTCTAGGTATCACTACAACAACACAGAAAAAGTTTCATGACATTAAACATCACAGAACAGCAGGAATAATTAGTTCTATCACTTTATGGCATAAAACAATGTTGGACAAAAAGTGTATCTAGAGATGGCTTTTGGTCCTGATCTTTTTACACAGTCCTAAACATCAAGCAAGTAACTCACTGCCCAAAATTTAGGGTCAGCAATAATCTACAACAGTGGGTTCAAAAGAAGTCCATTAAACCTTCCATTTAATCTAGAGAAAAATATATTGAGAATCTGAGAAACTTTATGTAACAAAAGTTGTAGAGTTTCTTCTAAGGATTCCAGAACAGTTGAGTTTGCATTTTTCTGAATTTTCTACGATTTTATACGAATTTTACAAGTTCACTGATTTGGTTAAAACTTTCTTTACAGAGGGGTCCCTGAAAATTAGCAGAAAACCCCCTAGAAAGATTTGGGCGTTTGCAATGTGGTCCCTGGTCGCAATTTCACGGCGGGGTCATCCTGTCCGGCCAAATTCCGGCGAGCTGGGTCGCCGGCGGCGAGGGCAAGGTGGGGGAGCACGGAGAGGGAACCAGGGCGCACCTATTGGTGGTCTTGGAGTGGCTCGGGGTGGCCGGTGGCGGGCTGGCCGCGGAGAGCAGAGGCGGCGGCGGTGGGGCGGCGCGGACGGCGGCGCTCCGGCGATGAGGGCGGCGGGGCTCGGGCTGGGGAGCTTCAGCGCACTGAGGGGGACCCGTTTCAGCGCTTGTCTCGGGCGGAGGTGGGCCGGAGCAGGGGGTTCCACGGCGAGGTGGGGGCGCCGGCGGCAATGGAGCTCTCTGTACTGCGGGGAAGAAGAAAGGAGGGGAGGGAGGGGCGCTGCGCCGGGCTTTATAGCCGGTGAAGCTCGTGGGGGCGGGCTTGGCACGGCCAGAACGTGGGGTGGAGGGGCCGGCGAGGCTGGGCGCCATTGGGGGCGGCCGGCGGTGACCAGCGGCCAGAGGCGCGTCGTGCGCGTGGCGTGCGTGCGCTGGGTGCGCCTGGGGCGCGACGTCGCGTGTAGGCGACGCTGGCGGGCGGTTGGGGAGCTCGGGCGGCACGACGGAGCACTGGTGGAGGGGGCGGCGGCCAGCGACTGGGCAGCACGGGGCGGTGCCGCAGGGAGCAGCGGGTTGGGCAGAGGCGAGGCGTGCGGGAGGGAGAAGAAAAGGCGCGGCCGCGGTTGGGCGAGCGGGGGCGGGCAGCAGGCAGGGCGCCGGGGGTTGGCTCGGCGCCTGGGGCCGCGCAGGCGTCGAGGGCCAGGTGGCCGGCGGCGGTCGGGCGAGCGTGCGGTGCAGCAGAGGAGGGAGGGGTGAGGGAGGGACCTAAGTGCAAAAATTTGAAAAACTTCAGGGGGCTGGGTGCAAACAAGGCGTTTTCTCCTCTTTCTGATTTGAATTTCAAAAACTTTTGAACACGAAAGTTGTTCAAAATAAAAAGTTCTACAACTTTGGTTTCAGGCAAAATCTCATTTGGCTTATGGTTTGAAAGTTAAAATTAAAAGTCCAACAGTGACTAAATGTGCTCAAATTAACTTTGAATTCCAACTGAACTCGTTCTAATTCTTTCCACCCTTTTATTTGTTGGTTTAAGCATAGGGTTAGGCTAATGATACTGATTTTAGAAATGAAATTTTTACCAGGGTTGTCACAGCCTTCCCCCCTTAACGAGAATCTCGCCCCGAGATTCGGTAATTCTTAGTGTGGGCGTGGGGGCACATACCAGTGGTTGAGATAAGAAACCCAGGGAAATGTTGGTTTAGGTAGCTCTCGGTTTCCCAGGTGGCTTCTTCTTCCGTGTGGTGATTCCATTGTACTTTATACATTCTAATTACTTTCCTCCTGGTCTCTCTTTCTTTTTGATCCAAAATCTTAACTGGGTGTTCGACATACGAGAGGTCGGGTTCCAACGATATTTCTTGTTGTTCCACAATCTCGGTAGGGACTCGAATACACTTCTTGAGTTGAGATACGTGGAAGACATCATGGGTGGCCGTGAGCTGAGGGGGCAGTCGTAATTTGTAGGCTACGGGTCCGCAGCTCTCAATGATTTCGTAGGGACCAATATAACGGGGAGCTAGTTTGCCTTTGATTCCAAATCTTCGCACTCCCTTGGTTGGTGAAACACGAAGATAGACATGGTCGCCAACTTCGAACTTTAGGGGCTTTCTCCTTTTGTCAGAATAGCTCTTTTGTCGAGCTTGTGCGGCTCTAAGATTTGCTTGTATTACCTTTACTTTCTCCTCTGCCTCGATTACCAGGTCGGGTCCAATTATTTTACGTTCTCCGGTTTGTGACCAGCTCAAAGGAGTTCGACACCTTCGTCCGTACAGGGCCTCAAATGGTGCCATTTTCAAACTCGTTTGGTAGCTGTTGTTGTACGAGAACTCTGCCAGGGGTAGGCATTTGTCCCAATTCTTATCATAGTGAATGACACAAGCTCTCAGCATGTCTTCTAAAATTTGGTTTACTCTTTCCATTTGTCCATCGGTCTGAGGGTGGTATGCTGAGCTGCGAATCAGCTTTGTGCCAAGAGATGTTTGCAGTTGTTCCCAAAATCGTGCTACAAACTGAGGACCACGATCGGAGATAATTATCTTAGGTATTCCATGCAGGCAAACAATACGATCGAGGTAAATCTCGGCATATTTCTTGGTAGAATAGGTGGTGTGTACCGGAAGAAAATGTGTCGTCTTCGTGAGTCTGTCCACGATAACCCATATGGAATCATGTTTCTGGGAAGTGTTTGGTAGTCCAACGATGAAGTCCATACTTATGTCTTCCCATTTCCATGATGGTATAGGTAATGGTTGAAGTGTACCGGCTACTTTCAAGTGGCTAGCTTTTACTCTCTGGCACGTGTCACATTCCGAGACATACGTAGCAATTTCCCTTTTCATTCTAGTCCACCAGAAGTTTTGCCTTAGGTCTTGATACATTTTGCTACTGCCGGGGTGGATAGAGAATTTGGAAAGGTGTGCCTCATCGAGAATTTTCTTGCGGAGTTCACGATTCTTCGGAACGACTATACGACCTTCGAACCATAGAACTCCCTTATGGTCCTGGCGGAAACATTTGTACTTCTCCTCACCTAGAGAGAGTTTCTGTTTGATGATCTTAATTCCTTCATCATGTAGTTGTGCCATGACGATTTGGTCGTGAAGAGTGGGCTCAACTGAGATGTGATTCAGAGTGCCTTGGGAAACCATTTCCAAGTTAAGCTTCCTCATGTCTGCACACAATGTCTCATGGTAGAACTCCATGGATAAGCAATGGCAATGGGACTTGCGGCTTAGTGCATCCGCGACTACATTAGCCTTACCGAGGTGATAGTGCACTTCAAGGTCATAATCCTTGATTAATTCTATCCATCTCCGTTGTCTCATATTCAGATCGGCTTGTGTGAAGATGTACTTGAGACTCTTATGATCCGTGTAGATATTGCACTGTGTACCCATGAGATAATGCCTCCATATCTTCAGCGCGTGAATGACGGCTGCAAGCTCAAGATCATGAGTGGGATAATTCTGTTCGTGGGGCCGAAGGGCTCGTGAGGCATATGCAATTACTCGATTCTCTTGCATAAGCACACATCCTAGACCAGTACCTGATGCGTCACAATACATGACCAAGAATTCATATAGTCCATATCGTGTGGAGAAGGCAGTCTTAGGAATATCGCATGGGCGAATCTTGATCTGATGGTATCCCGAACGAAGATCAATCTTGGAGAAGACTCTGGCTCCAGCTAATTGATCGAAGAGTACATCGATGCGAGGAAGGGGGTATTTATTTTTAACAGTTACCGCATTGAGAGGTCGGTAGTCCACACATAATCTCAAACTGTCATCCTTCTTCTTTACGAATAGGGCTGGACATCCCCAAGGTGACGCGCTAGGGCGAATGAAACCTTTGTCCAGTAGTTCTTGGAGTTGAATTTTCAGCTCGGCCAATTCTTTAGGGGGCATCCTATATGGTCTTTTGGATATAGGTGCAGTGCCTGGTTGTAGTTCAATAATGAACTCAATGTCCCTATCCGGTGGCATTCCGGGTAAGTCATCCGGAAAGACATCGGCATACTCGCATACCACTGGAATATTCTCTAGGTTGGTCCCTTCCATCACGAAAGCGCAAGAATTTGTGCACTCCCGTAACGGTAGGTAAAGGGTAGTGGCTCCGTGACCAGGTGAATTTATCTCAACGGCTCGGGAAGAAAGGTCCAGTGTGACTCCATGCCTAGTCATCCAGTTCATTCCCAAAATAATATCCATGCCGTCAAGGGGTAAAAGTACGAGATCTGTGTTGATGACTTTACTTCCCAATTTTATCGGTACCAGCCTTATTATTTGGTTGGAAGCAATTTTTCCACCCGGTGTTGATATCATATACGACCCTTTGGTGTGCCAAACATTCAAGCCTACTTTTGCACCAAACTTTGCACTAATGAAACTATGTGATGCACCAGAATCAAACAATATGACTGCAGGCTTGTTATGGATGGAGAATGTACCCGTCATTACAGGTGCTCCTTCAGGAAGTTCTGCAAGGGTGGTGAAGTTGATCTGTCCTTGTTTGACCTGGAGGGTCTGCTTCTTGCCTTTGTTCTTATTGTTCTGGTTAGAGTCCTGGCCCTGATTTGGCAGCCTGGGTTGAGGGCATTCGCGAGCGAAATGACCGGAACTCCCGCATTTGAAACAACGATTCGCGGGGCTGGGTCGAAGAGGCTGCTGCAGAGTGGGCCTCGGACCATTCTGTGGAGGCATCGGGGGTCGTACCATGCCTGGCTGCTGCGGGGGCCTGATAATCCAACGCCCTGGCTGAGGGGCCTTCGGTGGAGCTGTAGGCGCAGCATTTCGCACCAAGCGATACCTCAGTGGCTGAGCGCCCGAGGGTCCAGCTAGCGCCTTTCTCTTCTTTTCAGCATGATGAGCCTCAATACAGTCCTCTTGAGTGATGGCCATGTTGACTAGCTCATTATATGTATCGGCTTTGACAAGATTCAGTCGTTCCTTGAGTTTAGTACTCAGACCTCTACGGAAACGATCACGCTTCTTGGCATCTGTGTCTGCGTGATAGCCCGCGTATTGGCACAGATTGTTGAAGGCCTGAGCATACTAAAGTACAGTGTGGTTATCCTGAGTGAGAGCTAAAAACTCATTTAGCTTTCTTTCTATGAGACCTTCGGGAATATGGTGTGCCCGGAACGCAGTCTTGAATTCATCCCAGGTGACAATGTGATCAGCGGGGAGCATAGCAAAATAGTGGTCCCACCATAGACGAGCCGTACCGCGAAGCTGCTGCGCGGCAAAGCGGGCCTTGTTTTCATCCGAACATGGGGCCACAAGTAGAGAAAACTTGGACTCGATTGTGCGAATCCAAGCGTCCGCATCCAAGGGTTCCTCCGTCTCGTGAAACAAGGGAGGCTGGGTCCCCAGAAAATCCGTATATCCTGCAGCTTGGGGGTGGTGGACATTTTGCCCACCCCGCTGGTTGTGTGGCTGTCCTTGCACGAGCTGGCGAAGCAACTCGGTTTGAGCGGCCATTACTTCAACCAAGCTGGGTGGTGGCGGCGGCTGTGGTTGTGATCCACTTACGCTAGCACCAAAACCATCCGGGTTACCACGGGTTGCTCCAACCATCTGAAAAGACGAATGTTCTTCATTAGCAACGTGATCCATATTGCTTCCATGACTCCAAAAAGATCTAACGCGGAATAGTAGACTTCCAAAAGGTCCTGGATGGAATCACGAGCATAAAACTGTCTGCCATAAGAATCTTATATCTCCTGGTAGGTTCATCCAAAGTTCCTCATATTTTGGCAGTGGATAGGGAATTTAGGGAGGTACAACTTTGATATTCAGCCAAGATGCTAAATCGATGGATAAGATGGTCAAGCGGTTCACTCTTTGCTTCGCTGGTTGGCTGTTTTTCAGCAGAACGAGTTATAGTATCTGGCCTATAACTCAAACTAGCAAGATCCAATAGGGCTGAAATTTGGTGAGAACCTAGATCACATAATTTAGGACAAGTTTGGTATTCAACACTGTGGCTGGATTAGGCTCTAACATGGCTGTTCCCTTAAGGTATCACTTCTCTGTCTACCCAGAATTTTCAGTGAACAGGGGGCCAATATTTCGTGCACCAGGGAAAATCTACCCAGCCAAAATTTACCAAATTTTAACAGCAGCTACTGGGATAAATTTGGAACAAGTTTTGTGTTGTACTCTTTTGCAGAAGACTGTAGGAAGGGGGCCTAAAAATTTAAGAGGCAGAAGTGCTTATTCTGGGCAGAATTCTGACATTCCGTGGTTTCTGTTATTTCTTACTATCCATGAGTTCAGAATTTTTTATTTTTGAACAGGGGATAGAACACGAAATTTTGAACAATTCTTTCCACATGAACTCTACCAAAAAAGGTCATTTTCTTGGGTCAATAAATCTTTCTTTTCGGTCATGGCAGATTTGTGACACATTCGCTAGATAGTCCTTATGCAAACCACGCTTAGATACGCAAGAACCTTACCACTCTCATACAACGCATTTTCAATTTTAGATATATATGGTCATGATGCATGCACGTCCTATTCGTCCTCACAAAGAAAAATAATTGCCAAATACTTTTGGTCTTACGAAGAGAGTTTCGGTGGCTTACACAATACGGCTCTCCTATAATAGCTAGTCGAGTCTTTCTACTCGTCCCTTAACTTATCGTAATCGCGGTTAGTGTACCTGCAGAAGATTGACAAAGCATATATATATTTCATGAACCTTTCATGCCAGCACTCATGAAAGCGTCCGTATTCATTACCGTTTACTTATAGAAACGATATCTGTACAATTTCCGCCGTACAGACGACGTTAACATACGCTATCGAGATAGCGTATTCACGGGGGTACCGTCATGAGACGGGGGTATGAACAGCGATCGCCATACCCTGCGCCAAACCTTCTACTCCCAATATGTTCAACTAACAGTTGGCATATTGGCAGCACCTCAAGTAAGCCACTGCTTGAGGGCAGCGTTCGGTTCGCATCACCGACAGGAAGGCCAAGCTCTCTCAGTTGGCTGAGGATCCTTACCTTCTTACCTTAGCGACGAGTGCGTCGTTACAGAATTTAAGGTCGGTTGTGCATGAAAGTAAGTTTTGACAGAAGGTAATGTGCTGGAAGTCAGTTGATAATATATATAGAAGTTAGATAGCCACCTAGTAGCTTTCCCATAATCCCTTAGGGCTTTACGAACTAGGCACCATCCTTAACGTACCAACGCATTTCGCAACACAACCTTCTAGTCAAGTTTTAGTAAAATGAGTTTTTAAGGCTTGTAGCATTCTCTGGCGTATGTATTTCGGCTCTTGTGTCCGCTGTTGCCAGCTGTGGCACCAGCTACGGCTCTGATACCAGCTGTGGCAGAATCACCTGAATTAATCCGGCTCAAGTGTATTAACCATCACCATTAGGGCAATTTCGGTTAACCTTACACTTCAAACGGAGTAATCCACTGGTCTGTCGGGTATAACCTCCCGATACAACCACGGTAATCGGATCGAGCACCATACATACAAATGCTCACGCGACGATGAGCCCAGAGAATACCACATTCCAGCAAATATTTCAACATTATCATAAGTAAATATTACAGACCAAGTTTTAAATTTAGAAACCAAGTACTTCAATGATCATAAATAAGTTCTTCAGAGTTTAAGTTGCAGCGGAAAATAAAACAACGGAAGCTACTCGACGATACATAATATCTCGATGAAGCCCGTACGAGACATCACTCGGCATTATCTCCGTTGGACGGGGGCGTATCCCATTCCATCACGACCAACCAGGGGGGAGAGTGCAGGGCCAAGTCAAGCTAGCAATCATATCTTCGAAGGACTCACCTGAAAACAAGCCACAAGCAAGGCTGAGTATACTAATACTCAGCAAGGCTTACCCGACTAATGGGGTATACTTAGCCGACTCCTAGACATGCGAGGCTTCTGGCTTGAGGGGTTTGTTTTGCCAAAAAGCATATATAGTAGGTCCTTACTTTCAGATTTTAGCTCCAAGTTCTAACTTTCTTTAACCATTCTAGGTAAGCAACTATCCAATATCATACATGGTGAAGCATTAAATTTCATCCAATCAGTTTATTCATCATCATTGTTCCTCTTCTTACTCTGTGGGTAAAAGTGGTTAAGCAGTCTCAATAGCCGCGAGAAACGGACGATTCGAATCGAATTTCTTAACCTTGCAAGGGAAACCTAAACACACGTCACGTGGTTACTCCCAGAGTCACACGTGCAACTTTTCCCTTCAATTCCCGCTTCACGGAACAGGCCCACCGCCCTCGACTACACCTCCCCACAGACCACGGTACGTCGGGCTGTGGCGGCCGATGCACCCGCCATTAGCTAGATGTGAACGAATTCAAGACAGTGGGGAGTATGTTCCAGCCTCGGTTCAATCCAGTACTAAGCTTACCGATTACCATATTCTCGGCATGTGGTTAGTACGTTCAAAGACTTAACCATCACTTACCACACACTGCGGCCTTAGCATTTTTCACTAGACAGACGGGCCTCAATCATCAACATAAACATCGTACCACAGCCCGTCCGTCGTCCTTATGATTGCAGCGTGTAGTAAACAATCAACTCCTAATTTCTCGCGAGTGACAGGAAATCACTCGACTTTTACCGAGTCCTATTAGCATAGCATTCTATCGAACCTTGCATCTAGTGTTCAGAGCATGGGTACCTAGGATCATGCAACTAAATTTTCATCCAACTCCTATAAACTTAATGCACAAGTAAAGTAGAGTAATAAGTTGCATAAGTTTAGAAAATAGGGTTCATGCTCCGGGGCTTGCCTTCTTGCGAAAAGTTAGTCCGGGGCTCTTCCGAACTTGGGCTCGGGTCTTCGGCAACTTCAGTTAGATTCACTTGAGCTTCACGCTGCTCACTCTCGGACGCGGGCACCAACTCGTACGTTCCGTTGGCGAGAGTCGTCGTTTCTACATGAATGCACAAGTTTAAGTAGTGGTGATGGTAAACGATATTATTTTCTTCACGATAAAGTTGCAGTTCATAAGACATAAGTTTTGCTGTGAAGTTATTTACTTTAACATTTCCTGGGCAATCGTTAATAGAGTTTATCTTGATCTATTTAACTTCATTAAGAAGAAGGGGTTGTGTTATATTGAAAACTTAGTTTCTTTTTAAACACAAACATGAGTTGAACACAATTACTAATCTAGTTAGCTTCTGGTAATAAAATTTTTATTCAAAGTACATTATGTAGAGATAGGATCACTGTAAAAATTTCAGACATTTTTGTGTAGCATGTTAAATATGAAAAATGTAATACACAGCCACTGCTAGGATCTAGTTATTTTTATACAGCACAACCCATGAAAGTATTGATGCTACAAATTTTACAGGGTGTTGCTATAACCATATTTGTGCTACTGTAAATTTTTCAGATTTTATTGCACATGATATAGAGCATAATAAATGGGACAAGCTGCACTCATGTTATTAAAGATTATTTTCTACAGGACGTTACACAGGGTTTCTATGTATGAAACTTTTTGTACAGCTTGAGCTACTCTATTGTGTTTCATAGTAAAAAGATGAACATTTTCTAAGTGCTTTACTAATTATTTTGAATTAGTGAAGTTTTCCTACCACAAATTCATATGAACAGGTTACATATAGTAAAAATGTTTCTAAATTTTTCTATGGCCTCTAGGTATCACTACAACAACACAGAAAAAGTTTCATGACATTAAACATCACAGAACAGCAGGAATAATTAGTTCTATCACTTTATGGCATAAAACAATGTTGGACAAAAAGTGTATCTAGAGATGGCTTTTGGTCCTGATCTTTTTACACAGTCCTAAACATCAAGCAAGTAACTCACTGCCCAAAATTTAGGGTCAGCAATAATCTACAACAGTGGGTTCAAAAGAAGTCCATTAAACCTTCCATTTAATCTAGAGCAAAATATATTGAGAATCTGAGAAACTTTATGTAACAAAAGTTGTAGAGTTTCTTCTAAGGATTCCAGAACAGTTGAGTTTGCATTTTTCTGAATTTTCTACGATTTTATACGAATTTTACAAGTTCACTGATTTGGTTAAAACTTTCTTTACAGAGGGGTCCCTGAAAATTAGCAGAAAACCCCCTAGAAAGATTTGGGCGTTTGCAATGTGGTCCCTGGTCGCAATTTCACGGCGGGGTCATCCTGTCCGGCCAAATTCCGGCGAGCTGGGTCGCCGGCGGCGAGGGCAAGGTGGGGGAGCACGGAGAGGGAACCAGGGCGCACCTATTGGTGGTCTTGGAGTGGCTCGGGGTGGCCGGTGGCGGGCTGGCCGCGGAGAGCAGAGGCGGCGGCGGTGGGGCGGCGCGGACGGCGGCGCTCCGGCGATGAGGGCGGCGGGGCTCGGGCTGGGGAGCTTCAGCGCACTGAGGGGGACCCGTTTCAGCGCTTGTCTCGGGCGGAGGTGGGCCGGAGCAGGGGGTTCCACGGCGAGGTGGGGGCGCCGGCGGCAATGGAGCTCTCTGTACTGCGGGGAAGAAGAAAGGAGGGGAGGGAGGGGCGCTGCGCCGGGCTTTATAGCCGGTGAAGCTCGTGGGGGCGGGCTTGGCACGGCCAGAACGTGGGGTGGAGGGGCCGGCGAGGCTGGGCGCCATTGGGGGCGGCCGGCGGTGACCAGCGGCCAGAGGCGCGTCGTGCGCGTGGCGTGCGTGCGCTGGGTGCGCCTGGGGCGCGACGTCGCGTGTAGGCGACGCTGGCGGGCGGTTGGGGAGCTCGGGCGGCACGACGGAGCACTGGTGGAGGGGGGCGGCGGCCAGCGACTGGGCAGCACGGGGCGGTGCCGCAGGGAGCAGCGGGTTGGGCAGAGGCGAGGCGTGCGGGAGGGAGAAGAAAAGGCGCGGCCGCGGTTGGGCGAGCGGGGGCGGGCAGCAGGCAGGGCGCCGGGGGTTGGCTCGGCGCCTGGGGCCGCGCAGGCGTCGAGGGCCAGGTGGCCGGCGGCGGTCGGGCGAGCGTGCGGTGCAGCAGAGGAGGGAGGGGTGAGGGAGGGACCTAAGTGCAAAAATTTGAAAAACTTCAGGGGGCTGGGTGCAAACAAGGCGTTTTCTCCTCTTTCTGATTTGAATTTCAAAAACTTTTGAACACGAAAGTTGTTCAAAATAAAAAGTTCTACAACTTTGGTTTCAGGCAAAATCTCATTTGGCTTATGGTTTGAAAGTTAAAATTAAAAGTCCAACAGTGACTAAATGTGCTCAAATTAACTTTGAATTCCAACTGAACTCGTTCTAATTCTTTCCACCCTTTTATTTGTTGGTTTAAGCATAGGGTTAGGCTAATGATACTGATTTTAGAAATGAAATTTTTACCAGGGTTGTCACAGAGACGGAAGGAAAATTCTGGTCCAGGGTCCACTACAGATCAAAATTGGGCCATAAATAATAGAATCATGCTGTTATGTGCTAACTACCGGAATCCACAAGTGACAACGTTCAGGGGTTTTGACTTAATGCCCCCATCCACGATTTTTCTGGCGCGTCTTTAGCATCGCATGACCTGTTTCTTCCAAGTGAGAAAACAACTTGTTCCTGCAAGGAGAACATTTTTCAGCTTTAACCACAAATTTCTTACCAATTCTAAGGTATGATCGCAACATAGTACTGGGAGAGGGAAAAGGGGGGGAATGGACTTAGCTACAATACCTTGACTCAAAAGTTCCTCCACAGGTTTCACAATCATTACTGGGTGCCTTTGAGACCTCCTGATACAATATACCAGGCGTTATCATTGAAACAGGACATGTACAATTAATCAGTTAGCGGATATTTCTTGCATATTATAGTTCAATATCAAGGTTATCATGCCATACCCCTTAATATTAGCAAGTAAACTTATGCGTGCTCTGAATATGTGCAACTTACAATTGGATGATCTCAAACAAAGTTTCACAAACGTGGTACATGATATAAGCTTTCAAATCAAATATACAGACATATACGGTATACAACTCATCACAACAGTGAAAACAAGGGACTTCCCCAAAATTCTGTGACCCTACAAATTGTGTGGGTTTAGATGGGTGCAAAGCACAAGCAAAAATATAGAACATAACAAGAATAAACAGGAGGCTAGAGTTGCCAAAGCCAACCCTATTTAAGTCAAACATCACAGCATATGCAACCAATCATGTTTCTTCTTTTTCCCTTTATGTTATTCCTAACCATTTTTTATACTTTTAATCATCCCAGCTTTATTTTCCAAATTGTCAAGGTGAAGAAGATCAAGGAAGTTGTAATTTTCAGAACATGCTGCCCATTTTGTATCTGGACTAGACAAGAGGGCGAATCAATTAAAAAAATGCTACGACTAAATTTTGTTTTATGAAACAACAGTGGAATACATTAAAGGTATGTAAAAGGCCACCGGAGCCCAAAGGTTGTTTTACTAGGTGCAAGCAAACTGCCTAGTTCAATGTCATCAACATTCTCAATGTGCCAGATGACTAGTCACCTGCCATTGTCATAAAGGATATAATAGATTATTACCCAAATGCCAGTTTAAATGGTTGAAGCCCAAACTAAGATTTTAAAGAAAGGGTAGAACAGAGTAAGAAACTTTGTACATGGTCATCAAACTACTTTTCCTTAGGGCCAGCTAGCTAGGAACTAATCCAATGTGATGTATTGCTCTATGGTCCGTTAGGAACTACATTACCTTCACTAACGGTCCTCAAATGATACCTGGCTCAAAACATCTTGTCATATGCACTATGCAATGGTATAAATATCGGTTCTGAAGTAACAAATACCCTCTCCACACAGTTTTAAAAGTACAAACATTCGGAATGCATGGTTTCAGGCATTAGTCAGTTAGGTGGCACGCCGTACACATGTGGTTCAAATTAAAGCATGGAGGCGACTGAACAGCATTCAGAATGCATGGTTTCTGGCATTAGTCAGTTAGGTGGTACACCATACACATGAGGTTCAAATTAAAAGAATGAAGGTGACTGAACAGCATACAGGTTTCTATAACAAATGCAACAGCAAGCTTATTGCAAAATATAGAAGGACTGAAATATGAGTGAAGTGTTAGCTTAGAAAAGGAAAGATAGTATATGTACCTTTTGCTTCTTCCCCTTTGATGTGCTTTTCTGGTCAGCCTTTGATGTACTCTTCTGATCAGCAGAAACAGTTTTCTTTTCTGCGCCTTTCTTGTTTTTTTTGTTCTTTTTAGTATTGCTGTTTTTCCCATTCTGCTTATCTTCCTTGCTTGCTGAAGCACCGTCTTCATTAGAAGAGGATGGCCCTTCCATCTTATCATCAACATCATTGCCCTGGCCGGATTCCTGAGGCTGAGCCTCACTTTTACCATGCTGCTCATTATCAGCATAAGTACCTTCATCTTGTTCCTTCTTCGCTGCCCGTCTCCTGCGCCCTTTCCTTTTTGTGTTATTAACGTCAGAACTTCTATCATCGTCATCATCCTCAGCAGCACCCGACAAAGCTTCCTCTGGAGGAGCCACATAACCACCCTTCCTGTTCTTGCGGCTTGACAGCATTGCCTCCAATACACTGGCCTCATCATATGAACCAACCTCCTGCTCTGCGCTATCGGAAACCTTATCATCATTCTCTTTATCATGCACCTCCAAGCCTTCCTCCAACTCTTCAGCCAACTCTTCCGCGGCATCTGAAAATGCACTCTCATCATCCGACTCCTGGGTAGGCTTAAAATCAAACCCCACATCAACTTCATTCCAATCACCGTCCCCTTCCTCCTCTGCCTCCTTCAAAGACTCCTCCTCCTTAAACGCCATCCTCAGCTCAGCAATCTTATCCCTATGCTTCTTCGACTGCTCGTGGTTCTTCCACTGCTTATCCGATTTGAACTTCTTATTACACGCCACGCAGTACAGCTCCTCCTTCCTCTTGGCCTTCATCTCCTCTTCCTCCTCATCATCATACAGGGCTTCCTCTTCCTCCACCCTCGCCCAATAGGGCTCCTGATACGACATCGCGCGCTCCTTCTTCCTCTTCTCCTCCTCCTTCTTCCTCTCCTTCTCCTCAGCCCTCCTCTTCTCCTCCTCCGCTTTCTTCTTCAGCGCCATGTCCACCACCCTCTTGTCCCTCTTCTTGCAGAACGCAGCGAGGCCCCTGACTGCGTCATTGTACTCCCGCCGCGCCTTGCGCATGGCCTTCTTGTTGTCCTCCTCCATGAGCCTGCGGATGCGGCGGTTCTCCCCGCGCGCGGCGTCCCACTCGGCCGCCCACCCGAAGTCCATGACCGAGCCGAACCCCAGCCAGTAGTTGTAGAAGGCGGTGACCTGCGCGTAGGGGGACTCGAGGTTCCCGATGACCGGCGGCGCGGCGGGCTCGGGGACCCCCATCCGTCGCGCGTAGGCGAGCTCCTGCGCGAAGACCCTGTCGAAGACGTCGCCGTAGACCTTGTAGAAGCCGCGTCCGGTGTCGGAGAAGCCGGAGAAGGCGGAGGAGGAGAAGAAGGCGAAGAGGTCCGGGACGGGGGAGGCGGATTTGGCGCCGGCGGCGGAGGCGTCGGAGAAGAGGATCTGGGAGCGGTGGGAGTCGTAGTAGGCGCGCTCCTGAGGGTCGGAGAGGACGGAGTGCGCGTGCTGGAGCTCCTGGAAGGCGGCGGTGGCGGCGGCGAGGTCGGCGCCGGGGGCCTGCTTGTCGGGGTGGAGCGAGAGCGCGAGGCGGCGGAAGGCGAGCTTGATGTCGGTCGGGGAGCAGTCGCGGGAGAGGCCCAGGACCTCGTAGTAGCAGCGCTTCGGCGCGCCGCCCGCCGCGGACGCCATGGCCGCCCGCCGCGCTAGTGTTTGGGCTCCGGAGGTGTCGGGGGGAAGGGGGAGGCCGGGAGGGGATTCACGGCGGGTCCAACTTGTTTTTCTGTTTGAGGACAAAGCTGTAAGTTGACATGGACAAGGTTACCGCTACTGGTGGAGTGATTTTACCGTAAACCTTCTCTTGTGACTTTTTCTTTTATGGGTGATCATATTGCAAGATTTTCCAAATACATTTGCTAAAGTACTCCCTAAATCGATGAAGAATGTAATCTATTTTTTTCAAACGGATTCGTGACGGTAAAAAAAACATCCATCTCTTAGTTGTTGGCTGCATGGAACTAAACGGAAGCCTAAATAACAGTACAGCTACAAGTTAGTTTTAGTACCATGCAAACTAAATATGATCATTTAATTAGGCACTAGTTGTGATCAAATTCTAGAATTGCATTTTTTTATAGAACGAGAGAGTATATGCATACACGCCCATCCTTATATTAAAAACATATATGTATGGCTACTAGATGACTTAAATGGTAGTTTTGTCGGATATCATGACAAATCGTCGCATAACATTAAAACAAAAAATTAGTTGTACATACCAACAAACTTTATCGAGTTGGAGATTTAAAGGCTTCAGCTCTGAGATCCATGCTGCCATGCTGGACTGAAGTTTGTTAGATAAATTAAAATATTTTATATTTTTATTTTAAATTTAAAATAAAATTATAATGACTTAGCAAAAGATCTTTGATTTATTTACAACTCTAACTCCAAAAATTTATGGAGCTGGGTATAAGCAACTCCATGAACTTCACGAATATTTTGGAGTTGGAGCTATACCAAACACGCGTATAGATGTAATAGTTTCACCACGAAGGACAATACCAAAATCTGCTCTAATTTTTAATAATCTTTTAAGAACTAATTTGTGCATTAATGTAACATTTAGAAGGACCACTAGGCACTACCACACTAAACAACAAAAGAAACCCTTACGGAAGAGCAAATTACAGTCATATCCTTACGGTGCTCTTTGTTTCCTGCAACCGCTGCAACCGCTGACTGTTGTTGTCGAAGGCTCGAAGCATATGCAGAGCCACAAGCCATGAACCCAGCACCCACTCAGAACAGTCTAAATTAATTCGGTTCAAATACACTAACCATCATCTCTAAAGACGAAACGGCTACCATACATTTTAAATGGAGTAATCTGACAGTCTATCGGGTAAATCCCGATGCGACCACTGAATATTTCGATCGAAACAAAGCATACACATAACTCGCACGAAGACAAGTCCAGAGTTTACAACATCCCACAATTTTACAACACAAAGTCTGATACTTAATTATTACAAACCGAGTTCATAAAATAAGTTCATGAAATAAGTACTACAGAGTTCAACATAAAACATTTATTCAGAGTTCATAAGCAGCGAAAATAAAACAAGTTCAACTAACGTCGATGCGGATACCACGATGAAGCTCGTATGTAGCATCATTCGGCGGAGTTATCATTGGCCGGGGACGCATCCCGTTCCACGGACCAACCAGGAGGCAAAGTACAAGGCCAAGTCAAACCAGCTATCATATCCACAAAAGGCATACCTGAAAATAAAGCCACAAGTAAGGCTGAGTAAACTAATACTCAGCAAGCCTTACCTGAGTATTGGTATATATTTAGCCGACTCCTAAACATGCATGGCTCTAAAGCTCTAGGTTTCATTTTGCTGAAAAACAACAAAGAGTAAGTCCTTATTTTCAGATTTTAGCTTTCAAGATTCCAGCTCAAATTAACCATTCTAAGTGAGCATCTATTTCTACTCAAGCATGGTAGATCATTATTCATCCAACAAGATTATTCATCATCATCATCATTCCACTTGTTACTCCATGTGGCAGAAGTATTAAGCAGTCTCATATACCGTGAGAAACGGACGATTCGAATCGAATTTATAAACCTTGCAAGGAAAACCTAACACACACGTTTGGAGCACCGTTCCCTTTTCATTTCGGGTCGTGGATCAGGGTCGCCATCCTCGACTACAGAGCCTAGCCCTGCACCCGCATGTTGCAATCATGTGAACCTAGTTCTAGTATGGTGAAAATAAAGTCCACTTGCCGGGCTGATCAGGTAATTGGCTTACCGAGTACCACATTTTCAGCATGTGGCTAGTACGTTCAAATGTTTAACCACTACTACCACACACTGCGGCCTTAGCATCTTTCACTATACAGACGGGGCCTCATTCAAGAGTATCGTATCACAGCCCCGCCCGTCGATCTTATAGTTGCAGTGTGTAGTAAACAATCAACTCCTACAATTCTCGTGAGTGACCGACAATCACTTGACTTCTACCGAACCTATTAGCATAGCATCTAATCGAACTCCAGTTCTAGTGTTCGACACATGGGTACCTAGGATCATGCATCTATGGTTTCAATCAATTCCTATGAACGTAAATGCACAAGTAAATAGGAACATAAATTGCATAAGTCGAAAATACTGGGATCATGCACCAGGGCTTGCCTTACTGAGCGACACTAGCCTTGGGCTCTTCCGAAACTTGGTTCGGGTGTTGAACAACTTCAGTTAGGTTAGCTTGGGCTTCGTGATGCTCATCCTCGGGCTCCGGTATTATCTCGTATGTTTCGTCGGCGAGTGCGGTCGATTCTATATGAATGCATATGTTCAAGTTATTAAAATGATACATGACATTATTTCCTTCACGATAAAGTTGCAGTTCACAAAACATAGATTTTATTGTAAAGTTACTTAGTTAAGATTTCTTAGGTAATCGTTAATAGAGTATAACTTAAACTACTTAACTTCATTAACCCAGAAGGGGGTTGTGTCATATTGAAAACCCTATTTTCTAAGCATAACATAGATTAGACATAAATACTGGTCTAGACAATTTCTGGTGATGAAACTTTTATGCAGAGTACAACATTCAGAGGTAAAAGTACTATAAAAATTTCAGACATTTTTATGCAGCAGATTAAACAAGAAAAATATATTAAACAATTACTACTAGCAACAAGATCTATTTATGCAGAATAAACCATGGCATATCTGAAGCTAAAAATTTTATTGAGTACTTTTAATCTAGTGATGAATCTTTTGTAAATGTTTCAAATTTTTCCTAGGCATGCTTCAGTAACAAATAAATACTTCAAACTAGATATAACTCTAAAAAGATTTATTTCTACAGATAGTTTCTTCCTATTTCTGAGTCTCGAACTTTTTCCGTAGCTTCCCTTAGTCAAGTAGACCTACTAGTAAAAAAGATCTTTATTTTTCTAGCACAAGAACTACTGGTTGTGGTTTTACTTTGCTAAACATGGAATAAATGAAACAACAAGTTCTAGTGAAGTAACTAAGCTCAAATTTTGTGTACAACTTTTAATCAGTGACAACAAGATATCAGCAAAAACTTGACTTAAAACTAGTACTATAACTGCATGAAATAAATAGACATGCAGATCTAGCATATAATAAAAGGTGTCTCAAACATGTAGTTGTAGGTGGATTCAGAGCATGACATTTTTAGATGAGACTCTACTTCTAGTACGGAAGCTAACATGCAAGTTTCAAGTCCAGCATTATTCTACAACAGTGGCTACATTTAAAGGCTATTTAAACTTCCATTTAATCTAGAGCCAAAACTATTGCAAAACTGAAGATGTGACAAAAGTTGTAGAGTTTGTTCCACTGATTACAGAACAGTTGAGTTTACATTTTTATGATTTTTCTATAATTTTTTATTGATTTTACAAGTTTGCTGTTGGAAATCAAGAACTCAAGTTTCTTTTTACATCGGGGTCCCTGAAAACTTGCAGGCTACCCCCTAGAATTATTTCAATCGAGGCAATTGGGTCCTTGGCCATGGGGGCGCCTCAGGTCCAGCGATGTTCCGGCGAGGGGGCTCGTCGGCGGTGGAGGCCCGGGGGTGGGAAAGCTAGAGGAGATCACGACAAACCTTTAGGCACCGGTGGCGTGGGTTGGGGCGGCCAGGAAGATGGTCGCCGGTGAGAGAGGGCGGCCGGCGGCGGCGCTCCCTGGCGACGGCGGCGTTCCCGTGGGGGCTGGGGGGCAACGGTCGGGCTACACTACATAAAAGTCGCCCTATAGTGACGCGTACAAAGGTGACGTGCTAGTGTTGCCCGTCACCCATATGATAAAAGTGACGCACAAAGATAATGCACGTCACCTATATGTCCCTCAGGCAGATGGCCCGTCGTGACGCACTTTAACAAGGCACGTCTAGGTAACGTGCAACAACTATTGCGCGTCACCTATAACGACAACATAGGTGACGTGCCTTGTTAAAGCGTGTCACCTATAAGTATCATATAGGTGACGGGCTTTGACAAGTAAAAGGTGACGGGCATTGATGTTGCACGTCAATTTTGTGAATTGTGTAGAGAATTTTGATATTTTCATAACTTTTTTTCTCGAACTTTGATGAGGATAAACTTTATATCAAAATTATAGTACTCGACGAGATCTACAACTTTATAGTTTAAAAGTTTTTCATTTGACATAGTTTAGGCAACAAAATCTGCATTATAAGATTTCGACTCCATATTTGAACACGCGATTTTTGAAAATTTTAAATGGTCTTGGATGAAAAAATAGTCTATACAAAAGTTGTAGATAATGAACCGATCTACAACTTTGTAGTTGTACATTTTTTCATTTGAGGTCGTTTTGGCACCGAAATATGCAATACAAGTTTTAGATTTTTTAAAAAATAGAAATTTCAAAATTCACAAATGACTTTGGATGGTGAATTGGTATATATGAAAGTTGTAGATCTTAACCTGATCTACACCTTTGTAGTTGACAAGATTTTTATTTGAAATCGTTATGGTTACCAAATGATCATTACAAGATAGTTTCAAGTCATGTCAAAAGGAAAATATCTCCTCTTCTATCACATATGATGGTGTAGCCTGGTGGTAAGCATGGAGTCGCGCGAGGCACATATCGTGGGTTCGAATTCCGGTAACGGTGGAAAAAATGGCACGCGCGCATATTCGCGCAAAAAATCGTGCGACTTTGCGACGTGAGCGCGGTGGGAAAAATGAAAATATTTTTTTGATTTTTATTCACACTGAAAATATTTATTTTAACACGCAAAAGACTACCATAGGTGACGGGCATCAATATTAGCCCGTCACCTTTGTGGGACATAGGTGACGGGCTTCAGCCCGTCACTTTTCAGTAGTCATTAGTGAAGTGATAAAAGTGACGCACATAACGTCCGTCACCTTAGCGCGATGATGCCCGTCACTATAGGGCTTTTTTTACATAGTGCTAGCATGGTGTTGTGCAAGCTGGGGAACCGATTTGGGGGCTCGGTTTGGGCAGAGGTTGAGGGGAGGGGCGGCGCCGCGGCGAGCTTGAGCTCGTCAGCACAATGGCGGGTGGTGGAGCGTTTCTGGGCGCGCGCGAGGGCTCTGCCCTGCCTTTTATAGGCGCTGGGAGGGGAAGGCGGCCTGGGGGCGTGTTGTGCGGTGCAGGAGAGGGAGGCGAGCGGTGGAAGGCGAAAACCGGGGGCGCCGATGACAGCTGCCACGACCGGTGGCGTTGCATGGCGCGCGATGTCCTGGGGCTCGCCCCGTGGCCGATTCTCGGTGGATTTCGTGGGGCCGGGGAAGATTCTCAGGAGGTTTGCGGGCCCACATGGCCGGGCAGGCGCGGGTGCGGCGGCAGCTGGCCTACCGGGGCTCTGCCGGCGATGGGACAGGGCGGCGGGAGGAGGGAGAAGCAGTGGACGAGGGGCTAAAGCATGAATAGAGAAAATTGCAGGGGTCTGTTTGTGAAAACAAAAATTTCTCCCACTTCCCGAGGTCAAACCAAAAACTGTTGAATAACAAACTGGTTCAGTTTTTCAAGATCTACAAGTTTCATGTTGGGCAAAAGTTGAGTTGAGCAAAGGATTGAAAGCTATTTTAAATATTCTGAAAACTATGATTTAAACAACTCATCATTTCATGTGTAATTTTTCATGTTTGCCCCTAGTGTTCAACTAGACTTTTATTACTATCATGATGATGATTGTGCTTATTTAATTTCATAGCCCTTACTGATCATGTGTAAAAGTTATAGGTATTTCTTTGTTTAAGTACACATGTTTATTCATCAATTACACATACACATATACACATGCTTATAAGTGACTTTTGATATGTTGTTTTATGCTCTTCTAACTCTTTTGTGCATGGCTTAGTGTTGTGATTCTTGATTTATCATTTTAAACACCTAGGGTGTCACAGCTGGATGGCACAAAACTCTTGTACATGAGACTAGGGGCCTATTTATTTCTTCAAAAAAAGAGACTAGGGGCCTATTTGATTGCTTACCCCAAGAGGCCAGGGCCAAGCCAAAATTTGGCCATAGGCAATCATGGGCAATACCAAAAAACACGAATAAAGTAGTGTCGTTCGGTTTGTAGCCATGTCAAAATGTAGGCAATGTCTAAAAAATGTGGCCTCTAATCAAGATGAGCAATGCCAAAACATGGATAAAATAGTGATTTTATGTTTATTTGCTTAATCAAATGATCTATACAACTGAAGAATAGCTTATCTTTGTGTTTATATCTCTGTTCCTTATATCCCATTGTTTCATGTCAAGTATATGTAGAATATAGTACAAAATAATTTGATGCCCAAGCAGTCTCCATTCGGGGTAGAATAATTCTACTATTTTATTAAGGGATTTGATAAGAGATGATTTTACTGGTTTATTCCTTAAAACATGCAGCATTGTAGAATATGGGGCCAACTGGCCACTATGTTCAGCCATTGATCTACTCTCTCATTTTTTTTTCTGTGCCAAACATTAACCAAGTGTTCTCTCTACTACACTCTTCAGCAGTTTTTGTAATAACTCAGGTGCATGCGTTTCTTTAACATTTAAATTAGCATTTCTATAATGTGGTATGGATCATAGATTTGGGTTAAACTGTACTGAAGATATTAGTTTTAATTTGAAACTACCAAATTCACATGTAATTATTCTTGGGGCAATTGTTCTTTTACCCCTATTTTGTTTCCTAATTGTGATTTTACCCTCGTTTTCCCCCATCTTTATGATTTTGCCCCTATTTTTAGAAAATGAAGAGAGGGCTTACCCTACTCCGTCAACAGCAATTAACGGTGTGAAATGAGCTGGTAAAAGATGAGTTTACCCTTGCAGATCTTTGTGATTTTGCCCCTGCTTTTGCAAATATTTTGTGATTTTACCCCCATTTTGGCATTAAGCATATGGACAGCACCTTATCGTATCTGAGAATAATTTTATCAACTAAAATCAACAAGACTAAAACTGAGGAATAATAAAAATTCTCACAAACATATGGATAGCATCATGATATAACTTACATGTATAAAAAATCTCATAAATATATGGATAGCGATGCCGTGAGTCCATTGATGCTACTTTTACATGCTTTTGTATGAGCAAACTCGAGCGCATAATCTTTTGTCCCTCCTTTTTCTTCAATCTGCACGAGCGGTGTGTAGTGCAGCTAGTATAGTTTTTTTTCACATGCCAATCCAATCACTGAAGCCTCATTTACCGAAATGTGTTTGTGTGTGTCACAGCTGCATCATCAATCGAATCATTGAAAACCTCGCCGGGCACGCGCGTCCTGCCTCCCTGGCCACGTCGAGCTTGGCGCTCCCAGGCCGAGCGTGTGCGCCCCGATCCCTGGCCGGGTCGAGCGCTGGCGCACCCTGGCCGGGCCAGCGCGTCCCCGCTCCCTGGCCGGGTCGAGCGCTCGCGACGCTCCATGGCCGGGTCGCGCGCGCCGGCGCCCCTGCCCAGGTCGCGCGCACGCGCCGCCGCCGCCTGGTTCGCGCTCGTCGCCGCTGCCTTGAGCGAGAGGAGAATCGGGGAGAGAGAGGAGGGTCGCTAGAGTGGTCTGGTGGGGCAAACATAACGGATATTGTTGTCTTTCCACGCTATTATGCAGGGTTTTTTATTTTTTCTTAATTCGTTTGTTCCAGATACCACTAAAGTTAAAACGGGCTTGCTATCGCTCGGACATCCGACGTATTGGATGGTAGTTTAGCGGTAAAAATTTCCGCCGCAACATGTGTAAATGTTGCATGCAACATGTAAATTTTTTTGCAACATTTAAAATTAACATATGCAATATCAAAGAATAACGCATGTAATATAAAAAGGCAACGTTTACAATATCAAAAATATGTTAAAAAAAAACTACAGTATCCGTTGATGACGAGGGAAAAAATCCGCTGCAACATCTATTTCATGTTATATGGAACACTTAAATTTCTTATTGAAAATGCAACATACAGATAAAATACTTGCAACATTTATATAAATATATGCAATATTGGAACATCTAGATCTACTTTTGCAACATCCACGTGAAATAGTTACAACGCTCTTCTGAAACATTTGAAGGATACAGTAGCAAACCCTAGCAAAGAGAAGCACTGAATGGGTGGTGGTGGTGGTGGATGAGGAGGATGGCGAGCCGAGGAGCTCTCCGCCAGGGGACGCATGTCCCGTGCGCCTCGCCGGCTTGCCGCCGCCACCGCGCCTGCCCCCCAGGTCCGCAACGCCGGGTAGCTGGTCCCGCGCGCCTGCGCCACACGCGCCCGCGCGCCGCCGCGGCGTCTGGCCCCGCTCGCGCGCGCCTTCTTCTCCTGCTGCGGGCCACGTCGCTCCCATTTGCGCGCCGGCGAGCCGCTACTGCTGCATCTTCTCCGCCTCCTGCCGCGCCCCACCGCGCCGCCGCCTGGGCGAAGGAGCTCGAGGGCCGCGGAGGAGCTCGACGGCGACGAATCCCCGCTGTGCTGCCGTCCCGGAGCTCCCGCAGCCGTCCTCGCGCGCCACCGCCCGCGCGGGGCTCGCCGCCCTCCTGGCCGCTCACTGGAGCACTATCGTGCCGCCGCCGTGTTACCTCCGCGTGCCTTCGAGCTCGCCGGAGTGAGGCTGCGTACCGTCCTCCCGGCAGCTCGCCGGAGCGCTGCTGCCCTCCAAATCTCCATGGCAAGGGAGGGAGGGAGGAGAGGGAGAGAGATGTGAACGACTAGTAGACAACAGAGGGAGGAGAGAAAGAGATGGATAGATAAGCCTAACGTTGTGAGACCCGCATCGGATTTTTTCAC
The DNA here is from genome assembly GCA_032594955.1 of Panicum miliaceum. Classification (NCBI taxonomy): domain Eukaryota; kingdom Viridiplantae; phylum Streptophyta; class Magnoliopsida; order Poales; family Poaceae; genus Panicum; species Panicum miliaceum. The sequence goes on along the minus strand of CM064058.1, from coordinate 50,390,489 downwards.
TGGATATCGGAGGCAGGAGTCCTACCATTATCAAAGTTAAAAAGAGGGGTAAACGGAACCTTCGAAGGTTCCAAAAAGTAAAGGTAAAATTATAAAGTTGCGGAAAATGAGGGTAAAATCATAATTAGCGTTCGGAGTTGGGATAAAAATACTAATTCCCCGTTATTCTTTCCTGAGGAAAATAATAGAGGAGGTCTGAAAATTCCAGACTTTGTATCACCTCCCCCTCTCTACCCTCCCCTCTCATAAACGGGCCAATTGTGGCCCAAACAACCGAATGCTCTACCTCCTCTCTCGTAAAGGCCCAAACCTCGTCGTCTGCAGCAGCAGCTCGCCGTCCGCATCGATAGATCGATCCCCATTCGTCGAGTCCTCGTTTCCGCCCGCCGGCGGCGATGGCGAGTGGCTCCAGCTCCAAGAAGAGGACCCGGAGGAGGCCGGACCGGGAGCCGAGCCCAGCGGCCCAGCTCACCGACGACCTCCTCGTCGAGATCCTCGCGTGCGTGCCGCACAGGTCCCTCTGCCGCTTCCGGTGCGTCTCCGCGCGCTGGCGCGCGCTCATCTCCCACCCCGACCACCGCGCGAGGCTCCCCCAGACCCTCGCCGGCTTCTTCCGCTTCGAACCCACACCAGGCGGCTCCGCGCATCCGGCGCCGCCTCGGCACTGCTTCACCGACGCGCCCGGGATCGGGACGGGCCCCGCGCTCATCGACGCGTCCTTCTCGTTCCTGCCCGCTGGTGGACGGCTGCGGCGGCCTCCTCCTCTGCCACTGCCACAGGTTCCCCGACAGGGACGAGTTCGATTACCTCGTCGTCAATCCCGCCAGAGAAGTGGGTCGCCGTGCCGGTCTCCCGGCGCTGGTCGGAAAAGGTGCTGCTGGTCTGCCTCGGGTTCGAACCGGCCTTCTCCTCCCACTTCCACGTCTTTGAGTTTCAGTTGGAGGAGGTGGAGGACGACGACGATGCTGGGGATGGCTGTGTCCTAGTGGTGAAGATATACTCATCCGCAACCGGAGTTTGGAGCTACAAGCAGAGTGGCTGGAGCTTTGGGATTACTCCGCTGTACGATTCTAAGAGTGTATTTGTCAACGGTGTGATGTATTTCCTCGCATTTGATTGTTTGGGATGTGGAGGGCAAAACTTGGAGGGCCATCGATTTTCCGCGCTGCGAGGATTCACCCTTCTATGATGGTGCTGCTGGATTCATTGATCTCTCCCAAGGGCGGCTGCATCTTGCAATCGGTGGTGATGTGGTTGAGGATAAGCTAGCAATCTGGGTACTTGAGGATGGAGATAGCGGAGAATGGACCTTAAAGCACACGGTAAGCTTTAAGCATCTAGTTGGAAAGGAGCATGTCGACCTTGGATTTCGGGAGTTTATTGTTGTTGCTATCCACCCAGACCACAACTTGGCGTTCTTTGTTTTTGGTCATGATAAGAAAACACTAATGTCTTATGACATGGATAGCGGGAGAGTGCATATCATCCATGATCTTGGAGACTGTGGCTATGAACTTTTCCTTCCATATGTTCCCTTGTTTTCGAAGTCATTACCAGTACCAGATGATGGGAATGAGAACCGGTAATCCGACTTTCTCGGCACGGCTCAACTTTTTTCTGATGTTGCTGATCATTGTACCATAGTGCGGTCTTCTGTTGCAGCAGCAGCAGCAGCAGCAGCAGCTTCTACTTGTGTGTGTCTTTCTGATGTTGTACTTTTAGTTGGTGCATGAGTACACTCATGTGTTATGCGTCCTCACTTTATGGGGCTAGCTGTTTCAGTTAAATTAGTAGTTCTTCTTGCCGTTATCTAATGTATTTGTGTATGAGGTGGCAGTGTGGCACAGCCAAACAACTTCTAGTACTTTGACAGTGTATGGTATCACTGTTTTATGGTTAGTGTCTGATACTCTTGTTATCCACCATGCCTTTTTCGCCCCTTTTCGGTACTTTGTCTTGCATCGTGAGTTATTATTTACTAAAATATAACTTCTCCTTTGTTTTTTCCCTTCTTTTTTGAGCATTGTGGTCCTTGTGTGTAAATGGATATTTATGTATCTCCTTGGTTCTAGTGGATGTTTTCCTGTGTTTCCTGAAATGTTCTATACTAAATATTCAAGTTTATCTTTGTTTCAATATCTATGTTTGTTTCCTGAAATGTTCTATACTACTGAAGAATCGCTTATCTTTGTTTTATATTTCTGTTAGTTATAGAAAAAGGAATAAATATTCAAGTTGTTTCCATATAGCCAACAAATTGCCTGTTTTTTAAAGTGATTGCTTCCCAATGAAAGGGTGATTTCTTTTTTTTTTTTTGGAGAAATGAAAGGGTGATTTCTGGCACAACGTTTGATGATAGATGTTCTTTACTGGTTTATTCGTTGAAACATAGATACCATCATACCAACACTGTATACTATGTGGGCACTGCGTTCAGCTATTACCCATTATTCCTTTTTGTATGCGAAACATTAACTAAGTGCTCTCCCAACTACACTCTGCAAGAGTTTTTGTAATAACTTTCAAAAAAGATTTTGTAATAACCCAGATGCTTTTGTTCAAAATGTAATTTAGCATTTCTGTAATGTGGTATATACCATGTGGAAATTGACTTTAGATTTTTGTAAAAACAGGTCGAAGATATTAGTTTTAATTTGTCAGTACCAAATTTACACGGAATTATTCTTTCACGAGGAAAAGAATAGGGAAGTTTGAAAATTGAGATTTTGTATTCAAGAGGAAATAGAATGGTTTACTCTCTGTTTCAATATCACACTATGTGCGGAATAATGTCAGCCTCCTGGACACAAGCGTGTAATATCTTTGTACAGGTGGTGGTTGATTAATATGGTTTCAATAGGGAAACAGTTGGTGTGAGTGTGATGACATTATGTTTAGTTCTTCATGATTACCTATGTTGTTAAACGTTGAACTCTGATGTAATCCGATTTAGTATGACAGCAAAGATTTGCTTCATTTCTAAATGATTTGTAGTCAACTTGGGTTTTGCTTGTTTTGTTTGTTGTAGTGAGACTAGCCAAGCTCATGCCATGGTAATGGGTAGTTTTTACTTGCCTGTGGAATTTGTTCCGGTTCAACTCACCAAAAAAGGAAAAAAAAACTTTATGTCATGACATGTGAATGTAGAGATTAATTTCTTTTGGTGCTTTGCATATGATGATTCAAGCATCTCAGTTTAATCAATTTCTAGCTCACGATACAACACCAGATCATTCACATGCTCATCGTGACGTCTGAATGCACATTCCAATACTGTAGCCACTGAAAACTTGGTAGGACAACTAAAAAATTTCCAGCTAGTAGCAAGTGTTTTATGCTGTCACATCAATTTCTACCCGGTGCCGCCATCATCATTGCAGCTTATTTTGTGCTACATCTTTGTCCTACTGGAGGGTCCCCAAACAAAGTATTCAAACTGTGGCAATTACGCGTATAAACGAATATGCCAAATGTGAATGTACAAACAGAGGAAACGCAGGACCAGTGCTAAGCTATTGTTGAGTCGAGGATTTCCAATCGCTGTCGAACTTCCGGTGCTGCAAAAAATAGGATAAGAGTAAACTGTTATAGACGAACGAAACTTCTGGTTCTGTTTGAACTTTGAACATAAGTTCCTTCACAGAAAAAAGTGACGGTTGGTCCCCGGAAAGCACTTGTACCTCTGAGATTGGCATTCGAGTTCTCACAGACTCAACTTTTGACAAATCAAGATCTGCAACTGCAAATCCGGTGGAGAGCCGATCTGTAGTCACAACTCTTTTAATCAACCAGTGCGTCCAATGTATGTGTATAACAGTTGTTTCACATAGTGTTGGGATAAAAGGAACACCAGAACAAACATGCAGTATGCAATACCTAGCAAACTGTGTTTTCCATGGCAATCATTTCAATGTAGCGGATGTTGATGATTAGTTCAGAGGAAATAGATTATTTATGGTAGTCATGAAACGAGGTATTGAAGTAATCAGATAAATCTTGAACAAACAAATCTCAGTGAAAATACGCAAAAGAAACCTAACTTAACAAATGGAGGTGTAAAAGGTATACCTGGAAGTCGAGCTATCACTGTTCCCCATGGGTCAATAATTATAGAATCGCCATAGCTCTCTCTTTTCTCATTATGCTTTCCAGCTTGAGCCGCAGCAATAACCTATGAATTGTTTGGGAATTTCTTTATTTAACTTGCCTAGATCATGCAAGGCCAAACTGATTTACATATTTCAGTATATCACATAAACGAAGGATTTTGAAATAAGCATAGCTAATTCATGTTGAATTGGCAATCACATATATGCACATAGTGGATTTTCAAATACGTAACCTAGCAATATGGTTTGAACACATTCTCCATTATGTAAAATTACAAAAACAAGAAGATGCTGCTATTTGTTCAGCATTAACTTTTATGTTATCTATTTCATGTTGCAAATAACACAAAATACAAAATAATCGAACAAATACACAAGTAATGACAAGATAGGAGTTGATTTACATACATAGCATTGTGTCTCAATTGCACGAGCACGGAGGAGAATTTCCCAGTGTGCCTCCCCGGTTACCTTTGTGAATGCGGAGGGTACTAGTAACACCTATAAAAAACAAACTTATTAAGACAGGACCAGAAAATATGCAATAGCCCTACACTTTCTTTGAGGGGGTATGATAGGCAGGCATTCCAACTCCATATAACCAATTATTTAGTTTGTGTACAGTATATTAGAATGCATAACCACCTGTGCTTCATGCTTAAAACGCAAAATTTGATAAAGCTCGGGGAATCTCAAATCGTAGCAAACAGTAAGACCCAACCGTCCAAAAGGGCTATCCACAGCAACAATTGTATTGCCTGATAAGAGAGGTAACACATCACAAAAAATCACATATAAGGAATTAACTGCAATCTGATATTATAACAGCAGAAACTACTTTATTGAAGACAGTACTACAATAGCAGTCATTTTTGCAGTCAAGTCAACGTGATATAGCTTCTACCACAACTATTTAGCTCAATATAAGATACTCAGAAGTCAGAATAAACAAGGCAAGAATGATTATAAACAAATTGCTACATGCAGTTCTTGCATAACCTATAGGTATTTGAATGATCTTGGGTTGTTATAACTAAAAGAAATTTATAGAAAGCACGTAGAGTTGCTTAGGCATAAATTTTATTACAACAGTAAATTTGTATTGTATGACCCTGTTATGTGTATGCTTTGAATAGTTTCATGGACTTTGCCTGACAATATCAATATGGAAAATTCAACTCATATAGAAGTTGTTTAACGAACACCGCACAGTTTACATATTTCATAGCTAATAGATCAATCTCTGCCAGAAAACAGATACTTTTGGAAATATACAGTTACCTGCAGTTGTGAAACGACTTTCCTTGTACACCATATTGCCAGGTACATCAACATCAAACCTTTGCCACAAAAGAAAGGAAAAGAATAATCAGCCACTTTGATACCAAATGTTTATCATTTTGACAGAAACATTTGTAAATACACTTCTGTGTTATGACTACTTAGCCGAAATGCCATCATGTTTTTAGGTTGATCACAATGAGCAGTGTTTCCCTGGTTAAAAAACAACCAACTAATAGCACTGAAATAGAGAAATGGTAATCATGTTTCCTTATCAACGCAGACGATAAAAAGAATCTACACAGCACTCGGAACATGCACCGTAAAGCCCACCTTTTACAATAGAAAACACAAGTGATTTAAGTTCTAGCTGTTTACAAATATTTCTAAATGGAAGTTTTCATCACAGATGTGAAAGTTGAACTTACAAATGTATTTTTCGATATGAGCTTCTAACTTTTCCAGAATCATCAATTAATACATGAGTATTGTACTGGTGAGAACCATCAGGTCCCTTTTCCTGGAACCCCCCAAGGGATAACCACATGCCTGATTCTCTGCCAAAGTAAAGTTCTGATAAGTCAAGTGTCAATTTCACTATAATAGAAAATCAATATGCCATAAAAAAAACTGTTCATGCTACCAAGGACGCAGTTAAAAGGAAAGTGTAGAAGTGTTAAATATGCTTGTGTACATGCCAATGAGTTAAAAGAAGTCTTCAAATCAGCTAATAGATGGGACAGGGGAGCATAACACAAAGCCATGGTAAAAAGGTACTTATGTGAGATTAAAAAAGAAGAAGATTCAAGTAAGATCACAAGAACATCTACCCTGAATACAGGTACATTCTGGACATGCACTCTGGGACATTAAATGATTCACTCTATAGTCTATCCACATAGAAACGAGACACATGTGAAATATTAAAAGAAAAGCAACAATTTCGTTCTCACTAACTTTGCAAGTGAGCAATATCTCTGCATTATTGGCCCATCTAATGGTTCAGCTAGCTTAACAGACTCGCCATCCTTGGATCCAATGAATGAGAAGACCTCAGGAAAACAAAGAAATTTCACTCCAGATGCAGCTGCTTCCTAAAATAAAATACACCACATTAGTGATTAGTCTACTCAGCATTATTGATAACAAAAACAGGGCAAATAGAAGAAACAACTTAAGAGAGCCCGACATTACAACAGGACAAGCATATCATTATGGTAAATACAATGAGGCTACTAAGGGTACTAACTAGTAACTACTAAAAACTATTAGCCTTATTGACAATATTTTCGTGAACATCAGATACATAATAGGACAAGGTAATTAGTTCCTATTTGAAGTAATTAGCCTATCTTTGTCATATATTTAAAAATGGAGGGATTACACAATAGCATGATGTTCCATGTTTGAAGATTGCTTAGCTCTGCCCTTATACAGGAAGCAAAGCTGGTTGTGCCATGGCATTGATGTACAACAGGAACGGTCACTTTGAAGTTTCAACCTCCAGTCATATGGGTTCACCCGGACAACAGTTAACACATTAAAATCAACCTAGCAACTTTTTCCACTCCGATTCATCCACACCCACACACATGAAAAACGGGGGAAATTTCTCTTATCCGACATGAGTATTTGAACTGTGGCATCCATTTCTTTCCATTTCCGTAATCACAATTATTTGCCCTCACAAAATTGGGTTCCACCAATTCAATCAGCTGCTGGACATTGGCGCTGCATCTGCTCAGCTTACCCACCACGAAAAATTAATCACCAGTTGCTAACTTGCGAGTAATGTCAGGTAGGAGGGTTAGTTCTCCGCCCTACTCGCCCCAGCCTACCATACCACCACCTACGCCCTGCCGGGATGGCACGGCGGCGGCCCAGCCAGCGGTAGCCCAGCTAATAGCGGCGGTCTACATAGGGTCAACGGGAGGGAGGGAGAGCGGGGGCTTGCCTTGGTGAGGCGGGCGCAGGTGGCGTAGTTGGCGTCGACGTCCCCCACGGAGGTCATCTGCACCACGCCCACCCTCGCCGGCGCGCCCGCCTCGGCGGATGCGGAGGCCATGCCGCGGAAGCTGGGGCGGAATCGGAACCTCGCGGCGGCGGCGGCGATGGGGAGCGAGGCCGCGAGGGAGGCCCGGGCCATGCGTCAGCGACGGCGTGGAAGTGGAGCCGCCACGTGGGTACACTTGCACGGGTGTGTGTAGCAGCAGAGCTGCCACGTGGGCGTTTTCCGGCCGTTGGATCGGACAGCGGCCTCCGCTCCCAGCCGTCGGAGGTGAGGAGGCCCACTTGCGTTGCCTGGCCTTTGGCGGGCCCACCTGCTAGTTGAGCCGCCGCCGCTTTCCACCTGGTGAGCGGAGCCCCCTCCAACGACACCACCACGCCGGCGCCGCCGCGCGCCGCCGGTCGATGCGCCGGGCCGTCACCGGGGAAGTCGGAGGTGAGTATGTTTTTTTTTCCTGTCCTTTGTTCCGGAAGGTCAGAACCCGGGATGAGATCTATCTTTACTTCTTTAGAGCATCCATCATTCCATCGCCAGATCGCCTGCCCCCGTCGAGATGCCTACAGGGTAGCTAGAAATTTTTCTCTTACCTAGTCATTGGCCTGGAAGGTGTAGCGATGTATCACTGCTGTAACTCATTGTATGATAGATCACTGCTGTAACTCATTGTAAAGTGACATTGGGTTTTCCATTTAGTGGTTAAACTCAGAGTAACATGTTATTGCTAGTTGGTATGAAGCCCAGATATTTTTTATTATCAATTAATCCTAAGATTTTTTTTTCGAACAACAAACATAAATACCTTTTACCCAACCAAATCAAGTGCCACTAGTCCAATAACTTGTGTGCGTGCGTGTGTGTTTCTGCAATGATCATAAAAGCTATGGTATGTTTACTCTGTTTCAATTCTGTGCAGTTACACACTTAAATGGCCCAATTGAATGGAGGGAAAGTCTACCCAGTCCAGTCGATTTACAATCCTCAGGTGTCCTCAGTTTGGTTGCCAGAGAATTCAGGTTTACCAGGAAACTTGAGGAAGCCTCTGCCCCACCATGTCAAACTTTCAAATCATCTTAGTTTCATTCCAGCAGCGTTGTATAAGAGTGCTTCCTCCTCAAATTTGGAGAACCACCAGCCTTCCAAACGTCAGTGACGTGAGATTTATTTTTGTGCAGTAACGTTGCAGTTCTACTAGTCAAGATCGTGTAATGCTAACCATGGTGTTCTCTCCAGATGTTGTCAGGACCTGGTGTGATGCCGACGCAGTGTGCTTTGACGTCGACAGCACGGTCTGCCTGGATGAGGGCATCCATGAGCTTGCGGATTTCTGCGGGGCAGGCCAGGCAGTTGCCCAGTGGACAGCTAAGTAATTAAAATGATGTTAGCTTCTGGAGCTGTAGCCAAGTAATCCTTTGCATAGTGCTGCAAGCTGGTGTGGAATGTTCAATTCAAGTGCTAATTTTAATCTTCGTTTCTTGTTCCTAGGGCCATGGCTGGATCTGTTGCATTTGAAGAGGCGCTTGCTGCTCGGCTATCTCTATTCAAGCCATCCATTGAACAAGTACAGGACTGTATAGAGCAGAGGCCACCAAGGTTGCAAGTTCGTTATCTTATTCTTGTATTGATTTTAAGGGATATTGTATTGTCGTTCAGTTACGTTTTTGAGCTGGTTAGATCACAGAAGGAAATATTGTTTTGGATGTCTGTAATCCTGTTTTCCTAGCACATTTTCATGGTTTATGTTGGATGAGGAAGTACTTGATAACTTCTTATTCAATTTAAATAAATGTGGCTTTGTATATCACGCTGCTCCCACGTTATCTGTTTGTCGTAAGTCAACACAAGCCTTCCCTTTTGATACATTTTCTGATTCCTGTGTATACGTATCTATGCAGCCACCAGATACAACTCTCATGTTGCATGGGAATATTGCCCGTACCGGCATACCAATTAGTTGTAGTCTTGTAGCTAGACCTCTCATTTGTTCTATTAGTCTTGATGCAAGTGGCATTTGTTCTTTAGGATATCTTCTGGAATAGCTGAACTAATCGAGAAGCTAAAAGCTAGAAATACCGATGTCTATCTTGTTTCCTGGGGCTTCCGACAGATGATCAAGGTATAAAGACTATAGCTGGCTAATACTTACCTGGTGATATTTCAGGGAAGTCAGTATGCATTTTATACTCTGATTTTAATCCATCAAGCTTCTTTTCGATTCAACTTTGTGTTTCTTTAGCCTTACTTTCGACAGAGTTTCAAAGATTGCAGGAACAAACAATATTTTTTATTTGGGATACAATTTCTTTATTTCCTCCTCATAAACTGATATGTGCTACACTCTTGATCTATGAAAACAATGCAATAAGTTTTGGTAATTTTAAGTTGCTTTCCATATTCAACAAAATCTGTTTTTTACCTACCCATTGTTCATTCTGCCAGCCTGTTGCGTTGGAGCTTGGTGTTCCCCTTGAGAACATTTTTGCTAATCAATTTCCTGTTCGGAACCTCTGGAGAGTATGTGGGGTTTGACCCCAGTGAACCTACTTCACGAAGTGGGGGTAAAGCTGTGGCTGTTCAACATATAAGACAGGTCTTAATGCAACTCTTACCACTGCACCTTTTCCTGCTTGGCATTTGGCACACTGTTGATACTGTAGTGCATGCAGAAATGCAGGTACAAGTCAGTTGTTATGATTGGAGATGGTGCAACTGATCTTGAGGTAATTAATTGTGCATTGTACCTATGGAGCCATGGTAGCGCCACATTAGCGAGGATTGCAATCTGGAAAAATGTCCCCTAGTTTTCAGCATGCTGATATTAACTCAGTAGCTGGTTTATAACTTTATATGTTGTTTACCTGTTACTGGTTAAAGGAAACTGTCCAGTTCAGAAGCATCTTAAGTTCATGTTTATGCATATGGCCTGGCAGGCTCGGCAACCCAGTGGAGCGGACTTCTTTATCTGCTATGGAGGAGTCCAGATGAGGGAGGTAGTTGCAAGAAAAGCCGATTGGGTTGTCTCTGATTTTCACGAGCTGATGGTCTACTTGGCATAATGTTATTTCCAGCAAGACTGATACTGATTCTTGCACTATTAATTGATGAATAATTAACTACCGACGGAAGCTCCTTAGGTTGAACATTGGGTTCTTGGAACCTTGATGTGGGGGCAAGAATTGAGCAGGTTCTTGGTGTTTATTCCCTCCACTTTATCTCAAGAACCTCCAGAATGGGGTTCCATGATGGGTGAACCTTTTTTTGGTTTTGATCTCCATCCTTTTTGTTAAGAAACGAAAATGTAGAGACAAAGAAAGCTCCCAATAGGAGCTGCGAATAGTGAATTGGCCATTACAAACCTAGTTAATTCTAGGCATTAGTGTGATACATCAATTCTCATTCTAATGGTAGCAATAAGGTTGATTCATGGCTTTAACCATGGTTGTTACCATGGCCTTAACTCCATGACTGCTGCATTGACGAGGTCAAATAAAGACCTTTTGTAACACTTTTTGTCTGGATGTTAAGGGTTTTGGGGGAGTTCTAGAATAAGACAGTATAAGGGAGCAATTGTTATCCCCTAAACAAAGTAAAATAACAAAGTAAAATGTGATGTCTATCTCATAATTTGGAGAATTTCATGCGATCTCTTATCGGCCACAGATAACATCAATAAAATACAATGTTTGCAAGACACCTGGTCAAGTCGAACATCCGCTGCTGTCAGATCAAGTTCACCTTTCATCGTTTCAAACCCTGCCTTCAGTTTGGCAGTGATACATCCACTGCATTTGGAGAAACATCAATGGGAACTGATTGGAGTGTACTTGATCGTGGGAACAGATGAATCGAACAGATGGCGCAAGTTATCGTGGAGTATTCCCTCCGTTCCAAATTATAAGTCATTTTTTTCTAGATATATATATTATTTTTGCTATGTATCTAGACGTAATGTTTATCCAGATAATGGCAAAATCTATATATCTGGAAAAATCCAAAACGACCTATAATTTGCAACAGGGGGAATATACCATAATCAAAGGTAATTGGAAGGTGTGACAGATTAAACTTTCCCAATACATAAAGGGTGAACTTATTTCAAATTCAAGCCCAGTAACCTTTCACAATATATGTCCTTTCAAAAAGAAAACTTCTAACCTATGTTGGATCCATATAGGTTATATGGGGGCCACTGGTCTTCGCCAATGTAGGCGAATTTTCCAAACATTATTGTACCGACCATGGGATAAAGTGTTGGACCAAATCTTAGATGAGTCGAATTAGTCTCAATCTAATTAGGTTATACTCCATCCAAAATTATTAGTCGTTTTGACATTTCTAGATATATAATCTTTATTATGCACTTAGATATACTTTTATATCTAAATACATAGCAAAATCTATGTACCTAGAAAAGACAAAACGACTAATAATTTGTGTCGAAGTGAGTATCTAACGTTTAAATGGTTCGAAACTGGTACAAAATTAGTTATATCTAATAAAAAAGAGAAGGTGGTTGGAAAAACTACTAATTGGCAACAAGCCACAAAAAAGATTACTGTACCACATTTTACTGTGCTAAATTACCGATTTGGCCTTTTTCAAATGGTGACCCCAGCCCGCCCTAAACGCCCCCTTAAACCCCCCCTAACCAGCGACCGAGTTCACTCCTTGCCTCCACACTCTGCTCTTGAGCCTCACGCCGCCGGGGGCGGCGCTGAGATCCAGAGCCCCGCCGCGACCGCGCCTCCTCGCCTCCTCGTCGTCGTCCTGATCTGCGGTGCTGGCGTGGAGCGGAGACGGACGGAACACCCGTCCCCACCTGGATTGATTTCCTGGTACGGAAGTCCCCCCGGCGACCTTTCTTCAATAAACTCTTCGTCTTTTTTTTTTTTTGCTGCAGCACATTCCCTTCCCTGACGAGCGCCTAAACACGAATCTTTATCTCGCCCCCAATCGGCGTACGGCTCATCGCAGATTTGGTTGAAACACGGTGGGAATTGGGGGCTGTAGTACTAGTTCATCTCCACCAAATAATCTTGGGGATTAAAGTTAAATCCGCCCCCTCCCCATTCAGATTTAGGCTGTGTGCCCTGAAAACTATGGGCTTTGATTCTGTAGATGCGCGATGTTTATGAGCTTGATTTACTTCGATGTTGCATGGGCAAGTGTGGCGGTTGCATTCCTCTCTGCATTGTTGTCTCAATCGGTCTCGAAAGAGAACAATGTAACTTCTGGAAAAGAGTCTTTTTTTTTTATTGAAGGAAACAAAACAATTTAACCTGGTTTCACATTTCGATTGTAGCTCAGGTTGGTTCTTGCAACAGAGCAAGCTTAGTTTCATGGCTGTGGGGACTTTTGTTATTTTTTTTGTAATTCAATGTTGTAACATGAACAACTAATTTGTTGGGATGGCGTGGCAGAATGGAATTTTTGAAAGCGCTCATGTAATCTTTATGCTCTGAGAAATTTATTGTTTCTCCAACTTTTTTCTCTCATGACATCAGATAATATTAGTTCAACCTCTGCACTTGAGAATAAATATGTCTTGGCTCGCCAAAGAACTGATTATGTTAGCCAGCATTTTCCCTTGTTTATCTCACGATGTAGCATGATTCCTAATGTCATAATATGTCCTCTAATTTACTTATTCAGTTCCACAACTCTTCTCACATTATTCCTTTCTTTACCCTCAGTGCACATATCATAATGTCATCATTGTTTTAGCAAATTCAGGATTACATGGCTGGAAGAAAAGAAAAACACGTACCTATTGCTTGCCAAGCAACCAGTGGTAGAATCACACGATCTAAGGCTGCTGTGAGTCGTACAAGATCTGGGGCGGCTCCATCTGTACCACTTCCTCTGAAAGACAAACAAAAACATGCAGCAACAGGAAAGATGAAAAGGGGAGCTTCAGATGAAAATTCTTATGCCGATGCTGGAGCTTCAGCTCCTCAGCCTAAAAAGCGCATGGTTCTCAAGAATGTAACCAACATAAGCTGTGCTAATGCTTGCAAAAAATGCACTGCTGTAACTAAGTTGCAGGTATCAAGATGTTCAACACATTACTACTTTATCCTATTACCAATCATTGTCGATAGTATAATAAGTCATTTCCTTTGTTCCAGCCGGGGCCTTCCCAGAAGGTTGGACAGAGCATAAACAAGCAGTGTTCAAATAAGATCCCCAAGCTTCTCCCTCTAGCTGCTGGGGAGAGTTTATTTGTGAATGATTCTAACAGTGCTGAAGAAACACAAAAGGTATACCTTTTGGCACAGAAAAAGAAGCAGACTGTTTTGGTTGAAAACAAGGGGGCTCTGCCATTACAGAATATTGAACAAAACAGAGACATTGCTTTTCATGAGGCATTCTTTGAGGAAAGGAATGCCAGGAATAAACTCGAAACTGCTGCCTTAAAGGCTGGTTAGTCCAGTTGCATCTTTATTTTTCCAGCATTGAACATCTTGATTTTTCTTAGTTAAATTAGTTTTTGAGATGATATATATCCTGGACTCTACATCTGAAGATGCATGCAGCCATAGTTAAAATTAGTTAGAAGTCACAATCGCAGCTAATTTCACCAAAATGCTTAGGGCTACTCATGGCTTGTCATGTTACCAAGTGTCTGAGAGGCCTGCATCTTTTCTGAGTATACTATTGATTATAAATCGGTCATTCTGCAGTCACGGAACACATAAACAAAAAAACTGTAACTCTAAATGTGTTGGTAAATTGCTGGGTTCTGAGATACTTGTAGAATCTCCATGTCTTATTAAGTAGGTATAGCAGCTAAAAATCTGTATTTTTTGTTACAGGGGACTCTGATGATTTAAACATTGTGGATATTGACAAAAATAATGTCGATCCTCAAATGTGTGTTACCTACGTTGCAGAGATATACAGAAATCTAATGGCCTCAGAGGTATGTTAATGTTCTTTGGTGAAAAATACAATCTTCTTACTACTGTTTAGGCAGATCATTGGTTCCCTCACATTTCACAAGTCTTATGATCTAGGGGAGAAATATTATGTTCGGGATACTTGTTTTCATCTCTGTGTTGCATTGTCGGCATGCTGTTCTTGATTGATTGTGTTCAGACTCCATTTTGTGCTTATCTTATCCCCCAGCTTATAAGAAGACCTAGGCCAAATTACATGGAAACTTTGCAACGGGACATCACAACGAGCATGCGAGGCCTTCTAATTGATTGGCTTGTTGAGGTTAGTATGGATCGCTGATGATGAAGTTTAGACATAAACTGTTCAACTATGTTTTTAAGACAGAATTGGGCCATTCATCGTTGGAATCTGATTGCACAACTTCATGGACACTGATGTGTGTTTTCATATAAACATGAACTATCTAGTTATATACTTATATGTGAGTTCTACATACTGCATCTATGAAAATTCTTTCCTTCTGTGTCCACGTATGTCATAGTTATCTGATGTCAGAGAAGAGGAGGAATTTATGTGAGATAATTAAACCAGTTTGGGTGTTTGTGTGGGTTGTACTCTAAATACTTTCTTCTCATTGCAATGATGCGGAGCTTTACTGCGTATTCAAGAAAAAGTTGAACCAGTTGATGATGATTGACTCATCCTTTATACATTCAACACATAACTTGGTGACAGCATGATTATAAATGCTGAAGCAGTCATTGTATAATGGTTGTTGTCTTCACCATCAGAATCAGACTATATATTTCTTTCATGCTTTCAAGGCATCAGCCTTTTCCTTTTCACATGATAATTATCCTTTGTACACATTTGAATCTTTGCTCCTCATGGCTTCTTTTATGAAGTTTTATGCATGTTCTCATCGCAGGTTTCTGAAGAATATAAGCTTGTGGCAGATACACTTTACCTTACAGTATATCTCATTGACCAATTTCTTTCTCAGAATTTTATCGAAATGCAGAAACTTCAACTTCTTGGAATAACCAGCATGCTGATTGCCTCGTAAGTTTTAGATTTTAATACTTAATATTGGGAATCTTTGCACTTGTCCAGTTGATAGGAGAATGTATCCTATAATGACATGTGGTTTGCCTAGCTGCTGAGGCATCTTATTCTGTAAATAATTCAACGAATAATTACAAATGAATGACTCTGCAAGTTCTATGTGAATATTTTTGCTTATGCCATGGTGCCAGTGATTTCCATGTCACTGGAAATATCATAAACTTTCCTTTTGCAGGAAATATGAAGAGTTCTGTGCTCCTAGCGTTGAAGAATTTTGTACCATAACAGACAGTACATATCAAAAGGCTGAGGTATTTGTTTCACCTGGAGTCTGAGGGATTGCTGAACATATATGCAAATAGACATTGAACTCCCAGAGCTGACATCCTCCTGACTCCACAGGTTCTGGAAATGGAGCGTAAAGTGCTTGATGACCTGGGGTTTCATTTATCTGTTCCAACGGCAAACATATTTCTCAGGTTACTCTCGGTTGCTACACACATCGACATCATAACCTTTTCGCATGCAACGTTGTTTCTTCACTAACATACTTGTTCTCCTTAACTTTGATTAGGAGATTCCTAAGAGCAGCACAGGCTTCTTGTATAGTAAGATCAGCACCCAACCACATTTGAATAATTCCTTTCAATATATATGTATCATCCTCAACACTAAGTTGCCAAACTACATTTCCAGGCTCCGTCGTCTACATTGTGTTATCTGGCCAGTTATCTAGCAGAGTTGACTTTGATCGACTATGGTTTCCTGAAATTTCTTCCTTCAGTAGTGGCGGCATCTTCAGTTTTCCTTGCAAGATGGACACTTAACCAATCGGACCATCCATGGGTTCGTACAAAAAGCACTGCATGTATACCTCTGCATCATCTTAAAACTTGTCTTATATTTAATATGTGGCTTCTCTTTACAGAACCCTACTCTTGAGTACTACACCTCTTACAAAAGTTCCAATATTCGAATGTGCGTGTGTGCTCTACAGAAACTACAGCACAACACCAATAATTGCCCCCTCAAATCCATTCGTGAGAAGTACGGGCAGCAAAAGGTACGCAATCGCGAATTCGATGTTTGAGTTCCTAGCACACCACCCAAAATGAAGCAGAGTAGCAACTTGCAAGTGAAATCACAAATATCCTTCTTGTCGTTGTCACTGTCTGTTAGTTTTGCAACCTTGTAATAAACTGTGTTCCATTGCAGTTTGAGTGCGTCGCCAACCTGAGGTCACCAGAGCTGCTGCAGTCACTCTTCACTTGACAAGCTCCCTGCTGATTCAACCATTTGCTGCAACCATCCTAAGACCACATCACCAACTTACTCTTCCTTGGTCTCCTTGCACTGCCTCTGAGCAGTTATGTTCCTGAGCTTTTTCCAGGTCTTGCATTAGACTTAGAATAGAATTATTAGCATTTGTTTCGACCGGCATAAAAATTACCTGCATGTAAAGCCACGTGTGTGCAGGCTGCTGCCCTGAGTTGATAATCGTAGGATTGTAACTAACAATCCGTCGATTGATATAATCATGATGCATTTCGTAAGATACCTTCATCGAAAGTGTGATCCTGGCCAATCCCTTTTCAGAAGAGAAATGGCAGCAAAAGAATAGGAAGCAAAAAACATAACTAGCAAATTTTATAGAACTTTAATTTGAATGAATCTTGATTGGAGAAATTGAGAGGTCAATAGAGGCGGTCGATCAAAATCCGACAAATGGTTTAGTTTAAAGTTCATATTTCTAGTGGAAGTGGTTGAGGTATGGAAACAATTTTAGTTCTGGCACCATAAGAAAAATATCCCTCAAAGGCTACATGAGGGGCTGAGGGCTAGCCAACTCTTCAAATTGATACTGGAAAATTAAAAAAAAATGCAACATATTTTTGAAGTTTGAACTCGTAAAATCATTTTACACTTGAGCGGAAAGGTCAACTTCAGTGCTAGTAAATTTATTATTTTTCCCATTTCCTTCTTTAGTGTTTTTAGTATTTGTTAGAACTTTCTTATATTGTCACTGCAGATGTGTTAGTGTCCTTAAATATGAGATTAAAGAACTCCATGATATCCAGATAAGAATACACTTTTTTCACCGGCAGCGGCAGAGAGTGTTGAGTTGATCTGTATACCCTGAAAATTTTGTTGCTTTGCCGCCCTCTGCTCTCAAGAAACTGGGACATTTGCTTGCCCCTTAATGTTGCATGATGAACTGCGCGAATCCGAGTAGCATATTGAGAAACTTCCGGAACAACTTCAGTTGCTATCATCATATCGTCTTTGGAAAGAACAGAAAAAAAAACTATTATACATATAGTCCTATACTTTCAAAGCTTTCATGGAACCAAACCACAAGCATTTTTTATTTAAATACCCACTCTATTGAAAACATCAAGAATCGAATTCGCCTTGCTGGTTCCTGAAGCAGGGGCCCTTGCCTTGTTGCCTGAACTTTTTTGTATCCTGTCCGCAGGGGTAATAGTTTGCTCTTGCAAACACACGATGAGCGGCATTTGGAAAGCACAGGGAGCGGTGATCACTTGCTGCCCCTGTGACCTGACGAGGCCATGAGCACGGCGACGGCGGCGACGAACATGAACAGCATGAGCCCGAGCAGGATGTAGGTTCTCCGCGACGACTTCCGGTACTCGCCAAACAGCAGGACGCCCCAGAATGTGCTCACAAGCGGCAACGCCTGGTGAAAGTGAAAGCAACAATCAGACTCTTCGCAAACAAATTCATCATGATGCAAAAAAAAAGTTGCAAACTTTTCTGCAATACTATTGCAAAAACTCTCATTTTGAAGATTCAGGGTTCTAGAATCTAGTAAATGTCATGAATTTAAACAATGGATGGATAAGGATAAGCAGCCAAGGCATGCCTGAACAGCATCAGCAGCAGCGTAGCCGGCAGCCTGGCCACCCATGAACTGGAGCCCGTTGCCGAAGCCGCCGAGCAGGCCGGCCAGGAGCGCCCACTGCCGGCCTCTCCAGTCGCTGAGGTAGGCCCTGAGGGAGGACCTGGGCGCGCCGGCCATCGGCCGGTAGAGGAACAGGACGTTGAGGCCAACGTTGATGGCGAAGCACGAGATGGAGAAGTAGAAGAAGGCGGTGTAGACGGCCAGGTGCGGCACGCCGGCGGGGAGGGCGTGCCACTGGTCGTTGGTGGCCAGGTTGAACGCCGGGGAGAAGAGCGACAGGCACACGCCGGAGAAGAAGACTATCCCGAGACCGAACAAGGTGCTCGACCTGGATACCTGGTGATCGAGTACAGTGAAAGGTCTTGGAGATCAATCAACAATCCTGTGTGTTGCCATTTGGTGAGGATGGATGGATCATGGATGGCGAGGCGACATGTTACCTTGATCGAACGCCGCTCTTCGAGCTGGATGAGGTATTCTGCAGTGCCTGCCTCAGCTTTGCTGCTGGGGGCATGCTTGTCTCCAGAGGATCCATTCTCCAAGTCCTTGCTGGGAGCATCTGAAATTGAAGAGGTTATGAAAAAGTTAGAATCTGCAACAGATCAGCAGAAGCAGTTCTTTTGACATATTCGAGCAACATTCCTTTGTCAAGTACGTGTTTGCTTGGTTCCTCGATTCCACTTGCCCTGCAACGTTATGCGATACAATGATCAGAACGGTTTCTGAAAGTAGGAGGTGATTCAGTCACAGATCCTTGCCGTATGGTGCAAAATGAAAAAAAAAAGAACAGTACACGGCATGATCACCTAAGTTTCTCCTTGTTGTCAGCTGCGTTGGAGGCATGGACAGCAGAGCCGAGGATGACGGCGACGAGGAAGCACGCCACGCCGGGGAAGAGTATCTCGGCCCTGTTGATGCGGTTGTCCAGGAAGTAGTTCAGCGTCGTTCCTGCAAACACCAAAAACCACATGATCAAGATAAGAATGAGCATGAGAAAAATCACCAGAAACCATAGCCATCAATCACATGATCAAGCTAAGAATGAGCATGAGAATCACCAAAAGCCACATGATCAGGGAAGGAGTTGATCTGACATCCCTTACCTATGACCACCACCATGCTGCAGCTGATGACCTCGGTCACGGAGAGCCCCACGTACGCCCAGGCATACTGCGTCGACAGGTTCCCGACGCTGAGCACCACGCCGCCGGCCATGGAGAACATCACCGAGGGTCAGTTGTCCTCCAATCCAACACACACAAAAAAAAAAATCAGAATTCAGAACCGATGGTCTCGCTGCAACGATGCTCTCACCACCCATCAGTGAGCAAGAAGAGTAGTTGCTCGATCACCTGGCTGAGCTGCGCGAAGAAGTCGGGCTCGCCGGCCCCGAGCTGGCCGAAGGTGAGCGCGATGAGCACGGCGGCGATGAAGTTGGTGAGGGAGTAGTCCAGGTAGGTGTGCTGCGGCAGCCGGCCCCGGCGCTCCAGCAGCGTGAGCAGCGCCGGCCAGGTGCCCAGGAGCAGCAGCGACGCCAGCATCACCGCGATGGCGCCGGCCTTGTCCTCGACCACGAACATCTTGAGCACCTTGTGTGTTTTTTTTCACACCGATCCGTACGTCAGAGAGAATCCATGAACAAGTTCACTAAGGGCGATCGAGGAGGCCAAGAGCCGTGTCTCTTACCTTGCTGTGGCAAGTGATGAGGAGCAGAGAAGAAGACGACGACGAAGTCGCGCAGGCAGCAACAGCACGGTCCATGGCCGCCATTTTAAGCGGCGCGGCCGCCGCTGACAGGAGAGATTCGCTGAAAAGTCCGGCTCGATCTGCACGAGTTTATTACCACATTCAGATTGACTTCACCAATGGAGGATTGGAGCTGGCTTGCTTTATGGGGAGCGCCAAAGGAGGATGACGAGAGATGCGCTCGTGTCGCCGTTGAGAGGAATTGTGGGATCGACGACAGCGACCCTCGGGTATTGTTCCTCCAAGCGAATGGCGACCAGGAGTCCAAGACAGAGACGTAAACCACACTGAACGCACACGTTTCTGAACAGATCATTCTTTTGGTGACACACCATTGTTTTGGTGTTCTTCGACGATTTTTTTTTTTTTGGTTCCAATCAATCAGGGAGCAGCAGATATGGATTGACAAGTATACTGGATTGGTGTTGACGGCAAGATCTGCACAGGCAACATGAGGATCTCATGGGCAAGATCATCGGTGATACGTTATCTCAGGCTGAAAAGTAGCTAGGGAATACAGCTCCCACTATTCCTGACACGTCAAAGGTTTGTCGATTCATATGTATGTATCAGCACAATGTACAAAGGCATAAGAGGCAAATTAATGTAAAGAAACCCACAGTTCAATTCGAGTAAAACAAATGATGGAGTGCTACGGTGCAAACTACAATTCTAATCTCTTTTTTTGACTCGAAATTCTAATCTTTTTGAAATAAAACAAGAACTGGTAGAGTTACAAATCAGTTTAGAGGTTCAAATTAGAAGCTCTTTAAATCTATCTGTATATTACCTTTACTGTTCTGACTAAATTCTCACGTTGATAAAAGAAAACTAAAAATATCAAACCATCCATCCGATGTGATCAATTAAGTAATCGCTTGGATGTGTGTGTGTGTGTGTGTGTGTGTGTGTGAGAGAGAGAGAGAGAGAGAGAGAGGGAGAGAGTACAAACAAAATACGTAACAACACTACGGATTCTTCCAAATGATTTTTCCGAAGAAAAAAAATCTTTTACGACATGTGTGGGCTCCTCCTGTGGACGTTCTCATTAGTCGGCAATCATCGTTACATTAATATTCTGGAAAGACAAGAGACTTTGAGAATTTCAAATTGGAACCCACAGATGATTAAGATACCTACAAGATCAACCTTGAGTAGATACACAAACCGTGATTAAGACATTTGGTAGCAACTCTAATATATTTTTTTTTGCCTATTCTAGAAAACAAATTTAATGAACGACTCGTGAAAAAAACTGTATTTTTTTTAAATTTATATAAATTCTTACCAGTCTCGCAGGATTTCAGACAACATAAAAGAGCAAGCCAGATGGATTAGCAGAACCAAGACATGGCACTACCAAAAAGACCTTGAAACAGGAATGTCTGCCATCGTTTGCCAGAGGCGCAAACATGCAACAGAGCAAGTCAAAATAAAGCACACTTCGACAGTCTGTTCACACAAAGTGCCTCGTTCCGTTATTTAGACAGAAGAGACCTAAAAAGCTAACAGAAAAACACCAGCCACTACAGATTGTTCGGCAATCTCATCCGGATGATCCTTCACCTCATTTTTACTGGTACGCAAGGGTAGCTTGGAGGACAAGAACTAGGCCCTCTTGTTGGCGTAGTTGTCAGGCTCGTCGTCCTTGAACATGTCATCCTTGATCTCATCGTTCTTGTTGCTGCTGAAGCTGCCACCAGCAGAGAACTCATCACCACCAGCGGAGCCACTGGCAGCGCCAAATCCACCAAACCCACCAGCAGGGTTTCCAAACCCACTGTCACCACCGAAGTTGCTGCCAAAGCTGTCGCCTCCTCCAGCAGCAAAATTACCCCCAGCTCCACCTGCAACTCCACCACCCCCATAGCCACCGCCACCCCTGTTGCCATAGTTGCTACCATAGCCCCCACCATCGCCGCCACCGCCCCCACCGTACCCTCCGCCGCCGCTGTAACCACTACCGCCGCCGCTGTAGCCACCACCACCAAAACCACCACCGGCCCGGAATCCACCTGTCCTCTCAGTAGCATGATTAACCCGGATGTTCCTTCCATGGAGATCCTGGAATCAGCAAGAAAGGAAGTCAGGTGTAGGATATTAATCACATAAGAAAAACACTTAAAATTAAAAATTACAAAAGATAAAAATCACATCAATTTTTGTACGGCAAACTGAATTCAAATGACATATCAAAAGATCAAACAATAAATCGCAGAGCAAATAATATGATCCATTTCAAACATATATTAACAGTTTAAATTAAATTAATATACCGCATCAATGTAAGTTGAAGAATTGATGTAAAAATGTGGAAGAAAAAACAAGTACAGAATCACCCATCATAATGAAACAGTTCCATTATGACTGAATATCACAGTTTTTTTTAACATTGAACGAGTAACACATCACTGCTGCCAAAGCTACAACTCCTGGAATTTATAATAGCAGCGCACGTTAACTAACTGCTCCTTGATAATGATGTATCCACAGACTACGAACATCAATGACAAAATAACATGCAATCAACATAAATTTCAATAAAAATTTACTATCCATCAACACTCTAAACCTATCATAATTTTCTATTGTAATATAATGCACAAAAAATAAAAATGATATTGGGAAGAAAGCTAGGATTAGGAGAACCTGAGTAGAGGTTAGTGTAAATTAAGGTTAAGGGTGCAAATTAATAAAATTTAGTTGGATATAGACAAAACATCCTTGCTGAAACATGATGAAATATCAGTACCATGCCAACCAAACGACAGATAATAATAACCATCCCAAGTTATGAACTAACCTTTCCATCCATGGCTGTGATGGCAGCTGAAGCCTCCTCGGATGATGTGTAAGTTATAAAACCAAAACCTCTAGATCTTCCAGACTCACGATCCATGATAACCCTAGCTGGATAGATTGAGCATACCTGGTCAGCGAAAAGTAGAGCCAAGACAGGTGCAGAAAAAAAAAGAAAAAAGTTGAGCCACAAAGAGTGCAAAGGGCATGGTACCTTCAATAACCTGGCCATAATTGGAAAAGGCATCTCTGAGACTGTGATCATCAGTGCCATAAGAAAGCCCTGAACAACATTTTACGAGCATCAGGAAAATATGGAGCAACAGAAAAGATTGAGAAGTAAGAAGATGAGCATATAATATATTCACAGGCCAGAACCTCCAACAAAGAGCTTGGATGATGACATGCATCTGATTGCTTGATAGATAGAAGGATTTGAGCTGGTGGCTTTCTTGAGCAGGCCACCAAGCTTATTAGCAAGTGCCATCGTTCCAAACTGCAACAGGAGAAGATTTAGTGTTAGCAACATACATGTAGTACATATAACAAACAATGTAGGATAAGCTTTAAGGTACTTTTGTATTATAAGTACACCAGAAAATAGATGTTACAAACACCACTTAATTGAATGGATAGCTTAAAATTTGTTGAAAGCATGGGTTTTGTTTAAACACTAAAAAATGTACAACCTAATTATGACATTTGAGAGAACAGCAAGTCAGGGTGGGGAAATGAGATTTCAAACGCATGGAGAAGCTAGGCTTTATCAGTAGCGTAGACAAGCAATTTTTCCAACTAATGAAGCGAGAACCACCAAAAATTCATGAATCCACCGAGGTTATAGGAGATAAACAGCCACCAAGATAAAATGTTGCGGAACAGATTAACTTGGTATAGATCTTGGAATTTTTTTATTCGATTCCACGGAACATTGATCTTCTAAATCCTTAAAAACAGCATTAGAAACACCAACGTTGATCTTCTAATGCCAAAGATACGCTAGACGACAGCTTCATGCCACCTTGGGGACAGGAAACGCCAACGAGTAACCTAGCGGCAAGTTAATCACCCAACGCAAAGGGGCGACACCACAGAGCGAGGACACCAACCAGAGATCGATTCCCACCACTCAACCATCCAGGTAAACCCTAAACCCCTCGCCGCGCCAAGCCACGGAAACAACGATAAACGGCAGCATGTCCTGGCCCGCCCTACTCGCCAATCGCCCCCAACAACGACGCATCCACCAAAACCCCCCAAACAAAGCTCAAGAGAGAAATACGCGGTTCAACACCGCGCGCACCATCCCACGCGACGGATCGCACCAACCCGACCGCAAACAAGCTACAAAATCATGGATTTTAGCCGCTAGGGTTTAAGGGCTTACCTGAGGAGGAGGGGGCGGCGAGACGGGGAGGAGGGTTTAGGGGAGAGGAGGACGGGAAGGCGGCGGCGAGAGCCGAGTGGAGGCGCAGGCCGGTTGGGGGAGGAATGGGAGATATAGGGCTCGCGGGGGCGGCCTCCGCCGTCGGATCGGCGCGGGCGGCGGCGGATCCCGCCGTCCGATCGCGTTGACTTTTCCACGCCCGTGGGTGGGCGTCGGATATTTTCGGGCGGAGAGGCGGTGACGGGAGGTGACGGCGTGTAGCGGCCATGACACGCGGGGCCCACACGTGAGGTGGTCCCGGATGTCAGTGTCCGGGCCGGGTGTCGGCACCGGGGTTTCGTCCCTTGTCCGTGATATGGGCAAGTTGCAGGGGGCAAAGTGCAAATCGGGGAAGGAAGCTCCGCCGAGGCAGGAAGGCAGCGGACTCCGCCTAGATCGGCGGCGGGGATCATGGCGGCGCAGAGGGAGAAGTCGGCGGCCGCGGCCGCCCCGGCCCCCGGCGCCGCGGCCTCGGGCTCGCCGTCTCCCTCTTCGTCGTCCGGCGCTCCGGCGGCGGCGTCGGGGGAGCGGTGGAGCGCCGCGATCGGGAACCTCGGGGAGCTGGGCGCCAACGTGGACGCGCTGCAGAAGCTGCTCGCGCGGAAGGCCGTCTTCGTCGACGACGACATCTTCTCCAAGGCTTCGCTCGCCGCCGACCAGGCACGCACCATCAAGGTATGGCGTGCTCCCTAGTCCCCTCGTTCGCTTGAAATGCAGAACCCGAAGGCGAGAAAGCAATCCTTGAGCTGGGTGTGATTTTGAGCGTTTGAATCATTCGGTCCTTTTGGCATGGGTCTGGAGAGCTAGCAGGAAATTTTGGTACCGAGTCCAATCAAATGGAATTTAGTTCTTTTGAAGGAATGCAAAAATTGATTGGTAAAACTGAATGCTAAAATCTGGTACTTTGTGTCCATTTCTTTGCCAATGGGACTTCTCATCTTTCGTAATTGCTGTAGAATTGTGCTGGACTTGACACACTCTAAGATTTTGCATTCCATAGGCAAGCTTGTTTTTTTAGTGTAATATGCCATCACTGATATGATGTTTCGGTACCTTGAATGTGAAGATACATGGATGCCTTTTGTCAAAATGAGCATTTCCAGCCTAAATTTTGGATCTAGTGACTTGATGAACTATCACAAAAATCAAGAAAGGTGGATTTATGTGTCCATCTTTAGGATATCCAATATTACATGGACACAGGTGCGGGTGTAAGTGACTGATTTGGCAGATTTTTTGGGGAAACGCCAAATATCAGTTGGAATCCCACACGGGTACTGGGTGTCTGACTCAGCAAATAAAATTAGGGCACGGGTGTCCGGATAGTACATGATGTGTTCATCCTTTGTGGATATATAATATGTGCATCTGTTTGATACTATTGACACTAGCTCTCAACTTTTGCTCCTCTGAATTTCACATATATTGTCAATTTGATAATGTGGAAGACATCACGTAATCTCCAGAAACAGAAGTTCATGCTATGCTAATTTGTTAAGTTCTGTTGTGAGATTGTAGGTTAGTGTACCT
This sequence comes from Panicum miliaceum, assembly GCA_032594955.1. Lineage (NCBI taxonomy): Eukaryota > Viridiplantae > Streptophyta > Magnoliopsida > Poales > Poaceae > Panicum > Panicum miliaceum. Next base: position 50,364,705 of record CM064058.1, on the reverse strand, counting down.
TTTGCCTCTTTTGTGTTCTATCACAGAACACAGATAGCTTGGAGCCCTTAACCAAGCTGATAGCAATGAACTCCAGCTTATAGCAACTTAATCGGAGTCTGTTGAAGCATAAGCTTAAGGCATCAGTATTTCGTTACTTTGTTGTAAAATCATCCTTTTCTAAATTGAGTTTAAATTAAAGTTAGTTCTAAGAACTGCAGGACATTTTTACATTTTGGGATCTCCACAGAAATAGTAATTGATAAGGTTTTTTTATTAATAGCTATTAAAGTTTGTGTCGTTTAGTGCATCTATAATTATAAATCTGGTGTATGCGGTAATGTGTTGTACTAATTTTAACTAGTTATTATGAAACGATGTGTATGGTACAAAACAAAAACATGTTATATATGGCATGTACTTGAGATTTGAAAAGTATTTGTATCCAGAGGAACTACATAAATGTGAATTCCGTTGACCTTTTGAATCTGTTGCAGCCGAATCCGTATTTATCCTAGATGGGGAAATAGCCAAATAGGTCATGTTTGTTGGTTTCCTGGCTTCAAGTTGACCAGTATCCCACATAAGTTACCTAAGTTTGTACTTGTTGCTGTGGATTAGGTTCTTGACCAGAGGGTTCAGTCTCTGGAACGCGAACTCGATGCTGCCATTTCTGCCGCAGCTCGAGCTCGTACAGAGAAACGCCAGGCTGAAGCTGCCCAACGAGCTGCAGAGTTACGGGCACAAGAGGTCACAAAGGAGCTGGAGAACACTGCAAGTATGTACTGTTCTGTTTCTACTGAGCATTTTGGTGAACTGAATGTTGTCTTTGATCACGTTTACATCTTGCAGGAGTGTTTGAGCTACACATGGAGGAGCTGCGGCTGAAGCAAGAGGAGATTGCAAAGAAAGATAGTGATATCAAGGTGTTAGAAGCGATAATACGAACCCTTAGTAGCAAAGATGACACTCTTAGCAGCAAAGATGACGATGGATCCAGTGAATAAATACCATACACTGCGAGCAGGCTAATATCAAGTATCTCCCCGTGTTTATGATTATATTTCTTTTTCTGGGTTTGAGCGCTTCTATCACTCAGATGACTGTAAATTGTATTGACAAGTTGAAATCCAGAGAGCTATCAGATGAACATATGCACCAATACGTTACCCCGTTTATAGCAATACTAATGATAAGTTCACCTCCACCTTTTGACCTGTGCTGCTACATTTTTCTACAGAAAGAGTTGTTTCCCCCTTCATTATGTAACTCCCAGTCCATATTAGTGTGGGCCGCCGTGCCATACCGACCCAGCCCAAGGCCCAAGCCAAGGCATCAGCGCTGGTAGAAAAGAGATCAGCAGCAACAGCAAGAGGGATAGACAAGAGGGATAGACAGAAATCAAATCAGAAACTGAATCGACCGGGTGTTACACATTAGTTGGGTTATATTATTGGAATCAATTGTAGATTACAAACCTTTGAAGGATCAGGCATCATAATCATTATGATGTGTTTGATTTACCTGGTTATTTTTATGTGAGAACTTATGTTTAGCAGTAATGACCATTTTTTTTTGTATGATCCCCCTTTGCCCCCTTTTTTATTCGTTTTTTTTTCTTGAAATGTGCTCATTGACCTTTTAACGTTGGCTGATGGAGCGAGCCTCCATCCATTCGAGTACTATGTCAGGCGCGTGAAATGTGCCTTCAGCATGATAAGGATTGAGTCATTCAAATTCCAAAACAGAAAGAAAAAAGGGAGCAGAAAATTCAACGCATAATTTGATAACTTTATATCATCAGAGAAGAGGGAGAGGGAGTGAGGGACACGCTCACACGTAGGAGCTAAAGCAAAACAAATTTAAAATGGAAAAAGTATCATGGCAAGCACTAAATTTTGTTGGATCAAATAATAGATAACCAGCTTCATGCGTTCCATGGCCCCACGAGCATCTAGCTCTCCTAATCCACCGAATCCAGCTGCAACCAATCACCTTCCATCATAATCATACCCACCTGATGCAAAACCGCAACCTGAATGCACCCAACACTCCAACAGTAGGGCCTCTAGCCATCAAATCTATAGCAAAAGAAGCTAGTACAGTGAGCTTGCTCTTATGTGTGGCCTTAAAAGCAGAAGTGGACCCAGCACTTTAAGTTTGGGTATTCAAAAATTCAAAAGCTAGAAAAAAATAGCTGTTTCAACCCTATTTTTTAGCATGTATACTCTTGAATACCATTGATCATCTATCTATTCTATACTAGTGGAGATGCACGTGCCACAGGCACATATTTAAAGTAAAATTATTTAAAAATGATTGGATTGCATCGAACTACTACTAATTTTTTTTATTATAAATAAATTATAAGTTTTGTTGCACCACATAATTCATATATAGGAGCTATGTGCGTATCAGCAAGATGGGAAAGGGATCCGATGACCATCATGAAGTTGTTGCGGACTTCAGCATCAACAGGTTTGGTACCAATGGTTTGGTCAAAGTCTGTTACAATGCGTAGGATTCTTAGAAAACATCCAAATTAATAATATTTCACATTTGCATGAAAACTAAAAATTCAAATCAGGAATCCATAAGACATATCTCCCTTGTGAAGAACGGATCAACCGAACACCTCGGGGACACTGGACCGACATCGACCTGTGAACCATGCGGCAACTCAAAGGGCATCAACCATGGTCATGAAAAAAGCGTTGGTCACCATCTTCTTCTTGTTGACTTCTTGATGTTGTAACTCCGACTACTACTACCAAGAATTTTTGGAGTTGGAAGGGCTGAGCTTGCACTATATGTAACACGTGAATGACATTGCTTGTATATATATAGGGAGCCAGTCGTATCAATGGCAAGCATAAGGATAGAAAATATGGTCAGCTAATCTGTTTCCTTAGTAGATGCAACAAATATTGGAAGGTTAACATGGCCAAACCCTTCCCAAAAATAACCCATCCTATATGGCCGGCCAATCCCTTCCCATAAATCTCAGCCTTATTGCATTTTATGCTGAACTCGAAGAAGGAAAGTATGTATATAGTGCTATAAGTTATTTACTCAGGTGATTCTCCTTGCCATACACCTGATTGGGGATCAAATTTTACGTATAATTTTTAGGCAAAATAAGAAACAGAGAAATAAGATTACATTGGAATAAATAAGTAAGAAATAAGAAATATTATTTTAGTATTATGAATATTAGATTAGAATTAGAATTAGAAAGTAAATAAGAAAAATTATATTAGTATTATATATATTAGATTAGAATTAGAATTAGAAAGTAAATAAATTGGACTCTGGGTAAGGTTGGACTCTGGGGTAAGGGCCCGTCAAGCTCGACCCACAGGGAGCCTGGCCTGGTTACGGGCTTGACCAGGCTTGAACCTGCACCAAATAGGCGAGGCACCAGTGTAACAGAGAAGCGCGCACAAAGTAGTTCTTGGAATTTTGAAAGCACCGGCTCTGCCCTGCTATTTGAGTAGAGCCACGCGCACTTGCGAAGCCGAGGCGTGGGACTAATCCCAAATAGGGCTGCGGGAGCACGCGCTACTGCTGTCCACACTGCTTAAATCGAAAATGGGCCCATCAACGCCCCAACGCTCTTGGCACGTCAACGCCCCGGCGCTCTCAGTCCAACAATAGATATGTCACAGATCAAGATAGCAACATTCATCATAGCAGCATTCATCGGGGGCCTCACATGATACAGCCGAGTAAAAAAAATTACCCACATAAAACTCTAGCTCATGAGTTCTAGCTACCAATAGACATGTCATAGATCAAGATGCAACAAGTATGTTAACATGTATACACTATACATTTATTCAATGATCATGAGTTCGAGCATTTGAAAACATTCCAATAAGTCATAAGCACTCAGTATCTTCACGCACCTGCAGAAACAACATATGTGATTAGAAGAAGCACGAAAGAACATGACTATACATGAGTGCATAAATGAATATTACTACAAGTGAAGACTATATAAATCGACATCACAAACACCACCTCACGATTCCAAGGCATCTCTGTATACAGTATTCTTCATACTTTTTTCGATGTTCATGTTTCTCTTTGTAAGAACCCACGTACTCTCACGAGACACACCTTTTGAAAATGCCACATATAGCTCTCCATGTGAAAACACAGGCTCGGGGAGGTAGATACCTACAATACATATTGTCTGACCTGCACCTTGTTAATTGTCATCGCAAAACTCAATCAGATGGGGAACTGCTTCCTCTTAAAAATGAAAGAGTGAGGTCTTCGGAAGGAGACATTGGTATCCTCGATATGAACACTCTCTTTTATCTCTTTACTTAAAAATCGTACGCCAAGTGCGTAAATTTATTATTTGGACTGCCCCTATCTCCCTTCGACCCTCTCTCTCCCTTCTTATACAAATAAATAATTAGGTATAAAATAAATTTACAAATCATCATCCAGAAATATCATCATAATGGATAACTAATGTGCAAACCATCAAACAAAAGAATTGTAAAAGCTATTGAAAGTTAACGCTAGATATTGATGTATGCATATGGACACTCATAAACACATAATTATGGTACATCTCTCACACTCTTCTCCAAATAGTAGCTCTCCCAATGATACTGCACCCACATTCAGAAACAAAACCAGATAAATGGAAAAAAACAATTAAACTTGGCACATCTGACAAAATTGACACCGCTTCATCAAACCAGTAGGACCTTGACACATCACAAAAAACAGAACCTTTTTACCTTCCTATCTCCCCTGTCATATGATCTACCCTTGCAAGGCCTCCCCTTGCTCGTTCAACAGGCTAGTGAGCAAATGAATTATCAACAACCCATGGAAGGTTGCCCACATAGACCTTATTGGCAAGACACATTTATTCTACAAGAAATCAACAAAAGAATGCAGCACAAAAAAGAACGAAGCAAGCAGTCAGGATCTGTTTGGTTCAAGATTTCAGAAGACAACTATAACATGGGATTCAACAAAAATATTTTTATAATACCTATGGTTTAAGAAAATGGGGAAGCAATTGCTACCTTGCTGCTTTTCTCACCTAGTGTGGCAGAACCGCCTGAATTAATCCGGCTCAAGTGTATTAACCATCACCATTAGGGCAATCTCGGTTAACCTTACACTTCAAGCGGAGTAATTCATTGGTCTGTCGGGTAACCTCCCGATACAACCACGGTAAAGCGGATCAAAGCCATACATACAAATGCTCATGCGAAGATGAGCCCAGAGAATACCACATTCCAGCAGGTATTACAAAAATTATCATAAGTGAATATTACAAACCAGGTTTGAGCTTAGTAACCAAGTACTTCAGTGATCATAACCAATAAGTTCTTCAGAGTTTAAGTTGCAGCGGAAATAAGATAACGAAAGCTACTCGACGATAAAGGATGTCTCGATGAAGCCCGTACGAGACATCACTCGGCATTATCTCCATTGGCCGGGGGCGTATCCCATTCCACCGACCATCCCGGAGGCAGAGTGCAGGGCCAAGTCAAGCTAGCAATCATATCCTCGAAAGACTCACCTGAAAACGAGCCACAAGCAAGGCTGAGTATGCTAATACTCAGCAAGGCTTACCCGACTAGTGGGGTATACTTAGCCGACTCCTAGACATGCGAGGCTTTTGGCTTGAGGGGTTTGTTTTGCCGAAAAGCATATACGAGTGGGTCCTTACTTTCAACCTTTAGCTCAAGATTCTAGTTTCGTTAACCATTCTAGATAAGCAGTTATCCAATACCATTCATGGTGAAGCATTAAATTTCATCCAACAAGTTTATTCATCATCATTGTTCCTCTTCTTACTCTGTGTGGTAAAAGGGATTAAGCAGTCTCAATAGCCGCGAGAAACGGACGATTCGAATCGAATTTCTTAACCTTGCAAGGGAAACCTAAACACATGTCACGTGGTTACTCCCAGAGTCACACGCGCAACTTTTCCCTTCAATTCCCGCTTCACGGAACAGGCCCACCGCCCTCGACTACACGTCCCCACAGACCACGGTACGTCGGGCTGTGGCGGCCGATGCACCCGCCATTAGCTAGATGTGAACGAATTCAAGACAGTGGGGAGTATATTCCGGCCTCGGTTCAATCCAGTACTTAAGCTTACCGATTACCATATTCTCGGCATGTGGTTAGTACGTTCAAAGACTTAACCACCACTACCACACACTGCGGCCTTAGCATTTTTCACTAAACAGACGGGGCCTCAATCATCAGCATAAACATCGTACCATAGCCCCGTCCATCGACCTTATGATTGCAGCATGTAGTAAACAATCAACTCCTAATTTCTCGCGAGTGACAGGAAATCACTCGACTTTTACCGAGTCCTATTAGCATAGCATTCTATGGAACCTGACATCTAGTGTTCAGAGCATGGGTACCTAGGATCATGCAACTAAGTTTTCATCCAACTCCTATAAACTTAATGCACAAGTAAAGTAGAGTAATAAGTTGCATAAGTTTAGAAAAGTAGGGTTCATGCTCCGGGGCTTGCCTCTTGTGAAAAGTTAGCTTGGGGCTCTTCCGAACTTGGGCTCGGGTCTTCAAGAGCTTCAGTTAGATTTACTTGAGCTTCTCGCTGCTCACTCTCGGACTCGGGCACCAGCTCGTAAGTTCCGTCGGCGAGAGTAGTCGTTTCTATATGAATGCACAAGTGTAAGCAGTGGTGATGGTAAACGACATGATTTCCTTCACGATAAAGTTGCAGTCTGTAAATCATGAGTTTTGTTGTGAAGTGAGTTACTTTATCATTCGTGGGCAATCGTTAATAGAGTAGGATAGTACAATAAGTAACTTTGTTAAGCAAGGTGGGGTGGGTGTTCATGGGAACTTATGTTCCTCATGGAAACATGATTTAAGTGTAACTACTATAGTGAGTGGTTTCTGGTCATGAAACATTGGATCTAGGCACATCAGGGAAAGATGAGCTTACTGTAAAATTTTCAGATATTTTCATGCAGCAGATTAATTATGAAAAATATAATTCATGGTTGCTGCTAGATTCTTGTTCTTTTTGCACAGAACAAATGGTGCAAAAACTGAGACTAAGATTTTTACAGAGCTTTCATTTAATCATGCAGGAGCTACTGTAATTTGTATAGGATTTATTATGCAGTTTTCAGAGCATAGTAAATATGACATTACACACCTAGGTTATTCAAGGATTTATTTTTACAGGATCCTACACAGGGTTTTTGTCCATGAAACTTTTTACACAGCATCCTCTACCAGTGAGTACCTTCTAGTAAAAATATGAGAATTTGCCAAGCTAAGATACTATTTTCTTGATTTAATGTATGTTATTAGCACATAAATCAAATAAATAGGTTCCTGTGAGATAAAAAGTCTCTAAATTTTTCTATGGCATCTAGGTACCATTACACCAGTATAGAAAAAGTTGCATTAGGTGAATCACAATCTAACAAGAGAGATAAAAATATTTAGCCAATCATGGCATGAAACTAAACTTAGCAAGAATTATATCTAGAAGTAGATTCTGAGCTTGATCTTTTTAGGGTGGCCTATTTATCAGGTAATTTCCTCACTGTAAAATTTTCAGGGCCAGCACTTGTCTCAAGACAAGTCTATGAATAAAAGCCATTAATCTTTCCATTTTATTTAAGGCATGTTTTAGCTAGAATCTGAGGTGATGCATGTAACAAAAGTTGTGAAGCTTAACCTCAGGTTTCCAGAGCAGTTGAGTTTGCATTTTTCTGAATTTTCTACGATTTTATACGAATTTTACAATTTCACTGATTTTGAATCTAGGTTTGAATCTTTTTCTTACATCTGGGTCCTTGAAATCTTACGGGCAGAACCTTCTAAAGAATTCAATTGATGCAATTGGGTCCTTAGGCGGCTCGGGTGCGGTGGCCGGCCAAAATTCCGGCGAGGGGTTCGCCGGCGGCGAGGGGTGAGGGCCGGGGAAGGACCAGGGGTGCGAGGGCTACCTCGTGGGGGTCTTGGTCGGGTGGGGGACGGCCGGGAGTAGCTCGTCGGCGTTGGAGCAGAGCATGGGCGGCGGCAGTACGCGTCGACGGCGGTGCTCCGGCGGGCTTGGGGCGGTCTGGTCTGGACGGGGAGCTTCAGTGGCGCGTGGGGAAGCTGCTCCGGTACTTGGCTTGGGTGGAGGAGGTCGGAGTCGAGCGGTCCGCGGTGACCAGGGGCGGCGGCGGCGACAGCGCGGGCGGCGGTGCTCCGGCGGTCCTGGGCGGCGTTGAGCGGGTCGGTGAGCTCCGGTGGGGTGATGTGGTGGTGGCTGGAACTTCAATTTGGGCAGGGGGCGGCTGTGGAAGGCTGTCCACGAGCGGGTGGAGCTCGGCGGCGACAATGGCGGCGGCGGGCGTTCTCTGGTTGCTGGTAGCTCGCGCGGGCGGCCTGGGGCGGCTTTTATAGGGACAGGAGGGAGCTAGGGGTGCCGGGCGACGCGCGGGGGGGGGGGGGGGGGGGGGGGGGGTTGGAGGCACGGTAATGGCGCGGGGTTGGCCGCGGTGGGCGGCTCAGTTCACCGGCGCTGCGTGCGGAGGGCGGGAGCGCGCGACTGGGCACCGGGGATTTGCGTGGGGGAGCGAGGAGATAGCGCGGCACGGGGATTGGGGGACAGCTGCAGCAGCGGCTCGGGCGGGAGGCGAGCTCAGCGACGGGCGGGTCGCGGCGGGCGGTGCGGCACGGCGCGGCGCGGCCGTTGGGCGCGGCGGGCGGCGAGCAGAGGCGCGGCTGGCGTGGCGCGCGTGGCGAGCTGAGGTTGGGCAGCGCGGCGGTGGGGGGGGGGGGGGGGGCAAAGCCGGGTTTGGGGGCGAAGGCCGGCGGCCACTGGCCTGGCGGCTTGCGCCGGTCAGGCATCGCCGGCCACCTGGCCGGTGTGTCGGGCGGGAGGGGAGAGAGAGGAGGGAAAGGAGGGTCTATTTGCGAAATTTGAAAAGTTCCAAGGGGCTGGTTGCAAACATGATGTTTTCTCCACTTTCTAATTTGAATTTCAAAAACTTTTGAACATGAAAGTTGTCCAGAATAAAAAGTTCTACAAGTTTGGTTTCAGGCAACACCTCATTTGGCTTGTGGTTTGAAAGTTAATTTAAAATTTCAAAGGTATTCATATGTGCCCAATTTCAATTTGAATTTCAACTTAACTTGTTCTAATTCTTTTCACCCTTTTATTAATTGGTTAAGCATAGGGTTGGGCTAATGACATTGCTTTAGAAGTGTAATTTACCAGGGTTGTTACACCTAGCTGCCTAGCAACATGATTAGGATTTTTTTTTCTCATCTCTCTACACGAATAAAAGGAAGGGAATCCATTAGTATTCATAAGAGCTACAACTAAATATAGCGTATAAAACTCATAATGTCGAGAATAAACCTACAACTTGAACGATAGTGTGGCCAGATGGTCTAGTATTTGTAATTGTTAAATATTTTCCTATGCAGAGATTAGTAAACTCTTTTCCCTTTCCAAATTTAGCAGCGCTTCTCCTACAAAAAGTTAGAGAACCTCAGCCCCCTAGAAGCCAGCACATAAATCCAGCAGAAAAGGGTCTCAATAGCTAATATAGTTAGCATGACTAATATGACTTGAATGAAACCCTAATATGATATGTCTAGAATGAGAATCAAAATTCGGATGTAAAAATGTTGGGGACCTTAGCCTTTTGCACTTGCAGCTTGTGCATGGTAATGACCAGAGGGCGCTTGCAAAAATATTGAAGGCCCTCATAGATACATGCTAGGAATTATTTTTTATGTATATATGTCCGAAGGCATACACAAGTTATCCACATATATTCATGCAGTTCACCTAAACACAAAAAGAGAAAAATAAAGATGGTGAAAGTACCTATTCTCAAATGTTCAAAATTTCAAAACCCGTGGCTTTCAAATATGAGGTTGAAAAATAAAAATACTTAGATTGAACAATTCACCATATTTCTAGTATAAATGAATTGGCAATCAAATCACATGAGGGAGGAAGGGCCAAACCAGGGGATGAGATCTTACATATTGGTTAGAGCTACCAACCACATCTGTTGTTACTTTGCAGCCACAAATCAACACCTTTAATTCCACTATTGCAAACTGATAACCTGTAGCAATCAATTGAACTATTGAACTGATAACATCGATATGTGGAATGTACTATTGAAAAAATAATTATGATGGAAATTATGAAAGATTAAACAAGATTAACATCATATATCAAAGTAATGGGATGAAGCATCCAATCTACAGCACAACGTCATATCTAGATCAAAATTTTTAGTTACGGAAAATCCATGATTGAAGGCCGCCTTATGAAGGCATGTATCATCTATTTCTAGGAAGAGCACGTATCTGTGTTGTGGATCAAACGACATAGTTCATCATAATTATGCTTAAAATTGAGATTTCAAACTATGGTTCAAACATGTAGTGTCATTTGGAAACAGATCAATAGGGGATCGATAGTCACCGAGATGAAGGCCGGATCAAAGACTGAGGATGTCCGCAGCAGTGGCATGTACACCTGGGAGGCGCTTCATGGCCTTCTCCAAAGAACCTACACACATTATATGTGTCCGCCCGGTCACCAAGAACAACACCACCTTCTCTAGCTCCGTAGCCCCAAACAACGTTGTACATTCTCCTCCTCCTCTGTCCCTTTACGGAATCATAGCCTCCAGGTCGTAGCCGCTTCCTCCGCCTTCTCCTGTTTTGCAGCCCTAGGGCACCATGGTATGGACAGGTACTGCGGCCGCAGCACGAGATTGCAGCTCACCTCAGCGCCACCGCTGCCTCATCTGCTCGGTAATGGGGCCACGCCCACCGGAGCCGCCTTCAACATCTTCCATGGAATCACCGGAGCTGCTATCTCCATCAGGGATCGCAGTACTGGCCAACAAGGGGAAGAGAGGGGCGGCGCAAATGAACCGGAGTGCAAGGCCGCGACAAGGTGGCATGGATGCAGAGGCAAGGTTAATGGAGTTTTGGAGAAGCCGAGCGGGGATAAAAGGTTGATGGGAATTAGGGAGATCACGCAGGGTGTTCAGGGGCATTGGTGGCGAGGTGCGCTGTTTGGGGTGGTGGGAGATCGGGAGGTGCATGATTTTTTTGGAAGGTAATCTCCCTTCCAAAATGTTAGGAGCCACTGTTTCTTTTCCTTCCAAACAAACAGAGATGTTAGCTAATTTTCTTCCAACAAAGATTGACGCGAAAGGAAAATAACGTGCGGTGATTTAATTTCCTCCCAAACAACACAACTAACACTAAAAAGTAAATTGTGTGTCAAAAGAAAAGTTAATCAACGTACAGAAGGAAAGATAATCAGATCACAAACAAAAGGAAAGAAAAGGAGAGATTTTAGGATGTCAACCAACGCATGGTAACTTGTCTTACCAAAAATCATGGTTGTCTGGTATACAAACAATGGAAAGTAATCAGTGGGTACATAGGTGGGTAGACAAAAGTGCTTGGAGTAAGGTATTAGGATTTTGGTGGAAACATTTTTCTTCTATCAATTTCGTGGGTCTCCACCCCCTTTCGTCAAACCTTTCGGCTGGCAGGTGGGTTCTCTGTGAGGAGTACAGTGGGCCTAATCTTGGTGAGAAAGAGTTTCAAAGTTGAAACAATCGAAACCCTTTCTCAGCAAGATTAGGCCCACGGTACTCCTCACGGTGGTCCCACTTGCCAGTCCGGAAGGTTTGACGAAAGAGGGTGGAGTCCTATTTTTTGATAGAAGGAAAATGTTTCTACCAAAATCCTAATACTTTTTTTCACCAAAGCCTTCTAAATACCCACCCGGTGTACCCGCCGCATGGAGCACCCTCACGCGCACAATTAAAGGAGAAAATAGATCCCCACATATTTCTTTCCTTATGCATAAATAGAAAATAGAATAGTATAAATGAAGGGATATAAATTATGTAGTATAAATTCTTTCCATACTAAATAAATCAAGATATCCCTATCAATCAATCAAGAGGCTAATTGCAATATCAAGACATGCACAATTAAAGGAGAAAATTGATCCCTGCATATTTCTTTCCTTATACACAAACTCAACTTATGAATATTTCTTTCCTTGCATATGAATCACTCATATGGATAAACAAAAAATAGAGTAGTATAAATGGAGGGCATAAATTAAGCAGTATAAATTATTTACATATTAAATCAAGATATCCCTATCTATCAATCAATCAATCAAGAGGCTAATTGTAGGTACTTTATTGCCGCATGAAGTCTTTCCAAAAGCATGATATCTCTCTTACTTCCATCACCAAACCTATAAAACCATACACCTCTATGGGTTAATTATTCACCATATTACTTCTACCATCTGATTTCTTCTTCCAAAGAAAGGACCTCTCCGCCGTTCGGAAGGGGGCTAAAGTTGCGCCAAGCATCTGATGCCACAAGAGAAATAGGACGTCACATCCAACACTATGGTCTGTCTCCCGCCTATGTTGCAATATTTGTTGTGAATAGCAGTTCTATGTTGTTGGTTATGCATGAGATGTTGTTCGTTTGAAATCATGTCTTAGGTCACCAGCGTCCCACATCGTCCACATTTTTCCAAGCCGTCGCTGGTGGCATTCCCCGTTCTCCCTACCCTCCTAACATCGCACATTGCATGGTAGTCAACACCAGCGCCCGTTCATCCACCTCCCGATTTATCTTGCAACCATGAGCAGATAGTAGGACTCCTCCGCCGGAAGCTGATCCTCTTCACATCGAGCACCTGCATGTTTAGCTCCTTCCCATCTCAATTCTTGATTGGTTCAAAGAATCGTGAAATTGTTCTTGATCCTTTTACCCCCATATACTGCAGAAATTTATGGATTTGATTCTTCCTCTAATATAGTATAAGCGAAGCATGACCTTCCCCATCGAGCATCTACAGATCTAACTCCCACTAGGCCAAGCATTTTGTGCATTGTTATTTTTTCTTCTCTCAGTTCTTGTCTGGTTATTCAAAGAATCACACGAATTGCCTAATTTTTCTTAATAGGTTCTTGGGATTGAAATCATATGTTATTGTTAATTTTTGTTCCCCTGAAAATGCAAGAATTTCTGGATTAGGAAAATTGGTGTACACTTTTCCCTTAAATAGGATATGTTATGTAATGTTTAGTTTACTACTTAAATAGGAAAATGTAGGAATTTGGTTTTAGGACTTATTCTTTTTTTACACAAGGCGAGCTAGACCAGCTTTTAAGCGCAGTTTTCCAATGCTCTTTTAAAATTCTGAGATTCGCACACTTGAGACACCATTTGTGATATCTTTGCCACGTTTAATGATGATGGTGTGGGTTTGGGCCCGTTGAACTCCCTACGCTGAGCTAGTCTATGGGTTCGCTGCGGGTCGAGCTTGGTGGGCTCCTACCCCCCAAAGGTATTTTTTTAATCTTTTCGATCTTTTGCAACAAATCTTATTATTAATGTAGTCTTGATTCAATCCAATTTTTTTAAATAATTGTTCTTTAAATACGTGCCTGTGGTACGTACATCTCTACTAGTTAAGAATATTGGGTATTCAATGAATACCCCTGGGGCCACCCCTGCTTAAAAGCCTGAATAGACCAACAAGAATGTGTTAGTTTTTTTAAGTCTTCACATATAAAAAATTGACTAAAATGCATCCATCATGATCTTGAAAGCGTTTTCTCAATTTTAGAGTTTATGGATCTAGGTGTGAATTTAGAAAAAAGTTAGAGCTGGATTTTCTTTTACCCATAAATATAATCATTTGTGTGGAGTTCTATTAGATTGATCGGACAAACCAAGAAACCATTGTAGCTGTTATTTCAGTAGTCAAGGTCATTGAAAATATAGACTTTGGAAAAAAAAAACAAACGGGTATCATCCCATCGTGACATTATTACCTTTGACAATTGTTGGAGACAGTATTTTGTGAATGACAGCTAAAATAGAAGATCCGATTCGGATGGGCGATAATTGATAGACTCTATATTTTACAAATCAAATCAAAACATGGTTCGATTACAATCCATATAAAGATCCTTTTGTGCCCCGCTGTTACCTAGCTCCGCTAGTCGATCAAATCCACCGCAACCACTCCCTTACATTGACCCGCCCATTGCCCTACATCATACCCACCTCCACCTCTGATTGGGAACCATGACCCTAATGCACCTGACAATGTGGCCTCTAGCCATCAAATTATATGGTAAAATGGCACAATAAACTTGACTTTGCGTGTGGCCGATAGAGATCGGACTAAAAAAATGTAATTGGTTTTTAGTCCTTACTTATAAGACATTCACAAGTATAGCCATCTACATCCAAATCCAAACATGAAAAACACGTGGAATATGCACGAACAAGTCAAAAAGTTCAGTCTTTCATCACATCAGTGCCGTCCACAAAATCACTACCAAACATACACCGTTCAAATGGCTAGGTTCATTTTAAATATAAAATAAAATTCGGCGAGAAAATAAACTTTTAAGCTGGAAATAAACAAAGCGAGGCACGTATCAATCACCATTAGTCCATTACCCCCCCCCCCCCCCCCCCCCCCCGCCTCCTCCGGTTACCTTGTCAACGTCAACTTACAGCGCGGGAATCTAATTAGCGAAAACCCAAGGGACTGTATCGGAAAAACTCCCCTCACTAAAATAAGGCACGGCGGGGGAGGCTCCCCACCTCCGTGCCTTCCTCACCTGCGGCTCTGGGCAGCGAACAGCGGCGACTGCGGGATCGCCCGCCTCCCCCCACCCGGATCCGGCCTCCGAGGTGCGTCATCTCGCCGAATCTAGCTGCCCCACGAGCTCCGGCACCGATCGCGGCACCCCCGCAGCCGCCATTCCCCGAGATTCGGCGGGGTTTTCCCCGCGAAACTCTTGGCGGTTGGGGCGGCCTGATGCCGCGTTTCCGGTGCTGGGCCGTGGGTTTTTGAGTTCCTGTCTCGGTTGGGCGAATGGGGGGTGGGTTCGTGCCTGGGGTTCGCGGTCCGTGGTGCCCGTGGCGCGTCGGCGTCTGAGCCCTGCGTCCGTCTCGCTGCCTCCGGCGGTGTGATCTGGCATCGCGGCGCGCTGAATCAGGCCTTGGTGCGGATAATCGCGCCCCGTGCGGTCCAGTCCTTGCTCGAGGCTGCTGATTCTGTAATCTGCCGTGGTGGTCTTCTCCGATCTGTTGCTCGGTTCGCTGCGGCTCCACAGTTCAGTGCCGTGAAGTGTGCACCGAAGCTTAGGCGCAGGGATTCCGCGAAGCAAATAAATCTCTTCCTTAGGTGGTACGGTTTCTTTAAGAAGAATGTCAAGGGTTCTGTTTGTCGGTGGCGATGAACCATGGTGCGTGCGTGCGCGCACGATGGAATTTATTTTTGAACTCCGGAGAGTGCCTTTACACAATCGGCCTTGTGCGTGTCGCTATAGATGGGAAATTTTGTAATGCCATCATGTGTTGTTTCCTGCCGCTGCCAATGGCTTACCCATCAGGGGGAAGTTGAGGTGGATACATCAGTAGGCTGTACCGGGCCAAGTTTCTTTAGTTAGCTTGCACTTTTCTCTGAGCCAATAATTGAGCAAATCTTGTGGCACTAGCTTGGTACTGTTTCTTGTAAGCGGTTCGACGGCATTGCTTAAAAAGGAAGCAAACAGAAGTAGCAAGCTGCAGACAAGTATCAATTTCCCTTTTAGCTTGTGTCACAGTCATATGAATGGTCTTAGATTGGGTAAAAAAATGGTGGTTCATCCCGCGGGCAAAGTGTTCCTCTAATACGCACTGTTGTTTGACTACTCTTGTT
This sequence comes from Panicum miliaceum, assembly GCA_032594955.1. Lineage (NCBI taxonomy): Eukaryota > Viridiplantae > Streptophyta > Magnoliopsida > Poales > Poaceae > Panicum > Panicum miliaceum. The sequence goes on along the minus strand of CM064058.1, from coordinate 50,348,948 downwards.
TACCTAACTACCTAAGTATTAGCTAGCTTGCTATGCAGCAAATAGTGTGGACCTATCCCTTTGCTTAGGACATTGAGTCATTAGTTGCCAACATTTTGAAGTCCTTCGATTTATTGATGATGAAGTGCTTGTAGGGTTGAATAAAACTAACACTGATGAAACTCCTTTTGCTGTTTTAACCATGAATGCTATCTTTGGAATTTTATAATCGTGGTGCATGCTGCTTGCACTTTTTGGGTCCTTTGGGGATAACAGTGTTCCTGTACCTCGAACTAATTTTGCAGAGTAACCGACAGACTTCCGTAAGATGGGTCGTGGTGTTAGCAGTGGGGGTGGTCAGAGTTCCTTAGGCTACCTCTTTGGTGGTGATGAAGCTCCAAAATCAGCTGAGAAGCCAACACCTGTTCAAAAGCCAGCACCTCCCTCCACTGCTGAGAAACTAAAAGATATCCCAGCTGGTATTCAAAGTAGTAAAGCAAACAATTACATGAGAGCTGAAGGCCAGAACTGTGGAAATTTCCTTACGGTCAGTATTCAATGACTTATGAACATTTTGATTCTGCTGTTTTGGTCTAGCAATTGAGTGTTGTGCAGGTGGGGAAGAATCGTTTTCTATTCGCTGCCGTACATAATTTGCTCTTAGCCTATGATCTAGAAGTACTCATTTAGGTTTAGGGTTTGCAACAAGTACCCTTGAGAATATGATTGCAGTGCTGTGTTCATTTACATTTATATGAAACATGGTTACATTGACAAGCTCTCTCTACTGACCTCAGCCTTTTTGCACTTTTATGTTTAGCCATTTTTCACTCTGGTAGAGGAAATCTTAGTAAATCACCGAGAAATATAAGAGGCATAAATATTTGTATTATTTTATCACAACCATAGCTGTTAAGTCCAGTATGCCACTAATATCAGTTAGAATAATCTCTGTTGCCTGTTGTCTTGTGGTTTGAACTCTTAACAAGAGTTTGACTTTTGGGTTTACTAATGCTTTGTGGTAACCCAAAACATTCAAGTTTCTGCACAAGTAAATGAAAAGGTCTTGTGCTGATGCAATTTGCATGAAGGTATCTACTGAGTTGTTTGGCCTTTCAGATGGAGTCCCTTCAATCCCTTGAACACTTCTACTGTAGTAGTGAATAGTTTGCTGAAACGCCTTGTATATGAAAACCAAATGTTCATGATCATTTATTCCAAACAGGTTGTTTGTTATTTGTTCATGTACTTAGTTTGTGGCTGAAAAATGCACAATGACATCTACGAAATCCGCACCATGAAATATCTGTTTATGCTTAGTAGCTGTGGTGCGATGCTGCAGGACCGTCCGTCAACCAAGGTGCAAGCTGCTCCAGGTGGTGGCTCTTCACTTGACTATCTTTTCAGTGGTAGCAAGGACGGCAAGTGATGCCACCTCCTGTTAGTTCAGCCATGAGCTTGGAAGAAAGGTTCCCGCTTAACAAAAACCTTGTGTTCCCATGAGTAACTATCAAACTGCTCATGTTATGTATGTTGCTGGGATTGCTTGTATGTGTGCATGTGTTTGCGGGTGTTGTCCGATCAGCAGCTACTGGTACTAAGAGCTGACCCCTATCCCTGTTGATGGAATTGGGTGTTATGACTATGTTGACATTATTGTGCGTTATGTTTTGATGTATAAAACTGTCCCAAGTTGTGTTGTATTGAATATGTTTGCTGTTTAATGCTCATTGGTGTACTAAACTTGTCCAGAGTTCTGTCCAGCTTCAGAAACTTCTCTACTAATTTTGCTGTATTGGTGAGGTGATAGATAAGTTACTACGAGTTCTTTCAATGTCTAAAAATGCACCAAATGTATAGGTAATGTGTATTTTCTTGACAGAAGTTTAATGAAATAATCGCATGATATGGTACTACGATTATCAAGTTATTCACCATTCAGTGGTTTGACAGATTTATTGAACTGTCATGCGATTCTGTAATTTACGCTTGTCAAACTCTCATTTGACAGATTCATTGAACTTTTAATGTAGTGTTATGCATCACCGTTCAGTGATTTACGCTTCTGTAATTATTTTCCTGTAACTTAGGTGCCTTTATTTTCCTAGACCTTCCTAGAATAGCTTGATAGACCGGTATGATTTGCAAGGGGGAAAATAACACAATTTAATTGCCTGATACGATCATTATAAGAGAGGTTAGCGAAAGGGTATATAGGTGGTTACATGAGCCTCAGTAGCACCTAAGGTACTGGGTTCGACTCCCTGTGGGAGCGAATTTTCTAGAATTTAACGACGTTACAGGGTTGCGTGCGTGTATTCATAGGGGTGAGTGTGCGTGCGTGTTGTGAGTATCTGTGTATATACCGTGTTTCTAAAAATATAAGAGAGGTGTGTGTTGGAGCAAACATTCATAAAGTCGCAGCAGCGTTCATTCAACATGATACCATATAGTACATGAACAGTGCTACTCGGCATTGCACGCACCTACCCCTGCTCCCATTTGTACTAGAGCCTGCACTTGTGCAACAGGCGATTAGGCGCCATACTACCTGTAAAACGGAGCTGAGATTGGCTGATTGAAACATTTCCTTTACTTTTCTTGCTCAAAGACCACTCACTCGTCTATGCGGAGGAATATTTCGGAGACGGAGAAAGGGTGGCTGATGCCATACAGCAGCAGCAGCAGCAGGCGGCTCAGGATTATTCAGACGGATCATGCAGATACAGATGTAGCAACACGCCAACACCACAATGGCCGTAAAGAACTTTCAAAAAAAAAATGGTCGTAAAGGATATCTCAGGCTCTGAACTACCAATGCACGCATTTCCAGTTTCTTCAGGTTTCTGCTTGCTGGTACAAGATTTCCCGCATTTTGATTCTGAGCAATTTTCATCCATAAATCCACACGATTTGTAAGGATTCTGAACAAACTGAAAAGGCATCACCCATCCCGCGCACATTACATTTGGGCAGACAAGAAAAGAGGAACCCCATCTGCTGCTGCATGCTCACGGTCACGGACCCCTCCTATCAGCAGAGACGCTGCGTGCTGCCACATTGTTGCCTTGCCGGCAGACGGAGGACGGGCCGGGGAATCTGGCTGTTCCTCCGGCGGGCCCCGGCGGCAGGGCTACGGCCTCGTTACGGCCGCCGGCCACTCGCGCCGCGCCGTACGGGATGGCGCAGGCGCCGCGGCCAACCGCCGGTCGACAGCGGCGCCCGCGCATGCAGCGACTAGTCAGCCCCACTCCCCTTCCTGCTATAAATACCAGCTCGCTCCAGCTTGCCAGCTTTGTTTCTGCGAGCTGCTACCATTCGTCCGGCGGCCCGTTCGTCGATCGACCGGCGGCTGGGCAGAGCCGCCAGAGCCCAGAGTTCGATCGCCGGAGATGGGGCGCGGGCGCGGGAAGGTGGAGGTGCGGCGGATCGAGAACAGCGTGAGCCGGCAGGTGACGTTCTCGAAGCGGCGGCGCGGGCTGGCCAAGAAGGCGCGCGAGCTCGCCGTGCTCTGCGACGCCGACGTCGCGCTGCTCGTCTTCTCCGACAAGGGCAGGCTCCACGACTTCGCCGCGCACGACGGCAGGTAATAATATAACTACTGATAGATAACGTACTACGCGCCGCCGCCGACGGCCGACGACGTCTGCATGCATGGCGGCCGCCGCCATCGATCGATCGGTGCCTTTTTTTTTTTTTCCCTTCTTCTGGTATAGTACGAACTATTATAGGGAGATGGATCACTCACTTATTTGGAGGCACCTGGTACGCACTATTTTTGGAAGTATAGTACAGCCTTGTACGGCACTGTACTCTACACCAGTCACTGCACTCTCACTCACCTCTGCACACACACATCACACACCAGCTTTAGGTCAAAAAAAGCATTGCAAAAAAGTCCGGCTCCTGTTCGGATGAGGAAAGGTCTATGTTGCTGTGACACCAAGATTCCATGGAGGGGAAAATTAAACATGCATGTCCTTCCTTGTTCGGAAAACGAAACAGACCATCTTCCTTGCACCTCTACGGTCTCTAGCCCAGAGTCCTAGACTGTAACCTTTCAATATTAAAGCTGCATAAATGATGTATTGTGACATACAGTAGCGAAGCTAGCAAGATTTTGATGGTGGTGCACAATATAACATACACATCTAATTTGCACGCAAACTGTCCATTTTAACTTAAAAAATAAGCCGTTTAGAAGTAATTTTTCTTCCCACCATGGTACCCGTGCTCCGGGGAAGCTCAACGTGGCTTCGCCCCAGGTGACATACATCCTGTTCGATGGTAGGTTAATCTGTTTAAATAGCAGCTTAGTCTGGATAAATAGCTAAAGGATAGGCGGCCGACTAATTAGCGTTTAGAATGACCCTACAAGGAAAGCTCATTGTGAATATATGCACAACATGTATTTTTGCAGAGTCCAGTGTAAGACCTACCTTTACGCCACACTACGGCGGCGGTGCTTGGGCATGATGCTCACATATATAATAGTTGGATATAGGATGATTTTTTAAGTTTGCTCATGCTGGAAGGCGGTTGATCCTATTCAAACATCGTACCACTTTACACTATTGGAGAGATTATATTATTTTTTCTGTACATGTGGTTACTGAACTTTGGTCATTATCTCATTTAAGCATCTATATTTTATTACCAAAGCATCTTGTATTGTATATATACTATATGCTTATGTATATCACGTTTTACATGCCCTTAATTAATTAGGCTTCAACCAATAACAATAAACAGGCCCTAATGCTAATGGCTTTGTTTTCATTGCATATGAAAGCACTGCGGCGACTGACAACACTGACCTGTGTCTCTAACTAAAGCTGTTTCTGGAGTCCAGCAGGACAGTGGCGCCCGCTACCTGAAATTACTGACTTGGACGTCACTGAGCTGCAAGGACAGCCTTATCTTGTTCTGAAACCTGAACTGTGTGTACAGGATTTCAATGATCTACCGTGCTCTGCCTTATTGTACCTACCACTGAAACTGAAAAAATCAATATATCTTAAATGAAACTGGGGAAACCTTTGCTCTAAAAAAATTTAAAAAAATCAATATGTCTTTATACCTCAAAAGAAAAAAAAACAATTGCAATTTGCAAATGTATTGCCTATGTGGATCACTTCACCCAACCCTTGATTGACCGAGTTGTTGGACACTCATCCATGTATTATTCTGTCTATGGTTTTTGGGACAGGGCATGTAGTTTTTTTAAACGCTAACTCCAGTCGATTGGCGAAACCTTTTTCACACCGTACTGACATCTACATAACTCAATTGGCAGATAGTTCATCATGCTTTCTATTATCTCTTATTTAAAGATATAGTAATAATAGGATGACAAATAAGGGGTTTTTGGATGAGGAAATTTGAACGAAATTAAATATAGCGATAGTATTAAATACTGATGACTATTTTCCAAATTTCTTCTTTCAACAGCATGGGGCGAATCCTTGACCGATATGAGAGGTATTTACTCAGTGAAGGTGGGGATGTGATGGAAGATCACTCTGAAGAAACGCAGGTAGGAATTTTAAGCTAGAATCCGGGTTCAGATTCAAATGAGTTGTGCCCTTGTTCTTACTAACCACCCACACTACTTATAATTTGCAGGGCAACATGAGCTACGACCACATCAAGTTGAGGTCCAAAATTGAGGCTCTGCAGAAGAGCCAAAGGTAACAAATAAACTAACAATGCAAGCCGCAAATAGTTAATGACCAAAACGACTGTTAGTTAGACAGAAGCTTGATTTGGCTGCATCAGGTTAGCTAGTAGACAGCATCTGAAACATACATGCATGTGCATTTGCCAGAGAAACTCCTGTTCACCTGGCATGTTCCATGCATATATAGCCCTGATGAACCAAGAAACATTGGGCCCTTATCTCCTCATACTTGTCATATGCTATCCAACGGCTCAGGAATCTCATGGGGGAGCAACTTGAGTCCCTGACATTCAGAGAGGTGCGGCAGCTCGAGCAACAGATAGGCAGCGCTCTGAGGAACATCAGATCCAGGAAGGTACAGGTCACATGCACGCTGAATGTACATGTCTTATTTACTCACACGTCAGTGCTCGCAGTGACTTTTTGATACCAACTTTCAGGACCACGTCTTGCTCAACTCGATCGAGGAGCTCCGAAAGAAGGCAAATGTCAATGCAAATAAAGCAATCACCATTTTCATCGTTCGAAAAAAAACATTTTTTAATTTTTTTTTTAAATGGAATGATAATCGGTTTTGATTCTTCAAAGTCTTGAAAGTTTGTGTTATTTTTTTGTGAGGTGTGAGAATAATCAAAATACCCTTATTGCAGGAAAGGTTTCTGCTGGAACAAAATACTCTTCTTGAGAAGGTAAATTCGTCTTATTACACCTATGGAACAATAAGCGTCCTTGCATTGCCTACTTGGTATATTGCAGCACATAATTTTCAGTACTCTTTATGATGCATTCTATTCTCTGTCGCATTTTCGGAAAATGGAAGTTGTCTCTGATGTAGTCCATATATATAGATGATTCCTCAGTCATTACCTCACAGTGCATTGTTGATGGAGTTTAAGCTCTGTGTCAACTGATCTGACCCTGGTGTACTTCTGTGTTCATATGAGAAGGAGAAGGCTGCATTATTGGACCCATCCCTGCACGCCAAGAACAGCCCAGCTTCCTCTACATCAGCAGAAGGCGCTGTTCCCAACCTGAACATCTGGTGAGCAACACTACACAGCATCCATCGGAATCGGATGCTCGGCAAGCATGTTCTTTGTTCACTTCCTGCAACTGGAAAAGAAAAAAAAAGAGACAAAAATCTGAAAACTGGCCGGTAAACCGCAGTGCGGCCGGCGACTCCGACGACGAGCCAGCTGCACCACCACCGGCGGCGCCACATGGAGCGGCAACCGGTTTGCCGTGGTGGCTGCCCCGGCCGCCCGCCGCCGGCCAGCGCGGCGGCTAGAAGGAGCGCGTGCAGGTGCTCATCAGATGATGAGCTTGCTTGAGTGGTTGCTAGATTTCAATCTTTCCGGCCGCGTTGTGGCATCTGAACATCTAGTATGTGGTCTCTAGTTTGTTGTAGTTTCTGTCTGCAACATACTGTGCTGCTTGGTATCCTTCGTGTCATTTGGGCTGTTGTTTTCGCGAGCCCTGTCTGCTGCTGGCCCAGCCTGACAACATCTTCCATTTAGATAAACGGGCTAAAATTGGGGTGCGTATGGGCCAACATCGGAGGATGAATTCGAGCCGGGCTAGCTGGGCCAGGGAGCTCTGTTTTCATCCTCTTATCCATGCTCATACCCATATAAGAAAGAAAAAGATGCTGCCTTCCTAAAGAAAAGAAACAATTATGGAAGGCCGGCCGTACGGCCTATCCTTTTTTGGCAACTAAGATAATCAGATTTTTGTCCACTTTCCTTATTTAGATAAAACTACCGCAGCAACTCAAAAGCACTGTCACAGATAATTCAGAAATTAGAAAAAACTGCATGAACGAAGCATGTTCCAGAATGCACATATGATTACAAGACAAGATTCTGAACTACTAAACCTAGCAATTTGGTTTTATAATATGCTATTTACACAAACAGATTTGCCTCCCATCCTCCCCTAAAATCGAAAACATCACAGGGAAAACTAGCTATCATGACTCATATACATACCGAAATGCACGTTTCTGTGCTTCATACTTGCATAACTGGTAAGCTATGACCTGCCATGCGACAAAAAAAGAGAGGACCAAATCAGTTAGCATGCAACACATAACCAAAAAAGGACAAACAAAAAAAATAAGTTGGACGAGATAAACAACTACTAGCTTGTTTATCCTAATCACACCAGAAAAAAAAAGCTCATCAGAAATTGCCTATAGGAAAATGCACTGTTTTGCTTATTCTATAGCGTAAATTTGCCTAACCAAAAATATTATTTTGCCTAACTAAAAACAATAATTTGCTTAGCCTCAATTTGCTTAGACTCAATTGCCTAAGAGCTTGAATTATTCTACCTTACTAATAACATATGCCTAATGGTAAAAATAAACAAGGAAAACTCATAGAACATGTCCTGATTTTAGCCACTCATTAATCAAGAAGGCATGTCAATGGCTTGAAGCTAAAACAAATCTTCAATTATCTTTGGACCGAAACTTTATCTTCACTGCGACAGATAATTGATCAAAATAACAACTAAGAAATGGCATCAATTCAAGCAAAAAAGAAGCAACCCTAACACTGGGACGCTCATCACAAGCATGAATGATTAATTCCAGCAAATACTAAGTCAAGCATTGAGTTTTCATATACCATAGCAGAAACAATGCCATATGAATTAAAGCTGTGCGAACCTGGGGGAAGGGATTGCTTCAACTTGTTTGCCTTCTCGGCATCGAAGACGCAGAGGGTGTACAAGTACTTGGAGCAGCGCACCTTGAACTTGACAACATCCTTGCTCCTCTTGATCTTCACAGAACGGACATCCTTCCTCCTCGCGGTGAGAAGGAAGTCCTTGATCTCGTGGATCTGCTTCGGCTGCAATCAGATTTGTTTCACAAACCATTAGACAGAAAGCATAGACATAAGATGACAATGCGCTACTAATTGGATAGCAAGAGACTTATTGCAACTAGAAACCACAAACTCCTGCATACATGTTGTTATTTCAATGGTGGCTTACTTATAATTTGAACTTGCCAACCTATCAAGCATTTCCGATTCTGATAAATACAATCGCTGCATATTGCCAGAAAGCACAAATTTCATTCAGGCAGCCACAAGCCATCCTATTCACACCAAAAGCAATTGATACAGCACACAGAAATGATTAACTAGCATGGCAACCATGGTGACATAAAAATACAGCAACTAAAACTATAAGCTTTCCATGTTCGCAGCAATGCAACCTATGGGTGGAGGTAAGAACAAATCATTAGCAGAAGTCCCGCTGCATATACCAATCGATCACAGCGAGGTCACAGAACATCATTAGCTGCGCAAAAATAAGTTGGATAAGGTGAAGAACTAGCTTGTGTATCCTAATAATCAACAGAGACACTCCAAATATAAAAAGGTCATCAGAAATTGGCTAGGTAAATGCATTATTTTGCTTGTTCGTAACCAAATTTTGCCAGTACTAACAACGATTTTAACAGAAATTTGTCTAAGAATGATACTTTGACTAGCTGGGAACAGAACTTTGCTTGACCAAGAATAGCACTTTGCCCAAAGCAAACTGTTGACGCCAGATTTTGACACGTGTTGAATCGGTGTCAGAAGAAGAAGATTGGCCGATGCGGCAGATCTGAAAGCTACAGTAAGGAATCGGCCGATTGAGGTAACAGTTGGAAATCGGCCGATTGGTGATACAGCTTGCGCCAACAGGTTGGGGCTACATCAGAGGGTCCCGGTCAAAAGTTGGTCAACAGAGCGACGCTAATTCGGTCAAGAAGCAATTGGAAAAGTCCTAATTGGATTAGGATACGGCGGCGGAAGATTCTACGGGAGTCCGTTTCCTTTTTAAAGATATAGTAGTTTTCCTATTTTAAATAAGGTTGTAACAAGTCGTAATCGACTAGGAGTCCTAGTTTTAGGGTATAAATAGGAGTCGTCAGGGCTTTGCGAAATATGAACACATCAATCAACAAAAATACTTCTACTTTTTCCTAGCACTTTACTTTCAAGTCGGCGACTTCGCCAATACTTTTTCTTCTTTCACGAGTTCATACGGATTGGTAGGGCTGCATCAACTTGATCTCCGGCCAATTAGTAGGTTCCGCTTATCGAGTAACATCCGAGCTTTAACTACGGGCGCATCGCTGTGGTTTCGTTTGGATTTATTCACCAGTTATCAATATTTACTAGAATTATAGGTTTTACCTGTTGTTCTAGTATTATCACCAGTTATCCAGCTTGAGATTGGAACTATCAGCTTCGTCATCGCTCTTCTTCGATTTATCATCTTACAGCCGATTAGATCTGTTTCAAGTGTTGCATCTGTAATAATTGTTTAAGTTGCTCCAACAGTTTCTTTGCAATTATTACGCGATTATCGGCTGATCCATAACCGATCATCTTCACAACAAATCGGCCGATTCGCCGACGCGCTCTTCAGGACAGATCGGAACTCCAGCCGATCGGAGCGCCTGGAATTTAGTACTTTTATTTCCTTGTCAATCAACAGGTCAGATTGACTGGCACGCCGCGCGAACCGCACCAGGGCGATAACCCGAACAGGAGCTAAGCAGATTCTCCCGGGTCGTGTGTCCGACGCTGAAGACCATCGGCCGATCCCTGTCTGGCCGATTTTAGCGCCAACACACTTTTGGCACGCCCGGTGGGACGCAACTTCAAGATTTGACATGTCGAGGAACGCAGAGGTTTCCGAAAACAACATCATTGAGGTCACAGAAGCGGATCTAAAGGACGACCAGAGGGAAGAATTAGCTAAACATCTAGAAGACTACAAGAAGATGTATCTGCAGTCGTTCAGTCGTACCAGAAACGGGGAGGCTGCCAAGAAAGCTCCTATTCCAGTTCCCCGCCATATCACCATTGCTGAGGACTCGGGCAAGATGTCCGATATGATCCAACAGTCCGTCTACCAAGCGTTCATCGACCAGTCCTCGGTGATGACCAATACGGTGTACAACGCCGTCATCAGCTCTCTGGCCAGCGGAGCAGTTCAAGGCTATCAAGGGCCAGCGTATGCCCCGCCGATCACGCTGCCAGCCAGAAGCTTACCAGGCACGTCCCAATCGGTTCCTCAGCCGATATTGACGCAACCTGAGGGATACAACACTCCGTTGCCCCCAGCGTCTCCAAGATATAATGGTGCACCATGTTTCCCACCACAGGCACCGCTTCAACCCGTCCAGGTTGCTTCCGTGCAATCGCTACCCACGAGCTCAGTACCCTGGGGGGCATCGGTAACGACGGCTTTCCCCGATCCATCAACCAGGCAGGGAAGCTATCCAATCCAGGCGCCGTTCCAATCGGCCGTCCGGCCGACGGTCCCTCAGTATCATCCAGTCTCATCAGAGATCGGCCAGGGGGAAGGCGCTGCAGAGGCACTCAGAAGCACGGCGCCGATGATGACATACGACGGGGCGGCGGATTCACTTCGCCATCAACTATCAGCTGCTCAGCAAAATTCGCCGCATGCTTCGATTCATCACCCAGCCGTACCACCACCAGCCCTTCAACATATGCCGGCACCGCGAATGGTCGTTCATCAGCAGCAGGTGGACTGGACGACAAGAATAGCAGAAGTGATTCAGGACCAGTTTGGGTTGAAGCCAAAAGTGCAGACTTACACATACAAGACGCCATACCCATTGGCCTATGACTTGCTGCCGTTCCCACACCGCTACAAGGTACCCTACTTCACCAAGTTTTCGGGGCTGGACGACACATCCACCGTTGAGCACGTCAACAGATTCATCATCCAGTGCGGAGAAGCCGCCACGCAAGATGCTCTGAGGGTGCGTCTATTTTCATCATCTCTGTCCGGATCGGCCTTCCAGTGGTTCACCACTTTGCCACCAAATTCTATTGTTACTTGGGCCAATCTGGAGAAGCAGTTCCACAAGTACTTCTACGCAGGAGTACATAAGATGAAACTCTCAGATTTGACCAGCCTTAGGCAGAAGAGCGATGAACCAGTAACTGGATATATACAGAGGTTCAGAGAAGTCCGAAATAAATGCTACAGTCTCGCTCTGACTGATGCACAGTTGGCCGATATCGCTTTCCAAGGCCTCCTCCCACAAATCAAGGAAAGGTATGCTTCGCAAGAGTTTGAAAGCCTAAGCTAGATCGTTCACCGATTGCCAGAACAGGAAGTCCGTCCGTTTGAGCAGCGGAGGAATTTCCAGAAGAAGGTGGCATACTTAGAAGGGTCTGAATCTGATGGGGAGGAGGAAATCGGCCTAGCAGAGTGGGTGAAAGGCAAAAAACCAATATCATGCCCTTTCGGAAAGAAAGAGCTAGAGACATTCGGCTTTGACACATCAAAAGCCGATAAGATTTTTGACTTATTACTACAAGAAGGGCAGATCAAGTTGTCTCAGTATCACACCATCCCTACGACCGATCAGCTCAAGAAGATGAAGTACTGCAAGTGGCACAATGCTACATCTCATGACACAAATGAATGCAAGATCTTTCGTCAGCAGATACAATCGGCCATCGAGCAGGGGAGGCTCAAATTTGAAACCCCGGCTAAATCGGCAAAACCAATGAAGATAGACCAGCATCCTTTCCCGGTTAACATGGTGGACATGGGGAGAAATCCACTTCAAACCAAGGTGCTGACGTCAGAATCGGCAAGAAGGAGCGGCGCCGTAGACTCCAGGAAGCAAATCACGGCGGCTGAAATCAAAAGGAACAGGCGGGGGCCAGAACGACCGCACAGACCAATCACCTCCCAGTTCTTGCTCAACAAATATCGGCAGCAGCAGGAACAATTAAGATACCACGACGAGATGATACGCCGGCACGAGGATCACTGGCAATGTCCGTTCTTCATCCATTGCTGGGAGAACGACATCCGATTACCGTCGGCCGATAACTGTCCTGAATGCAATGGATCAAGTTGCGACGATCGCCCTTTCAAAAGATCACGCTCCAGAGATAGAGGATCAGAGCCGATCTGCAGAAATCGGTGCGAACAAGAGGGACGACGCCTTTCAGTGCATGATCGGCTGGGGGGCAGAGTTGACCAGTATCACCGGTCAAAAGGCAGGACCAACCAACAGGATGGACTGGGGGGCAGAATCAGTGTGCACGATCGGCTGGAAGAGATGGCTGATGACAGGGTGTCAGACGAAAACCCCCTAGGAAGGGAACCAGATTGGGAACACGCCAGATCATCGGCCAAACCAGTAAACCCCAGGTGGTGTCCCGATGGCCTATCCAGATCCCAGAAATGGAGGATCCAACGCCTGCGCCAGTGGGAGCAACAAGAAGAAGAACAGAGGCAGGTGCCGGAGAAAAGAAACGTTAAGTCTCGGGTTTGGCGCCCCAAGAAAAACAACAGCCAGGGAGCAGACAACCAAGAATCGGTAGCCGACATCAACATGGTGTTCATATTGCCGATGGAATTCATGGCGCCTGACGATCGTGACAAAGCAATAAGAATGGAAGAGCAAATGGCGCAACTAGTGTTAGAGCCGATGACGGCTACTTTTGAGAAACCAGAAGAAGAAAAACGGCAACATCTTAAGGTGCTGTTTCTCAAAGGCTACATTGACGGGCGACCCGTCACCAGACTACTAGTAGATGGAGGCGCCGCAGTCAACATCATGCCGTATGCCATGTTCCGCAAGCTAGGCAAGAGCAATGAAGATCTGACCAAGACGGACATGATGCTAAAGGATTTCGAAGGCAACGTGTCTCCTGCCCGTGGAGCGCTCTGTGTCGACCTCACCATCGGCAGTAAGACCCTTCCTACTACCTTTTTCATTATCAATGGCAAGGGGTCCTACAATATGTTGCTCGGTCGCGACTGGATACATGCAAACTGTTGTGTTCCATCTACAATGCACCAATGCCTTGTGTAATGGGTCGGCGATAGCACAGAAATAGTCATCGCCGATTCCGCCTACAGCGTCGCAGCGGCCGACACGCAACAATGGAGCTGCGAGCACGTCAGGTGTATATCTGGCAGGACTTGGGACACTGATTTCCTGAAGGTGTCTGATTTTGGTCTACAGCCGATCCAAGCAGTCGGCTCTGAAGATTCAGAATAGATGGATCAGCTCATCCGAGAAGATGGGAAGCTTGGGCATGGGTTTACGTCAGCCGATTCATTGGAGATGGTAGATTTGGGAGATAGTAGCAAATCAAGGCCGACGTATATTAGTGCTAATTTGGATCCTGAGTATAAGTGTAAATTGACAAGTTTATTAAAAGAGTTCAAGGATTGCTTTGCTTGGGAATACCACGAGATGCCAGGTCTAGACCGGTCCATTATTGAACACCGGTTACCTATAAAATCAGGATATCGGCCGTATCAGCAACCTGCACGATGGTGCAACCCCAAGATTCTACCTGATATAAAGGCCGAGATCACAAAGTTAATTGAAGCAGGATTTATTCGGCAGTGCCGCTACGCCGAATGGATTTCTAATATTGTGCCCGTGTATAAAAAGAATGGAAAGTTGCGTGTGTGCATCGATTTCAGGAACTTAAATCAGGCCACACCAGTGGATAGATATCCGATGCCAACGGCCGATATCTTGATAGATGCTGCTGCAGGACACAAAGTCATCAGTTTCATGGATTGTAATGCCGGGTACAATCAGATATTAATGGCCGAAGAAGATATCTCAAAAACGGCTTTCAGGTGTCCAGGTCATCTTGGTTTATTCGAATGGGTTGTGATGACCTTCGGGCTAAAAAACATCGGTGCTACATATCAGCGGGCCATGAACTACATCTTCCACAAGCTTATTGGTACATCGGTGGAAATTTATATAGATGATGTCGTGGTCAAGTCGAAAGGACACCAAGAACATCTGGCCGATTTACAAGAAGTACTGGAGTGCACAAGGAAGCATGGTTTGAAGATGAACCCGAACAAGTGTGCATTTGGCGTATCGGCTGGGCAATTCTTAGGATTTATGGTCCATGAGCGCGGGATAGAAGTCAACCGGAAGACCATAGACGCCATCAACAAAGTTGTGGCCCCACAGAATAAAACTGAGCTACAGTCCCTCATTGGCAAGGTCAATTTTATTAGAAGATTCATATGCAACCTGTCAGGGCGTATTCGAGCTTTTACTCCTTTATTGAAATTAAAGCCCGATCAGGAATTTATATGGGGAGAAGAACAACGCAGAGCATTGGAAGATATTAAGCAATATCTGGTTTCACCTCCGGTGTTAGTCCCGCCACAGCCTGGTTTCACCTCCGGTGTTAGTCCCGCCACAGCCTGGTAAGCCGTTCAAATTATATTTATCAGCTGATTAACAGGCTATTGGATCGGCGTTGGTACAGGAGTTCGAAGGAAAAGAATGGGTGGTATATTATGTCAGCAGAAGACTCTTGGACGCCGAAACAAGATATTCCCCGGTGGAGCGGCTGTGCTTGTGTTTATACTTCTCGTGTACCAAGCTCAGGCACTATTTGTTATCGGCAGAATGCATAGTCGTATGCAAGGATGATGTGGTGAAATATATGCTATCATTGCCGATTTTGAAAGGACGGATTGGAAAATGGATCCTGGCTCTGTCAGAATTCGACTTAAGGTACGAATTGGCCAAAGCTGTCAAGGGTCAAGTTATGGCCGATTTCGTAGCTCAGCATTGTGGACCAGAGATTGCCATCGTTGAACCGGTTCCATGGACTCTGTATTTTGATGGTTCTTCGTGTGGGGCCGGGTCAGGAATCGGCATCGTTCTTGTATCGCCTCGGGGGGCAAGTTATGATTTCTCTCTGCCGATAGAAGCATCCGCGACCAATAATCAGGCGGAATATCGAGCCGTTCTGAAGGGCATCCAATTATTAAGGGAAGTCAAAGCTGATGCAGTCGAAATTTTTGGAGATTCCATGCTCATTGTGGATCAGTTAACGGGGCGATCTGAGTGCAAAAATGATATCTTGAGGATTTATTATGAAGATTGCCTTTAGCTTTTACAGGAATTGAAGTCTGCAATAATTGAGCATATCCCCAGAAATTATAATGAAAAGGCCAATAGGCTGGCCCAACATGCGTCTGGATATCGGCCGATTCAGGGAGCTATGGTTTTAGAGCTCGCGGCCGATGATTGGCGAAAGGAGATCGCCGATTACTTGAAGGATCCCTCCCGGAAAGTGGATCGACGAGTACATTTTCAAGCCACAAAATATGTGTTGCTTGAAGATGATTTATTTTACCGGACGATTGATGGAGTTCTTCTCAAGTGCCTGGGAACAGAAGAGGCAAAGGTTCTGATGGGAGAAATCCATGAAGGCGTATGTGGAGCCTATCAATCGGCTCACAAAATGAAATGGATGATCAGAAACAATGGGTATTACTGGCCAACTATTCTTGAGGACTGTTTCAAATATTATAAAGGATGCCAAGACTGTCAGAGGTTTGGCAATGTACAGCGCGCGCCAGCATCGGCTATGAATCCAGTGATCAAGCTGTGGCCGTTCAGAGGTTGGGGAATAGATCTCATCGGACAGATTCACCCTCCATCAAGCAAAGGGCATAAGTTCATATTGGTAGCCACAGATTATTTTACTAAGTGGGTGGAGGCAGTTCCTTTAAGGAATGTGACATCGGCCGATATGATTGAGTTCGTTAAGAACCATATTATCTATCGATTTGGTATTCCTCAGACTATCACAACTGACCAGGGAACAATGTTCACCTCTAGAGAATTCGGGGAATTCGCTGCCGATATGGGAATTAAATTATTAAATTCTTCTCCATATTATGCTCAAGCCAATGGCCAGGCAGAATCGTCCAACAAGGGGATAATCAAGTTGATCAAGAGGAAGATAGAGGAGCAACCCAAAAAGTGGCACACATCTTTGGCTGAATCTCTATGGGCTTATAGGATGGCTTGTCACGGAGCCACTAAGATATCTCCTTATCAGCTGGTTTATGGGCATGAAGTAGTCCTGCCTTGGGAATTAAGGACGGGGTCAAGGCGAATATCGCTTCAACATCAGTTAACGGCCGGCGACTATTCCTTCCTCATGAAGGACGAACTCGATGACTCGGCAGGACTGCGGTTGAGGGCCTTGATTAGTATAGAAGAAAACATGAAAAGGGTGGCCAGATGGTATGACAAAAAGGTCAAAGTTAAACAATTCTCTCAGGGAGATTTGGTATGGAAGTTGGTGCTGCCGATAGGATCTAAAGATCCCAAATTCGGTAAATGGTCACCCACTTGGGAAGGGCCGTACAGAATCGGCCGATGTGCCCCTGGAAATGCGTATATTCTAGAAACTATTGAAGGAGAAGAGTTCCCAAGAGCTTTAAACGGACGATATCTGAAGAGATACTATCCAAGCATTTGGATAGATGCATAACTTGCAGTAAGACATATCAAGACAACATGGCCGATTTCTATCGGCTTTCATATCTTCATCTGCATAGCCGATGCAGAAATGACATCGCCTGAAGAAAGAAACATTGTGATTCGTTTTGACCAGTTCATTATTGGATGAAAATGACAGAGTACATGGCCGACATGGTACAAGTCACCCTTAGAATAAAAATACCGATACATCTATTGATTATGCCTGCTCTGGATTTCTCTCTCGACGCGACCCAGTTCTATCAGAAGGTGGGTCCTATTCTCCTTCGGATTCTCTACGGTGGCTCCACTCTCAGCTTGATTGCAAAGTTCTATCAGGAGGCGGGTCTTCTTCTCCTCCAGACTCTCCATGGCAGCTTCAGTCTTGACTTGATGAGGGAGTGGAGGACTCTTTTCAGAAGGTGGTCGCTTACGGACCAAGCAGTGAGCATCTATAAGGTCCCAATACTCCTGGACAACAGCAGGAACATGATCTTTGAGTTCCTCAGCATGAGCTCTTATCAGATCTTTGTCTGCCTGCGATAGTGGTTCGTCTGAATGCATGATTTCGATCGCTCGTTACGGACCGGGGCTGAGACATTTTGACTGAATGGAAATGAAAAGCTACCCAACATCGGAGCGATTGATATGTCTAGTAGAGAAGCAGAGGAGAGTTCATACCTGATTAACAGAGGAAGAAGATGAAGAGGACGAAGAAGACATCTTGCTGTTCTGTTTGGGAGGATAAAAATCCAGTGTTGGAGAGAGAGAAGATGAGTAGTGCGTATGCCTCTGGAGATGGGAAAGGATCTACTTATAAAGGAAAGGGAGGTAGATAGATGGTGAGACACGTCCCATCAGAGTAAAAGCATTCATAAATGCAAAGCTGGCAAAAGAAGTGGTCCAAGATCAAGTCAGCGCAGTAACATTATAGGAGAATATCGACGCAGTAACATTAAAGGAGCATTAAATGTTTACAGTATTCTTTACAGCTCGAGGAAAGCATCTATGGCCGCGATAGCTCGTTGCTTAATCTGCTCGGCCGAATCTAGTACTCTCTGGTCATCATCGGCCGATCCGGGAACTTCTGACATGTGGCGACGAAGTCTTATCGCTTCACGGGCCAAGTTCTGCCTTTCTTGCTTCAGCCCAGTGATGACGGACGAGAGTTCTTGAAGCTTCTTTTCTTCGGCAGCTATGTCTTTGGTTATTTGCTCCATCTCCTTGGCTAGCTCTGCTCTCCTCCGTTTGAGCCGATCTATCGTGACGACGACATCCGGGCAACAGCTCTCAAGGAAATTGATCCGTTGATGTACCTCTTGAGCCCGGTGCTTGTACGAGTCGGCCTCTTCCCAGGTTTTTGCCAGCTGGGCGCGATCGGCCATATGGCGTAGGGCCCTGGAGACCGGGGTTTGCATATGTTCTATATATGTAGCACGCTCCAAGCTTTCTATTGTTTCTTCCGGGATTCGACCCTTGATGTCATTGAAAAGTCATCGAATCGGCGAAGCATCTTCTACTAATCGGCCGATATCGTCTTGGAGAAGAATCCGCATGCTCTCGAGCTTGGCGCGGACATCATCAGAAATAGAGCTTGATGGAGTTTGGCGTGAAGCGATTTCCTCATCATCAGGCAAAGAGACAACGAAGGAGAAAATGCTGTTGTTCGGAGTATCTTGCTCCTGTGGGGGAATAGAGAAAAGGGTTAGCAAGCAGTAAAGGGGAATCGGCCGATTCCAATGATAAGTTTGTTACCTCCTTAAAGAGAATCTCTCTTGTTTGCGCCGGTGGAAGCGCCTCCCTCGTCTCAGGGGCTGGTACAATCGGCTCGTCAGAGGAAGAGGACTCAACAACTATTAATGCTCTGCTTGGACCAGCTTCCTGAAAAGGTATGGAAAACAGATCCTGTGAGTATATTATGATAATTGAATAAGATGATATGGGATATTTGCCTTACTTCTGTTGGTCCTTCGGTTGATGTTTGTTGATGAAGTTCGACCGACGTACCCAAATCGGCCTGCATCAGAATCAGTTAATCTTCTGAATATCGAGAAATTAAGGTAAGAGATTATCTACCTCGACGGGAAGAGTTGCTGGAACTTCGGCTTCCACTTGGGATGTGGCCGATTGCTGTGGAGACTGCACTGGAACGGCTTGTGCAGCCTGACAGAAGAAAAAGTTAGTATTAGTGGAGCACTTAAAGATATATGAAGCGAGCAAGATTACCTGAACAGCTTCCACTAGCAGTGACGCCGCAGCTGGTCCGACTTCTGCAGTGACTTGAGGATCGGCCATCTCGGTAGCTGGCAAAGATAAAGGAATCGGAGTTTCGGCCGATGCTACCGCCGTTTGGACAGTCGATCCGATACGAGCACGCACTCGACGGCTTGTTGTCTTCGAGGTTGGCCTTTTCGGTGCTCGTTTCAATCGGCCAGTGGCAATGTCCTTGATGGTTGGAGCATGAAAGCCGATAAGTGAATATGGCGTATATGGATGATTGTTCTCTATCGGCCTGCCGCTTCGACTCCGCATCGGAGGGACGTGGCTTTCCGACTAAGAAGATAAATGTAAGTTAATGGTACGATGAAAGTATGGAAAGAGATAACATTGAAATCGGCTGGGAGAAAGGATATACCGCTGCACTTGGGTCGATGTTTTCTGGGTCTAGAATGTTGCAATATGTTGATGGGGATTTGCAGAAAAGGTATTGCTTCCATTCTGCCCACCATAGTTTAAATTGCTGAACAGCGAAAGAGGCCACTGTCCAATTGTTCAGGTCAATAGTGCTAGAATCTAGCACTAAGTTACACAGCCGATTGTAGTCAAAACTTGTGGTCAGTTCATCTCTGAATTTTGCTTGACCGGCGAAGTAAATCCGAATCGGCAGTTGACCAAAGCCCAGTTGCCTTGCTGCAGCCGATGGATTATAGAACTCATATGTGGGAGAGTCCTTTCCAGAGAAAAAGTTGGCTGGCAAAATTCCTGGCTTAATCAGGACACCCATAAGTTCCCTATTAAAAGTATGAGTGGAGAAGTCGTAGCTGATGGGAAGTTCAAAAACTGGCTCTACTGCCCGATATGGATGCCAGCTGACAGTCTCTTCACTAAGGCCATTGTAGAAGCATCTGAAATATTCAGCCGTACGGGCAGCAGTGAACTGACAGCCAGGGAAGGCCGATGCCGCCTCTCCAAAGGATCTGCAGCATCGTCAGACAGTTGGGTTTTCCTCTGACTCGATATTGGGGAAAGTTTTGGTCTCTATTCGTTGCTGAGAGACCTTGGTCATATATAGGTTGAGCCAAAGGGTGATGAACCACCAGGGACCGCTAGGGTTCCCAATCGGCTCCCCTTTCGACAGCCTAGTGCCGATTTGGTGCATCATATGGTAGGCCGATCCCAACAGATGCTTTCCAAGGGGAACGGCCGATCCCAGTGACAAAGCTTCTGCCAAAGCTTGGGTGTTAGAAGAAGGGCCGACTGCTCTGCCACAGAAAAAGTGCTTCTCCAGCCACATCATCAGAAACGCAGTATGCTCTCTCTCTGAAACTGTCCCGGTCTTCATATTTTTGCTGATGTACCCCTTCCATCCGCCGATTCGTTTGGTTTCTAGCCGATGTGATGGCTTAATCAGATAGTTAAAGGGGATATCGGAGGAAGAGATGTCAAGGCCGGTCAACAACAGGACATCGGCCAAAGTTGGAGTCATGGGTCCATGTCCAAAAAGAAACGCATTGAGTGCGTCGGACCAGAAGTAAGAAGCTGCTATGACCAAAGGTTCATTTTTCTCCATCTGGGATAGAGAGAGGTCTATGCATTGGCCGATTTTTAGTTCATCCCACTAAACTCTCCTAGACCTAGCTATTCTTTGGTACCATTCTCTCCAGCGGGGGGTCTCATTCGGCCAGGACCTAAAGGCACCTACCCACTAATCTAGGTCCATGGGTGATTGCTTGAACGGGACTCTGTGAGTCTCTAGATTGACCAGGTCAGTTGGATCGGGGTTCCCCATGGGGCCTAAGCAGATAAGATCATGAGATTCTGAAAGGGGGATGGTGATCTGGTGCCTAAGTGCCTAAAAAAGAAGGAGAAGGGGAAAAACTGAGAAGGGATCCAGAAAATGCTGGAGCGGTAGAAAAGCAAAAGGGAAAATTTCAAGTGATTACCTCCGGGATGAAGATCATCGTTGCCGATGGGGCTGCCAGTGGAGCCGCTGATTGGGCTGCCGCCGCTGAGGGGGTCGCCGACAGAGCCTCCATGGTTGGAGAGGTCGCCGATGGTGATGCCATTGGGAAGTTGAAGCAGATCGCAAGCGAGATTGTCGAAGGGAGCGGTTGGAGATCGAGAGGGCTCGGGAGGAAGATGAACAGTGGTTCGCTGGAAGAAGATGCTAGGTTCCTGGGGAAAAGTAGGCGGAGAATGCCAATACTTAAGGATGATCCGGAAGGGCAAGGGTAAAGGCGGTATTTTTGCCGCGCCGTCTACACAAATTCTAGGGGAGCGGTCGTTTCGCGCGCTCGGTCCGAGGAAATTGCAATCATTATGCGGAAGACCGCGGAACGGAAGGAGATTTTTACTACGCCCGTTTCGGAGAAAAGGATTAAAGAAAGAGTTTCGAAGAAAAAGTTATGTTTTACTCCGAAACTGGGGGGGGGGGGGCATGTGTTGACGCTAGATTTTGACACGTGTTGAATCGGCGTCAGGAGAAGAAGATTGGCCGATGCGGCAGATCTGAAGGCTACAGTAAGGAATCGGCCGATTGAGGTAACAGTTGGAAATCGGCCGATTGGTGATACAGCTTGCGCCAACAGGTTGGGGCTACATCAGAGGGTCCCGGTCAAAAGTTGGTCAACAGAGCGACGCTTATTCGGTCAAGAAGCAATTGGAAAAGTCCTAATTGGATTAGGATACGGCGGCGGAAGATTCTACGGGAGTCCGTTTCCTTTTTAAAGATATAGTAGTTTTCCTGTTTTAAATAAGGTTGTAACAAGTCGTAATCGACTAGGAGTCCTAGTTTTAGGGTATAAATAGGAGTCGTCAGGGCTTTGCGAAATATGAACACATCAATCAACAAAAATACTTCTACTTTTTCCTAGCACTTTACTTTCAAGTCGGCAACTTCGCCAATACTTTTTCTTCTTTCACGAGTTCGTACGGATTGGTAGGGCTGCATCAACTTGATCTCCGGCCAATTGGTAGGTTCCGCTTATCGAGTAACATCCGAGCTTTAACTACGGGCGCATCGCTGTGGTTTTGTTTGGATTTATTCACCAGTTATCGATATTTACTAGAATTATAGGTTTTACCTGTTGTTCTAGTATTATCACCAATTATCCAGCTTGAGATTGGAACTATCGGCTTCGTCATCGCTCTTCTTCGATTTATCATCTTACAGCCGATTAGATCTGTTTCAAGTGTTGCATCTGTAATAATTGTTTAAGTTGCTCCAGCAGTTTCTTTGCAATTATTACGCGATTATCGGCTGATCCATAGCCGATCATCTTCACAGCAAATCGGCCGATTCGCTGACGCGCTCTTCAGGACAGATCGGAACTCCAGCCGATCGGAGCGCCTGAAATTTAATACTTTTATTTCCTTGTCAATCAACAGGTCAGATTGACTGGCACGCCGCGCGAACCGCACCTGGACGATAACCCGAAAAGGAGCTAAGCAGATTCTCCCGGGTCGTGTGTCCGACGCTGAAGACCATCGGCCGATCCCTGTCTGGCCGATTTTAGCGCCAACACAAACTTTTGCCTAGATAGAAGTAACATCATTAACTAATAGAAAATAATGTTATTGCCTAATGAAAACCATGTTATTGCCTAGTGAAAACCATGTTAATGCCTAATGAAAATCATATTATTGCTTGGTGAAAAACATGTTGCCGCATTTAAACTTAAAGGACAAGCATCATCCAATATGCAGGTTAGCAGGTGTTGATCATAACATTCATAAAGTAGTGAAGTGCCAAGAATAATTTAGAAAAAGCAATCATGTAAAGAGAAATCTCAACTACCTTGAGTTTTTTTATACTCTTTCAATGAATCTGTTCATGATATGTCGCGCCAAGCTCCTGTCAGGTAATCTTAAAGTTAGCCATTATAGTAAGTCCATGCTCTAATCTTTAAGGTATAATCAAGAAATATGATTCATTCGGTACCTCTTCTAAAGATCCTTTGTATCTTGGAATGGATTTATCTAGCTTAATTAATCAACATTTCTTTTGATTCACATGCAAACACAAGGATGTTACCATTTTAATATGCATTGGTGCAATCAAAACAAAAAATGTTAAACTGAAATGACTAATTTGTCTGCTCATTTAGAATAGATGGCCTACACATGAAATTGCAGTATTGCACGCAGTGTCCAGTAGAAACAACAAAAAAAAACACATTGTCACAAATATGTGAAAAAGTAAAAGCTTGACATCCGTACACAAAATTAAACTACCCTAGTTGCATAACCAAAATTTCCTATTAACTCATATATAAATTGCTTCTAAATTTAACATAAATGCTTTCCAGACATTCACTAAATTGCCAAGATTCTGCGCAGTTACATATTGTTCATGACCCATGAAAATATAGCACCGAACAGAAATGCATATCTGATAGCTTGCAGGCTAGGAAATGTTAGGGAATGATAGAACTATTATGTTTTAAACATTGACAATGCAAGCATCAGCTAAGAAATGCATCTCTGAAAAGAAACCATATCACTCAACATAAATTTGTTTCTTATACCCATTTCCATTTCCATCCCAATTCATCGAGTCATTTAGCATGGGAAAAAAAAGGCAAATATGGTGTCTCCTTTCCTATTCTACTACTCACCCTCCCCTTAACCGAAACCGCTCTCAATTAGGTTCTCAATTAGTACAAGTTCAGTTAGAAAAAATATAAAATCTTCAATTAGGCTATTCTGGTGGGGTCATTAATGCATTAGTATTCATTCATATAAGAATATACGCTGCTACTAGCTAGGCATGCTAAATACATAATTGAGATATTTATCTTTCCAAAAACATAATCTATGCAAAAGTTATTTAGACTAGGGGGCTAGACATGCAGCATTGTGTTTTGGGAATGACTCGGGTGCTAATCAAAACTAGGAGCAGGCAAGACATGGATCACATGCTTAGATGAATATATATGCTCAATAGCATTGCCTAGTGAAGTACCATGGTGATCTCGTGTAAGCTTGTAGCAGTGGAAAAACAGTGTAGCGTGAGAGACAAATTGTCTAAAGACTTGCATTATTCTACCTAGTTGTTAACATATTGTTGCCTGGATACATATATTGAGTTGCATATCTGAAAACTCAGAAGAATTGCCTAGATAATACGCTGAGCTTGTCATGTTCTTAACACATTATTGCCTGGATAAATTCATTGAGCAGCCTACTTTGATGCATCCTCATCTCTAATCATATTAATGCTAAAGTTAGAACACAAAAATGCTAAACTAAACTGGATAATTTGCTTGTTAATTTAGTATAAGTTGCCTATAAATAAGAGTAGAGACACCATAGGAACCGTAGGAAGAGGAGTGGTAGGGAGGAGGACCGGGAGGAGAGGGGGAGTAGGAGGAGCATAGGAGGCCTCACCTTGCCGCGCGCAGTGGCTGCGGATCTGGAGCACCGGCCCAGGCTCCGCCTTGACCTGTACGCGGCCACGCCCCAGGAGCAGCACGAAGGATGCTAGACTCGCCTCCCATCCTGAGCATGTTGAGGCAGTCGAGCTGCGGGGGAGCCGAGGTTGAGGCACTTCCTCGCTGAGGGCGCGGCGTGCGCTCGTGCAGGGGCCGCCACGAGCGCCCTCGTCGGGGGCTGCCGCCATGCACCCCCTCATCGGAGGTCGCCGCAGGGGCGCTGCTCCCCCACGGGGGGCCGCCGCTCGTCGAGGTCTCCTAGTGCCGCACGTCATGGCCCCTCGCGCCGCACGCCACCGTGGCCCCTCGCGCCGCACGCCGCCGCCGCAGGTGAAGGGGTGCGGGGAGGGGACCGTGGCAGTGGCAGTGGCGCTGTGGGGCGATGGGGCAGGCCAGTGAGGTGAGGGGCAGGAGCGGGGGTCCGTGCCGCCTCCGCGCGGGCGCGCGGCTCCAGCGGCGGTGGAGGGGAAGGTGGATCGGTGGCAAGATAGGAGGAGGAGAGGTGGGGGAGAGGAGTGGATGGGAGGTGTCGGCAGGGAGGAGATTAGATCGAGAGGAAGACGAGCGGTAGGGGAAAGAGATAAGACTGGGCATTGGTGGGACCCACTCACATGTGGCTTATGTGTGCAGTAGCCGTGTGGGTGCCGTGCGCGAGCGTTTCCGCGCGGCCGGCCGTTGTTAAGTCATTACCTTTGGCTAATTTACGGCAGGCCGTAAGTGAGGCTTGACGGTCACCCTATTTTTTGAAGAGCTGCAATCTACCGTAAGCCAAATTTTCTCTTTTAGCAAAAAGCTGTCGCCACTACATTTTTGCCCACACGTGGAGCTACACTGGACGGAGCATGTGCTCGCAGATGGCCTACATATTTTTTCAAATAGATAGAACAATATGCCAGCTCTCCTGGTCTGAAATATCACGTCTTCTTCACTAAAAAAAAGGCAAACTGCCAGTTCCTGGACACCCCCGCTTGCTGAAAGAAGATGACGGCACAAATATTGAACACTAAAGAAAGCAACAAAATTGTACAGATAATATATTGATTTGCCAAACCTCAAAACTGTTACATTTCTTTTGGGAATGTATATTGTAGTGTTGATGCTACACTACTAGGTGATGATGAAGGGGCATGCAGAACCCAAAATCATACAAGTCTTTGACTCTTTGTAGCGAAATTGAAACATTATAGATCCAGATTATTGCCAGACAAAATAGCAAACATACATCACAATAAAATTTGGGACCAATCAGTCACTGATCTGGAGGACGATGCTATACCCACAAAAGATACTGGCAGCTAAGCATAGGGTTGTTTCAGTCCTTGTTCACCTATGAAGCTGCATCTTCTCCACACTTTGAGAGCTGCAGAGACTGAGAGATGTGATCACTTCGTTCTCGCTTCACTACAGACAAGAGCTAGGAGCAACTGAAAAGAAGAGTAACAAACCTAAAAGAAATAAGAAAATTGGTAGGAACACTGAACCTCATGCTAATGGCAATGGAGGCAGGATCAAAGAGTTTCAAACCAAACCAATAAGCATTGTCCACTACATGGAGGATCTTGTTGCATTGCATGTTGCTAAATGCTGATTATATTGCACATAGTGGTAGGGAGGGATAATATCTAGACACCTAGTATGGGTGCTAGTAGTTGTATGTGACATACTACTTAAGGCAACCATTAAATCAAATTATGAAATGCTCAATAAAAGATTGCCTAATAAAATACACTGTTTTGCTTATCAAGAACTATATTATTTCATAGTACAGAAACATAGTGTTGCCTACTGAACTGTATTGTTTTGCATAATCAAGAATGATTTTAGTACAGAAACATAGTATTGCCTACCGAGGAGAACTTTGCATGCAACGCCTATGTACTAATTGACAGAAACAAAAACTTTTCTAAATTGCTTCATGGAACAATTTAAATGCTAGTTGGATAGTATTTAAATGCCTATTAAAATTTAATAAATGCTAATGATGAACATGCATGCATCCAGTCTCATAACTGCAAGATAAAAATGGTCATCCATGTAGAAATGCAGAAAGCTAACGGCTATGCAAGAAAAAACTAACAGCCATGCAGAATAATAAACTCAATAAAAGGAGATGGATCAATGTAAGTTTAAGAAAAAACTAACAGCCATGCAGAATAATAAACTCAATAAAAGGAGATGGATCAATGTAAGTTTAATCTAAAAAAGAAACTGAGAAATAAAACTAGAATAGGAAGGCTGTTTGTTGATGCAATGAACAGATCATAAGGCTTGTCCATATCACAAACATGAAACACCCATAATCACAGGATGGGCATGATCCTTCAATAATATTTTACAAATTCAGATTTCTCACTAGGTGATGGTTTATTTATCTAGTATGATGCCTTTGCCTACCACACAATAGGTATGAAATAAGCTATGTCAATTACTGAAATGGTGACAAAACAGCGGACAACCACCAATTCATAAGAACTAAATATCACATGGCATGTATCTATTCGGGAAGAAAAATAAAATAATCTCGTGCAATCACATTAACTGGAACTTAACCGATCAGTATGTACCAATAATAACACACGATGGATAGGGGTAAAGCAAGTTAATGATATCAATCAGCAAAATAACAGTCCAAGAATCAGGGTGAGATATTCATTTCACTTGTAGCAATATACACATGAAATTGCTAGATCAGAAAACAAAAAAATGCAAAACTAAAATGAATAATTTGCTTGTTTGTTTACTTGCCTACATGAAATCCAAAAAATGATGAGTAGGAACATTGAAAATGCTAGAGACAGAATGCAAAAATGCTAAACCAAAATAATAAATTACTTGATGATTTAGCAAAAGTTGCCATGGTTGAATCATGGATTACCAAGAGAATATAAGGTTGGAATAAAATGCCTAGACAATAGAAAAGACAAGGTTGGTGTCAACAGTTGCAGAGATGTATTACACATCTCACCATGAGACCTGACTACCATGGCAATTGTGTAGTGGCAGGACTGGCAGCCTCCAGGAAGACCTAAAAATTTGGGGGCAGATCCAAAAACTCTCTACTGGCCGCACCTTCCTGTGCACTACTTTCCTTCCTGTGCACTACTTTCCTGTGGCTCTCTGATTTTCACCACATCAGAAAACAATCAAGGCACAAACTGGCAATGAATTTGCAGGGGGTTGTGAAAAATCACCACATGAAGCAAAATCAACTTAAAAACAGCACTGAGTGCAGGGCCTCACCCCTCACCTGATCCTTTGAATCACCCTCTTGCCACTCCGCCTGGAACTTCTGCAGCAACAACCTTAGCAGTAAAAAATAATATAATCACCTGATTGAAATAGTAAAATTGACTAGTACGAAATCATATCCATAAGAGGATCCAATTGACTAGCAACTTTCCATGGTGTTTAATCATCAGAATATGGAAATAAAAACAGACACAACATGAATCTGTTTGCTGGGCTATGCTCAAGTTTTGGGAAAAAACCACAACTACCCCAAAATCCAAAAGGAAAACCATATCCCGCTTTCTGGCATTCTAAACTGAAATTCTAAAAATTAAATGCTGCCTGAGTCCTCGTGCCTCATTCCCTGACCCTACTAACGCATCACCCAATCACCTAGCTAAAATGCAAGTCTGCAACAAAGATAAATTGCCTAAAGACTTGCATTATTCTACCTAGTTGTTAACACATTGTTGCCTGAATATATATATATATATTGAGTTGCATATCTGAAAAAAATCAGAAAAATTATCCAGATAAAATACACTGAGTTTGCCATGTTCTTAACACATTATTGCCTGGATAAACGTACTGAGTAGCCTACTTCGATGCATCCCCATACTTTTAATGCTAAAGTTTAAACACACAAATGCTAAACTAAACTGATTAATTTGCTTATTAATTTAGTATAAGTTTCCTACAAATAAGAGTAGAGACACCATAAAAATCATAGGAGGAGGAGGGGGAGGAGGAGGAGGAGGAGAGGGAAGAGGGAGTAGGAGGGGCATAGGAGGCCTCACCTTGCCGGCGTAGTGCCTGTGGGTCTCGAGCACTTGCGCGCGAGCTTGGAGACGGCCGGGGAGCGCACGAGGAGGTGGGGCAGCACTTTGTCCTCAAGGGAGCGCTGCCCCCAGCGTCGAACGCGAGGCAAAACGTGGGGACACCCCGCCGCCGGCCACCATCCGCCATTCATCCCAGGCCTTGTCGTACCGCTTCAGGCGTCACTCCCCGTACTCCGCCACGATGTACATCCGCCCGCCGGCGATGATGCAGGAGCCCATCCAACCCCTCCCGCACCCCGCGCGCCATCTCACGCCACGAATCGGCCGTCGCGTCGTACACTGCGCCCTGCGGCGCGCGCTCGAATGGCCAGGCCCACCCTTTCGTGACATACAGCTTCCTGCCCGCCGCCACGGCATCGTACCGCGCCACCGCCGCGCCGCCGGGAGCCACCGCCCAACCTCCGGGTCGAACACCTCCGCCTCGCCATCCTCCCCGGCCACCACGCGCCCGCCCACCTCCCTGGCCGCCATGTACCGCTGCCATCACCTCCCACCCGTTCCGCGCGGCTCGGTACGACGCCACGCTCTGCACTGCCTTGTCGCCACCCTCCTCTACGCCCCTTGATCTCGCCGCGCCGGGGGAACTCAACCTCCGCGAATGAGCTGGGCGCGGCGCTGCCAGGCACCGGTGGCAGCAGGAGTCGGGTCGAGCGCCTGGTACTAGAGGCACCGCGACGCAGAGGGGGACTGGCCTATGGGGCGTGCGGCGGCGGATGTGCCGAGAGAGTGGGGAGGGGAATGGGGGAGGTGTGGGTGGATGAGTGGGGCACAATTAAATGTTTTGTTGGGTGGTGGACGGGCAGTGATTGCAGCCCGCCATTCCAATCGACAAGAATATGGTCTGCTGTACAGAAGTCATTACCAACAATTATAGCACATAACTATAACAGCTAGACCAATTTTATTTGCAGTTCACAATAATATATTATAATGATAACATAAAAGCATCGAAAATTGATTTAAACCGTGAACCAAACGATGGGTTAAATTTTAGAGTTTTATACTAGTCCTAGTTGTGATGTGGTGAGCTATATAGTATCACTGTTGCCTTCGCTTGTCGTCACTCTAGCCACTGAAATCATTTGCCAGATCTCGACCAAATTTTTTTTTGTGAGGAAAAGAGAGCCTTTATTACTCAGAGAAAGGGTTACCATCCTGAGCAATCAACTGCTCAACAACAGTAGGAAAAGCAAAACGCCAGACTGCCGAGTGCCTCGTTCGCCTTGCCAACTGCGCGAGCTCGTGTGCAACGCCATTACGCTCTCTTCTCGTGTGGACAATCTTCCACTCCGGGAGCTTATCGCCAAGCTCCCCAATTTCGTCAAGGATGAAGCCGACCTGTGATCTGAATCTCTTTTTCTTCTTCAGAGCCCTAACAAGGGAAATGCAGTCTGATTCCAGGATGAGACGCTGCTTGCACCATTCCGTCGCCAGCAACAGGCCTTCCTTGCACGCCAGGGCCTCCAACTCTTCTGCATCCACTCCCTTGCTTATATATTTCCAAGCAGTTAGCAGGACCCCGCCCATTTCATCCCTGATCACCACTCCAATTCCTCCTTCCTATGAACCCGCTACGAAGCTGCCATCAACATTAACTTTTAGCCAGCCTGTAGATGGGGCAGCCCAGACCCTAGCAGGCGCCCTGGTCGCCTTTTCCTTCCTTAGTATCAGCGAATTCACCACAGGTTTCTTGCCCTTGCCGTCAAAGGGATCCTCAGGTTGCCGGACGCCACACAGTTCCGCCCAGTACTTGATCAAGTATCTCACCGATCCTTCAACAGATAATTTATCTGTGGTATGTGTCAAGCTGTTACAGATATACCATGTTCTCCATAGGAGCAAGAGGACATGTGCTGCTCCATCGACGTCCATCTCAGCAAGCCAAAACAGTAGTTTCTCCGGTGTGAGGACTCGGAACTGTTCCTCGTCCGGCAAACTCCAGTTTTGCCGCATTCGTTGTCTAAGCGTTGTTGCATGTCCACATCTCACAAGAGCATGCATCACCGTTTCTTCTTCTACTCCACAGACGTCACAGACGCTGGACGTAACTATTCTTCTTTTGTGCTTGTTGCTCTGTGTCGCCAGCCCATTGTGTACAGCTTTCCAGCCAAAGTTAAGAATTTTGTGTGGGATTGGTATCTTCCAATAGGATTTCCAGCATGGTCTGCCATCTACATTCTCTGACCCGCTCTGTCTTGCACCAATTCCTTCTTCTTCCATTACTTTGGCTAGCCTATAAGCACTCTTGATAGAGAATAAGCCACTCTTCTCGTAGTGCCATGCTAACACATCTTCCATGGGTCTGCTTGGAAGTTTGATTCCCAGGATATACTCCACATCATGTTCCCAGTAAACTTGCCTGACTAGATCCTCCTTCCATTCCATTCTGTCCTGATCGATCAGCTGAGCCACCCACTTCAACCGGCACAACCGTTTTTTGCCGGTGGGTCTTAACAACCATCGCCTCGGAATCCAGGGATCTCTCCACATGTGTATGTGTTCCCCTGATCCAACCCGCCATAGTACTCCCTTCTTTAACAGATCCAGGCCGTGCACTATGCCTTTCCAAGTCTGTGACTGATCAATGGGGAAAGCTGTGTCCAGCAGGTGCCCATTTGGATAGTATTTTGCTTTCAGTACTCGGGCACACAAGGAATCAGGTCGGTCCAGTAGTCTCCAAGCCTGACGTGCCAGGAGAGCCTGGTTAAAGAGCTTGAGATCTCTG
The DNA here is from genome assembly GCA_032594955.1 of Panicum miliaceum. NCBI lineage: Eukaryota > Viridiplantae > Streptophyta > Magnoliopsida > Poales > Poaceae > Panicum > Panicum miliaceum. The sequence goes on along the minus strand of CM064058.1, from coordinate 50,317,510 downwards.
AATCCCAACCCACCATCCCCTTTGGACCTTGTAAACTTATTCCACCCAATCCAATGGGTCCGTCGCTTTCCGTTGCTCTCACCCCACCAAAACTTGCTGATGGTCCTGGTCATAGCTTCGTGAATAGATCCCGATAAACGGAACACACTCATCACGTACACCGGTATGGCCTGGGCGACGGATTTTATAAGGACCTCCTTGCCCGCACTGGACAAGCACCTCTCATCCCATGCATGACATCGTTTGGCCATTCGCTCAGTAATCCCCTGGAATTTCTCCGCTTTCATGGTCGGCAAGCCCAGATATTTTGCTTCAAAAGCATCTTTATGGACTCCCAGCACATTCTTCACTGCTGCCATCATTCCCTCGTCCTATTTCTTGTTGAACATAATGGAGCACTTCTCAAAGTTTACCGACTGGCCCATAGCATTGCAATACGACGTCAGGGCGGCCTTTACTTGCATTGCCTGATCTACCTCAGCTTTAAAGAATAACAGTCTGTCATCCGCAAAAAGCAAATGAGAGATAGCAGGGCCCGTCGACATACCGTCAACCCATGCATCCCGCCAGTCATCTCGCTCTGTTTCAGCACTTTTGATAGACCATCTGCCACGAAGAGAAACAAATATGGTGAAAGCGGATCACCTTGACGTAGCCCTCGAGTCGGTTGGAAGGTGTCCAGGAGGACACCATTGAAGCGTACTGCGTACCGCACAATGGTTACACATTCCATAATGTACTGTACCCATGTACGATGAAAGCCCAGTTTCTCCATGACTTGTAGGTAATCCCAATCCACTCAATCATACGCCTTGGCTAAATCCAGCTTATAGGCACAAAACTTGTCTCGCTCCACACGATCCTATTGAATAGCATGCACACACTTGAAAGCAAATCAGAGCATTGTCAGTAATCAAGCGACCCGGAATAAACGCACTTTGGTTTTCCAAAATGATATTATCCAGCAAAGGTCGCAACCTATTTACTAGGCATTTTGACACTATTTTATAGATCACATTACAGAGACTAATTGGTCTATACTCCTTTAGAGTTTCTGGATAAGCCGTCTTAGGGATGAGCACTATGGCCGTATTGTTTACTCCTTCCGGCATCCGTCCTTTTGTAAAAAAGATTTTTACCGAGTTTATGATGTCCTCCTTTAGCACCCTGCCAATTTCTTTGGAAGAAATGGGCAGGAAACCCATCCGGCTCAGGTGCCTTCAGGGGTCCAATTTGGAACAACGCGTTGCTTATGCATTGGTCAAACAGACCCACTACATCCTGTGGGGCAACTGTAGCATCTTTAGTATATAACTTATCAAAATACTCAGTAACCATACCTTCCATAACGTGTCGATCCGAGCACCAGTTGCCATCAGCTCCCTTCAGCTTCCTGATTTTGTTTTTCTTCGCTCGCCACATTGCTCGCTGATGGAAAAACTTTGTGTTGCGATCGCCTTCTTTAAGCCAGGAGACACGTGACCGTTGCAGCCAAAGCATCTCCTCTCTATAGAGCATCTCATTCATAGTTCTGATAGTCTCTTTGATCGACTGATCGTCTGCTCCAGCAGCTTGTTGTTCAGCGACTACTGTAGTCGTTCCAGCTCCTTGCGTACAGAGCCAAACTGCAGAGCGATCCATTTCTTTAGTGACTGCGTGACACCTTTAAGCGCGGCGCTGATCTTGCCCAGGTCGCCCTTGGCGCCTTCTCCCTCCCATGCTTGAGCTATGCGCTCCTCAGGAGATGCATCTCGCTCCCACATAATTTCATAGTAGCATTGTTTCCCATCACGTCACTCCACCTGTTCCTGCTGAACACAAAGGAGAAGTGGGTAGTGGTCGGAGCATGGTGAGGTCAAGTGAGTAACCGAAGCATCAAGAAAACGATTACCCCACTCTTGTGTAGCTACAGCCCTATCCAGGCGAACCTTCACGTTTCTACCACCAGGCTTCTTATTATCATAGGTCCAGGGTAGCCCTGAAAAACCTACATCTCTAAGCCCACAAAACTCTAGAGTATCTCGAAACATTTCCATTTGCCTCTCTCCCCGTTTAGTTTTGGAATGCTCAAATTTCCACATTGCCTCATTAAAGTCCTCAATTACCACCCAAGGATCAGAAGATCGGATTTTTAAGCGTTGAAGGATTTCCCACATGCGATGCCTGTCCGCAGTGTGAGGTTCACCGTAAACAAACGTGGCCCTCCAAGGGGCCGCATTCAGCTCATCAATAATGGACACATCGATATAGCGATCCTCAATTGAAAGTAAATTAACTTGGACGCTTTTGTCCCAAAACAAAGCAATGCCACCACGTTTACCTCTACTATCGACCGCTAGACACCATTTCAAACCCAACCTCCATCTCAAATTCCTAACTCTACTTTCACTAACCATAGTTTCTGACAAAAAAACCAACTTGGGGTTATGGCAACGCACAAGCGCGTCAAGATCACGAACTGTCCGGGAGTTCCCCACCCCCGGCAGTTCCACACTATCGCATTCATTTCTCCTGACGGGACTCGTCATGTGTTCCCGTCAGGTTACCAAGCTGCTGCTCAAGAAGCTTGCTATCACCGCCATCCGTCCTCCTATCAGCCTGCACCTCCTTCTGATCACACCTAGGGGCCGTCATGTTTCCCCCCACGTTGCCCATCGCCTGCAGATCATCAAGGGACGCTTCCAGCCCCACCTTCAGCGCCTTTTTTAACTTCTTTGGCTTGCCAATGTCCTTCACAGGACTTGGCCCTTTCAGCAGGGCTGCCTTCTCCTGCGCTGCTCGTGCTTTTGCTGTCTTGACCCGCTCATTAATCCTGGTCAAGTTGCCTGTCGTCTCGCTCCATCCTCACCAAGGTCAGTTCCACTTTAGTTCCACTTTGGGATCGGTCACTGGAATCCACAAAGGTGTTCAGCCCCGACACATGCGCCCATTGCCTCGAGTCCTCCTGCCTGCTTGCCGAGAGAGCCTTGTCATCAACTGCCATCTTCTGCACGCTCGATGTGAGCGCGTTGCTGACTTCCTCAGGCAGCCTCTTTAAACCCCGATTGGACGTGCTACCTCCTCCCAACTGCAAAGGGGCACTCCTGGCAGGCATGCCCTTTCTCCATCCCCCCATATCATTGGTAGCACTTGAAGCTGCATGGCTCCTTGCCGCCTTGCGGCAGGCACAGTAGTAGTTCTTTCTGCACCCTTTTTCAGTGGCGATTTCCTCATCCACTCACCAAACATCTTGTTTTTCTTCCTGGGTATATCGCCTTCTCCTCCCTCCTCTTCCTCATCCTCTTCTTCTGTACAATCTCTCTTAGAGTGGCCCATTCTTCCACAAATGATACAAAACCAAGGCACGTTCTCATACTTCACCTCAAAGAGTAAAAGTCCCATCTTCTTAACCATCGCCTCAACGAAAGGTTTAAGCGGCGCATCAAGAGGTAGCTTGACTCTAGCCCTTAGAAAGTCACTAACCGGACCACCAATCTCCAACACATGATCACTCAGCTTTTTTGCCAGAACACTTGTGAAAGCATGTGACATCAAGGTCTCTGGCACATCATAGAAACGGACCCGTAGATCAATAGAATCAATAATTACCTTGGACGGTCTGCTAACCCATCATACGGCACCACAATTACAGCATCTCCCTTGTGGTGCCAAGGTCCCCCCTTGATCACAAAGTTGTACTCCTCCTCCACGGCAAACTCAAGAATGAATCTGTTATCTCCCAAAGCTCTCACTGGTATGGGCTCCGCCAAGCGCCAGGCAGCGCCCATCTCGTCGAAAATTCCCCTTGATCTCTGACTAGAGTAGTATAGAGCCATGGCATACCAGCGTGGAGCCCGTGGAGCTTCACCCTCAACCCCCGCGAACGGGTCAAAGTCGAACTCCTCCGCGTCCTCCAACGCCGGCATGGGAACTTCCCCTTCCTCCGGCAACACATCTTCCGCCCTCTTCCCAACTTCCACCAATGGGTGGCCTGAATCTGCCACCTCCGCCTCCTCAGCAGCCTTGTTCTCAACCAGCGACATCTTCCACAAATCCACTCCACGACCAGGGAAATGTTGCCGACTGTCACCCCAGGCTGGCTTCGGGCAGGCAGATTCCTCACCGGAATCCCCTTGATCACCCCCACCAAGCACGGGACAAGCAGAAAGCGAATGTAGAAGAACCCTAGAAGCCGGAAGCGAAGCAGCAGAAAACAGCAAGACGGCGCAACGCAGGAAACCCTATTTCCTGCCTTGGGTCCTCTCGTAGATGTAAAGCAGTCACACCTTCCCGAAGAAGTACACGGCAAACGGCGGAGTCTTAATCTCTCACGAACCCTAGACCAACGTGTGATCTCATGACTCGTAGAGTAAAAAGCAAACCTGAACCAGCGTAGCCAGGATCAGAACTCCCACGCATACGTTCCTGAATGCAATCCAACTCGCGTAGAGCAAGCCAGATCAGTAGTCAAACACGCAAGGAACCCTAGATCGCCTCAGGGTCGCCGCCGAGTCGCCAAATCGCCCCTCCGTGTTTCCCAGAGGTAGTTGCCATCGCGACCGCATATCTCGACCAAAATTGATAGTGAGATAGTCAGATGCTGACATTTGGCACGGTAGCAATAATAAATGCGAGCAAACGCTTGTCATTAAGATATTAGGAAAAATAATGCTACAATTGTCCTTTCCCTAAAAAAATTGCTGTAATAGTCCTCTTCCTTTTACAAATTTATTAATTTCATGAATAGAAAAAGGACTTTAGGCTAGTCTCAATGCACAGTTTCATGACACAGTTATCTAGATTAGAAACTAGGTAACTGTGTCAGATGGGTTTCATGGTGATGAAACTCTCCTCACATCACATGAAACTCTATCCTTCTCTCTCCTTGCCATATCAGCAAAATTGATGATATTTAATGCCATGAAACTTCCATTAAGACTGGTCTTAGAAGAAAAAAAAAGATTCTCTTGGATATTGTAAAGGAAAAACAAATCCCAAGGCAAACACACGCATTCATGAATAAACTTTTAGAAAGACTTCTTTTTACCACATAATAATCATGCGAATGGAACCTTGGGGCTATATATATGATGACTGTACCTTTGCCTCCCTGTTTCATGCTAAGCTGCCAAAATGTTGGGATTCAAATACCAGCAGCTTCTAGTGGCACATCTGAGCCTCATATGAAAAGTGTCATCATGGTGCAGCTACCTCAAGAAACTCAAGCAAACTTTTGTTAAAATAGTCTGTTCCCGCCTTGCACACAAACATAAAAGAAAACAACACTAAGGTCCCTATCACAACAATCAGCAGTTCACCACACATGGTGCTATCATGAGTGCACATACCCAGATCTGTGCTGGACTTGTCGGTGACTCAACACAAACAAATGGAATATACATCCACATATATTGCTGGCTAATAGGTATGCAGAGCAGAGATGGCCATGAGTCAGGTAAGGGCAAACATTTGTCAAAACATGCCTGCATTTTTGTCAACCAAATCCTGCTACAAATGTCAGGGCTTTATGGCCAAACAGCAGGCTAGGATAAAATAAGGATTTCTTGCTTAGATTCATGGGCCATGATGATTGATTGGCAGAATGTCCTAAATTATGCCCCATCTTGTTCCTCTTTCTTGGATCACAATACTGTCAACCAGGTGCAATGATATGTTTGATCTAGGGATTACAAAAGAACTATATCATCACAGACAGGAGATAGATGTTTGAAAATTCGAAGCTAAATATTTTCTGACGTTATGTAATGAAAATAGAGAGTAAATTGCACTGTCTGGGTTAGGACTTATTAATTCTACAAGGGATCGATCTGTTAATTCAACTTTGAATGACTGAAGGATCCAAAACTGCATTATATTCATTCAGCAGAAGCAGCCACTCATCCTTAGACCTGCTAGTTACCTCCTTATAGACTATAGTTGTCCTGTATTAGTTCCATCCTAAACCCATCTGTCTAATTTAAAAGTTAATTAGGAGTTAACCAGAATGGTAAAAAACCACAGAAGAGAAAAAAGGCGCCAGTGTAGGTGGCCGCCGCCGGCCGACCTACCAAATAAGCAAACCACCCCAGTGCGCATGGGACAAGCACAAACGCATCACCGCGCAAGTTTTTACGGTTTTACCCCTTAATGCTCCTCCTGTGGGACCCACATGCCAGCCGGTGCTGATTGCTCTGACTGCATCACGGCACGGCCTCACTTCATCACACGACTCTGCCGCTTCACTCAACTCTCCGCCACTTCACTAGCTCCCTCGATCTCAAGCTGAACCACCTCCAAGAAACAGACCCCGGCCGTGCCACGCGCACATCCGCCATGGCCAGGCCGCTGCGTACCTTCTGCCTCCACCGGATCAGGTCCGGTGGCGGCGGCGGCGGCGCGCCCACTGCCGCGCCGCCGTCGATATGCGGTGCCAAGGAGGCCGCCGACTCCAGCGGCGGCGGCGGCGGCGGCGAGGGCAAGTCGTCGTTGAAGGGCGAGAAGGAGGACGAGGAGGCGAAGAAGAGTGAGGCTGTCGCCGTCGTCGTGGGGAGGAAGGTGATGGTGGCGGCCGACGGCGGCAGCGAGGAGGCCCGGACGGCGCTGCACTGGGTGCTCTCGCACGCCGTCCGGCCCTGCGACACGCTCGTCCTGCTCGACGTCGTCAGGGGAGGCGGCGGCGGCAGCAAGAACCGCGCGTAAGCCTGCAGAATCGACGAGCTCGCTGCGATCACGAACTTGAATGACACGCTTGTCGTTGTTGCCAACTAAATAAGATGTTTTTTTAATCTAAAAAAGGATGTTTTTCTTTCCAATTTGGTGAATCATCTCAAATTAGGACGCGATCCAAGAGGGTGCCAGCACCTGGAGGCGATGAGGAGCATCTGCCAGGCCAAGAGACCAGAGGTAACTATATAACTGAAATCTCACATATGAAGCATTCAGCTTTGCATTCTTTGCATCGTTATAATTTTGGTTGCTAAGTAGTACTGTACTTTCTTTTGGGTCAACTTAATCTCAGTTTGGTTGGTCTTCTTGGGTAAACTTTGTATCTAGTATGATGTACACCATCAAGAAAAAAAACACTGTCACAATCTATAAAACAAGCTAGTACGATGTAAGGGAGGAACACTAATTGCAACATCAATGCAATTACCTCCCACAACTGCTAACTAATCTCAGCATCAAGAGTAAGATTGGCGTTGATGATGCTGCCAAGCCAGAACTGCTGTGCAGTTAATGCCACATTACGTGATGGTCTATAAAAGAGAGTCCTTGATCTGATATGATGCCATCCATGCACAGCTCTTTACTATACCTGGTCCTCCTGAATAATTGGCTTCCTTTGGGCTGGTACAGCAAGTATCTGCTGAACACACCATCTGCTGTGTGCTCTTTGGTGCAAGCAACAGAATCAATGAATGTGCAATAGAAGGATTCAATAGTTCATCATCGTTTCAAAGGAAAGAAGATTCCATTGTGCATACCTATCCTACAATAGTAGTCTTAATTACTGAGATTGTATAACCTAATCATCAGTAGCATGGTCTTAACACTGTTTTTTTATTTATGCCGTCTTAACACTGTTGGATCTGTTTGGAACGCAAGAATTTCATAGAGCCAATCAATACAACTTGTCTCCAAACAAGTTACCGTCGAATTCGGTGTTCCAAGCAAGGCCTCAATGTTCACCAAGATGCCCCCTTTGCTGCTGGAATTAATCAATAAAACACGAAGTGACACCACAGACCTCTGATCAGCAATCAACAAACTGTAAAAACTCTTTGCCGACACCTTTCGTGTCATAGAACTAGTAGATAATCAGACAAGAACAGTTCCCTGGCTAGTTAAATCTTGCAGGACAGCATGTCCCTGAAACAAGGCATTCTATATGAAAGCAGTAGCAAATTGAAAAGGAGGCCCTGTTTACTGCTGTCAGATCAAAGGGAAAAGATGCCAGGCAGCACAGAGCTGCGATTGCAAGCGAAGATCGCAACTGACAGCGGGGTGGGGGGGCTGGGGGCATGTGGCCGAGCATCATCAGAGGGTACAAGCATGTCCGTCCGCGGCAGACAGGATCATGGCCCTCCATTCCCGGCTTTGACTTTGATTGCCTTGTGTTGTTGGGCACATGCTCGTGCAAAGTTTCAAGACAAGCTTCTCCAAGTCACTAATGACAAGCCTCACCTATGTTCGAACTTGTTGCAAGAGAAAAAAAACAATTTGCTAAATTTTTTTAGAAAGATTCAGAGCTGTTGTTACATTGTGAGAAAATTCAACATGTTTCAGTTTGCTATTTGTTTTTTTTGGTTGGGTTCTACAAGGTGCGCGTGGAGCTTTCCCTGGCGGAGGGGAAGGACCGGGGCCCGGCGATCGTGGAGGCGGCGAGGAAGCAGGGCGTGTCGCTGCTCGTCGTCGGCCAGAAGAAGCGGTCCGTCACGTGGCGGCTGCTGTCGATGTGGATGGCCGGCGTCAAGGGCGCTGCCGGGGCGGCGGAGGTGCCAGCGCCGCCGACTACCGCGTGCAGCACGCGGCGTGCATGGCGCTGGCCGTCCGGCGGAAGAGCCGGCGAGGCGGCGGCTACCTCATCATCACCAGGCGGCAGAGGGATTTCTGGCTCCTGGCGTGAGGTCCTCTGGAGAACCTATTTAGGAGTTGCTTTCACTTCAGGTGTGACTAGCAGTAGGTGGTGTAGACAAGGGGTGGAAGGTGCTGAAGCTTATAGATAGGGGAATTAATAATGCAGTAGATTGGTCATGTTGTTTGGCTTAATGGCTTGGTTTTGCTTGGTGCTGGGCTGATTGATGGTTTGGATTTCGCAACAATGGATCAAAAGTTTATGGAATCAAGCAGCTTAGAAGCTGAGCAGCTACGAATATATAGGTACCTTCTTCATGAACAGATTGCTAATAAACAGCTCGAGAATGGCATTAAAGGAGTAGAACTTGCATGATACATGATGCATGAAACACAGACAATCTGCCATCTAACAGGACACTCCAAGTAAAATCTACATTGTTTAACTTACGAAAACATATTACATTACTGTCAGACTAAACTAACATCCCGCAGAAAAATATCAACAAATCAAACATGATTCTTGTAGACGCCTCACGAGAATGGTAAATAAAGAGGCAGGTGATTCAGTAGCAGCCCCAGCAAACCACGGTTGTGCCATGGACCATAAGCAAGGTAAGGAGTGGGAAAAAGATAAAGAACACAAACAACACGACAGCATGCATGGCCATAGCAGCAGCCAAACTGCGGCGCTCTTCTGGAGTTATATACAGGTAAACACCACATCGATCTAACCTCAGCGCTCAATTATACAAAACCTGAGAGGTGAACATCATGCTGGTCCAGGCCGGGATCTAGGAAGACGGGGCAGATTCTAGGAGACGGTACATCGTGATCTCTTGCTGCTTGAAGTACCTCCGATCTTCCTCATCCACAAGGACCAGATTCAGGTAGTATTTGACGCTGAATTTGTTGTTTATGTTGCGGTAAGTTGGGGTCAGCTCATAAGGCGTCAGGAACAGCCTCACTGGAATAGACTCACCTACAAAAACAATTTGATTAGCTATGCTGGATAACAACATCAACATCCTTGAAAAATGATATGGCCAAGCTTCGATAGGATGGGATTTGGCTTTATCCTGGTTCCATCCATGCGTAATTCAAGGATGGACCATGATTCATTCCACTCCCGGCTCACCAAATGGTTTTCCTACATGGGCAAAGCAGGTATACTACAACCGCATCTCACCAGATTCAGGCTTCGAACCATTGGCGGCGTTGGAAAATGACAGATCATGATGGTAAACATCTGAAGAAAAGGTCGTTACTTTATGCAGCATGGTCCTTTTGCCATGATGAGCATCCTTCCAGCTGGACCTAGTTCAAATGTAGACTGGACCAACTTCTATGATTCACAGCAAAAAGGCAAAAGCCATACAAGGGACTGCTGGTACTCCCTCTCCCTCTCTATCAGTGGCCACGGCAATTTAGGACTCCCATGAGCACAAGCAATTAACTCGAATGAACTGGGTTCTGTCAGTGTTTCATATGGGTTTGAAATTGCAAACAAATTAATTTCTTAATGTTTAGGCACATTATTGCTTTAAACTTTTGAGGTGTTGAAGCTACAGGTGACAGAGTGCAGCCATGAGATCAATGAATGGACATGAATGCTTTGCTTTACGACAACGAAGCAAGCACTCACTACACTGTAAAGTAGCAAATCATACCTCTGACAGGCGCACCATCCATCAGCTCAAACTTCGCAAGAGTCTCAGTTTCAACATATGTGTTAGAGCCTGACCCTGTTGACTCCCTACGCCGAATCTCCAGCTCCATATTTTTTATCTTTATTCTAACAAGAAGAAAGTATATCTTCCCAATAATCACATCATTGAGATGGTACCTGCAAAAAAAAACAAAATGCAAAATGTGAATAAAATGCAGGTTTCCATAGTGAGAAGCTTATCGGAACAGACAAACAGTTAGGCATATGCCTGTGATCTTACTTGCTTTTGCTGTACTCAAACTCAATATGTAAGCAATCCTCAATTCCAACTTCCATCTGAAAAGGAAAATTCAGTAACATGAATTTCATGATGAAATGTACAACCATATATGTTTTTAGAAAGATCATTCTTAGTTTAACAACATTAAATAGAAAAAGGCATGCAATTAAGTATAAGCTGAATAGAATGATAGGGAAATAAATTATTAACTTGCTCTTCAGGACATATCTTAAAAAAAGGTGTGAAGTAACTCTAATAAACTCCATCACATTGGGGCTGTTTATTATGTATATTTTGGGTGGAGTCAGCTTATTAATGAAAACCATCAATGCAACAAGCATTCTTTCTGCAAGAATATTAATTCTCATTAGAATTATGGCACAACCCTTGGAATGGACAGGCTCATTTGGAATATTACTATCTAAGAATGGAAGGGAGGGTCAGGACACTCCAGGGCTTTTGTTTGCACATCCAAACCTCTTCTCTTCACCTTCCTATCTAAACTTGAATTATGTCAGACCGGTGTTAGTTATATCGGATCAGTACCTAGGAGTTCAGGACCTGTTTTTTCCGCAAAAAAAAGGGACCTGGAGTGGCTAGTGAAAAATAGCTAATTTATCTCTTCCCTTGATTCCAAACTATCTTTTTTTTCTCAAACACCCTTGATTCCAAACTATCAAAACTGATATTTCAAGATTCAATATCTGGATCATGTCGAAGTAAAAGAAAAGTATCCATTCTTAAGAGATGGGGATAAAAGTGTCCATTAAGCCATGACCTATTCCATTTTATGAAAATCAAACTGACCAGATTTTTCAGTTTTCAGGCAAAAAAAAAAGAGAGAAGAAGATCAGGCTTCACATGTTTCTAGAACCTCCTGTAACAAGGCAAGCTAACATGAACTCTGAAGAGAAATTTGGTAACATTGCTAGGACAAAGACACCTAAAATGTCAATTTGAGAGACTGTACAAGTATAATATAACACAGTTAAGTTATATCCTGAGTTACTAAAGTATCTTATAAGCATCAATTTTTTAAAAAAATAAGCTTCCGTTAGTAAGAAATTAAGAACTCACCTTAATACTATTATTGATTGTAGGGACAGGAGAGTAGTTTCTTACCTGCCAGAAGAGTAGGAAAACGAATCATTTACTCTGAAAAAAAAAACTACGCAATCTGCTAGAACACATGAAAATTAATAAATCTATTGTCTTGAATGTGTTAGTTACTGTCAATGATGGCAAAATTGAATGGAACAAATATATTGCACAGTGATAAACATATAAAAAAATCTGGTGAAATTGTTCCAAAATACTATAAATAAAGTCTATGGTTCTAAAGCTTTCATGTAGGCAGTATAAATGTAATGGAGGTTATCAACTTACACAGAAATCCCGGTATTCCACAATATTCCCAACATAGTTTCTGCCAATAGTCACCTTCAAAATGTACCTGCAAGGGCATCAAGGGTACATTGTTCTTTACAGGCGCTTCACTATATAATTTTCTCCAGCATATGAATATTTTACTCTTATCATGAACTTGCAGGACATTTCAAACAAGTGAAATGATGTAAGAGGCGCTCAAGTGTACATGTTTTGGTTAACATTTGATTAACCATTGATTTTGCCTGAGCCAAAATGGAAATGCATGAGTTTAGGAAATATGATAGTTTACTCTCAAACTTAGTAGCCAAATAATGAGGGATTATACTTGTACTTTGCTATAGCCTAAAATCTTTCACAGGAAGATATATGTAATATAACAGTGAGCTGATCATGCACCCTTATTATACAGAGAGGCAGAAATAAATCAATAGAACTACAGAAATGATATCCTATGCCATGCCAGTAAAGACAGTTAAACATGTCTTAAACATCATATTTTATATGAAGCTTCCATGTATTCGAATTCACAAGTTAGTAAGAAGCAGATATCAGACATTGTGACACAGAAGGTTGCGGATTCGCAGTCCTGCTAGTAACCGGGCTTCCAGTGGGTTACTGGGAAAATAAATCTTGGCATTGAAATATTCAAATCTAAATTTAAATTTATAAACTGAATATAAGTGATCAACAGAATAATTGAAAGTACAATTAAATTCAACATTTCAAGTTGTGCGCGAAGATGAACCAATACGTGCACAACTTGAAATGTTGAATTTAATTGTAAAAGATTTTGCAAAAACTCGTTGGAAATGGAAATTTAGAACCATAATGGCAGTAAAAGATTTAAATATGAAAAACAAACTCAATAAGAATGCTGATCTAAATCAAACAAAACTTAATAAGAGTGCTGATCTAAATCATAGCATTTGCTTACCTCAGTCTGACATTTGTCCCATTGTAAGACTCATACGGCATTTCAACAGTCGAAAACTCAAACGGGTATGTCTTTCTTTCATAGATTTCACCAGGAACATCCAACTCACGCACTGCACATGTAAACAGTGCATTTCAAGTCATAATAGCTTCTCATGTAGTAGTAATAATAAATAATAATATGTCAGTGCAGAGAAAGCATAAGTTAATAACTTGACAAACTCACTACTAGCGGAACAACAAGTTCATGAGATCCTTTTGGCACATCTTAGTTACTAGCCCAGGATTCTAGTCTAGCCAGGTGATTTAGTTTTACATCAACAGTCTAACTAAAGGAAGAGATAAGGCAAACAATAAGGGGAACAGAAATCTGAGTTTATGAGTATAAAAATAGCCAAATATGGTGCAACACATCTCAATGTATTTAAAGGCATAGCAATTACAACAGTTGTGTATTTTTTTGTTTTAGTTTCAAAGCTTGTATTTATCATGCATTTCTGTTTCGTGTCTTATTGGTTTTGCTTGGTCTGTTTACTGACTGAGACTTACTCCAAGATGTTATTGTGAGGCCTAGTAAATGTTAATACCAGACTCAGTGGTTTTCATTCGGTTTTCATGTCGTGTTCATAAACCTTGATCTATAAAGCTTTCATAAAGCTTCACTTTGCTTTATTCGTTTTGTTAACAAATCACAGGTTTAACCATTTGAGTAACGTACAGAGAAACTAAGAATGACAGCAAGAGGATTTAGCAGGGATAATAATTATTAACTTTTTCTTTCTCAAACGCACAGGAGGACTGCATATCATTATATTAATAATAACTAACTAGCCTATGTTCTCAGATTTCTAACATGAAAGAAATAAACAAAGATCACAAGTCCAGACATTGCACAAATCCACTATAAGACGTACTGGCATATCATGCACCAGAAACTCACCTAATGAAGTGAAGTCATAGAAGTTCCCTCGGTCAAAATACAGCTCTGTAAAAGAAATGGTCCCCCATTGCAAACATCAGGATCTTGGAGGACCAACAGTAGAAACAGTAGACGGGATGTATTTCCGTATTTTGACAGTAGAAAAATTACTCCATAAATGCACAAACATTCAGTACTTTTATCCACGACAGAAGCCATATTCATGCAGAGCATGAAGTTGGCATGTAATGCGAAATATGTCCAGCAAAATTGAAGACTGTAATGGATCATGTAAACAAAACTGTCTGCAGCAGCAATTTCAGCAAAAATAAATATAAGAGCAACCAGTAGATGCAGAAAAAAGAGAGGAAATAATCAGAACAACAGCCATCTTAGAGCAACATAGTAACATGAATATGCAATGCAGTTTCTCTCAAGAATCATCAGAACGAACAATCGAACATCTTAATAGCATAACAAAATGGAATAAATCCATAACAAGAAATTGGTTGTTCATGAAGACATTAAGCAAAGATAACTAGCCTGTGAAGTCACATAACCTAAGCAGCATGTGTGGAACTGAATAAAAGTGACTATGGCATCTCTAGATGTTGCCTCATAATTAACGTGCTACTGACAGAACAAGAAGTAGCTGAGGGTAAGATAGCATACCTATTTGGCCCAGCAACTCGATCTTAACACCCATGTGTTCAATCCTTTTACCTGGGACTGGTGCTATCGATACCTGAAAGCCATTTCACCTGAACTGAATACTAGGCTCGACCCAAGCAAGGTAGATAAGAACAAGGAAACAAGGAAATCATACTTCTCCAGATATTGTTTCCAGGCTCTGGAAAACAGGGACCATTGTTGTCTTCCCATTGTCCTTCTTAACTGAAACCTGTGAAACGACAACAGCAGAAACCAACAGTTTGTAAGCTATAAGCAGAACTCCTGTGTAAAAGTAAAACCCAACTGGCAGAAACATGAGGATATAAGCACTGTACCTGCTTCCTGGTCCTCGCATCAGAGAATGTAATTGAGATGTCACATGGTGGCTTGAATGCTCCAATGATGTAATTCTGAATGCACATATACCCACAGAATTCTATTACTATGGTAGATCGCGAAAAATCATATCAAATACGTCCACGCCGGAAATGATTAAGAGCTAGAATCTCTATATGCGGGGCATTGTTCATAAAAATAATGTATGGTCATAAAATCAACCGAATATATGATCAATGCTAGGAGAACAATCAAATTAGCATGTATGTTGTCTCGGTCAGAATTCAAGTATCAGGCATGTGAATGCGGACCCAACTTTCCCAAGCTGCAACGGAATTCGTTTCGGCTGCAATTCAGACACCCGGCCCCAACAACCCAACCTGAGAAAACAAAACAGACTGACAATCCGCCAGTACTGAGTCAGCACGAGAGAAAATAGACCAGGACCCCTTGTGCCCAAGCTGTACCAGGATGACACATAGCACCAATTTCAACTATAATTAAATTTAGCAAACAAAAAGGAGCTTCAGCCTACAGTCGAGCACAGGCAGCATCCCGATTCACCTAAGCCAGCGGCGGCTGCTGAAATAGGAGCACCAAGCACCCCGATTCCAGCAGCCCGCGCCGCGAGACCAGCCTGCAATCTCGCGCGGCGGCCGCGCCAACAGCTATCCAGAAGGTTCGAGGCCCGGTAACTAAACCCCCACGGCCCGTACCCATCCGAGGAGGGACGTGTGCAGTTCCGATCGCCCCGCCAAACCGCCCCGGGAGCCAGATTCGGTCGGCTCCGCAGGTCGCTGCTCCGAGGGGGTGGAAGTGGTTGGCTAGGGGGAGGAGGAGGAGGAGGAGAGAGGGGTAGGGGGTTGTTGCTAACCATGGCGGCGACGGCGATACGGCGGCCGGAGAGGGGAGGCGGCGGCGGCGCTGACCGGGGGACTCGCCGCGTCGGGGGGATCGAGATCGGATGCGGCGGAGACGGAAGATATCGCGCGCAGGCTCACTGAGGCCTGGGGGAAGGTGGGCCCCTCTCTCTCTGGTTCCTCGCTCTCCGTAAGCATGAGGCTGACTGCTGGGCCCGGCTTTCTACACCGCTGTCTGAGCTGGACGGGACTGCTGCTGCTGACGTGGACTTCGCACGGTCAATAGTCCCTCCACACTGTATGCCTTGAGTGGTGCCCAAACAGGTGAGAGAGTTTTAGCGCTGCTCCACACACTGCAACAAGCGAAGCCAACTACAAGTGATGCCAAAAAAGATGGAGCGAGGCAACTAGGTGCACCGATGCCAGATTATTAAACAACAATTATTTATCCTCGAAGTACAGCTCTACGTCATGAGCCTCGCGGCAGTCACAACAGTTTGAGGCTATATTTTACTTTGTTGTGGGCCCATGTTTTAAGATAGGAGTGATGCCATGATTCTCTCCACACTGCAGCCTTGACTACTGGATGCTTGTTTTTGTTGTGTGGGGCCCAATCTTTTTGGCTTCACTAGCACATTGTGGCCGGCCTTAGTCCGGTCTCAATAGAGTTTTGATGGAGAGTTTTATGATATTAAATACTATTAATTTTGCTAGTATGATAATAAGAGAGAAGAAGTGAGTTTTATAGAATGTGAGTGAAGTTTGATCACCTATCTAGTACAAACCTATATGGTACAGTCTGGCCTTACGAGGCTATCTGCACCAGATGCTCTACACCCTCCGCTACTCTATCCTCCAGGTTGGTTTTACCGTAAAAATATCTGCACCGGGGTACGCTAACAGGAGCGCTATCTTCTCGTATTGGCGTCCACACACCAAATCGAGCGGAGGCAGAGGAGAGCGCTAAGCACCGACGTGGCGCCCCTGCTTGCCTCGCCACCCGGCCGCGCCGTCGTCCTTCGCGTGCGCCGTCCTCCATCGCTGCGCCGCTCGAGCCCACTACTCGGGGCTGGAGCTCGCCCGCCGCCACGCCGCTCGAGCCCGCCGCTCGGGGCTGGAGCTCGCCTGCCGCTTGAGCCCGCCGTACGCTCCCGCCGTCTGCCACACGAGCGAACCGGCAGGCGGCCGAGGCCGAGGAGCAGGGGAGGGCGCGTGCGGGGCCCCCGCTCCGCCCCGAGACCCGCTCCTCCTCCGCTGCTGGCTCGCGGTGGGCTGGATCTGTAAGAACAAACACGTCTTAACACTCAATCTTAACAAGATCTAACACCTAAAATATGAGCACAACCTATAGAATAAAACTGAATAATAAAGAAGAGTTTTAGATCTAGACCGCCAGTCATCGTAGGGGCCGCTGAGGATGACATCTCGGCGGTGGGTTTTGTTGGGGACGAAAACAGATCCGCCGTAGTCGTTCCCGTAGATGTTCCCGACGTAGACGTAGCAGTCGATCTCACCGGGTACCATCTTTCTTCCGGCCTATACCAGCATTGTCCGGTGTTGGACGGCAAGCGGAGGCGGTGTGGCCTTCAGGTGGCTCCAGCGCCGCCGTGGATCGGGACGGCTGTAGTGGGCGGCTAGGGTTTTGAGTCTGATTAGGTTAATCACAAAAACGACGGGTCCTACTATTTATTATGGCGCTGAGCGACCTGGGGCCACAACCACGAGTTGGGCTTGGGCCTCCGATCAAGGCGCGTAACGGGCTTATTTCTTTTGGGCCTTTCTGACCACCCAAAAGTTCCGACATTCTGCCCTTTGGTCTAAAGGTCTAAAAACTAACGCCAATCTTAGAGTGGAGTTACGTAAAGAAATAATGTATCACAACAGTGTATAATCCTATTGTGATATAATTATCCACAATGCATTAAACCACTTATCATAATGGGAGGTGGTTGTCTTATGACCCTTTTAAGTCCAAGATCACAGGCTATCCAATAGTCCCATGCCGGCAATTAGCTCACAAAATTGATTGGGAGGTAAGCCTTTTGTTAATGGATCCGCGAGCATTTCCTTAGTACTTATATGCTCTAATTCAACGGTACGATCTTGGACTCTATCTTTCACAACATAAAACTTAATGTCAATGTGCTTGGCACCACCACTTGACTTGTTGTTACTAGCATAGAAAACTGCGGCTTTATTATCGCAGTATAACTTTAGTGGTTTGCTTATGCTGTCTACCACTCTTAATCCGGGTATAAATCCTTTGAGCCACACAGCTTGCCCTACGGCCTCATAACATGCCACAAACTCAGCCTGCATGGTTGATGCTGCAGTAAGTGATTGTTTGGAGCTTTTCCATGATATTGCTCCATTCGCAAGTGTGAAGACATAACCTGATGTCGACCTTTTAGTGTCAACACAGCCTGCGAAGTCGGCGTCTGAATAGCCAACTACTTCTAAATTCTCAGTTTTCTTATATGTGAGCATGTGATGCTTAGTGCCCTGCAAATAACGCAAGATCTTCTTGACCGCTTTCCAGTGATCCATTCCTGGGTTAGACTGATATCTACCAAGCATCCCGGTAATAAAAGCTAAGTCAGGGCGTGTACACACTTGTGCGTACATAATGCTTCCAACAGCTGAAGCATATGGAATCGAACTCATTTGATCAATTTCTAACTGATTCCTGGGACTTTGAAACTGCCCAAACTTATCGCCCTTAACCACTGGAGCAGCTGTGCCTGAACATTGATGCATATTATATCTTTTAAGAACCTTCTCTATATAAGCCTTTTGAGAGAGTCCTAATGCACCCTTGGATCTGTCTCGATGTATCTCAATGCCCAGTATATAAGAGGCATCACCGAGATCCTTCATATCAAAATTCGATGAGAGAAAAACTTTTGTCTCATGCAGCAAGTTCTTATCGCTGCTTGCTAATAGGATGTCATCCACGTATAAAACTAGGATGATGAAAGAGCTCCCCTTGATCTTAATATATATACAATTATCCACTATATTTTCAACGAAGCCCAGTTTCTTAATTACTTCATCAAACTTTAGGTACCATTGTCTGGACGCCTGTTTCAACCCATAAATGGATTTCTTTAGTCTGCATCCCAACTGTTCTTTGCCTTCCACAACGAAACCTTCTGGTTGCGCCATGTATACATTCTCATGCAAATCACCATTTAAGAATGCAGTCTTAACGTCCATCTGATGCAACTCGAGATCGAAATGAGCTACCAGAGCCATAACAATTCTGAACGAGTCTTTCTTCGAGACGGGCGAGAAGGTCTCAGTATAATCAATTCCCTTTCGCTGTGTGAAGCCCTTAGCCACAAGCCTTGCTTTGAAACGTTCAATCTTCCCTTTGGAATCATACTTAGTTTTGTAGACCCATTTACAGCCCACCTTCTTAGCTCCATCAGGAATCTCTACTAAGTCCCATACCTTATTTATACTCATAGATTTCAGCTCTTCTTTAGCCTCAATCCACTTGTGCGAGTGCTCACTATTCATAGCCTCCTTGAACGAGTTTGGATCATCAACCTTCCCCATGTCATGTGCTTCTTCACTCATGTACACATAATCGTTGGAGATAGTAGTTTTTCTCTCTCGTGTTGATCTTCTCAGAGGTTGTGGCTGCTCCACTGGAACAGGCTCAGCAATAGCTTCTTGCTGTACCTCTGATGTCCCAGCGGCGGTCTGATCCTGTACTTCCTCAATAGGTTCTGCCACAGTTTCATTTTGATGCTCATCAGCCACATTCTCATGCTCACTTATGACAGGCGCTTGTTCCACATTCACTTCTGGGAAATCAACTGTCTGAGCTGGTGGTGTATTCTGAAAATTAGGCAAAATAGGTATGCAATAATCACGAGTCAGCGGTGTAGTATCATAAGTCCGCATTTCCTCGAGATCGATTTGCCTAGTCTCAGTGCATCCATTTTCCTCTAAGAATACTGCATGTCTCGTCTCAACAAACTTAGTGGTACCCTTAGGACAATAAAATCGATATCCCTTTGATCTGTCTGGGTATCCAATGAAATAGCAGCTCTCTGTCTCAGGATCTAATTTTCCAAGGGACGGATTAAATAATTTCGCTTCAGCCGCACAACCCCAGACATGAAAATAATTAATGCTGGGTTTTCTACCAGTCCAAAGCTCATAAGGCGTCTTAGAGACTGACTTACTAGGAACACGATTATTTATATGCGCGGCTGTTTTCAGCGCTTCCATCCATAAACTCACTGGCAGTGTGGAGTTGCTTAGCATACTGCGCACCATATCCATTAGAGTGCGATTTCTTCTTTCTGCCACACCATTTTGCTGAGGTTCACCAGGAGTTGAGTACTGTGCTACTATTCCATTTTCTTGAAGGAATCTAGCAAAAGGACCTGGGATTTGTCCATATGTGGTATGTCTCCCATAATATTCACCACCTCTATCTGACCGTACCACTTTAATCTTTAACTGATGCTGATTTTCTACTTCAGCTTTAAAGATTTTGAACTTATCAAGTGCCTCGGATTTCTCTCTTATGGGGTAAATATATCCATAACGGGAGTAATTATCAGTGAATGTTATAAAATAACTAAAACCATCCACTGACTTAACATTAAATGGGCCGCAGATGTCAGTGTGAATTAATTCTAATATTCTTGAACTGTGCTTAGCTCCATCCTTCTTAATTTGTTTTGTAAATTTTCCCTTAATACAATCAACGCATTGGTCTAAGTCAGAGAAGTCTAATCTTGGGAGTATCTCTTCTCTAATGAGACGCTCCATTCTCCCCTTCGAAATGTGGCCTAAACGGGAATGCCACAATTTCGATGAAGTCTCATTACCTCTCTTGCGTTTGTGACTAACTTCGCTTACATTCATCACAGAGATATTAGTATGGGACAGTAAGTAAAGATCATTGTGTAAAGGTGCTCGATAAATAATGTCACCATTCAAACTTATTACACATTTGCTGTCACCAAAAGTGCATGAATAACCATCTAAATCTAATTTAGAAACAGAAATCAAGTTTCTCTCAATGGACGGAACATAAAGGACATCAGCTAAGTAAAGAATAAAGCCGCCACTAAGTTCTAATTGAAGAGCTCCAATGGCCTCCACGTCGGCTTCAACGCCATTTGCGACTCTTAACCTTCGAGTCCCCTTTCTTATAGTCCGCATGCCAGAAAATCCCTGTGAGAAATTTGTGACATGAATGGTGGCACCAGAATCAATCCACCAAGTACTTAATGGGAAATATGCATAAAAGGACTCATCGACTATAGAAATGATGTCGTTATTACCTTTTCTGTCACACCACGCCTTAAACTTGGGGCAGTCTTTCCTCTCATGGCCCTCATTGTCGCAGTGGTAGCAGATAAGCTTCTTAGGAGCAGATGGATCATTCTGCTGAGGAGCTTCACAAGGTTTCTTACCCTTCTTTGGCTTATTTGGGCGGGATGCCCTCTTATTTCCTCCCCTGTGTCCCTCATGTCTTACGACGTTGGCAAAGTCGGGGTTCTGAGAGCGCAGTCGTTCTTCCTCTTGAGCACATTTAGACACAAGCGTGGTGATGTCCCACTTCTGATCGCTTGCATTATAGTTTATCTTAAATGGCTCAAAGACTGATGGAAGTGACATCATGACGTGGTGAAGCAGCGCTGCATCATTAAGGGGACAGTCGAGGTCTCGAAGCTTATCCCTCATGTTGACCATGCCCATAATGTGCTCTCTTACACTGCCTTGCCCATTATACTTAGCCTTCACAAGCTGAGATAAGAGAGTGCTAGCATTGGCCTTGTCAGACCCCTTAAAGTAGCTCTCAATCTTATTCATGAAGTCCTTAGCATTCTTAGGCTCTTTGTCAAGAGCTCCCCTGATGGAAGGGTTAATGGTCATGTTCATAAGACTTAAGGCCACTCTGTCAGAATGCTCCCAGCGCTCTTTTTCTTTCTCATAAGCAGCAGTGCGTGCAACAAGGGTAGTATCCTCAGTCCCTTGTGACACTGGTGTAACAGGAGCGGGCAGCCTCAGGGAATGATCCTTATCCATCGTCAGCAGAATGAAACCAATCTCAGTTTTCCACTTGATGAAGTTATCCCCTCCCAACTGAGAAACACCATTGATATATGTCATGATGCTGGAGGGGGTTGCTTCTATTCATAAAAATAAAGTTTAATCAGTAACGATAATCAAAATAATAAATTTAATCAGCGTTGGCCAGATTAAAATATTGAATAAACAATTTGCATCACCGTTGGGAAGAAGCAAATAAACTTAGTATCTTATGAATTAATTTTGCATCACCGTTGGGCAGAAGCAAAATAATATTAAATTAAACTAAGCATCTTGAAAGCAAATAATTAAATCAACGTCGATCAGAAATTAATTAAATGCTCAAAATAGACTAAGCAATTCTGAATAAAATTCACGTTGGTTTCATTTACTCAGAATAGCAACTCATAATTTTCTAGTAATTTTCAGCGTAATAATCCTCAATTTAAAATTTCTTAATACTTAATAGGGAAATATGCTGAAAATAAACTCAGAAAATAAATAAAACCAAATAAAACTGAATTTAAAGGGGGCCTTAAACTTATTTGGGCCAAGAATCCGAAAACCAACGGCTGGGCCGCCATTTCGGCCCAGCCGTGCGCGCCACTCCCCCCACCCGCGTGGGCCCGCGGCCCAGCCGCGTGCGCGGTTCTCTCCCCGGTCTGGCCCACGGCCCAGTAGCGGCGCCAGCCCAACCCCCTCCCTCGCGGCTCAATCTCGACCGTTCATCTCAATTGCCCTAGATCCGACGGTCGGGAGTGGATATCGGAGGTATAAAAGGATAGGCCTCTCCCTCAAACCCTAACCCTAACTCATTTCTCCTCCTCTTTTCTTCCACCCGCCGGCGGCCGGTCCATTTCTTGTGCTCCGCGGGCCCACCGGCGCTCGCTGCGGACCGCCGCACCGCGCGCCTCATGGCGCCGCCGCCGCCTTGGGCCGCGCCGTCGCCCCTCAGGGCGCCGCTGCGCCTCGGGCCGGCCGCGCCTCGGGCCGCCGCGCGCCGCTCTGGCCCACGCCGCCCTGCTGCTCATGGCGCCGCCGCCGCGTAGGGCACCGCCGCCGCGGGGGTGCACGACGCTGCCTCCAGTGGCGGCCGTGGGTGGCTGCCCCACCTTAGGCCGCTGTGCCTCGCTCATGGCGCCGCTGCCACGCTTATGGCGGAGCGCCGTCTTGGCGGGCCGCGGCGGTGTGCCGTCTCCGGCGCCTTCACGGCGGCCATGGAGGCGGCCCGCTTCCGCGGTCCGCCATGGCCGCGCCTAATTTTTTTTCCTCTGTCTTATGCCGCGAGTGCTACATGCCCCGCGCAATCTTATGCGAAGATCGCCATGCGAGTGCCCGAGAAGTACGTTTAAATCTAGCGGAAAATCGAGCACCGCTGTGGGATTTCTATACTTATTCCGAGGTTTTGGAGGGATTTTCGGGTGGGATTTCTTTCGATCTAATGCTTCCTTATACGTTCTTATGCTTTCTATCTCTCGGATCTGACTTTATTCATGCGAAAGTAAACTCAGGACTAACAGATCTAAACTGAACGTGAATAAAACCGAGAACTAAACGTGAAACATCCAACCAAGATCTAAAACTGACTAGATCTATAGGTTCTTAAGGCTTACAGTTAGGTGCTTAGGCGAAAGATACCAAATGTAAGAACAAACACGTCTTAAAACTCAATCTTTACAGGATCTAACACCTAAAATATGAGCACAACCTATAGAATAAAACTGAATAACAAAGAAGGGTTTTAGATCTAGACCGCCAGTCATCGTAGGGGCCGCTGAGGACGACATCTCGGCGGTGGGTTTTGTTGGGGACGAAAATAGATCCGCCGTAGTCGTTCCCGTAGATGTTCCCGACGTAGACGTAGCAGTCGATCTCGCCGGGTACCGTCTTCCTTCCGGCCTATACCGGCAGTGTCCGGTGTTGGACGGCAAGCGGAGGCGGTGGCCTTCAGGTGGCTCCAGCGCCGCCGTGGATCGGGACGGCTGTAGTGGGCGGCTAGGGTTTTGAGTCTGATTAGGTTAATCACAAAAATACCGGGTCCCACTATTTATTATGGCGCTGAGCGAACTGGGGCCACAACCACGAGTTGAGCTTGGGCCTCCGATCAAGGCGCGTAACGGGCTTATTTCTTTTGGGCCTTTCTAACCACCCAAAAGTTCCAACAGGATCGAGCCGCCGCCGCGCCGGATCCGTCCGGCCCCCGTGCCCGCAGCTCCGCCCAGCACCTCGTGCTCGCAGCTCTGCCCGGCCCCTGTGCCCGCAGATCCGCCCGCCCCGAGACCCGCTCCTCCTCTGCCGCCGGAGCTCGCGGGGCCATGCTCGCCGCGAGGGAGGGAGGGAGGCCGGCGGAGGGAGGCAGGGAGGAAGCAGGGGAGGCGTGGGGGAGAAAGGGAGGAAGAGATAGAGAGAGTGGGAGGGAGGGGAGTGGGTGGGGGGTAAAAAAGATAAGAAAAATATGATGCGTGGGTCCTATGGCTGGTAGTTGGTATAGGCTGGTAGTTGGTATAGAGAAGAGATATAAAGGATGAATGGGTGCGGAAGAATTACATATAGAGAAGAGGATTTCGATGACTAGGATGTAATATTCTCTTTAGAGGATAAATTTAGAGTATGATGAGTACGGACAACCTGAATCAGCTCGTACAATTAATACAACATCTTCTGTTCCATTTCGTTCATTCATGGCCTCGTGAGTTAATCACCTCCAAAAGAGAATATAGGAGGACTGAAATGTAATAGGATTGCAATACTATTCCTCCAATCCACTCCAATCATCTTTAATCTCTACCGAACTGAACAAGCTCTTGACACATGGTTTTTCATATTCTTAGATAAGTTTGACGAGCACTCCAAGAGTCTCTCTAAACTTCACTTTCTAAATCATCATTTAAAATGTTATTTGCATAAAAATTATTTTCTATATCTTCCATTTTCCAACAGTTTTTCTATATCTTGTGTGCACTCTGAAAAGTTATTCTCTTTTTTATATTTGGCTAGCGAGAAATCCGGAATAGAGAGTGACTATGTTTGAATAACCAAATAGAGAAGCTGTTGTAAGGTACCTTTTTAATAAAAACTCTAAAAATAGCAATTAAGAAAAATTCAAAGAGTCTTGAAGTTGCTCTAAACACCTATTTGGTTATAGATAAAGATTTGAATGAGGTTTTTATTGTTCCAGCAAACATGATCCTATATGCACCAAGGACAGTTTAGAAAGTATGAGAAGATTTCTTTGGAGCTTGCGAAAGTACGAGGAACTGATTAAGATGGGATCCAAATTGTGCGGTACCATAAACAAATATCAATTGGTTGGATTAGAACATCAAATGCATGGCGCCATCAAACCACTCTTATTTAGCTCAACAAACAACATTGGCGTGTTGCATTGTGACAGCAACATGTGCCGCGCAATATCCATCGCAGCACTCAAGTACTCAACTACCCTCCGCAACTCCACCATTGTTCGAAAATTCCATATTTGATACTGTTAAAATTATAAATTTCTTATTTAAAATTAAATTTTTTTTAACTTCCTCATTTGACACTGAGTTGAACTTTGGTTACCTATTTGACACTTACATCCATTCCGCCAGTTAACATATCGACTCAAACCTCTCTCTTTTCTAGACTAAGAAAACTACCAAACCATCTTCAAAATTTATGAAATTTTATATAGAGATATAATAAATGTAGATGAACCTATTTTGCATAAAAACACATATGTAGTATTTAAAATATTAAAATAAAAATTCATCAAAATATGTTACTTTTGAAAATTACCTGAATTTTCAGGTCACAAAAATGCTTTCCAACAATTATAAAAAATACATAATATTCCTACAGTCGGATGAAAAATTTGCAAAATTGCTTTCAATGATAAATTAGAAAGAAATTTTGAATTTTTTAACCAAAATAATTATTAAAGTTGTTTGAAAAATCAAAATTTTGAAATAACTTCAAGATTCGCTTAGTAACTTATGATTAAAGATAATTTTATAAATTATTCATGGCATGATAGGATTATTAGGTATATTTTTACAATTGTTGAAAAGTAATGTTGTACCCTAAAAATTTAGATAAGCTTCGCGAGTAGCCTATTCTGGTGAATTTTTAATTTTAAGGTTTTAAATCCTACATACGTGTCTTTCTACAAAATGGATTCATCTCCATTTGTTATATTCATACAAAACTTTCTTGAATTTGGAAGTGATTTGATAGTGGGTTTAGATTAGAGAGAGAGAGAGAGAGAGAGGAGAATCCACATGTTGAGGTTCGTGTGAGTTAACCAATTGAATGTACAGAAAAGTTAAATAGCGAACCAAAGTTTAACTCAGTGTCATATACGGAAGTTGAAAATTTTCAGTGTTAAATAAAAAATTATCAACTTTACAACTTTACTAGTGTTTAGACTTGATCATCCGTCGGGTCAGATCGGGTTCGGGTCGGGTTAGATTCGGCCCGTACCCGACCTGATCCGACCATCGAGCCAGATTTTTCGGCCCGAGCCCGATCCGACACACGGTCAGGCCGGGTTGGTTTCGGGTTGGGTAAAATCTAATTTTTCATGTGTAATTTTTGGATCGGATTGGGTCCGTTTTTCTTAAGATTTTGGGTCAAAAAAATTCAGCCGTACCCAGCCTGACTTTTATGGTATATTGAAAATTTTGACCCGAGCCCGGTCCATACATTGATCAGGTCGGATTTTTTTTTTACGGAACGGGTCAGGTTTGTCGGGTAGGGCGACTCATGCTCTACCGGTGTTACATTGGAAATTTTGGGCATGTTTGGTTTGGTTCGCTGCCCAAGTCAACCTGGCTCGCATGCAACATCCAGGCTGAACGGGGACAGGTTGTATGCATGCAGCGTCTTGTTGTTTGCTTGCATGTATCTGCACAAACAGGATCGATGCAGCTTGTGTTTGGCTGCCTGGAATCTTGCATGCGCCATCACCTTCTGCATGCACCCTCGCGTCCCGCGCGAGACAGAGGGGAGAGGCTAATTTACGGTCGACCTGTAGCGAGAGGCTCCTACACCATTTTGTTTTCCAATAAAAATTTTTGAAAAAAAATTGGAAGAGAACAGAAAAATTTTGATGGGAGAGAAAGTTTTAAGGAAAAAAATTCGAAAAAGTTTTGAAGGAAATTTTTTTTGCATCCTAAACAAAATAAATTTTTGGAGAAAACAATTTGCATCCAAAAACACAAAAAAAGGAAAAGGAGAAAAAAAGTCGCCTACCTGGGGAGCTCGCCGCCGCCGCCAACCCGCCACGCCCTGCACGCCGCGCCGCGCTCCCTTCCCCAGCGCCGACGCCGGCCCGCGGCGCCGCCTCCGCCCAGCCGCGCCGCTGCCACCGCGAGCTTGGCCCGGGGGTGGTCGCCGCCGCTCGCCCCCGGCGGCGAGGCACCTTCCCGGCGGCGAATCGAGCAGCAGGAAGAAGAGAAGAGGAAAGAGAAGGAGGAAGAAACGGAGAAGTGAAAGGAAAGAGAAGGAGGTATGTCTGGTGGGGCCCGTCATGTGGAAGGTAAGTGGATAGATCGACCGTGAGATGGTGAAGTTACGGTTGATAGTAAAATTAGCATTGGGGAGACAGAGCCTGGCTCGCCAGCGCCTTTTGCATGCCGAGATCTATGCCCGAACCAAATGGCTCCGTCCTGTTTCCGGTTTGCAAAACAAGGTTCATGGTTCCTGTTTTTTGTATGCTTCGTGGAATCCGAGTCGAGCAGCGTTCCAACTTTCTACTCGGAGATCAACGTATCGACGTCCTGGTATTGGAACGGCGCGGCGGCCATGCATGAAAGGGATCATAATAGCAGCATCTAGCTACGCATTTGGAATCGGAGTTGGGAAGGCAGAGCGCCATGGGTGACATCCACGGCATCCCCGACGACGTCCTCGAGCTCATCCTCCTGCGCCTCCCCTCCCCCGCCCACATGATCCGCGCGGCGGCGGCGTGCAGGCGGTGGCACGGCGTCGTCGCCGGCGCCCGCTTCCTCCGCCGCTTCGCCTCGCGCGACGGCGGGCGCCACCTCGTCGCCGGCTCCTACCGCAACGGCAGTCGCCGCTTCCCGAGCTGCCCCCCCGAGCGCGTGCGCCCGGCCTTCGTCCCCGCCGCCGCCAGGACGACCTCGCCCCTTCCCGCCGCCCGCTTCTCCCTCAACTTCCTCTGGCGCGCGCCCGGCAGTGAAGAGTTCGTGGACCCGTGGTTCTGGAGGATCCGGGACAGCCGCGGCGGCCTCCTCCTCTTTGCCTTCGAGGAGCGCGAGGACTGCTGCCCTCGTTGGAAGATGCACACGGTCGTCTGCGAGCCCCTCACCCGGCGCTACAGGGTGTTCCCTCCCATGGTGCGCTCCGCCCGCTACCACCTCCACTCCGGGCCCTTCCTCCTCGACGGCGTCGGCTTGTCGAGCTTCCGGGTGATGTGCGTGGTCTGCGACCGCCGCGGCCGCTACCGCGGCTCCACGTTCACCACGCTGCGGCGGCGCGTGGCGCGGGCACAGCATGGGCTGGGAGGGGACGAGGGACTTCATGGGCCGCACCAGGGCGTCACTGTTCTGGCACGCCGGCGGGGGCTCGGTGGAGGCTCTGGACCGGACCACGGGCGAGGTCTCGCGCTCCGAGCTGCCACGCGCGGGAGGCCTGGACGAGCGCGCGGCGGCGCTGAAGGTCACCGCCGGCGGGGACGGCGAGGCGCGCGTCCTCCTTGCCGCAGCGGCTGGCGTTGTTCTGAAGGTCTTCGCTCTGCCCCCAAGCGGCGGCGGCGGCGGTGGCGAGTGGGCGCTCGAGAAGACGATAGAGCTGGCGGCGGTGGCGCGCGGGCTGCCGGGGTACCACCCGTCGTACTTCTCCGCCGGCGAGCCGGCGCAGTGGATGATCAAAGTGACGGACACGGGGCTGGTCGCGGTGTGGCGGGCGGGGGAGCGGTGGGCGTGTCGCTTGGACATCGACACCGCCGAGGCGGAGGTCGTGCCCGAGGAGGACGGCCGGGACGTGGCGTTCCCGTGCGAGCTGCCATGGCCGCCGGTCTTGCGTCATCTTGCCGCCGGTGTCTGAATTTTTCTGTCTCGGCTTGCAGGAGCATTTGTACTTGTCATGCACTCTCAAGTCTCAACTCTCATGTCCTTAGGTAATGTCATGTTTCGATGCTCAGGCAGGCTTGATTTCGCTTAAATGTTGTATTGGAATATTTGTCTCGATGTTAATTCTATTTTATTTCCGGATATATATACTCAGTGGCGGACCCAGGCAGCAAATTCCCAAGCACACAGGGTCTTCCACTGGGCTGGAATGCGAAACGTCAGGGTCTTCCACTGGGTTGGAATCCAAGGAGCCCGGGCTGGGGGCCAGGCTCGCCAGGCCTTGGGCCCACCCCTGTATATACTTATATGTCTATGTACATAAGGTCTATGCCAATGGCTGTGTCATGCTTGGACCACCACCATCTCAGCCCATCGAGCGGCACGAGTATGGCCCGTTTAATTTCTTGACTAGGCCCAATACCTCGTATATAAGTCTTCCTGACAATTCGTCCAAACCCTAATTCATTCTCTCCCTCTTCCCGGCTGCCGCCAGACTCTCACGTAGAGGTGGTAAAGAGCTTTAATTTTCAACCTACATAATCTAAGAGTCGGACTCTAATTTTATATAATTTTAAGCTAAAAATATTAAGGGCCAAGTTAGATTATGAAGAAGATATTAGAGCTATGGACCGCCATTACCACCCCTACTCTTACCTGCCTCCCCCGATTCACCGCATCGCCCGCGCCAGTCTGGTGCCCCCCCTCCCCTTCTTGCCGCCGACCGTGTGTTCATCGTGTTGGCAGGACATGGCATGACTCGATGCACCTAGTGCTGTGCCTGTCCGTGTTGTGCCGTGCTAGTGCCATGCCAGACCAGACCGGGCAGCCCATATCTTGTGTTGCCAAAGACGGCGTCCAGATTTTGAGCTGACCTTCCGGCTATGAACTCGATGCGCTTGGTTTCGAGCCCTGGGTAGTTAGTTGTGCTGCTCCGCTAGAGCTATTGTCGATGCTCGCAGATCTCCTTAAGCCTGTCGAGCCAGTAAGTACCTGTCAGCAGCTAGCAGCCACGGGCGAACGAGACTGGGCTTCCTGATCTGCAAACTTTGAAGCCCAATCCGGGAATCTGGAAGATTATTAAGAGCTACTCTATGTGCATGGAAATGGAATTCCTTCCGATTAACGTTCGTCAGAGTTCAGGCATATATAAAACCGCCCGACCGAATATGATCGATCAATGCTAGGAAGAACAAGTAGATCAGTTAGCACGTATGCCATCCCTGTCAGAGTTCAGGCATGAGCGAGACATGTGAATTCGAACCAAGATCTTCCAAGCTGCATGCAACAGAATTCGTTTCGGCTGCAACTCAGAGTCTCAGACAGACACCCGGCCTAAACAGCCAAACCTGGCTGAGAAAACAAACACACCCACAATCCGCCGCTATAGAGTCGGCTCCAGTGGAACACATATTTTGTTCAGCTGTTCAGGTGGGCTGGGAATGCGTAAATGGAGGCCCGTTAATGCGTATGGTTGTTTAGCTGTTCAGGTGGGCCGCCATGTTTTATTTTGTTCTAAGCATTCAACATTGTTTCAACTTTGCAAAACAACTTCAGAATATTCGAAGCATTTTATTTTGTTTGAAACATTCAGTTTTGTTTGAAATTTTGCAAAGAAGTGTTCTATAATCTTTTAGAATGTTCGAAATATTTTATTTTGTTTCAAACAACTAAGGGTGCGTTTGGTTGGGCTGCGGTTTTTGAAAAAGCTGCTGTGGGCTGTGACTTTTGGAAGAGCTGCTGTGGGCTGTGGGCTATGTGCAATGGCTTTTGGAAAAGCCCATTTGGTTGAGCAGCTGTGGCTTTGGGTAAAATTTCTTTCACTTACGAGCGGACCCACACGTCAGAGACAGATTACTTCTTCTTCCTCTCTCTCACCTCATCATCTTCTTGCTCTCTCTCACCGAGGCTGGCAGGGGTGAGCTCGCGACGGCGGCGGGTGGGGCTCGCGGCGCGGTGGTGGGGCGGGCTCGCGCCGCGGTGGCGGGGTGGGCTCGCGATGGCGTCGGGGCGACCTCGCGATAGCGGCGGGGTGAGCCCGCGTCGTGGCGGAGACGAGGGGCGCCGAAGGGGAGCCGGAGGGGCGCTGGCGAGGAAGGAGAGGGTCGCGAGAGGGAGGAGAGAGTGATGGCGAAAAAAAAGAGAAAACGAACTGGTATCCTCAGAACCAGTGGTAGGTGGGTAATTTTTTAGGGCAAAAGCTAGTAAAAACAGGGGAAGATGTGCTTTTGAATTTGTGTAGTGAAAGCTGCTTTTGGGTAAAACCACATCTGGCATTTTGGCCCTCTGGTTGAGCTTTTGACTTTTGGAGGTAAAAGCCATAGCCAAAAGCTCAACAAAAGGAACCCTAAAGTAAACTTCTTAAGAAATTCTTTAATCTTTTCAGATTGTTCAAAACATTTTATTTTGTTCAGAACTGTTAGGCCCAAAGAAAATAATAAATGCTGACGGAGAAAGAAAAGGAAGAAGACGGAAGAAAAGGGAGGCGTGCGTCACGGTGTCAGCTTGTGCGATAGGATTGTAATAAAAAAATAATATAGTGTTGACCAGATCAATTGATATGGATAAAAAGGTGACTTGTTTAATTGTTGGCCGTATTAACGATCAGAGACCGCAGTTGTGTAGCGCTCGTCGAAACAAATCCATTTTACTACTCGCCTACAAAGTTTGGCAGGTGAGTTGACGGTAAGCCGATCAATCTGGACCGTCGGATGTGGACTATGTGTCCGGAAAACTTCAACATCACTGCAATCTTTCCTCTGATCTAGCGCGGCCCATAGTTATTAGGACCGGATCGGCAATTGAACCCCTAGTATGCTTGGTTCAATGGTTCACTGGTCTGAATCGGATGAACCAACGGTTTACAACGGTTCAAATAGATTAAGATTTAGCATATAACACAAGGTACAAAGTGGTACAGTGGTAACTTCTGTGGGTGGAAACGCTGCTCCCGTTGTTTTAATCCCCATCCCCACCACTTTTGCCCGTTTATTACAGCGCAGGCGCCCCTTCCCCCTTCACGTTCTCTCTCTGCCTCGGCTG
Source organism: Panicum miliaceum (assembly GCA_032594955.1). NCBI lineage: Eukaryota > Viridiplantae > Streptophyta > Magnoliopsida > Poales > Poaceae > Panicum > Panicum miliaceum. The sequence goes on along the minus strand of CM064058.1, from coordinate 50,285,724 downwards.
GTGGGCGGTTTTCTTCGATTCAATTGGATAAAAACCGTCCGGTTCCTTCCTGTTTTAACTGAAAACCGCCGGTTCAACCGGATATTCCCCGGTTTGATTGCAGGCCGGTTTTTTATGTGGACCGAACCGGCAAAGCTCCTGGTTCGCGGTTTAACCGATCGGACAGGCCTGTCCGGTCCGGTCCTAATAACTGTGGCGCGGCCATCTCAAGTTCGCCACCCTCTCTCACACAGTCGCCTTCTCCCATGCATCGCCGTGGCCCTCCTCCCATGCATAGCCGCTGGTGTTCCTCCCGGCCATGTAGCCTTGCCACCAATTTCTTGTGTGCCTTGCCCCTATCGACTTCTGCTGGCTGTTGCACATCTAGCATTTGATTGCTGCTATCCTCCTTCATCGATTGGGGTAAGATTGGTTGTCCCTTTGTACTCCCTGTCATGCTGCTAGGCCTAAACGGTCCACCCGCTGTACGTGATCTGCAGCTGCGGGGTACTTCAGGAAAGCAAGACAGCAAGGAGAAGGTTGAGGAGAAATTAGGAAGGGAGCAACAGGAGGAAGGTTAGGGTCTCTAATTTCATTAAAGTTCTTTCAAATTGGGCGAAATTTCCATACCAATCACCTGCAATCAGTAGATGGACGTGGGTATTTCAAAGTTCAGGTCGATTAAATTATAACTGCAATGTAGTTATATCATATTAATTAGATTATTTTTTCCTAAGTTTCTACAATTAATTGGTGAGGAATTTGATCCTACTCCAAAAACAAAAGTTGTAGGTTTTCTCATTATCTTCCCAATGGCGCTGGTTTCATTCAAATCGGAGTAGTGGTTCAGAAGATATCATCAAAACAGCGTTGCTGTTCCGTTTGGAAAATTTGTGTGCAGAACATATTGATCTATTTTTGACCGCGTTAGAGATAGAATTTGTCCAGGCCAACAAAAAGGAAGTTGTAGGAAATTTTCTGTACATGTCCGAAATTTATTTATTTTCTGCATTTTGCTAAGTGAATCAAAAGTTATGACCTAAACAGTGAGCAGATCAGATTATAAGTCGATTCTTGAAATATTGGAAAAGATGAGTTTTTGTCTTTCACTTTAAACAACATTGAGATAGTGCGTCGAGTAGACTTGTTGAGCGTTACTAGAGTTAGTCTAAGTGTAGTTTTGTTTCACAGGTTTTGAGAGTGCCGGTGTTACCGACGTGTTGTCAGATTCTCGTCGGGGTTAAGGCAAGTGCATGACGAGTTTGTGTGAGATGATATTTATGCATGCTCGATAGATTTTTGCTTTCCTTACAATGTTCATTCAATATTCGCATTTTCCATATATTCAAGTGCTCCATGATTTTCCCCCCTTTTCCTTAAAGACACATCTTTTCCTTAAAGACACATGTTTTAAGTCATTCATTTACTTACTATTCAAGTTCCAGTTGTTTCGGATGTGTTTTTTGGTTCTTATATTCATGTTCTTGTGAGTAAGTGATGGCCCCACTTGCTCAGCTTTACTGGTAAAAATGCTAAGGATGTATTCAAGTGTTGTCCCTTCCATACGGAAACTACTATTTCATTGTTCAATTGAAGTTCCATGTTTCTGATCTTAACTATTTACGATGATCCAATTATTCTTCTTGCTCTAATTGCACTTGCTGAGTGTCTTACTCACCCTTGTGTTAATTTGGTTTTTAGGTACCGTTGATCGAAGCATGCATGGGAAGGGAGTGGCCACTTCATTTTGAGCACACACGTAGTCTTATACCATTATTTAGTCGATGAGCTGAGATAGAAGTCTTGCATTTTTATTGTGACGTTAAGATCCATCGTGTGGTTGTGTTCTTGCTTATGATAGTTGGATGTGCTTATTTTCGTTTATTTACATGGGTCACGCTTACATTATATCTTGTGTGCCCGCGGATGAAGAATTTACAGGGGAGACTCTACTGAAATTTTGTAGAATTTTGATATTTAAGTAGAAATTTTGAATATCTTTAGTAACCTTCATATGGATTGATATCTGGGGCGTTACAAGGAAAACGCGCAGATGCTCACGCAATAAATTGAAACACCCCCTTTACCACCCCTAGGAAGAGGTGGATTGGCTCTAGGATTTCACACGATTCAAAGACCATTTGGATCCTGATCTTCCTTCTGTTAAATTTATTACAAGTGAAATGATAGAGTTACAATCCTGAGCCAGTAGAGTGCATACACACATACGAACACCAAGGCAATATGTTTGATCAAGCCGATGGAGCATAGACTTGAGGTCGACTAATAAAGCGAGTGTGCACGGAATCAGTGGAAAAGACGCTACCTGCAGGTCTACCTGCAAAATAATTCTGGTTCCTCCTTCCTTCCACTGCAATGATCGATGAATCCCAAAAGAGATCGATCGAAGAACCTCAGGTTGCAAGCGGGGCGGGTTGCAGCTGACCGCAAACCCACAAAGCTTGCCGCCAAACTAATTTGCGGGTTTTGCAGCTGCCCACTAATTTATCCACGCCGCTGATACATATTTCGTGGACATAGTGACAGAACACGCGATCCCGCATGACCCGCATGCAAAGCAAAGCTGGCTTGCTTGTCCACTGCTTTATCCATTTGCTCGCCGGCCGCTAATACAGAGAGCTGAGCATTATTGCTAAAATGGAAAAAATATCTAGAAGAAACAGCGGATGTAAAAAGGCATTAACATTAAAACCCTCAAATTATTCTATTCGATTGAACTAAACCAACAACTCAGAATAGATTACATTATCTGAGATGAATATTATCTCATTAGCTTTTTTCTGCGAGGCAACATGGTATCTCACAAGGACTTTTAAGTAAAAAACAGGGGAGTAGCTGCAAAGCCTCTTCTTCACTCAAGCACACCCTTTCTTCAAATATAGGAGTACATTGAAATTAAAATAAAAAATCTTGATCAGATCAATAGAACTGCGATGTGAAATCTTAGCTGCACGAGCAAAGAAACTGTAGCGTCTACTACAATTGGAGTCTGAGTATAGTTATTCATCGTTGAGAACTCTGATTTCAGAACAATAGTGAATAAAATGGTAAGAACAAACATTATATGCAAGCTCATAAGCTAATGATTTTACATTCTATACAGAGAAGTGACAAACTGAAATGATTTTAAATTGTACATGAGCTCAAGCCATTTCATCAATTTTTATCAACAGTACAGTTCTGAACTTTGATGAAGGTCCTAAATTGAACTGCCAAAAGTGAAATAATGTACTGATATTCAAAGTACACAAGAAACCACGCAATAACAAGCTCTCCATGTTATCATCACAGTCGATGAAATCAAAGAACTCTAAACATGTCTAAGAAAATAGCTACAACATTTCCTGCTTGAGGGAAGTAGAGCGGAGTACAGCCACACACACTACCAGGCTTGCAGTCCTCTCGCTCTGTCTCTCTCGCGTCGGAGGAACACACGCTGAAATCCCCCAATCTCGAGACCCAAAACCGCGTCCCCGCACCAGATCTCTCTTAACCAGATGGACACGCCCTCATGGAAAAGAGAAATTTGAGCTCACCAAGCCGGTAGTCGGAGGACGAGGCGGCGGCAGCGTCACGGCCGTCGAGCTCCAGGGGCCGGCGGCCTCCCTTCCCCACTCCGCTGCTGCCTACGATGAAAGGCAGAGGGTGACGATAATGGCACACCTTCGCAACTCCGCCGTGCGAGGAGATGCAGACGAAGGGTGACGACGACGGCACTTCTTCTCTAGTCCGCATCGTGAGGAGGTGCGGACGGAGGATGACAACGGCAGCGGAGTAGTGCTAGATTTGTTGCAGGTTCTTGCGGGTTGATGGTACTGTCCACTGGCCTTGGCAGAACGGATAATACAAGCCCGCAAAAACATTGCAGCTGGACCGCATTGACCACAAAAACTGTTGTTCGGGGGGCGGGTAAGCGGGCTCGTTTAAGAACCCGCCCCGCTTGCAATCTGAGAAGAACCTTTCGACTGCTTTGTTGTCATCAGCTAGTGCCGGCCACTGTGCCCTCATCAGTCATCATCGCTTTTGTTAATCTCATCTCATTATTAGCATCTAATTCTTTTCGTCAAGATTAATCTGCTCTCTCGGCGCGGTTCACATGGTCCGCGTAAGATACACACACACACACACATAAAGCAGAGAGTGGCTGTGCCAGTACGTACGTGCGTGTTTCTTGTCCAATAATTTTTTTATAAGGTTAGGACCATGCACTTTCCCATCGAGCAATGCTATCAAGGCCGAATAATCATCTGTGCTATGTTTGTTCCATCTATACGGTTTAGAATTTGTTTGGAGAAGCTAAATCTTTTAGCCTTGGTTAAAGTTTAGCGCATCCCATTAGCACTCCCGTTTGGATAAGCTAGTGCTAAAGTTTAACACTTTCACCCATTACCACTTGAATCCAAACATGACCTTAGTCTCTCGGTCTGCAACCCCATTTTGTATTGGTTTTCCAAACCAGATAGCTAATATGCAAATTGTACAAACAAAAAACATTATTTTAAGAAATTAGTACACCTACATATCCTAAAAGGGGAGGAGATAAATTTGGATGATTAAAAACTTCTCGGCTCCGACAAAGGTTTGTATAAAGGAAAAAACTACCACATGGCTACCTAGATGTGCTATGAGTTTTGCAACTTATACCGGGACCAATCAAGCTAACCTAGTAGCTACTCCTGAAACTAAGCAGACAAGCAGGATGCAATAATTTAAGTGGGGATCGGAAGTTTAAATGTGCATGTACAGAGATGAGGGCGAAAACTCAAATAAGATCGGCACATTGATTTTATCCCGTGGTATTGTTAGCCACAAAGATCACCCGGCCCCGGTCCATGTTGTAGCATCCAATAATGATATCGTCAAGGACGATCTCGCTGCTTCTTCCGCTAAGGTGGAGCTCTAGTCATAAAGGAAAGGGCCTCCAAGTCCCATACACATTACCCGTTGTTAGCTTCTACACACCATGTTTTTAGAGTCTCGACACACTTGGTGGCGAACCATGCCAAGGTTCCAATTACAAGGTTGAAGCACGCCTTGATCCTCCCTACTAGGCAGCAATACCTAGCCATTCTATTATATGCTCCCATGGTCTATTCTGTTACTGATCACTTACTAATACTTGCCAATTTCCTTGATTTATTACTTGAATACTTTGGTGGCTTTTCAATCCTCTCAATGTGTCTAGGGGTGGTAATGGATCATGGTCCTAGTGCTCTCTTCAAAATTCAGCTTGACTTTTATGTATATTTAGCTTAAAATTGTATGAGATTAGAGCCTGATCCTTGACTTGATCAAAAGCGGTGTGCACCGAAGAATGAAAAAGCCGGAATTCAAGTGATCCAACTTGATCTATGAAAATTCATGATGAAACATTGCAATAATGAATTGTGATGCTGTATGCACCGAAGGATGAAAAAGCCAGAACTCATTTTCCATTAGTGATCGAGAAATAAAATCGGGATTAGTGTATTCCATGCACGCTTTCAATGGCAGCCTGGATTGGTTCACTTTTCTTTTGATGGTGGGCGTGGTAGATGGTACCTGGTGACTTTATTTTAAGGCTTCCATCCAATGCAAACGCGAAAGTGAAAAGAACTCCTGAAGGTATGCAACCTAGTATAGTATTCTGATTCCTTCCACTGCTTGATGGATAATAAATGCAAAAAAGGAAAAAGAAGCTTCATTGCTTTTGCAAACTGTATACTAGTATAGGAGAAGTGTCGAACCGGTGATATATAGGAGCCTAGGAGATATCCTCCATCACTTTTGTCGATCCGATATTTTTACATTAAAGATCAATCAGCTCCACTGTCGTTTCAATAATCTCGGTTCCAAAGCCGGTATCCTCCATCACTTTTGTTGAACGAGAGGTGTTGTTATGTAGGGTGAAGTTTTTGAGTCTTGTTTACAGCGGAAAGTACCAGGCCGTACCTTTTGGTACTATTTTTTTGTTAATTATTGCTGGCCGTTGATCTAATATGTGAATTAAAAAAATAATTTCAAAAGGTAAAGGTATTTTTATAATATTAACGTATTAAAAAATTTAATTAATTAATACCAGTACCGCCTTTACCTACTTTGATATGATATCAGTCCCACGCATATTTGGTACCTTTTTCTAGGTACATGTTAAATCTCAACCATTGATTTTACCGCGATGAATGACTCTTATTGATTTTTTAGGCTAACTCACGAGTGCTTGTATTTACATAGATTTATTCGGAGAACCAACCGTACACTATTTACTTTCTATGGTATAGGTACGTGTCCATCAGCAGCGAAGTGTTTACAACCGTAAACTATTTTTTTTTATGGTATTGATAAGGAGGCACTTGGTGCCTCAAAATACAACATCCTTATTTCATCACTTGTGTAGTGCCGTAATTGCGCTATGGTTTCAAGTTTCAACTTTCAGCATCTAATTCATTACGTGAGGACCAATAGTCAGCTTTTCGCCGATTGATAAATTCAAGCAAAAGTTCCGCGCCAATATGTCTTGTCGAACAATCATTATAGCGAGCTGAGCCTGCTGGATCGGTCGCCTTCGCCTATTTATACTGCTTCTTGGCAGCGTCACCAAGCATCGGTCTACTGGCCAGCACTCCACTGTTTGGGGAAGCAGAGCTAGCTAGGCCAGGTCAGCAATGGCTCCACCAGCGGTCTGGCTTCTTCTTCCTCTCGGCCTCTTGTGCCTGTTTAGCTCCGCCGCCTCTCTCTCCGGCGCCACGGCGGCGGACGAGGCCGCGGCCGACTACGTCGTCGTGGCCACGAGCTGGCTCAAGCCGAAGCCGGTGTGCCAAGGGCTGAGGGGTATGAGATTGTCACATGACATGCATGTCAACACGTGCAAATTGTTTGTTGTGGTCATGTGGTGTGGCGATAACTCGTGATGCTTGCAGTGGATGCTCCGGCGGCGAACCTTACCGCCAGCAGCTGGGTGCCGCTGAGCCACTCCTATGGCCCGTGCTCGGCGGCGGCGGCAGGAAGTTGGTCGCCAGCGCCGGCCGACGTGCTGCTGCAGGACCAGCACCGCGCCGGCTACATCCAGAGGAAGCTCGCCGGCAGCACCTCCCAGGACGATGACGGCAGCGGACTGCCGGAGTCGGTAGTCAAGACTGGCCAGTCGGAGCACGGTCCCACCATTAAAACCAACATTGGCGAAGACAAGCCGAACACCCCGCCAGAGGCAAGAACACATTTATGTATATATATATATTATATATGTGTGTGTCGGCGCTAAAATTGGCCGGGTAGGAATCGGCCGATGGGTCTTCAGCGTCGGACACACGACCTGGGAGAATCTGCTTAGCTCCTGTTCGGGTTATCGCCCTGGTGCGGTTCGCGCGGCGTGCCAGTCAATCTGACCTGTTGATTGACAAGGAAATAGAGTATTAAATCCCAGGCGCGTCGATCGGCTGGATTTCCGATCTGTCCTGAGAAGCGCGTCGGCGGCAAATCGGCCGATTTGCTGTAGAGATGATCGGCTATGGATCAGCCGATGATCGTATAGTAATTGTAAAGAAGACTGCTAGAGCGATCCAAACAATCACTATAGAAGCAACACTTGAAACAGATCTAATCGGCTATATGATGATAAATCGAAGGAGAACAATGACGAAGCCGATTACCCTGATCTCAAGCTGGATAACTGGTGATAATACTAGAATAACAGGTAAAACTTGCAATTCTAGTAAATATCGATAACTTGTGAATAAATCCAAACGAAACCACAGCGATGCGCCCGTAGTTAAAGCTCGGATATTACTCGGTAAGCGGAACCTACCAATTGGCCGGAGATCAAGTTGATGCAGCCCTGTCAATCCGTACGAACTCGTGGAAGAAGAAAATATTGGCGAAGTCGCCGACTTGAAAGTAAAGTACTGGTAAAAAGTAGAAGTATTTTGTTGATTGATGTGTTGATTCTTCTGAAAAGCCCTGACGACTCCTATTTATACCCTAAAACTAGGACTCCTGGTCGATTACGACTCGTTACAACCTTATTTAAAAACAGGAAAACTACTATATCTATAATATCTTTTTTTTAAAAAAAAAACAGACTCCCGCAGAATCTTCCGCCGCCATCTCCTAATCCAATCAGGACTTTTTTAATTGCTTCCCGGCCGACTTAGCGTCGCTCTGTTGACCAACTTTTGATCGGGACCCTCCGAAGTAGTCCCATCCTGTTGGCGCAAGCTGCATCACCAATCGGCCGATTTCCAACTCTTACCACAATCGGCCGATTCCTTACTGTAGCCTTCAGATCTGCCGCATCGGCCAATCTTCTCCTCCTGACGCCGATTCAACACGTGTCAAAATCTGGCGTCAACAGTGTGTGTGCCCACACACACACTATACTATATATGCAGCTCTTGTTCTGTACTGTTTTCATATATGTCGATCTATCGTACCATCCCCTGCCTGATGATACTGCTGTTTGATGATGATGCAATCATGCAATGCAACTAGAGCTCCGAGGCGGTGACCATCTTCGAACCGGCGGCCGGCGGCGGCAGCGGTGGGCAGCGGCTGCCGGGTGTGAAGCAGACGATGGTGCTGGACACCGCGAGCGACGTGGCGTGGGTCCAGTGCGCCCCCTGCCCCATGCCGCAGTGCCACCCTCAGACGGACGTCCTCTACGACCCCTCGCGGTCGTCGACGTACGCGCCGTTCGCCTGCGGCTCGCCCGTCTGCCGACAGCTCGGCCCCTACGGCAACGGCTGCGCCCCCGGGTCCCAGCAGTGCCAGTACCTCGTCCAGTACCCCGACGGCCGGTCCACCATGGGCACCTACATCTCCGACGTGCTGCGGCTGAACCCCACGTCGGTGATCGGCGGGTTCCAGTTCGGGTGCAGTCACGCCGTGCAGGGCCACTTCCCCAACGACACCGCCGGGATCATGGCGCTCGGCCGCGGCGCGCAGTCGCTGGCGTCGCAGACCAGGCTCACCTATGGCGGCCTCTTCTCCTACTGCCTGCCGCGGACGCCGAGCTACAGCGGCTTCTTCGTCCTCGGCGTGCCCAGGGTGGACTCCTCCCGGTACGTCCTCACGCCCATGTTCAGCGTCAGGCAGGCGCCGATGCTGTACCTCGTCCGACTCCAGGCCATCGTCGTCGCCGGGCAGACCCTCGCCGTGCCACCGGCGGTGTTCGCGCCCGGCTCCGTCGTGGACTCCCGAACGGTGATCACGCGCCTCCCGCCGACGGCGTACGCCGCGCTGCGCTCCGCGTTCCGGGCCAGGATGGGGATGTACCGCGCGGCGCCGCCCAAGAACCAGCTCGACACCTGCTACGACTTCAGGGGCGTCCGCCGCGTCACGCTGCCGAAGATCACGCTGGTGTTCGACCACAGCGCCGCCGTGGAGCTCGACCCGTTGGGGATCCTCTTCTCCGACTGCCTCGCCTTCGCCCCCGGCACCGACGACCGGGCGATGGGGGTCATCGGCAACGTCCAGCTGCAGACGTTCGAGGTGCTGTACAATGTCCCCGGCGCCGCGATGGGGTTCCGCCGTGCCGCCTGCTGAGTGGCACATTTCACCAATTCACCATGGATCGGATCTGCCTGCTACCAAGCCTACAAATAAACTACCTACCTACCTATATATATTTACTATACCTACCGTCATTTTGGGCCATTGTATGGTCGTGTTTGAATAAGCCCAGTTAACTCGTGTACATGTATTTGCGTGGTCTATCATAAGCTTCTTATACGTGTGAATGAAGCTTAAGAACTATTATTTTCTGGGCATGCAAGTCGAAAAAGGAAATACATACATATTTTGGACAAAGTACATTCGTGATGTTGCAGTCTCATGTATTGATATGTAATTTAATTTGATACAAGTTAACAATGTGAACAGCCCCTATAATAACTTGTCTTTTAAGTTGTCTTGGTAGCTTTACTTATCTTTTAGTTTGTGCACGGAGAAAGAAATGTTACTAGCTAGTAGTCGCATGACAATAAATTAAAACTCGTACAAATAGTAGGATACGACTTCTCCTACATACCTTAAAGAATCCTACGACCTCGTATTGGATTCGCTTGTTACTGCATTCAAAATAAGAATTAATAAGCTAGAACAGTCTTTCCACTTTCATGCATTACATTCGTATACCATATTTAAAGTACCAAGAAAAGCGCTAGCTGCTCTAAGGGCACCCACAGCTAGGTGTGGTAAAAGGGACTTAATTTTTAGCCTATATAATCTAAGGATCGGGCCCTAAAAGGACTAGTCTCTAATTTTATACAATTTTGAGCTAAAAATATTAAGAGTCATGTTGGATTGTGAAGAAGGCATTAGGGTCATGGCCCATTACCACCTCTACCCACAGCGTGGGCATCGATGCTCAAAAATATTTGACTGCAGTGTGGGTGCATGCTTGCAGGACCCACAGGTTTAATAAATAAAATCGATAATAGTTGCTTCCCTAGACTGAACATACTAGATGACACGAATTTGACCCACAGGTTGTATATATGTTTCCTTGCAGTTTAAAGATTATTTTTCACAACACATGTAGTTGGAATGCGAAGATGTAGAAATAAATTTAAATTCTCAAAAAGGAATATTGTTGCATAAAAATATAATTTAATGATTTCTCTCAAAAATGAAGCAGGCTTCAGTATCTAATTCGTTGCGTGATCGGAGCTATAGATTAATGAGCTGTGCTGCAACAACGTGGTTCACATAAAATGCAAATGTAAAAGCAAAGTTGCCTTGGTCCTTGTCCAACAAAAACAGGCCCGACATACGGGACCTACTTCCTTTCAGCCTTCATTTGCTTTGATCTGGGATTGGTGGAGTCGCTGTGGCATCAACAAAGGCAGAATCTCCGTTATATATCCTTTCTTTCTCAAAGCATGTACACATCGTAGTCACTCTAGCAAGCTAGCTACGAATGAATCCTATCCTATTCTAGCCTGTGGTTGCACGCACACGTTCTACGTACTTTTCTACAGGAAGGAAGCCGACCGGACCACCCCATAATCAGAGATGTGATGTGATTATTCATCCGGTCGCATCAGCCATTGCTTGCATGCATGGCTAACTCTAAGATGAGGTCGGTATAGACAAGTGGCATCTTACGGACCTTTTCTTTTCAAGATAATGGGGGAAAAGAATCTGGTTTCTTCAATCTTTTTTTTATTAACCAGGTATGTGCGCATACGATGCTATGAGTAAAATAATTTTTTTGGTGAAAACTGAAATCTTTGCAGATGTACTGAAAGTTTAGCCAGGACATTCAGGTCCAGGATTGATGAGTTCCGTGAAAATTCAGTTAGTCCAATCACATATTTATTTTCTAACAATACAGTTGAATGCCCGTGCGTTGTAATGGGTAAAAAAACTATGTCACTCCAATTTGCATTGCCCCTGTTAAAACATAAGATATTTGCATGATAGCGTTAGCATGGATAATCTTTTGGTTCAAGAAACCTAATACAAACTTCAATTATACGAACAACTACAATAAAATACAGCCCGTCTAAGTTTGCCGTGTAATACCACACCAAGATTTATGCTCCCCTGGCAATGTAGGCATGATTTTTCTGTATTGCACCTGGCCACAAGTAGCCTATAGCAATGCACGCATGATTTTTCTGTATTGGATCGGAGGTCTTCAGCTTACCCATGAAATTCCATCAGCAAAGAATATTATAGTCAAACGTGCCTTGCAATCGACACCGCCGGCACAAGCAAGAATTTGCAGTGAAAAGAAAGTTAACATATTTAGACTGTAAACATATTTTATTTCATCTTGCATTGTGCTATCATTCGGGCTACAGAAGTGCCACTTTCTGAACCAGCACATAATGTGCTGATAATAAATTCAAGATAGGGCATTATACTAAGATGCGGCCGGTATAGACAAGTGTCATACGGACCTTTTCTTTTCAAGATAATGGGGGAAAAGAATCTGGTTTCTCCAATCTTTTTTTTCTAAAAAAGGAGCATCTTAGGTTCAATGTCAGTTTTGTGGCATCTTTAAAGAGTACTCTTCTTTAAATAAATCTTGTAGGCTCTCTGCTACGAAAGCTGCAGGGGCAGTAGTGTACGTGCTCATTCGTTTCAGTCTTTCATATTTATTCGCCTTATCGTCCTTTTCGTTTATTTAATTGCTAATGTTGGTATAGATTATAGAATAATGAGGCCCACCAGCATTGCTGCACCGTTTAGCAAGCATCACTAATGCCAGAGTGAACATGCGTGATCGAATGTGTGAGGACAAGACATCGGGACTTAACAGTTAACATGCTAGATTGACGCGCCATGCGCATGCACTGTTAGATCCCGTGGACCAACTAGGAGTAGATCAGAGGGGATTCTTGCATTAACTTGTGAATAAGAACACAGCAAAGGTTTGCATCTGGGGTACATGTGCAGAGAGAGAGAGGGGAGATTGTAACAACCCTGATAAATTACGTTCCTAAGGCAATGTCATTAAACCAACCCTATGCGTAATCAACTAATAAAAGGATTAAAACAAGTTAAGTTGAAATTCAAATTTAAAATTGGGCACATATGAATACCTTCGAATTATTAAATTAACTTTCAAATCATAAGCCAAATGAGATGTTGCCTGAAACCAAACTTGTAGAACTTTTTATTCTGAACAACTTTCATGTTCAAAAGTTTTTGAAATTCAAATTAGAAGGTGGAGAAAACATCCTGTTTGCAACCAGCCCCTTGGAACTTTTCAAATTCTCGCACATAGGTCCCTCCCTCACCTCCCCCTCCTCTGCTGCACCGCCCCCTCGCCGGACAGCCGCCGGCCACCTGGCCATCGATGCCTGCGCGGCACTAGGCGCCAAGCCAACCCCCGGCGCCCTGCTGCACCGCCCCCGCTCGCCCAACCGCGGGCCGCCCAGCACGCCGGCCACTCGCAGGGAGCGCCTCTGGCCGCCGCCCCGCCACCCAATGGCGCCCCAGCCTTGCCGCCCCCTCCGCCCAGTGTCCCGGCCGTGCCAAGCTCGCCCCCATGAGCTCCACTTGCTATAAAGCCCGGTACAGCGTCCCTCCCTCCTCTCCCTATTCCTTCTTTTTCCCCGCCAGAACAGAGCAGAGCAGAACCGGTTGCCGCCCCACGCCGCCGCCGTGGAACCCCCTCCTCCGCCCCTCCTCGACCTGAGCTAGGCCCCAAAATCGCTCTCCTACCTCCCCACGAAGCCTCCCAACCCAGCCCCTTTCTTCCTCCTCGCCGGAGCTCGCCGGAGCCGAGCTCCACCTGTCGCCGCCCCCTGGTAGCCGCGGGCAGCCCCGCTCAGACCGCCTCCGCCCCAACCGTGACCACCCAAAGGTAGCCCCCAACCTCCTCTTGCTCCTCCCCCACCTTGCCCTCGCCGCCGGCGACTGAGCCTACCGTATTTCGGCCGGACAGGATGTTCCCCGCCATGAATCGCGACCAGGGACCACATTGCAATCGCCCAAATCTTCCTAGGGGGTTTTCTGCTAGTTTCCAGGGACCCCTCTGTAAAGAAAGTTTTAACCAAAATCAGTGAACTTGTAAAATTTGTATAAAATCGTAGAAAATTCAGAAAAATGCAAACTCAACTGTTCTGGAACCTTTAGGATAAACTCCACAACTTTTGTTACAGGCATCTCCTCAGATTCTAGATAAATCATGCTTTAAATAAAATGGAAAATTAATGGCTTTTATTCATAGACTTGTCTTGAGACAAGTGCTGACCATGAAAATTTTACAGTGAGGAAACTACCTGATAAATAGGCCACCCTAAAAAGATCAAGCTCAGAATCTACTTCTAGATATACTTCTTGCTAAGTTTAGTTTCATGCCATGATTAGCTAAATATTTTTATCTCTGCAGTTAGGTTATGAATCACCTAATGAAACTTCTTCTATGCTGGTGTAATGGTACCTAGATGCCATAGAAAAATTTAGAGACTTTTTATCTCACAGGAATCTATTTATTTGATTTATGTGCTAATAACATGCATTAAATTAAGAAAATAGTATCTTAGCTTGGAAAATTATCATATTTTTACTAGAAGATACTCAGTTGTAGAGGATGCTGTGTACAAAGTTTCATGGACAAAAAACCTGTGCAATCTCCTGTAAAAATAAATCTGTAAATAACCTAGGTGTGTAATGTTCTATTTACTATGCTCTGAAAACTGCATAATAAATCCTATAAAAATTACAGTAGCTCCTGCATGACTAATTGAAAGCCCTGTAAAAATCTTAGTCTCAGTTTTTGCACCTGTTGCTCTGTACAAAAAGAACAATAGTCTAGCAGCAACCATGTATTATATTTTTCATAATTAATCTGCTGCATGAATTTATCTAAAAATTTTACAGTAAGTTTATCTTTCCCTAATGTGCCTAGATCCAAGGTTTCATGACCAGAAACTACTCGCTGTAGTAGTTACACTTAAATCATGTTTTCATGCGGAACATAAGTTTCCCATGAACACCCACCCCATCTTGCTTAACGAAGTTACTTATTGTACTATTCTACTCTATTAACGATTGCCCACGAATGATAAAGTAACTCACTTCACAACAAACTCATGTTTTATAAACTGCAACTTTATCGTGAAGGAAATCATGTCATTTACTATCACCACTACTTAAACTTGTGCATTCATGTAGAAACGACTACTCTCGCCGACGGGACTTACGAGCTGGTGCCCGAGTCCGAGAGTAAGCAGCGAGAAGCCCAGGCAAATCTAACTGAAGCAGTTGAAGACCTGGATCAATGTTCAGACGATCCCCGGACTAACTTTGCACAAGAAGGCAAGCCCCGGAGCATAACCCTATTCCTTTCCAAAAATATGCAACTCATTACTCTTTTGCTTGTGCATTAAGTTTATAGGAGTTGAATGAAAACTTAGTTGCATGATGTTAGGAACCCATGCTTGAGAACTAGATGTAAGGTTCGATAGAATGCTGTGCTAATAGGACTCCGGTAAAAGCCGAGTGATTTCCTGTCACTCGCGAGAAAATAGGAGTTGAATGTTTACTACACGCTGCAATCATAAGGTCAACGGACGGGCTATGGTACGATGTTTACGATTGAGGCCTGTCTGTTTAGTGAAAAATGCTAAGGCCGCAGTGTGTGGTAGTGGTGGTTAAGTCTTTGAACGTACTAACCACATGCCGAGAATATGGTAATCGGTAAGCTTAAGTACCTGATTGGCCCGGCAAGTGGACGGCATCCTACCCTTTGAACTTCGGTCCCACTATATGGCGAGTGCACGAGTGGTCACGACCCGGCGGCGAGCCGTGGTGTGGGACTCGTGTACTCTCGGAGGGTAGCCCCGATCCACGACCCGGAAAGAAAGGGGAAATGTTGCACGTGTGACTCTAGGAGTAACCACGTGTCGTGTGTTTAGGTTTCCCTTGCAAGGTTAAGAAATTCGATTCGAATCGTCCGTTTCTCACGGCTATTGAGATTGCTTAATCACTTTTACCCACAGAGTAAGAAGAGGAACAATGATGATGAATAAATTTGTTGGATGAAATTTAATGCTTCACCATGAATGATATTGGATAGCTGCTTATCTAGAATGGTTAATGAAACTAGAATCTTGAGCTAAAAGTAAATTAAGGACCCACTCGTAGATGCTTTTCGGCAAAACAAACCCCTGAGCCAAAAAGCCTTGCATGTCTAGAGTCGGTGGAGTAGAGTCCACTACACGGGTAAGTCTTGCTGAGTATTAGCATACTCAGCCTTGCTTGTGGCTCGTTTTCAGGTGAGACCTTCGAAGATATGATTGCTAGCTTGACTTGGCCGTGTACTCTTCCCCCTGGTTGGTCGGTGGAATGGGATACGCCCCCGACCAATGGAGATAATGCCGAGTGATGTCTCGTACGGGCTTCACCGAGACATCCTGTATCGTCGAGTAGCTTCCGTTATTTTATTTTCCGCTGCAACTTAACTCTGAAGAACTTATTGGTTATGATCACTGGAGTACTTGGTTACTAAACTCAAACATGGTTTGTAATATCCACTTATGATAATTTTTGTAATATCTGCTGGAATGTGGTATTCTCTGGGCTCATCTTCGCATGAGCATTTGTATGTGTGGCATTCGATCCGCTTTACCGTGGTTGTATCGGGAGGTTACCCGACAGACCAATGGATTACTCCGTTTGAAGTGTAAGGTTAACCGAGATTTCCCTAATGGTGATGGTTAATACACTTGAGCCGGATTAATTCAGGTGGTTCTGCCACAGAGATGCAGATCGACCGTCGGTCTTGGTGGAGGTGGCAGACATGGCGAAGTTGTCGGTGAGCACGTCGCAACGAGGTCAGCCTAGTGCAGTGGCGTCGGTGAAGTTGAGGGCGGTGATCGACGAGGTGGCCGGAGAGTCGGAGTAGTGGACGCATATATAGGTGGCGGCGGGCTTGGTGACGGTGCTGCAGGCGAGTCCCCTCTCTTCAGCACCTCTCCAGATCGGTAGAGCTAGGGTTTCTGTGGGAGCTTAGTGGTACGACGATCGTTCGACCACGAGCCCTGGTGGCTCCCCCTGTTCTTATATATGGCGCTGCGTGAGAGGGGGCCCACAGCTAAGAAGTGGCTGTCACGCCCCCGATCAGGGCGCAGAGAGGCGGAGGAGTCGGTCCACGAACTGACTCGGAGGTCAATTCTAACATTCTCCCCCTTGATCTCCGCCTCACATACTTTCTTACTTATACTTCATGTCTACTCCTTAATGAATTGATATATAGAGCAAGCTGCATCATGACAGTAATTTCAGTACTACCAGACGCAACGACTACAATACATCTTTCCATCTCAGAATAGACACTAGGCCGCTTTGTAATCCAGAAATCATAGGCTCTAGCATAGACCCATTTCGACTGAGTGTTCTCTGAACACATTGGGCGGTAAGCCTCTGATAAGCGGCTCCGCATGCACTTGCTTGGTTCTTATATATTTAATACTTTTCGTGTGATTCTGGATTTTCTCCTTGACAACATATCCCTCAATGTCAATGTGGTTGGCAGCACACTTGACCTATTGTCTCCGGAGCGAAATACTTGAATTCGGGTATGACTTTATTGACTTTTAAGTGCCTGCTCAGTGGCCTCATCTCATGTTATACCACAACTATACTTCACTGATAATATCAGAACTGTTTATTTGTTTGGAGTTTTTCCACAATAAAACTCCAACTGCGAGTGTTAGCAACTACTGTGGATTTCTCTACACATCTCGCAGAACTTTTATCTTTGTACCCACAACTATTTGAGAGCACTTGTTCTTTCTAACTTAGCATGAGCCCTATAATACTTTACAAAGATCACAAGACATTCTTAACTACATTCCAGTTATCTATATCTGGAATGAACTTTTGCAAAAATATCCTGGAAACTTGAGCTATGTTAGGGTGAGTTCTTAGTTGAGTACTCTTTAAGCTTCATCAGCTGAAGCACATGGAACTAATTTTATCTGATCGATCATTTCTTCACTCCTGAAACTTTGTAACTTCCAAAAACTATCACCCTTGACTATAGGAGCAGGCTTAGGTTTACTCGCATACATACTATTTAGAACCTTTTCGAAGTATGTCTTTTGCGATAGTACTAATACCCCTTTTCTTCTTTCTCGGTGAACTTCAATTCCTCAAATGAAAGAAAATTTAACGAGATCTTTCATATCATAATTTGAGGACAAAAAACTTCTTCGTCTCCAATAGCAGATTAACCTCTCTACTAGCAAGTAAGACATCATCCACATATAGGATTAGGAAAATAAATTTCCCATTCTTGAACTTTGCGTAATTGTCCTCCTCATTCTCTTTAAAACCCAAAATTCTTAAAACTTGTCTTAATCCTTAAATGGATTTTCTTAGGCGTTCATTTCCTTCCATGACAAAACCTTTTGGGTTGTGTCATGTAAATATTTTCATGCAAATCCCCGTTAAGAAATGCCTATCTTTTCATCCATCTGATGTAACTCTAAATCGTCATGCGCCACTGACTCCATTATAATTCTAAAGGAATCCTTGCATGAGACTGGAAAATATCTCATTGTAATCTATTTCTTCTCTTGGTAGGAAAACCTTTCGCCACGAGTCGCGCTTTCTATCCTTCACATTCCCTTGGGAGTCACATTTTTATTTTGTAGACCCATTTTCAGTTTACTGTCTTGGCTCATTTAGGAATATCTTCTAAGTTCCAAAATTTATTGGTACTCATCGATCTCATTTCATCTCACGTGGCTTTAAACTATTGCTGCGAGTAAGTACTTCTCATGGCTTCTTGAAATTAGGTGGAATCATCCTCCATTTGAATTTTCTTACTTTTCTTAAACTTGGCAGACTTTCTTACTCTTTAAGACCTTTCTGGGGCCTCAACATTTGGCGCATCTTCCATATGTGGCTGTTGCAGTTCTTCCTAATGTGCGACGACTGTTTCTATCGGCTCCTGAAGGACAGGTTCCTTATTTTCATTCGTTGTTTCCATAAGAGAACTAACAACAAGTGCTCCCCTCGATAGCTCCTGATTCATCGGAGTGGGTGAGTATACCCACTTCTCCTCAAGGCTAACTTCTCAGGGTACAATGCTCCCCCTGATCTTCCTGTCCTCCAAGAAGATAGTATGTCTCGTCTCTACGAACAATAATCTTTCGACTTATCCATTGTGCTGAGGCTTTCCAGTGTGAATACTGGTAATACTGGTCAACTACGCTATCTTACTGTTGACGCCAGATTTTGACACGTGTTGAATCGGCGTCAGGAGGAGAAGATTGGCCAATGCGGCAGATCTGAAGGCTACAGAAAGGAATCGGCCGATTGAGGTAACAGTCGGAAATCGGCCGATTGGTGATACAGCCTACGCCAACAGGATGGGACTATTTCAGAGGGTCCTGGTCAAAAAGTTAGTCAAAGGGGGGCACGCTAAGTCGGTCGGGGAGCAATTGAAGGAAATCTTGATTGGATTAGGGAACGGCGGCGGAAGATTCTGCGGGAGTCCGTTTCCTTTTAAAGTTCGTATAGATATAGTAATTTAAATAAGGTTGTAACAAGTCGTGATCGACCAGGAGTCCTAGCTTTAGGGTATAAATAGGAGTCGTCAGGGTCTTGAGAGGACATCAACACATCAATCAACAACAGTACTTCTACTTTTCTAGCAATTTACTTTCAAGTCGGCGACTTCGCTAATACTTTTCTTCTTTCACGAGTTCGTACGGATTGGCAGGGCTGCATCAACTTGATCTCCGGCCAATTGGTAGGTTCCGCTTACCGAGTAATATCCGAGCTTTAACTACGGGCGCATCGCTGTGGTTTTGTTTGGATTTATTCACCAGTTATCGATATTTACTAGAATTGCAAGTTTTATTTGTTATTCTAGTATTATCACCAGTTATCCAGCTTGAGATCAGAGTAATCGGCTTCATCATTGTTTTTCTTCGATTTATCATCATACAGCCGATTAGATCTATTTCAAGTGTTGCTTCTGTAGTAATTGTTTAAGACCGTTCCGGTGGTTTTCTTTACAATTACTACCCGATTATCGGCTGATCCATAGCCGATCATCTCTACAGCAAATCGGCCGATTCGTTGCCGACGCGCTCCTCAGGGCAGATCGGAATCCCAGCCGATCGACGCGCCTGGAATTTAATACTCTATTTCCTTGTCAATCAACAGGTCAGATTGACTGGCACGCCGCGCGAACCGCACCAGGGCGATAACCCGAACAGGAGCTAAGCAGATTCTCCCGGGTCGTGTGTCCGACGCTGAAGACCATCGGCCGATTCCTATCCGGCCGATTTTAGCGCCAACACACTTTTGGCACGCCTGGTGGGACCATCCAAGGTCTGATATGTCGAAAAACGCAGAAATCTCCGACACCAACATCATTGAGGTCACAGAAGCAGATCTCAAGGACGACCAGAGGGAAGAATTGGCCAAACATCTAGAAGATTACAAGAAGATGTACCTCCAGTCATTCAGTCGTACCAGAAGCGGGGAGGCAGTCAAAAAGACTCCTATTCTAGCGCCTCGCCACATCACCATTGCTGAAGACTCGGGCAAGATGTCAGAGATGATTCAACAGTCCGTGTATCAGGCGTTCATCGACCAATCCTCAGTGATGACCAACACGGTGTATAACGCCGTCGTCAACTCTCTGGCCAGCGGAGCAGTCCAAGGCTATCAGGGACCGGCATATGCCCCTCCAACCACTCTGCCAGCCAGAAGCCTACCATACACGTCCCAATCGGCTTCTCAGCCGATATTGACGCAACGCGAGGGGTACAACTCTCCATTGCCCCCGGCGTCTCCAAGATACAGCGGTGCACCATGTCTCCCATCACAGACACCGCTTCAACCCGTTCAGATTGCTTCTGTGCAGTCACTGCCTACAAGCTCAGCACCTTGGGGAACATCAGCGACAGCGTATTTTCCCGAGCCAGCGAACGGGTATGGAAGTTATTCAACCCAGGTGCCATATCAATCGGCCGCCCGGCCGACGGTTCCCCAGTATCAGCCGATCTTATCAGAAATCGGCAGGGGGGCAAACACTGTAGAAGCATTCAGAGGCACGGCGCCAGCAGTGACGTATGAAGGGGGTGCGGACTCGTTTCGCCATCAACTATCGGCCGCTCAGCAAAATTCGCCGATCTATCACCCGGCCGTACCAGCCCTTCAGCACATGCCCGCGCCGCGAACAGCTGTTCATCAGCAGCAGGTGGACTGGACGGCAAGAATAGCAGAAGTAATCCAGGATCAGTTTGGATTGAAGCCGAAAGTTCAAACTTATACCTACAAGACGCCATATCCATCGGCCTATGACTTGCTGCCGTTCCCACACCGCTACAAGGTTCCCGATTTCACCAAGTTCTCGGGGACGGACGATACATCCACTGTGGAGCATATCAACCGATTCATCATCCAGTGCGGGGAAGCTGCAAGCAAGATGTCCTGAGGGTGCGTTTATTTTCATCATCTCTGTCCGGATCGGCCTTCTAGTGGTTCACCACCTTATCGCCAAATTCTATCGTTACTTGGGCCGATCTGGAGAAACAATTCCACAAGTACTTCTACGCAGGAGTACATGAGATGAAGCTCTCGGATTTGACCAGTCTCAGGCAGAGGAGCGATGAACCAGTGACGGGGTATATACAGAGGTTCAGAGAAATCAGGAACAAATGCTACAGTCTGGCCCTGACCGATGCACAGTTGGCCGATATCGCTTTCCAAGGCCTTTTGCCACAAATCAGAGAAAGATATGCTGCCCAAGAGTTTGAAAGCCTGAGCCAAATCGTCCACCGATTATCAGGACAAGAGGTCCGACCGTTTGAACAGCGGAGGAACTTCCAAAAGAAGGTGGCATACTTGGAGGGATCTGAATCCGATGCGGAAGAGGAAATCGGCCTGGCAGAATGGGTCAAAGGGAAAAAACCAATATCATGCCCCTTTGGCAAGAAGGAGCCAGAGACATTCGGCTTTGACACGTCAAAGGCCGATAAAATTTTTGATCTATTGCTTCAGGAAGGGCAGATTAAGCTGTCTCAACATCACACCATCCCTACGACCGATCAACTTAAGAAGATGAAATACTGCAAGTGGCACAACGCTACTTCTCATGATACAAATGAATGTAAAGTCTTCCGCCAGCAGATACAATCGGCCATCGAGCAGGGGCGGCTTAAATTTGAAACTCCAACTAAATCGGCAAAGCCGATGAAGATAGATCAGCATCCCTTCCCGGCCAACATGGTTAACGCTGGAAGAGACTCAAGTCAAACCAAGGTGCTGACATCAGAATCGGCGAGAAGAGGCGGTGCCGTCGACCCCAGGAGGCAGATCACGACGGAAGAAATCAGAAGGAACAGGCGAGGGCCAGAACGACCACGCAAGCCCGTCACCTCCCGTTTCTTACTCAGTAAGTATCGGCGGCAGCAAGAATAAGCAAGATACCAGGAAGAGGTGATACGCCGGCATGAAGATCACTGGCAATGTCCGTTCTTCATCCACTGCTGGGAGAACGACATCAGATTGCCGTCTGCCGATAACTGTCCAGAGTGTAACAGATTAAGCCGCAGCGATCGCCCGAGGCCACATTCTAGGGACGAAGGATCAGAGCCGATCAGCAGAAATTGACGCGAGGAACAGCGCGTTTCGGTGCATGATCGGTTGGGGGGCAGAGTTGACTAGTACAACAGGTCAAAAAGCAAGATCGGCCAGCGGGATGGACTGCGGGGCAGGATCAGCGCGCACGATCGGCTGGAAGAGATGGCCGATGATAGGGTATCAGACGAGGATCCCCTGGGAAGGGAACCAGATTGGAAACACGCCAGATCATCGGCCAAACCAGCAAATCCCAGGTGGTGTCCCGATGGCCTATCCAGATCCCAGAAGCGAAGGATCCAACGCCTACGCCAGTGGGAGCATCAAGAAGAAGAACAGAGACAGGTGCCAGGGAGAAGGAATGTTAAAACGATGAAGAAACAAGCAACCAAGAATCGGCAGCTGAAATTGATATGGTGTTCATACTGCCGATGGAGTTCATGGCGCCCGACGATCGGGATAAAGTAACAAGAACAGAGGAGGAACAAATGGCACAACTAGTGTTAGAGCCAATGACGGCTATGTTTGAGAAACCAGAAGAGGAAAAACGACGGCATCTTAAAGCGCTGTTTCTCAAAGGCTATGTCAACGGAAGACCCGTCACCAGATTACTGGTAGATAGAGGCGCTGCAGTTAACATCATGCCGTATGCCATGTTCCGCAAGCTGGGCAAGGGCGATGAAGACCTCACCAAGACGGACATGATGCTGAAGGATTTCGAAGGCAACGTGTCACCCGCCCGCGGAGCGCTCTGCGTCGACCTCACCATCGGCAGTAAGACCCTCCCTACCACCTTTTTCGTTATTAATGGCAAGGGGTCCTACAATATGCTGCTTGGTCGCGACTGGATACACGCAAACTGCTGTGTCCCATCTACAATGCATCAATGCCTTGTGCAATGGGTCGGTGACAGTACAGAGATAGTCGCTGCCGATTTCGTCTAGAGCGTTGCAGCGGCCGACACGCAACAGTGGAGCTGCGAGCACGTCAAGTGTATATCTGGCAGGACTTGGGACACTGACTTCCTGAAAGTGTCCGATTTCGGTCTACAGCCGATCCAAGCAGTTGGCTCTGAAGATTCGAAATAAATGGATCAGCTCGTCCGAGAAGATGGGAAGCTTGGGCATGGGTTTATGTCGGCCGATTTATTAGAGATGGTAGATTTGGGAGATAGCAGCAAATCAAGGCCGACGTACATTAGTGCCAATTTGGATCCTGAGTACAAATGTAAATTGATAAGTTTATTAAAAGAGTTCAAGGATTGCTTTGCTTTGGAATACCATGAGATGCCAGGACTAGACCGGTCTATTGTTGAACACCGGTTACCTATAAAATCAGGATATCGGCCATATCAGCAACCTGCACGACGGTGTAACCCCAAGATTCTACCTGACATAAAGGCCGAGATTACAAAGTTGATTGAGGCAGGATTTATTCGGCAGTGCCGCAACGCCGAATGGATTTCTAACATTGTGCCTGTATACAAAAAGAATGGAAAATTACGTGTGTGCATCGATTTCAGGAACTTAAATCAGGCTACACCGATGGATGGATATCCGATGCCGACGGCCGATATCTTGGTGGATGCTGCCGCAGGCCACAAAGTCATAAGTTTCATGGATGGGAATGCCGGGTACAATCAGATATTAATGGCCGAGGAAGATATTTCGAAAACGGCTTTTAGGTGCCCAGGTCATCTTAGTTTATTTGAATGGGTGGTTATGACTTTCGGGTTGAAGAACGCCGGTGCTACATATCAACGGGCCATGAACTACATCTTCCACAAGCTCATTGGTTCATCGGTGGTAATTTATATAGATGACGTCGTGGTCAAGTCAAAAGGTCACCAAGATCATCTGGCCGATTTACAGGAAGTACTGGAGTGCACAAGGAAACATGGGCTGAAGATGAACCCAAACAAGTGTGCATTTGGTGTATCGGCCGGACAATTCTTAGGATTTATGGTCCATGAGCGCGAGATAGAAGTCAACCGCAAGACCATAGACGCCATCAACAAAGTGGTGGCCCCACAAAATAAAACTGAACTACAGTCCCTCATCGGCAAGGTCAATTTCATCAGAAGATTCATATCCAATCTGTCAGGACGTATTCAGGCTTTTACCCCTCTGTTGAAATTAAAGCCCGACCAGGAATTCATATGGGGAGAAGGACAGCGCAAGGCACTGGAGAATATCAAGCAGTATCTGGTTTCACCTCCGGTATTAGTTCCACCACAGCCTGGTAAGCCGTTCAAGTTGTATTTATCGGCTGATGAATAGGCTATTGGATCGGCGTTGGTACTGGAGTTTGAGGGGAAAGAACGAGTGGTATACTACGTCAGCAGAAGACTTTTAGACGCCGAAACAAGAATGCATAGTCGTGTGCAAGGATGATGTGGTGAAGTATATGCTATCATTGCCGATTTTGAAAGGGCGGATTGGAAAATGGATCCTGGCTTTGTCAGAATTCGATTTAAGGTACGAATCGGCCAAAGCCGTCAAAAGTCAAGTGATGGCCGATTTCGTAGTTCAGCATTGTGGACCAGAAATTGCCACCGTTGAACCAGTTCCATGGACTCTATATTTTGATGGTTCTTCGTGTGGGGTCGGATCAGGAATCGACATTGTTCTTGTGTCGCCTCGGGGGGCAAGTTATGATTTCTCTCTGCCGATAGAAGCCTCGGCAACTAATAACCAGGCGGAATATCGAGCTGTTCTAAAAGGCATCCAATTATTAAGGGAAGTCAGAGCTGATGCAGTCGAAATTTTTGGGGATTCCATGCTCATTGTGGATCAGTTGACGGGGCGATCTGAGTGCAAGGATGATATCTTGAGGATTTATTATGAGGATTGTCTTCAACTTTTAAAAGAGTTCAAGTCTGCAATAATTGAGCATATCCCCAGGAATTATAATGAAGAAGCCAACAGACTGGCCCAACATGCTTCTGGGTATCGGCCGATTCAGGGAGCGATGACGCTAGAGCTCGCGACCGATGACTGGCGAAAGGAGATCGCCGATTACTTGAGAAATCCATCCCAAAAGGTGGATCGACGAACACGTTTTCAGGCTACAAAATATGTGTTGCTTGAGGATGATTTATTTTATCGGACGATTGATGGAGTTCTTCTCAAATGCCTGGGAACAGAAGAGGCAAAGGTTCTGATGGGAGAAATCCATGAAGGCGTGTGTGGAGCTCATCTATCGGCTCACAAAATGAAATGGATGATCAGGAACAATGGATATTACTGGCCGACCATCCTTGAGGATTGTTTCAGGTACTACAAAGGATGCCAAGACTGTCACAGGTTTGGCAATGTGCAGCGCGCACTAGCATCGGCTATGAATCCGATAATTAAGCCGTGGCCGTTCAGAGGTTGGGGAATAGATCTCATCGGACAGGTTCATCCTCCATCAAGCAAAGGGCATAAGTTCATATTGGTGGCTACATATTATTTTACTAAGTGGGTGGAGGAAGTTCCTTTGAGGAACGTGACATCGGCCGATATGATTGAATTTGTTAAAAGCCATATTATATATCAATTTGGTATTCCTCAAACCATCACAACTGATCAAGGGACAATGTTCACTTCTGGAGAATTCGGAGAGTTCGCCGCCGATATGGGGATGAAATTATTAAATTCTTCTCCATACTATGCTCAAGCCAATGGCCAAGCAGAATCGTCTAACAAAGGGATAATCAAGCTAATCAAGAGGAAGATAGAAGAGCAACCCAAGAAGTGGCATATGTCTTTGGCTGAATCTTTATGGGCATACAGGATGGCTTGTCATGGAGCCACTAAAATATCCCATTATCATTTGGTTTATGGTCATGAGGCGGTCTTGCCATGGGAGATAAGGACAGGGTCAAGACGTATATCGTTACAGGATCAGTTAACGGCCGATGACTATTCCTTTCTCATGAAAGATGAACTTGACGATTCGGCGGGTTTACGGTTGAGAGCCCTGATTAGTATAGAAGAAAACAAGAAAAGGTTGGCCAGATGGTATGACAAAAAGGTCAAAGTTAAACAGTTCTCTCAGGGAGATTTGGTATGGAAGTTGGTGCTGCCGATAGGATCTAAGGATCCCAAATTCGGTAAATGGTCACCCACTTGGGAAGGGTCGTATAGAATCGACCGATGTGCCCCTGGGAATGCCTATATTCTGGAGACAATCGAAGGGGAGGAATTCCCAAGAGCTTTAAACGGGCGATATCTGAAGAGGTACTATCCAAGCATTTGGGTAGATACATAACTTGCAGCAAAATATGTCAAGATAACATGGCCGATTTCTCATCGGTTTTTGTCTACACATCTGGTGAAGGAAACATTGGGATTCATTATTGAACGGAAATTACGGATTACATGGCCGGCATGGTACAAGTCGCCCTTAGAATAAAAATACTGGTGTATCTACTGATTACGCCTACGCTGGATTTCTCTCTCGATGCGACCCAGTTTTATCATAAGGGTGAGCCTTTTCTCTTTCGGATCCTCTACAGTGGCTCCAGTTTCAGCTTGGTTGCAGAGTTCTTTCAGCAGGCGGGTCTTCTCCTCTTCCAGATCTTCCATGGCGACTTCAGTTTTGGCTTTACAAGGAAGTGAAGAACTTTTTTCGGAAGATGATCGCTTGCGGACCAAAAGATGAGCATTTATGAGGTCCGAGTATTCCTGGACAGCGGCAGGGACATGATCTCTGAGTTCCTCAGCATGAGCTCTTATCAGATTTCTGTCTGCCTGTGATAGTGGCTCCTCTGAATGCATGATTTCTATCGCTCGTTCTAGACCGGGGCTGAGACGTTTTGGCTAAACAGAGATAAAAGGAGTTACCCAGTATCGAGGCGATTGAGATGCTTAAAAGAAAGGCAGAGGGGGAGTTCATACCTGGTTGACAGAGGAAGAAGATGAGGAGGACGAAGAAGTCATCTTGCCGTTCAATTTGGGACAGTAAAAGAAGGGGAGAAGATAAGTAATACGTGTGCCTCTGGAGATGGTGAACGGTCTGCTTATAAATGAAGAGAAGGTAGATAGATGGTGAGACACGTCCTATCGGAGTAAATACATACATAAATGCAAAGCAGACTGAAGGAGCAGTTCAGAACCAAATCGGCACAGTGACATTGAAGGAGCAATAATGTTTAACATATTCTTTACAACCCAAGGAAAGCGTCTATGGCTACAATCGCTCGTCGTCTAATTTGATCGGCCGAGTCTAGTACTCTCTGAGCATCATCGGCCGATCCTGGTACTTCTGACACGCGGCGACGGAGCCTTAGTGTTTCACGGGCCAGATGTTGTCTTTCTTGCTTCAGCTCGCTAATGATGGATGGGAGTTCCTGGAGCTTCTTTTCTTCAGCGGCTATCTCTTTGGTTATCTGTTCCATCTCCTTGGCCAGTTCTGCTCTCCTCCGTTTCAGCCGATCTATTGCGCCGACGATGTCCGGACGGCTATTCTCGAGGAAGTTGATCCTGTGGTGTACTTCCTGAGTCCGTTGCTTGTATGAATCGACCTCCTCCTGAGTTTTTGCCATCTGAGCACGATCGGCCATACGACGCAGCGCCCTGGAAACCGGAATCTGCATGCCCTCTATATAGGCAGCATACCCTAGATTTTCTGATACTTCATCCGGGATTCAACCTTTGATCTCGTTGAAAAGTCGTCGAATCGGCGATGCATCTTCTACCAATCGGCCGATGTCGTCTTGAAGGAGAGTGCGCATGCTTTCGAGCTTGGCGCGGACATCGTCGGAGGTGGAGCTCGATGGAATTGGATGTGAAGCGATTTCTTTGTCATCGGCCAAGGAGACAGCAAAAGAGAAGATGCTGTTGTTGGGGGTATCTTGCTCCTGTGAAGGAAATAAAGTAAAGGGTAAGTAAGCGGTGAAAGGAAATCGGCCGATTCTAATGGTAAGACTGTTACCTCTTTGAAGCGAATCTCTCTTGCCTACGCCGGTAGAAGTGTTTCCCTTGTCTCAGGGACTGGTGCATTTGGTTCGTCGGAAGAAGAAGATTCGATGGTTATTAGCGCTCCGCTTGGACGAGCTTCCTGAAAAAGACATAAAGGAAGATTCCCGTGAAAATGCTATGGGAAATTGAAATAAGATGGTGACAGAAATTTGCCATGCCTCTGTGGGTCTCCCGGCCGATGCGTGTTGTGGAGTTGTAATCGGCATACCCAAATCGGCCTGCATCAAGATTGGTTGAGTTTTCTGAGAATTAAGAATTCAAGGTAAGGGATCGTTTACCTCGGCGACAGGAGCTGCTGGAGTCTCGGTTCCCACTTGAGACGTGGCCGATTGTTGCGGAGACTGCGGTGGGATAACTTGTGCAGCCTGGCAGTGGAATAGAATTGATGTCAGTAGAAGATTTGGAGAATATATGAGATAAATAAGATTACCTGAACAGCTTCTACTAATAGTGATGCTGCAGCAGCCCCGACTTCAGCAGTGACTTGGGGATCGGCCGTCTCGACAACCGGCAGAGGTAAAGGACCCGGAGTCTCGGCTGGTGTCACCACTACTGTAACACCTCAGGTGTTTTAATTATTAAACAAGTCTTATTGGCATAATAAAATGCATCTCTAACTAAGAAAATAAAAAGAATGGATTAAGTTTGGTTTTGCTTTTACCTTTAAAAGTTTGTATGTGCATAAATGCATGTACTTTAATGAAGCAAATTGGATAACTTTCACATCAAAGCAAATATGGCTATGAAATTAGATGAGCACACCAGTATTCGCATGACCAATAAAAGTTTAGTTGAAGCCTAGGGAAGAAAATGAAATTTTGAAATAAAATGACGCGCCCTCCGAATAGAGTTTTCTTTAAGTTTTTAAAATAACTTTAGAACTAAAGCTCAAATGAACTTTGGCCTGAAATGAAACTTGTAGAACTTTTTATTCTGAACAACTTTCATGTTCAAGAGATTTTGAAATTCAAATTAGAAAGTGGAGAAAACGTCCTGTTTGCAACCAGCCCCCTGGAAATTTTCGAATTCTCGCAGTTAGGCCCTTACCCCTCCTCTGCTGCACCGCCCAGCTCGCCCGACCGCCGCTGGGCACGTGGCCCTCGATGCCCGCGCGGCACCAGGCGCCGAGCCAACCCCCGGCGCCCTGCCTGCTGCCCGCCCCCGCTCGCCCAACCGCGGCCGCGCTTTCTTCTCCCTCCCGCACGGCATGCCCCTGCCCAACCCGCGGCTCCCTGCAGCACCGCACTGCCTCCCAGTCTCTGGCCGCCGCCCCCCTCCACCCAATGCCCCGTCGTGCCGCCCCAGCTCGCCAGTAGCACGCCCGCGTCGCCCGCACGCGACGTCGCGCCCCGGTGCGCGCCCAGCGCTCGCACGCCACGCGCACGGCGCGCCTCTGGCCACTGGTCACCGCCGGCCGCCCCCAATGGCGCCCAGCCTCGCCACCCCCCTCCACCCAGCGCCCCGGCCGTGCCAAGCTCGCCCCCACGAGCTCCACCGGCTATAAAGCCCGGCGCAGCGCCCCTCCCTCCTCTCCCTGTTCCCCTTTCTTCCCCGCAGAACAGAGCAAAGCAGAGCCGAGCTCCGCCCCACGCCGCCGCCGTGGAACCCCCTCCTCTGCCCCTCCTCGACCCGAGCTAGGCCCCAAAATCGCTCTCCTACCTCCGCGCGAAGCTTCCCAGCCCAAGCCCCGCCGCCCAGCTCGCCGGAGCTCGCCGGAGCAGAGCTCCACCCGCCGCCGCCCCCCTGGTAGCCGTGGGCAGCCCTGCTCAGACCGCCTCCGCCCCAACCGTGACCACCCAAAGGTAGCCCCCAACCTCCTCTTGCTCCTCCCCCACCTTGCCCTCGCCGGCGGCGACCCAGCTCGCCGGAATTTGGCCGGGCAGGATGATCCCCGCCGTGATTTGCGACCAGGGACTACATTGCAAACGCCCAAATCTTCCCAGGGGGTTTTCTGCTAGTTTTCAGGGACCCCTCTGTAAAGAAAGTTTTAACCAAATCAGTGAACTTGTAAAATTCGTATAAAATCGTAGAAACTCAACTGTTCTGGAATCCTTAGAAGAAACTCTACAACTTTTGTTACATAAAGTTTCTCAGATTCTCAATATATTTTGCTCTAGATTAAATGGAAGGTTTAATGCACTTCTTTTGTACCCACTGTTGTAGATCCTTGCTGACCCTAAATTTTGGGGAGTGGGTTAGTTACTTGATGTTTAGGACTGTGTATAAAGATCAGGACCAAAAGCCATCTCTAGATACACATTTTGTCCAACCTTGTTTTATACCATGAATTGTTAGAACTAATTTTTCCTGCTGTTCTGTGACGTTTAATGTCATGAAAAGTTTTCTGTGTTGTTGTAGTAATACCTAGAGGCCATAGAAAAATTTAGAAACATTTTTTACTATATGTAACCTGTTCATATGAATTTGTGGTAGGAAAACTTCACTAATTCAAAATAATTAGTAAAGCGCTTAGAAAATGTTCATCTTTTTGCTGTGAAACACATTAGAGTAGCTCAAGCTGTACAAAAAGTTTCATACATAGAAACCCGGTATAACATCCTGTAGAAACTAATCTTTAATAACATGAGTGTAGCTTGTCCCATTTATTATGCTCTAAATCATGTACAATAAAATCTGAAAAATTTACAGTAGCACAAATATGGTTATAGCAACACCCTGTAAAATTTTTAGCATCAATACTTGCATGGGTTGTTCTGTATAAAAATAACTAGATTTTAGCAGTGGCTGTGTATTACATTTTTCATATTTAACGTGCTACACAAAAATGTCTGAAATTTTTACAGTGACCTTATCTCTGCATAATGTACTTTGAATAAAAATTTTATTACCAGAAGCTAACTAGATTAGTAATTGTGTTCAACTCATGTTTGTGTTTAAAAAGAAACTAAGTTTTCAATATAACACAACCCCTTCTTCTTTAATGAAGTTAAATAGATTAAGATAAACTCTATTAACGATTGCCCAGGAAATGTTAAAGTAAATAACTTCACAGCAAAACTTATGTCTTATGAACTGCAACTTTATCGTGAAGGAAATAATGTCGTTTACCATCACCACTACTTAAACTTGTGCATTCATGTAGAAACGACGACTCTCGCCGACGGAACGTACGAGTTAATGCCCGCGTCCGATAGTGAGCAGCGTGAAGCTCAAGTGAATCTAACTGAAGCTCTTGAAGACCCGAGCCCAAATTTGGAAAAGCCCCAAGCTAACTTTTCGCAAGAAGGCAAGCCCCGGAGCATGAACCCTATTTTCTAAACTTATGCAACTTATTACTCTACTTTACTTGTGCATTAAGTTTATAGGAGTTGGATGAAAACTTAGTTGCATGATCCTAGGTACCCATGCTCTGAACACTAGATGCAAGGTTCGATAGAATGCTATGCTAATAGGACTCGGTAAAAGTCGAGTGATTTCCTGTCACTCGCGAGAAATTAGGAGTTGATTGTTTACTACACACTGCAATCATAAGGACGACGGACGGGCTATGGTACGATGTTTATGTTGATGATTGAGGCCCGTCTGTCTAGTGAAAAATGCTAAGGCCGCAGTGTGTGGTAAGTGATGGTTAAGTCTTTGAACGTACTAACCACATGCCGAGAATATGGTAATCGGTAAGCTTAAGTACCGGATTGAACCGAGGCCGGAACATACTCCCCACTGTCTTGAGTTCGTTCACATCTAGCTAATGGCGGGTGCATCGGCCGCCACAGCCCGACGTACCGTGGTCTGTGGGGAGGTGTAGTCGAGGGCGGTGGGCCTGTTCCGTGAAGCGGGAATTGAAGGGAAAGGTTGCACGTGTGACTCTGGGAGTAACCACGTGACGTGTGTTTAGGTTTCCCTTGCAAGGTTAAGAAATTCGATTCGAATCGTCCGTTTCTCACGGCTATTGAGACTGCTTAACCACTTTTACCCACAGAGTAAGAAGAGGAACAATGATGATGAATAAACTGGTTGGATGAAAATTTAATGCTTCACCATGTATGATATTGGATAGTTGCTTACCTAGAATGATTAAAGAAAGCTAGAACTTGGAGCTAAAATCTGAAAGTAAGGACCTACTATATATGCTTTTTGGCAAAACAAACCCCTCAAGCCAAAAGCCTCGCATGTCTAGGAGTCGGCTAAGTATACCCCATTAGACGGGTAAGCCTTGCTGAGTATTAGTATACTCAGCCTTGCTTGTGGCTCGTTTTCAGGTGAGACTTTCAAAGATATGATTGCTAGCTTGACTTGGCCCTGCACTCTTCCCCCTGGTTGGTCGGTGGAATGGGATACGCCCCCGTCCAACGGAGATAATGCCGAGTGATGTCTCGTACGGGCTTCACCGAGACATCCTTATCGTCGAGTAGCTTTCGTTGTTTATTTTCCGCTGCAACTTAAAATCTGAGGAACTTATTAGTTATGATCACTGAAGTACTTGGTTTCTAAACTCAAACTTGGTCTCTAATATTCACTTATGGTAATGTTGTAATATTTGCTGGAATGTGGTATTCTCTGGGCTCATCGTCGCGTGAGCATTTGTATGTATGGCGCTCGATCCGCTTTACCGTGGTTGTATCAGGAGGTTATACCCGACAGACCAGTGGATTACTCCGTTTGAAGTGTAAGGTTAACCGAGATTGCCCTAATGGTGATGGTTAATACACTTGAGCCGGATTAATTCAGGTGGTTCTGCCACAACTACTTGGTCGGCCGATCCGATGCGGGAAGTCTCGGCCGATACCACTGCCATCTGGCTGGCCGATCCGATGCGGGGGACTTCAGCCGATGCTATTGCCGTCTGATCGGCCGATCCAATGCGAGCTCGCACCCGACGGCTGGTTATCTTTGATGTTGGCCTTTTTGGTGCTCGCCGTGATCGGCCAGTGGAGATATCTCTAACAGTTGGAGAATGGAAGCCGATAAGTGGATACGCCGTGTATTGGTGATGACTATCAATCGGCCAGCCGCTTCAGCTCCGCATCGGAGGAACATGGCTTTCAGACTGAAGAGATGAACATGAGTTAACAACAAGATGATAATGTGGAAAGAAATAACATTGGAATCGGCTGAGGAAAAAGAACATACCGTTGCATTTGGATCAATGTGCTCTGGGTCTAGAATGTTGCAGTAAGACGATGGAGATTTACAGAAAAGGTGCTGCTTCCATTCTGCCCACCATAATTTGAACTGCTGGTTGGCGAAAGAAGCAACTGACCAACTGCTCAGGTCAATGGTACTGGAATCGGGTACCAGATCGCACAGCCGGCTGTAATCAAGACTTGAGGTCAGTCCATCTCTGAATTTTGCCTGACCGGCGAAGTAGACCCGAATCGGCAGTTGGCCAAAACCCAGTTGCCTTGCCACAGCCGATGGATTGTAGAACTCATAGGTGGGTGAGTCCTTCCCTGAGAAAAAGTTGGCTGGCAGGATCCCCGGCTTGATCAAGACATCCATGAGCTCTCTCTCAAAAGTGTGAGTCGAGAAGTCGTAGCATAGGGGCAATTCGAAAATCGGCTCTACTGCCTGATATGGGTGCCAGCTGATCATCTCTTCACTAAGGCCATTGTAAAAGCATCTGAAGTATTCAGCTGTACGGGTGGCAGTGAATTGGCAGCCGGGAAAGGCCGATACCGCTTCTCCAAAAGATCTGCAGCGGCGACGGACCGATGGATTCTCCTCTGACTCGATATTGGGAAAGGTCTTTGTCTCTATCCGCTGCTGAGAGATCTTGCTCATGTGTAAATTGAGCCAGAGGGTGATGAACCACCAAGGACCACCTGGGTTCCCTATCGGCTCACCCTTTGACAGTTTGATGCCGATTTGGTGCATCAGATGGTACGCCGATTCCAGCAAATGTTTTCCAAGGGGGATGGCTGATCCTTGTGAAAGAGCCTCTGCCAAAGCTTGAGTGTTTGAAGAGGGGCCGACTGCTCTGCCACAGAAGAAATGCTTCTCCAGCCACATCATCAAGAAGGCAGTATGCTCCCTCTGCGAGACTGTCCCGATCTTCATGTTTTTACTAATGTATCCTTTCCACCCGCCGATTCCTTTGGTCTCCAGCCGATGAGATGGCTTGAGCAGATAATTGAAAGGGGTATCGGCGGAGGAAACATCGAGGCCGGTCAGCAGCAGAACATCGGCCAAGGTCGGGGTCATGGGTCCGTGTCCGAAAAGGAACGCGTTAAGTGCATCGGACCAAAAATAAGAGGCTGCCATGACTAGAGGTTCATTCCTTTCCATCTGAGACAAGGATAAGTCTATGCACTGGCCGATTTTCAGTTCTTCCCACTGAACCTTCCAAGATCCGGCTACCCTCTGGTACCATTCTCTCCACCCGGGTGTTTCATTTGGCCAGGATCTGGAAGTGCCTACCCAGTGATCTAAATCCATAGATGATTGCTTAAAAGGGATCCTATGGGTTTCTAAACTGATCAGGTCCGTTGGATCAGGGCTCCCCATAGGGCCCAAACAGATGAGGTCAGGGGATTCTGAGAGAGGAATAGTGATTCGGTGCCTAAGTGCCTAAAAAAGGGGAAAAGGGAAGAAACTGAGAGAGGGTCCGGAAGATACTGAATGTGACAACCCTGGTAATTATGAATCCAAAATCAATGACATAAGCCTAACTCCATGTGTTAAACCAACTAATGAGAGGGTGGAAAGAATTTAAAACGGGTTCAGTTGGGATTCAAATTAAATTTGGGCACATTGGACACATTTGAAACTTTTTAAATAACTTTAAAACCATAAGCCAAATGAAATTTTGCCTGAAACCAAAGTTGTAGAACTTTTTATTTTGAACAACTTTCGTGTTCAAAAGTTTTTGAAATTCAAATCAGAAAGAGGAGAAAACGCCCTGTTTGCACCCAGCCCCCTGAACTTTTTCGAATTTTTGCATTTCGGTCCCTAGCGTCTCCCCCTCTGCTCTGCCGCGCCGCGCGCCAGGTGGCCGGCGTCGCCTGACCGGCGCGAAGCGCCAGGCCAGTGGCCGCCGCACCACCCCGCCACGGCCGGCTTTGCCCCGCCCCGACGCCGCGCGCCCAGTCCCCGCCCGCGCGTGCGCTGCCGCGCCCAGGCCGCCGCCCGCTCGCCCAGTGGCCGCGCTCCGCCGTGCCGCCCCGGCCCCCGCGCCCCGCCAGCTGCCGCGCCTGCCCTCCGCCCGAGCCGCTGCAGCAGCTGTTCCCCACTCCACGCCCGGCACTATCTCACCGCGCCCACGCCACAATCGCGGCCGCCCAGTCAC
Organism: Panicum miliaceum; assembly: GCA_032594955.1. Classification (NCBI taxonomy): domain Eukaryota; kingdom Viridiplantae; phylum Streptophyta; class Magnoliopsida; order Poales; family Poaceae; genus Panicum; species Panicum miliaceum. The sequence goes on along the minus strand of CM064058.1, from coordinate 50,250,474 downwards.
CGCGCCCGCTCGCCGCACGCCGCGCCGGCGTTCTGCCGCCGCCCGCCGCGCCCAGTGCACGCCGTTGCCGTGCCCCGCCCCGCGCGTCGCCCAGGCACCTCCACGCCCCCCTCCTGTCCCTATAAAAACGCCACCCCGACCGCCCGCGCGAAGCCCCGCCACCAGAACACCTCGCCGCGCCATCGCCGCCGCCGAGCACCACCCGCCTGTGGGCAGCCCTCCACAGCCGCCCACTGCCCAAACCGAGCACCCAACCACCACTACATCACCCCACCGCAGCTCACCGACCCACCCAACGCCACCCAGAGCCACCGGAGCACCGCCGCCCGCGCTGCCGTCGCCGCCGCCGCCCCTGCTCGCCGTGGACAGCACGACCCCGACCCCCTCCGTCCAAGCCGAGCCCCGGAGTAGCTTCCCCATGCGCCACTGAAGCTCATCGACCGGACCACGCCGCCCCAAGCCCGCCGGAGCACCGCCGTCGACGCGAGCCGCGCCGCCGCCGCCTCTGCTCCAACGCCGGCGAGCCCTTCCCGGCCGTCCCCCACCTGGACAACACCCCCACAAGGTAGCCCTCGCACCCCTAAACCTTCCCCGACCCCCGCCCCTCGCCGTCGGCGAGCCCCCTCGCCGGAATTTCGGCCGGCCGCCGCACCCGAGCCGCCGAGTACCCAATTGCAAGGATTTAAATCTTTAGAAGGGTCTGAGCGTAAGATTCAAGGACCTAGTTGTAAAAGAAAATTTCAAACCTAGATTCAAATTCAGTGAACTTGTAAAATTCGTATAAAATCGTAGAAAATTCAGAAAAATGCAAACTCAACTGTTCTGGAATCTTAAGAACAAACTCTACCACTTTTGTTACAAAAATTTTCTCAGAATCTCAAAATATTTTGCTCTACATTAAATAGAAGCTTTAATGGACATATTTTATACCCACTGTTCTAGAACAATGCTGACCCTAAATTTTGGGCAGTGAACTAGTTGCTGGATGATTAGGACTGTGTAAAAAGATCAGGCCCAAATTCCATCTCTAGATTTACTGTTTGTTAAACTTAGTTTTGATTCATGTGTAAGTAAAATATTTTATCCCTGCAGTTAGGTGGTGAGTCACCCATTGAAATTTTTCCTATGCTAATGTATTGGTACCTAGAAGCCAGAGAAAAATTAGGAGACTTTTTATCTCACAGTAACCTATTTATTTGAATTATGTGCTAATAACATACATTAAGTCAAGAAAATAGTATCTTAGCTTTGAAAATCCCCAAATTATTACTGGGAGTTACACTAGGTTAGAGGTTGCTGTGTAAAAAGTTTCATGGACGAAAACCCTATGTAGGGTCCTGTAAAAATGAATCTTTAAAAAGCCTAGGTGTAGAATGTCATATTTTCTATGCTCTGAATACTGCATAATAAATCCTACAAAAATTACAGTAGCTTCTGCATGCTTAAGTGAAAGCTCTGTAAAAATCTTAGACTCATTTGTTACACCAGTTGTTCTGTACAAAAAGAACAAGTATCTAACAGCAACAATGAAATCTATTTTTCAGAATTAATCTGTTACATAAAATTGGCTGAAACTTTTACAGTAAGCACATCTTTCCTTGATGTGTCTAAATCCAAAATTTCATGACCAGAAATTATCCCTTGTAGTAATTACTCTCAAATCGTAATTAAGTGCTATTTCCACAACTTAAACTTGTGCACTCATGTAGAATCGACGACTCTCGCCGACGGAACTTACGAGCTGGTGCCCGCGTCCGAGAGTGAACAGCGCGAAGCTCAAGCAAATCTAACTGAAGCTTTTGAAGACCCGAGCCCAAGTTCGGAAGATCCCCAAGCGAACTGCGAAGGCAAGCCCCGGAGCATAACCCATTCTTTCCAAAATTATGCAACTCTTTACTCCTTGCTTGTGCATTAAGTTTATAGGAGTTGGATGAAAACTTAGTTGCATGATGTCAGGAACCCTTGCGTGAAAACTAGATGTAAGGTTCGATAGAATGCTGTGCTAATAGGACTCCGGTAAAAGTCGAGTGATTTCCTGTCACTCGCGAGAAAATAGGAGTTGAATGACTACTACACGCTGCAATCATAAGGACACGGACGGGTTATGTAACGATGGTTACGATTGAGGCCCGTCTGTCTAGTGAAAAATGCTAAGGCCGCAGGGTGTGGTAGTGATGGTTAAGTCTTTGAACGTACTAAACACATGCCGAGATTATGGGAATCGGTAAGCTTAAGTACCTGATTGGCCCGGCAAGGGGACGGCATCCTACCCTTTGAACTTCGGTCCCATGTGCATATGGCGAGTGCAGAGAGTGGTCACGACCCGGCGCCGAACCGTGGCGTGGAGCTCTTGTACTCTCGGAGGGTAGCCCCGATCCACGACCCGGAAAGAAAGGGGAAAAGTTGCACGTGTGACTCTAGGGAGTAACCACGTGACGTGTGTTTGGGTTTCCCTTGCAAGGTTAAGAAATTCGATTCGAATCGTCCGTTTCTCACGGCTATTGAGACTGCTTAACCATTTTTACCCACAGAGTAAGAAGAGGAACAATGATGATGAATGAACTGGTTGGATGGAAAATTTAATGCTTCACCATGTATGCTTTAGATAGCTGCTTACCTAGACTGGCTAACGAGACTAGAATCTTGAGCTAAAAGTTGAAAGTAAGGACCCACTTGTAGATGCTTTTCGGCAAAACAAACCCCTGAGCCAAAAAGCCTGGCAGGTCTAGAGTCGGTGGAGTAGTTTCCACTACACGGGTAAGTCTTGCTGAGTATTAGTATACTCAGTCTTGCTTGTGACTCGTTTTCAGGTGAGCCCTTTGAAGACATGATTGCTAGCTTGACTTGGCCCTGCACTCTTCCCCCTGGTTGGTCGGTGGAATGGGATGCGCCCCCGTCCAACGGAGATAAGGCCGAGTGATGTCTCGTACGGGCTTCATCGAGACATCTTGTATCGTCGAGTAGTTTCCGTTATTTATTTCCGCTGCAATTTAACTCTGAAGAACTTATTTATGTTAATTGAAGTACTTGTTTTCTAAACTCAGAATTAGGTCTGTAATATTGACTTATGCAAACGATGTAATACTTGCTGGAATGTGGTATCCTCTGGGCTCATCGTCGCATGAGCATTTGTATGTACGGCGCTCGATCCGTTCACCGTGGTTGTATCGGGAGGTTATACCCGACAGACCAGTGGATTACTCCGTTTGAAGTGTAAGGTTAACCGAGGATGCCTTAATGGTGAGGGTTAATACACTTGAGCCGGTTTAATTCAGGTGGTTCTGCCACAGCTGGTATCAGAGCCGTAGCTGGTGCCACAGCTGGCAACAGCGGACACCAGAGCCGAAATACATACGCCAGAGAATGCTACAAACCTTAAAAACTCATTTTTCTAAAACTTGACTAGAAGGTTGTGTTGCGAAATGCGTTGGTACGTTAAGGATGGTGCCTAGTTCGTAAAGCCCTAAGGGATTATGGGAAAGTTACTAGGTGGCTATCTAACTTCTATATATAGTATCAACTGACTTCCAGCACATTATTTTCTGTCAAAACTTACTTTCATGCACAACCGACCTTAAATTCTGTAACGACGCACTCGTCGCTAAGGTAAGAAGGTAAGGATCCTCAGCCAACTGAGGGAGCTTGGCCTTCCTGTCGGTGATGCGAACCGAACGCTGCCCTCAAGCAGTGGCTTACTTGAGGTGCTGCCAATATGCCAACTGTTAGTTGAACATATTGGGAGTAGAAGGTTTGGCGCAGGGTATGGCGATCGCTGTTCATACCCCCGTCTCATGACGGTACCCCCGTGAATACGCTATCTCGATAGCGTATGTTAACGTCGTCTGTACGGCGGAAATTGTACAGATATCGTTTCTATAAGTAAACGGTAATGAATACGGACGCTTTCATGAGTGCTGGCATGAAAGGTTCATGAAATATATATGCTTGTCGATTTTCTGCAGGTACACTAACCGCGATTACGATAAGTTAAGGGACGAGTAGAAAGACTCGACTAGATATTATAGGAGAGCCGTATTGTGTAAGCCACCGAAACTATCATCGTAAGACCAAAGCTATTTGGCAATTGTTTTATTTGTGAGGACGAATAGGACGTGCATACATCATAAACATGTGTATCTGGAATCAAAAATGCGATGTATGAGAGTGGTAAGGTTCTTGCGTATCTAAACCATGGTTTGCATAAGGACTATCTAGCGAAACTGTCCGAAATCCGCCGTCACCAAAAAGAACGATTTATTGACCCAGGAAAATGACCTTTTCTGGAGAATTTCATGTCGAAAGAATTGTTCCAAATTTTGTGTTCTATCTCCTGTTCAAAAATGAAAAATTCTGAACTTATGGATAATAAGAAATAACAGAAACCTTGAAATGTCAGAATTCTGTCCGGAATAAGCACTTCTGCCCCTTAAATTTTTAGGCCCCCTTCCTGCGGTTTTCTGCAAAAGAGCACAACACGAAACTTGTTCCAAATTCACCCAGGAAGCTTCTGTTAAAATTTGGTAAATTTTGGCTGGGTAGATTTTCCCTGGTGCACGAAACTCTAGCCCTCTGTTCACTGAAAATTCTGGGTAGACAGTAAGGTAAAACCTGAAAAGAAAGACCATCTTAGAGACCCAATTAGCTCTGGAGTTGACTAGAAAAGTTGTTCACAAATACCTTAGGAGTGACCTGGTGAAATTTGAGAATTTTTGGACGAGAACTGTGGGAGTTATGATTATTTTTGCACACTATACAGAATCTGTCCTTGTGCTGCTCACAGTTTTCGCTATCTCACTCCATTTGATCTTTTGTTCAGATGGCCGAGCCTGTTGAGATGATGGTGAATGAGGATGGACGCGTGCACTCGCAGTGTCTCCACTGGGAGGGCTTTCCCTCTATTTTGTGGGATGTTCTGCGTACCGCGGGCTATCTAATTCCCCCACGTTACGCCGGACTGGAGTTTGCAGAAAATGGAGTTACCCAGTGCCGTGTCAACGTGACTATCTTTCCGCACCCGCTACACCCGGAGTGGCCCGCCTTGGAGCTTGAGGCTGTTGGTCGCCGTTTGGTCGATACTTGGGAGCTTGCAGCCATGAGGGCGCTCACCACATTTTGTGCGCAGCGTCCCGAGGTTGTCACACTCACTCCCATTGGATTGTTTCCTGCTGCCCAGGACAACGACCCCTTTTGGCTCAACAGGGTGCAGCACGCACAGTATTTGGTAGACTTCCATGCCCAGGAGACTATCCATACCTCCGTGCGGTGCATGAGTGCACTCTACCGGCTTCAGACTCTCCAGAGTCAGGCACTCGAGCAGCTCACTGATCTTGCTCAGGCCTACCATATGATGGCAGATACCAGGGATGAGCAGATAAAGGAGCTCAGTCAGGATCTTGAGGACAGAGATGCTCAGATTGGCCAACTTGAGGGCCAAATCCAGGAGCAGGACACTCTCATGGGTGAGAGAGATACCACGATAGCACAGTTGGAGGAGCAGCTCCATGATCTGAACCTTGAGTTGGAGGATGCTAATGAGCATATTCAGTGGCATCATGATCAGAATGACCATCCCCATGAGGACGACATGGAGGAGGATGAGGAGGAGCCACAGGAGATTGATGGTATCTCAGGTATGGATTTCGAGGGTGAGGTACCACAAGCACCTCAGATGGGAGCCCACTCTCCGGCTCACAGCGAGTCGTCTGTCAACGACTTGGATGATTTCTAGAGGTCGACCTAGGAAGACTTTTGCACATACTCCTCGATAGGGTAGCCTAACTTTTGGCAAGTGTTGTAATAGGCTAACTAGGAGTTGAGTAACTCTTTTGTGTTGGGTACACCTGAACCATGTGGATACCCTCAGCCTGTAAGGAACGGCGATAAAACTTGGTGATTTCGTTGTAAGTTGGTAAACGACGGAATCCACAATCGCTGAGACTTGTCGCAATTTTTACCCATGTCTCCTTGCATTTCTTGGCTGAGTGTTGAATACCAGACTTATGCTAAATTTTGTGATCTAGGTTCTCACAAAAATTCAGCATCATCGGACCTTGCTAGTTTAAGATATAGGCGAAACAGTACCGATCAATCTGCTGAAAAACAGCTAAGACAGCAAGGCAAAGGAAGAGCTTTTCGACCACCTTAGCCATAGTTCTAGCACCAAAGTTAAATACCAAAGTGGTGCATTCCTAAATTCTCTGACTACTGCCAATGTTGAGATGTTTTGGATGGACCCACAGCAGGCTATGATTTTTCTCGTAGCAAACAGAGATTCTGTCCATACTTCTAGCTCAAACTTCGGAAGTCTATGACTACACCAATTATTTATGAATCAAGGAAGTAATATGGATCGCGTTGCTAATGGTAACCTTTCACGTTTCAGATGGTTGGATCAACACGTGGCAACCCCGAGGGTTTTGGTGCCGGTGGCAGCCGCTCGCGACAATCGCCACCACCCCCGCCCAGTTTGGTGGAAGTGATGGCCGCTCAAACCAAGCTGCTACGTCAGATTGTGCAAGGGCAACACCAGCAGAGGGGTGGGCACAATGCTCACCAACCACAAGCTGCAGGATACACGGATTTCCTAGGGACCCAGCCTCCATTGTTCCATAAGACCGAGGAACCCCTGGACGCAGATGCATGGATTCGCACCATAGAATCCAAGTTCACACTACTTGTGGCCCCATGCTCAGAGGCCAACAAGGCTCGTTTTGCCGCGCAACAGCTTCGCGGTACCGCTCGACTGTGGTGGGACCACTATTTTGCGATGCTCCCGGCTGACCATGTGGTCGACTGGAATGAATTCAAGACCGCGTTCCGGGCACATCATATCCCCGAGGGTCTCATGGAGAGAAAGTTGAATGAGTTTCTGGCACTTACCCAGGGCACCCGCACCGTGTTGCAGTACGCCCAGGCGTTCAACAACCTATGCCAGTATGCGGGCTATCACGCAGATACGGATGCCAAGAAGCGTGATCGTTTTCGCCGAGGTCTGAATACCAAGCTCAAGGAACGTCTGAACCTAGCCAGGGCTGACACCTACAATGAGTTGGTCAATATGGCCATTACCCAGGAGGACTGTATCATGGCGCACCGGGCAGAGAAGAAGAGAAAGGCACCCGCAGGACCGTCAAGTGTCCAACCACCAAGGTATCGCATCGTGCAAAATACCGCACCTACAGCTCCACCAAAGGCCCCGCAGCCAGGAAGATGGATTGCCAGACCCCCACAGCAGCCAGGCATGGTACGACCCCCGATGCCTCCACAGAATGGTCCGAGGCCCATTCTTCAGCAGTCTCTTCGACCTAGCCCCGCAAATCGCTGTTTCAAATGCGGAAGTTCCAGCCACTTCGCACGCGAATGCCCTCAGCCTGGACAGCCCAACCAAGGTCAAGGATCCAACCCGAACGCCAAGAACAGGGGCAAGAGACAAACCCTGCAAGTCAAGCAAGGACGGATTAACTTCACCACGCTTGCAGAGCTTCCTGAAGGAGCCCCAGTGATGTCGGGTACATTCTCTATCCATAACAAGCCTGCAGTTATATTATTTGATTCTGGTGCATCGCATAGTTTCATAAGTGCAAAATTCGGTGCAAAAGTAGGCTTGGATGTTTGTCACACAAAAGGGTCATATATGATATCAACACCGGGTGGTAAAATTGCTTCAAACCAAATGGTCAGACAAGTACCAGTCAAATTGGGTAGTAAAACCATCGACACGGACCTTGTCCTTTTACCCCTTGACGGCATGGACATTATTTTGGGAATGAACTGGATGGCTATGCATGGAGTCACACTGGACCTTTCTTCCCGAGCCGTTGAGATGAATTCACCTAGTCACGGAGCCGCTACCCTTTACCTACCATTCATAGATTGCACGAATTCCTGTGCTTATAAGATGGAAGGACTTAAGCTAGATGAGATTCTTGTGGTGAACGAGTATGCCGATGTTTTCCCGGATGACTTACCAGGAATGCCACCGGATAGGGATATTGAGTTCGTTATTGAACTACAACCAGGCACTGCACCTATATCCAAAAGACCATATAGGATGCCCCCTAAAGAATTGGCCGAGTTGAAACTTCAACTCCAGGAACTACTGGACAAAGGTTTTATTCGCCCTAGCGCGTCACCTTGGGGATGTCCAGCCCTATTCGTAAAGAAGAAGGATGACAGTTTGAGATTATGTGTGGACTACCGACCTCTCAATGCGGTAACAGTTAAAAATAAATACCCACTTCCTCGCATCGATGTGCTCTTCGATCAATTAGCTGGAGCCAGAGTCTTCTCAAAGATTGATCTTCGTTCGGGATATCATCAGATCAAGATTCGCCCGTGCGATATTCCTAAGACTGCCTTCTCCACACGATATGGACTATATGAATTCTTGGTCATGTCCTTTGGACTCACCAATGCCCCTGCCTACTTCATGTATCTCATGAATTCGGTATTCATGCCCGAACTTGACAAATTCGTCGTAGTGTTCATCGACGACATTCTTATCTATTCAAAGGATGAGGAAGAGCATGCCAAGCACCTTCGCATTGTTCTTCAGCGACTCAGAGACCATCAGCTCTATGCTAAGTTTTCTAAGTGTGAATTCTGGTTGGATACTGTAAAGTTCTTAGGTCACACGATCTCCAGCGAAGGCATAGCTGTTGACCCCAGCAAGGTACAAGAGGTGATGGATTGGAAACCCCCTACCTCTGTTCATCAGATTCGCAGTTTTCTCGGCTTAGCCGGTTACTACCGTCGCTTCATCCCGGATTTCTCTCGAATTGCTAAGCCCATGACTCAACTGTTAAAGAAGGAAGTAAAGTTTGTATGGGACGAGAAGTGTGAGGAAGCCTTCCACACTCTCAGAGAGCATCTGACTACTGCACCTGTGTTAGCTCAACCCGATAATACCAAGTCATTCGATGTGTATTGTGACGCATCATGTACTGGTCTAGGAGGTGTGCTTATGCAAGAGAATCGAGTGATTGCATATGCCTCACGAGCCCTTCGGCCCCACGAACAGAATTATCCCACGCATGACCTTGAGCTCGCAGCCGTCATTCACGCCCTGAAGATATGGAGGCACTATCTCATGGGTACACAGTGCAATATCTACACGGATCATAAGAGTCTCAAGTATATCTTCACACAAGCCGATCTGAATATGAGACAACGGAGATGGCTAGAACTAATCAAGGATTATGACCTTGAAGTGCACTATCACCCCGGCAAGGCTAATGTAGTCGCGGATGCACTAAGCCGCAAGTCCCATTGCCATTGCCTATCCATGGAGTCCTACCATGAGACATTATGTGCAGACATGAGGAAGCTGAATATGGAAATGGTTTCCCAAGGCACTCTAGATCACATCTCAGTTGAGCCCACTCTTCACGACCGAATCGTCATGGCACAACTACATGATGAAGGAATCAAGATCATCAAACAAAAACTCTCTCTAGGTGAGGAGAAGTACAAATGTTTCCGCCAGGACCTTAAGGGAGTTCTATGGTTCGAAAGTCGTATAGTCGTTCCGAAGAATCGTGAACTCCGCAAGCAGATTCTTGATGAGGCACACCTCTCCAAATTCTCTATCCACCCCGGCAGTAGCAAAATGTATCAGGACCTAAGGCAAAACTTCTGGTGGACTAGAATGAAAAGGGAAATTGCTACGTATGTCTCGGAATGTGACACGTGCCAGAGAGTAAAAGCTAGCCACTTAAAGGTAGCCGGTACACTTCAACCGATACCTATACCATCATGGAAATGGGAAGACATAAGTATGGACTTCATCGTTGGACTACCAAACACGTCCCAGAGACATGATTCCATATGGGTTATCGTTGATAGACTCACGAAGACGGCACATTTTCTTCCGGTACACACCACCTATTCTACCAAGAAATATGCCGATATTTACCTCGATCGTATTGTTTGCCTGCATGGAATACCTAAGACAATCATTTCCGATCGTGGTCCCCAGTTTGTAGCACGCTTTTGGGAACATCTGCAAACGTCTCTTGGCACAAAGCTGATTCGCAGCTCAGCATACCATCCTCAGACCGATGGACAAACAGAAAGAGTAAACCAAATTCTTGAAGACATGCTGAGAGCTTGTGTCATTCATTATGACAAGAATTGGGACAAATGCCTACCCCTGGCAGAGTTCTCTTACAACAACAGCTACCAAACGAGTTTGAAAATGGCACCATTTGAGGCACTGTACGGACGAAGGTGTCGAACCCCTTTGAGCTGGTCACAAACCGGAGAACGTAAAATAATTGGACCCGACCTGGTAATCGAGGCAGAGGAGAAAGTAAAAGTAATACAAGCAAATCTTAAAGCCGCACAAGCCCGACAAAAGAGCTATTCTGACAAAAGGAGAAAGCCCCTAAAGTTCGAAGTTGGCGATCATGTCTATCTTCGAGTTTCACCAACCAAAGGAGTGCGAAGATTTGGGATCAAAGGCAAACTAGCTCCCCGTTATATTGGTCCTTACGAAATCATGGAGAGCTGCGGACCCGTAGCCTACAAATTACGACTGCCCCCTCAGCTCACGGCCACCCACGATGTCTTCCACGTATCTCAACTCAAGAAGTGTATTCGAGTCCCTACCGAGATTGTGGAACAACAAGAAATATCGTTGGAACCCGACCTCTCGTATGTCGAACACCCAGTTAAGGTTTTGGATCAAAAAGAAAGAGAGACCAGGAGGAAAGTGATTAGAATGTATAAAATACAATGGAATCGCCACACGGAAGAAGAAGCCACCTGGGAAACGGAAAGCTACCTGAACCAACATTTCCCTGGGTTTCTTGCCTCAACCACTGGTATGTGCACCCACGCCCACACTAAGAACTACCGAATCTCGGGGCGAGATTCTTGTTAAGGGGGGAAGGCTGTGACAACCCTGGTAATTACGAATCCAAAATCAATGACATAAGCCTAACTCCATGTGTTAAACCAACTAATGAGAGGGTGGAAAGAATTTAAAACGGGTTCAGTTGGGATTCAAATTAAATTTGGGCACATTGGACACATTTGAAACTTTTTAAATAACTTTAAAACCATAAGCCAAATGAAATTTTGCCTGAAACCAAAGTTGTAGAACTTTTTATTTTGAACAACTTTCGTGTTCAAAAGTTTTTGAAATTCAAATCAGAAAGAGGAGAAAACGCCCTGTTTGCACCCAGCCCCCTGAACTTTTTCGAATTTTTGCATTTCGGTCCCTGGCGTCTCCCCCTCTGCTCTGCCGCGCCGCGCGCGCGCGCGCCCGCCCGCCGCGCGCCAGGTGGCCGGCGTCGCCTGACCGGCGCGAAGCGCCAGGCCAGTGGCCGCCGCACCACCCCGCCACGGCCGGCTTTGCCCCGCCCCGACGCCGCGCGCCCAGTCCCCGCCCGCGCGTGCGCTGCCGCGCCCAGGCCGCCGCCCGCTCGCCCAGTGGCCGCGCTCCGCCGTGCCGCCCCGGCCCCCGCGCCCCGCCAGCTGCCGCGCCTGCCCTCCGCCCGAGCCGCTGCAGCAGCTGTTCCCCACTCCGCGCCCGGCACTATCTCACCGCGCCCACGCCACAATCGCGGCCGCCCAGTCACCGCGCCCGCTCGCCGCACGCCGCGCCGGCGTTCTGCCGCCGCCCGCCGCGCCCAGTGCACGCCGTTGCCGTGCCCCGCCCCGCGCGTCGCCCAGGCACCTCCACGCCCCCCCTCCTGTCCCTATAAAAACGCCACCCCCGACCGCCCGCGCGAAGCCCCGCCACCAGAACACCTCGCCGCGCCATCGCCGCCGCCGAGCACCACCCGCCTGTGGGCAGCCCTCCACAGCCGCCCACTGCCCAAACCGAGCACCCAACCACCACTACATCACCCCACCGCAGCTCACCGACCCACCCAACGCCACCCAGAGCCACCGGAGCACCGCCGCCCGCGCTGCCGTCGCTGCCGCCGCCCCTGCTCGCCGTGGACAGCACGACCCCGACCCCCTCCGTCCAAGCCGAGCCCCGGAGTAGCTTCCCCATGCGCCACTGAAGCTCATCGACCGGACCACGCCGCCCCAAGCCCGCCGGAGCACCGCCGTCGACGCGAGCCGCGCCGCCGCCGCCTCTGCTCCAACGCCGGCGAGCCCTTCCCGGCCGTCCCCCACCTGGACAACACCCCCACAAGGTAGCCCTCGCACCCCTAAACCTTCCCCGACCCCCGCCCCTCGCCGCCGGCGAGCCCCCTCGCCGGAATTTCGGCCGGCCGCCGCACCCGAGCCGCCGAGGACCCAATTGCAAGGATTTAAATCTTTAGAAGGGTCTGAGCGTAAGATTCAAGGACCTAGTTGTAAAAGAAAATTTCAAACCTAGATTCAAATTCAGTGAACTTGTAAAATTTGTATAAAATCGTAGAAAATTCAGAAAAATGCAAACTCAACTGTTCTGGAATCCTAAGAACAAACTCTACCACTTTTGTTACAAAAATTTTCTCAGAATCTCAAAATATTTTGCTCTACATTAAATAGAAGCTTTAATGGACATATTTTATACCCACTGTTCTAGAACAATGCTGACCCTAAATTTTGGGCAGTGAACTAGTTGCTGGATGATTAGGACTGTGTAAAAAGATCAGGCCCAAATTCCATCTCTAGATTTACTGTTTGTTAAACTTAGTTTTGATTCATGTGTAAGTAAAATATTTTATCCCTGCAGTTAGGTGGTGAGTCACCCATTGAAATTTTTCCTATGCTAATGTATTGGTACCTAGAAGCCAGAGAAAAATTAGGAGACTTTTTATCTCACAGTAACCTATTTATTTGAATTATGTGCTAATAACATACATTAAGTCAAGAAAATAGTATCTTAGCTTTGAAAATCCCCAAATTATTACTGGGAGTTACACTAGGTTAGAGGTTGCTGTGTAAAAAGTTTCATGGACGAAAACCCTATGTAGGGTCCTGTAAAAATGAATCTTTAAAAAGCCTAGGTGTAGAATGTCATATTTTCTATGCTCTGAATACTGCATAATAAATCCTACAAAAATTACAGTAGCTTCTGCATGCTTAAGTGAAAGCTCTGTAAAAATCTTAGACTCATTTGTTACACCAGTTGTTCTGTACAAAAAGAACAAGTATCTAACAGCAACAATGAAATCTATTTTTCAGAATTAATCTGTTACATAAAATTGGCTGAAAATTTTACAGTAAGCACATCTTTCCTTGATGTGTCTAAATCCAAAATTTCATGACCAGAAATTATCCCTTGTAGTAATTACTCTCAAATCGTAATTAAGTGCTATTTCCACAACTTAAACTTGTGCACTCATGTAGAATCGACGACTCTCGCCGACGGAACTTACGAGCTGGTGCCCGCGTCCGAGAGTGAACAGCGCGAAGCTCAAGCAAATCTAACTGAAGCTTTTGAAGACCCGAGCCCAAGTTCGGAAGATCCCCAAGCGAACTGCGAAGGCAAGCCCCGGAGCATAACCCATTCTTTCCAAAATTATGCAACTCTTTACTCCTTGCTTGTGCATTAAGTTTATAGGAGTTGGATGAAAACTTAGTTGCATGATGTCAGGAACCCTTGCGTGAAAACTAGATGTAAGGTTCGATAGAATGCTGTGCTAATAGGACTCCGGTAAAAGTCGAGTGATTTCCTGTCACTCGCGAGAAAATAGGAGTTGAATGACTACTACACGCTGCAATCATAAGGACACGGACGGGTTATGTAACGATGGTTACGATTGAGGCCCGTCTGTCTAGTGAAAAATGCTAAGGCCGCAGGGTGTGGTAGTGATGGTTAAGTCTTTGAACGTACTAAACACATGCCGAGATTATGGGAATCGGTAAGCTTAAGTACCTGATTGGCCCGGCAAGGGGACGGCATCCTACCCTTTGAACTTCGGTCCCATGTGCATATGGCGAGTGCAGAGAGTGGTCACGACCCGGCGCCGAACCGTGGCGTGGAGCTCTTGTACTCTCGGAGGGTAGCCCCGATCCACGACCCGGAAAGAAAGGGGAAAAGTTGCACGTGTGACTCTAGGGAGTAACCACGTGACGTGTGTTTGGGTTTCCCTTGCAAGGTTAAGAAATTCGATTCGAATCGTCCGTTTCTCACGGCTATTGAGACTGCTTAACCATTTTTACCCACAGAGTAAGAAGAGGAACAATGATGATGAATGAACTGGTTGGATGGAAAATTTAATGCTTCACCATGTATGCTTTAGATAGCTGCTTACCTAGACTGGCTAACGAGACTAGAATCTTGAGCTAAAAGTTGAAAGTAAGGACCCACTTGTAGATGCTTTTCGGCAAAACAAACCCCTGAGCCAAAAAGCCTGGCAGGTCTAGAGTCGGTGGAGTAGTTTCCACTACACGGGTAAGTCTTGCTGAGTATTAGTATACTCAGTCTTGCTTGTGACTCGTTTTCAGGTGAGCCCTTTGAAGACATGATTGCTAGCTTGACTTGGCCCTGCACTCTTCCCCCTAGTTGGTCGGTGGAATGGGATGCGCCCCCGTCCAACGGAGATAAGGCCGAGTGATGTCTCGTACGGGCTTCATCGAGACATCTTGTATCGTCGAGTAGTTTCCGTTATTTATTTCCGCTGCAATTTAACTCTGAAGAACTTATTTATGTTAATTGAAGTACTTGTTTTCTAAACTCAGAATTAGGTCTGTAATATTGACTTATGCAAACGATGTAATACTTGCTGGAATGTGGTATCCTCTGGGCTCATCGTCGCATGAGCATTTGTATGTACGGCGCTCGATCCGTTCACCGTGGTTGTATCGGGAGGTTATACCCGACAGACCAGTGGATTACTCCGTTTGAAGTGTAAGGTTAACCGAGGATGCCTTAATGGTGAGGGTTAATACACTTGAGCCGGTTTAATTCAGGTGGTTCTGCCACACTGAAGCAGTAAAAAAAGGCGAAAAGGAAAAAATTTCGAGCATTTACCTCTGGGATGGAGGCCATTGTCGCCGATGACACCGCTGGGGAAGCCGCCGATTGGGCCGCCGCCGCCGAAGGAGTAGCCGATGGAGCCTCTGTAGATGGAGTGGTCGCCGATGGAGACGCCATTGGGGGTTGGAACAGGCCGCAGATGAAATCGCCGGAAAGGGGGAAGCGCTTGGAGGTCGAGAGAGCTTGGAGGAAGACGAACAGTGGTGCGATGGAAAGGAATGCTAGATTCGTGGGGAAGGATAGGCGGAGAAAGCCAGTACTTAAGAAAAATCAGGGAAGCGAGGGCAAAGATGGTATTTTTACCGCGCCGTCTACACGAGTTCCAGAGGAGCGGTCGTTTCGCGCCCTCAGTTCGAGGAAATTGCAATCATTGTGCCGCGGAACGGAAGGAGATTTTACTGCACCCATTTCGGAGGGAAGGATTAAAGAAAGAGTTTCGAAGAAAAAGTTATATTTTACTCCGAAACTGGGGGGCATGTGTTGACGCCAGATTTTGACACGTGTTGAATCGGCATCAGGAGGAGAAGATTGGCCGATGCGGCAGATCTGAAGGCTACAGAAAGGAATCGGCCGATTGAGGTAACAGTTGGAAATCGGCCGATTGGTGATACAGCCTACGCCAACAGGATGGGACTATTTCAGAGGGTCCTGGTCAAAAGTTGGTCAAAGGGGGCACGCTAAGTCGGTCGGGGGGCAATTGAAGGAAATTCTGATTGGATTAGGGAACGGCGGCGGAAGATTCAGCGGGAGTCCGTTTCCTTTTAAAGTTCTTATAGATATAGTAGTTTAAATAAGGTTGTAACAAGTCGTGATCGACCAGGAGTCCTAGCTTTAGGGTATAAATAGGAGTCGTCAGGGTCTTGAAAAACATCAACACATCAATCAACAACAATACTTCTACTTTTCCAGCAATTTACTTTCAAGTCGGCGACTTCGCCAATATTTTCTTCTTCCACGAGTTCATACGGATTGGCAGGGCTGCATCAACTTGATCTCCGGCCAATTGGTAGGTTCCGCTTATCAAGTAATATCCGAGCTTTAACTACGGGCGCATCGCTGTGGTTTTGTTTGGGTTTATTCACCAGTTATTGATATTTACTAGAATTGCAAGTTTTACATGTTATTCTAGTATTATCACCAGTTATCCAGCTTGAAATCAGAATAATCGGCTTCGTCATCGTTCTTTTTCGATTTATCATCTCACAGCCGATTAGATCTATTTCAAGTGTTGCCCCTGTAGTAATCGTTTAGATCGTTCCAGCAATTTTCTTTACGATTACTACACGATTATCGGCTGATCCATAGCCAATCATCTCTACAGCAAATCGGCCGATTCGCCGTCGACGCGCTCTTCAGGACAGATCGGAATTCCAGCCGATCGACGCGCCTGGAATTTAATACTCTATTTCCTTGTCAATCAACAGGTCAGATTGACTGGCACGCCGCGCGAACCGCACCAGGGCGATAACCCGAACAGGAGCTAAGCAGATTCTCCCGGGTCGTGTGTCCGACGCTGAAGACCGTCGGCCGATTCCTATCCGGCCGATTTTAGTGCCAACATTAGACTTTGCTCATCCTGAGCAAAAGTGTTGAGATATATAAAACCCGGGGATAAGTCTAGGGTCATGATCCTCATGAATTATCAAGCATACCTCGAAGCTTTTCCTCATACCTTGGATTCGGAGTGGCTAACACCTTCTCCTTCACCTATTGATTCCCAGAACAAGTCATCGTGAAGTATGATCCTTATTCTCGGTTTCTGGAGAGTTTCTTTAGAGTTCCAGGGCATGCTCTCATTCACTCAGGGCACTCGTTTCTGAGCCTCACTCATTTCTCCTACCTTTCTAAGGCTCTGGGTAGGGATATTTTGTTCATTCTGTGTCTCCTTCGTTGCAGGATCAAATGCTTTGTCTCTAAGAGACTTTGCTTCCCGAGAACTCTGGTCATGTGCAAGTGAAAGCGTCTGTCCTTTGGTGGTAAGTACTCCAGCTCTTCCATCTTTCCCCCTTTTTTTGACTCAAGCTGAATGATTTTCCTTGCTCGGTTTCTATTTCTTTCAGGGGGATGGTGCTGCTTGAGGACCACACTTTGGGACTTTCAGGCTTTCCAGACCCACCTAAAGAGAGGGGGTAAGTGGGTAGAGGGCTTAACTTCAGTTAGCTAACTCGTTACCCAGATAACTAGTAGTTACACTAACTTGATCTGCTTTGGCAGCTAGGCAGAAGGACTACAGACTAAAGGAGAAATGGGGAGTCCAACTCGGCCAATGATCTACTGCTATGAAAACACCCGAACGTGGTGGACTACAAAGGACGGACAGGGCTATCACCACCTGCCGCCTACCATAGCGGATCCGTGGGGTGGAACACAACTCAAGATAACTATCAAGCCTAAGCACCACGCTTCAACTATCCAGTTACTAACTTCTGCCTCACGTTAAGGCAAGAAGAAACCTTAAATTGCCAGACTAAGCTGAGCCACGCAGATAAGGGATCCCGCAGATCAAATAAGTAAACTAACTAGGTACTAAAAGTATATATAACAGACCAGCCCCCTTCTTCCTCCCCGCGGGTCCTCCTCCATTTTTGGGTGTTTTGAGCTCAAAACACCTAAAAAACACCCAAAATTGACCATTTTAGAGGGGGAGGTTTTTCCCTTGAATTTTGTGTGGGAGAGCACCGCAAGAGGTTGATTTTTACCTATACTACTGTCATCTTCCCTCAACTCCCTAATTTTGGTGCTTTTGGTCTAGATCTAGATCTAGAGCATGGAGGAGAGAGAAAACTGGATCCGGATCTAGATCTGCTTATCTGACTTTAGTTTCTCGCTATTTTCATGGTCTCGTTCATGGATAGGGCAGAGTGGATGTACAAGATACAGAGGATCGGCACCGATCTAAGTTTCCTGCATTATGTGAAAAAATTTATTACCACTGCAAAAAAGCATCATGTGAGTCTGGGTCGGGAGCGCACTAGTTGTCCATGCAACAGCTACCAGAACAAACTTCTCCACGAAGATAGCGTGGTGCAATCTCACTTGATCCGACATAGTTTTGTCAAGGATTACACGGTTTGGAAGTTTCACGGTGAAGGAGGTACCGCTGCATCTGAAGGAAACTCGTCGACGACATCGACGGTGAATGAAAGAGAACAACAACCCTCATCATCAGCAGCAACAGCGGGCGGCGATAGTGTGAATCGCGATTACATCAACATAGAGGAAATTCTCCAAGACATGGCAGTCAATGATGAGGATGGCGATGAGCAGGGTGATATGTTGGGGCCCGAAGATGCAAAGATTTTTGAAAACATTGCTAACTGTATGGACCAAGATGATGTTCTGTTTTGGGAATCCGAAGTGGTTGGAGAATTTCAAGGAGATGAAGCAGGCAGCAATTGATCCGTTGTATAAGGACTGTCCGAAGCGTTGGACGGCGTTGCGTTTTAACCATCAATTGCTGATGCTGAAGTCGCACCATGGGTGGTCTGACACTAGCTTCAATGACCTGTTACTTATGCTTGTTGACACATACCTACAAGGTAACAAGGTGCCCGCCAATACCTATCGAGCGAAGACGATGATTCGGCCAGTGTCGATGAAGCTTAAAAAATTCCATGCGTGCACTAACCACTGTATCCAATATCGGGGCAAGTATGAGAACTTGCAGAGTTGTTCGCACTGCGGCGCGAGTCAGTACAAGAGGAATGTCGGTTGTCGCACCGACATTGATGACAAGGGACCCAAGAGTAGGTAGAAGAAGAAGAAGACGACCAAGCAGATCCTGGTTCCTGAGGATGAGGAAGAAGAGGGCTACATGCAGAGGAAAAGTCCTGCCCATTCAGTGTGGTACCTGCTCATGATCGATCGTGTGCGTGCGCTATTCAGGAACCCAGTAGATGCCAAGCTGATGTCGTGGCATGCATCGGCAGAACGTATCAAGGGCGATGGCAAGCAACGACACCCCTTCGATGGCAAGCAGTGAAGGAGTTTGGTGACGAGGCGAGGAACGTCAGGTTCGCACTAAGTACGGATGGGATGAATCCGTTCGGTGACCTCAGCAGCTCCCACAGCACTTGGCCGGTCATCCTGACCAACTACAACCTACCTCCCTAGAAGCGTAGGTATCTCTTACTAACCATGATTATTTCTGGCCCGAAGCAGCCAGGCAATGATATAGATGTGTTCTTGGAGCCACTCGTGGAGGACATGAAGATGCTATGGGAAGATGGGGTCAAAATGATGGATGCGTCCGTAAAGGAGTTCACTGTAAAAGCTATCATCTTTGTTACCATAACTGATTACCCTAGCCTTTTTGCATTGTTGGAACAGATCAAAGGGAAGTCAGGCTGTGTAGTTTGCACTGATAGTACCTGCTACACTTATCTTAATGGATCGAAGAAGTTAGTGTACATGAGGCATAGGCGATTCCACAGCAAAAAGCACAGATACCGGCTACCTTCGATGAATCAGTTCTTTGACAATGAGCCCGAGCCTCAAACTGACGAGCCAGAGAAGATGAGTTATGGGCAAAAGGTGTTTGACATGGTGAATGGTGTAAATGTAGAGTTCAGGAAGAAGAAAAATGCTAAGGAAGAATGAGAAGGAAGTCACTCCAGTTCCTTTCAAGAAGCAGTCATGTTTCTTCAAGTACATGTCATACTCGAAGGAGCTAGATATGCCCCATGCCATCGACTGCATGCACCTTTCGAAGAATGTCTTTGAAAGCACAGCTGGGATCCTGCTAGACATCAAGACAAAGACGAAGGATGGTCTGAAGTCACGTCAGGATCTTGTGTACCAAAATATTAGGACCGAACTACATCCAATCCCGGTGGTGCAGAGTGGGAAAGTGGACCTTCCGGGCGCGAGCTACAACCTCACGATAGATGAGATGAGGGCCGTGTGCTAGTGGCTTAGGGCTGTGAAGGTGCCGACTGGTTTCTTTTCCAACATCAAGAGCCTGGTCTCGATGAAGGACCTCACACTAACCAGCTTCAACACACATGACTGCCACGTCATGCTCACGATGTTCCTCCCAATTGTCATCAGGGCAATCGGTCCAGAGTACGTGAAGATGGTCATCACACGCCTTAGTTACTTCTTCAATTGGATCACACAAAAGGTCATGATGAAGCTGAGTTTCCAGGCATGAAACAATTCATCGCAGAGATGATTTGCCAGCTCGAGATGTGCTTCCCGCTGTCTTTCTTCGATATTATGCCACACCTGATGATACACATGGTTGATTAGATACAGGACCTTGGGCCTGTATACCTGCACCAGATGTGGACGTACGAGAGGTTCATGTCGACACTGAACAGATACGTCCATAACCGTGCTTACCCAGAGGGCTCTATGATTGAGGCATACACCACGGAGGAGGCCATTAACTGCTGCACCAACTACATTCGGGATGGAAATGCGATTGGGTTGCCCGTCCATCTGCACGAAGGCAGAACCTCCGGGATGGGGTGTACGGGGAGGAAAGTACGCATCGATGTACTAGACGAAATGATGCAATTAGTGGTTACAGAGAGGTGGGTTGACAAGCACCTGGAGGAGATCCGCCGTGGTCGTGACGGACGCACAGAGGCATGGGCACAGATACAACACAAGATCAATTTCACAACGTGGATCAAACCGCAGGGAATACCTCTCTATGGGGAATCTGATGAATCGAGGCTTGCGTCCGGCCCGTCCTCCCAAATTACGTCATGGCAAGGGTACGACATCAATTTAATACAGGTTCCACATGAAGGACAAGGATAAGAAGAGCGCAACACAAAACAGCGGGGTTCGATATGAGGGCATGTACGAGGCCACTGGGGACACCAAGACATACTATGGGCAGATTGAAGAGATATGGGAACTTGACTACGACAGTGAACTACAGAAACCCATCTTCCGGTGCCAGTGGGTCAAACCGAATGTGGTTGTCGTGGACGAGTATGGGTTAACCACCGTGGAGCTTGGAAGTGTCGGCTACAAAGATGATCAGTGGGTACTAGCAAACCGTGTAGCACAGGTAGCATATTACCCAAAGGCCAGAGAATCCAAGAAGCATGTGGTTGTGTCAGGAAAGGAGAGGATCATGGGTGCTGATGGAGTGCAGAGTCCTGAAGAATACAACAACTATGCGGAGTTCTCGCTCTTTACCGATCATCCACGCAAGATCAAGCAAGTTGAGAACCGCGTCAACAGGACCAAGATGAAGCCTTGGTGCCGCTCTGATGGTGAGAAGAGGACGGTGATAGCGTCGGCACCCAAATGATATGCATTCCACACAACATATTATTGTAACTTATTATTGTATTGGAATCCAAATGTATGCCTTTGAGATTATGCAGATGAACACTGAGAAAATTGTGAAACTGGGATACCATTCGTCAAGGGAGACTTGAATTCTGAATTCACAATTCATTTGTTATATGCATCAAGATTTAGAGCTATTCTTGAATGTGTTACAAGCTAAACCATGAGATGTGCCTTTGATAAATGTTTTAGAGAATTTTCAAACCTACAACTTTGCTTTTTGGACATTTTGTAGTCCAGAGCAAAAATTTGGAGAAAAAGACAATGCATCATCTAGTTTCAGGAAAAATACTAGAAAACTTAACCGAGGCGGTCATTGTTAGGTAACAGCCACGGTTAATATCAACCGAGGCGGTCATTTTAAGATAACCGCCTCGGTTGATATTAATCGAGGCGGGCAATCTAAAATAACCGCCTCGGTTAATCGTTCCTATATAAGGAGGGCCGCCCCGCCCTGCAGTTTCAAAATGCCGGTCCGCCGCCGTCTTCCTCGAAGGGCTGCCGCGCCACCGACCGAAACTCTAGCGCCGCTGACCGTCGACGAGCTGCGCCTCCCTCCACCGTGCCGCCCTCCACGAGCGCTGGCCTCCACCGCGCCGCCCTCCGCCGTGCCACCCTCCACCCGCGCCTCCCTCCGTCACTCATAGCCGCGCCGCCTCCTCCTCCTCTGCCTCCCCAATCGAGGCACTGCGCCCTCAGCCGCCATCACCGCCCGTGGAGGCGCCTCCTCCTCTTCCTCCACATCCGCAGTCGAGGCGCCGCTGTCTGGCCTCCTCTGCTCGCCCGAAGCCACCCACAAGGAGCGCCTCGGCCTCCCCTTGCCCCTCTCCCTCTTTCCCCTCACCGCCGGCATGGGAGCTCACCAAAATTTGGGCCGGAATTGCAAACTTAAATTCATTGGGATCCTTAAAAGTATATTTAACATTTCTATTAAGGACCATGGCTAGATTCAAAGTAAACTTTGTGATAGATTAAAAGAAAGTATTAATAGCACTTTATTATATCTTAGGTTCTAGTCATGAACTGATTCTAAATTTTGGGTCTAGTTGTAAACTGAAACTTGAACTTTGAATTCAAATCAGTGAACTTGTAAAATACATAACAATTCAAAAAAAATCAAAAAAATGCAAACATAGATGTTTTGGATTCCTTGAACTGAGAGTTGTAAAAGGCTTTTGGACTGTTTCTACATGATTTTAGCTGTAGATTTAATTCAAGGTTAAATAGTTTAGGACTTCAAGTTTAGGACTTTTTGTGATTCAAGGTTAACAGCAATGGAGTTTTTGTTCTCATAAAAGTGTTAGTAGCACCTTTTGTTATATTTTATGTGATTCATATAATTTTCGAGACACTCTAGTGATGTATACATTTGTGTTGACGCCAGATTTTGACACGTGTTGAATCGGCGTCAGGAGGAGAAGATTGGCCGATGCGGCAGGTCTGAAGGCTACAGTAAGGAATCGGCTAATTGAGGTAACAGTTGAAAATCGGCCGATTGGTGATACAGCTTGCGCCACCAGGATGGAATTATTTTGGATGGTCCTGGTCAAAAGTTGGTCAACAGGGCAACGCTAAGTCGGTCAAGGAGCAATTGAAAAGAATCCTGATTAGATTAGGGGACGGCGGCGGAAGATTCTGCGGGAGTCCGTTTCCTTTAAAAGTTATTATAGATATGGTAATTTTCCTGTTTTTTAAATAAGGTTGTAACAAGTCGTGATCAACCAGGAGTCCTAGTTTTAGGGTATAAATAGGAGTCGTCAGGGTCTTGCAAAGGAATCAACACATCAATCAACAACAATACTTCTACTTTTTCAGCAATTTACTTTCAAGTCGGCGACTTCGCCAATACTTTTCTTCTTTCACGAGTTCGTACGGATTGGCAGGGCTGCATCAGCTTGACCTCCGGCCAATTGGTAGGTTCCGCTTATCGAGTAATATCCGAGCTTTAACTACGGGCGCATCGCTGTGGTTTCGTTTGGATTTATTCACCAGTTATCGATATTTACTAGAATTGCAAGTTTTACCTGTTGTTCTAGTATTATCATCAGTTATCCAGCTTGAGATCAGAGTAATCGGCTTCGTCATCGTTCTTCTTCGATTTATCATCTTACAGCCGATTAGATCTATTTCAAGTGTTGCCTCTGTAGTAATTGTTTAGATCGCTCCAGTAGTCTTCTTCACAATTATTACTTGATTATCGGCTGATCCATAGCCGATCATCTTTACAGCAAATCGGCCGATTCGCCGCCGACGCGCTCCTCAGGACAGATCGGAACTCCAGCCGATCGGAGCGCCTGTAATTTAATACTTTATTTCCTTGTCAATCAACAGGTCAGATTGACTGGCATGCCGCGCGAACTGTACCAGGGCGATAACCCGAATAGGAGCTAAGCAGATTCTCCCGGGTCGTGTGTCCGACGCTGAAAACCATCGGCCGATTCCCGTTTGGCCGATTTTAGCGCCAACACACTTTTGGCACGCCCGGTGGGACCAATCCAAGATCTAATATGTCGAAGAACGCAGAATCTCCGACAACAACATCATTGAGGTCACAGAAGTGGATCTCAAGGACGACCAGAGGGAAGAATTAGCTAAACATCTGGAAGATTATAAGAAGATGTATCTCCAGTCGTTCAGTCGTACCAGAAGCGGGGAGGCTGTCAAGAAGGCTCCTATTCCAGTTCCCCGCCACATCACCATTGCTGAGGACTCGGGCAAGATGTCCGATATGATCCAACAGTCCGTCTACCAGGCATTCATTGATCAATCCTCGGTGATGACCAACACGGTGTATAATGCCGTCGTCAGTTCTCTGGCCAGCGGAGCAGTCCAAGGCTATCAAGGACCAGCGTATGCCCCGCCAACCACGCTGCCAGCCAGAAGTTTACCGTACACGTCCCAATCGGCTCCTCAGCCGATATTGACGCAACACGAGGGGTACAACACTCCATTGCCCCCAGCGTCTCCAAGATACAGCGGTGCACCATGTCTCCCATCTCAGACACCGCTTCAGCCCGTCCAGATTGCTTCTGTGCAATCACTGCCTACAAGCTCAGTACCTTGGGGAACATCGGCGACAACGTTTTTTCCCGAGCCAACGAACGGATACGGGAGTTATCTAATCCATGTGTCACACCAATCGGCCGTCCGGCCGACGGTCCCTCAGTATCAGCCGATCTCATCAGAAATCGGCAGGGGGGGCAAGCGCTGCAGAAGCATTCAGAGGCGCGGCGCCAATGATAACATACGATGGAGGGGCGGATTCACTTCGCCATCAACTATCGGCTGCTCAGCAAAATTCGTCGATTCATCACCCAGCCGTGCCAGCTCTTCAGCACATACCCGCACCGCGAACAGTCGTTCATCAGCAGCAGGTGGACTGGACGGCAAGAATAGAAGAAGTGATCCAGGACCAGTTTGGATTGAAGCCAAAGGTGCAAACTTACACCTACAAGACGCCATACCCATCAGCCTATGACTTGCTGCCGTTCCCACACCGCTACAAAGTTCCCGATTTCACCAAGTTTTCAGGGACGAACGATACATCCACTGTAGAGCACATCAACCGATTCATCATCCAGTGCGGGGAGACTGCCACACAAGATGCTCTGAGGGTGCGTTTGTTTTCATCGTCTCTGTCCGGATCGGCCTTCCAGTGGTTCACCACCTTGCCACTAAATTCTATTGTTACATGGGCCGATTTGGAAAAGTAGTTCCACAAGTACTTCTACGCAGGAGTACATGAGATGAAGCTCTCGGATTTGACTAGCCTCAGGCAGAGGAGCGATGAACCGGTAATGGGATATATAGAGAGGTTCAGAGAGGTCAGGAACAAATGCTACAGTCTGGCTCTGACTGATGCACAGCTGGCCGATATCGCTTTCCAAGGCCTCCTGCCACAAATCAAAAAAAGATATGCTGCGCAAGAGTTTGAAAGCCTAAGCCAGATCGTCCACCGTTTGTCAGGACAGGAAGTCCATCCGTTTGAACAGCGGAGGAATTTCCAAAAGAAGGTGGCATACTTAGAAGGGTCTGAATCCGATGGGGAGGAGGAAATCGGCCTGGCAGAATGGGTGAAAGGGAAAAAACCGATATCATGCCCTTTCGGAAAGAAAGAGCCAGAGACATTTGGCTTTGACACCTCAAAGGCCGATAAAATTTTCGATTTATTGCTCCAAGAGGGACAGATTAAGCTATCTCAACATCACACTATCCCTTCGGCCGATCAACTCAAGAAGATGAAATACTGCAAGTGGCACAACGCCACATCTCATGATACGAATGAGTGCAAAGTCTTCCGACAGCAGATACAATCGGCCATCGAACAGGGGAGGCTTAAATTTGAAACCCCAGCTAAATCGGCAAAGCCGATGAAGATAGATCAACATCCCTTCCCGGCCAACATGGTCGACACTGGAGGAAATTCACGCCAAACCAAGGTGCTGACGTCGAAACCGGCAAGAAGGGGCGGCGTCGTCGATCCCAGGAGGCAAATTACGACGGAAGAAACCAAAAGGAACAGGCGGGGGCCGGAACGACCGCGCAAGCCCATCACCTCCCAGTTCTTACTCAGTAAATATCGGCAGCAGCAAGAACAATCAAGATACCACAACGAGATGATACGCCGGCATGAAGATCACTGGCAATGTCCGTTCTTCATCCATTGCTGGGAGAACGACATCAGATTGCCGTCTGCCAATAACTGTCCGGAGTGTAATGGATTGAGTTGCAACGATCGCCTGATGCCACACTCTAGGGACAGAGAATCGGAGCCGATCAGCAGAAATCGGCGCGGACGAGAGGAACAACGCGTTTCGGTGCATGATCGGCTGGGGGGCAGAGTTGACCAGTACCACCGGTCAAAAGGCAGGACCAACCAACAAGATGGACTGGGGGGCAGGATCAGCGTGCACGATCGGCGGGAAGAGATGGCCGATGACAGGGTGTCGGACGAGGACCCCCTAGGAAGGGAACCATATAGGGAATACGCCAGATTATTGGCCAAACCAGTAAATCCCAGGTGGTGTCCCGATGCCCTATCCAGATCCCACAAACGAAGGATCCAACGCCTACGCCAGTGGGAGCATCAAGAGGAAGAACAGAAGTAGGTGCCAGAGAAAAGAAATGTTAAGTCTCGGGTGTGGCGCCCAAAGAAAAACGATCAAGAAGCAAACAATCAAGAATCGGCAGCTGAAATCAAC
The DNA here is from genome assembly GCA_032594955.1 of Panicum miliaceum. NCBI lineage: Eukaryota > Viridiplantae > Streptophyta > Magnoliopsida > Poales > Poaceae > Panicum > Panicum miliaceum. The sequence goes on along the minus strand of CM064058.1, from coordinate 50,224,035 downwards.
ATGGTGTTCATATTGCCGATGGAATTCATGGCGCCTGACGATCGAGACAGAGCAACAAGAATGGAAGCACAAATGGCACAACTGGTGTTAGAGCCGATGACGGCTACTTTTGAGAAACCAGAAGAAGAAAAACGGCAACATCTTAAAGCGTTGTTTCTCAAAGGCTATATTGACGGAAGACCCGTCACCAGATTACTAGTAGATGGAGGCGCCGCGGTTAACATCATGCCGTATGCCATGTTCCGCAAGCTAGGCAAGGGCGATGAAGACCTCACCAAGACTGTGGCAGAACCACCTGAATTAATCCGGCTCAAGTGTATTAACCATCACCATTAAGGCAATCTCGGTTAACCTTACACTTCAAACGGAGTAATCCACTGGTCTGTCGGGTAAAACCTCCTGATACAACCACGGTAGAGCGGATCGAATGCCATACATACAAACGCTCATGCGACGATGAGCCCAGAGAATACCACATTCCAGCAAATATTATAACATTAGCATAAGTAAATATTACAGACCAAGTTTGAGTTTAGAAACCAAGTACTTCAATGATCATACTAATAAGTTCTTCAGAGTTTAAGTTGCAGCGGAAAATAAAACAACGAAAGCTACTCGACGATACAGGATGTCTCGATGAAGCCCGTACGAGACATCACTCGGCATTATCTCCGTTGGACGGGGGCGTATCCCATTCCACCGACCAACCAGGGGGAAGAGTGCAGGGCCAAGTCAAGCTAGCAATCATATCTTCAAAGGTCTCACCTGAAAACGAGCCACAAGCAAGGCTGAGTATACTAATACTCAGCAAGACTTACCCGTGTAGTGGAATCTACTCCACCGACTCTAGACATGCAAGGCTTTTTGGCTCAGGGGTTTGTTTTGCCGAAAAGCATCTACGAGTGGGTCCTTACTTTCAACTTTTAGCTCAAGATTCTAGTTTCATTAACCATTCTAGATAAGCAGCTATCCAATAGCATTCATGGTGAAGCATTAATTTCATCCAACCAGTTCATTCATCATCATTGTTCCTCTTCTTACTCTGTGGGTAAAGGGGGTTAAGCAGTCTCAATAGCCGTGAGAAACGGACGATTCGAATCGAATTTCTTAACCTTGCAAGGGAAACCTAAACACACGTCACGTGGTTACTCCCAGAGTCACACGTGCAACTTTTCCCCTTTCTTTCCGGGTCGTGGATCGGGGCTACCCTCCGAGAGTACAAGAGCCCCACGCCACGGTTCGGCGCCGGGTCGTGACCACTCTCTGCACTCGCCATATGCACATGGGACCGAAGTTCAAAGGGTAGGATGCCGTCCCCTTGCCGGGCCAATCAGGTAGTTAAGCTTACCGATTCCCATAATCTCGGCATGTGTTTAGTACGTTCAAAGACTTAACCATCACTACCACACACTGCGGCCTTAACATTTTTCACTAGACAGACGGGCCTCAATCGTAACCATCGTTCCATAGCCCGTCTGTGTCCTTATGATTGCAGCGTGTAGAAAACATTCAACTCCTATTTTCTCGCGAGTGACAGGAAATCACTCGGCTTTTACCGGAGTCCTATTAGCACAGCATTCTATCGATCCTTACGTCTAGTTTTCAAGCAAGGGTTCCTAATATCATGCAACTAAGTTTTCATTCAACTCCTAGAAACTTAATGCACAAGCAAGGAGTAATGAGTTGCATAATTTAGGAAAGAAATGGGTTATGCTCCGGGGCTTGCCTTCGCAGTTATCTTGGGGCTCTTCCGAACTTGGGCTCGGGTCTTCAAGAGCTTCAGTTAGATTTACTTGAGCTTCACGCTGCTCACTCTCGGACGCGGGCACCAGCTCGTAAGTTCCGTCGGCGAGAGTCGTCGATTCTACATGAATGCACAAGTTTAAGTCGTGGTGATGGTAATCGACACGATTTAAGTGTAATTACTACAGTGGATAGTTTCTGGTCATGAAAATTTGGATTTAGGCACATTAGGGAAAGATGTGCTTACTGTAAAATTTTCAGACAATTTCATGTAGCAGATTAATTATGAAAAATATATTACATAGTTGCTGTTAGATCCTTGTTCTTTTTGTACAGAACAATTAGTGCAACAACTGAGTCTAAGATTTTTACAGGGCCTTCATTTAATCATGCAGAAGCTACTGTAATTTGTATAGAATTTATTATGCAGTTTTCAGAGCATGGAAAATATGACATTACTTTCCTAGGTTATTGAAGGATTTATTTTTTTACAGGATCATCCACAGGGTTTTTGTCCATGAAACTTTTTACGCAGCAACCACTACCACAGAGTATCCTCTAGGAAAAATATGAGAATTGTCCAAGCTAAGATACTATTTTCTTGATTTAAGGTATGTTATTAGCGCATAATTCAAATAAATAGGTTCCTTTGAGATAAAAAGTCTCCCAATTTTTCTCTGGCATCTAGGTGCTATTACACCAGCATAGAAAAAGTTTCATTAGGTGATTCATAACCTAACTGCAGGGTCAATTAATTCTATCCAAACATGGTATGAAACATAAGTTTAATAATCAGTGTAGCTAGAGATGGAATTTGGGCCTGATCGTTTTACACAGTCCTAAACATCAAGCAACTAGCTTACTGCCCAAAATTTAGGGTCATTACTGATTTACAACAATGGGTACAAAATAAGTCCATTAAAGCTTCCATTTAATGTAGAGCAAAATACGTTGAGAAAATGAGAAACTTTTTTTAACACAAGTTGTAGAGCTTATTCTAAGGATTCCAGAACAGTTGAGTTTGCATTTTTCTGAATTTTCTACGATTTTATACGAATTTTACAAGTTCACTGAATTTGAATCTAGATTTGAAACTTTCTTTTACAACTGGGTCCTTGAATCTTACGCGCAGACCCTTCTAAAGATTTAAATTCTTGCAATTGGATCCTCGGGCGGCCCGGGTACGGCGGCCGGCCAAAATTCCAGCGAGGGGCTCGCCGGCGGCGAGGGGTGAGGGTCGGGGAAGGTTCAGGGGTGCGAGGGCTACCTCGTGGGGGTCTTGTTCGGGTGGGGGACGGCCCGGAAGGGCTCGCCAGCGTTGGAGCAGAGGCGGCGGCGGCGGCGGCACGCGTCGACGGCGGTGCTCCAGCGGGCTTGGTGTGGCCTGGTCCGGACGGAAAGCTTCAGTGGCGCATGGGGAAGCTGCTCAGGGGCTTGGCTTGGGCAGAGGAGGTCGGGGTCGAGCTGCCCACGGTGAGCAGGGGCGGCGGCGGCGGTGACAGTGCGGGCGGCGGCGCTCCGGTGGTCCTTGGCGGCGTTGGGCGGGTCGGCGAGCTTCGTGTGGTGATGTAGTGGTGGCTGGCGCTTCAATTTGGGCAGCGGGCGGCTGTGGAGGGCTGTCCACGGGCGGGCGGCGCTCGGCGGCGGCAATGGCGGCGGCGAGGTGCTCTGGGTGCGGTGGCTCGCGCGGGCGGCCGGGGCGCGGCTTTTATAGGTGCAGGAGGGGGGGTCGAGGTGCCTGGGCGACGCGCGGGGCGGAGGCACGGCACGGCGTGCACTGGCCACGGCGGGCGGTAGCAGGGCGCTGGCGCGGCGTGCAGCGAGCGGGCGCGAACGACTGGTGGCTGGGGATTTGGCGTGGCAGAGAGGAGATAGCGCGGCGCGCGGAGTGGGGAAGCAGCTGCTGCAGCGGCTCGGGCGGAGGACAGGCGCAGCGACGGGCGGGGCGCGGGAGTCGGGGCGGCACGGCGCGGTGCGGCGGTTGGGCGCGACGGGCGGCGAGGCGGGGCGCAGCACGGCGTGCGCACGCGCGGACGCGCACTGGGCAGCGCGGCGGTGGGAAGGGGGAAAAGCCGCGCGTGGGGGAGAGGCGTTGCGGCCACTGGCCTGGCGCCTCGCGCCGGTCAGGCGTCGCCGGCCACCTGGCGGGCGGCTGTCGGGCGGGGAGGGGAGAGAGAGGGAGGGGCGAGGGCCTGAATGCAAGAATTTGAAAAGTTTCAGGGGGCTGGGTGCAAACAGGGCATTTTCTCCTCTTTCTAATTTGAATTTCAAAAACTTTTGAACATGAAAGTTGTTCAGAATAAAAAGTTCTACAAGTTTGGTTTCAGGCAACATCTCATTTGGCTTATGGTTTGAAAGTTAATTTAAAAATTCAAAAGTATCCAAATGTGCCCAAATTCAATTTGAATTTCAACTTAACTCGTTCTAATTCTTTTCACCCTTTTATTAGTTGGTTAAGCATAGGTTTAGGCTAATGACATTGGTTTTAGAAATGTAATTTACCAGGGTTGTCACAGCCTTCCCCCCTTAACAAGAATCTCGCCCCGAGATTCGGTAAATCTTAGTGTGGGCAGGGGTGCACGTACCAGTGGTTGAGATAAGAAAACCAGGGAAATTTTGGTTTAGGTAGCTCTCGGTTTCCCAGGTGGCTTCTTCTTCCGTGTGATGATTCCATTGAACTTTATACATTTTAATCACTTTCCTCCTGGTTTCTCTTTCTTTTTGATCCAGAATTTTAACTGGGTGTTCGACATACGAGAGGTCGGGCTCTAACGATATTTCTTGTTGTTCCACAATCTCAGTAGGGACTCGAATACACTTCTTGAGTTGAGATACGTGGAAGACATCATGGGTGGCCGTGAGCTGAGGGGGCAGTCGTAATTTGTAGGCTACGGGTCCACAGTTCTCAATGATTTCGTAAGGACCAACATAACGGGGAGCTAGTTTGCCTTTGATTCCAAATCTTCGCACTCCCTTGGTTGGTGAAACTCGAAGATAGACATGATCACCAACTTCGAATTTTAGGGGCTTTCTCCTTTTGTCAGAATAGCTCTTTTGTCGGGCTTGTGCGGCTTTAAGATTTGCTTGTATTACTTTTACTTTCTCCTCTGCCTCGATTACCAGGTCGGGTCCAATTATTTTACGTTCTCCGGTTTGTGACCAGCTCAAAGGAGTTCGACACCTTCGTCCGTACAGGGCCTCAAATGGTGCCATTTTCAAACTCGTTTGATAGCTGTTGTTGTACGAGAACTCTGCTAGGGGTAGGCATTTGTCCCAATTCTTGTCATAGTGAATGACGCAAGCTCTCTGCATGTCTTCAAGAATTTGGTTTACTCTTTCGGTTTGTCCGTCAGTCTGAGGATGGTATGCTGAGCTGCGAATCAGTTTGGTACCAAGAGACGTCTGCAGTTGTTCCCAAAAGCGTGCTACAAACTGAGGACCACGATCGGAAATAATTGTCTTAGGTATTCAATGTAGGCAAACAATACGATCGAGGTAAATCTCGGCGTATTTCTTGGTAGAATAGGTGGTGTGTACCGGAAGAAAATGTGCCGTCTTTGTGAGTCTATCAACGATAACCCATATGGAATCATGTTTCTGGGAAGTGTTTGGTAGTCCAACGATGAAGTCCATACTTATGTCTTCCCATTTTCAGGATGGTATAGGTAACGGTTGAAGTGTACCGGCTACCTTCAAGTGGCTAGCTTTTACTCTCTGGCACGTGTCACATTCTGAGACATACGTAGCAATTTCTCTTTTCATTCTAGTCCACCAGAAGTTTTGCCTTAGGTCCTGATACATTTTGCTACTGCCGGGGTGGATAGAGAATTTGGAAAGATGTGCCTCATCAAGAATTTGCTTGCGGAGTTCACGATTCTTCGGAACGACTATACGACTTTCGAACCATAGAACTTCCTTATGGTCCTGGCGAAAACATTTGTATTTCTCTTCTCCTAGAGAGAGTTTTTGTTTGATGATCTTAATTCCTTCATCATGTAGTTGTGCCATGACGATTTGGTCGTGAAGAGTGGGCTCAACTGAGATGTGATTTAGAGTGCCTTGGGAAACCATCTCCAGGTTAAGCTTCCTCATTTCTGCACACAATGTCTCATGGTAGGACTCCATCGATAGGCAATGGCAATGGGACTTGCGGCTTAGTGCATCCGCGACTACATTAGCCTTGCCGGGGTGATAGTGCACTTCAAGGTCATAATCCTTGATTAATTCTAACCATCTTTGTTGTCTCATATTCAGATCGGCTTGTGTGAAGATATACTTGAGACTCTTATGATCCGTGTAGATATTGCACTGTGTACCCATGAGATAGTGCCTCCATATTTTCAGAGCGTGAATGACAGCTGCAAGCTCAAGATCATGAGTGGGATAATTCTGCTCGTGGGGCCGAAGGGCTCGTGAGGCGTATGCAATCACTCGATTCTCTTGCATAAGCACACATCCTAGACCAGTACCCGATGCGTCACAATACACATCGAACGACTTGGTATTATCGGGTTGAGCTAACACAGGTGCAGTAGTCAGATGCTCTCTGAGAGTGTGGAAAGCTTCTTCACATTTCTCATTCCATACAAACTTTACTTCCTTCTTTAACAGTTCAGTCATGGGCTTAGCAATTCGGGAGAAATCCGGGATGAAACGACGGTAGTAACCGGCTAAGCCGAGAAAACTGCGAATCTGATGAACAGAGGTAGGGAGTTTCCAATCCATCACCTCTTGTACCTTGCTGGGGTCAACAGCTATGCCTTCGCTGGAGATCGTGTGACCCAAGAACTTTACAGTATCCAACCAGAATTCACACTTAGAAAACTTAGCATAGAGCTGATGGTCTCTGAGTCGCTGAAGAACAATGCGAAGGTGCTTTGCATGCTCTTCCTCATCCTTGGAATAGATAAGGATGTCGTCGATGAACACTACGATGAATTTGTCAAGCTCAGGCATGAATACCGAATTGATGAGATACATGAAATAGGCAGGGGCGTTTGTGAGTCCAAAGGACATGACCAAGAATTCATATAGTCTGTATCGTGTGGAGAAGGCAGTCTTAGGAATATCGCACGGGTGAATCTTGATTTGATGATATCCCGAACGAAGATCAATCTTTGAGAATACTCTGGCTCCAGCTAATTGATCGAAGAGTACATCGATACGGGGAAGTGGGTATTTATTTTTAACAGTTACCGCATTGAGAGGTCGGTAGTCAACGCATAACCTCAAACTTTCATCCTTCTTCTTTACGAATAGGGCTGGACATCCCCAAGGTGACGCGCTAGGGCGAATGAAACCTTTGTCCAGTAGTTCTTGGAGTTGAATTTTCAGTTCGGCCAATTCTTTAGGGGGCATCCTATATGGTCTTTTGGATATAGGTGCAGTGCCTGGTTGCAATTCAATGATGAACTCAATATCCCTATCTGGTGGCATTCCTGGTAAGTCATCCGGAAAAATGTCGGCATACTCGTTTACCACAGGAATATCATCTAGCTTAAGTCCTTCCATCTTGTAAGCACAGGAATTCGTGCAATCTAGAAATGGTAGGTAAAGGGTGGTGGCTCCGTGACTAGGTGAATTTATCTCAACGGCTCGGGAAGAAAGGTCCAGTGTGACTCCATGCATAGTCATCCAGTTCATTCCCAAAATAATATCCATGCCGTCAAGAGGTAAAAGGACAAGGTCTGTGTCGATGGTTCTACTACCCAACTTGACTGGTACTTGTCTGACCATTTGGTTTGAAGCAATTTTACCACCCGGTGTTGATATCATATATGACCCTTTTGTGTGACAAACATCCAAGCCTACTTTTGCACCGAATTTTGCACTTATGAAACTATGCGATGCACCAGAATCAAATAATATAACTGCAGGCTTGTTATGGATAGAGAATGTACCCGACATCACTGGGGCTCCCTCAGGAAGCTCTGCAAGCGTGGTGAAGTTAATCCGTCCTTGCTTGACTTGCAGGGTCTGTCTCTTGCCCCTGTTCTTGGTATTCGGGTTGGATCCCTGACCTTGGTTGGGCGGTCCAGACTGAGGGCATTCTCGTGCAAAGTGGTTAGAACTCCCACATTTGAAACATCGATTCGCGGGGCTGGGTCGAAGAGATTGTTGAAGAATGGGCCTCGGACCATTCTGTGAAGGCATCGGGGGTCGTACCATGCCTGGCTGTTGTGGGGGTCTGGCAATCCATCTCCCTGGCTGAGGGGCCCTTGGTGGAGCTGTGGGTGCGGCATTTTGCACGATGCGATACCTTGGTGGCTGAGCACTTGAGGGTCCAGCGGGTGCCTTTCTCTTCTTCTCTGCCCGGTATGCCATGATACAGTCTTCCTGGGTAATGGCCATATTGACCAATTCGTTGTAGGTGTCAGCCCTGGCTAGGTTCAGACGCTCCTTGAGCTTGGTACTCAGTCCTCTGCGGAAACGGTCACGCTTCTTAGCATCCGTATCAGCGTGATAGCCCGCATACTGACATAGATTGTTGAATGCCTGGGCGTACTGCAGCACGGTGCGGGTGCCCTGGGTAAGCGCCAGGAACTCGTTCAACTTCCTCTCCATGAGACCCTCGGGGATATGATGCGCCCGGAACGCGGTCTTGAATTCGTCCCAGTCAACCACATGATCAGCCGGGAGCATCGCAAAATAGTGGTCCCACCACAGTCGAGCGGTACCGCGAAGCTGTTGCGCGGCAAAATGAGCTTTGTTGGCTTCTGAGCATGGGGCCACCAGTAGTGTGAATTTGGATTCGATGATGCGAATCCATGCATCTGCGTCTAGGGGTTCCTCGGTCTTATGGAACAAGGGCGGCTGGGTCCCCAGGAAATCCGTGTATCCTGCAGCTTGGGGTTGGTGAGCATTGTGCCCACCCCGTTGTTGGTGCTGTCCTTGCACGATCTGACGCAGCAGCTCGGTTTGAGCGGCCATCACTTCCACCAAACTGGGCGGGGGTGGTGGCGATTGTCGCGGTCTGCTGCCACCGGCACCAAAACCCTCGGGGTTGCTACGTGTTGATCCAACCATCTGAAACGTGAAAGGTTACCATTAGCAACGCGATCCATATTACTTCCTCGATTCATAAATGATTGGTGTAGTCAAAAACTTCCGAAATCACAGCTAGAAGTATGGACAAAATCTCTGTTTGCTACGAGAAAAATCATAGCTTGCTGTGGGTCCATCCAAAATATCTCATACTTTGGCAGTAGTCAGAGAATTTAGGAATGCACCACTTTGGTATTTAACTCCGGCGCTAGAACTATAGCTAAGGTGGTCGAAAGGCTCGTCCTTTGCCTTACTGTCTTAGCTGTTTTTCAGCAGATCGATCGGTAATGTTTCGTCTATAACTTAAACTAGCGAGGTCCAATGATGCTGAATTTTTGTGAGAACCACGATCACAAAATTCCTGACAGGTTTGGTATTCAACTCACAGCTCAGAAATGTAAGGAAACATGGATAAAATTTTCGACAAATTTCAGCGATTGCGGATTTCAGCGTTTACCAACTTACAACGAAATCACCCAAGTTTATCGCTGTTCCTTACATGCTGAGGGTATCCACATGGTTCAGGTGTACCCATCACAAAAGAGTTACTCAACTCCTAGTTAGCCTATTACAACACTTGCCAAAAGTTAGGCTACCCTATCGAGGAGTATGTGCAAAAGTCCTTCTAGGTCGTCATCTAGAAGTCATCCAAGTCGTTGACGGACGACTCGCTGTGAGCAGGAGAGTGAGCTCCCATCTGAGGTGCCTATGGTACCTCACCCTCGAAATCCATACCGGAAATACCATCAATCTCCTGTGGCTCCTCCTCATCTTCCTCCATGTCCTCCTCATGGGGATGGTCATTCTGATCATGGTGCCACTGAATGTACTCATTAGCATCCTCCAACTCAAGGCTCAGATCGTGGAGCTGCTCCTCCAACTGTGCTATCGTGGCATCTCTCTCACCCATGAGAGTGTCCTGCTCCTGAATTTGGCCCTCAAGTTGGCCAATCTGAGCATCTCTGTCCTCAAGATCCTCACTGAGCTCCTTAATCTGCCCATCCCTGGTATCTGCCATCATGTGGTAGGCCTGAGCAAGATCAGTGAGCTGCTCAAGCGCCTGACTCTGGAGAGTCTGAAGTCGGTAGAGTGCATTCATGCACCGCACGGAGGTATGGATAGTTTCCTGGGCATGAAAGTCTACCAAGTACTGTGCGTGCTGCACCCTGTTGAGCCAAAAGGGGTCGTTATCCTGGGCAGCAGGAAACAAACCAATGGGAGTGAGTGTGACAAGCTCGGGACGCTGCGCACAAAAAGTGGTGAGCGCCCTCATGGCTGCAAGCTCCCAAGTATCGGCCAAACGGCAACCAACAGCCTCAATCTCCAAGGCGGGCCACTCCGGGTGTAACGGGTGCAGAAAGATAGTCACGTTGACACGGCACTGGGTAACTCCATTCTCTGCAAACTCCAGTCCGGCGTAACGTGGGGGAATTAGATAGCCCGCGGTGCGCAGAACATCCCACAAAATAGAGGGGAAGCCCTCCCAGTGGAGACACTGCGAGTGTACGCGTCCACAGTCGAGCTGCCCACAGTGAGCAGGGGCGGCGGCGGCGGTGACAGTGCGGGCGGCAGCGCTCCGGTGGTCCTGGGCGGCGTTGGGCGGGTCGGCGAGCTTCGGTGTGGTGATGTAGTGGTGGCTGGCACTTCAATTTGGGCAGGGGGCGGCTGTGGAGGGCTGTCCACGGGCGGGCGGCGCTCGGCGGCGGCAATGGCGGCGGCGAGGTGCTCTGGGTGCGGTGGCTCGCGCGGGCGGCCGGGGCGCGGCTTTTATAGGTGCAAGAGGGGGGGTGGAGGTGCCTGGGCGACGCGCGGGGCGGAGGCACGGCACGGCGTGCACTGGCCACGGCGGGCGGCAGCAGGACGCCGGCGCGACGTGCGGCGAGCGGGCGCGAACGACTGGTGGCCGGGGATTTGGCGTGGCAGAGAGGAGATAGCGCGGCGCGCGGAGTGGGGAAGCAGCTGCTGCAGCGGCTCGGGCGGAGGACAGGCGCAGCTACGGGCGGGGCGCGGGAGTCGGGGCGGCACGGCGCGGTGCGGCGGTTGGGCGCGACGGGCGGCGAGGCGGGGCGCAGCACGGCGTGCGCACGCGCGGACGCGCACTGGGCAGCGCGGCGGTGGGGAGGGGGCAAAGCCGCGCGTGGGGGAGAGGCGCGGCGGCCACTGGCCTGGCGCCTCGCGCCGGTCAGGCGTCGCCGGCCACCTGGCGGGCGGCTGTCGGGCGGGGAGGGGAGAGAGAGGGAGGGGCGAGGGCCTGAATGCAAGAATTTGAAAAGTTTCAGGGGGCTGGGTGCAAACAGGGCGTTTTCTCCTCTTTCTAATTTGAATTTCAAAAACTTTTGAACATGAAAGTTGTTCAGAATAAAAAGTACTACAAGTTTGGTTTCAGGCAACATCTCATTTGGCTTATGGTTTGAAAGTTAATTTAAAAATTCAAAAGTATCCAAATGTGCCCAAATTCAATTTGAATTTCAACTTAACTCGTTCTAACTCTTTTCACCCTTTTATTAGTTGGTTAAGCATAGGGTTAGGCTAATGACATTGGTTTTAGAAATGTAATTTACCAGGGTTGTCACAAAGACGGACATGATGCTGAAGGATTTCGAAGGCAACGTGTCTCCCGCCCGTGGAGCGCTCTGCGTCGACCTCACCATCGGCAGTAAGACCCTTCCTACCACTTTTTTCGTTATTAATGGCAAGGGGTCCTACAACATGCTGCTTGGTCACGACTGGATACATGCAAACTGCTGCGTCCCATCTACAATACATCAATGCCTCGTGCAATGGGTCGGCGACAGCACAGAGATAGTCACTGCCGATTCCGCCTACAGCGTTGCAGCGGCCGACACGCAACAGTGGAGCTGCGAGCATGTCAAATGCATATCTGCCAGGACTTGGGACACTGACTTCCTGAAAGTGTCCGATTTTGGTCTACAGCCGATCCAAGCAGTCGGCTCTGAAGATTCAGAATAGATGGATCAGCTCGTCCGAGAAGACGGGAAGCTTGGGCATGGGTTTACGTCGGCCGATTTATTGGAGATGGTAGATTTGGGAGATAACAGCAAATCAAGGCCGACGTATATTAGTGCTAATTTGGATCCTGAGTATAAGTGTAAACTGATAAATTTATTAAAAGAATTCAAGGATTGCTTTGCTTGGGAATATCATGAGATGCCAGGTCTAGACCGGTCCATTGTTGAACACCGGTTACCTATAAAATCCGGATATCGGCCATATCAGCAACCTGCACGACGGTGTAACCCCAAGATTCTACCTGATATAAAGGCCAAAATTACAAAGTTAATTGAAGCAGGATTTATTCGGCAGTGCCGCTACGCCGAATGGATTTCTAATATTGTGCCTATATACAAGAAGAATGGAAATTTATGCGTGTGCATCGATTTCGGGAACTTAAATCAGGCTACGCCAATGGATGGATATCCGATGCCAACGGCCGATATCCTGATAGATGCTGCCGCAGGACACAGAGTCGTAAGTTTCATGGATGGGAATGCAGGGTACAATCAGATATTAATGGCCGAAGAAGATATCTCGAAAACGGCTTTCAGGTGCACAGGTCATCTTGGTTTATTTAATGGGTTGTTATGACTTTTGGGTTGAAGAACGCCGGTGCTACGTATCAGCGGGCCATGAATTACATCTTCCACAAGCTCATTGGTACATCGGTGGAAATTTACATAGATAACGTTGTGGTCAAGTCAAAAGGTCACCAGGAACATCTGGCCGATTTACAAGAAGTACTGGAGTGCAGATGGAAGCATGGGTTGAAGATGAACCCAAACAAGTGTGCATTTGGTGTATCGGCTGGGCAATTCTTAGGGTTCATGGTTCATGAGCGCGGGATAGAAGTCAACCGCAAGACCATAGACGCCATCAACAAAGTTGTGGCCCCACAAAATAAAACTGAGCTACAGTCCCTCATCGGCAAGGTCAATTTTATCAGAAGATTCATATCCAACCTGTCAGGACGTATTCAGGCTTTTACCCCTCTGTTGAAATTAAAGCCCGACCAGGAATTCATATGGGGAGAAGAACAACGCAAGGCATTGAAAAATATCAAGCAATATCTAGTTTCACCTCCAGTATTGGTCCCACCACAACCTGGTAAGCCGTTCAAATTATATTTATCGGCTGATGAACAGGCTATTGGATCGGCGTTGGTACAGGAGTTTGAGGGGAAAGAACGAGTGGTATATTACGTCAGCAGAAGACTCTTAGACGCCGAAACAAGATATTCCCCGGTGGAGCGGCTATGCTTGTGTTTATACTTCTCGTGTACCAAGCTCAGGCACTATTTATTATCGGCAGAATGCATAGTCGTATGCAAAGATGATGTGGTGAAGTATATGCTATCATTGCCGATTTTGAAAGGATGGATTGGAAAATGGATCCTGGCTCTGTCAGAATTCGACTTAAGGTACGAATCGGCCAAAGCCGTCAAAGGTCAAGTAATGGCCGATTTCGTAGCTCAGCATTGTGGACCAGAGATTGTCGCCGTTGAACCAGTTCCATGGACTCTATATTTTGATGGTTCTTCGTGTGGGGTCGGATCAGGAATCGGCATTGTTCTTGTATCGCCTCAGGGGGCAAGTTATAATTTCTCTCTGCCGATAGAAGCTTCCGCAACTAATAATCAGGCGAAATATCGAGCCATTCTGAAAGGCATACAATTATTAAAGGAAGTCAAAGCTGATGCAGTTGAAATTTTTGGAGATTCCATGCTCATTGTGGATCAATTAACGGGGCGATCTGAGTGCAAGGATGATATCTTGAGGATTTACTATGAAGATTGCCTTTAGCTTTTAAAGGAATTCAAGTCTGCAATAATTGAGCATATCCCCAGAAATTATAATGAAGAGGCCAACAGGCTGGCCCAACATGCCTCCGGGTATCGGCTGATTCTAGGAGCGATGATGCTAGAGCTCGCGGCCGATGACTGGCGAAAGGAAATCGCCGATTACTTGAAAGATCCATCCCAAAAAGTGGATCGGCGAATACGTTTTCAAGCTACAAAATATGTGTTGCTTGAGGATGATTTATTTTACCGGACGATTGATGGGGTTCTTCTCAAATGCCTGGGAACAGAAGAGGCAAAGGTTCTGATGGGAGAGATCCATGAAGGCGTATGTGGAGCTCATCAATCGGCTCACAAAATGAAACGGATGATCCGGAACAATAGGTATTATTGGCAAACTATTCTTGAGAATTGTTTCAAGTATTACAAAGGATGTCAAGACTGTCAGAGGTTTGGCAATGTACAGCGCGCGCCAGCATCGGCTATGAATCCAATAATTAAGCCATGGCCGTTCAGAGGTTGGGGAATAGATCTCATCGGACAGATTCACCCTCCATCAAGCAAAGGGCATAAGTTCATATTGGTGGCTACAGATTATTCTACTAAGTGGGTGGAGGCAATTCCTTTAAGGAATGTGACATCGGCCGATATGATTGAATTTGTTAAAAGCCATATTATCTATCAATTTGGTATTCCTCAAACCATCACAACTGACCAAGGAACAATGTTTACTTCTGGAGAATTCGGAGAGTTTGCCACCGATATGGGAATTAAATTATTAAATTCTTCTCCATACTATGCTCAAGCCAATGGCCAAGCAGAATCGTCCAATAAATGGATAATCAAACTAATCAAGAGAAAGATAGAAGAGCAACCCAAAAAGTGGCATATGTCTTTGGCTGAATCTTTATGGGCATATAGGATGGCTTGTCATGGAGCCACTAAGATATCCCCTTATCAGTTGGTTTATGGTCATGAGGCGGTCTTGCCTTGGGAGATAAAGACGGGGTCAAGACGGATATCGTTACAAGATCAGTTAACGGCCGATGACTATTCCTTTCTCATGAAGGACGAGCTTGATGATTCGGCAGGTTTACGGTTGAGAGCCTTAATTAGTATAGAAGAAAACAAGAAAAGGGTGGCCAGATGGTATGACAAAAAGGTCAAAGTTAAACAATTCTCTCGAGGAGATTTGGTATGGAAGTTGGTGCTGCCGATAGGAGCCAAAGATCCCAAATTCGGTAAATGGTCACCTACTTGGGAAGGGCCGTACAGAATCGGCCGATGTGCCCCTGGGAATGCATATATTCTGGAGACAGTCGAAGGGGAGGAATTCCCAAGAGCTTTAAACGGACGATATCTGAAGAGGTACTATCCAAGCATTTGGGTAGATGCATGAACTTGCAATAAAATATATCAAGATAATATGGCCGATTTCTCATCGGTTTTTGTCTACACATCTGATGAAGAAAACATTGGGATTCATTATTGGATGAAAATGACAGAGTACATGGCCGACATGGCACAAGTCGCCCTTAGAATAAAAATACCGATATGTCTACTGGTTATGCCTACGCTGGATTTCTCTCTCGATGCGACCCAGTTCTATCATAAGGCTGAGCCTTTTCTCCTTCGGGTCCTCTGCAGTGGCTCCAGTTTCGGCTTGGTTGCAAAGTTCTATCAGTAGGCGGGTCTTCTTCTCCTCCAGATCCTCCATGGCAACTTCGGTCTTAGCTTTACAAGGAAGTGGAGGATTTTTTTCAGGAGATGGTCGCTTACGGACCAAAAAGTGAGCATCTTTGAGGTCCCAGTATTCTTGGACGATAGCAGGGACATGATCCCTGAGTTCCCCAGCATGAGCTCTTATCAGATCTGTATCTGCCTGTGACAGTGGTTCTTCTGAATGCATGATTTCAATCGCTCGTTCTAGACCAGGGCTGAGACATTTTGGCTAAATAGAGATAAAAGGGGTTACCCAACATCAGAGAGATTGAGATGCCTAGGGGAAAGGCAGAAGAGAAGTTCATACCTGGTTGACAGAGGAAGAAGATGAAGAGGACGAAGAAGACATCTTGCCGTTCAGTTTGGAACAGTAAAGAGGGAAAGATAAGGTAAGTGATGTGTATGCCTCTGGAGATGGTGAATGGTCTACTTATAAAGGAAGGAGAGGTAGATGGATGGTGAGACATGTCCTATCGGAGTAAATACATACATAAATGCAAAGCTGACTGAATAAACAAGTTCAAAACCAAATCGGCGCAGTAACATTGAAGGAGCAATAAATGTTACAGTATTCTTTACAACCCAAGAAAAGCATCTATGGCTACAATGGCTTGTTGTCTAATTTGATCGGCTGAGTCTAGTACTTTCTGGTCGTCATCGGCCGATCCTGGGACTTCTGACACACGGCAACGAAGCCTTCTCGTTTCACGGGCTAGATGCTGTCTTTCTTGCTTCAGCTCACTGATGATGGAGGGGAGTTCTTGGAGTTTCTTTTCTTCAGCGGCTATCTCTTTGGTTATTTGTTCCATCTCCTTTGCCAGCTCTGCTCTTTTCCGTTTCAGCCGATCTATCGCGCCGACGATGTCCGGACGGCAGTTTTCGAGGAAGTTGATCCTGTGGTGTACTTCCTGAGTCCGGTGCTTGTATGAATCAACCTCCTCCTGAGTTTTTGTCATCTGGGCACGATCGGCCATATGGCGCAACGCCCTGGAAACCGGAATATGCATATGCTCTATATAGGCAGCATGCGCTAAATTTTCTGATACTTCTTCCGGGATTCGACCTTTGATCTCGTTGAAAAGTCGTCGAATCGGTGAAGCATCTTCTACCAATTGGCCGATGTCGTCTTGAAGGAGAGTGCGCATGCTTTCGAGCTTGGCGCGGACATCATCGGAGGTGGAACTCGATGGAATTGGGTGTGAAGCAATTTCCTCGTCATCGGGCAAGGAGACGGCAAAGGAGAAGATGCTGTTGTTAGGGGTATCTTGCTCCTGTGAGGAAATAAAGTAAAGGGTAGGCAAGCAGTAAAAGGAAATCGGCTGATTCTAATGGTAAGTTTGTTACCTCCTTAAAGCGAATTTCTCTTGCCTACGCCGGTGGAAGCGTTTCCCTTGCCTCAGGGGCTGGTGCAGTTGGCTCGTCGGAGGAGGAAGATTCAACGATTATTAGTGCTCCGCTTGGACCAGCTTCCTGAAAAGGATATAAAAGAAGATCCTGTGAGTATGCTATGGGAAATTGAGATAAGATGGCGTGAGGAATTTTCCATGCCTCTGTGGATCTCCCGGCCGATGCCTGTCGTGGGGTTGTAGTTATCGTACCCAAATCGGCCTGCGTCAAGATCGGTTAAGTTTTCTGAAAGTTAAGAGATCAAGGTAAGAGATCATTTACCTCGATGATAGGAACTGCTGGAGTTTCGGTTCCCACTTGGGACGTAGCCGATTGCTGCGGAGATTGTGGTGGAATAGCTTGTGCAGCCTGGCAGAGGAAGAGAGTTAATGTCAGTAGAAGATTTGAAGAATATATGAGATAGGTAAGATTACCTGAACAGCTTCTACTAATAGCGATGCTGCAGCTGTCCCGACTTCGGCAGTGACTTGGGGATCGGCCATCTCGACAACCGGCAAAGGTAAAGGGATTGGAGTCTCGGCCGGTGTCACCGCCATCTGGTCGGCCGATCCGATACGGGGAGTCTCGGCCGATGCCACTGCCATCTGGTCGGCCGATCCGATACGGGGAACCTCAGCCGATGCTATTGCCGTCTGATTGGCCGATCCGATGCGAGCTCGCACTCGACGGCTGGTTATCTTTGATGTTGGCTTTTTCGGTGCTCGCTTCGATCGGCCAGTAGAGATATCCTTGACGGTTGGAGCATGGAAGCCGATAAGTGGATACGGCGTGTATTGATGATGACTATCTATCGGCCTGCCACTTCGGCTCCGCATCGGAGGGACATGGCTTTCAGACTGAGAAGATGAACGTGAGTTAATAACAAAATGACAATATGGAAAGAGAGAACATTGGAATCGGCTGAGGAAAAGGACATACCGCTGCGTTTGGATCAATGTTTTCTGGGTCCAGAATGTTGCAGTAAGACGATGGAGATTTGCAGAAAAGATGTTGTTTCCATTCTGCCCACCATAATTTGAATTGCTGGGTAGCAAAAGAAGCAACTGACCAATTATTCAGGTCAATAGTACTCGAATCGGGTACTAGGTCGCACAACCGACTGTAATCAAGACTTGAGGTCAGTCCATCTCTGAATTTCGCTTGACCGGCGAAGTAGACCCGAATCGGCAGTTGGCCAAAACCCAGTTGCCTTGCCGCAGCCGATGGATTGTAGAACTCGTAGGTGGGAGAGTCCTTTCCTGAGAAGAAATTGGCTGGCAGAATCCCCGGCTTGATCAAGACATCCATAAGCTCTCTGTCAAAGGTATGGGTGGAGAAGTCGTAGCTTGTGGGTAATTCAAAAATTGGCTCCACTGCTTGATATGGATGCCAGCTGATGGTCTCTTCACTAAGGCCATTATAAAAGCATCTAAAGTACTCAGCTGTGCGGGTAGCAGTAAACTGGCAGCCGGGGAAGGCCGACGCCGCTTCTCCAAAAGATCTGCAGCGACGTCGGACAGATGGATTCTCCTCTGACTCAATGTTAGGAAAATTTTTGGTCTCTATCCGTTGCTGAGAGACCTTGCTCATGTATAAATTGAACCAGAGGGTGATAAACCACCAGGGACCGCCAGGGTTCCCGATCGGCTCCCCCTTCGACAGCTTGGTGCCGATTTGGTGCATCAAGTAATAGGCCGATCCCAGCAAATGTTTTCCAAGGGGGATGGCCGATCCTTGTGACAAAGCCTCTGCTAAAGCTTGGGTGTTTGAAGAGGGGCCAACTACTCTGGCACAGAAGAAATGCTTTTCTAGCCACATCATCAAAAAGGCAGTATGCTTCCTCTGTGAGACTGTCCCGGTCTTCATATTTTTGCTAATATACCCTTTCCACCCGCCGGTCTCTAGCCGATGTGATGGCTTGAACAGATAATTGAAAGGGGTATCGGCGGAGGAGACATCGAGGCCGGTCAACAGCAGAACATCGCCCAGGGTCGGGGTCATAGGTCCATATCCGAAAAGGAATGCATTAAGTGCATCAGACCAAAAATAAGAGGCTTCCATGACCAGAGGTTCGTTTCTTTCCATCTGAGACAAAGATAAGTCTATGCACTGGCCGATTTTCTGTTCCTCCCACTGAACCTTCCAAGATCCAGCCACCCTCTGGTACCATTCTCTCCACCCGGGGGTTTCGTTTGGCCAGGATCTGAAAGTGCCTACCCAGTGATCTAAATCCATGGATGATTGCTTAAAAGGGATTCTATGAGTTTCTAGGCTGATCAGGTCCGTTGGATCGGGGTTCCCCATAGGGCCCAAACAGATGAGGTCAGGGGATTCTGAGAGTGGAATGGTAATTCGGTGCCTAAGTTCCTAAAAAAGGGAAAAGGAGTTGCCGATGGAGCCTCCGTGGGTGGGGCGGTCGCCGATGGTGACGCCATTGGTGGATTGGAGCAGACCGCGGATGAGATCGCCGGAAAGGGGGAAGTGCTTGGAGATCAAGAGAGCTTGGAGGAAGATGAACGGTGGTTCGTTGGAAGAGAATGCTAGATTTGTGGGGAAGAGTAGGCGGAGAAAGCCAGTACTTAAGAAAAATCAGGAGGGCGAGGGCAAAGATAGTATTTTTACCGCGCCGTCTACACGAATTCCAGAGGAGCAGTCGTTTCGCGCGCTCGGTCCGAGGAAATTGCAATCATTGTGCCGCGGAACGGAAGGAAATTTTACTGCGCCCGTTTCGGAGGAAAGGATTAAAGAAAGAGTTTCGAAGAAAAAGTTATGTTTTACTCCGAAACTGGGGGGCATGTGTTGACGCCAGATTTTGACACGTGTTGAATCGGCGTCAGGAGGAGAAGATTGGCCGATGCGGCAGATCTGAAGGCTACAGTAAGGAATCGGCCGATTGAGGTAACGGTTGAAAATCGGCCGATTGGCGATACAACTTGCGCCACTAGGATGGGATTATTTCGGAGGGTCCTGGTCAAAAGTTGGTCAGCAGGGCAACGCTAAGTTGGTCAAGGAGCAATTGAAAAGAATCCTGATTGGATTAGGGGACGGCGGCGGAAGATTCTGCGGGAGTCCGTTTCCTTTAAAAGTTATTATAGATATGGTAATTTTCCTGTTTTTTAATAAGATTGTAACAAGTCGTGATCGACTAGGAGTCCTAGTTTTAGGGTATAAATAGGAGTCGTCAGGGTCTTGCAAAAACATCAACACATCAATCAACAACAATACTTCTACTTTTCCAGCAATTTACTTTCAAGTCAGCGACTTCGCCAATATTTTTCTTCTTTCACGAGTTCGTACGGATTGGCAGGGCTGCATCAACCTGATCTCCGGCCAATTGGTAGGTTCCGCTTCTCGAGTAATATCCGAGCTTTAACTACGGGCGCATCGTTGTGGTTTCGTTTGGATTTATTCACCAGTTATCGATATTTACTATAATTGCAAGTTTTACCTGTTGTTCTAGTATTATCACCAGTTATCTAGCTTGAGATCAGAGTAATCGGCTTCGTCATCGTTCTTTTTCGATTTATCATCTTACAGCCGATAAGATCTATTTCAAGTGTTGCCTCTGTAGTACTCATTTAGATCGCTCCAGCAGTCCTCTTTACAATTACTACACTATTATCGGCTGATCCATAGCCGATCATCTCTACAGCAAATCGGCCGATTCGCCGCCGACGCGCTCCTCAGGACAGATCGGAACTCCAGCCGATCGACGCGCCTAGAATTTAATACTTTATTTCCTTGTCAATCAACAGGTCAGATTGACTGGCACGCCGCGCGAACCGCACCAGGGCGATAACCCGAACAGGAGCTAAGCAGATTCTCCCGGGTCGTGTGTTCGACGCTGAAGACCATCGGCCGATTCCTGCCTGGCCGATTTTAGCGCCAACAATATCCATGCTAGAACTAATCACACACACTAATTTATTCAAATAACCGCCGCCTTCCCTGCGGAAATGTAAATACTACAACGTTATTCCGTGCGCTTGCGGATCCTTTTGTAACGTAAGAAATACCCCATGGCATTTCTGGCGCTGTTGCTGGGAAACACCCATCCTAGTGATGACGCTATGAAATGCCAACAAGCATTTTTTGCGCCGTTGCCGGGGAAGGCACTGGTTAAAAGAATAGATCAAGTGGTTGATGAAATTCTAAAATGGTATTCAATTGTCTAAACAGGCTAATTTGGCTTTGTCTTCTCTCTTTTTGTGTGAAGACAGGGTAGTGTATGACTGGTTTCGACCTGCCGCAAAATTTCACTCAGAATCCGGAGTCACTCTTGAGATGAGTTTGACATCGAGTCGTTCCTCCTCTGATTACTCTCTCGACTAGCGAAATAGTCAATATCGCACCGTCAACTTCCAAGATTATGGCTCAGAAGACTCTCCGAGATTACTCAGCTCCTTCGGCCGAGATTGTCCTAATCGGGCCAAATGTTAATGCTGAAGCTGAAAATTTCGAGATCAAGACGGGTCTAATCATGATGGTGCAGGCTAGCCCATTTTGTGGCAAGGCCAATGAGGATGCCAACGCACATCTGCAATAGTTCCTGGAACTGTGCAGAACTTTTGTCATTAAGGGAGTCACAAAGGATGCAATCTGACTCCATCTGTTTCCATTTTCTCGTATGGGGAAGGAGAAGCAGTGGTTCTACACCAACAGAACTGCAGTCACTACTTGGGATGAGTGTGCCAAGGCATTCCTCGCAAAGTTCTTCCCGTTGGATAAAACCAACGCTCTTCGGGAAAGGATTTCCAGTTTTTAGCAGGCGTCAAATGAGTCAATAACTGAAGCTTGGGAGCGGCTTCAGGAGTACATCCTAGTGTGTCCTCACCATGGGATGGACGCTTGGCTCATTCTGTAGAACTTCTACAATGGGCTGACTCCAACAGCCCGTGATCACATCGACGTTGCAGCAGTGGTGCTTTCTTCTCGCTAACCATTGACAGAGCCAAAACCTTGATTGAGAAGATGTTGTCCAACCAAGGGTGGAACAACGAACGTCTCTAACCTCGCCAGCGGGGCATGCACTCCGTTAAGGAGATGGACATGATCGCCGCTAAGCTCGATCTCGTCATCAAGAAGATTGATGAATGCCCCCAAGAAAAGGCTCCAAGTCAGGTACTTCAAGCCTTAGATTCTCATATGGCTTGCGAGGTCTGTGGGAATGTCGGACATTCGGGGAACCACTGCCCCGAAAACAAGGAAGATGTCATGTTCATAAACAACAACAATGGGTTTCGTCCACAAGGAGGTCAAGGGTGGAACCAGTCGCGCCCCTACTATCAGGAAGGTAATGGTAACTCAAACTCATTTAATCCTAACCAACCTTCCTTGAGGGATCTTGTCTTAAGCCAAGCAAAGACCAACGAAGCAATTCAAAAGAAGCTTGCCGCCAACGACAAGACCTTGGAGACCGTCCAAGCGAAGATGGATGGCTTCTCCTCAACACTCAAGAACCAGCTGAGCTTCAACAAGATATTTGAAACTCAACTAGCTCAGCTGGCTGCCGCTGTTCCTTCTGTAGAGACAGGGAAGATCCCGGGGCAACCTGAGGCTCCCTTGGAAAGCATAAATGCCATCAGCACATGTTGGGGTAAGCCAGCACAGGGCATTTCTACTGCTAACTATGTAGGGCACCTTGCACGCCCACGCAGGGCACGGCGAGGTGAACTAATAGCACCAAGAGTGGAAGATCCGAGATACCCAGTGATTAGTTGTTCCATCTAAGACTGTCACTTTGAGCAAGCCCTTTGCGACCTTGGAGCAAGTGTTAACATCATGCCCAAGGTAACATTCAAAAATCATGGATGTCCTGCAATGTCCCCGACCTGTATGTGTGTGCAGCTTGCAGATTCGACAATCTGGTACCCTAAGGGAATCGTAGAGAACCTCTTAGTACAAGTCAAGGACTCATTCATCCCCACGGATTTCATAGTCCTTGACATGGAAGGAGACTTGGGGATATCTCTTATCTTTGGGCGACCGTTCCTAAGAGACACCAAGGCCCGGATAAATGTTGGAACAGGAAAGATTCATCTCCAAATCATGGGCAAGAAGATGACATTCAGGTCTCAAACCAAGGAAGAAAACATGTACCTGATTCATCAAGACCATGAAGGAAATGGGCTGTGGGCAGAATCATGACCCCCATCGGAAGATCTGCCTTCCACACTGTTGATATTTTATAACACAATCACCAAGTATGGACATAGAATCCAATCCCCGGCGACAGCGCCAAAAATCCATGTTGGCATTTCATAGTGTCATCACTAGGATAGGTGATTCCCAGCAACGGCGCCAGAAATGTTGTGTTGTATTTCTTACGTTACAGAATGATCCGCAAGCGCACGGAATACCGTCGTAGCAATTTACCCGTGAGTACGGGGTCGTATTTATATTTCCGCAGGGAAGGCGGCGGTTATTGGAATGGATTAGTGTGTTGATTGATTATAGCATGGATATTCTATTGAATAAATAAGTGTAAGATAATAATTGGTAATGAGGTAGTGTGACACCCAAGTTACTCAAGTTCTACTCTATGCAAAGCTTACAGGAAGGAGACAGGAAGAAGAAAGCTAATCTAAGGACTTATGTACTCTTGGTTAAGCATACAGTCTATACTAGGACCGCACATACATACACATGAATACAGATAGGTACTAGGCTTCTAGGCATCATCGGGAGACCGCACAGGATATGGCAAGGTGGCCACTAGACCCTCACGGTTATTTATGCACCTCCTACAGCAACTAAACGAACGGGGAGGGTTACAAAGGACGGACATGGCTGTCTTCACCTGCCGCGTACCTCAACTAACCATGGTATAGAGCCGCATCTAGCAACACTGATTAGCCCAGACACCATGTCTACGCTAATGAGCTATACCCTAATGCCCCGCGCGGAGCCCCCACCCTTTGGATGGACAAACATCACACTAGAGCAAACGTACGAATACTGGAGCCGATGCCTTAGCCTAGATATACTACCACGTCTAATCATGCAAGATATAGGTCCTAGATGTAAGCTAAGCATAGCATACACATCTGAATAAACAGGAAAGATACTATAAGAATACATTATACTAGGAGATAACTCAACTAGAGAATTCTGAATATTACAAAGGAGAGGAAGAGTAAAACCCATACCGTATACTCCTATGAAGACTCAGGAACCGAAGAAGAGCTACTTCACCTAGAGTCTAAGCAAAGAGAGAAACTTGAGAATGAGCTTCAACTTGAGGTGTGTCTTTTAGTAGCACGCCCCTTATATTTATAGGGGTGAGTGAGAAGGGTGTGCAGCAGCTTCACGGCTCCAATTCACCCCTAGCATCCTGAACCGACATGGAGGACCAATGAAGGAGAAACACATGGCAGAGGTAAGGCGGTGGAGCTCGGCCTGGTTCTGCCGACCCACCTGGTTTGGCTGAACCAGGTTGGGCTACAACCGACCTCAGCTTCGTCTGAGGGGCTAACACGTGGGCCCTGGTCACTCCTGTGGGTGAGTCGAGTCTGTCCAAGGTCGGTTGTGCGTGTTTGTGGGCCCTTTGATCCATGGGAGGCTGAACGGCGCGCTCTGATTGGTCGATGCCATTTGCCTTGGATTGAAGTGCTTGTTTAAACTTGATTTCTGCTCAATTTCCCTGCATTACGAATTCTCCAAGGGGAATGTGGAAATGACATTATTCTAGATAAATATGCAAGTTAATGTTGACACCGAATTTTGTCAGTAAATCCGATGTGATCCAAATTATGGAGATAATTGGCTATTAGTGTGCATCGGTGGATGTTACGTGCAACGAGCTAGCATGCATGCGGATTGTGGTTGCATGTCCAGAGAAGTGTTGAATTCTAGTACTCGTGCGTGACGTGGAGTTAGGAGATTTAGTGCAAATATTGGCTGCATTGGATTGGTCAAGCAAAAGCAAATGGAATAAAGAAAGCAAAGGAAGACCAGCACGTACGGCAAGGATGAATAAAATAATGAAGGAAGAATATGGCTGTTGTGTTTTCCTTGTATGTGTAACGTGGGAGTAGTCCAAGGCTCCAAGCTAATCACGCTGGATGTTTTCTTCACGGACAAGTCGGACAGAGAGCCTTCATTGATAAGGATTCTACAGAAAGGAAGTTAGAGTCCATGTATCGTAAGGGCCAAGCTAGCTGTTCAATATAAATATAAGGGGGCTAGGGTCATTGTAATTTTCATCTCTCGATCAATACAACTCGGCGCATCGCCACCCTTTACCTTTTATATTTTTACTTTAGTTATCGGCGGAACTTGGCACCCGATGTCGGGCTGCATCGCTCTGATCTCCGGCGAAGGGGTAAGTCCAAAAGTTCTTCCAAGTTATCCAGTGCCTTGGATCTTCGACCTACGGCGCATCGCCTCCGTCTCGATCTACGGTACTCACCAGTTATCCCAGCCCTGATTGGTTAAGATCGCATCGGCTCATATTTGTTTAATATATCGTCTTGCTGCCTGATTGCTTTAATTAGCTTTTATCCTGTTGGAATAGATGATAGATCTTTTAATAGCCTGTTGCATCTTAATCTTGGCTACTTCTAAAATGCTGTTGGGATCAAGTTCTATCGTGGATAGATCTGTTGGCTGGTGAAGTCTAGATTAGCATCTTATCGTCAGCGTTTCTAGATTGCAACTTCCGGGCACATCGCTATTGTTTCATCTAGAAACACTGGTGATAATGCTAGTCAAAACTGCATTGGCTTATGGCCCTACCTATGATGGATCGGGAACCCACGGCGCCCTATTTCCTATCAGCTCCCTAGCCGATGGCTTTTACGCTTTATCGTCAGTAATCATGTAGATCCAGTCTGAATAGCCGATGAGCCGTTCATGCTCATCAGGATGCTGTAATTGGCCTCATAGCCGATTATTCACTCGTCATGCTTTATTATGCCATATCATTACCACTACTGGTGCCTGAACCGCATCGGCCTGATCGGTCGATCGCCTGAAGCTTCAAAGGAGATATCTTCACCTTGTCAGTTGCAGGATCAAACTGACTAGCACGCCGCGCACACCACACACGCTGAATAGGACACCGCGCAGGAGTCATGCAAGAAGCTTTTGGGTCCTCATGTGGGTCGATGCAGGGTCTGCCATCGCTAGGATTTTGCGTCAACAGTTAAGTATGCTTGTCATCCCAATTTTCTGATCAAATTGACGCTCAAATAGGTCCGTATCGAGCATCAACAAGAACCCCCAAGTTGTGCTTTGCTCGTCCCGAGCAAATCAGGACAAATCAGGATGTTGATCAGAAAATTGTTGGACTCATTACTTGTTATCATGTCAAGTCTAAGGCATAGAATATCCCCTTGAGGATGAGTAATGTTGGCATGAGTACCTGGCCCTTGTTACCTTCATCATCTATGGGGCTTATGAGCTTCTCCTCGTCTTGAGCTGTTGAAAGTTAGAATGGTCGATAGAGCAATGCTTATCCTACCTTTGTTCAGCAATCCATCTGGAGGTTTTCTTTTTGGAAATATTAAAACAAGACTAAGTTCCTCGAATGATTCACTCGGATCGCTCAATGGTGTATGAATCCTTACCAAGGCACTTCTCCTTTCTCATAACGAAAGCTTTTGTGGAGCTCAAGGTATGGGATAGATGAAGCATACCTGCATTTCATACATTGCCAAGGCAATGAGTGGATCCATGGAGAAAGCAAGGCATATCCCATGATCAAGAAGTGCATGTGTGTGGACGGAAGGTATGATTACACTTTTTTTTGCTTTGTGATCTCCCTCCCTTTTACTTTATTTTTGTATTTTTCTCTTAGACTTAGCTATCCCCTTTTCTTATTCTTTCTTTCTCTTTTTTTTTTGGGTCATGCTTCTTTGGCATGCCATCTTTTCTTCCTTTTTTTTTTCTTTTCGGGGATGACCAAGTCTAATTCTTTTTCAGGGATAACACGATGAGAGACCAAAAACTTAATGCAGCATTTATTTGGTGGATGGATGAAATTGCTAATTCCTAGTGTAGGAATGTCACAATGGGTGTAACGTGTGCATGATCTTGATCAAGAGGATATGAAAAGCATCTCACTAGGGTCACAACAATTTGACAAAGCTCAACGAAATAGCAAGCAGCATATGTATAGGGTTTTTCAATGTAAATGACATATGGCTTTGGTAGGACTTGGAACATCATTGAGAAACTTGTCTTTCCCTTTTCAAATTTTTGAAAACAAAATACCCCAGATATCATGCTTCACTCAGGACAAGATTATAAAGCCCCATCTTCCATATCTACACTCACAACAACCTAGACTTGGATAAAGCATGCGCAACCCACGGATGTTCGGGTTCATGGCACAAAGGTTTAAACAGCCAGCAAACCCAAACTTAGGAAACATCATGCTTTAGGACTAAGCAAGAAAGACAAGCATGAGCATAAAAATTATTCATCCCTTCAACTTAGGAAGACTGAACATCCTTAGCAAGCATATGGATGAGAGAAATCAAGGCAGGAAATATTTGTTTTATTTTTAGAGTTTTTATAATTTTATTGAAAGCAGTAAAGGATACACTTGACTTGGTGGAGGAACTCCCCCAAGCTAGCTCTTGGTTTAAGGTCCCATGAGCAGGACCCTCTCCATACCTATTTATCTTGAGGTCGAATCGTCCATACCTGGAGAAGATGTCGAGGATGATGACGTCTTTTTCTTTCTCCACACCTTCTTGGATTTCTTCTTTGGTGTTGTCGGTGGTGTGGGAGACAGATCTTTTGATGGGGGCCATGGCTCTGCCCACAGCCCATTTAATTCATGGTCTTGATGAATCAGGTACAAGTTTTCTTTCTTGGTTTGAAACTTGAATGTCATCTTCTTACCCATGATTCGGAGATGAATCTTCCCTGTTCCGACATTTATCCGGGCCTTGGCATCTCTTAGGAACGGTCGCCCAAGAATGAGCGATATTCCCAAGTCTCCTTCCATATCGAGGACTACGAAATCTGTGGGGATGATCGATCCCTTGACTTGTACTAAGAGGTTCTCTACGATCACCTCAGGGTACCGGATCATTGAATCTGCAAGCTGCACGCACATACAAGTCGGGGATAATGCAGGGCATCCAAGATTTTCGAATGTTACCTTGGGCATAATGTTAACACTTGCTCCAAGGTCGCAAAGAGCTTGCTCGAAGTAACAGTCATAGATGGAACAACTAATCACCGGGTATCCTGGATCTTCCACTCTTGGTGCTATTAGTTCACCTCGCCATGCCCTACATGGGCGTGCAAGGTTCCCTACATAGTTAGCAGTAGAAATTTCCTGTGCTGACTTACCCCAACATGTGCTGATGGCATTTACGCTCTCCAGGGGAGCCTCGAGTTGCCTCGGGATCTTCCCTGTCTTTGCAGAAGGGACAGCAGCGGCCAGCTGAGCTAGTTGAGTTTCAAACATTTTGTTGAAGCTCAGATGGTTGTTGAGTGTTGAGGAGATGTCATCCATCTTCGCTTGGATAGTCTCCAAGGTCTTGTCGTTGCTAGCAAGCTTGTTTTGGATTGCTTTGTTGGTCTTTGCTTGGCTTAAGACAAGATCCCTCAAGGAAGGTTGGTTAGGATGAAATGAATTTGAATTCCCATTACCTCCTTGATAGTAGGGGCGCGACTGGCTCCACCCCTGACCTCCTTGTGGAAACCCATTGTTGTTGTTCATGTACATGACATCTTCATGGGTTTCAGGGTAGTCCTTGCCCGAGTGTCCCACATTCCCACAAACCTCGCAAGTCATGCGAGAATCTAAGGCTTTGAGTGTCTGACTCTGAGCCTTTTCATGGGGTCGTTCATCAATCTTCTTGATGAAGAGGTCAAGCTTAGCGGCGATCATGTCCGTCTCCTTGACAGAATGCACGCCCTGCTGGCGAGGTTGCAGACGTTCGTCGTTCCACCCTTGGTTGGATACCATCTTCTCGATCAAGGTTTTAGCCCTGTCAATGGTTAGCGAGAAGAAAGCACCATCTGCAGCAGCGTCGATATGATCATGAGCTGTTGGAGTCAGCCCGTTGTAGAACTTCTGAAGATTGAGCCAAGTGTCCATCCCATGGTGAGGACACGCTAGGATGTACTCCTGAAGCCGCTCCCAAGCTTCAGTTATTGACTCATTTGACGCCTGCTGAAAACTAGAAATTCTTCCCCGAAGAGCGTTGGTTTTACCCAACGGGAAGAACTTCGCGAGGAATGCCTTTAACCTGTGCCTTCCCCGGCAACGGCGCCAAAAATGCTTTTTGACATTTTATAACGTGGTCACCAAGTATGGACATAGAATCCAATCCCCGGTGACAGCGCCAAAAATTCATGTTGGCATTTCATAGCATCATCACTAGGATAGGTGATTCCCAGCAACGGCGCCAGAAATGCTGTGGGGGTATTTCTTACATTACAGAATGATCTGCAAGCGCACGGAATACCGTCGTAGCATTTTACCCGTGAGTACGGGGTCGTATTTATATTTCCGCAGGGAAGGCGGCGGTTATTGGAATGGATTAGTGTGTTGATTGATTCTAGCATGGATATTCTATTGAATAAATAGGGGTAAGATAATAATTGGTAATTAGGTAGTGTGACACACAAGTTTGTCAAGTTCTACTCTATGCAAAGCTTACAGGAAGGGAGACAGGAAGAAGAAAGCTAATCTAAGGACTTATGTACTCTTGGCTAAGCATACAGTCTATACTAGGAACGCACATACATACACATGAATACAGATAGGTACTAGGCTTCTAGGCATCATCGGGAGACCGCACAGGATATGGCAAGGTGGCCACTAGACCCTCACGGTTATTTTATGCACCTCCTACAGCAACTAAACGAACGGGGAGGGTTACAAAGGACGGACATGGCTGTCTTCACCTGCCGCGTACCTCAACTAACCATGGTATAGAGCCGCATCTAGCAACACTGATTAGCCCAGACACCATGTCTACGCTAATGAGCTATACTCTAATGCCCCGCGCGGAGCCCCCACCCTTTGGATGGACAAACATCACACTAGAGCAAACGTACGAATACTGGAGCCGATGCCTTAGCCTAGATATACTACCACGTCTAATCATGCAAGATATAGGTCCTAGATGTAAGCTAAGCATAGCATACACATCTGAATAAACAGGAAAGATACTATAAGAGTACATTATACTAGGAGATAACTCAACTAGAGAATTTTGAATATTACAAACGAGAGGAAGAGTAAAACACATACCGAATACTCCTATGAAGACTCGGGAACCGAAGAAGAGCTACTTCACCTAGACTCCACTATCCTAAAGACTAATCAAAGAGAGAAACTTGAGAATGAGCTTCAACTTTAGGTGTGTCTCTTAGTAGCACCCGCCCCCTTATATTTATGGGGGTGAGTGAGGAGGGTGTGCAGCAGCTTCACGGCGCCAATTCACCCCCTAGCACCCTGAACCGACATGGAGGACCAATGAGGTAGCAATAGAGGTAAGGTGGTGGAGCTCGGCCTGGTTCGGCCGACCCACCTGGTTCGGGCGAACCAGGTTGGGCTCCAACCAACCTCAGCTTCGGCTGAGGGGCGGACACGTGGGCCCTGGTCACTCCTGTGGGAGAGTCGAGCCTGTGCAAGGACGGTTGTGCCTGTTTGTGGGCCCTTTGATCCATGGGAGGCTGAACAGCGTACTCTGATTGGTCGTCGCCATTTGCATTGGATTGAAGTGCTTGTTTACACTTGATTTCTGCTCAATTTTCCTGCATTGCGAATTCTCCAAGGGGAATGTGGAAATGACATTATTCTAGATAAATATGCAAGTTAAGTATGTTTGTCATCCCAATTTTCTGATCAAATTGACACTCAAAATAGGTCCGTATCGAGCGTCAACAAACACCACGTACAACACCAAAGTAGAAAACCAAGAAGGTGTGGACAAAGAAGAAGACGTCATTGTCCTCGACATCCTCTCTAGGTATGGACGATTCGACCTCGTGTTAAACAGGTATGGAGAGGGTCCTACTCATCGGACCTTAAACCAAGAGCTAGCTGTTGATGCAAAAAACCCGTACGTCAGGCTTCAGCGTCGGCACACGCGAGGACCCGAGAGCCTCTAGCTTCAGTCCTGTGCGGCGTCCAAACTGGCTGCGTGGTGGTGCAGGGCGTGCCAGTCAATTTGACCTACAATTGACAAGGAACAGGTGAAACAGCTAAATTACCGGAATGTATCGGCTGTTGTCCGAATCGTTCCGTCGCGCGTGTCGGCCAAACGTCCGATGCGCTAATGGATCAATCGGCCACAGCTTTGGCCGGTTGTGCGGGTGAAGCAGCGCTCAACAGGTTAGCGAAGCCTCGATAAACAACACCTAGATCCGAACCAGATCGGCCAAACCGGAAGCTACAGGTAAGCTACACGTCAGCCAATGGTATTTAGATCTAGTGGTCCAAGTCGATGCAGCCGGCCTTGCAGGGAAGAACTCGTAAAAAGAAAATCTACTGCAACTAAGGCAAAGCCACCAAAAAAGGGAAAAAGGAAAAAAGGGTTTGTGTATTGATCATTGGATAGATTGATACATGCCTGGAGGCAGCAATTTATAGTCTAAGCTACAAATCCTAGTCGATTGCGACGTACATTGCTTGTCAACAAAGAAAACAAACTTTCCTAAAACAAAATCTAAAGATAACTTGCTGACGTAGCTTCGTCAGCTCTTTTCGAGCTCCATCGGCTGCGACGCTTCTTTCGGCCCAAGAAAGCCCATCGTGATTCATCTTGCATCCCTGATCCAGCGTCGGCCCAATTATCATCGGCCTTTTCCCAGGATGGTGACACGTGTCAAAAACCTGTGTCAACGCATGCCCCCTAATTTCAGAATAAAAAGCTTTGTTCCGAAATTTCAATTCAGCTTCCTTCTTGCATCTTCCAATCCTTTGCCACCCCTCGATTTCGTGCAGCATTTTAATTTCTCTGCAACTCATCGATGCAAGAGCAAAACAGCCGATACTGTATAACCCTTGACTTTTTGATAATCGGGATGGTCACTGGAACACGTCTCTGACTCCTCCACTCCCCTTTTAATTGCAACCTGCTTGGTTTCTGGAGTCTCTTATTCATAAAATCTGAGAACACAGCAAGACGCACAGAAAAACTATGACTTCGCCTTTCTTCTTCCTCAGCTTCTCTTTCATTCATGCTTCTGCTTTCACGTCTCCTATGGCTGGCAACAAATGCTCTGATGATGAATCTCCCAGACCGACTCAACTCCTGCGAATTACTCCACGCCGACATGGGTAAGGATTTACTAGCATTGCATCCCTTTTTACTGGCTTTTGATCTGATTTCCTTCTTTATTGCCTTAGAGCCATATCGATGGCCGATGGTGTATACCATGTTGGTACATCATCACGACCCATATCAAGCATTCTGGTGGCGGGTTCTTCTGACCCCTCAAATCTCCAGATAACCGAGCTGGAATCTTCCCTACGCACCTCCAGAGCCGCTCTAACCGCTGTGGAGCAATCTGATTATCACAGCTCAAACCATGCTGGAGCAATCTGATTCAAGAGTAGCAGGTACATCTTTCCGCATTACTAGATTATGTCTGTCTGCTTCACTTCTGACCCCAAAAGTTCTTCAGCTCTTGAAACCCAGCTCCAGGATCTTTAGTTATCGGCGAATCAAGTTGTAGATTTCGTCAATGCTCGAGGGACTTCTCTTGTCAACCATCTCCAAGATGTTCCCACTCGTATCCGGGGAATCGCCGAAACTGACATCCATGTTGCAGCTGCTACATTCCTGGCCACAGCTCAGATCCAACTGGGTCTTGATGTTCAAGATTTTAGAGCCCGTTCATGCTGAAGGGCAAGCCCTACTCGACTTTTTGGACCTTAGGGACGACCTCGAATATACAGCAGCTGCTGTCACCGAAGACATCAATGTAGATTTTGTGATAAACTCGATCTTTTATGATGACTAATTCTCCCGTATGTAATGATGTTTCGCTTTCATGAATCTTCCTCTATTTTGCTTTCGGCATGATTTCTTTTGATCCATGTGTGCTTCTTCTGACCGGCATCATGATTCCTCAAAAATTTAGCTAAAGCGTTTAAACATAATCGACGAACTGGCCTCTCAATACTTGTCTATTTTCATTTTTTGCACTAAGGGCGATACATATCGTATTGGCCATTCGAACCTGATCAACATGATCGGCTTTTACAAGAGTAGTTCATCGGCCGAAAAACTTTTTACAGTGCCTTTCCTTAGCTGATGAGACGTCTGCTCGAACTCTTCACGGAGTAGATATTTCTGAATTGTCTTCTTGAACTGGGCTGAGACCAAACTCTTCCATCCTCAAGAAATCTCCTTCCCAGATTTTGCCCGATATGCATTCCACGTTGTCGAAACCCCAAACTGGTGGATCGGTCAAAGCAACACTCAAAGATGAATCTGCATGCACTATTTCGACTGAGTCATTTTCCAACCACTGAATAAGGCATTGATGCATTGTGGATGGAATGCAGCAATTGGCATGAATCCAGTCCCTTCCCAGAACCAGATCGTATGATCCCTTGCCATCCATGACAAAGAATGTAGTAGGTAGAGTCTTGCTCCCAATCGTTAGTTCAACAGTGATTGCTCCCTGAGCAGACGATGTATTTCCCTCGTAGCTCTTGAGAACCATGTCAGTTCCCATCATGTCTTCTTCTCCAAACCTGAGCTTCCGAAAAACAATGTATGGCATGACATTGACAGCGGCCCCTCCATCGACCAACATCTTCGTCATCGGCCTGCCATCAACGTGCCCTTTCACGTACAAAGGCCTCAAATGCCTCTGCTCCTTCTCGTCTGGCTTCTCGAACGATGCTTGAACTGGATCCAATGCAAGCTCTACTACTGCCACCTAATCTTCATCATGAACTGGTGCTTTGAATTCCATTGGTAGCACAAAGACCATATTCACCGATGCGGACGGGGTTGTTTCATCGGTCTTCGCGCGCCACACTTGCGATTTGACTGTCCTCTTCTCGTAGGCGCGTGCTTTTCCAGCCCCCGATTATGGAGCCTCTGAACCCTTCTTTTTTGAGAACGGGTTAACCCTCGGATACACCAATCTAGGTATTCTTCTGGATCATATCTGTAACTGTCGTGACGCTCAAGTGATCGATCCAAAGGTGCTTTGTCAGGTACACGGGCTTCGGCTTGTTCTTCAATTGTCATCTGATCAGGAACCCGTGGACCCAACCGATCATGAACAGAGACACGATGCTTGCCTCTGAAAGCCGGCTGCTGATAACCATCTTCGTGATGCGGCCTCTTGATATCATATGGGCCCTCCGGTGTCCCATTGCATTCAGAACAATCATCGACCGATGGCAATCGCAGACCCTCGTTCCAGCTGAATGCAAAGAACGGGCACCGCCAGTGTTCTTCATCACGCCTGTGTTTTTCTTGACGGTGTCTCTCTCTCTTGCTAGCGTTGATACTTATTCAGGAGCATCTGAGATGTGACAACTCTGCGTGGCTTCTTAAAGTCTCCTCCTTGTCAGTATCGGCCGTGGTTCCCTCAACCGTTGGCCGATATACTAGTTTTCGGATCAGCATTATGATTAGGATGATCAAAAGGTAATACCTTTGCTGTTCCATCGACTTCTTGGGCTCCCACATCAACCGCATTGGCTGGGAAGGGATGTTCGTCAATCTCCCTCGGCCTGTCGAATTTGATTCTTCCTTGCTCGATGGCCGTCTGGATCTCCTTCCTGAAGGTCTTGCAGTCGTTAGTATTATGAGTGACAGAGTGATGCCACTTACCATACCGGCGCCCTTTCAACTCGTTGGCCGATGGGATCACGTAGTTAGAGGGCAATTTCAGTTAACCCTCTTGCAGCAGTAGATCAAAGATCCTATTGGCCTTGGTGACGTCGAACCCGTCGCTTTCAGCTTCCTTTTTGGCGAATGGGCATGATACTGGCTTCTTTGACTTGACCCATTCAGCAACGCTGATTTCAGCTTCACTTTCTGATTCAGAAGAATCCCCAACATAGTTAATTTCTTCTGGAACATGTTCTTTCTTGCATCGTGGGTTCTGACATCAACATTGGCAAGCCTGGATGCCAGATGACTCAGACTTTCGAACACCTCAGATGAGAACTTCTCCTTGATGTGGGGGAGGAGCCCCTGAAAGGCCAATTCAGCTAACCGGTCGTCGCTGAGAGACAGGTTGAAACAATGACTCCTGATGTCCCTGAACATCTAAATGTAGTCCGGGACGGGTTCGTTGTTCCTCTGTTGTACTGCAGTTAGGTCGGTGATCGTCATCTCCTGTACTCCTATGAAGTAGTACTTGTGGAACTGCTTCTCGAGATCGGCCCATGTAATTATGGAGTTGGCTGGCAGTGGTGCGAACAAGGCAAAGGCCGATCCAGAAAGAGATAGCGGGAACAAGCGGATCTTCAAGGCGTCCATCGCTGTGGCTTCCCCGCATTGTAACAGGAACCTGTTGATGTGCTCAACGGTTGACATGTCGCCCTGTCTAGAGAACTTGGTGAAGTCTAGCAACTTGTACCAATGAAGCAGTGGAATCTGATCATATGCTTCTGGGTAAGGCTTTTTGTACATGAATGCAGGATCCTATGGCTTCAAGCCGAACTGATTCTTCATCACATCGCCTATCTTGCTGGCCCAATCAACTTTAGGCTGCTGCACCATTAGGTTTGGCATCTGAAGGCTGGCGTCTTGAAGGGCCCTCTGAATTTGGGGACTCGTCGGCTGTCCCATAGTATCTACCATCGGCTGGATGGCCGATGCATCTGCGTGATGCCCCCAGTCTGTGTTAGCGCCGGTGGACTCTATGGTAGATGTTGGATGATCGGAGCAGACGGCACCAACGGCAGTGTGGCAGGAGGGAAGTTCACCGTGTTGCTTCCTTGTCCGAACATCTGTGGATAGATGTATGTACGGCCAGAATTCCATTAGCATGCCCAGCGTAGAAGGTATGAACCCTGTTGGAGTGCTGAACATGCCTCTTCTTGGTGTAGACGTGTTCATCGCCGGATCTGCAGTAAATATTGTCGTCGGTGGCGATGAAGCATGTGCTGCTGATGGAATTGGGCGCTTCAGTATGTAAGGTGAAGAGCTTGGTCCAGTGCTAGTCATCGGCACATTTGTCGTACTGGGCAGCACGCCATCGGCCGTTGCTGCTGTTATTGTGACGCCAGCAGTGGCCGATGGCACCTCATTGGAGTAGGATGGCCCTACGTTACCCCTTTTGAGTGCCCTCTGCTAGGACGTTCTTGACAGCGTCCTTGATGGTCTCGATCAGCACCCCTGATTGATTGATCAGACCGTGGTTTATGGACTGATCGAACATCTCGTTGAACTTTGCCGAGTCTTGAGTGATAGAGATGCCCCCTGGCCCAGGTAGCGGCTGCTTCTAGATTGCATGCCCTCTTCTGGTCAAAGTGAATGACCTAAGGCAAGCGTCCTGTGATTGCTTCATGGCTTCTTCAACTAGCCGCTTCTGTTCTTCGTTGAGGTCATCCATAGTGGGATAAAAGACCTCATCATCATTGGCTACGTTGTTGTTGGTCATCGTGATGTTGTTGTCGTGTCCCACCGTGCGTGCCAAAAGCATGTTAAAGCAAAAAAAACTGTAGGTCGGCCTTCGGCGTCGGCACACGCGAGGACCCAGAAGCCTCTTGCTTCAGTCCTGCGCGGCGTCCAAAACTGGCTGCGTGGTGGTGCAGGGCGTGCCAGTCAAATTGACCTACAATTGACAAGGGACAGGTGAAACGGTTAAATTACCGGAACGTATCGCCTGTTGTCTGAATCGTTCCGTCCCGCGTGTCGGCCAATCGTCCGGTGCGCTAATGGATCAATCGGCCACAGCTTCGGCTGATTGCGCAGGTGAAGCAGCGCTAAACAGGTTAGCGAAGCTTCGATAAACAACACCTAGATCCGAACCCGATCGGCCAAACCGGAAGCTGCAGGTAAGCTATACGTCGGCCAATGGTATTTAGATCTAGGCTGGATAAATTGTGGTAAAACTAAATAAAAACAAGATCAAACGAATCTAATCCTGCCAAATCTAGTAAAATACTGATAACTTGTCATAACAGCAAGAAACAAGCTAGATTAAATGAGCTAACCTAACAAGAACAAGCTTATATCGATAAATTGGTGTACAGACCAGACCTAGATCCAATCTGCTCGATAACTTGAACTAATACAGGATAGAGGAAGAAGCGTTGCGCTGTCAACCTTCAGCCTATATGCCTCGTTCGACTCGAAACTTACCAGCAAAACTGTGGTCAAAGTCGATGCAGCCTCACGTGTTGGGATCAGCACGCCAGTGGTCGAAGTGTGCAGCCAGCCTTGCAGGGAAGAACTCGTAAAAAGAAAATCTATTGCAACTAAGGCGAAGCCGCCGAAAAAGGGAAAAAGGAAAAAAATGTTTGCGTATTGATCATTGGATAGATTGATACATGCTCGGAGGCAGCTATTTATAGTCTAAGCTACAAACCCTAGTCGATTGCGACATACATTGCTTGTCAACAAAGAAAACAAACTTTCCTAAAACAAAATCTAAAGATAACTTGTCTACGTAGCTTCGTCAGCTCTTTTCGAGCTCCATCGGCTGCGACGCTTCTTTCGGCCCAAGAAAGCCCATCGTGCTTCATCTTCCATCCCTGATCCAGCGTCGGCCCAATTTCCATCGGCCCTTTCCCAGGATGGTGGCACGTGTCAAAAACCGGTGTCAACACTAGCTTGGGGGAGTCCCTCCACCAAGTGAACTGTATCCTTTACTACTTTCAATAAAGATTAAAAAACTCTAAAAACCAAACAAATATTTTCTACTTTAATTTCCCTTATCCATATGCATGATAAAAATATTCAGTCTTCCTAAGTTGAAAGGATGAATAATTGTTATACTCTTGCTTGTCTGTCTTGCTAAGTTCTAAAGCATGATGTTTCCTAAGTTTGAGTTTGCTAGCTGTTTAAACCTTTGTGCCATGAACCCGAACATCTCGTGGGTTGCACAGGCTTTATCCAAAGTTTAGGTTGTTGTGAGTTTAGATATGGAAGATGGAGCTTTACAATCTTGTCCTAGGTGAAGCATGATATCTGGTGTATTTTGTTTTAAAAAATTTAAAAGGGAAAGACAAGTTCCTCAATGATGTTTTAAGTCCTACCAAAGCCATATGTCATTTACATTGAAAAACCCTACACATATGCTGCTTGCTATTTCATTGAGCATTGTCAAATTGTTGTGAACCTAGTGAGATGCTTTTCATATCCTCTTGATCAAGATCACGCACACGTTACACCCATTGCGACATTTCTACACTAGGAATTAGCAAATCCATCCATCCACTAAATAAATGCTCTGTGAAGCTTGTGATCTCTCCTCATGTTATCCCTGAAAAAAGAATTAGGCTTCGTCATCCCTGAAAAACAAAGAAGAAAAAGAGAAAAGATGGCATGCCAAAGAAGCATGACCCAAAAAGAAGAAGAAAGAAAGAATAAGAGAGGGGATAGCCATGCCTAAAGAAAAATACAAAAATAAAATAAAGGGGAGAGAGATCACAAACCAAAAGAAGTAATTATACCTTCCATCAATCCACACACATGCACCTCTTGATCGTGAGATATGACTTGTTTTCTCCATGGATCCACTCTTTGTCTTGGCAATATATGAAATGCAGGTATGCTTCATCCATTCCGTACCTTGAGCCCCACAAAAGCTTTTGTTATGAGAAAGGAGAAGTGCCTTGGTAAGGATTCATACATCATTGAGCGACCAGAGTGAGTCATTCAAGGAACATAGTCTTGTTTTACTATTTCCGAAAAGAAAACCTCTAGATGGATTGTTGAGCAAAGGTAAGTTAAGTACTACTCTATCGACCGTTCTAACTTTCAAACAGCTCAAGACGAGGCGAAGCTCATAAGCCCCATAGATTGCGAAGGTAACAAGGGTCAGGTACGCATGCCAACATTACTCATCCTCAAAGAGATCATCTATGCCTCAGGCTTGACACGACAGCAAGTAATGAGTCTAACAATTTTCTGATCAACATTCTGATTTGTCATGATTTGCTCGGGACGAGCAAAGGACGGCTTGGGGGTTCTTGTTGACGCTCGATACGGACCAATTTTTAGCATCAATTTGATTAGAATGGGATGACTAGCATACTTAACTTGCATATTTATCTAGAATAATTTTGTTTCCACATTCCCATTGGAGAATTCACAATGTAGGGAAACTGAGCAAAAATCAAGTGTAAACAAGCACTTCAATCCAAGGCAAATGGTGTCGATCAATCAAAGCGCGCCGTTCAGCCTCCCATGGATCAAAGGGCCCACAAACAGGTGCAACCACCTTAGGACAGCGCCCACTCACGCATAGGAGCAGTGTGGACCCACATGGCAGGCACCCAGAAGAAGCTGGGCCCGACCTGGGCTTGGTCGGCCGGCCCAGCCAGGAGGAACCAACTTACCTTCTTTGACGTGGCAGCTCATCATTGGTCCCTTAGGTCGGTTTGGCAAGGCCTCGGGCAAATGGGTGCCATGAAGCTGCTGCACACCCCTCTCACTCACCTCTATAAATATGAGGGGGGTGCTACTAAGAGACACACCACCAGTTGAAGCTCATTCTCAAGTTTCTCTCTTGCTTAATCTTTAGGATAGTGGAGTCTAGGTGAAATAGCTCTTCTTCGGCTCCCGAGTCTTCTTAGGAGTATTCGGTATGGATTTTACTCATCCCGTCCTTTGTAATATTCAGAATTCTCTAGTAGAGTTATCTTCTAGTATAGTGTACTCTTATAGTATATGTTTTGTGTATTCAGATGTGTATGCTATGCTTAGTTCATATCTAGGACTTATATCTTGCATGATTAGACGTGGTAGTACATCTACGCTAAGGCATCAGTTCCAGTATTCGTATGTTTGCTCTAATGTGATGTCTGTCCATCCGAAGGGTGGGGGCTCCGTGCGGGGCATTAGAGTATCGCTTATTAGTGTGGACGTGGTGTCTGGGCTAGCCTGTGTTGCTGGATGCGGCTCTATTCCATGGTTAGTTGAGGTAGGCAGCAGGTGGTGACAGCCCTGTCCGTCCAGCGTAACCCTCCCCGTTCATGTAGTAGCTGTAGGAGGTGCATAAAATAGCCGTGAGGGTCTAGTGGCCACCTTGCCATATCCTGTGCGGTCTCCCGGTGATGCCTGGAAGCCTAGAACCCGTTTGAACTCATGTGTATGTATGTGAGTGCCTAGTATAGACTGTATGCTTAATTAGGAGTACATAAGTCCTTAGATTAGCTTTCTTCTTCCTTTCTCCCTTCCTATAAGCTTTGCATAGACTAGAACTTGAGCAACTTGTGTGTCGCACTACCTCTCTACCATTTATTATCTTACCCCTATTTATTCAATAGAATATCCATGCTAGAACTAATCAAGCACACTAATCTATTCCAATAACCCCCGCCTTCCCTGCGGAAATATAAATACGACCCCGTACTCACGGGTAAAATGCTACAACGATATTCCGTGCGCTTGCGGATCCTTCTTGTTGGCGCTAAAATCGGCCAGGAATCGGCCGATGGTCTTCAGCGTCGGACACACGACCCGGGAGAATCTGCTTAGCTCCTGTTCGGGTTATTTGCCCTGGTGCGGTTCGCGCGGCGTGCCTGTCAATCTGACCTGTTGATTGACAAGGAAATAAGAGTATTAAATTCAGGACGCTCCGATCGGCTGGGGTTCCGATCTGTCCCTAAGAGCGCGTCGGCGAATCGGCCGATTTGCTATGAAGATGATCGGCTATGGATCAGCCGATAATCGCGTAATAATTGCAAAGAAACTGCTGGAGCAACTTAAACAATTATTACAGATGCAACACTTGAAATAGATCTAATCGGCTGTAAGACGATAAATCGAAGAAGAGCGATGACAAAGCCAATAGTTCCAATCTCAAGCTGGATAACTGGTGATAATACTAGAACAACAGGTAAAACCTATAATTCTAGTAAATATTGATAACTGGTGAATAAATCCAAACGAAACCACAGCGATGCGCCCGTAGTTAAAGCTCGGATGTTACTCGATAAGCGGAACCTACCAATTGGCCGGAGATCAAGTTGATGCAGCCCTGCCAATCCGTACAAACTGGTGAAAGAAGAAAAAGTATTGGCGAAGTCGCCGACTTGAAAGTAAAGTGCTAGGAAAAAGTAGAAGTATTTTTGTTGATTGATGTGTTCATCTCATACAAAGCCCTAGCGACTCCTATTTATACCCTAAAACCAGGACTCCTGGTCGATTACGACTCGTCACAATCTTATTTCAAACAGGAAAACTACTATATCTATAATATCTTTTAAAAGGAAACGAACTCCCGCAGAATCTTCCGCCGCCATCTCCTAATCCAATCAGGACTTTTCCAATTGCTTGTTGACCGAATCAGCATCGCTCCGTTGACCAACATCAAGCCACTTTTGACCGGGATCCTCTGTTGTGGCTCCAATCCGTTGGCGCAAGCTGTATCATCAATTGGCCGATTTCCAACTGTTACCTCAATCGGCCGATTCCTTACTGTAGCCTTCAGATCTGCTGCATCGGCCAATCTCTTTTCCTAACGCCGATTCAACACGCGTCAAAATCTAGCGTCAACACATGCCCCCCCAGTTTTGGAGTAAAACATAACTTTTATTTCAAAACTCTTTCTTTAATCCTTTTCTCCGAAATGGGCGCAGTAAAAATCTCCTTCCGTTCCACAGTCTTCTACATAATGATTGCGATTTTCTCGGACCGGGCGCTCGAGACAACTGTTCCCCTGGAATTCGTGTAGATGGCGCGGTAAAAATCCCACCTTTACCCTTTCTCTCTCGGGTTATCCTTAAGTACTGGCATTCTCCGCCTACTTTTCTCCACGAGCCTAGTATTTTACTCCAGCGAACCACTGTTCATCTTCCTCCGAGCCCTCTCGATCTCCAACCGCTCCCTCCAGCAATCTCGCTTGCGACCTGTTCCAGCTTCCCAATGGCGTCACCATCAGCAACCTCTCCAACCACGGAGGCTCTATCGGCAACCCCCTCAGCGGCGGTGGCCCCATCGGCAGCTGAACTGACGGCTTCATCAGCGACGATGAGCTTCATTCCGGAGGTAATTATCCGAAATTTTCCTCTTTTGATTTTCTACTGCTTCAGTATTTTCTGGATCCATTCTCAGTTCTTCCCCTTTTCCTCCTTTTCTAGGCATTTAGGCACCAGATTACTATTCCTCTTTCGGAATCCCCCGATCTTATCTGCTTAGGCCCCATGGGGAATCCTGATCCAACTGACCTGATCAACCTAGAGACTCACAGAGTCCCGTTCAAGCAATCGCCCATGGATTTAGATCAGTGGGTAGGTGCCTTTAGGTCCTGGCCGAATGAGACCCCTGGCTGGAGAGAATGGTACCAAAGAGTAGCCAGGTCTAGGAAAGTTCAGTGGGATGAACTAAAGATCGGCCAATGCATAGACCTCTCTCTGTCCCAGATGGAGAAAAATGAGCCCTTGGTCATAGCAGCTTCTTACTTCTAGTCCGACGCACTCAATGCGTTCCTTTTTGGACATGGACCCATGACTCCAACTTTGGCCGATGTCCTGTTGTTGACCGGCCATGACATCTCCTCCTTTGATATCCCCTTTAACTATCTGATTAAGCCATCACATCGGCTAGAAACCAAAGGAATCGGCGGATGGAAGGGGTACATCAGCAAAAATATGAAGACTGGGACAGTTTCAGAGAGAGAGCATACTGCGTTCCTGGTGATGTGGCTGGAGAAATATTTTTTCTGTGGCAGAGCAGTTGGCCCTTCTTCTAACACCCAAGCCTTAGAAGAAGCTCTGTCACTAGGATCGGTCATTCCCCTTGCAAAGCATCTGTTGGGATCGGCCTACCACATGATGCACCAAATCGGCACTAGGCTGTCAAAAGGGGGAGCCGATTGGGAATCCTGGCGGTCCCTGGTGGTTCATCACTCTCTGGCTCAACCTATATATGAGCAAGGTCTCTCAGCAATGAATAGAGAACAAAACTTTCCCCAATATTGAGTCAGAGGAAAACCCAAACGTCCGACGACGCTGCAGATCTTTTGGAGAAGCGGCATCGGCCTTCCCTGGCTGTCAATTTACTGCTGCCCGAACGGCTGAATACTTCAGGTGCTTCTACAACGGCTTCAGTGAAGAGACTGTCAGTTGGTATCCCTATCGGACAGTAGAGCCAATTTTTGAACTTCCCATCTGCTATGACTCGTCCACTCATACTTTTGATAGAGAACTTATGGATACCCTGATGAAGCCAGGGATTTTGCCGGCCAACTTCTTCTCTGGAAAGGACTCTCCCACATAT
This sequence comes from Panicum miliaceum, assembly GCA_032594955.1. NCBI lineage: Eukaryota > Viridiplantae > Streptophyta > Magnoliopsida > Poales > Poaceae > Panicum > Panicum miliaceum. Next base: position 50,180,982 of record CM064058.1, on the reverse strand, counting down.
GAGTTCTATAATCCATCGGCTGCAGCAAGACAACTGGGCTTTGGTCAACTGCCGATTCGGGTTTACTTTGCCAGTCAAGCAAAATTTAGAGATGAACTGACCAAGAGTCTTGACTACAATCGGTTGTGCGACTTAGTGCCAGATTCTAGCACCATTGACCTGAATAATTGGACAGTGGCCTCTTTTGCCGTTCAGCAATTCAAACTATGGTGGGCAAAATTGAAGCAATACCTCTTCTGCAAATCCCCATCAACATATTGCAACATTCTGGACCCAGAAAACATCGACCCAAGTGCAGCGGTATGTCCTTTCTCCCAGCCGATTTCAATGTTGTCTCTTTTCATACTACCATCTTACCATTAACTTATATTTATCTTCTTAGTCTGAAAGCCAAGTCCCTCCGATACGGAGCCGAAGCGGCAGGCTGATAGAGAATAATCACCCATATACGCCATATCCACTCATCGGCTTTCACGCTCCAACCATCAAGGACATCGCTACTGGCCGATCGAAACGAACACCGAAAAGGCCAACCTTGAAGACAACAAGCCGTCGAGTGCGTGCCCGCATCGGACCGACCAACCAATCGGCGGTAGTATCGGCTGAAACTCTGACTCCTTTATCCTTGCCGATTACCGAGATGGCCGATCCTCAAGTCACCGCAGAAGTCGGAGCAGCTGCTGCATCACTGCTACTGGAAGCTGTTCAGGTAATCTTGCTCACTTCATATATCTTTAAGTGCTCCACTAATATTAACTTTTTCCTTCTGTCAGGCTGCACAAGTCGCTCCGGTACAGTCCCCACAGCAATCGGCCACATCCCAAGAGGAAGCCGAAGCTCCAGCAACTCTTCCCATCGAGGTAGATAATCTCTTACCTCAATTTCTCGATATTCAAAGGAGTTATCTGATCCTGATGCAGGCCGATTTGGGTACGCTGACTGTAGCCCCACAACAAACATCGGCCGGAAGATCAACTGAGGCATGGCAAATATCTCATATCATCTTATTTCAATTACCCATAATATACTCATAGGATCTTTTTTCCATACCTTTTCAGGAAGCTGGTCCATGCAGAGCATTAATAGTTGTTGAGTCCTCTTCCTCTGACGAGCTGATTGTACCGGTCCCTGAGACAAGGGAGGCGCTCCCATCGGCGCAATCAAGAGAGATCCGCTTCAAGGAGGTGATAAACCTATCCCCGGAATCAGCCGATCCCCTTTACTGCTTACTGATCTTTGACCTTATTCTTTTGCAGGAACAGGATACCCCGAATAATAGCCTCTGCTCCTTCGCGGTTTCTTTGCCTAAAGATGAAGAAGTCGCTTCGCGCCAAGTTCCGCCGAGATTAATTTCTGACGATATCCGTGCCAAGCTCGAGAGTATGCGGGTCCTCCTCCAAGATGATATCGGCCGATTGGTAGAAGATGCCTCGCCGATTAGGCAGCTTTTCAGTGACATCAAGGGCCAAATCCCGGAAGAAGCGACAGAAACTCTGCACCCTGCGGTGTTCATAGAGTGGATGAAGATTCCGGTGTCCAGGGCCCTACGTCACATGGCCGATCGTGCCCAACTAGCAAAGACCCGGGAGGGAGCTGATTCTTACAAGCACCGAGCTCAAGAAGTACACCAACGGATCAACCTCCTCGAGAGTGCTCGTCCGGATATCGTTGGCACAATAGATCGCCTTAAATGGAGGAGAGCAGAGCTGGCCAAAGAGATGGAGCAAGTAACCAAGGACATAGCCGCTGAAGAAAAGAAGCTTCAAGAGCTCCCATCCGTCATCGCCGGGCTGAAACAAGAAAGACAGAGTTTGGCCTGTGAAGCGATAAGACTTCATCGCCGCATGCCGGAAATACCTGGATCGGCCGACAACGACCAAAGCATAGTAGACTTGGCCGATCAGATTAGGCAGCGAGCTATTGCTACTATAGATACCCTCCTTGGGTCGTAAAGGACCATGTAAACATTTAATACTCCTTTAATGTTGATACGCCGATTTGGTCTTGGATCACTTCTTTTGCCAGCTTTGCATTTATGAATGCTTTTACTCTGATGGGACATGTCTCACCATCTATCTACCTTCCTTTTCTTTATAAGTAGGTCCTACATCGTCTCCAGAGGCATATGCATTACCCATCTTCTCTCCCTCCAACAACTGGATCTTTATCCTCCCAAACCGAACAGCAAGATTTCTTCTTCGTCTTTTTCCTCTGTCAATCAGGTACGAACTCTCCTCTACCTCTCCCCTAGACATCTCAATCGCTCTGATGTTGGGTAGCTTTTCATCTCTGTTTAGTCAAAACGTCTCAGCCCCAGTCTGGAACGAGCAATCGAAGTTATGAATTCAGACGAACCACTATCGCAGGCAGACAAAGATCTGATAAGAGCTCATTCTGAAGAACTTAAAGATCATGTTCCTGCTGTTGTCCAGAAGTATTGGGACCTTATAGATGCTCACTGCTTGGTCCGTAAGCGACTACCCTCTGAAAAGAGTCCTCCACTCCCTCATCAAGTCGAGACTGAAGCTGCCATGGAGAGTCTGGAGGAGAAGAAAACCCGCCTCCTGATAGAACTTTGCCATCAAGCTGAGACTGGAGCCACCGTGGAGAATTCGAAGGAGAATAGGACCCGCCTTCTGATAGAACTGGGCCAGATCGAGAGAGAAATCCAGAACAGGCGTAATCAATAGATATATCGATATTTTTATTCTAAGGGAGACTTGTACCATGTCGGCCATGTACTATGTCATTTTTATCCAATAATGAACTGGTCAAAATGAATCACAATGTTTCTTTCTTCAGGCAATGTCATTTCTGCATCGGCTATGCAGACGAAAGCCGAGAGAAGTCGGCCATGTTGTCTTGATATATCTTACTGCAAGTTATGCATCTACCCAAATGCTTGGATAGTACCTCTTCAGATATCGTCCATTCAATGCTCTTGGGAATTCTTCCCCTTCAATAGTTTTCCAGAATATATGCATTTCCAGGGGCACATCGGCCGATTTTGTACGGCCCTTCCCAAGTAGGTGACCATTTACCGAATTTGGGATCCTTAGACCCTATCGGCAGCACCAACTTCCATACCAAATCTCCCTGAGAGAATTGTTTAACTTTGACCTTTTTGTCATACCATCTGGCCACCCTTTTCTTGTTTTCTTCTATGCTAATCAGGGCCCTCAACCGCTGACCTGCCGAGTCATCGAGCTCATCCTTCATGAGGAAGGAATAGTCATCGGCCGTCAACGGATCTTGAAGCGATATACGTCTTTACCCCATCCTTAATTCCCAAGGCAGGACTGCCTCGTGACGATAAACCAGCTGATAAGGAGATATCTTAGTGGCTCCGTGACAAGCCATCCTATAAGCCCATAGAGAGTCAGCCAAAGACGTGTGCCACTTTTTGGATTGTTCTTCTATCTTCCTCTTGATCAACTTGATTATCCCCTTATTGGATGATTCTGCCTGGCCATTGGCTTGAGCATAGTATGGAGAAGAATTTAATAATTTAATCCCCATATCGGCGGCGAATTCTCCGAATTCTCCAGAGGTGAACATTGTACCCTGGTCAGTTGTGATAGTCTGAGGAATACCGAATCGATAGACAATATGGTTCTTAACGAACTCAATCATATCGTCCGATGTCACATTCCTTAAAGGAACTGCCTCTACCCACTTAGTAAAATAATCGGTGGCCACTAATATGAACTTATGCCCTTTACTCGATGGAGGGTGAATCTGTCCGATGAGATCTATTCCCCAACCTCTGAACGGCCACGGCTTGACTACTGGATTCATAGCCGATGCTGGCGCGCGCTGTACATTGCCAAACTTCTGACAGTCTTGGCATCCTTTATAATATTTGAAACAATCCTCAAGAATCGTTGGCCAGTAATACCCATTGTTTCTGATCATCCATTTCATTTTGTGAGCCGATTGATGGGCTCCACATACGCCTTCATGGATTTCTCCCATCAGGATCTTTGCTTCTTCTGTTCCTAGGCACTTGAGAAGAACTCCATCAATCGTTCGGTAAAATAAATCATCTTCAAGTAACACATATTTCCCTTCACCAGTCATCGGCCGTGAGCTCCAAAATCATAGCTCCCTGAGTCGACCGATATCCGGACGCATGTTGGGCCAGCCTGTTGGCCTCTTCATTATAATTTCTAGGGATATGCTCAATTATTGCAGACTTGAATTCCTTTAAAAGATGGAGGCAATCCTCATAATAAATCCTCAAGATATCATCTTTGCATTCAGATCGCCCCGTTAACTGATCTACGATGAGCATGGAATCTCCAAAAATTTCGACTGCACCAGCCTTAACTTCCCTTAATAATTGAATACCTTTTAGAACGGCTCGATATTCCGCCTGGTTATTGGTTGCGGATGCTTCTATCGGCAGAGAGAAATCATAACTTGCCCCCCGGGGCGGTACAAGAACAATGCAGATTCCTGACCCGGCCCCACACGAAGAACCATCGAAATACAGAGTCCATGGAACCGGTTCAACGACAACAATCTCTGGTCCGCAATGTTGAGCTACGAAATCGGCCATGACTTGACCCTTGACAGCTTTGGCCGATTCGTACCTTAAGTCAAATTCTGACAGAGCCAGGACCCATTTTCCAATCCGTCTTTTCAAAATCGGCAATGATAGCATATATTTCACCACATCATCTTTGCATACAACTATGCATTCTGCCGATAACAAATAGTGCCTGAGCTTGGTACACGAGAAGTATAAACACAAGCACAGCCACTCCACCGGGGAATATCTCATTTTGGCGTCCAGGAGTCTTCTGCTGACATAATATACCACCCGTTCTTTCCCTTCGAACTCCTGTACCAACGCCGATCCAATAGCCTGTTCATCAGCCGATAAATATAATTTGAACGGCTTACCAGGCTGTGGTGGGACTAACACCGGAGGTGAAATCAGATAATGCTTGATATCTTCCAACGCTCTGCGTTGTTCTTCTCCCCATACAAATTCCTGATCGGGCTTTAATTTCAACACAGGAGTAAAAGCTCTAATACGCTCTGACAGGTTGGATATGAACCTTCTGATAAAATTAACCTTGCCGATGAGGGACTGTAGCTCAGTTTTATTCTGCGGGGCCACAATTTTGTTGATGGCGTCTATGGTCTTCCGATTGACCTCTATCCCGCCCTCGTGAACCATGAATCCTAAGAATTGTCCGGCCGATACGCCAAATGCACACTTGTCCGGGTTCATTTTCAACCCATGCTTCCTTGTGCACTCCAGTACTTCTTGTAAATCGGCCAGATGTTCCCGATGACCTTATGACTTGACCACGATATCATCTATGTAAATTTCCACCGATGTACCAATAAGCTTGTGAAAGATATAATTCATGGCCCGCTGATATGTAGCACCGGCGTTCTTTAACCCAAAGGTCATTACAACCCATTCGAATAAACCAAGGTGACCTGGACACCTGAAAGCCGTTTTGGAAATATCCTCTTCGGCCATTAATATTTGATTGTACCCCACATTACCATCCATGAAACTGATCACTTTGTCTCCTGCGGCAGCATCTATCAAGACATCGGCCGTTGGCATCGGATATCCATCCATTGGTGTGGCCTGATTTAAGTTCCTGAAATCGATGCACACGCGCAACTTTCCATTCTTTTTATACACGGGCACAATATTAGAAATCCATTCGGCGTAGCGGCACTGCCGAATAAATCCTGCTTCAATTAACTTTGTGATCTCGGCCTTTATATCAGGTAGAATCTTGGGGTTGCATCATCGTGCAGGTTGCTGATATGGCCGATATCTTGATTTTATAGGTAACCGGTGTTCCACAATGGACCGGTCTAGACCTGGCATCTCATGGTATTCCCAAGCAAAACAATCCTTGAACTCTTTTAATAAACTTATCAATTTACACTTATACCCAGGATCCAAGTTAGCACTAATATACGTCGGCCTTGATTTGCTACTATCTGTCAAATCCACCATCTCCAATGAATTGGCTGACGTAAACTCATGCCCAAGCTTCCCGTCTTCTCAGATGAGCTGATCCATCTATTCTTAATCTTCAGAGCCGACTGCTTGGATCGGCTGTAGACCGAAATCGGACACCTTCAGGAAGTCAGTGTCCCAAGTTCTGCCAGATATACACCTGACGTGCTCGCAGCTCCATTGTTGCGTGTCGGCCGCTGCGACGCTGTAGGCGGAATCGGCGGTGACTATCTCCGTACTGTCGCCGACCCATTGCACGAGGCATTGATGCATTGTAGATGGGACACAGCAGTTTGCATGTATCCAATCGCGACCGAGCAGCATGTTGTAGGACCCCTTACCATTAATAACGAAAAAGGTAGTAGGAAGGGTCTTACTGCCGATGGTGAGGTCAACGCAAAGCGCTCCACGGGTGGGAGACACGTTGCCTTCGAAGTCCTTGAGCATCATGTCCGTCTTGGTCAGATCTTCATCGCTCTTGCCTAGCTTGCGGAACATGGCATACGACATGATGTTGACTGCGGCGCCTCCATCTACTAGTAGTCTGGTGACGGGTCGTCCGTTAACGTAGCCTTTGAGAAACAGTGCCTTAAGATGTTGCCATTTTTCTTCTTCTGGTTTCTCAAAAGTAGCCGTCATCGGCTCTAACACCAGTTGCGCCATTTGCTCTTCCACTTTTGTCGCTTTGTCTCGATCGGCAGGCGCCATGAATTCCATCGGCAATATGAACACCATGTTGATGTCAGCTGCCGATTCTTGATTGTCTGCTTCCTGGCTGTTGCTTTTCTTGGGGCGCCAAACCCGAGACTTGACGTTTCTCTTCTCCGGCACCTGCTTCTGCTCTTCTTCTTGTTGCTTCCACTGGCGCAGGCGTTGGATCCTCCGTTTCTGGGATCTGGATAGGCCATCAGGACACCACCTGGGATTTACTGGTTTGGCAGATGATCTGGCGTGTTCCCAATCTGGTTCCCTTCCTAGGGGGTTTTCATCTGACACCCTGTCATCAGCCATCTCTTCCAGCCGATCGTGCACGCTGATTCTGCCCCCCAGTCCATCCTGTTGGTTGATCCTGCCTTTTGACTGGTGATACTGGTCAACTCTGCCCCCCAGCCGATCATGCACTGAAAGGCGCTGCCCTTCTTGTTCGCGCCGATTTCTGCTGATCGGCTCTGATCCTCTGTCTCTGGAGCGTGACCTTTTAAACGGGCGATCGTTGCAGCTTAATCCATTGCACTCAGGACAGTTATCGACGGACGGCAATCGGATGTAGTTCTCCCAGCAATGGATGAAGAACGGACATTGCCAGTGATCCTCATGCTGGCATATCATTTCGTCGTGATATTTTGACCGTTTAATGCTGCCGCTGGTATTTGCTGAGCAAGAATCGGGATGTGACGGGTCTACGTGATGATCCTGATCCTCCGCTCTTGTCTTCAGCCCGCCTTTTCCCTTTGACCTCATCCGCCGTGACTTGCTTCCTGGGATCAACGGCGCCGCTCCTTCTTGCCGATTCTGACATCAGCACCTTGGTTTGAAGCGAATTTCTCCCCGTGTCGACCATGTTAGCCGGGAAAGGATGCTGGTCTATCTTCATCGGTTTTGTCGGTTTGGTCGGGGTCTCGAACTTAAGCCTCCCCTGCTCGATGGCCGATTGTATCTGCTGACGAAAGATCTTGCATTCGTTCGTGTCATGAGACGTGGCGTTGTGCCACTTGCAGTACTTCATCTTCTTGAGCTGATCAGCCGAATGGATGGTATGATACTGAGATAGCTTGATCTGCCCTTCCTGGAGTAATAAATCGAAAATCTTATCGGCTTTTGATGTGTCAAAGCCGAATGTCTCTGGTTCTTTCTTTCCAAAAGGGCACGATATTGGCTTTTGCCTTTCACCCACTCTGCCAGGCCGATTTCTTCTTCTCCATCCAATTCAGATCCTTCTATGTACGCCACCTTCTTCTGGAAATTCCTCCGCTGCTCAAGCGGACGGACTTCCTGTCCTGCCAATCGGTGAACGATATGGCTTAGGCTTTCAAATTCTTGCGAAGCATACCTTTCCTTGATTTGCGGCAGGAGGCCTTGGAAAGCTATATCGGCCAACTGTGCATCGGTCAGAGCCAGACTGTAGCATTTATTTCTGACTTCTCTGAAACTCTGTATATATACCGTTACTGGTTCATCGCTCCTTTGCCTGAGGCTGGTCAAATCTGAGAGCTTCATCTCATGTACTCCTGCGTAGAAGTACTTATGGAACTGCTTCTCCAGATGGGCCCAAGTAACAATAGAATTTGGTGGCAAAGTGGTGAACCACTGGAAGGCCGATCCAGATAGAGACGATGAAACTAGATGCACCCTCGGAGCATCTTGCGTGGCGGCTTCCCCGCACTGGATGATGAATCTGTTGATATGCTCCACGGTGGATGTGTCGTCCAGCCCCGAAAACTTGGTGAAATCAGGCACCTTGTACCGGTGTGGGAACGGCAGCAAGTCATAGGCCGATGGGTATGGCGTCTTGTATGTGTAAGTCTGCACTTTCGGCTTCAACCCAAACTGGTCCTGAATCACCTCTGCTATTCTTGTTGTCCAGTCCACCTGCTGCTGATGAACGACCGTTCGAGGTGCCGGCATATGTTGTAGAGCTGGCGGTGGTACGACCGGGTGATGGATCCAAGCATGCAGCGTATTCTGTTGCATCATGGCCATCTGAGCAGTTGACAGTTGATGGCGAAGGAAATCCGCCGCCCCGTCGTACATTGTTATCGGTGCCGTGCTTCTGAGTGCCTCTACAGCACCTGCCCCCCTGCCGATTTCTGATGAGACTGGTTGATACTGAGGAACCGTCGGCCGGACGGCCGATTGGAACAGCGCCTGCATCGGATAACTCCCATGTCCGGTTGTTGGATCAGGAAAAACCGTTGTCGCCGATGCCCCCCAGGGTACTGAGTTTGTGGGCAACGATTGCACAGAAGCCATCTGGACTGGTTGAAGCGGTGCTTGCTATGGGAAGCATGGTGTACCGCTATACCTTGGAGACGCTGGTGGTAATGAAGTGTTGTATCCCTCGCGTTGCGTCAATATCAGCTGAGGAGCTGATTGGGACGTGCCTGGTAAGCTTCTGGCTGGAAGTGCAATCGGCGGGGCATACGCTGACCCCTGATAGCCTTGAACTGCTCCGCTGGCTAGAGAGCTGATGACGGCGTTGTACACCATGTTAGTCATCAAGGAGGATTGGTCGATGAACGCCTGGTAGACGGACTGTTGGATCATATCGGACATCTTGCCCGAATCCTCAGCAATGGTGATATGGCGGGGAACTGGAATAGGAGCTTTCTTGACAGCCTCCCCGCTTCTGGTACGACTGAATGACTGCAGATACATCTTCTTGTAATCTTCTAGATGTTTAGCCAATTCATCCTTCTGGTCGACCTTGAGATCTTCTTCTGTGATCTCAATGATGTTGTTTTCGGAAATCTCTTCGTTCTTCGACATGTCGGATCTTGAAGTTGGTCCCACTGTGCGTGCCAAAAGTGTGTTGGCGCTAAAATCGGCCACGAATCGGACGATGTTCTTCAGCGTCGGACACACGACCAGGGAGAATTTGCTTAGCTCCTGTTCGGGTTATTTGCCCTGGTGCGGTTCGCGCGGCGTGCCAGTCAATCTGACCTGTTGATTGACAAGGAAATAAGAGTATTAAATTCAGGGCACTCCGATCAGCTGGGGTTCCGATCTGTCCCTAAGAGCGCGTCGGCGAATCGGCCGATTTGCTATGAAGATGATCGGCTATGGATCAGCCGATAATCGCGTAATAATTGCAAAGAAACTGCTGGAGCAACTTAAACAATTATTACAGATGCAACACTTGAAATAGATCTAATTGGCTGTAAGATGATAAATCGAAGAAGAGCGATGACAAAGCCGATAGTTCCAATCTCAAGCTGGATAACTGGTGATAATACTAGAACAACAGGTAAAACCTATAATTCTAGTAAATATCGATAACTGGTGAATAAATCCAAACGAAACCACAGCGATGCGCCCGTAGTTAAAGCTTGGATGTTACTCGATAAGCAGAACCTACCAATTGGCCGGAGATCAAGTTGATGTAGCCCAGCCAATCCGTACGAACTCGTGAAAGAAGAAAAAGTATTGGCGAAGTCGCCGACTTGAAAGTAAAGTGCTAGGAAAAAGTAGAAGTATTTTTGTTGATTGATGTGTTCATCTCATACAAAGCCCTGGCGACTCCTATTTATACCCTAAAACCAGGACTCCTGGTCGATTACGACTCGTCACAATCTTATTTCAAACAGGAAAACTACTATATCTATAATATCTTTTAAAAGGAAACGGACTCCCGCAGAATCTTCCGCCGCCGTCTCCTAATCCAATCAGGACTTTTCCAGTTGCTTCTTGACCGAATCAGCATTGCTCCATTGACCAACATCAAGCCACTTTTGACCGGGATCCTCTATTGTGGCTCCAATCCGTTGGCGCAAGCTGTATCACCAATCGGCCGATTTCCAACTGTTACCTCAATCGTCCGATTCCTTACTGTAGCCTTCAGATCTGCCGCATCGGCCAATCTCTTCTCCTGACGCCAATTCAACACGCGTCAAAATCTGGCTCCAACACTTCTATAACATAAGAAATACCCCACGACATTTCTGGCACCGTTGCTAGGAAACACCCATCCTAGTGATGACGCTATGAAATGCCAACAAGCATTTTTGGCACCGTTGCCGGGGAATGGATTCTATATCCATACTTGGTGACTGCGTTATAAAATGTCAACAGCGGGCGAGCCTATTGAAGAATGGTGCAACACAAGCCTGGTTACAAGTAATGATGGAGGCTCGTCGTCAGATCGGAGCACCTTGTACGAGGAGGAGGTGGTAACACCTCCGCCAGAGAAGAAACGTCCTACGGAGGAAGAAGAAGATCCTACCTATATTCCGACGCTGGATCGTCCTTCACCATGAGATTCTCGCACCCCACAATGGGAACAAGTAGATGATTAGGACCGTGTTAGTAAATTACTAATACAATCTTAGCATTTGATGATGAACTTCTCACTTAAGTATGAAACTAATGCGAGTTCTTGTGCTCCACAGGTGCCGGTGGTGCCCATGTGTTTGGAGTACCCCGAGGAGGCAGGAGAAACGGAAGGGTATGGATCTGGTCCCAACCCGAGCACATCAGCCAAAATGGCCAGTGCCAAGAGTAGTGGCAAGAAGAGGGGCCAACACGGGAGGCACAAGGTTCACAATAAAAGGCATGCCATAGACAAGATAGGGCCACATGGAGAGTCCGTGGAGCCAGTAACTGTGATCGGCGTCTTTAGCAACTAGTGCTCCGCAATAGTCAAGGAGCACGTGTCGATCACATATCAAGATTGGAGGAAAGTCCCGCTTGACCTGAAGGGTGCCGTGTGGGGAGAGCTGAGGAGGCGGTTCGAGTATCCACCAGACCAATTTGATGAAGAGCTATGCAAGCGCCATGCTTTGTCCATCGCAAGCAAAGCACTTCGCGGCCTGAGGTCACACCTCAATAAGGATTATGTGACGAAATGGAAGACACCCTACGCAGACTACAACTTCATCACGCGTCAAATTTGGGATGAGTTTGTTGAAAAGATGAGTACCGATGAAGCAAAGGCCAAGAGCCAGGATTACTCCGACCTCGCAAAGAAGAACTTGCTCCCCCACCACCTGGGCATGACAGGGTAGGCCACTAAGAAGAAGAACTGGAAGGAGGAGGAAAGGGAGGCAGCTATGGTGGGGCTGGAGGATCTGTTCGAAGGCATCAATGAGAGGGGACGCGATTTCTTCAAGGCCCGTCAGCCAAAGAAGATAAAGGAGGGCAGGAAGAAGTACAACGAGCCATAGACCGAGGAGGCTGAGAAGGCTCTGCTCACGACCAAGGCGGCCCAGGAACACGGGTTGTTCACACCTAGCAGGGAGCATGACATGCTGACCGAAGCGCTAGGAAACCCCGAGCACCGGGGCCGCGTTCGGGGCATATCCTCGAGGCTGAGCTGGAAGAAAGTGGACTCATGGCAATCCGACGCCACCTCCCAGCATCAAACAAGGCAGAGATACAAGGAAGGGCTCATCTAGCAAGGCACAGATGAGGCAATGAAAGAAGTTATCATGGGGACGATACAAGAAGCTTTCACGAGTAGTCACCCTAAGAAGGTGGAGCTCAGGACGCAGATGTTCGTCCAGGCTGGCGTGCTGCCATAAGAGCAGATGTTGTCGGGTACCTCACAACCCCAAAGGTACCCAGCCGATGAGATCACGGAGCCAACACTTGGCATGCTAAAGGTACCCTGGGTAGGACGGGGAGGAAGAAGGATGTGGCGGAGGGAATCGTACAGCCGCCCAACCCTGAAGCCAGGTACCACGGGAAGCATATCCCGCCCGAATATGCCTTGGTGGACGTGGCGTGGACGGACGATGACTTCAAAAGTGATAAACTGGACTTTCCCACTGAAGAAGGAGGCACAACCATCAGTAGTGCTATGGCCTGTCGCGTGCTATGGAACAAGGCAGATATTGTCTTCGAAAAGTGGAAGCCGGTGTCAAAACCCAAACAACTGTCCTCGTCTCCTCCGGGTGGCCCAAGTGACGACGACGAAGACAATGGTGGCGATGGCAACAACAATGCTGGCGACCACGACAACAGTCCTGGACGTAGCCTGCCCCCTCCCGACACGAGCAAACCAGAAAGAGGTACAGGGGGCGGAACAGGCAGTGAAATCTCACCTCCATGTAGTGGTCCAACAGGTACAGGGCAATGTCCTCCTGCGCCGAAGAAGCCTCTAGCGCAAGATGAGGACAAACCCGCCCACCTCATTACAGAGCAATGGGCCGCGTCCAATATAGCGGAGAACTTGAAGTACACAACGACATTCACCAATTAGCGACAATGGCAAAATTGTGTTCAAGTGTATTCAAATATGTTTCTATTCGAATTTATTCAAAACTATCTTCTTATAATCCTTGTCTTAATTACAGGCCACGAACACCGCCGTCAGTTTGGCCCCTTTCAGATGATTGCCCCTACAACTACGAGAATGGCAAGTTCATGTTGACCTTGGACCAGCTCGTGGAGGAGCCATGGGAAGTTTGAAGGTTTCATCTCTGGTATATGCAAGCTACGAAGTTAGGAGTAAAGGATTTCGTTGTGAGGACCCCCAAGGAGTACTTCCACTTTGAAGAAGATTGTCCTTTCACCATTGACTTCCATGACATGCATAGGCTGTTGCGCCGCAAGGACCTCAACGTCGCACAAATCACCATTTTTACCCTGTAAGTTATTACACCTTTGCATCGCTGAAGGTACGCTCAATACGATCAAACTAAAAATGCCATGACCACTTGTGCTTGCATGATGCAATTATATGTATGCAAAGAAGTAAATGACAATGTTATCTACCTATCTCCGATGCACATTACCCAAAGGGCCATCACTGGGTACAATGTACCAGACACACACCCAGACCTGGTGAATTTGGAGCCAATGCAGTGAGTCGAAGTCCAGGTTAGAATGCGAGGCGAGGTGATGTAAATAAAATGACATTACAACTTACAAGCCATGAAGAAGATCCAGGGTAATGGCGCGATCCTTGCCGCGCACCAATTCGGGTAAGTTAAAACGATACTTGAAATAGCTGTTGGGTTCAGCGTTTTTCATGATTCAAGATTTGAGATCCATATTGTCTCAATTGTGCAGCTTGGGCATCATGGGCCACTGGATTGTATTTTGCATCTACCCTCTGGATGCAAAGGTCGTTATATTTGACTCCTTGCGCAAGATGAACAAGGACATATACAAAGATTTCGAATATTGTCTGCTATAGTAAGTGACGACACAACATTTTTTATGCACTCAAAGTACATATCAAATTTGTTGTTGACACTACTAGTGGTTAGCATACAGCACTTGCATGAAATACGTGGAAGATCCCGATTGATATGATTGGAGGTCCGAGAAGAAGAAGCAGAAGTATGGCACAAAATTGTGCATCAGGCGACAATTCCCGGTATGTATGAAGAGAATCGTATGTGCTACTACATCATGCATGCTATCTATGTGACGTAATGACTGTGTTACATGCATGCAGTGCGCTAAGCAACCTGAAGGCTCTGTCTTGTGCGGATACTGTGCTTGTGAGTACCTCAGGGCTTGCAAAGCTTACAACCATAGCTAGCGGCAGCTCAAGAAATCTATAAGATGGTGGCGAAGGGAAAGGGTGGACATCACTCAAACAGTACCCGACATTTGTAAGTTTGTCACCGATGAATGTTGTCATGTCGATGGAAAATGCTTCTATGCCGAGAGCGAGCTAGCGACGGAGGACAAGTTCGCGAAGCTACGCAATTCGAGAACCAACCTCAACAAGAATGAGTACAAGTTGCCGGGACTCCTCGACTAGGTGCCCTTATTTAGGTTGTCATGTATGTAAGATGTGATGTGATTTTGAGAACTATTATGTGAATATTAATGTAATATATATGAGCTCAGCGTATGACATGCATGAATGTTTAATATACTCACTCGGTGTGTGACATGAATAGATGTAATAATATATGTGTTTATCCTTCATACACGTGTTTTCTAATTTGTATGTGTGTTCAAATTCGTTTTCAGATTCAAATTCAAAATGAAATAAGTTTTTTTGTTTTGGAAAATCTTAACTGAGGCGGGCACGTAACGAACGACCACCTCGGTTATTACTCAATAACTGAGGCGGTTACTGGATTGCCTCGGTAAAGGCCACGATTAACCGTGGCCTTGTGTCCGAGGCGGATGCAAAAACCGCCTCGGTTAAGCCTTTTTGCCCGCCTCGGTAAAGTTTTATGTAGTAGTGACACTGAATCTTGCTGAAATGCATACCATGTGACATAGGCAAGAACCATTTTTTTGATTGTTCCATACTGAAACATTTTAATACCTTGTCAATGTAAGTATCTTGGCTTAATCCTATTAGCCTCCTTGATCTATCTCTATAGATCTTTATGCCCAGAATATATGCGGCTTCCCCTAAGTCCTTCATAGAAAAACTATTTTTCAATAAAGTCTTTACGGATTCCAGCATAGGAATATCATTCCCAATCAGCAATATGTCATCCACATACAGGATTAGAAATGCGACAGAGCTCCCACTTTCCTTCTTGTAAACACAAGCATCTTCTTCGTTCTAAAGAAAATCAAACCCTTTGACTACTACATCAAAACGAATATTACAACTCCAAGATGCTTGCTTCAACCCATAAATGGATTTCTGAAGTTTGCATACCTTTCCAGCATTAGTCGGATCAACAAAACCTTCGGGCTGTATCATATACACATCCTCATCCAGGTTTCCATTCAGGAAAGTTGTTTTGACATCCATCTGCCATATCTCGTAATTGAAATACGCAGCTATTGCAAGAATGATCCGAATAGATTTAAGCATCGCTACGGGAGAGAATGTCTCATCATAGTCAACTCCTTGAACTTGTCTAAACCCCTTTGTGACAAGTCGAGCTTTCTAGATGTGAACATTTCCATCCATGTCTTTCTTCTTCTTACAGATCCATTTGCACTCTATGGCTTTAACACCATCAGGCGGGTCAACCAAGTTCTAAACTTGATTGTCTCCCATGGAGTCTATTTCGGATCTCATGGCACTCTGCCACTTCTCAGAATCTGGGTCCATCATCGCTTCTGCATATGTTGCGGGCTCATCATTGTCTAACAACAATATCTCGTGCGTCGCGCGGAGCCTCGCTGATCTTTGTGTCTGCGGTGGTTCTTCTCTTGCCACGGGTTCTTCAACTTGTTCTGCTACATTAGCATCACTTGTTGAACCTTGCCCGATTGGCTCCTCTTGAACTTCTTCAAGATACACCTTCGGTCCACTTTTCTCCTTCCTGAGAAACTCTTTCTCTAAGAAAACACCATTATGAGCGACAAACACTTATCCAATTTGGGATTTAACTTGTCCGACTGAAGTCGCTTGGCAAAAACTTCGCATCCCCAAATATTCATGTGCTAGTCTAATATTCATGTGTGTCCACTCCGACTAGGAACAACTTTAGAATAACCGTACAAGTAAAGAGTCTCACAAGCAATTCACATAATTTGATGCATCTGGCCCAGGTGGGGTTGGCTGAGGCCCAATAAATTAAAGGTTGCCCATACCCCAACAGTTTTTTGGCACACCGACTCGGGGAAAGGCCAAATCTCCCTAAAAGACTAGTCCAATAGGGGAAGGGTGGCTCTCCCTTTTAAGGTGGCTTCCTCCTCCCAAGCTAAGCAAGGTGGGATTATTCAGAGGCTCACACGGTCGCCGCCCGACTACAACTGGGCCACTTAACCCCCTTTATTGCGTCTTTGCCAGCGGTTAATAGTAGAGGATGTCCTCATCATAATTGCCAATCAATACAAGTTGTATTTTCATGGATATTCAATGAACACATATAATATATCATGGATACAACGAAATATGATCATCTCTATGATTACCTCTAGGGCATATTTCTAACGGTTATCACGTGGAGTCCCAGTCGTGTGGTAGTTTAGTTTAGAGAGATTTCTTTCTTTTTAGTCAGGTAATGTAATGTTGTGAGCGACTAGGAGTCATAGCTTAGACTATAAATATTAGCCTTCGGACTTGTAATCGGAGACACATCAATCAATCACAAAACCCTTATTTCCTATTTGTCGGCACCTTCGCCAAACCCTAGTTGCAGTATATTTTTTTTTCTTCGATGAGTTCTTCTGGCTAGCGCAGGGTTGTATGGACTTCGACCTCTGGCTTGCTTGTAAGTTCCATATCGAGTAACGTAGATAAGCTATAGGTTGACGGCGCATCGCTTCTTCCTCTATCTGTTTTATTCACAAGTTATCGAATTCATTAGATCTTAGGTTCACGGCATATCGCTTGTATCTAGATATAGTTTATTCACCGGTTATTGATATTTGCTAATCTTTGAAAGGTTAGATTCTTTTAGTCTTATAGTTACAATGCCCGCACGGCACGCACGTGCAGTATATTGATACCATAATAATTAAAACTCTGTATTCTTAAAATGTACAAAAGCAGTAACCTTATATTCAAAGAAACATGATATGAGCATATAGATTTAAGATATGCATGCAAATAAAATAAATGAAAAGACAAATGTTTACATAGAAAAACTACATGGATTTATGGAAACAATTAAGGTACTACTAAAACATAACAATTAATGTTATAGCTGGCAACCTAAGAAGAAAGTATTACAAGACATTCTTAGAGTAAAAAAACATACAAACAGGCTACAAATTATACCTTCAAGTATAACCATGAACTGCTCCTAGTGTTTTTCATAGGACTAATCATATATCAGGAACTTGAAATATGCCTCTACGATGGTGTCACATTTC
This sequence comes from Panicum miliaceum, assembly GCA_032594955.1. Classification (NCBI taxonomy): domain Eukaryota; kingdom Viridiplantae; phylum Streptophyta; class Magnoliopsida; order Poales; family Poaceae; genus Panicum; species Panicum miliaceum. The sequence continues at coordinate 50,163,575 of CM064058.1, read as the reverse complement.
ACTCAACAAGCTTGAGATAGACATGCTACTTCAAGCAGTCCCAACCTAGAGTTTCTAGTAGTTTTGATGATGCCACATCACCAAGACACTTGGTTTAGAAACTACATCACCCAACAGATTTTGTCTTCTGAGAATTTGTTCCACAGAGATGCCAGCTTATGTCTAGTTTCCAGTTGCTAGATTACCCATTCTAAAAATGTTCATTTTAAAATGCAGCAAGGCATCACTCTTCTCTTGATCAACCTAAGCAACACTACTGGATACAATGTCACTCTCCAGAATGACATCAACGTCAGCCTTGATAATAGACCCGACCTTAAGAAGCGCAGTTCTTTCACACAAAGGCTTAGGAAAGCAGTTTCATGGCTGGGAAGTAAGCCATCAAGCGACACCAAGAGGGAGGAGTATCATCTGACGGCCAAGGACGGAAATCTCCAGAGCAAGACAATGCTGCTCAACGGCGTTCCGTTGGAACTGGGAGATGATGGCAGTGTTCCAGCTATAAATCCAGTGCTCGTTGTTGTCGATTCGTCGCTGTACCTAGCACCAACATCCATCGCCTTTGTAGTTTTACCCTCTCCGATGCAGCACGGATGTGTGACGGCTGCCTGCCACGGTGACCTGCTGGGCAGCGGGGGTGTGCGGCGGCTCGTCAGGCCAGGACTACGCGCGGGAAGTTGCTGCAACCTGCAGGCCTAGCCACTACGAGGTGTTCGAGTGGCAGGTGCGCAGGAGCTCGAAGCCGGCGTCCTCGAGCGCGGCTGCTACACAGGAGGAGCTCGAGGCCGGCGGCAGCAGCAAGGAGCGTGCGCGCAAGGGCCAGCGAGCATGCGATGCCGCGAGCCACCAAATCATCGAGCTTCTCAATCCTCTTCCCTGTCCCGCCTAGAAGACTGCTCCGGCCAAAGCAAGGTCTGCATGCTCAATTGCTCATGTCTCCCTGACATGGCTCTGCTAAAGCCTGACCAAACCTTCCAGATTGAGTACATGCTTCTCAAATCGACATAGTTGCCACTAAATCGAACTGTTCTCCAATGAATCGAACTTCAATCCAATTAGTATTTCTTCTCCACCGAGAGTTGAACTTTTGCCCCCACCTGGTTCAGGCGAGCCCAGGGCCGGACGGAGCTGGGGAGCTCGGCGTACAGCACGGGGGGCGAGGCCGGGGCGCCGGTAAACCCCGCGCGGGCATCCAGCCATTGGCCGACCGCGCTGGCTGGACGGGCGACGAGCTCAGCGGATGGCACGCGGGCGAGGCCGGGACGGCGCCAGTGAGCAACGCACGGGCGTCCAGCCGCCAGCCGTCCTCGGGCGGGTGGCGAGTGCGGCGGACGGCACACGGGTCAGGCCGAGGCGGCGGCGAACAGCACGCCAGCATCCAAGCACGGGCGACCTTGCGCGGTGGCTGGCGGGGATTAGGCGGAACGGTGAGCAGGCGGATGAGGAGAGCATCACCGCACCGCCGGGTTCTATCCTCTGCCTTTGCTCGAGTTGGATTGGATGGATAATAGTGGTGTCGGATTGAGATTTTTTGCAGGCAGGGGCAGGGGTGAGACGAGCGGGTATGGCAGGCGGGTAAGGAATTATTCATATCAGAAAAATAATACCTTTTTGGCACAAATGCTCTCTAACTATCAATTTCTATGGATCTACCCCTCCTCCCACCTCCCTCGGTCCCGACAGGCGGACCCAGCGTGAGGAGTACGGTGGGCTCGATTCGGGTGAGAAATATTTTTAATTATTTAGAATTTTTATAGTATAGATTTAAGTTTAGCTCTTATCATAGTTATCCAGCTTAGATCTAAGATTGCTTCGATTTTTACCATAATTCTTACTATTTCTGTTTGTTGCACCAAGCATAGACAATTAGATCTGGTTCTAAGCTAAGGGTTATCCTTCACTTGCTTTATATCCCATGGATTGGTAGAGGTGGGCCGCAGATGACAACAACCTTGTTGGTTCGTTGAAATCCTCCATGTTTGGATATAGTGTAGAGCCATTGGCCCAAGTCTCCTGGTAGACCAGGAGTAAGCCACTGCCTGAAGCGAGTCTTACCTGAGAGATCGACCTTTAACGTATCTAACTGCTATCCCTAGAAATCCTCTCTTCCCTTCGCCTACCTTATCTGGTTGGTTGTTCTTTGATAACTAGACTCGTAGGTATACACACTCGTTCTCTTGGATTTGATACCCTTGGAATACTATTCTCTGAAAGTAAAGCTACAATGTTTGTGCGCTTGCGGATTTATTCACATTCATTAAAATACCCAAAAGGCTGAGGAGCACTATGTAAGAAAAGTCCTATAGTGACGGGCATCATCTCCCTAAAGTGACGGGCTGGCTTTTTGCCCGTCACTTCTACTGCATCACTATTTGGAACAGAAAGGTGATGGATGTCTGCCCAGACACCTATGTGACGCAATAGGTGACGGACTTCACTAGACAACCGTCACCTTTCTTGGTGACCAGACCCCCTCGTATGAAGTCTACGCCTGTCACCTTTGTCCAATACAGGTGACGGGCCTAATGCAACGCCCGTCACCTATAATTTGTGAATAAGTGATGGGCATAGAACAACACTCGTCACTTGAAATTTTTAAAGGTGACGGGCTATTCTTCCAGGTGCTGTCACCTGGTGTATATTAAAGGTGACCAGCTTTGGTTGTTGGCCGTCACCTTTGATAATAGACCCCAGGATCATTTTGGCTTCCGGCTGCATCCTGAAGCACAGCTAGGATTTGGCAGCCATCTTGATCCTGCAAACACAAAGATAGAGACTATATACTGCATATTTAAATCACCATTCATATATCACACAGGTTACATCAGAAACAACCATCAAGTGTGACAAACTATTGCATCTTTCCACAATAAACTGTACAATAATCACATGATGAATCCAACAGTCAGTCATAAGTTGAACATGAATCCAACAGTCAGGCAATGTAATCCAACACATTCATATCCATTCTAAAATAAACATTCAACTCAATATACCCACTTTCATCAACTAATACAAGTAAATCACATCTACACATGCAAATAAATAAGTTATTTCTAAAATCTAATTATTTTGATACTCTTCAGTTTGAGGCGAACACTGGTCATCCCATGCCATATGCGATGCAATAATGGTTCAGAACATTTATTCAGGCCCTTTATGCAAAAACTATCGAAAAGAAAAAAAATCCTTATTTAGGATATGCATATGCTGTCAACCTTGACCGTGCGGTGATGACACTATCATTCGAAGCCAACATAGATATCCGGGACACAGTGCGGTATACGGGCGTGATACGGCCTTGGTCCTAATAAAGAAGTCCCCAGCTAAAAAGTTGAGGATTTCTTCATTGGGACCAAGACCGTACTCCTTCATCACGTCCCTATACCGTACCGAATCGCGGATATCGATGTTGGCCCCAAATGGTCGTATCAACACCACAGGATCAAGGTTAACGACATATACATATCCAAAACAAAGATTCTTTTAAATTTTACGATGGTTTCAATGGGAGCCTAAATAAATACATCATTAGAGTATCAAAATATTTTGTTCTTAAAACAAACTAAATACCAAGTATACACCTTTTTCACTTCATTTTGAAAATCCACATTCAAACATTCACACTTCACTAATAAATCTACATATATACATACTTATGTTGCAAAAATAAAAACATTCAACTCAATATACTCATTTTCATAAACTAATACATGTAAATCACATTATTTATCATTTCAAAAGGCATCAGAACTGGGAGAGATCTGTTTGGATTATAACAATTCATGAAGACCTCAACCTTGAAAGGCATAAGCTACTGTATACTTGCCATAAACACTTCAACCTCACTGTGTGGCATGTGCTTTATGCCTTTTGAGGCTAAGGTATTTATGTGCAAGTACACAATAGCTTATAAGAACAATCTGCTTTAATTTGTACTCTCGTATCGATCTCTTAATCTATCGTGGTGAACAATAAGGTGGAGGTTGACATGGATGTTATTTTGCAAAGGTGGCAATGAGTGGTTCACTCTACCATATCATCATTTGCCAACAAATATCACTAGGATTTCCAGCTTTGCTATTTTTGTGATGTTATTTCAATTAACGAAAAGTATCTAGATCTGTCTAGAAGCAATATCAAATACCGACAGCGGCAGAGAGGAACGGTGGGCAGGCAGCTGGTGGCGCGACGAGGAGGCGCGATGGTGTGCTCGGCTCTCCTGCTTGCATGCGGGCGGCAGCTCGGCGCCGGCGGGCGGACGTCTGCTGGTGCGATCAGGAGGCGAGGAGATGGGCACTAACCTAGGGTTTCAAATGGATAAGGTAAGGAACTAAGTCAAAAGGGTGGCTTCAAATGGGAGAAAGGGGAAATGGGTGACGGGCAACACATGTGTGGCCCATCACCTATGACATCAATTAGACCCGTCACCTACGTCATGAATACAGGTGACGGGCAACATATGACGCTCGTCACCTATGTGCCGTTCTTTATTTTCAAATGAAAGAGAAAGGTGACGCACGATATATGTTGCCCGTCACCTATGTGACATGAAACTGCATGCTGGGAACATTCAAAGACGCAGCTACTGGGAATCGCAACCACCGGTACCCCTCTCTGTGCACGCGTGTTGACGCTCGATTTAGACCACTTTTTGACCGTCAAAACCTGCATAGAAGCGACAATTATCCAAGGATCAACACTAGAATAGGGCTTTATCTAACAAATTCCACCAGTGCTGGTCGAATTCTGTATGCAGGCAAATACATGGTGAAAATGCAGGAATTCAGCAAACAAGATTCAAGGTGTAAACACAAAATGCGCCAAATGGCTTTACAAGAGCAAAAGAGGCCCACCAGAGCAAGGAACCGACAGATCACAAGGACCTTTCACCAACCAGCAGGCCTAGAGACCACGTGTCAGCACCTCAACCAAAGTTGAGGTCAGTTGGTGACCAACCTTGTTCGGCCGAATCATGTAGGTCGGCCTGGGCCGGCACACCAAGCTTACAGCTGAGGTTCACTCAAGAACCAACACAAGGCATCTACACCTTGCTCTCTCACTCTAACTAGAGCTAGCCTAGCACTATCACTCACAAAGCTTGTGCTAAAGCCTAAGGATTTGATCAATAAGCTCTTTGGATGGTTTGAGAACTTCTTTAGAGTATGGGTGCTTCACACGAACTCCAGCAGCCTCAAATGGCCCGTGGTGAGGCCATATATAGGCTAGAGATCCACTGCGCCTCTTCATTGGTCCTTGATGTCGGTTTCGGCAGGCCTCGGCATGTTGCACGACAGAAGCACCTCCTACACACCCTTATAAATATAAGGGGGGTGCTTCTAAGAGAGACACACCTTCACATCCCTCTCAACTCCCTTTTGGAGTTCCTCTTGTGTTCATGAGCTCTAGGCTCATTTCTAGAGGTGATTAGAGTTAGAGAGAGAGTGGGGAGGAGCTTGGGGAAGTGCCGGGTTTGTCGACACTCTTCTCCAACTTGTACCTCGACGAATGCTTGTCAATCAAAATGAGTGTTCGTACTTTCTTATGTGCATGGTTTCTTAGTTAAGTTATAGTTCTAGCTCTTTAGTTGCTTAGCTGGATCAGTAGTTCACTAGTTTCTAGTGGGTGCTTTAGTCTAAGGCCATAGGCTAGAGTAGTAATGATAGTGTAGACATGGTGTCTAGACTAGACTTACTTGTTGGTTGTGGTATATGTGGCAGAACTACCTGAATTAATCCGACTCAAGCGCGCTAACCATCCCCACGAGGGCAATCAGGGCTAACTCGCACTTCAAACGGAATAATCCACTGGTCTGTCGGGTAACCTCCAGATACAACCACGGTTTTTGCCGATCGAAACCACACATATATGTACTCACACGAAGGTGAGCCCAGAGTATACAACATTCCACAAATTTTACACCACAGGGTTCATCACAAATTATTATTACAATGGAGTACCAATTCGTAAAACAAGTACTTCAGAGTTCCAAATAAATGAGTTCTTCAGAGTTCAATGCAGCGGAAAAATAACAATAACTACTCGACGATACGGATGTCTCGATGAAGCCCGTACGAGACATCACTCGGCATTAACACCGTTGGCCGGGGGCGTATCCCATTTCACCGACCAACCAGGAGGAAGGGTACAAGGCGGAGTCAAACTAGCAATCATATCCTCGAAAGTTTCACCTGAAAACAAGCCACAAGCAAGGCTGAGTATACTAATACTCAGCAAGGCTTACCCGACTAGTGGAATATACTTAGCCGACTCCTAGACATGCAAGGCCTTTGGCTTGAGGGGTTTGTTTTGCCGAAAAGCATATATAAGTAGGTCCTTACTTTCAAATTTTAGCTCCAAGTTCTAGCTTTTTTTAACCATTCTAGGTAAGCAACTATCCAATATCATACATGGTGGAAGAATTATTTTGCATCCAACAAGATTAATCATCATCATTGTTCCTCTTCTTACTCTATGTGGTAAAAGGGTCAAGCAGTCTCAATAACCGCGAGAAATGGACGATTTGAATCGAATTTCTTAACCTTGCAAGGGAAACCTAAACACACGTCACGTGGTTACTCCCAGAGTCACACGTGCAACTTTTCCCTTCAATTCCCGCTTCACGGAACAGGCCCACCGCCCTCGACTACACGTCCCCATGGGCCGGCCATGGCGGCACATGCACCCGCCATTAGCTAGATGTGAACGAATTCAAGACGGTGGGGAGTATATTCCGGCCTCGGTTCAATCCGGTACTTAAGCTTACCGATTACCATATTCTCGGCATGTGGTTAGTACGTTGAAAAACATAACCACTACTACCACACACTGCGGCCTTAGCATTTTTCACTAAACAGATGGGGCCTCAATCATCAACATAAACATCATACCATAGCCCCGTCCGTCAACCTTATGATTGCAGCATGTAGTAAACATTCAACTCCTATATTCTCGCGAGTGACAGGAAATCACTCGACTTTTACCGAGTCCTATTAGCATAGCATTCTATCGAACCTTACATCTAGTGTTCAGAGCATGGATACCTAGGATCATGCGACTAAGTTTTCATCCAACTCCTATAAACTTAATGCACAAGTAAAGTAGAGTAATAAGTTGCATAAGTTTAGGAAAAATAGGGTTCATGCTCCGGGGCTTGCCTTCTTGGGTAAAGCTAGCTTGGGGCTCGTCCGAACTCGGGCTCGGGTTTTCGAGAGCTTCAGTTAGATTTACTTGAGCTTCACGCTGCTCACTTTCGGACGCGGGCACCAGCTCATACGTTCCGTCGGTGAGAGTAGTCTATTCTATATGAATGCACAAGTGTAAGTTATAGTGATGGTATAAGACGATTATTTTCCTGCACGACAAAGTTGCAATCCACAAAACATCAATTTTGTTGGGAAGTTACTTAGTTAAGATTTCTTTGGGCAATTGTTAATAGAGTATAACTTAACTATTAACTTCGTTAAACAAGAAGGGGTTGTGTTATATTGGAAACTTAATTTCCTAAGCACAACATGGATTAAGCACAACTTCTGGCCTAGGTAACTTCTGGTGATGAAATTTTTATTTAGAGCATATTATGCAGAGACAAAAGCACTGTAAAATTTCAGACATTTTCACGCAGCAGAATAATTATAAAAAAAGTATTACACAGCAACTGCTAGAACTTAGTTATTTTTATACAGGACAAACCATGCAAGTATTGACACCAAAAATTTTACAGGGGATTAATCAATCCATAAAAGTGTTACTGTAAAGTTTTCAGATTTTTCTGTGCAAGATACAAAGCATAAAAAGGACAAGATACACCTAGTTTAATAAAGATTAATTTGTACAGGATGTTTTACAGGGTTTCTGTGTATGAAACTTTTTATACAACAAGAGCTACTCTAAAGTGTCCTTCAGTAAAAAGTTGAACATTTTCCAAGCACAGAAACTAATTATTTGAATTAGTGAAATTTTCCTACCACAAAATTATATAAATAGGTTACAAAAAGGAAAAAGGTTCTAAACTTTTTCTGTGGTATTTAGGAAAAAATATAACAGCTCTGTAAAAGTTTCACCACATGAATCACAACATAACAGCACTTACAAATTAGTTTTATTACTTCATGTCATAAAAAAGTTTTATTAAGAAGTTTAGCTACAGATGGGTTATGTCCCTAATATTCTTACGCTGGCCTACAAATCAAGCAACTAATCTACTGTTAAATTTTCAGGTTTAGATATTGTCTACAACAGGGGGTATATTTAAAGTCTACTAAACCTTCCATTTAATTTGTAGCAAGATTTAGCACGCAATTGAAGAAAAACATGTAACAAAAGTTGTAGATATTCATCTAAAAATTCCAGAACAGTTGAGTTTGTATTTTTCTGATTTTTCCATGATTTTATATGAATTTTACAATTTTGCTATTTTTGAATTTGTTGGCGCTAAAAATCGGCCGGGAATCGGCCGATGACCTTCAGCGTCGGACACACGACCCGGGAGAATCTGCTTAGCTCCTGTTCGGGTTATTGCCCTGGTGCGGTTCGCGCGGCGTGCCAGTCAATCTGACCTGTTGATTGACAAGGAAATAAACGTATTAAATTTCGGGTGTTCCGATCGACTGAGGTTCCGATCTGTCCCGAAGAGCGTATCGGCGAATTGGCCGATTTGCTATGAAGATGACCGGCTATGAATCAGCCGATAATCACGTAATAATTGCAAAGAAAACTGATGGAGCAACTTAAACAATTATTACAGACGCAACGCTTGAAATAGATCTAATCGGCTGTATGACAATGAACGAAGAAAAGCGATGACAAAGCCGATAGTTTCAATCTCAAGATGGATAACTGGTGATAATACTAGAACAACAGGTAAAACCTATAATTCTAGTAAATATCGATAACTGGTGAATAAATCCAAACGAAACCACGGTGATGCGCCCGAAGTTAAAGCTCAGATGCTATTCGATAAGCGGAACCTACCAATTGGCCGGAGATCGAGTCGATGCAGCCCTGCCAATCCGTACGAACTCGTGAAAGAAGAAAAAGTATTGGCGAAGTCGCCGACTTAAAGTAAAGTGCGATTAAAAAGTAGATTGTTTTGTTGATTGATTGATGTATATTCTCTACAAAGCCCTGACGACTCCTATTTATACCCTAGGACCAGGACTCGTGATCGATTACGATTTGTTACAAACTTGACTTAAACAGAAAACTACTATATCTATAATATTTTCATAAAGGAAACGGGCTCCCGCAGAATCTTCTGCCGCCATCTTCTAATCCAATCAGGATTCTTTCCATTGCTTCTCGACCGAGTCGGCATCATTCCGTTGACCAACATCAGGGCACTTTTGACCGGGATCCTCTGTTGTGGTTCCAATGGTTTCACCCCCCCCTATCTGTTGGCGCAAGTTGCATCGCCAATCGGCCGATTCCCAACTGTAGCCTCAATCGGTCGATTCCTCACTGTAGCCTTTAAATCTGCCGCATCGGCCAATCTCTTCCTCTCCTGACGCCGATTCAACACGTGTCAAAATCTGGCATCAACAGAATTCAAAGTTTAAACATAGGTTTACAGATATGCCCTTGGAAACTTGCGTGCAGACTCTTTTAAAGATTTCAATCGATGCAATTGAGTCCCTGGGCGGTGCTGGTATGGCGGCCGGCCAGATTCCGGCAAGGGGGCTCATCGGCGGCGAGGGGAAAAGGGTCGGGGAGAATCAGGGAGGTGAGAGCTACCTCGGAATGGCCTTAGTCGGGGTTGGGGGTGGCCGAAGGTGGCTCGTCGGCGCGGAGCAGAGGAGCGGCGATGGGGCGGAGCGTCGGCGATGGTGCTCCGGCGAGGAGGGGAGAGCGTGGGCTGGTCGATGATCTTCGCGGCGTCGAGGGGAACTCGTTTCGAGGCTTGTCTGGGACGGAGGAGCGGCGGCGGCGCGGGCGGCGCTGGCGGTGCTCCGGCGGTTCTGGGCGACAATGGGTGGGGCAGTGAGCTGCGGTGGGGTGCTGTGGTGGTGGTGGGAGACTCAGCTCTGGCAAGGGGTGGCCGGAGAGGTGAGCTCCACGGTGAGCTGGGCACAACGGTGGTAATGGTGGTGGCGGCGGCATTCTGGTGTCTGGGCGCGCGAGGGGGGCTCAGTGCGGCCTTTTGTAGGCAGCAGAGAGGCGGAACGAAGGGCGGAACTTGACTGTGAGACGTGGGCGCAGGCGACACGACGGGAGCGCGTCACTGGTCGCGGTGGGTGGCGAGCAGAGCCGGCGCGGCGTGCGGTGGGCGCGGGCAGAGGGGATTGGGCGCTGAGGATTTGGCGTGGGGAGCAGGAGATCACGCGGCGCACGGGTTGGGCGAGGAGCTGCAGCAGCTGTCTTGTCGGGCGGCAGGCGCGGTGACTGGTGGGACGCGGCGGAGACACGGGCACGGTGTGACTTGCCCATTGGGCGCGGCGGGCGGCGAGGAGAGGCGTGCGTCGCCGGCATGCGCGTGGCGTGCGCGGACTGGGGAGGAGCGCGGCGTGCGGGCGCGGCCAGGCATTGGCTTGGCGCCTAGCGCCGTCAGGCATCGCCGCCCAAGTGGCCTGCGGCGACTGCGCGGCGGGCGAGGGTCGGGCGAGGCGATGTGTCTGGCGAAGCCGAGGGTCGGGCGAGCGGCTGCGAGTCGGAGGGTCGGGCGAACGGCTGCGCGTCGGAGGGTCGGGCGAAGCGAAATGGTCGGACGAAGCGAAAGGGTCGGGCGAGCGTAGGGTCGAGCGAGCAAAGGGTCGAGCGTGGCGGAGAAGAAGGGTCTGCAGCGAAAATAGAAGAAAAGGGAGGGACTGGTTTGCAATCTCAAGTGTTTCTCAAATTTTTGTGCTATAACTCAAAAATCCTTGAACACAAAAGTTGTTCAAAATGAAAAGTTACACAAGTTTTGTTTCAGGCCAAAGTTCGTTTGAGTTCTAGTTTAGAAATTATTTTAAAAACTCAAAAGTATAATTTAGAGGGCACGTTATTTCCTGGGCAAAACTTTTGCATTCTCTCCTAGGCTTCAACTAGACTTTTGTTTAACATGTCAAAAATGATGTGCCTATTCAATTTTGTAGCCATGTTTGCATCATTGTGAAAGTTATTTAAATGGCTTGATTAAAGTACATGTACTTACGCACATATACACAACAATTTTCAATTTAAGGCAAAACCAATTTATAATTCGTTTCCTTTAAATTTTTCTTAGTTAGTTAAGCATATTGTTACGCTAATGAGGCTTATTTCTCAAATTAAACACCTGAGGTGTTACAGTAGATCCCATGGTTAGATGAGGTAGGTAGCAGATGGTGACAGCCCTGTCTATCCAGCGTAACCCTCCCCGTTCGGGTATATCCCAGCGCTGTATTACTAGAGCTCACTGGTCTTTGTTCTGTGGGAAGCTAGTAGAAAGAGAAGGGTTCAACAACCTTTGCTTCTGAATTTGTGCCTGCAGAGCAAAGCAATCTGAATTAATGGCTTATGCCAACACGTATGTAACTATTCTGAGGTAACACTGAACAAAAAAAGGTCCATGTGGAATTATAAACTTACATGCTTGTTGGAGGTTTCAGAATCCACAAAAGTTCCACCCTTTGTGTGAGTGATAGAAAATAATGTGTCCAAAGTTAGAGGCTTGTTTTCGTTGCCACCCTATTAGTGATAGAACATTGGAACATGTAATGAATTGACAAGTAAAAAACAAGTGAGCAATGGAGTCTATACAGTCTATACATACATTGTCCCAGATGATCTGCCTGTAAGGTTTGCTGCCACTGTGATGAAGAATTTTTAAATTAGATCTATTTTTGGAGTTTCTCTTGCTTGTTGCCTACAATTTGAAGAATTTATGTTACTAAGGGCAATCAAATGGGGTCACATGTAAACCACACAAGTTATATATAAGATGCAAGATTAACACTTACTATGAACTCCTTGCTGTAGAAATGTTCTTTGACAAGCCACTCCCAATCTGCTTTTGGAATCTCTTGAGGACAATTCTTAATAGCATGCTGCATATTCCTTGCTGGCTTAACAAAATGCCGATTTAAGTCTCCACGCCAATTGTTCCATAGATCCCTAGCGTGCTCCATGATCTCATTTTCGTAGACATCAAGTTCAATGTTTTGGTCTGCATTTTCAAACTTGTCCTACATGGGTGTTAACCAAATATTGTTATCTGAAGACATGCTTTGCTGAAGGATAAAAAGAATGAATAGGCAGCTGCATAGGGGAGCATTTACCTTAATTGCATCAAAAATGTGCTTTTGTGCTATTGGACTTATATCTGTCCATTTCTTAACCCTTATTGGGGTGATGTTAAGATCACGCACAATTCTACCCAACTGTTGTGAGAATGTTTTAGATAAAGCCCTCTTGTTATAGAACTTCACTTTAATCTTCTCGCCTGGCTTTAGTTTAGCAACCTTCTTAAATTTGTTTTTTCCACGACCTTGTTTCTTTTCAACATTTTTGTCACCTGAAACATTAGTGAAAATATCAGACCAATTTCATCCTATCGAGAATAATTTTATTTCACTTGTGTTAGTGGTCATACGATTTAATGTATCTGCAAGGCGCTGATCCTCTTGTACTTCTTCAGTCTCCATGTTATCATTATCTGATAATTGGTCTGCATCTTAAGTAACCAGGAGGAGCTACTTTCAGTTTTAGAGAATATTGCTAACATTGTCACAAAGTTGAAGGTTACAGATAAACAGTGTTCATCTCTGAGTAGTTAACATATGTAATTTTCCATACCAACATGCACTGAATATCTAGTACTCTAAGGAATTAATGTCATTGCAGCATGTCTCCTACCTTGATCGACAGACCTCCCATCATCTCTGCTCCATCCAGTATTTATCCTATTCTGATCGACACCTCTGTCATCGTCCCTCCTTCCAGCAGGCATCCTATCTTGATCAAGTGCATCTTTGTGCAAGGCTGCAGGACAGAAGCGTTAACTGCAAATAATAAAAAGTTTGAATTCAATATGGATTTTCCAATCTTTTCAGGGTTGGAGTCTCACATAAGAACTCCTGAGCCCTCTTGTTCCATTCAGACCAATCAGTTGTGTCTTCATCTTCTGATTCATCACTAGCATCTGCAAAATAAGCCAAATTTGGACCTTTGGACTTCTGGGCATTTGTTGTCCTACCAAACAGAGCATCTGATGCACCTCCATGTTTTGGGTCATCTGCAAGAAGACAGATTTGAGTTAAATAACTAAAAATCAGATATTATATCAACACCTTACTACCTTAGGCATCCGTTCTCATGATAGACACTAATTACATAAGGATAACATAGCTTTAACATTATTTACCCTCAGGTACTCGAAAACGCTTCTTGAAACTAGTAGCTTTCTTGATTGAAGTATGGGCACTATTGCTGTGGATTGGTGCACCACTACTGATATTTGGATATGTTCGCTTCACACATTGCTGACGAAGCAGTCCCGGACTTATGTATTGTGACCTAGCCAATGCTGCGGCTGTGAGATTTCCATACCTTCCCTGTTGCATAGTGAGAACCTGAACAAATAGCAGCCATATCAATTACTTAAAAGTGGAGTATCAAGAGAAAAATAGTTATGATAAGCACTGAACCTAGCAATGAAAATATAGTAAAATTTCTTAAGAGTGGTGTGCAGTACAACAGAAAGAGATTAAGGCAAAGAAACAAATGATTAAATCTGCTGCATGCTCTAGATAACCTTGACTCTAATTGAACTCTAGGCCAAACACTAACAGCTAGCCAAGTCATGCAAAAAAAAAAAGCACTATCATGGTTTCCTCTTTCCACATGATGATATGTTTGAAGGATCTTCAACGTTTTCTTCTTCATAACCATCATCATCAGGTTCAATTGCTTCATCATCTGAATCTCCAGGGGGTACATCATAAGTGTCACGTGGTTGCATTTTGACAACCAAGTGCCATCCTTTGATTAGATTGTCCTTAACAAATGGCTCATCTGTCTGAAGTAAACACTTGAAGTTTATGCTAACAAGTCCATAAACATCTGTCTTTATCCCTCGAGAGTTATTAAAGATGTCAACCCACTTGCAACGAAATAATGGCACTCGCCTTCCACCTAAGAATTGGAGCTCAAGTATCTCTGTCAAAACACCATAATATTCTACATGGTCCCCATCCATGCTTCCTTCAGAAATAACAGCCACCCCACTGTTCTGTGTACACCAGTTTCTATCACGACTTTCGATGCGAAATCTAAACCCATGCGTATCATAGCCTGAAAAACATGTTGTGTTTTTTAGAGGGCCTCGTGACAATGACAAAAGGTCTTCCATTCGTTCACTTTTATCATTTTCATATAAATGATGTACCTGCAGATTGAAAACATATCATGTAACCTCTAGAAACATACCTATTAAACATGTATGTGTACAAAATAATATTGTGTTATACCTTCTCTTTAAACCAAATAATAAAGTTTTGGTTCCAGAGGGGTGTAAATTGCTGTAATTGGGATCCCTCAGGACTGCTGTATACTCTCTACAGTACAAAAATGACTAACATCATCATGTGAAAAGAAAATAATATGTAGGAATAGTATGGCCTGAGCAAAAAAAATACCTTATAAATGGTTGGACCTCATCACAATTTCTGAGAACATAAATATGGGCCTGTTGTAACTCAACCATACCAAGGTCTCTAGTTTTACAAGCACCAAGTGGCCGTCCAGAAGAGGAGAATTCTGGTAAATGGAATTTTTCATGGTCTGATGTATCATTGATTCTTCCAGGTCGATTGTGTATTGTCTCCACATCATCCAAGTACCTCGAGCACAATGTTATAAACTCATATGCAAGATAGCCCTCTGCTATGGAAGCCTCTGGGTGAGCCATGTTACGAACTAGGGACTTTAGAAATTTTATTTGCCTCTCAAATTGATACATCCAGCGATATATTGTGGGTCCACCAATCAGGGCCTCACTAGCCAAGTGAATAGGTAAATGCATCATGGGATCAAAAAAAGAGGGTGGGAATTCCATTTCAAGTTTACATAATGTGCTTGGTATCATACACTCAAGTTGTTGTAGTTGCTGAGTTGATAATGCTTTGGAGTTCAATGTACGAAAAAATTGGGACAGCTCTACCAGAGGTTCATAAATGTTTGTTGGTACAAGTCCTCTTAATGCAAGAGGGAGTATATGATTCAAGATGACATGGCAATCATGGCTTTTCAGTCCCGAAAGCTTTCGCTCCTTCAAATTAACACAACGGCTGATATTAGAAGAAAAACTATCTGGAACTGTCAAATCTCTGAAGAATTGCAACAGTTTATTCTTTTTTTCAGTAGTGAGAACATAAGGTGCTTGTGGTAAATCTGTCTTCCCGCCATCTTCAACAGGATGCAGATGCGGTTTGAGGTTCATTTCTTGCAAATCAAGGCGACTATTAATATTATCCTTTGTCTTTCCTATTATGTTCAGAATTGTTCCAATAATACTCTCACATATATTCTTGTCTATGTGCATCACATCGAGATTGTGACGCGGCAAAAGTATCCTGAAATAAGGTAATCGAAAAAATATACTTTTCTTTAACCAGTTATCTCCTCTTTCACTGTGTGATATCTTGGTCTTCTCACTCATATCCTTCGACAAGATTATGTTCTCTAGATCATTTACCTGCTGTAGCACTTCATCTCCTGTTAGTGGGTTTGGTGGGCCACGACACTCTTTGGTACCATCAAATGAAGCTTTATTCTTTCTCCATTTATGATCATTTGGAAGGAATCGCCGATGGCCCATGTAACAAAATTTTTTACCCTTTGATAACCATAACGAGCATGTTTCTTTGTGGCAAACTGGACAAGCCAACCGTCCCTTAGTGCTGTGTCCTGATAGATTCCCATATGCTGGGAAGTCATGAACGATCCAAAGAAGAGCTGCTCGAAGTGTGAAATTTGTTCTAGTTGATGCATCGTAAGTGTCAACGCCATTATCCCAGAGATCAATCAGCTCCTCAATTAATGGTTGCAGGTAAATATCAATTGCATTCCCAGGACCTTCTGGTCCAGAAATCAGCATGGAAAGCATTACATTTTGCTGCTTGGTGCACAACCAAGGAGGCAAATTGAGAGGAACAAGGAATATAGGCCAAATGCTGTATGAGGTTTTCATGTTAGTAAATGGTTGGAAACCATCACCGGCAAGGCATAGCCGTACATTGCGAGGTTCAGAAGCAAAAGAGGGATGGGTATCATTAAAATGTTTCCATGCTTTAGAATCCACAGGATGCCTTATCACACCATCTTCTACCCTGCCCTCATTATGCCATGTACAGAAACTAGCAATTTTCCTACACATGTACAGTCGCTGAAGTCTTGGCTTGATTGGAAAATATCGCATAGTCTTCTCTGGGATCTTCTTCCCTTTGGCTGACTCTATGTCTTTACCTGAATGCTTATCTTTCTTCCATCTTGATCTGTTACATACCTTGCAGAATTGTGCATCTGTATCATTTTTCCAATACAGCATGCAATCATTGTGGCAAGCATCAATTTTTATGTAGCTTAGTCCCAGTTCCTTCATAATCTTTTTGGCTTCATAATAAGAGTTTGGCAAAGTGGAATTATCTGGTAGAAAGTCCTTGCAGAGTAACTCCACTAACATGGAAAAGGACTTGTTACTCCACTTTCCCAAATTCTTTGTATTAAGTAACTTAACAGTAGCAGCTAATTTAGAGATACTAGATCCTTCATAAAGAGGTTGGCTCAAGTCTTCAAGCAATTTGTAGAACTTTGCAGCTTCAACATTTGGTTCCTGTTCAGCTGCTTCATTGGGAGTTGGCGGTGTCTGATCCATGGACATTTAATTTCATCAGAACTACCTGTCCTACTGAAGGCATAGTCCAGGAACTTTTTTACACCAGCCAAATAATATCTTTTTTTGAGATGTTCCCATCTAAACATTCCTCACTGATACGTTCATCAACTAAATCCATCCATGCCTTACTTGGTGCCATCTAGTGTATTTCAGTTTGACTACCAAACTACCTGTGCCAATGGATATGGAGTCAAAACAGAGGTACCTATCATTTACAAATTACAAGTACAATTTTACAAAAAATTTATTTAAATAAACAAATGCCAATATATCAATATGCCTAATTGCATGAGATCCTGAAGGATCGTGAATGCCTGTCGGATCAAACAGCACATTCTCCTATACAGTTCTAAAGCACGAGCGTATGGAAAATTGATTAGGGAGATGGGAATCAAAACTAACAGACCTGGAGGGGGCACTGATGGATCGTGGTGGTTTGAGAAACCGTGATACAATGGCGTTGACGAGGGCGATGCCAGCCGTATGCGAGCTGCCGGAGGCGTCGGCGACGGATGGCGGGGATGGCGTTGGCGGCCGGAGGGGACGGCGTTGGCCGCGGCGGCCGGAGGCGCCGGCGTCGCCGCGTTGGATGGTGGGGACGGCAGCGACGCTGGCCGGAGGTGCCGGCGATGGAGGCGCAGGAGAATGGCGAGGGGAACTGCACAGTCGCTTGGGATCTCTAGGGTCTACGACGACCCGTAGCTCAGAGAACCACGGAAGCAATAACTGATTCTGCTGGATCGGAAGTCTCCCACTATTTAGGTGACGACTATTGCAACGTTATTCTGTTTGCGCCAAAGCAGAGCCTTTTTTTTGAGTCCGCCAAAACAGAATTTTTTGGAGTCCGCCAAAACAGAGCTGGGAAATTTGGCATCCCGCTTTTTGTCACGATGAAAGTTACATCCCATCTTTGTACCGAGGGAGATTAAAAAAATACTTAAGACGTGAAGCTTTCACGTTAAGTAACAAATGTACTATGCACGAAGAAAGGTTGTTAAATTACTCAGACAATAATTAGTCAAATTACTCTGTTCGACACAACAAAATGTCATTCTAGTTTCTGTCAGAACTCAAACCATCTCAAGTTTGATGATTTTTTTATCAAAAACACGCATATTAATGATACTAAATAGTTATTATTAGATTTATATTTAAATCACCAAATAGGTATTATTATTAAAGTTGGAATAAAACCTATTTTCATAGTATTCATATTTGTTTGTTATTATTGTTCATGCTTTTTTTACAAACTTAGTCAAACCTAAAATAATTTGATTTAACAGGGAGATTTTAATATGTTTGGTTGGTCGGATGAAGTGAAATAGGATTGGACGACATTATTTCATTCCACATTTCATTGAAGAACATATGGGATGGATCCATATCTATTATCTCGAAATTGAAAGAATGGGTCATCCCTCATGAATGGCCTCATGCATCCATCTCGCACACGAAGAGGCGGGGTCCTCTGCCGCCGTCAAATTCCTCTTAGGCGAAGAGGGCGGGAGGCTATGGATGAGGCTGAGATGGTGCAGAAGATGTCAAAGTTATGATTGATGTCTCATAGTGATCATATGATGTTTGAGGATGAGAGGTTAAATATTATCGGCTAGTTGGTGTTTTAAAAATTGTGAAATCAAATTATGGGTTTACGAGCTCATTGGAGCATTGTTTCTCAGTGCGAGCTAGGTTGGTCCGGACGGCTAGGCGATGCCTTCGAAACATTGGACTGGAGACTGTTTTACGGCGCTTCTTTCTCGAGCTCGTATGTCATTAGATTTTTTTTCTCTAAACCTCAATCAATTAAATAAAAGTTTAAATTCTATCATCTATAATGTATGAAATCCTTCTGCTATCTGTAATGTGTGTATAGCAAAGTGGATGGCCCCCCTGAGCGTTGTTCTAGCAACAGGCTTTTCGAACCAGAGCAAACGCTTCTTTTTGTTTTTTTATTATTATTTTGCTCCCTTCACGCAACAGGTCACACATGCCTATGGAAATGTTAAGGGAAAACAGTTGTAGCCTGCAGATCTGCCTGAGAACCCCCAAAAAAGGAACCGCGTGTACCACTACACCACATAGCTGCTTTGGAGAGGAATACATCGTTCATATTAATTTCTTAAAGAAAAGCAGAGGACAAATCTTCAGAATATCATTCCGAACACTTTTCAGGGAGCTGACGTCTCATTAATTACTTCTTTCCTTGCTGCTTCATATCGATCAAAGAACCAAGAGATTATGTCGACTTCTGAGTTCGCTTCATCTCTTTTATTCCCTTCCCCTTCCAAGGAGTCTGCAACCCACTCTGCAAGTGATTCTTCCCCAGACAACTCTGCATCTGAGTTATGGGCAACTAATGATTCAAAGTTCAGTTTATAAACTGAAAAAAAGTACAGCACGAGAGAGAGAGAGAGAGAGAGAGAGAGAGAGAATTAACATCTAAACTATACATATTAACTGCAATCGGTGATAAGGCACTGAATTGCCCACGGCAACCCTGATTTCTCACTACAAAACAATCAATTTCATAACTTCTGAAACCTGAACCTATCTGCAAATTCAAACATACTGAAAAATAGATCAGCCAAATGCCTAAACCAAACGTTGTCAAGTTAGTTCAATACCTAACGGGAGCATATTTTGCTGCTGCATGGGACGACCGGTGCAGACATGGGATCTTCCTGACGGTTGGAAGGATAAGGAGATGGGCGCAGGAAGATGATGATTGAAGGTCGCAGAGGCAGTGGATCGAGAGAGAAATTGATGGGAACAGGTGTCTGCAACTGATTTAATTATACAGATAACATACAATCTGTTGGGTAATCATAACGGAATTTCTCAATTGGGCGCCACTACTTTGGAATCTCCCGCCACCAGAACAAAGCAACCAGCAGAGATTTTCTGTTCTTTTCAGTGCAAAACGGATCTGATTCCTTCACCCGATCTCATTTTAATCACCTCCTTTGCCCACGGTATGTAGTGTGGTCGTGAGGCAGCACAGTTTAGCGACCAAAAGGCTGGCTGGATAACGACGGGACATAATCTCGTCGTCGCATATTCTGGATACCCCTTTGCCGAAGGTGGACCAGCCCCACGACGACCACGTATTGTACGTGGTCGCTAGTTTCACGTCGTTAATGCCTCATCATGTTGTTGTAGTGACCGCAGAGAAAGTACACATATTTCTCAGTGGATACGATACCTTTGGAATACTTTTGGATGAAAACTACAACGGTATCCGTGCGCTTGCGGATTTATTTTCATGACGCTAGGAGGCGTCAACAAGCTTTCTAGTGTTGTTGCCGGGGAACGGTTGCTACTTTCTCATCAAACCTAGTTCGCCTTCATATCCTTTTCTTTTCCTTGATTCTATCTCTACCCCCGCTACCCATGGAGCAGCTATCCATATTTTAGCTCTCCGCACCCAAGAGGGAATTTTGTGAACCAGCCTCTTTATCTGATCCAATTCTTTCACCTAGTTACGACATTCCCTCCGGATTCTTAAGCAAAGTTCAGGAGAGTACCTTCTCAGGATAGGGGCTGAAAACCCCTACCATCATCTACGTGAATTCGAGCAAGTCTGTTCGTGTTTGAAAATCTCAGGCATGACACATGAGACTTTGAAGTGGAAGTTGTTTCTCTTTTCTCTCACAGAAGAGGCGAAGCGATGGTACACATCCAACGTGAGACTTGCAGACGGGGATTGGAAGAAGTTGTGAGACTGATTTTGTCTCAGATACTTCCCGATCACTCGTGTATGCGCCTTACGAGCAGAAATTCTGGCTTTCCGTCAGAACGAGAAGGAATCCCTTGGTGTAGCGTGGGCCAGATTTTCCCTTCTAATTGAATCTGGTCCCGACTTGTCCTTACCCAACTTTTTGTTACTCCAACATCTGTATGCGGGACTGAACGAGGACGATGCACAGTAGCTTGATAATGTAGCCGGAGGATCGTTCTTTCATAAGAACTCAGCCGAAGGAAGAGAAATCCTCAAAAAAATCTTAGAGAGAACTTCCTACGTCTCCTACCGGGAACCACCTCAGGCAGAGCAAGAGGTACCACAAGAGGAACCCAAGGCAGCCGAATCCAAGGCCGTAGAACTTCAACCCTTAAATTCGACTCCCATACCTCTCCCTGAACCAGAATCCGAAACATCCGAGGTAGAGGATCCTCTACCTTTGAAATTTGAGCATGGATTCGAGGAGGATCTCTTTGAAGATCTAGGCAACACCTCAAAGTACCTATGCTAAAAGCAATCACCAGTCCCTGTCACTCCTTTAGAACCATATGAAAAGAACTACCTTTTAGAGACTATCAAGGAGTTGACAGCCGTAATGAGCAGCGAATGTCCAATGGAAGGGGAGTCGAGCTCAACTCCCATTCAAATTAGCCACCCTTCTTCTCTCATCCGCTGCCGCATAAAGGATCAAGACGTGGACTCTCTCTATGACCCCGCCGTTGGGGCGAACATCATGTCCTACAAATTCGCGCACGCCTTCTTAGGAGGCGGGGCTCTAATCCCAACGGACAGGACCCTCAGGGGGTCTTAAGGTTCCCTTATAGGAAGCCACGGGGTACTTTAGAAGGTGTTAGTACGACACAACGATGTTAAGGTAAAACTATGTGTTCAAAGTTTCCAACTTCAACATTCTCATCGGCCATCCGATCGTGAAGCTTTTCACGGTCGTGCCGAATTCAGGAACCCTTAACATCAAACTAGGGAAAGAAACTCTCTCTGTTCCTATTACTCAATCAGTAAATTCGATGGCAGATGTTTCCCCTATAGTAGAGCCAATTGAGGAGGTACTGGACACCGACCCTCTAGACTCGTCAGAAATGGCCCTCAAGAAGGTAGCTGAAGAGTTCATCCAAGAAGAGGAAGATTCTGATGAAGTTTTAGAGTTCAAGGAGTTTGAAGTCCCAGCCTGACCTCTAGTTGAGCTTAAACCTTTACCTTCTGGCCTTCGATACGCCTTTCTAAATAGCGACGTAGAAGCTCCTGTGATCATCAGTGACAAACTCTCGAAAGAGGAGACCTCAAAACTCATTGCTGTCTTAGAAAAGCATCGAGTTGTTCTCGGTTAAGCCATCCAAGATCTCAAGGGCATTAGCCCTACTCTTTCCACTCATCGCATTCCCATAGATCCCGCTATGGCACCCTCCAGGGAGCCTCAACGCAGGTTGAACAATGAGATGCGTGAGGTAGTGAAGAAGGAGGTCCTGAAACTCCTACACGCCGGAATTATCTATCCAGTCCCGTATAATGAGTGGGTGAGCCCAGTACAGGTAGTGCCTAAGAAAGGAGGTATGACGGTCGTGGAGAACAGCAAGAACGAGCTGATCCCACAACGAACCATCAAGGGATGGAGAATGTGTATCCACTACAGGAAGCTCAACAAGGCAACAAAGAAGGATCACTTCCCGCTTCCCTTTATCCACGAGATGCTCGAAAGGTTAGCGAAGCACTCCTACTTCTGTTTCCTTGATGGCTATTCCAGTTTCCATCAAATCCCAATCCATCCTGATGACCAAAGGAAGACCACGTTCACATGCGCCCGCGTCGTTCCAAAGGTGCATGATGTCCATCTTCTTGGACATGATCGAAGAAATTATGGAAGTCTTCATGGACGACTTCTCGGTTTACGGAAAAACCTTCAACCATTGCCTCAAGAATTTAGATAGGGTCTTGCAGAGATGCCAAGAGAAGGACCTAGTGCTGAATTGGGAGAAGTGCCACTTCATGGTCCGTGAGGGCATTGTTCTCGGACATCTCATCTCCGAGAGAGGAATCGAGGTGGATAAGGCGAAAATCGAAGTCATTGAACAACTTCCGCCTCCCACCAATGTGAAAGGAATCCGAAACTTCTTAGGTCATGCAGGGTTCTATCGGCGTTTCATAACTAACTTTTCCCATATCGCTAGGCCCCTCACAAACCTACTAGCTAAGGACGCCCCTTTCCAATTTGATGATGAGTGCCTAACAGCCTTTCATACACTCAAAAGGCACTCATCTCAGCTCCAATCATTCAACCCCTGGATTGGAAGCTTCCCTTCGAGATCATGTTTGATGCTAGCAATTATGCGATAGGGGCCGTACTTGGACAAACTAAGGACAAGAAGCATCACGCGATCGCTTATGCGAGCAAGACACTAACAGGAGCTCAGCTTAATTATGCCACAACTGAAAAGGAGCTTCTGGCAATTGTCTTTGCTATAGACAAGTTTAGATCTTACTTAGTGGGTGCAAAGGTTATTGTTTACACTGACCATGCAGCTCTGAAGTACCTTCTCACTAAGAAAGATGCGAAGCCAAGGCTCATAAGGTGGATCCTTCTACTCCAGGAATTCGATTTAGAAATTAGAGATAAAAAGGGAGTAGAAAACTCGGTTGTAGATCGTTTATCGCCTATGAATATTACTAACACATAGGAACTGCCGATAAATAATTTTCTCTGGGACGACATGCTACTTAAGGTAACAGCTTCGAAACCCTGGTACGCAAATATTGTCAATTTTATGGTTTCAGGGTATGTTCCACCTGGGGAAAATAAGAAGAAGCTGGTGACCGAGAGCAGATGACACCTATGGGATGAGCCATACCTCTATAGAGTCTGTGTAGACAGATTGCTCCGAAGATGTGTCCCCACAGCAGAAGGAATCCAGATTATTGAGAAATGCCATGTAGCACCATACGGAGGGCACTATGGTGTGTTTCACACTCAAGCAAAAATATGGTAGAGTGGTTTCTATTGGCCAACAATGTATGAAGACACCAAGGACTTCGTTTGAAGGTGTCCCAGTTGCTAGAAACACGGAGGAATCTCAGCTCGCGATGCCATGCCTCTCACATACAACCTTCAAGTGGAACTTTTGATGTATGGGGCATCGACTATATGGGACCCTTCCCAAAGTCCTATAACTGCGAGTATATCTTAGTCATTGTGGATTATGTCTCCAAGTGGGTAGAAGCAATGCCATGCAAGGCTGCCGATGCAAAGCATGCCCGGAAGATGTTTCAAGAGGTAATCTTTCCAAGATTTTGGACACCTCGGATTGTAATTAGCGACGGAGGATCGCATTTCATCGATGCGGCCTTCCGAAGTTTCCTCAAGGAACTCGGGACAAAGCATAACATTGCAACCCCGTATCACCCTCAGACAAGTGGTCAGGCAGAAACATCAAACAAGCAAATCAAGAATATTCTGGAAAAGACCGTCAATGAGATGGGTAAACAATGGAAGCCTAAGCTAGCGGATGCACTATGGGCATATCGCACAGCTTACAAGACTCCCATTGGAATGTCACCCTATCAACTCATCTATGGGAAGACGTGTCATCTACCCGTTGAATTGGAGCATAGAGCACATTGGCTATCCGAAGATGGAACATGGATTTGGACTTGGCTAGAGAGCGCAGGAAGAGGCGCATATTAGAATTGGAGGAGTGGAGAGACAAAGCCTATCACATTGCCGCACTATATAAAGAAAGAACCAAAAGATGGCAAGATAAAAGGCTGAAACCGAAAGTCTTCACACCCGGATATAAGGTATTACTTTTCAACTGCAGGGTAAAACTCGTCGGTCACGTGAAATTAAGAAGCAAGTGGACGGGACCCTACCTCGTCATCGACACATCAATGCATGGAGCCATAACGATCCAAGATGATGAAGGTAACGTCCAAAAGGTAAACGGCGATAGTCTGAAATTATTTTTAGATCATAATACAGCTATAGATGAGGATATAGACGTGATTGAAATCGTTCAACACAACCATATACCTTATTAAAGGCTTTATGGGCCATATTCTAAGGTAAGCCACTTGTATAAATTCCCAAAACTCTCCTCACTGCTACCCAGAAGAGTAAGAAGGCCTAGCCAGGTCGGCCGAACCAGGGTGGCAGTCCCAGCAACCCACCTTCGACAGGCCAGGCCATCCTCGCGTCCTAACCCAAATTCTGGCCGCCTCGGGTCTTTTCGATGGCAGAAAATAGGGTTTCTCCCCTTTTTCTTCCTCATTGAAAGCCATTCCTCCTCATCTTAACCTTTTTCCATCTATCCTTCACCTCTCCACCTCCAAACCCATCTACACTGCTTGAAACCATCCATGGCTGGCAAGGAGATCGTTTCATTCATCAACTCCGACACCACTGACCACCCAATGGTAGCCCCGACACCGGTCAACAGTCCAAATCCCCAATCATGATCGAGTCGGAGGTCGAAGAGGTGCATGCACTCTCGGTGGCACCCCTGGCGATGGCACCCGCCGTGGTGTGCAACGGGGGGCCGAGGGGGGCCAACCCTAGGTCGGCCGACCCTCCAGTTCGGCCGAACCGGGGCCGTGACCCCTCGCGCCCCCGTTCGACGGCGTGCTCTGCCTCGCCACATAGAAGCCAGAAGGCGAGGGCTCGGGCTCGGGCCCCGAGCCCCTACTAGTGTCCACCAACGAGGGCTCCGACTCTGCGAAAGACAGGAGCGTAACGGAAGCCGAAGGAGAACGGTACGCCCAGGCCATCTGCACCTCCCATGACAAACCTAAAAAGCCCACGACCGGAAGACCAGGTTCTGGTGTTCACCGATTCGTGGACTGCCAAGGGAAAGGAGCAAGAACAGCACGCTCCCCCAGAGCGAGCTAGGCGACACCGATCACAGCCTGCAGCCAAGAGAACCGGAGGCTACTTTGATAGTTGTGATGAGGAGGCCCCTCAGGAGCTCACGCTAGCTGACCTTACAGTCATGGTCAGAGAGCTTCGCTTGGAGAACAAGCGGCTCAAGGATCAGCTGGCTGAGCGAAAGCTGGAGGTCAAGGAGCTTAATGATGACCTCCGCACTTTTCGCCGTGGCCTAAGCTCTAGGCTCAAGCGCCTCTACACGGCAGTAGGACAGGAGGACCTATACTAGTATGGATCTTCCTTAGCTTAGTTTAGTATAGTCAAGCACTAGCATCAGGTTTATTTCCTTCAATTAGTTTGCTTTACCTCATTTTGTTTTCATTGTAAGAGCCCCCATTTTATTTGAATAATTTAAACTTTGCTTTATCAAATGTTGTGACCCAAGTGAGATATGTTCCTTTATGTGTTTTGTCGAGAGGCACGTGCACTAATTATCATTCAATTCCATTAAGAAAGTGTCCTCAGAAGGTATATGATCGCTCTCCAAGTATTCCCCTGAAAAAAAAGAAAGTGATGAAAATAAAAGATGGCATGCCAAAGATGCATGACCCAAGAAAAAAAAGAGAGAAAGAAAGAAGAAAGAAGGGGAAAAAGAAGAGCGAAAAGATCAATGCCGAAAGAGTTCACATCCGCCACACTGCACTCTCTTGACCAAACAAGTAAATGATACAGAGTCTCTGTGGATCCAATCTTTGATGTTGCAACAGATGTACCTCCAAGAGAGCCTTCGTAAACCTCCTACCGAGCTCCACTTCAGCTTTACACAAAAGGAGAGAGGACTACACTTCTGAGCTAAGTAGAATAAATGAGTGATTGAGGGTGCTGCCCGAAGGTAAAGACCATGGAATATTTTCTTTTCAAAAAAATCTTTCAAAAACCTCCCAAGGTCAGCAGGTGAGCGGAAGAGGATACTTAAGTCATCATCATTCCATCCTTGAACCGCCTATAGCATATTGGTAGACACTTCAAGGTTCGTGAACAAAGGTAAGGGTTTAGAATAACTTTTATGCAGGAACCTTACCAGAGCAGCCGTTCCGCCTTGGTTCTGTTGCCTTCACTCAAGTATGAGCAAAGGGCCAAGTGAGGGGATCTTGTTGACGCTCGATTTAGACCAATTTTCGACCGTCAAAATCAGCATAAAAGTGACAATTATCCAAGGATCAACACTAGAATAGGGCTTTATCTGATAAATTCCACCAGTGCTGGTCGAATTCTGTATGCAGGCAAATACATGGTGAAAATGCAGGAATTCAGCAAACAAGATTCAAGGCGTAAGCACAAAATGCGCCAAATGGCTTTACAAGAGCAAAAGAGGCCCACCAGAGCAAGGAACCGACAGATCACAAGGCCCATTCACCTACCAGCAGGCCTAGGGACCACGTGTCAGCACCTCGACCAAAATTGAGGTCGGTTGGTGACCAACCTGGTTCGGCCGACCTACTGGTCGACCGAACCAGGAAGGCCACCACCGCCTTATCTGTTGCACATGGCGCCTCTTCATTGGTCCTTAATGTCGATTTGGGCAGGCCTCGGCATGTTGCACGACAGAAGAACCTCCTACACACCCCAATAAATATAAGGGGGGTGCTTCTAAGAGAGACACACCTTCACATCCCTCTCAACTCCCTTTTGGAGTTCCTCTTGTGTTCATGAGCTCTACGCTCATTTCTAGAGGTGATTAGAGTTAGGGAGAGAGTGGGGAGGAGCTTGGGGAAGTGTCGGGTTTGTCAGCACTCTTCTCCAACTTGTACCTCGACGAATGCTTGTCAATCAAAGTGAGTGTTCGTACTTTCTTATGTGCCTGATTTTTTAGTTAAGTTATAGTTCTAGCTCTTTAGTTGCTTAGCTGGATCAGTAGTTCACTAGTTTCTAGTGGGTGCTTTAGTCTAAGGCCATAGGCTAGAGTAGTAACAATAGTGTAGACGTAGTGTCTAGACTAGACTTACCTGTTGGTTGTGGTATATCCCATGGTTAGATGAGGCAGGTAGCAGGTGGTG
Organism: Panicum miliaceum; assembly: GCA_032594955.1. Classification (NCBI taxonomy): domain Eukaryota; kingdom Viridiplantae; phylum Streptophyta; class Magnoliopsida; order Poales; family Poaceae; genus Panicum; species Panicum miliaceum. Next base: position 50,136,060 of record CM064058.1, on the reverse strand, counting down.
ACAGCCTTGTCTATCCAGCATAACCCTCCCCGTTCAGGTATATCCCAGTGTTGTATTACTAGAGCTCACTAGTATTTCTTCTGTGGGAAGCTAGTATCCTGAAACAAGCAATTAGGACAGTTCTATCTTATCTCTAAAACCCAGCCTTAGGAACCCTCTCTACCCTCACCTCTAGAGGGTGTGGTGTCCTTGGACGAACCTGAACCATAGAGAAAGTACACACGTTCCTCAGTGGATACGATACCCTTGGAATACTCCTAGGTGAAAGCTACAATGGTATCCGTGTGCTTGCGGATTTATTTTCGTGACGCTAGGAGACGTCAACAACGCGTGCGCCATCTCGGCAACCGCGTGCCATTTCGCATTCAATTGCTGGGAATCGCAACCGTCGCTACCCTCCCTGTGCACAACTGCACGCTCGCGTCATCTCGACAACCACGCGCACTCTCTCAGCAACCGCATGCCATTTTGCATTCCCACAATCTCTGGCCGTTGCCATTATATACTGCGAGGTCGGCCGCTCTCCTCACACCCCTGCTCTCGCTCGCATTAGGTAAAACGATGATGTAGGGTTCCGGCTCAAGCTCCAGGCGCCGCCGCTACATCCAGGTGGACTCGTCGTCATCATCGCAGTCGCCTTCTTCCTCCCCTCGCCGCCGTCGCCATCGCCGATCGCCTCCTGTTGCGGCTCTGGCCCCAGCTCCTGCGCCGGCCCCTGCTCTGGCTCCTGCTCCGGCCCGGCTCCTGCGCTGGCCCCTGCTCCGGCGCCGGCTCCGGCGCCTGACGATCCGGGGTTCGATCCGGACCACCCCTTCGGCTTGGGTGACGCCTGGGCAATCAACGTCATGAGGGATTCGTTCAAGGAGTTGAACGAATTCCTCGTCCACCTTGGGAAGCCGAAGGTGAAGCCACCGCTGGTGGAGAACATCGTCGGATACGTCTACGCCATCTTCAGGGTGGCGGAAGTTATCAGGGACCTGCCATGACTATGTATATCATAGTTTGTATGTAGGTCCCTTTATATATATATCGCAATATAAACTTTTGCCTTGTTATATATCTCGCAATAATCTCAGCATCATTACCTCGCAATTTTCACATAATGCACGTAATGCGAATGTGATGAACTATATATCTCGCAATAATCCCTTTTGTTAGATAGGGCATACACATAGCTGACGAACTATACACGAAATGTGTCACCTTTCAAGGACCATAGGTTATGGTCAAGCGTATCACAAGACACGGTGACGCGCTAAGTAAAGGCCGTCACCTTTACTTGAGGGGTGACGAGCGACAACTGCCCGGTACCTAGGAGGGCATGGCACGTCACCTATGACATGACTACAGGTGACGGGCTCCGCGTCACTTTTGCTCGGTCATAGGTGATGGGCCACTTTTTGCCGGGGGCCTAGAAGAATAAAAAGGTGACGCATCTAATCTGTGCGCGTCACTTTAGGGTGGTTGTTACATAGTTGAGGACGCGGCCCCTGTTGCGAAAGACCGCGAGGCTGACGATGCTCGCAAGCATGATACTGAGGCACATGCTGCCCGCGAGCGCAACGCCGCCACCGCTGCCTTCCCGATGTGGATGCCACCTTCGCCGCCGGTGCAACGACAGTACCAAATCCCACGTCTTTGATCATGACAATCAAGGCGTCCACGACGCCATGCTGCTGCATGAGGCCACCACGACCATCAACCTCCATGCTCAAGCAGTCGCGGTATAGAACATCCGAAGCCTCATACCTGCCGCCTTCGACGTCTCCTCGGGTAACTATACTCGCTGGCGTGATCAGTTTGTCTTAACTATCGCAAGTACTCCCTTCAGGATCATGTTCATTGACATTTATTTTTGACATAGTCAATGCAAATTAGAGCACAAATGTAGTTCTACAAATCACATTCACTCCATCTTTATTAGAGTAACACAAATTTGTATATGATTAGCGTCATGACTTTTGGGCACATTATTACATAATTAACGTTATACACAGAACAACATAACAGCAACAATGTCACACACATATTATAAATTACAACCATTCAATACGGGAAACACAACATCTTTAAAAGAGAGTGAGGAGCACACAGTATACCATACATAATGGCCATAGTGGTCTAATAATATGTATAAACAACCCAGCCATACAAGCAGTAAGCAGGTAGCCCCTTATAAATGGTAGTGGTATCTTAATCCATATGGTACAACTGACGATGGGATCAATTTTTACCTTCTCAAGAGAAAATCATCCACCATTCAGACATATGGGCATTTTCTTCATAGAAACCATTTTCTTTCTTAAGGTCAACCACGATCCTTGTCTGTTTAGCACGTTTTTTACCATTACCCACGTCAATGTCATAATGGCAACTAGTGTAATGGGAGTGAATTTCCAATTCTCGGAGCTCAGGAAGCACACTCAGCTCAAATTCGACGCTCTCCAACATTTCCACATCAATAACCTTGATCTTCTTCAGACGCTGAAATCTGGATGACGAAAATAAAAGTTTCTTGTCCTTGTACGAGCCGGGACACAGTGCAAGGGTGGCAAGGAATGGCAGCTCAGACAGCTTGTTAATAAATTCCTGTGTGACATATGTTTTCTCAAGTGAAAGCATGATGAGATTAGGAAGGCACAAGGCTTCCCTACCATCTATGTCAGATGAATGTGGTAGATCCCCACTTAGAAAAAGAAACTTGACGCGTCGGAGGGAGAAGGTAGTGAAGACACTTGACGGAACAATTTCACCTTGTAAGATAAGTGTCCTAAGGCTCTCAAGCTTCTCCAGAGCAGCAGACAGAGCTTCCACATTCATAACTGAGATATGCCAAATTGACAAGAACTCAAGATGGATCATCTCTCCTAGCGTCCAACCCAAAGCCAGCTCTGAAACTTCAAGATTTATGGAGTCAAGTGTATGCAGCTGCTTCAAGTTTCCAATTTGCTTGGGCACTTCGAGAACAAAACCAAGCACATGCCTCAGTGTCTTAATCATCCAAAAGGCCCTAGGGAGTTTTCGGACATTAGTTTCCCTGACATCCAATGTTTGAAGGCTAGTTAGTCTTCCGATGGACCGCGGGATGTATTTCAATGAACAGGATGTGATACCAAGGTACTGCAAGTGCACAACATTGCCTATTGCACTGGTCAACGTCTCACCAATCTCAATGCCTTGCAGATTGATGACACGAAGGAACTCAGATCCATGTAATAGTTCTTTTATGTGAGATCTGATGTCTTTCTTCTTCTTAGAGATAGCATTTCCATGAGATAAATAGAACATATGTGGCCTGCTCCTTTTGGTCCTACGCCCCAGATCACCTTTACGCTCTTGCTCATACTGAGAAAAGATGGATCTTAGCTTTGGCAATGGATTGGCAAGGACAGCATATTTGTCAGTGTAGTTCTGCAGAGATAGGCGACGAGCACTAGTTAATGTGGGGATGTCATCACCACTATGGACCTCCACGAAGCTTGCTTCATGTGCTTCAATCTGCAAAAAATCATGAACTTTGTTTTGGATTGTGACAGACATACTCCCAAAACTAGAATCATCATCCATTTTCACTCGATTGACAAGATTTCTATTTATCAACTCAATTAGGTACATGTAGCCAATCTTCTCCATTGTCTTCCCTCCTTTTGACCTTAGGAATCCCTCAGCAACCCACATAAACACCAAGTTGCGTGCCTCAATTGTGGTGTTGGTTGGCAATGCAGCAAAGTAGAGGAAGCAACATTTCAGCTCATGTGGAAGATCATCAAAGCAAACTGACAGCATAGGTTCAAGCCTCGTTGATTTCTTGGCCTTAAGGTACTCAAAAACCTTCATCCACTCACTCGGGAACTCCTTGGCTTGCACAAGACCTGATAAAAGAACTACTGCCAATGGCAACCCTTGAGTAATTTGGCAAATGTCTTTCTGGTATATTTTGAAGTTTTTATCTTGTAGCTCCTTAGGTAACCGCCTACGAAACAATGACATGGCAGCCTCTTCTTTAAGTTTTTTTAATTGAATGGTAACATGATGGTACCTGCTAGGTGGCTCTTCTGGTTTACCTTGTGTGATGTGCACTACTCTACTACCCCTAATGCCAATTGGGAGGCTAGTCAGAATGTTCTTCCATTCAGTACCGCTAACTTCACCATCTATCACGAGCAGGTATTTCTTATTTATCAACCTATCTTCTAACATTTCGCGGGCCATTTCTTTAGGGCAATTTGTATCATCATCTGTTAATTGCTGAACAATTTGTTGTAGGACGTTGGTAGCAGTTAAATAAGGTGCAAAACTCTCCATGGCTTGAACTTCAAACTGTTTCTTCTTTTCCATTTTATTGTATATGTCTCTCATAAGAGTTGTCTTGCCAATACCACTTTCTCCAGACACGGTGATCACGACTGGATAATGCTCTTTGCTCTCTTCTTGTTCAGTTAGAATTGCATCCTCTAAACTTTTTCGCTCCTCCACATCTATCACCACATCAGAATCGTGGACATCATCTCTGAGGATAAATAATTTTACAATGATGATTAGTTGCAGTAAGTTTATTTTATTTGAAGAGTAAGCTGCCAATCATATTCACTACATAGTACCCCAAAAATATATGACCTATCCATTGGCCACAATCATTTAATTTTTCCACTTTGGATCAACGGCAGAATCAGCCAAAGAACTTTGTGAACAACTAATATATTAATGCACTGTTATGTTTTATATGAAAAAAATATAGATATGTAAATTAGAACGTGACAACAATTAAAATTACCTCACGAAAAGATTGCTAAAGACAACACTCGCCTAGTCACCTTTGGTTGCCCTATTATGAGCTTTCCAAAAGAGCGCAAATCAACAAGCTGACTATGAATGGAAAATGGGTTGTAGTGATGACAATATCCTATTTGGGAAATATGATGTAGTCAAAATCGGAACCTTATTTTGAATATTTGAGGAACAAGCCAAGCTTGTCAGGGTGGACCAGTTATTAAAGCGTCGAAAACTAGTTGTCATGGAAACTCCAGTCTTAGGAAGTCTATATACCCCGTGGTCAAGTTTTCTTTTTATTTGAGTAATAAACCCGTCTTTGCTTGATTGGTCGACTTATTGATGCACCAAAATACATATGTATCGTATTGACCATGAGTACTATGGGTACGGTGGGTGATGAGTTATGTAACAGTACGCTATGCTCTTTGCTTTAATGGAGTTCGTTTGAACTCCTTCCAACTGTCAAGAGGTCAACAACAAGATGATGCATTATCTCCGTATTTTGTTCCTTTTTGTGGATGATGCTTTGTCTGTCATTCTGAAAAATGAAATGACAGCAAATCTAATCACTCCACTGAAGGCGACACAGAGAGCTCCTGGGATTTCTCATCTTCTCTTTGCAGCTCGTTAGAGCTAATGCTGAGCAAGCTTCAGTGGTTAAATTAGCCCTGAGTATCTGTGAGACCGTCAACAGGTAAATGCTGAAAAATGCTCCCTCATGTTTACTGAGATATGCAGTCAAACAAGATTTGATGCAATGGCTGGGATACTGGGGACATCACAAACATCATTCGAACCAAAAGTATCTAGACTACCTACACCTGAGGGTAGAATGGAAACGGAGCGTTTTCAGCCATCAAAGAATGGCTTGGTAAGAGACTTCCCAAAAGGTAGAATGAGTGTCTTCAGGCTCAATGTGTGGCAAAGGGAAAAGGTCCATGGGAAACATTTTATTAATGCTCGTGTAGTTGACACACATTCTCCATTTCTCATTTTTCTTCTTCTTCATGAAAACATGATTAGCTAGCTAGTCAGGGTGAAACATCTCGCGCTCTATATGCTTCTCTTCATCGAATCGGCATAGGAGTTGCTGTTGACGGTCCACGGTCGTTAAGTACAAATTTTGACCATCATTCCATCAATAATCTACTTAGATAATGAAGGTGAAGTAGCATTTCTCACATTCCTATTTAATTAGAATAATATAGTCCCATTTGTATCTGGTGGCTATTTGCACGCAGGAGATTGTGCACTACAGGAGGAGAAAACACACCCTAAAGCGAAGAAACACAACTCCAGCCAATCACGAATCGCCGCTTGAGCAGCACAAGGATCAAAGAAACCGACTTAAACTCCATGCAAATCACCACACATAACCACCTCAAGGCCCACTAGTCAGCACCCCATCTAAGGGCAAGTATATTACTACACATCAGCAGTCTCATTGGTAGTCTAGTGGAGAGCCATGTAGGATTTTTGATGATGTGAAGGAGGGAAGGAGAGAGAGCGAGAGAGAGGCCGTTGTCTCGTGAAACAACGAGCTCATCAACGAAATTTTGGCTCAATGTTACAACATCGCTGCCATTATACGTCCAGTTGTTGCCAGAGGGAGCGATTTTTTGTTCTTGACAGATCTCCTGCACCAATTTCTCCTCCCTACACTAAATTCTTCTTCCTCACGCGCGAAATCGATTCCATGGCGTGAAACCGCACACCATTTTATTTATTGTTCCTTCATGCCTCATCCATCTGTCATGTCTCCCTTACCCAACAAATAGGATCACCTGAATCTCCACTTCTTGTGCTCACTTCCCACTGAAATCCTCTCTCCGGCTCTCCGTCACCCCAGGCATGGTGCCCAGCCTGACGGTGAAGCATATGGCACCAGTGCTGCATGCTGCCACAAACGGGGCGTGCCCCGACGCCCGAACCCACCGCGCCCCTGCTAGCGAGCTTGCCGGCGGCTGCAGCACCCTAGGCGGCATCTCCGTCACCGGCATCAGCATTGCAGGCTATTCTAGGTTCAACCGCCACATGGTTGTCCTTGTCTCCTGCCTCTATGCCAAAGTGTTCTCCTCCAATAATGGTGCACATTTCAGATCGGAATGGCACCAATACTGGAATCCAAGAAGACCAAAGAGAATCTGGCATAACCTCTTTTGATTTAAACTCAACTCCAGGGTTATCATTTGCTCTACCATCAGATGTCAATATTGGAAGTAACATGTGCTTTTCTAAAGTATTACGAAGAAATGCTGCAATCCGCGCACTACCCAAGGCCAGCTTAAGAATGATATAGTTGAACATATCTGGGATCATTCTTGAAACAAGTACACCATTTATACCTTGTTTCAGCGATATATGATCCTTTTTTTGTACAAATAAATATTCCATTTGATTATCTATCTATATGTATGATGCTTTTTGTGTCTAATTTTCCTATGGTTATTGGAACCGGAAGTAATATATGCTTCATTGCTAAAACACCCCGGTGACATAAAAAGCTACAAAGTGAAAATATGTAAAAGATTCAATGTTGATTTGGCTCATACATAAATTTAGGACTCATGGATTATCATGAGACAATTAAACAGACAATCTACTGTATATAGGGGTTGTCTTTTAGGTCATCTTAAGATTATGTGGCAATGCATAAAATCGCCTATTAAACAACACCAATGTACTTGCCCTAATAGGCAAAGCATGAGGTGGTCACTAGAGATCGGGCAAACTGGGGTTCAGCCGAACCGCCAATGCCTCCCCTTCTCTCCAGCAGCTAGGTGTCGCTCCCTAGTGCCTCCGTCATGTTGGTTATTAGTGGTTACCATGAAGATAACACCCAAAACGGCCTTCAAAACCCTATAAATAGAGGGGTGTGGCCTCCACTCCAACACACACCAAGAAGCAATCACTCTCTCTTACCTTTGCAATTAGTCCTTATGCCAGTGGAGCTTATTAGGATAGAATTAGCTCTACTCTAGGGTTCCCAAGTCTTCTCGGAGAATTGGGTATGGTTCTAACTAAAGGATATCTTGGCTAGATGGAATTGGCATGGAAATAAGAAATGTTGCTATTGTAGTAACAACGAGACTATACAACATCTCTTCTTTGAATGCCAAATGGCTTGGTTAATTCAGAGAATAATTCGTACTACCTTTAGCTTACAGAAACCTAATAATGGTATTCATATGTTTGGGTCTTGGCAACATGGGGTAAGGTGGAAAGCGAAAATTTTAATTCTAAGGGAAGTAAGCGTTGTTTGTTGATCAATATGGCTCAATAGAAATTATTATGTTTTTGGTAAAGTAAACACGCAATGTTGCTTGCAGATCCTTTTCAGCCTTACTACAGAAGCAGGAGGAGCAGGACACTATACCAGGAGCTTGTTGAGCTTTGGAGACTACAATAGTCGATATCTTTGCAGAGAATGGGTAATGGTTTAGTAATAGGCTTTACTTATAAGCTTGTTACATTTCATTCCGCTTTGTTGGCCACAAGTGGTCACCTTTGTAATAAAGGCTGGATATATTGCACTGCAACGTAGAAGCCGAGATATTCAACTATTCCTTTATCTAAAAAAACACTTAGAGTTATTTAATACAATTTTCTTTTGTAGCAATGCTTATGTGCAGTTTATATGTTGTTTTGTTAGTTGTACGTCCATTGTATAGTTTGCGTCTATCTTATAAACCAATGTTTAGGCTAGTCGATCTATGCCACGACATCTATTCTAGTGATCTTTGCGATTGCTCTAGTTCAATGCTTGTCGATCCAAAGGGTCAGAGTTCTGCACGCGGAATTAGTTTATTATTTGGCAATGCAGGCATGGTACCAGGGTTGGCTAAATGCCAATTGATGTGGGTGTGCCCCGCAGGTTGTAGAGGTTGGTGGCAGGTGGTGACAGCCCTAGCTGTCCATGGTAATCCACCATGTTTGGTATGACATAAGAGTTCATAAATTGCCATGGAAGTCTGGTAGACCAGCGTCATCGGTCTCTCGGTAGTGCCTAGGTGACTAAGACTAAGTCATGACCATGTATAGGCCTTTGTATAATATAAGTTGTGTAATCTTATTATACGAGTACATAATAACCCTATAGCTTTCTTTTGCCTCTCTCCACCAAGTTATCTTTATTTGAGTTTGATTCTCCTTGCGTGTCACATTACATCTTATTATCATTTACCTCTATTAGGACTTTGGTATATCAATTAAGATATAACCATAAACTTAGTAATCATATTAAACCGCCACCTTCCCTGTGGAAAAACAAATAACGGTACCCTAAATACTCATGGGTGAAATATTATAACGGTATTCGTGTACTTGCGGATTTATCTGTGACAGTAACAATACGAACAATTGCTTCCCTAGCCTTGCATCTAGCTTGAAGTTAAGGGAGTGCTAGGTGACTTTTCTTGGGATCCTCACCATATTATGGGGTTTCCATGTCAAGATATTCCGATTGGCGAGGAAAGTTCACGAGCTCGTCTTCCTATTTGGGAATGAGTGCAGTTCCGACCCGCAGCGTCTTGCTTGGATCATTAGGGTTGACCTGGAGCACCATAGTGTACTCTAAGGATTTGAAGGCCCCAGATTTCATAGCCTTGTTAGAGTCGGGAGTGCCCTTGACTAGCTCCTTTTGGATCCCCACGAGCTCGGCAGATGCAATGATGCTCAAGTTAGCTGACAACTATCCTGCTCACATTGGTGTGCGCACTAAAATCTGGTCCCGATAGTGATGACATCGTTTCGGACCGATATCTTCACCTTGAGGAACATGTAGATGGGGATGGCCATGAGTTTTGTGTAGCATGGCCAGTCCAAGATGGCATGGTAGGTCTTGACAAAGTCTACCACCTCAAAGGAGAAAGTCTCCATGCGAAAGTTGGCATGATCACCAAAAGATTTGAGCAGGTTGATCTGCCCTAGTGGGAACCATGCTTCCAGGGTTAAACCCTCTAGGGCGCTCTAGGCAGTCGTATGCATGCGCGAGGTATTCCCATGGCGTCTAGCGTCTTGACATAGAGGATAATAAGATCGATGCCTGTCCATCAACACCTTCACGAGGCGCTTGTTACCAATGATGGGATCTACCACGAGTGCAAACCTCCCAAGCTAGGGAATATGGTCCGATCGGTCTACCTAGTCGAGCCTTGAACCATCTCAGGTACTCAGGGATTGTCGTTTTGGATGCGTATGCATCTCGGTGTGATAGCTTCAGTTGCCTCTTCATCTCGTACAGGGTCGAGCTCCAAAACATCATCAGGCACCCATATGCTCAGGGAAGTCAGCGTCACCACCTGCATTGTCGTTGGTCAGGGTGTCCAGCTCTTTCTTCTCGTTTGCACTCTGTCTCATGACACTTCTTATTTTTCTTCTTGCAGCCATGATGAGCTGATAGTCCCTCATCATCATCTGCACATTTAGCCTTGCCCTTGCCCTTTCTAAAGTCGTGATTGGTGGAGATGTCAAGAAGCTCTTTGATTCTACGCAGCTTTGATGGGGTCCCGGAGATGAGCACTTTGACAATGTGAGGATCAATGACGTCGCGAGGCTCATTACAATATTTGGAGAAGCACCTAATGTAGTCGCGGAGGGACTCTTCGGACTTCTATTTTCACCTCTGGTGGTCTCAAGAATTCCCTAGGCGCGGGTATGTGTCCTGTAACTTCCCGATGAAGACCTCTCGCAAGTTGGCCAAGTTCTGGATGCAATCGGCTAGAAGCTATTTGAGCTAGGCTCAGGACAAGTCAGCCATGCATATGGACAAGTTCTGGAAATAAAATAATAATCGTTACTGCATCCTGCCTAAAGTGCAAGTCGGTAGTCTTCATGCCATTCGCTGGGTTTCGTTTCCTCAACATACTTGACGACGTTGTTCAATGCCTGAAAGTGGGGTGAGAAAGGTTTGTTGCAGAACTGTCTTCCGAACACCCATGGCTCTGGGTGGTTTGGGCGGGACTGCAGCTATCAACATGGTCATCGCGACCCAGTGACTTCCTCTGCGCCCGCCGCCGCAACCCAGATGGTATCATTGCCTTCTGAGCGACATGGAGGAGCTTCAAACACATAGCCTTCAAAGCATCCCACATCGTGATTCTCCTGATGGCTTCTCGAAGCCTCCTGCCGCTGAGAGAAGGAGGTCTGAGATGTTGTGCTGCCGGATCGATGGGCAGCGAGATGGTGCGGATGATCATTGCTGTGGCATATATGTTTTGACTGTTGCAAACAAACTGACATGCCTCCTCTGCTTCCTGAAAGGTCTTATGACGGACTTGGCGCGAGCGCACGAACCACCGACATCACGCTAAGGGTCTCTTTGCCGCTCGAGCTAGGCCCACTCTAGCTGGAGCTGCATTCACATAATTCTTGTTGAGTTGGACTGTCCTAATTTGGTGGGTCATCAATGCCTTCGGAGTCACTGGCGAAGTAGCCCTTAATGATTCCACCATATTGCATTCATGAGAAGGGTGTTCGTTCGTAGCACACGTAGCTTCGGACTCGATTCATCGCTAGAAGGTTCCTCCGGGACACTGAAGGGATGTGGGCGCATAGTACGTCATTTAAATGATGGTCGAATCAAGAGGAGGAGAGCGCATCTGCTGCACAAGCTCCCGCTCAAAAATGTGCATCGTGTTCTTCAAGCTGAAGGACATCTTGATCGTGGGTTGCCAAAACTCCCCTTCTAGGCGATGTAGCGTCCCTAGAGAGTTGGAGGAGGAGATTAGCAAGGACATAGAATACATGTTAGGAGTCCTCGAACGTGAGTCTAGACCCAAGGTATCTGCCAATATGGCGTGCAAGGGTGACAGTGTCGATGTCGGCGGCCATGCCGCCCTCAGTGGCAACTCACTACTATGACGCCCATGGTCGGAGTGGGGTTTTGTCGTGGAGCTCAAAGTTTCCGGAGGAATCAACAATGAAGTCCAAGCTTCCAAAGCTGAATGCCTAGGCCTGGGTGAAAGTGGAGATGAGTCGCAGCTCTCCCATTGAGGCAGCAATAAACTCTTGGCTCATGAAGCGGATGTGGCTACCCGAAGTGAGCTCGCCGGTGTTGTTGGTGAAGGAAGCCATCCAAAGCTTGTTGGAACTGAAAATAACACGACGGGCAAGACCTAGCACGCCAACTGTTGATATTTTTTTATCGATGACTCATGAATTTTATGTTCGCGTCCGACTAAGATGGCTCAGCAATCAAAGACTCAAGTTCATACTAGTTCGAGCAATTCATCCTACGTCCTAATAAACTGAAAGATCATCCCGAGCTCTGAAGGCTCACGTGTTTGTGGTAGGGCTACAAACTGGCACTCCATGGAGGAAAGAGTACTTCTATAAGGGTGTCTAGAGAGTGGAAAAGAAGCCTCCACCTCTTCTTATATAGTCCAAAGAGGAGGACTTACAGAAAAGGAGGTCCCACATATCGTCGGCTGATCATGGTTGTGTCGCAGCGAATCGCCGCAATAATTGAGGGGAAATAGTTCCTCTGCAGTACTGCAGAGGGACTCGCCCTCACTGACGTGTGGGCCCCACTACACTCCGGCCCACATGTCAGCGGGTGAGTCCCCCTGTAGTACTGCAGAGGAGACTCATCCCAATTGAAGTGGAGCGCAGCTATCTTGGTCCATGATCATTGTTCCCTATCCCGTCGGAGTGTGAAGGTGACATGTTAGATCATTCACGTCCCCATGCAGTTTCCGACAGCACGGCTCTCAGTGAGGCCTAATGTCATCTCACTCTAGCAGGTGTCACTAGCACGGCTCCTGCGGTGGCCGTCCCATTGGTATTGTGGTGTTGACCAAAGAGGAACCGTGCGTACAGAGTGCCCTTGGCCTTGGGCACTCGGGTGGGCACAGGCCAGGCTTAGAAATTAAAGGAGAGGCCATGGTCAATCGGAGTTCCGGACTAGGGTGCTATCCCTCCGATGAGGTCATGGGGCCCATTCGAGCATATGGAGCCCAAAGGCTAGTCGGGACCCACGCTAGTCAGGCCACGCTCTTGATCATCTGGGCTCGCGCCCTTAGGGTTGGGGCGCATGCAGCTGCTTGGCAAGGGCTCCAGCATAGATGGTCTCCGATACAACCCTGGGGGGTACCCATAGTACAGGTACTTGGCACTTATGGTGAGTTTGTATCTTTCTAACTCACCTCTTGACAATTTTCCACTTTATATTTGCTTTATCTGCTTTTTAATAGATGTAATTCTTGTATGATTGGCTCTATATTGAAAAACTGCCTAGTGGGTAGGTGAAAACACTTGATAAATATTAGTCGCACACCGAGATAGTATCATCTAGGTTATCTTTATGCCAACTAGGGGAAGCCATATGTTACGGTTTTTAGTTGTCCTACTAGTTGACCGCTCCCCCTCTCCAGTTTTGGATCCAAGTAGATAGAGTCATATCCTCATAATCCAAGCACCACCGTAAGATGTGGCAAAATATTTTTATTTTTGGAGACGAAATAACAAGTAAAATTGACTATTCTAATTAATGAAGTTAAGTGCAAAAGGTAATATATATACTCACAACTTTCTATGGGTGTAAGGTATAGATGCCGAGGTTGAAGGTTTCCATGTCACATCGGTCTTCTTATCCCCATCCTCCATCTTGTATTTATCTTTGTTTTCAATGATGCCATCAAGCCTCATGTTGATAGCCTTAATTTTTCTAGACAGGCTACGTCTCATCCGTACTTGTGTTGTGAATGTTGTCACACATCTCATAGTAGGACGAGCCCACCTTGGGTACCTTGAAAACATATATATATATGTGCACAGTACAAATTAGAGTAAAAACCGTGGGAAACCTTTTTGGAGAATAGAAGAAGCACCTGTTCATAATACAAAAAAAATTGTGGAGAAATAACATGGAAAAAACTAAGGATGATGTTTCGTCATTTTATTTTCGCAAGTCTATTTGCACTTGTTGGACCAACACGCATATGGTCATATGGATCATGGCCAAATAATTAACATGTGGCCCTGTGTGGTGGGTTGCGCCTGCCGGTACCTGGACTTGTCCACCCGGAGATGGTAATGGTCGAGGGCGTCCTCGGCGTCGAAGACAGCGTCCCGCGTCTGCTGCGTCCAGACCCTGGTGATCTCGTCGGAGACGGAGCGGCGCCTGGTGTCGGCCTCGCGGAGGAAGGCCTGCAGCCACATGAGCTTGTCCCGGAGCCTGTGGATGTCGGTGTTCACCCCGACCAGCACCCGGGCCTCGCCGACGGCGACCTCCTGCAGCCTCCCGACCAACGGCCCGATGATCGCCTCCGCCATCCTGCCGACGCGATCCTTCTCTTCCTCGGTTTATAGCTAGGCGCTAGCTGTGTTCTTCTCTAGCTACGTATGCAGAAATGTGGCTGGCTTCCAGAAAGGAGGCAAGCAATACATTTGTATGCAGCCGGTGGCGTGCATGCGTGGAAAATGGTCGCTTCGAGCGGCTGCTCAGGGATCGGCTTCCTCTGCTAATCGGGCGTGAAAGAGCGGTAACGCACAGCTGATGCGTTTCGTTGTTTAGCTGTCGGTGCTTTCCGTCTGACACATGCGTGCACAAATGGGCTCCTATATGCTGCGTAACTGAAGAGGAGGATCTTAGCTGGAACAGCTAGCTGCAGGGTATGTCATATGCTAGCTCTTTTTTTCTAAAAAAGAGTGCCACATACTCCCCTCCGTGCTAAAAAAGTGCAATCCTGTTTGAAAAAATACACAAAGAATCAAATCCTAGAAATTGGATCTTAACTAACTGCCTAATTAAATGATCATATTTAATTTGCATACCAATACTAACCGCATATATTCAATAAATGAAGGTATAATAGTCCTCGTTGAAAATACTAGAAGTTTAAAATTATACTCTTTGTGGGATGGGGAGAGTAGACTCACACCTAGTTTTGGATGGAGGCCACGTACTACATCTGTTCTTAAACGTTAAGGATAAGGTAACTGGTTTAGTAATGAACTAATTTCTAAGCGTAGCATATTTAAGGACGTGTTTTATTAAGAATGAGAGAAACAGGGTCACCAGGTCCGCAATGGAGAAATAATAACTATTTTTAAAGCAATATATAGTTTTTTTTACTCTAGCCTCAGCATCCAGTCTCAGCCATGTGATAAACAATTAAATATTGCCAACAAAAGAAAAATAGTCATGAATACAAAAAGGTCATGCAAAGACTAACCACAAACCCTGCTAGACATCCATCATGTTTCCCGAGAAAGAACCGTCGATTCAAGGATATAGCATTGCCCACCTCATCGTTGGTAAGTTGCCTTCCATTCATAGCAACTCTCTAAACCGGCCGGATAGAGTATAATGTAGGCATGACCATCTACGTGTAACATTGTACTCAAATCTAAAACAATGCTGAGCAGAAATTCTCTGTTCATAGCAATCTTTAAATGATCTCTCTACTCAAATCTAATCCAAAATAGGTTAGCACTGTAGAAAAGGGTTCATGTCAAAATGGGAAGCTCGGAGGAGATCGATGAGCTAGCACTGTAGAATAGGAATATCCCTTTAGCACGTGGGACCATGATCTCTCTTGTTAACCACTGGTACAGAAAGCATTTGTGCTTGTACCTCAAATTTTTTTGTGCTGGCGGTCGCATATGCTCGGAAAAATATCAAAAAAATATGGAACTCCTTGTACCATGATGGGCGGTTGGGTGCAGATGTCTACTAAAATGTGAAAAAAAAAATTCATTCTATTTTTCTATTTTAAAATTTTAAAATGATTGGAATTGATTTGTGCTTGCAGACACTTAAGACGACCGCCAGCACAAATGCATTTATGCCGGCTGTTTGACGTGCAAAAGACAACTTTACTGTAGATTGTTTTTGACATTTCTACTCAAATCTAGTACAAAAGACAACAGTAATGTAGATCGTCGGTGTAGATGAAGCGAAGCATGGCCCCAAACACGGAGGGCTCCACACTACTACAAAATCTCATTAATCGCGACCTTTTGAAAAGGCCTCGGAGGCGGGCAGGCCGGTGGCCCGCCTCGGTTAACCGTTGCCGGGCCGCCGGCCATGCAACCGCCATAGTTAATAGGTTAACCGAGACGGTTGCATTAGGCCGACCGCCTCGGTTAATGAATTATCCGAGGCGGCCAACTGAACACAACCGCCTCGGATAATGACGATTAACCGAGGCGGTTTTTTCTTATGTGCCCGCCTCGGTAAAGTTCCCTATATATAACAGTCCAGCCCCCTTCTTCCTCCGCGCCGCTCCTCCATTTTTGGGTGTTTTGAGCTCAAAACACCCAAAATTGACCATTTTAGAGGGGGAGGTTTTGCCCTTGGATTTGGTGAGGGAGAGCACCGCAAGAGGTTGATTTCTTACTCTCATCTCCTCTCTTTTACATGATTTAGTTGTTTTTGTTCTAGATCTAGATCTAGATTTTAATGGAGGAGAGAGAAAAACCGGTTCCGGATCTAGATCTACTTATCTGACTCTAGTCTCTCGCTGTGTCCAAGATCTCGTTCATAGATAGGGCAGAGTGGATGTACAAGATACCAAGGGTTGGCAACGATCTGACTTTCCTGCATCATGTGAGAAAATTTGTTGCTGCTGCGAAAAAGCATTGTGTGAGTCTGAGTCGGGAGCGCATCTTTTGTCCGTGCAGTAGCTGCGAGAACAAACTTCTCCAGGAAGATAACGTGGTTCAATCTCACTTGATCTGGCATTGTTTTGTCAAGGGTTACACCGTTTGGAAGTTTCACGGCGAAGCAGAACTGAGTGCCACCGGTGCATCTGAACGAAACTCGTCGACAACCTCGTCGGTGGATGAAAGTGCAGAAGAACCCTCATCATCAGCAACGGCAGGCGGCGACAGTGCAAATCGCAATTACATCAACATTGATGATCTTCTCCAAGACATAGAAGGCAATGATGGTGATGGGGATGGTTATGAAGAGGGTGATTTGTTGGGGCCCGAAGATGCAGAGATGTTTGAAAACGTTGCTAACCGTATGGACCAAGATGATGTTCTGTTTGGGAATCCGAAGTGGCTGGAGAATTTCAAGGAGATGAAGCAGACGGCAATTGATCCGTTGTATCAGGACTGTCCGAAGAATTGGACGGCGTTGCGTTTTAACCACCAGTTGCCAATGCTGAAGTCTCGCCATGGGTGGTTCGACACTAGCTTGAACGACCTGTTACGTATGCTTGCTGACACATACCCAGAGGGTAACAAGGTGCCCTGCCCACCAATACCTATCGCGCGAAGAGGATGATCCGGCCTGTGTCAATGAAGCTTAAAAAGTTCCATGCATGCACTAACCACTGTATCCTGTATCGGGGCAAGTATGAGAAATTGCAAAGCTGTCCACGCTGCGGAGCGAGTCGGTACAAGAGGAATGCCGATTGTCGCGCAGACGTGGATGACTAGGGACTCAAAAGTAGGCAGAAAAAGAAGAAGACGGCCAAGCAGATCCTGTTTCCTGTGGATGAGGAAGAAGAGGGCTACATGTAGAGGAAAAGTCCTACACTGTCAGTGTGGTACCTGCCCATGATCGATCACCTGCGTGCGCTATTCGGGAACCCAGAGGATGCCAAGGTGATGTCCTGGCATGCATCGTCAGAACGCATCAAGGATGATGGCAAGCTACGACACCCCTCGGATGGCAAGCAGTGGAAGAGTTTCAATGCAAAGTTCCCGAAGAAGTTTGGTGATGAGGCAAGGAACGTCAGGTTCGCACTAAGTACGGATGGGATGAATCCGTTCAGTGACCTCAGTAGCTCCCACAGCACTTACCCGGTCATCCTGACCATCTACAACCTACCTCCCTATCTATGTTAGAAGCGTAGGTATCTTTTACTAACCATGATTATTTCTGACCCGAAGCAACCTGTCAATGATATAGATGTGTTCCTGGAGCCTCTAATGGAGGACATGAAGATGCTATGGGAAGATGGGGTCAAGATGATGAATGCGTCCGTAATGAAGGAGTTCACTCTAAAAGCCGTCATATTAGTCATCATCACTGATTACCCCGACCTTTTTTCATTGTCGGGGAAGATCAAAGGTAAGTCAGTTTGTGTAGTTTGCATTGACGGTACCTGCTACACTTATCTTAATGCATCGAAGAAGTTGGCGTATATGAGGCATAGGCGATTCCAGGCGATTCCTGAACAAAAAGCACAGATACCAGCATCCTTCGATGAATCAGTTCTTTGACAACAAGCCCGAGCCTCAAACCGACTATCAGAAAAGACGAGTTATGGGCAAAAAGTGTTTGACATGGTGAATGGCATGAACGTAGAGTTCGGGAAGAAGAAGAAAGCTAAGGAAGATGGGACCACAACAACAAAGAAGAGGAAGAGGGATCATATGGAGGAGAAACATCAACCACCTGTTCCTTTCAAGAAGCAGTCGTGTTTCTTCAGGTACCTGTCGTACCGGAAGGAGCTAGATACGCCCCATGCCATCGACTGCATGCACCTTTCGAAGAATGTCTTCGAAAGCATGGCCGGGGTCCTGCTAGACATCAAGACTAAGACGAAGGATGGTCTGAAGTCACGTCTGTCTTGTGAACCAGAACATCAGGACCAAACTTCATCCGACCCCGGTGGCGCAGAGCGGGAAAGTGGACCTTCCGGGCGTAGGCTACAACATCACGACAGATGAGAAGAGGGTCGTGTGCTAGTGGCTTAACGCTACGAAGGTGCCAACCGATTTCTCTTCCAACATCAAGAGTCTGGTCTCAATGAAGGACCTCACACTAACTAGCTTCAACGCACATGACTGCCACATCATGCTTACGATGTTCCTCCCAATTGTGATCAGGGCTATCGGTCCAGAATACGTGAAGATGGTCATCACACGCCTCGGTTACTTCTTCAACTGGATCACACAAAAGGTCATCGATGAAGCTGAGCTGCTAGGCATGAAACAATTCATCGCAAAGACTCTTTGCCAGCTCGAGATGTGCTTCCCGCCGTCTTTCTTCAATATTATGCCACACCTGATGATACACATGGTTGATCACATACAGGACCTTGGGCCTGTATACCTGCACCAGATGTGGACATACGAGAGGTTCATGTTGACCCTGAACAGATACGTCCATAACCGTGCTTACCCAGAGGGCTCTATGATCGAGGCATACACACCGGAGGAGGCCATTAACTGCTGCACCAAATACATCTGGGATGGAAATGTGATTGGGTTGCCTGTCCATCCGCACAAAGGCAGAACCTCAGGGATGAGGTGCACGGGGAGGAAAGAACGCACCGATGTAGAAGACTATTGTAACACCCTGTTTGTAAAAAAAATCTCTCTCTCTCTCCCTCTTTCCAGCCGGCCCAAACCCCCTCTCTCCATCTCTTTTTTTTCTTTTTTTTCCTACGCAGCCCACCCCGGCCCAACTTCTCCCCCCGGCCCAACCCACCTCTCTCCCCCCCTCTCCTGATCTCTCTCTCCTTCATTGACAGGTGGGGCCCACCTGTCAGGCCCTTCTTCCACCTCCAGCCCGCCCCTTCCCTTTCCCCCCACAGCACGCGCCGCCGGCCACCCGTTCCCCTCCACGCCCGCTCGCCTCCCTCCCCTCTACGCCCCACGCCGCCTTCAATGCCATGATGGCCGCCGCCCTCCCCTCCCCCTCTTTCCTCGGCTGTAACGGCCACCGCCATCAAGGGCATTGAAGGCTGCTCCTCTTCCTCCCTCGCCCTATAAAGCGAGTACCCGAGCCCTTCGTCCTCCCCTTCCGGCCTCCTTGCCCTCGCTCCACTCCCTCTCTTGTCGCGCCGCCGCACGGGAGCTCGGAGAGCCGCCGCTGTCTGCCTCACCGCCGATCTGCCGCTACGCCACTCCTCCGCCATCTTCGACCACTGCAGGAGCACCGCTCGTGGGTGAGCACTGTCGCCGGCCATCTCCCGTCCTCGTCCACGCCTCCACGCCACGGCGATTGCTCGCCGGAGCTAGGGAGCCGCGCCTCGCCGCCGTGGGTCCCTCTCTAACCACTGCGCCGCCGCCACGAGCCCTCCATCGCTTTGGTCATCGTCCCCTCATCCTCACCGGCCTCTCCGCGCATGAAACCGAGGCCGGGGGCTCGTTTTCAAGCAGCTCCGGTGAGGTCCGCCACCGCGCACCGCTGTTCGCCGCCCGCCAGAGCCAGCCGAGCCGCCTAACAGCTCTCCCCACAGTCAGATCTCGATCTGATGGGCCAAATCCCCCTGATCCCAAGTCAAACTGACCCCGTACCGGTCAGCCTTGGTAATTTTTCTAGAAAGACCCTCGGTTTATCCAAAATCAACCCGCACTCCACCGCAGTTCAAAAGTATTTACAAAATAGTCTTGTTTCTTCTGTTTTAATCCCTGATCTTTTCTAAAATTGAACCCGCAGTCCATCCTTCACTATTTTTCAATCTAACCCTTGTATCTTTAGTTTAATTCAGTTTTAGCCCTTAGTTTATTTCAATCTAGCCCCTGGAAGTTCAAAATTCTCGCAGTTAAGCCCCTGGAATCATGTTTTAGCCATATCTTTCTCGTTCTAACTCCGATTTCATCGATTCTCATGCTCACGCGATCCTTGCATCATGCTCTATAACTTTATCACCTTATCTTTCTCTGTTGGTACTGTTTGTTGTATCGTTTCTCATTTTTTGTATGTTTTTCTAGTGATCGCGTATACAACACGCTGTTCGAGGGAAATCAAGAGCAACAGTTCGAGGAAGAGACATAGCAGTTTGGTACGGAAGGCAAGTGGACTTATCCCCCTGCATATTCTATTTGGTCCCAATAATAGCATGATACACAACTTTACTTTATTTGTTGAAATGCATAAACTTTACGAGAATGCCTATTAAGGATTTACCTAGTCTTTTCACCCAAGCCTTGAAACACCTGGTTTTAGTTATCTTTTTGGGTAGATATGCTTAGTTCCTTAACTTTGGGATATTGTGTTGCTTTAATCTTTTGAAAATGATAATCATGGTTTGTTACCGTTGTTTTTATCTGGATAATTTGCAAGACCACTTTTACTTAATTGGAATATGGAGAACCACCCAAGAAAACCGTACAACCACAATGTTACATGGCTCTGACCTTAGTTGATTAATTAGACTTGTGGTTAACTGGTAGTCTTACCGAAAGGGCAAGGAGGGGGTCGGTGTAGGGGTCATAGCCCGACCCTCTTGGGGTTGCAGCCTTTGCTAAGGTGCCGACCATTAGGGAGGTTTATGGACCACACCGCTACCGAAACTCTAGCGGGCTATCTAGTTTTCCGCTTGTCTTTGTAAAGGCTTCGTAGTGGACCCCTCGCCACTCACCACGGAAGTGTTTAAGGGCCTTGCAAACCCGGGCGACCAAGGGGAACACGAATTGTGGTGAAAGTGTACAACCTCTGCAGAGTGTAAAACTGATATATCAGCCGTGCTCGCGGTCAAGAGCGGCTTGGACCCTCACATGATAATTAAACTTAAAGATTTATTAACTTGTGGTTCTTTGGCTTTGTTTTAATATTGTTGTTATTCCTTTTTTGCTTAAGTGGGTTGGTATAAATACATCTAGTTAATAGGTTTCATGCTAATAAAATTTGACCAACTAAAATGCTAACCGCTTAAAACCTCAGCCATTCCTTGATAGCCTTGCATATTTTCACCCACTTGCTGAGTACCAACCATAAGAGTACTCACCCTTATCCCGCTGCTATTCAGAAGGAAACTTTGAGGAGGAGAACTTTGACGATTTCGAGGAGTTCTAAGTGTGCATTCACCAGTCGACTGCCTGTGGAAGAAAATGTTGCCTAGGTTAACGGTGGAACGTCTTTATATTATTTGGAGTGTAATATTGTTGATACTATATTTTATTTATGTTTCGAACACTGTATTTTGATATATTCACTTATGATGTCTATCATGTGTGTGCAAACTGATCCTGGCGCACATATGAGATGCATTCGATTTTGCCATAAAAATCGGGTGTGACAACTATATGGTGCAAGAACCTCATCACAACGCCCTTAATCTGTTAGTGGTCATGGAGAAGTGGGTTGAAAAGCACCTGGAGGAGATCCGCCGTGGTCGTGACGGACGCACAGAGGCATGGGTACAGAGACAACACAAGATCAATTTCATGATGTGGATCAAACAGCAGGGCATACCTCCCTATGGGAATCTGATGAATCGAGGCTTGCGCCCGGCCCGTCCACCCAAATCACCTCATGGCAAGGGTACGACATAAATGGATACAGGTTCCACATGAAGGAGAAGGACAAGAAGAGCGCAGCACAGAATAGCGGGGTTCGATATGAGGGCCTCGACGAGGCCACTGGGGAGACCAAGGCATACTAAGGGCAGATTGAGAAGATACGGGAACTTGACTACGGCGGTGAACTACAGATACCTATCTTCTGGTGCTAGTGGGTAAAGGCAAATGCGGTTGTCGTGGACGAGTATGGGCTAACCACCATGGAGCTTGGAAGTGTCGGCTGCAAAGATGATCAATGGGTACTAGCAAACTGCATCGCGCAGGTAGCCTACTACCTGAAGCCCGGAGATTCCAAGAAGCATGTGGTTGTGTCAGGAAAGCAGAGAATCTTGGGAGCTTATGGAGTTCAGAGTCTAGAAGAATACAACCACTACACGGAGTTCTCGCTCTTTACCGATCATCCACGCAAGATCAAGCAAGTCGAGAACCGCGTCAACAAGACCAAGATGAAGCCTTGGTGCCGCTCCGACGGTGAGAAGAGGACAGTGGTAGCGTCGACACCAAAATGATATGTATTCCACACAACATATTATTGTAACTTATTATTGTAATGGAATCCAAATGGTTGCCTTAAACATTATGCAGATGAACACTGAAAAAATTGTTTACTTGGAAAAATTTGGCAAGGGAGACTAAAACTCTGAATTCACATTTCATTTGATATATGCATCAAGATTCAGAGCTATTTTTGAATGGGTTAGAAGCTAAACCATGAGATGTGCCTATGATAAATGTTTTAGAGAATTTTAAAACCCACAACTTTACTTTTTGGACATTTTGTAGTCCAGTGCAAGAATTTGGAGAAAAATGCATTGCAACTTCAAGTTTTAGAAAAAATGCTGGGAAACTTAACTGAGGTGGGCGTTGTAACATAACTGCCTCGATTAATATTAACCGAGGTGGTTGTTTTAAAATAACCGCCTTGGTTAATATTAACTAAGGTGGGCATTCTAAAATAATCGCCTCGGTTAATCCTTCCTATATAAGGAAGGCCACGCCCGCCTTGTGATTCAAACCGCCGTCCCTCCGCCGCCGCCTTTCCCGAAGGGCTGCCGCGCCACCGACCAAAACCCTAGCACCGCTGCCCGTCGATGACCCGCGCCTCCCTCCACCGCACCGCCCTCCACCGCGCCGCCCTACACCGCGCCTCCGTCCGCCACCCGTAGCCGCGCCGCCTCCTCCTCCTCTGCCTCCCCAGTCGAGGCATCGCGCCCTTAGCCGCTGTCACCACCCGTGGACGCGCTTCCTCCCCTTCCTCCGCCACCGCAGTCGAGGCACCGCCGTTACCGGCGCCTGCGCCGCCGTCCGGCCTCCTCTACTCGCCCGAAGCCACCCACAAGGTGCGCCTCGGCCTCCCCATGCCCCTCTCCCTCTTTCCCCCCACCGCCGGCGTGGGAGCTCGCCGGAATCTGGGCCGGAACGAGCTCCCCACGGTGAGCCATGGCTGCAGGACCTGATTGCTTTTCTGAAATAATATGAAGGGGTTTTCTGCTAAAACGAGGGACCCGAATGTAAAACAAAAAACTTTAACCTAGATTCAAAACAGTGAACTTCAAAAATCCATTAGAAATAACAGAAAAATCCTAAAATTGCAAACTAAAATTCTTTGGGATCCTTTGGTGTATATCTAACATTTCTATTAAGGACCATGGCTAGATTCAAAGTAAACTTTGTGATAGATTAAAAGAAAGTATTAATAGCACTTAATTATATCTCAGGTTCTAGTCATGAACTGATTCTAAATTTTGGGCCTAGTTGTAAACAGAAACTTGAACTTTGAATTCAAATCAGTGAACTTGTAAGCTACATAACAATTCAAAGAAAAATCAGAAAAATGCAAACTCAGATGTTTTGAATTCCTTGAACTAAGAGCTACAACTTTGTAAAGGCTTTTGGACTGTTTCTGCATGATTATAGTTGTAGATTTAATTCAAGGTTAAATAGTTTAGGACTTCAAGTTTAGGACTTTTTGTGATTCATGTTATGAAACCTTTTGTGTGCTGTTATATGGATTTCTAGATGCCACAAAAAAAGTTTAGGACTTGTTACATTTATATAACTTACTTATATATTTTTTGTTGAGAAGAAATACATTAAATCAAATGTTAATCAAAGTATGTTTTAGGCTTGTTTATAGAATAGCAATGGAGTTTTTGTTCTCATAAAAGTGTTAGTAGCACCTTTTGTTATATTTTATGCAGATTTCATATAATTTCCGAGACACTCTAATGATGTATACATTTGGAACCTTGCAAACTTGAACCTTGATTTTTCTAGGATACAGGATGAATTTAGAATAAACTTATGTGCTTCACATTCTGAATTTTTCTCGTATCCTTTGAAATCAAGGTTTTCTAAAGGTCCAAACAAACTAAAGAGTGTCAATATAGTTAGTTGTTTTGTTTTTTCATTTCAATAGTAATGTGTTCGTTTAAATGGTCAATGTTAGTTTCATTTCAAAATTTTTGTTGTTGGCAAATTTCATATAATTTCCGAGACACTCTAGTGATGTATACATTTGGAACCTTGCAAACTTGCAAACCTTGATTGTTCGAGGATACGGGATGAATTCAGAATGGACTTATGTGCTTCACATTTTGAATTTTTCCCGTATCCTTTGACAATCAAGGTTCTCTAAAGGTCCAAACAAACTGAAGAGTGTCAATATAGTTAGTTCTTTTGTTTTTTCATTTTAATAGTAATGTGTTCGTTTAAATGGTCAATGTTAGTTTCATTTCAAAGTTTTTGTTGTTAGCAAATTTCATATAATTTCTGAGACACACTAATGATGTATACATTTGGAACCTTGCAAACTTGCGAACCTTGATTGTGCGATGATACGGAATGAATTTAGAATGAACTTATGTGCTTCACATTTTGAATTTTTCCCGTTTCCTTTGACAATCAAGGTTCTCTAAAGGTTCAAATAAACTGAAGAGTGTCAATATAGTTAGTTCTTTTATTTTTTCATTTCAATAGTAATGTGTTCGTTTAAATGGTTAATTATATCTCATGTTTTTTATATCTCATAGCGGCCGAGCCTACTAACGAATGGCGCGAGCCGAGCCCTATTACGAGTGATAATGAAGGCTCGTCATCAGAAGAGAGCACCTCGTACGAGGAGGAGGTAGTAACACCGCCTCCGGAGAAGAAATGTCGTACGGAGGAAGATGACGATCCGACCTATACTCCGATGGAGGATCTTCCTTCAACACGAGGTTCTCGGACCCCAGTATGGGAACAAGCAGATGATGATGATCGTGTTAGTAAATAACTAATACAACTTCAGAAGATGATGATGAGCTTCTCGCTTAAATATGAAACTAATGCGAGTTCTTGTCCTCGACAGGTGCCGGTGGTGCCTATGTGTTTGGAGTACCCCGAGGAGGTGGGAGAACCAGAGGGGTATGGATCCGGTCCCACCCCAAGCACATCGGCCAAAACGGCCAGTGCCAAGAGTAGTGGTAAGAAGAGGGGCCAACACGAGAGGCACAGGGTTCACAACGAGGTGCATGCCATACACAGGATAGGGCGACATGGAGAGCCCTTGGAGCCTATATCAGTCATCGGCGTCTTCAGCAACCAGTGCTCCTGTATAGTCAAGGAGCACGTGTCGATCACATATTAAGATTGGAGGGAAGTCCCTGCTGACATGAAGGGTGTTGTGTGGGGAGAGATGAAGAGCACGTGTCGATCACATATTCAGATTGGAGAAAAGTCCCTGCTGATATGAACACTTCGCAAGCTCCAGGTGCCCTGGGGCAGGACCGGGAGGAAGAAGAATGTGGCGGATTGATTGGTACTATCGTCCGACCTGTAGCCAGGTACCAAGGGAAGCCTGTCCCGCCCGAATATGCCTTGGTGGACGTGGCATGGACGGCTGATGAGTTCGAAGGTGATGAACTTGACTTTCCCACTGAAGAAGGAGCCAAAACCATCGGCAGTGCTCTCGGCTCTCACGTGTAATGGAACAAGGCAGATATTGTCTTGGATATGGGGAAATCATCGTCAAAACCCTCGCAACAGTCATCGTCTCCCCCTGGTGGCCCAAGTGACGACGACGATGACGGCAACAGTGGAGATGGCAATGGCGGCGATGGCAATGACAACGAAAATGCTGGCGGCCTAGACAACGGTCCTCGACATAGCCCGCCTCCCGACACACCGCCTCCAAGTGGTCCAAAGGGCACCGGGCAATGTCCTCCTGCATTGAAGAAGACTACATAAGAACATGAGGCCAAACCCACCCCACCTCACTATAGAGGGATGGGCCGCGTACAACATAGCAAAAGACTTACACAACGGCGTTCCCCCCTCCCCAGACGACGTCCTCCTCAGTCCCGAGCGATTCGGAGCGGCGCGGCGGCAGGATCCCCAGGCGGCGCTCCCTCACGTGCCCTCGAGCGGTGGTGGTGGCGGGATCCAGGCGCCTTCCTCGGCTGGACCAACCAGAAGCGCGGCTGGCCCGGCGGGATCGTGGCTCGGGGCGCCTCCCCAGCGGCTTGAACGTGTCTGACCCTGCCTCGGCAGCGGCGGAACACTACGCCCGCGGGCAGAAACGGGGCTCGGGTGTGTGCAGCAGCGGTGGGGGTTGGGGCGTGCGGGGTTCTCCCCACCACCGCGGGTGACGGATCGCGGCAGCCTTGACCGCGCTCTGCTGGCTGACGTGTCGGCCTCCTCCCTCCCTCCCCGTGCTACAGAGCCAACACGCAGTACTCTGGTGTCTGGTGAGCATCACACATATCACAACTATGTTTCTATTTTTTATCTGCAATCCCCCGATCTGGAATTGGTGTCCATGTATGTGATGTAGACATGTTAATCCCATAGAGCTGGTCTTTTAAACAAGCAACAACGCTGACAAGTAGGTGTGGATAGTGGGAGCCATGCTCAATATCCAAAATCGAGCGCGCATTTTTGTCTGCATTTACTGAATATTGATGCTCTAAATTGGGTAGTTAAGCCAGTAGTTTTGTTAGGATTTAGCATTACTAATTTGTTAGGTTTAGTAGTTAGTCCAGTAGTTTTTTCGATTACTGAGCGTTGACGATCTGAAACTAGTAGTTAGTCTAGTAGTTCTGTAAGCATTTTTTCAGTTCAGTAATTTGTTATTGCAGGCACAATTTTCTTTTTTATTGCTTAGTTTAGAATCATGTTGACGCCGGATTTTGACACGTCTTGAATCGGCGTCAGGAGAAGAAGATTGGCCGATGCGGCAGATCTGAGAGCTACAGTAAGGAATCGGCCGATCGAGGTAACAGTTGAAAATCGGCCGATTGGTGGCGTAGCCCATACCGACAGGATAGGATTATTCCAAAAGATCCTGGTCAAAAGCTGGTCAGGATTTTGACACGTCTTGAATCGGCGTCAGGAGAAGAAGATTGGCCGATGCGGCAGATCTGAGAGCTACAGTAAGGAGAAGAAGATTGTTTCAAGTATTACAAAGGATGCCAAGACTGTTAGAGGTTTGGCGATGTGCAGCGCGCACCAGCATCGGCTATGAATCCGATAATTAAGCCGTGGCCGTTCAGAGGTTGGGGAATAGATCTCATCGGACAGATTCATCCTCCATCTAGCAAAGGGCATAAGTTCATATTGGTGGCTACAGATTATTTTACCAAATGGGTGGAGACAGTTCCTTTGAGGAACGTGACATCAGCCGATATGATTGAGTTTGTTAAAAGCCATATTATATATCGATTTGGTATTCCTCAAACCATCACAACTGATCAAGGGACAATGTTCACTTCTGGAGAATTCGGAGAGTTCGCCGCCGATATGGGGATTAAATTATTAAATTCCTCTCCATACTATGCTCAAGCCAATGGCCAAGCGGAGTCATCTAACAAGGGGATAATCAAGCTAATCAAGAGGAAGATAGAAGAGCAACCCAAGAAGTGGCATATGTCTTTGGCTGAATCTTTATGGGCGTACAGGATGGCTTGTCATGGGGCCACTAAAATATCCCCTTATCGTTTGGTTTATGGCCATGAAGCAGTCTTACCATGGGAGATAAGAACAGGGTCAAGACGCATATCGCTACAGGATCAGTTAACGGTCGATGATTATTCCTTTCTCATGAAAGATGAACTCGACGATTCGGCGGGCTTGCGGTTAAGAGCTCTGATCAGCATAGAGGAGAACAAGAAAAGGGTGGCCAGATGGTATGACAAGAAGGTCAAAGTCAAACAGTTCTCTCAGGGAGATCTGGTATGGAAGCTGGTGCTGCCGATTGGATCTAAGGATCCCAAATTCGGTAAGTGGTCACCCACTTGGGAAGGGCCGTATAGAATCGGCCGATGTGCTCCTGGAAATGCATTCATTCTGGAGACAATAGAAGGGGAGGAATTCCCAAGAGCTCTGAATGGACGATATCTGAAGAGGTACTATCCAAGCATTTGGGTAGATGCATAACTTACAGCAAGATATATCAAGGTAACGTGGCCGATTTCTCGTCGGTTTTCTGGTTACACATCTGGTGAAGGAAACATTGGGATTCATTATCGATTGGAAATCACAGATTACATGGCCGACATGGTGTAAGTCGCCCTTAGAATAAAAACACTACTGGTTACGCCTGCGTTGGATTTCTCTTTCGACGCGACCTAATCTTATCATGAGGGTGAGCCTTTCATCTTTCAAGTCCTTTGCAGTGGCTCCAGCTTCAGCTTGGTCGCAGAGTTCTTTCAGCAGGCGGGCCTTCTCCTCTTCCAAATCTTTCATGGTAACTTCGGTCTTAGCTTCAGCAAGTCGATGTGAAGATGAAGAACTCTCGTCAGAGGATGGCATTTTTTCAAAGCAGACGAGATCCATATAGTCCAAGATTGATCGGACATTGGCAGGAACATGATCTTTGAGTTCTTCAGAATGAGCTTTTATCAGATCTATATCAGATTGCGACAATGGCTTGCCTGAATGCATGATTTCGATCGCTCTTTCCAAACTGGGGTTGAGATGGTTCGGCTGAAAGAAGGGATAAACAAATATGTTGGAACAAAGTAAGATATCTCAGAAAGGGATGGAGAGAAAATTGATACCTGATTAACGGAAGAGGAGGATCGAGAAGACATTTTAATGCTCGACCAAAGACGGCGAGGGGCGGGAGTCAGAAGGAAAGGAAAACGAGCCAGATGAGCATTTGTGGAAAAAGTACGAAGAGGCGTATTTATAGAAAAGAAGAGACGAAGGGTTGGCGAGACGTGTGCCGTCGGAGTAAAGGCATCAGTAAATGTAAAGCTGCCAGGGGAGATGGTCAAAGTTTGAGTCTACACGCCAACATGATGTTCGTCCTGTTGCCAGATTCCATGTCGTGGAGCTGATTCTAGAGCAAGGATCAGATGCAGAGGAGTAGGTAACGCAATTGACTCTGGGGTTTATTCCTGTCACAATTGGAAAGTTTCGGAGGAGAGGATTAAATAAAAGAGTTTCGAAGGAAAAGTTATATTTTACTCCGAAACTGGGGGGCATGTGTTGACGCCGGATTTTGACACGTCTTGAATCGGCGTCAGGAGAAGAAGATTGGCCGATGCGGCAGATCTGAGAGCTACAGTAAGGAATCGGCCGATCGAGGTAACAGTTGAAAATCGGCCGATTGGTGGCGCAGCCCATACCGACAGGATAGGATTATTCCAGAAGATCCTGGTCAAAAGCTGGTCAATAAGGTATGCTAAGACGGCCGGAAAGCAATTGAATAAGTCCTGACTGGATTAGGAAACGGCGGCGAAAGATTCTGCGGGAGTCCGTTTCCTTTTTAAAGTTATTATAGATATAGTAGTTTTCCTGTTTTAAATAAGGTTGTAACAAATCGTAATCGACCAGGAGTCCTAGTTTCAGGGTATAAATAGGAGTCGCTACGGCTTTGCGAAAAACAAGCAAATCAATCAACAAAACACTTCTACTTTTTACCAGTACTTTACTTTTCAAGTCGGCGACTTCGCCAATATTTTCTTCTTCCACGAGTTCGTACGGATTGGCAGGGCTGCATCAACCTGATCTCCGGCCAATTGGTAGGTTCCGTTTATCGAGTAATATCCGAGCTTTAACTACGGGCGCATCGTTGTAGTTTCGTTTGGATTTATTCACAAGTTATCGATATTTACTAGAATTGCAAGTTTTACCTGTTATTCTAGTATTATCACCAGTTATCCGGCTTGAGATCAGGGTAATCGGCTTCGTCATTGTTCTCCTTCAACCCATCGCCATACAGCCGATTAGATCTGTTTCAAGTGTTGTTTCTATAGTAATTGTTTAGATTGCTCCAGCAGTTCTCTTTACAATTACTATACGATCATCGGCTGACCCATAGCCGATCATCTCTACAGCAAATCGGCCGATTTGCCGCCGACGCGCTCCTCAGGATAGATCGGAAATCCAGCCGATCGACGCGCCTGGAATTTGATACTCTATTTCCTTGTCAATCAACAGGTCAGATTGACTGGCACGCCGCGCGAACCGCACCAGGGCGATAACCCGAACAGGAGCTAAGCAGATTCTCCCGGGTCGTGTGTCCGACGCTGAAGACCCATCGGCCGATTCCTATCCGGCCGATTTTAGCGCCAACACACTTTTGGCACGCCCGGTGGGACCATCCAAGACCTGATATGTCGAACAACGCAGAAATCTCTGACAGCAACATCATTGGGGTCACAGAAGCTGATCTCAAGGACGACCAGAGGGAGGAATTGGCCAAACATCTAGAAGATTACAAGAAGATATACCTCCAGTCGTTCAGTCGTACCAGAAGCGGGGAAGCAGTTAGGAAGGCTCCTATTCCAGCACCTCGCCACATCACCATTGCTGAAGACTCGGGCAAGATGTCAGAGATGATTCAATAGTCCGTGTATCAAGCATTCATTGACCAATCCTCGGTGATGAGCAACACGGTGTACAACGCCGTCGTCAACTCTCTGGCCAGCGGAGCCGTCCAAGGTTATCAGGGACCGGCATATGCTCCTCCGACTACCCTGCCGGCCAGAAGCTTACCGTACACATCCCAATCGGCTTCTCAGCCGATATTGACGCAGCGCGAGGGATACAGCTCTCCACCACTTCCGGCGTCTCCAAGATGCAGCGGTGCACCATGTCTCCCATCGCAAGCGCCGCTTCAACCCGTTCAAATGGCCTCTGTGCAGGCACTACCTACGAGCTCAGTGCCTTGGGGGGCATCAGCCACGGCGTATTTCGCCAAGCCAGTGAACGGGCATGGCACTTATCCGTTTCAGGTGCCGTACCAATCGGCCGCCCGGCCGACGGTCTCCCAGTACCAGCCAATTTTACCCGAAATCGGCAGGGGGGCAAGCACTGTGGAAGCATTCAGAGGCACGGTGCCAGCAACGACGTACGAAGAGGGTGCGGACGCGTTTCGCCAGCAGTCATCGGCCGCTCAGCAAACTTCGCCGATTCATCACCTGGCCGAACCAGCCCTTCAGCATATGCCCGCGCCTCGAACAACCGTTCATCAGCAGCAGGTGGACTGGACGGCAAAGATAGCAGAAGTAATCCAAGATCAGTTTGGGCTGAAGCCGAAAGTTCAAACTTATACTTACAAGACGCCGTATCCACCGGCCTATGACTCTTTGCCGTTCCCGCACCGCTACAAGGTTCCTGATTTCACCAAGTTCTCAGGGACGGATGACACATCCATTGTGGAGCACATCAACAGATTCATCATCCAGTGCGGAGAAGCTGCCACGCAAGACGCTCTGAGGGTACGGTTATTTTCTTCATCTCTATCCGGATCGGCCTTCCAGTGGTTCACCACTTTACCGCCAAATTCTATCGTCACGTGGGCCGATCTGGAGAAACAATTCCACAAGTACTTCTATGCAGGGGTACACGAGATGAAGATTTCGGACTTAACCAGCCTCAGGCAGAGGAGCGATGAACCGGTGACAGGGTACATACAGAGGTTCAGGGAAATCAAGAACAAGTGCTACAGTCTGGCCCTGACCGATGCACAGTTGGCTGATATCGCTTTCCAAGGCCTCTTACCGCAAATCAGAGAGAGATATGCCGCCCAAGAGTTTGAGAGCCTGAGTCAAATCGTCCACCGATTGTCAGGGCAGGAGATCCGACCGCTTGAACAGCGGAGGAGCTTCCAGAAGAAGGTGGCGTACTTGGAGGGATCTGAATCTGACGCAGAGGAAGAAATCGGCCTGGCGGAATGGGTAAAAGGGAAAAAACCAATATCCTGCCCCTTTGGCAAGAAGGAGCCAGAGACATTCGGCTTTGATACGTCCAAGGCCGATAAAATTTTTGATCTACTGCTTCAGGAGGGACAGATTAAGCTGTCGCAACATCATACCATCCCTACGGCCGATCAGCTGAAGAAGATGAAGTACTGCAAGTGGCACAACGCTACCTCTCATGACACCAATGAATGTAAAGTCTTCCGTCAGCAGATACAATCGGCCATTGAACAAGGGCGGCTCAGATTTGAGACTCCAACCAAATCGGCAATGCCGATGAAGATAGATCAGCATCCCTTCCCGGCCAACACGGTCAACGCTGGAGAAGAATCAAGTCAAACCAGGGTGCTGACGTTAGAATCGGCGAGAAGAGGTGGCGCTGTCGACCCCAGGAGACAGATCACGACAGAAGAAATCAGAAGGAATAGGCGAGCGCCAGAACGACCACACAGGCATGTCACCTCCCGATTTCTACTCAGTAAATATCGGCGGCGGCAAGAACAAGCGCAACACCAGGAAGAGATGATACGCCGGCGCGAAGATCACTGGCAGTGTCCCTTCTTCATCCACTGCTGGGAGAACGATATCAGATTGCCATCTGCCGATAACTGTCCGGAGTGTAACGGATCAAACCACAACGATCGCCCGAGGCTACACTCTAGGAACAGAGGACCAAAGCCGATCAGCAGAAATCGGTGCGAAGAACGGCGCGTTTCAGTACATGATCGGCTGGGGGGCAGAGTTGACCAGTGCAACAGGTCAGAGGGCAAGATCGGCCAGCAAGATGGACTGGGGGGCAGGATCAGCACACACGATCGGCTGGAAGAGATAGCCGATGATAGGGTGTCAGACGAAGACCCCCTAGGAAGGGGACCAGATTGGGAACACGTCAGATCATCGACCAAGCCAGTGAATCCCAGGTGGTGTCCCGATGGCCTATCCAGATCCCAAAAGCGGAGAATCCAACGCCTACGCCAGTTAGAGCATCAAGAGGAAGAGCAAAGACACGTGCCAGAAAGAAGGAATGTTAAATCTCGGGTTTGGCGCCCAAAGAAAAGCGATCAAGAAACGGATAGCCGAGAATCGGCAGCCGAGATTGATATGGTTTTCATACTGCCGATGGAGTTCATGGCGCCGAGCGATCGGGATAAAGTGACGAGAATAGAGGAAGAGCAAATGGCACAACTTGTATTAGAGCCGATGACGGCTATATTTGAGAAACCAGAAGAAGAAAAACGGCAGCATCTCAAAGCGCTGTTTCTCAAGGGCTATGTCAACGGGAGACCCGTCACCAGATTGTTGGTAGATGGAGGAGCGGCGGTTAACATCATGCCGTATGCCATGTTCCGCAAGCTGGGCAAGGGCGATGACGACCTCACCAAGACGGACATGATGCTGAAGGATTTCGAAGGCAACGTGTCGCCCGCCCGCGGGGCACTCTGCGTCGATCTCACCATCGGCAGTAAGACCCTTCCTACCACTTTCTTCGTTATTAATGGCAAAGGGTCCTATAATATGCTGCTTGGTCGCGACTGGATACATGCAAACTGTTGTGTCCCATCTACTATGCATCAATGCCTTGTGCAATGGATCGGCGACAGTACAGAGATAGTCGCAGCCGATTCTGTCTACAGCGTTGCAGCGGCCGATACGCAACAGTGGAGCTGCGAGCACGTCAAGTGTATATCTGGTAGGACTTGGGACACTGACTTCCTGAGAGTGTCCGATTTCGGTCTACAGCCGATCCAAGCAATCGGCTCCGAAGATTCAGAATAAATGGATCAGCTCATCCGAGAAGATGGGAAGGTGGGGCACGGGTTCATGTCGGCCGATCTGTTAGAGATGGTAGATTTGGGAGATAGCAGCAAACCGAGGCCGACATACGTTAGTGCCAATTTGGATTCTGAGTACAAATGCAAATTAATAAGGTTATTGAAAGAGTTCAGGGATTGCTTTGCTTGGGAATACCACGAGATGCCAGGATTAGACCGGTCTATTGTTGAACACCGGTTACCTATAAAATCAAGATATCGGCCGTATCAGCAACCTGCACGGCGGTGTAATCCCAAGATCCTACCTGATATAAAGGTTGAGATTACAAAGTTGATTGAGGCAGGATTTATTCGGCAGTGCCGCTACGCCGAATGGATTTCTAACATTGTGCCTGTATACAAGAAGAATGGAAAATTGCGTGTGTGCATCGATTTCAGGAACTTAAATCAGGCTACGCCAATGGATGGTTATCCGATGCCGACGGCCGATATCTTGGTAGATGCTGCCGCAGGCCACAAAGTCATAAGCTTCATGGATGGGAATGCTGGGTACAATCAGATATTAATGGCCGAAGAAGATATTTCGAAAATGGCTTTTAGGTGCCCAGGCCATATTGGTTTGTTTGAATGGGTGGTTATGACTTTTGGCTTGAAAAACGCCGGTGCTACATATCAACGGGCCATGAACTACATCTTCCACAAACTCATTGGTTCATCAGTGGAAATTTATATAGATGACGTCGTGATCAAGTCAAAAGGTCACCAGGATCATCTGGCCGATTTACAGGAAGTGCTGGAGTGCACAAGGAAACATGGGCTGAAGATGAACCCAAACAAGTGTGCGTTTGGTGTATCGGCCGGACAATTCTTGGGATTTATGGTCCATGAGCGTGGGATAGAAGTCAGCCGCAAGACTATAGACGCCATCAATAGAGTAGTGGCCCCACAAAATAAAACTGAACTGCAGTCCCTCATCGGCAAGGTCAATTTCATCAGAAGATTCATATCCAATCTATCGGGACGTATTCAGGCTTTTACCCCTCTATTGAAATTAAAGCCCGACCAAGAGTTCATATGCGGGGAAGAACAACGCAAAGCATTGGAGAATATCAAGCAGTATCTGGTTTCACCTCCGGTGTTAGCCCCGCCACAGCCTGGTAAGACGTTCAAGTTATATTTATCGGCTGATGAGCAGGCTATTGGATCGGCGTTGGTACAGGAGTTTGAAGGAAAAGAACGAGTGGTGTACTACGTCAGCAGAAGACTTTTAGACGCCGAAACAAGATATTCTTCGATGGAGCGATTATGCTTATGCTTGTACTTTTCATGTACTAAGCTCAGGCACTATTTGCTATCGGCAGAATGCATAGTCGTGTGCAAAGACGATGTGGTGAAGTATATGCTATCGTTGCCGATTTTGAAGGGGCGGATTGGGAAATGGATCCTGGCTTTGTCAGAATTCGATCTAAGGTATGAATCGGCCAAAGCCATCAAAGGTCAAGTGATGGCCGATTTCATAGTTCAGCATTGTGGACCAGAAATTGCCACCATTGAACCAGTTCCATGGACTCTATATTTTGATGGTTCTTCGTGTGGGGTCGGATCAGGAATCGGCATCGTTCTTGTATCGCCTCGGGGGGCAACTTATGATTTCTCTCTGCCGATAGAAGCTTCTGCAACCAATAACCAGGCGGAATATCGAGCTGTTCTGAAAGGCATCCAATTATTAAGGGAGGTCAGAGCTGATGCAGTTGAGATCTTTGGGGACTCCATGCTCATTGTGGATCAGTTAACAGGACGATCTGAGTGCAAGGACGACATCTTGAGGATTTATTATGAGGATTGTCTTCAACTTTTGAAAGGATTCAAATCTGCAATAATTGAGCATATCCCCAGAGATTATAATGAAGACGCCAACAGAGTGGCTCAACATGCTTCTGGGTATCGGCCGATTCAGGGAGCGATGACGCTAGAACTCGCGGTCGATGACTGGCGGAAGGAGATCGCCGATTACTTGAAAAATCCATCCCAAAAGGTGGATCGGCGAACACGTTTTCAGGCTACAAAGTATGTGTTGCTTGAGGACGACTTATTTTTTCGGACGATTGATGGAGTTCTTCTCAAATGCCTGGGAACAGAAGAGGCAAAGGTCCTAATGGGCGAAATCCATGAAGGCGTGTGTGGAGCTCATCAATCGGCCCATAAAATGAAGTGGATGATCAGGAACAATGGATATTACTGGCCGACCATCCTAGAAGATTGTTTCAAGTATTACAAAGGATGCCAAGACTGTTAGAGGTTTGGCGATGTGCAGCGCGCACCAGCATCGGCTATGAATCCGATAATTAAGCCGTGGCCGTTCAGAGGTTGGGGAATAGATCTCATCGGACAGATTCATCCTCCATCTAGCAAAGGGCATAAGTTCATATTGGTGGCTACAGATTATTTTACCAAATGGGTGGAGGCAGTTCCTTTGAGGAACGTGACATCAGCCGATATGATTGAGTTTGTTAAAAGCCATATTATATATCGATTTGGTATTCCTCAAACCATCACAACTGATCAAGGGACAATGTTCACTTCTGTAGAATTCAGAGAGTTCGCCGCCGATATGGGGATTAAATTATTAAATTCCTCTCCATACTATGCTCAAGCCAATGGCCAAGCGGAGTCATCTAACAAGGGGATAATCAAGCTAATCAAGAGGAAGATAGAAGAGCAACCCAAGAAGTGGCATATGTCTTTGGCTGAATCTTTATGGGCGTACAGGATGGCTTGTCATGGGGCCACTAAAATATCCCCTTATCGTTTGGTTTATGGCCATGAAGCAGTCTTACCATGGGAGATAAGAACAGGGTCAAGACGCATATCGCTACAGGATCAGTTAACGGCCGACGATTATTCCTTTCTCATGAAAGATGAACTCGACGATTCGGCGGGCTTGCGGTTAAGAGCTCTGATCAGCATAGAGGAGAACAAGAAAAGGGTGGCCAGATGGTATGACAAGAAGGTCAAAGTCAAACAGTTCTCTCAGGGAGATCTGGTATGGAAGCTGGTGCTGCCGATTGGATCTAAGGATCCCAAATTCGGTAAGTGGTCACCCACTTGGGAAGGGCCGTATAGAATCGGCCGATGTGCTCCTGGAAATGCATACATTCTGGAGACAATAGAAGGGGAGGAATTCCCAAGAGCTCTGAATGGACGATATCTGAAGAGGTACTATCCAAGCATTTGGGTAGATGTATAACTTACAGCAAGATATATCAAGGTAACGTGGCCGATTTCTCGTCGGTTTTCTGGTTACACATCTGGTGAAGGAAACATTGGGATTCATTATCGATTGGAAATCACAGATTACATGGCCGACATGGTGTAAGTCGCCCTTAGAATAAAAACACTACTGGTTACGCCTGCGTTGGATTTCTCTTTCGACGCGACCTAATCTTATCATGAGGGTGAGCCTTTCATCTTTCAAGTCCTTTGCAGTGGCTCCAGCTTCAGCTTGGTCGCAGAGTTCTTTCAGCAGGCGGGCCTTCTCCTCTTCCAAATCTTTCATGGTAACTTCGGTCTTAGCTTCAGCAAGTCGATGTGAAGATGAAGAACTCTCGTCAGAGGATGGCATTTTTTCAAAGCAGACGAGATCCATATAGTCCAAGATTGATCGGACATTGGCAGGAACATGATCTTTGAGTTCTTCAGAATGAGCTTTTATCAGGTCTATATCAGATTGCGACAATGGCTTGCCTGAATGCATGATTTCGATCGCTCTTTCCAAACTGGGGTTGAGATGGTTCGGCTGAAAGAAGGGATAAACAAATATGTTGGAACAAAGTAAGATATCTCAGAAAGGGATGGAGAGAAAATTGATACCTGATTAACGGAAGAGGAGGATCGAGAAGACATTTTAATGCTCGACCAAAGACGGCGAGGGGCGGGAGTCAGAAGGAAAGGAAAACGAGCCAGATGAGCATTTGTGGAAAAAGTACGAAGAGGCGTATTTATAGAAAAGAAGAGACGAAGGGTTGGCGAGACGTGTGCCGTCGGAGTAAAGGCATCAGTAAATGTAAAGCTGCCAGGGGAGATGGTCAAAGTTTGAGTCTACACGCCAACATGATGTTCGTCCTGTTGCCAGATTCCATGTCGTGGAGCTGATTCTAGAGCAAGGATCAGATGCAGAGGAGTAGGTAACGCAATTGACTCTGGGGTTTATTCCTGTCACAATTGGAAAGTTTCGGAGGAGAGGATTAAATAAAAGAGTTTCGAAGGAAAAGTTATATTTTACTCCGAAACTGGGGGGCATGTGTTGACGCCGGATTTTGACACGTCTTGAATCGGCGTCAGGAGAAGAAGATTGGCCGATGCGGCAGATCTGAGAGCTACAGTAAGGAATCGGCCGATCGAGGTAACAGTTGAAAATCGGCCGATTGGTGGCGCAGCCCATACCGACAGGATAGAATTATTCCAGAAGATCCTGGTCAAAAGCTGGTCAATAAGGTATGCTAAGACGGCCGGAAAGCAATTGAATAAGTCCTGACTGGATTAGGAAACGGCGGCGAAAGATTCTGCGGGAGTCCGTTTCCTTTTTAAAGTTATTATAGATATAGTAGTTTTCCTGTTTTAAATAAGGTTGTAACAAATCGTAATCGACCAGGAGTCCTAGTTTCAGGGTATAAATAGGAGTCGCTACGGCTTTGCGAAAAACAAGCAAATCAATCAACAAAATACTTCTACTTTTTACCAGTACTTTACTTTTCAAGTCGGCGACTTCGCCAATATTTTCTTCTTCCACGAGTTCGTACGGATTGGCAGGGCTGCATCAACCTGATCTCCGGCCAATTGGTAGGTTCCGTTTATCGAGTAATATCCGAGCTTTAACTACGGGCGCATCGTTGTAGTTTCGTTTGGATTTATTCACAAGTTATCGATATTTACTAGAATTGCAAGTTTTACCTGTTATTCTAGTATTATCACCAGTTATCCGGCTTGAGATCAGGGTAATCGGCTTCGTCATTGTTCTCCTTCAACCCATCGACATACAGCCGATTAGATCTGTTTTAAGTGTTGTTTCTATAGTAATTGTTTAGATTGCTCCAGCAGTTCTCTTTACAATTAGTATACGATCATCGGCTGACCCATAGCCGATCATCTCTACAGCAAATCGGCCGATTTGCCGCCGACGCGCTCCTCAGGATAGATCGGAAATCCAGCCGATCGACGCGCCTGGAATTTGATACTCTATTTCCTTGTCAATCAACAGGTCAGATTGACTGGCACGCCGCGCGAACCGCACCAGGGCGATAACCCGAACAGGAGCTAAGCAGATTCTCCCGGGTCGTGTGTCCGACGCTGAAGACCCATCGGCCGATTCCTATCCGGCCGATTTTAGCGCCAACAAATCAATACTATGTTTTTTTCAGTAGTTGTATCGTAGTTGTGTTGGCATCTAGTATCAATATTTTTTAAGCCATTACTGAACACTTGATGCTCTGAGTTAGTATAGTAGTTTCAGTAGTACTGAACTACTGGGTCAAACAACGAAATACTAGACTACCGAACTAGTGATTGAATAGAGCTCAGTAACAAAAACTACTGAAACTAAAAAAAAACTACTGAGCTCCTGCAATTTTTTATATTCAGTAACTCAATATAGTTTTCAATAGGTTAATTACTGAATCATCTAGAGCTAGATATTGATCTCGATGGCTAAGAATAAAACCAAAAACCATGTCATAAACTACTGAACTCAATCACTTTAGGTTTTGTAGATAGCCTAGTATTTTTTATTATTGATGCTTGATGACAAAGAACTAAACACCAGTTCTTCAGGATATGGGGTCATCCTACCGCACTCGCTTTGCGGTATATCTCCAGTAATCCAGTAATAATTACACATATCAATAATCCCTCAATACCCCAGCAATAGTTGCATATTTTTCAGTAAAAATCTGTAACCCAGTAATACTATGTAGCATTTAAGTTATTCTCAGTAAAGCAGTAACCTAGTAATTCAGTATCTTTGCCGGTCTCACTCTATTTTTCCTCAATGATCTTTTTCAGAGTTTTACCGGTGGCAGGTTCATGTGGGAATGACACCCCTTTTCCGACTCATCGTCTCCTTTGCATACGACAGTGATAATACTAAACTTGACAAGGGAGAGGGTCCTAAGCGAAGAGAGAAGATGCTTCATGTGTTTTTTGAAGACTTTTTTTTATTTCGGAGGCTGCATGAGATAGTTAATCATAACTAATATGTGTACATATGTTTAGTCACCCGCCAAACTAATGTATATCCTTGGATTCAGTAATCCAGAGAAGTAGCTATTCAGTATTATGTACTTATTTGAGTAGTTTCTCAATTTTTGGTGAATATGTTTTCCAGTAACACACTATGTACATGCTTGGATTTAGTAATAGGGAGATCTAGTCAGTATTTCCAATTATTCATGCCCAACGCCAAACTATATGTATATGCTTGGATTTTCAGTAACCTAGAGAATCAGTTATTCAGTATTATACATTTCCAGTATTTTCTCACATTTTTTGAGGAACCTTTTTCTTGGAATACCCATTTATGTGCTTGGATTTTGTAAAGCATATGCATATGTTCATCCAGCAATACCTATGTAGATTTAGATTTAGTAATACATCCCAGGAATTCCTATGTATGTTTTGGATTCAGTAATCCAGAGATCCATTATTCAGTATTTTCTTATGAGCATTCAATTGATCTTTTCTCACATTTTTGGGTGATTCGAGACTTTCACCAATAATTTTTTTCGTGGACTTGTTAGTAATGCTAAATCCTAACGAGTAATACCCATTTACATGCTTGGATTCAGAGTTTCAGTTATTCAGTAATGCATCTGTATATGTACATCCAGTAATACATCATATATATGTAGATTCAATAATACATCCAGTAATTCTTATGTATATTTTGGATTCAGTAGTTCAGAAATCTGTTATCCAGTTCATTTTTCTCCCATTTTTGGGTGATTCAAGACTTTCACCAATAACTTTTTTCGAACAAATGTTTGGGTTCAGTAATACGGAGTTCGAACATTTTGTTTGGGTCCTGTAATATGGAGATTCAGTTATTCAGCACATGCAGGTCCAGTAATTCTTTTACAAATTCATCCAGTAAATCTATAGAACTTTTTGTGATTCAGTAATGCTTTTTTGTACTTGTCTTGGGTTCAGTGATCCAGAATCGCAATAATAAATATTCAGTAATCAAATAACTGAGTAATATGTTTATCAACACTGTATGGTGTCAAGCTTGTAGTTATGTTGAAGCACAATGCATATAAAAATGGCACGCCCTCCATCCCCTGTTGTTCTAGCACAGCCTCCGCCTTGTGATTTCACCTCGAACGAGCAATTTAATTCTTGCCCCTTTGTTTCTTGTCATATTCTTCTTCATAAGAAAACCAGCTACCTTGGCATGTACTCCGTATAACTCATAACCAGCACCCAATGGCTCAAAATTGACCTTATGAACTATTGACACACGCTTTTCTACAATCTTTTAGTAATTTTTCAGTGGAAGGTTTTCAGTAATTTTTCATCCCCAATCTTTTCTGCACAACCATGTACTGCACACACGCTTTTCAGTAGTTCAGTAACTTATGTTCGCTTTTAGTTTAAGTAGTTCAGTAGTTTTTTAGAGCGTCTAGTTTCAGCATGCTTTTCAATTACTGAAAGAAATCAAGTGCTTCATTAATTTTTCGAATTTCATTGGAAGGTTCAGTAATTTTTTCATCCCCAATGTGCTAACCGCGGTACAGCCTGCAACGGCCACCTCTACGGTGTGGCATGCGCCGCCGTTGCTCCCCTGCCCAGGCGGGTTGCACCGCCGCCTACCCAGCAACGGGGGCGCGCGCAGACTGTGTCACCGCCACCGGCGGGGCCCCGCGCACTCGGATCCTCGAACGCGGAACGCCCGAGCGCCTCTCGCCGCCATGGCCTGGTCTCGTGGACCACCAATCTCCCACGCCCGGCTGCTCCTCCTCCGCAGTCCCTGGCCCGCCAGCTGCCGCCGCCGCCGCCGCCGCCGACCCACGCGGCTGCCACCCCCATGCTACTGCACACCAAAACGGCATCCACCCCCAGCCCACATGCTCCTCGCGCCACCGCTGCTTGCCGAACCATCACCATCCCTACTGCTCCCGCACCCGACTGCTTCGCCGCGGCCGTTGTTGGTCTACCCGCCGTGCGCCAACCCCGCTGGCTCAGCGCACCTGCCCCTCCGCTGCTCCCAGCATGGCCGCGCTGCGCACCCGCCCCTCCGCTGCTGCTTGCACAGTCCCCACGCCGTGCGCCGCGTCGTTCCCCACCGATCCCACGAGCGCCATAGAGCTACCGCGAAACGACTCGCGCTCGCCCGATTTGATTCTGGCGTGGGGACGAGGTGGGGAGGGCTACCGGGTTGGGCTGGAACAGGTGGACCGGGTGTGGTGGTGGGCGGATGGAAGTTGGGCCGGGTGGTGAGGGGTGCTAGGTTGGTTGGGTGTAGAATAGGGCTACCGTGTTTATATATATATATATATATTAATGTTAATAACAATTAAATTTAGTCAACAGAGATGATGCTAACAGATTTTTCTACTCCTCCTTATCTTAATTACAGGCCACGAACACCGTCATCAGTTTGGCCCCTTACAGGCCATGTAACGTCATAGATATGATAAATCTGTGACGATTTATGGATTTTCGTCACTGATATGCAAATGGCCCGTCCAGGCTCAAATTTGGGCTTTTTTTGATGAACATCAGTAACCGTCATAGATTGAAAATAAAAATTGTCATGGATTTAATACCATACTTCACCACAATTTTGATGGAACAAATATGTCACTCTCTTCAAAAGAAATCTAAAATGTGTTACTTCATTATATAGTTTAAAAAATTAAAATGCATTACATTATGTATTTAAAAAGTTAAAATGCATTACATCATTACATAGTTAGCATGTGCGTAGATTTTAAATTTCATAAAAAATTAAATGTAAAAGATGGGCAACCGAGACCTCACACAATAACATCAGGTGTCTTACCACTAAAATACGCCTCTGAATAATATATTTTTTGGCTTTAGAGTTTTTATACATATTTCCTCATATTTGTAAATATCTTTTAGCCCAATCCAATATTTTCGTGGGCTGAGCTCGCTTCCTCCGGTCTACAGTTTTTCGGCCGACTCAAAACAGTCAAACGTTTTTCTAGGCTGAGCCCACTTCGTCCCACAGCCTACAATCGATCAAAAACTCGGAGGAAAAAAAATGGCAGACGTAGGAAACGAAACTACGACTACTCTCTACAAGACAAGAGGACTTACCACTACACCATCGTTTCTTTTGAGATATCTCTCTCTGTGTCGGTATTTTAATCAATACATGGTGGAGGTAAAATGGAAAAGGGTGTAGCAACAGGGATTCGAACACATGAACCCACTCATGAGATGAGGACATCTAACCACTAGGCTACATATCTGGGGGTGATGGCTTCCGGCATTTTGTGTTTAATGCATTTCTTCACGTTGAGTGAGATGAAGAACACATGTAGAGTTCATTTTATCTTTTTAATCCGGAATCAAAATTTGCAACTAGTATTTCTTCCTCATATGAAATCCAAATTTGATGTTTCTTTTTCCTAAATTTTTATAAAATCACGATTTTTCATTCAATTATGTTTGTTTGTATGTTAATTGCTATTTGTTGGAATTTTTTCATATGGCTTGCTTTCTTCCACCTAAATAGAGAATAGAAAAAACATGTTTTTACATAACAATTGCTAATGTAACTTAATATTTTCTAATATTATAGTCAATATAAGGTTGTATCCAAATTTGAGGTGCATACGAGTTTGAAAATATTATGAGGTATTCAAATTTTAAAGTTTGAGTTGAGTTGTATGAAACAATGTGAGAGATCTATCCATTTTGTGAACAATGTATACTCCAATTATCATAAATCTTATGAATTTTTTTCTCAACAAAAAGTGATTCTATGCCAATTTGCAGAAAATTTAGAAAAAATTTAGGTATTATCATTATTATTTATAATATGGTTGTAAATAGAAGTTTGAATTGTCCCCAACAAACATTTGAACTTTTTACCTATATATAATGTAATATAAGTACTTAAAATATATTTATTTGGAATTTTTAAATATTATTTGAGATACATGTAGTTCAAATTGTAATTATTTTCAATAAACACACAGAAATTCATTTAAACTATTGAAAATAGTAAATGAGCTCGAAAATTATTAAAACTTCTAAAATACAACTTATATGTACTCTACTATATATCAAAAATATATTGGTATATATAACAGAATTATGTTTGTATGTTACTTCACAATGATACAATGAAATAAAAAAAAGAAAAAGAAAAACATTAAGCTTGTCAGCCTAAATGGCCCAACAATTTCTATCCGTCCATCCCAATCCAATGGCTCTGATCGAACCTCCATTCTATAAAATCAGCTGAAACCCTAACTCCTCCTATCCCTCGCTCGTCCCTCCTCAGCCTCAACCCGCCGACTGCCGCTTCCTCCCCGATCTCACACTCCTCAGATCCACCGATTGCTGCTCGCCATCCCAGCACGAGCTCCCGCCCGTCCCCATCCCTGACCGCGGCCGCGCCGGTGCCGCTCGTCGCCGGCCGTGGCTGTGCGGCACCTGACGCGCTTCCGCGCGACCGGCGGGGCGAGCGTGTGGCCGTGCTGGCGCCGCCCGTCCCTGCGCTGTACTCCGCCAGTGCGCCGGCCATCCCCGCCCAGGCGCACGGCCATCCTGGTCCCCGTCCTCGGCCCTCCCGTTGCTCCCCGTCGACATAAGCATT
Organism: Panicum miliaceum; assembly: GCA_032594955.1. Taxonomy (NCBI): domain Eukaryota; kingdom Viridiplantae; phylum Streptophyta; class Magnoliopsida; order Poales; family Poaceae; genus Panicum; species Panicum miliaceum. Next base: position 50,091,271 of record CM064058.1, on the reverse strand, counting down.
GCAGCACAGCCATCCTAAAGCCAATTTTCAGCCTTCTGATTCAGGCATGCTGCAGCGGCCATGGTGGGACATCTCTACCTCTCTCTCTCTGGGTGTTCTTGGTTCGAATAGTTTGTCCATGAACTACTGAGGCTGTGGTTCGTGTTTCTTGTCAATCAGATTTGATTTGGTTTGTTTTCTTTGAGAACTAGGCTGTTCTGTTCATGCGCGCTAGAAAATAAGGTGCTAGGACCTGAGCTTTCTCTGCTGCTCTCTGCTCTAGGTTTTAGGCTTTTAGCTAGCATGTGAAGTTTTGGCTTTGGTCAAATCTTGTGCCTGTATTTGCAACAGCAGCATCGTGCTTGTACTACCGATCTGTTTCAGAGCATAGTATTGATATGCCTCTGTTTTGTAGGTACTTTGTGACAAGCTTGAATAGAAGCACCTGCATTCATGTGTTTACTTTAGTTCATGGTAATTTAAATAGGTACTTGTGAGGGGCAGTGGAGTACAAGACCCTACTGTTTGTTGCGAAGGTTATGTGTTTACTTTAAGTTCATGGTAATTTAAATAACAAACTGAACCCCTTTTTAAATCACATATGTATCCTGAAAGTTTCAGTTTGAAATTTTTTCACCTGGAAATTGCAATAATTAGTTTCTTTTAAAGTTAGTGATACTATGATAAAGCTAGTGCAATATTGCAGATAAAGAGATCTTTTAAAGCCATATTGATGGCAACATTGCAGACTGATTTATGGTGGTTGTAGCCATCATTTGGTTATTTCCTTGTTCACTTGCCATATGATACTATTGTGATTCCATTGCGATCTATATAGTGTGAGTTTGCTAGTATACTTGTATTTGATATATTGGTATGCTTGTAGCTCATTCACCTAGGTTACTTGTGTTGCTTTATTTTCAGAAGTAACATACCTGCAAACTGCAATGTGTTGGTTACATATTGACCCCATTCTAATGTTTCTCTAATTTGTTTGTTTAAATTTCATACATACCTTTGCCACTAGCACTTTGGATGGAACTAGTTAGCAAGGCTAGCTACATAGAACTATGTCTAATTAACTGTAATGTTTTTCCTTGCGTGACTTTTTAGAGAGTAACTATGATCACTTGTTGGTATTATTATTTCAGGGGCAGCTCGGCTTAGTGATGCAGCATCAGTAGCTTATGCCCAGGTGTTTGTTCCTCACCAAGGATGGGCCATAAAGGAACCCATTTGCTGCTAGAATTTACGTGCTTCCCTTCAAAGTCCCAGCTGTTGAAAAAATTGAATATAGATGGTAAGTGGCCATGACTTGGTGAAGTGAGGTTAGTACTCACCACTGCAGTATTGTGAGATTTTCTGCTAGATTGAAACTAAAGTTAGAATGTGATTCCATGCTGAATCAAAAACTTGTGTTGTATGTATGTGATGAGATGCTGGTTCAAAGCTTATTCATGTGATTAGATGTTAATTTATTTTGCTGATATGGCCTGGCTTATATCTTGTGTTGGGCTGAAATGATAATGTTGTTTATATGGGTTTTATGACTTGTTTTGGACTGTATGATGATGGGTTGTACAGTGGGTTTTATTCTGAGTGGAAAATGGCTTTGTATAATGCCCATCTAAGCGGCCCTGTTTTAAAATGTACCCATTAAACAAGTGAGCCACATCATTGACATGTCATTGGCTAACGCCATGTCATCATCCACGTCAGCAGCTGTGGCATTGTCCATGTCATTAGTACCAACCACGTCATCAGCCACATCACTAGCCATGTCAGCCACCATTTGAGCGTCCATGTCACTAGCCATGTCAGCCACCATTTGAGCGTCCATGTCACTTATGGGTGCATACATGGCGGCAACCATCTGTGATGTTTATTTTCATCATTGATATTGGGCTTGGGTTGGGCTTCAAGGGCCTTATGCTATTCTGTGACAGTCAAGAAGTCACAAATTGCTTGAATCCGTGATGATTTTATAAAAGCGTCATTGATTTAATCAGTGACGCTCAATATATGATGTTTTCTAAAATCGTCACATACACTTCTTTATGATGGTTTTTCAGCGATCCATGGTTTTTCAGCGATCCGTGATGAATTCTTTTCATCACAGATTAAATAGATCCTTTTAGTGTTGCCCTGATAACTTTGAGAATGGCAAATTCATGTTGCCCTTGGGCCAGCTCATCCAGGAGGAATCGTGGAAGGTTCGGAGGTTCCATCTCTGGTATATGCATGCTGCGAAGTTGGGAATGAGAGATTTTGTTGTTAGGGCCCCTAAGGAGTACTTCCAGATGGAATATGATTGTCTTTTTACCGTTGACTTTCACGACATGCATAGGCTGCTGCGGCGGTTGACGCTTGATACGGACCAATTTTGAGCGTCAATTTGATCAGAAAATTGGGATGACTAGCATATTTAACTTGTATAATTATCTAGAATAATGTCGTTTCCACATTTCTCTTGGAGAATTCGCAATGCAGGGAAATAGAACAGAAATCACGTGTAAACAAGCACTTCAATCCAAGACAAATTGCGTCGACCAATCAGAGCGCGCCATTCAGCCTCCCATAGATCAAAGAGCCCACAAACAGGCGTAACTGACTTAGGACAACGCCCACTCATGCACAGGAGTAGTGTGGACCGACTTAGCTCCCTTGACGTGGCGCCTCCCCATTGGTCCTCCATGTCGGTTCCAGCTGCAAGGGGGTGAATGGGCGCCGTGAAGCTGCTGCACACCTCCCTCACTCACCTCTATAAATATGAGGTGGGGTGCTACTAAGAGACACACCTCAAGTTGAAGCTCATTCTCAAGTTTCTCTCTTTGCTTAGTCTTTAAGATAGTGGAGTCTAGGTGAAGTAGCTTTTCTTCGGTTCCCGAGTCTTCTTAGGAGTATTCGGTATGGGTTTTACTCTTCCTCTCCTTTGTAATATTCGGAATTCTCTAGTTGAGTTATCTCTTAGTATAGTGTACTCTTATAGTATCGTTCCTATTTATTCAGATGTGTATGCGATGCTTAGCTTACTTTTAGGACTTGTATCTTGCATGATTAGATGTGGTAGTAGACCTAGGCTAAGGCATCGGCTCCAATATTTGTACGTTTGCTCTAGTGTGATGTCTGTCCATCCGAAGGGTGGGGTCTCTGCGCGGGGCACTAGAGTATCGCTCATTAACGTAGACATGGTGTCTGAGCTAATCAGTGTTGCTGGATGCGGCTCTATACCATGGTTGAGGTATGCGGCAGGTGGTGACAACCCTGTCCGTTCTTCGTAACCCTCCCCGTTCGCGTAGTAGCTGTAGGAGGTGCATAAAATAGCTGTGAGGGTCTAGTGGCCACCTTTGCCATATCCTGTGCGGTCTCTCGATGATGTCTATAAGCCTAGTACCTGTGTGTATTCATGTGTATGTATGTGTGTTCCTAGTATAGTTTGTATGCTTAGCCAAGAGTATGTAAGTCCCTAGATTAGCTTTCTTCTTCCTTTCTCACTTCCTGTAGCTTTGCATAGAGCAGAGCTTGAGCAACTTGTGTGTCACACTACCTCATTACAAATGAGTGCAAGATCTTCCGTCAGCAGATACAGTCGACCATCGAGCAGGGAAGACTCAAGTTTGAAACCCCGGCGAAGCCGGCAAAGCCAATGAAGATTGACCAGCATCCTTTCCCGGCCAACATGGTTGACACGGGAAGAAACTCACTTCAAACTAAGGTGCTGACGTCGGAATCGGCTAGAAGGAGCGGCGCCGTAGATCCCAGGAGGCAGGTCACGGTGGATGATGTCAAAGGGAAAAGGCGGGATGAAGACGAAGGCGAAGGATCAGAACGATTGCGCAGACCCGTCACTTCCCAATTCTTGCTCAGCAAATATCGGCGGCAGCAGGAACGGTCAAGATACCACGATGAGATGATACGCAGACACGAGGATCACTGACGATGTCCGTTCTTCATCCATTGCTGGGAAAACGACCTCAGATTGCCATCAGCCGATGACTGCCCTGAGTGTAGCGGATCAAGTCGCAATAATCGCCCGCTCAAAAGATCGTGCTCCAGAGACAGGGGATCAGGGGATCAGAGCCGATCAGATTGGCGCGAACAAGAAGGACGGCGCCTTTCAGTGCATGATCGGCTAGGGGGCAGAGTTGACCGGTATCACCGGTCGAAAGGCAGGATCAACCAGCAGGAGCGACTGGGGGGCAGAACCAGCGTACACGATCGGCTGGAAGAAATGGCTGATGCCAGGGTGTCGGATGAAAACCCCCTAGGAAGGGAACCAGACTGGGAGCGCGCTAAACCGTCGGCCAGACCAGTAAACCCCGGGTGGTGCCCTGAGGGATTGTCTAAATCTCAGAAGCGGAGAATCCAACGCCTGCGCCAATGGGAGCAACAAGAAGAAGAGCAGAGGCAGGTGCTGGATAAGAGAAACGTCAAGTCTCAGGTCTGGCGCCCCAAGAAAAACAACAGCAAGGAGGTTGAAAATCAAGAATCGGTAGCTGATGTCAACATGGTGTTTATATTGCTGATGAAGTTCATGGCGCCTGCCGATCGAGACAAGGCGACAAGAATGGAAGAGTAAATGGTCGCCCACTTGGGAAGGGCCGTATAGAATCGGCCGATGTGCACCGGGAAATGCATATATACTAGAAACTATCGAAGGGGAAGAATTCTCAAGAGGCTTAAACGGAAGATATCTGAAGAGGTACTATCCAAGCATTTGGGTAGGTGCGTAACTTGCAGTAAGATGCATCAAGGCGACATGGCCGACTCCTATCGGCTTTTGTCTACATAGCCGATGTAAAAATGACATCGCCTTAAGAAGGAAACATTTTGGTTTGGTCTGACCGATTCATTATTCGGTGAAAACAGCAGAGTACATGGCCGACATGGTACAAGTCGCCCTTAGAATAAAAAGTACCAATATATCTACTGATCACGCTTTTTTTGAACTCTCTCTCAATCCGACCTAGTTTTATCAGAAGGCGGATGGTCTTCTCCTCCAGATCTTCCATGGCGGCTTCAGCCTCGACTTGATGAGGGAGTGGATGACTCCTGTCGAGAGGTGGTTGGGATGTTCCTGCCGCGGCATCTTCAAGGGCAACTGAGCGAGGGAGTGGATGACTCCTTTCAGTTGGCGGTCGCCTGATGCAGTTAGCATCTATTTGGTCCCAGATTTTTTGGACATCAGCAGGAACATGACCTTTGAGTTCTTCAGAGTGAGCTCTTATCAGATCTATGTCTGCCTGCGATAGTGGTTCGTCTGAATGCATAACTTCGATCGCTTGTTCCAGACTGGGACTAAGGCGCTTTGGCTAAAGAGAGATAAACAACTACCCAGTATCAGAGCGATTGAGATGTCAAGGGGAGAAATAGAAGAAGGTTCATACCTGGTTGACAGAGGAGGAGGAAGATGAGGAAGACATCTTGATGTCCAGCTTGGGAGGATAGAGATCGAATTATTGGAGGAGAAGGAAGTGGGTAATACAGACGCCTCTGGAAACGATATGGGATCTCGTACTTATAGAAAGAAGGAGGTAAGGAGATAGTAGGATGCGTCCTATCAGAGTAAAAGCGTTCATAAATGCAAAGCTGCCAAAGGAGGCGGTCCAAGTTCGAATCGGCGCATCAGCATTAAGAGAGCATTAAATGTTTATAAGATTCTTTACAACCCAAGGAGGGCATCTATGGTCGCAATAGCTCGTTGCCTAATCTGATCGGCCGAGTCTAATACTCTTTGGTCGTCGTCGGTCGATCCGGGAATTTCCGGCATATGGCGATGAAGTCTTATTGCTTCACGGGCCAGGTTCTGTCTTTCTTGCTTCAGCCCGGCGATGACAGATGGAAGCTCTTGGAGTCTCTTTTCTTCAGCAGCTATGTCCTTGGTTACCTGCTCCATCTCTTTGGCTAGCTCTGCCCTCCTCCGTTTGAGGCGATCTATTGTGCCGACGATATCTGGGCGGGAGTTCTCAAGGAAGTTGATCCGTTGATGTACTTCTTGGGCTCGGTGTTTGTAAGAATCGGCTTCCTCCCGGGTTTTTGCTAGATGGGCACGATCGGCCACATGACGCAGGGCCCTGAACACCGGAATCTGTATCGACTCTATGAATGCAGCAGGTTGTAGAGTCTCTGTCGCTTCCTCCAGAATTCGGCCTCTGATGTCATTGAGAAACCGCCGAATCGGTGAGGCATCTCCCACTAATCGGCCGATATCATCTTGGAGGAGGGTCCGCATACTCTCGAGCTTGGCGTGGACATCATCAGGAATTGAGCTCGATGGAACTTGGTGTGAAGCGACTTCTTCATCGTCAGACACAGGAACCGCGAAGGAGAAAAGGCTGTTATTAGCAGTGTCTTGTTCCTGCGAAAGAATAAAGACAAGAATTAGCAGACAGTGAAGGGGAATCGGCCGATTCCGGTGATAAGTTTCTTACCTCCTTGAAGTGGATTTCTCTTGCTTGCGCCGGCGGGAGTGCCACCCTCGTCTCAGGAACCGGTGCAATCGACTCATCACAAGAGGAGGACTCGACGACTATCAATGCCCTACTTGGGCCAGCTTCCTGAAAAGGTATGGGAAACAGATTCTATGAGTATACTGCGAATAATTGAATATGATGATATGAGATACCTGCCATACCTATGTGAGTCTTCCGGCCGATGTTTGTTGAGGGGGTACAGTCGTCGCACCCAGATCGGTCTGCATCAGAATTGGTTAGTTTTCAGAATATTGAGAAATTGAGTTAAGAGATTCTCTACCTCGGTGAGGAGGGTCGTTGGCGTTTCAGCTTCCGCTCGGGATGTGGCCGATTGTTGCGGGGATTGCGCTGGAGCGGTCTGTGCAGCCTGGCAGAAGGGAGAAGTTAATATTGATAGAATACTTAAAGATATGTGAAGTATGCGAGGTTACCTGAACAACTTCCACCAGCAGTGATGCAGCGGCCGCTCTGACTTCTGCTGCAGTTTGGGGATCGACCATCTCGGTAGTCGGCAAGGCTGGAGGAGTTGGGGTTTCAGCCGATACTACCGCCGATTGGTCAGTCGGTCCTATGCGGGCACGCACTCGACGACTTGTCTTCTTTAAGGTTGGCCTTTTCGGCGTTTGTTTCCATCGGCCGCTAGTGATGTCCTTGATGGTCGGAGCGTGATAGCCGATAAGTGGAAATGATGTATATGGGCGATCGCTCTCTATCGGCCTACCACTTCGGGTCCGCATCGGAGGAACTTGGCTTTCAGACTGAAAAGATAAACACAAGTTAGTGGTAGGATTGTAGCATAGAAAGAGACGATATTGAAATCGGCTGGGAGAAAGGTAATACCGCTGCACTTGAATCAATGTTTTCTAGGTCCAAGATGTTGCAATATGTTGATGGAGACGAACAGAAGAGGTACTGCTTCCATTCTGCCACTGCTTCCATTCTGCCCACCACAGTTTGAATTGTTGGACCGCAAAAGGGGCCACCATCCAGTTGTTCAGGTCGATGGTACTGGAGTTTGGCACTAAGTTGAACAGCCGATTGTAGTCGAGGCTCTTGGTCAGTTCATCTCGAAATTTTGCTCGGCCGGCAAAATAGACCTGAATCAGCAGTTGACCAAAGCCTAGTTGCCTTGCTGCGGCTGATGGATTATAAAATTTATAGGTGGGGGAATCCTTTCCATAAAAGAAGTTGGCCGGTAGAATCCCTAGCTTGATCAGGATATCCATAAGATCACCGTCAAAAGTATGGGATGATGAATCGTAGCAGACGGGAACCTCAAAAATCGGCCCTATTGTCTGATATGGATACCAACTGATAGTCTCTTCACTGAAGCCGTTGTAGAAACATCTGAAGTATTCGGCCGTTCGGGTAGCAGTGAATTGACAGCCAGGGAAGGCCGATGCTGCTTCTCCAAAAGAGGTACAGCGTCGTCGTATGGTGGAGTTTTCCTCTGACTCGATATTGGGAAAAGTCTTGGTCTCTATTTGCTGCTGGGAGACTTTGCTCATGTATAAGTTGAGCCAAAGGGTAATGAACCACCAAGGACCACCTGGATTGCCAATCGGCTCCCCTATTGATAATTTGACACCGATTTGGTGCATCTTATGATAGGCTGATCCTAAGAGATGCTTCCCAAGGGGGACGGCCGATCCTAGTGACAGAGCTTCTGCCAGGGCTTGGGTATTAGATGAAGGACCAACTGCTCTGCCATAGAAGAAATGTTTCTCTAGCCACATCATCAGAAACGCCGTATGTTCTCTCTCTGAAATCGTCCCGGTCCTCATATTCTTGCTGATATACCCCTTCCACCCGTCGATTCCTTTTGTTTCTAGCCCCGATGGGATGGTTTGATCAGGTAGTCAAAGGGTGTATCAGACGAGGAGATATCAAGGCCGGTCAACATCAGAACATCGGCCAAGGTTGGAGTCATACGTCCGTGCCCAAAGAGGAACGCGTTGAGCGCGTCAGACCAGAAATAAGAGGCCGCTATTACTAAGGGCTCATTTTTCTCCATTTGGGACAGAGAGAGATCGATGCACTGGCCGATTTTCAGCTCATCCCACTGAACTCTCTTAGACTTGGCTAATCTATGGTACCATTCTTTCCAGCCAGGGGTTTTATTCGGCCAAGATCTAAAGGCACCTGCCCACTGACCCAAATCCATGGGTGACTGCTTGTAAGGAATTCTGTGGGTTTCTAGGTTGATCAAGTCGGTTGGATCTAGATTCCCCGAGGGAAAAGGAGAAAAACTGAGAATGGGTCTAGAAAATACTTGAGCAGTAAAAGAATAAAAGAGGAAAGTTTCGGATGATTACCTCCGGGATGAAGCTCATCGTCGCCGATGGAGCCGCCAGTGGAGCCGCCGATGGGACCGCCGTCATTGAGGGAGTTGCCGGCGGAACCTCAGTGGTCGGTGAAGTTGCCGATGGCGCTGTCATTGGAAGGGTGGAGCAGATTGCAGGCAAGATCGCCGGAGGGTGCGGTTGGAGATCGAGAGGGTGCAAGAAGAAGATGAACAGTGGTTCGCTGGAGGAGATTACTAGGCTCGTGGAAAAAGAGAGGCGGAGAATGCCGGTACTTAAGGACAATCCGAGAGAGAAAGGGAAAAGGCGGGATTTTTGCCGCGCCGTCTACACGAATTCCAGGAGAACAATTGTCTCAAGCGCCCGGCCCGAGAAGATTGCAATCATCATGTAGAAGACCGTGAAACGGAAGGAGATTTTTACTGCGCTCGTTTTGGAGGAAAGATTAAAGAAAAGAGATTCGAAGTAAAAATTATGCTTTACTCCGAAACTGGGGGCATGTGTTGACGCCAGATTTTGACACGTGTTGAATCGGCGTCAGGAGAGGAAGAGATTGGCCGATGCGGCAGATCTAAAGGCTACAGTGAAGAATCAGCCGATTGAGGCTACAATTGAGAATCGGCCGATTGGCGATGCAATTTGCGCCAACAGAAAGGGAGGGTGAAACTATTGGAACCACAACAGAGGATCCCGGTCAAAAGTAGCCTGATGTTGGTCAACGGAACGATGCCGGCTCGGTCGAGAAGCAATGGAAAGAATCCTGATTGGATTAGGAGATGGCGGCAGAAGATTCTGTGGGAGTCCGTTTCCTTTATAAAAATATTATAGGTATAGTAGTTTTCTGTTTAAAATAAGATTGTAACAAGTCGTAATCGATCAGGAGTCCTGGTCCTAGGGTATAAATAGGAGTCGTTAGGGCTTTATAAAAGACACGAAACAATCAATCAATCAACAATACAATCTACTTTTTCATAGCACTTTACTTTCAAGTCGGCGACTTCGCCAATACTTTTTCTTCTTTCACGAGTTCGTACAGATTGGCAGGGCTGCATCGACTCGATCTCCGGCCAATTGGTAGGTTCCGCTTATCGAATAACATCTGAGCTTTAACCTCGGGCGCATCGCTGTGGTTTCGTTTGGATTTATTCACCAGTTATCGATATTTACTAGAATTATAGGTTTTACCTGTTGTTCTAGTATTATCACCAGTTATCCAGCTTGAGATTGAAACTATTGGCTTTATCATCGCTTTTCCTCGTTCATTGTCATATAGCCGATTAGATCTATTTCAAGTGTTGCATCTGTAATAATTGTTTAAGTTGCTCCAGTAGTTTTGTTTGCAATTAATACGTGATTATCGGCTGATCCATAGCCGGTCATCTTCATAGCAACTCGGCCGATTCGCCGATACGCTCTTTGGGACAGATCGGAACCCCAGCCGATCGGAACGCCCGGAATTTAATACTCTTATTTCCTTGTCAATCAACAGGTCAGATTGACTGGCACGCCGCGCGAACCGCACCAGGGCAATAACCCGAACAGGAGCTAAGCAGATTCTCCCGGGTCGTGTGTCCGACGCTGAAGGTCATCGGCCGATTCCTGGCCGATTTTTAGCGCCAACAGTGACCATACGTCCAATGTCGGCGCCATATGCCATGCCGTGTGTCCCATCTAGACCCACACGCGCCATGCGCCATATGGCCGCACACTGACCCGTATCGTATTCAGGAACGTCCCCTCTTATCGCACGATCGCACGTCCAGTGCCGGTGCCATATGCCGTGCCGTGTGACCCATCTGGGGCCACACGCGCCATGCGCTATATGCCCGCACACTGACCCGTACGCGCAACCGCGAGGGTCGACTCTGATACCATTTGTCACACCCCGTTCTCCAAAGCCGCACTGCCCAGCCCTTCCGAGGGGCAGGCCCGCATACACATAGCACCATGCTTACACTTTCATCCTCGCTTCGTGTAAAAGGGTTAACCCGATGGTGCTATGGCTGGAGGACAATGACTTATAAGTTGGCTCCACCCTTGCTCAACTTGCAAGGTGGTACTAAACAAGTGCACACAACACTCATGGGCCACTACTGGGCCACATCCAAATTGGGCCGGGTGTCACAGTCCTTCGTAACCCTCCCTGTTCGTGTAGCAGCTGTAGGAGGTGCATAAAATAGCCGTGAGGGTCTAGTGGTCACCTTGCCATATCTTGTGTGGTCTCCCAATGATGCCTAGAAGCCTAGTACCTGTGTGTATTCATGTGTATGTATGTGTGTTCCTAGTATAGTTTGTATGCTTAGCCAAGAGTACATAAGTCCCTAGATTAGCTTTCTTCTTCCTTTCTCCCTTCCTGTAGCTTTGCATAGAGTAGAGCTTGAGCAATTTGTGTGTCATGCTACCTCATTACCAATTATTATCTTACCCCTGTTTATTCAATAGAATATCCAATGCTAGAATTAATCAACACACTAATCCATTCCAATAACCGCCGCCTTCCCTGCGGAAATATAAATACGACCCCGTACTCACGGGTAAAATGCTACGACGGTATTCTGTGCACTTGCGGATCCTTTTGTAACGTAAGAAATATCCCACAACATTTCTGTCACCGTTGCTGGGAATCACCTATCCTAGTGATGACGTTATGAAATGCCAACAGCGGCGCAAGGACCTCGACATCGCACGAGTGACCCAGTGATTACACCTCTGCGTAGCTGAATGTACGTTCATTATGATCAAACTAACAATTCTATGACGATGACTTTGTGCTTGCAGAATGCAATCATATGTATGCAAGGAACTAAACAAAGATATTATCTACCTATCTCTTATGCATATTACCCAAAGGGTCATCACTGGGTACGATGTACCGGACACACACCCTAGCGTGGTTAATTTGGAACCGATGGAGCAAGTCATAACACGAGTTAAACTGCAAGGCGAGATCAAGCATAGAAAAGGACAATACATCTTACAAGCCACGAAGCAGATCCAGGGAAATGGGTGTATCCTTGCCGCCCCAAGTCGGGTAAGTTAAAACGATACTTGCAATAGATATTGGGTTCATTGCTTTCATGTATGTTTCAAGATTTGAGATCCATATTATTTCAATTGTGTAGCTTGGACGTCATGGGGCACTGGATTGTATTTATAATCTATCCTCAGAATGGAAAGGCTGTCATATTAGACTCCTTGCGGTCTACGAACAAAGATGGGTACAAGGATTTTGAAAATTGTCTACGATAGTAAATGATGTCACATTCTTTAATGCACTCAAAATACATATCAAATTTGTTGTTGACACTACTAGTGGTTGGCATACAACACTTATAGGAAATACACGGAAGACCCCGAATACTATGATCGGAGGTCCGAGAAGACAAAGCAGAAGTATGGCACAAAATTACGCGTGAGGCGACAATTCCCGGTACATATGAACAATCGTATGTGCTACTACATCATGCACGCTATCTATGTCTCCTAATAACTATGTGTTACATATATCATGCATGCAGTGCACCAAGCAACCTGTAGGCACCGTCCTGTGTGGATACTATGCTTGTGCGTACCTCAGGGCTTGCGAAAGTTACAGCCACAGCTGGCGGCAGCTCAAAAAATCTCAACACTGGTGGCAAAAGGCAAGGGTGGACAATGCAAGCATCACTCAAACAGTAGCCGATATTTGTAAGTTTGTCACGGACAAATGTTGTCATGTTGGGAGAAAATTCTTTTATGCCGAGAGCAAGCTAGGAATTGATGACAAATTCGTGAAGTTGTGCAACTGGAGGACGGACCCCAACATGAACGACTACAAATTGCCGGACATCTTATATACTTATTTTGTGAACTATGTGAACATGAATGTAATTAATATGAACTTATTAGTGTGCGATGATCGTGAAACGATAAGGGCGACACATGAATGAATGTAATATATGTGTTTAACCTTCATACGCGTGTTCTCTCATTTCTATGTATTTTCAAATTCAAATTCAAAATAAATTTGCTTTTTTTATTCTAAAAAACCTTAACAGAGGCGGCTGTTTAATAATAAACCGCCTACGTTAATGCCTTAACCGAGGCGGTTGAGTTGTAGTGCCCGCCTCGGTTAGGCGGTTCATTAACAATGCCCGCCTCGGTTAACCGAGGCGGTTGGGCGCTCGCCTCGGTTATGGCCACGATTAACCGTGACCATGGCTCCGAGGCGGTTGGCTGGCCCACCTTGGTTAAGCCATTTTGCCCGCCTCCATTAAGTTTTCTGTAGTAGTACCATGTCCTGAATCTCGACGCGTCCGGTGGTCCTCTCCAGCATTTCGCCGAAGAACTCGGCCATGAAGACCGGGGATCTCGCGGCTAGCACGTTCTATTGTGTGGTGAAGGACTCGCCAGACACGGCGAAGGTGACGTCCGCCCCCGCGTGGCTCTCCAGGAGTTCACCGAGGTGTTGGGGCAGGTTGGAGGATGGAATGGGGATGGCCATTGGGTTTTCTAAAATGGTGATGGCAGATTCTATGGACACAGAATCACCATTGAGGAAACCCGATCTTTCGATCTCATCATAGCTCATGAAGGTGGAGGGAACTATTCTAGAGGAATCATAAGGGCGCTGAAATGATGCAGACAAAACGGACACTTCCTGCGATGGAAGACGGCTCCCGCTTGGATCCACCAGACAGATTAGATGCGCCTTCAACCTGTTTGCGCCGGCGTCACCGAGGAAGACAAGCTTGAGTGTCACTTTGTGGAGAACAAATTTGTGGCAAGGGTACAAATAGACTACCCATTCGCACCCATCGACAACCCTTGTGGATTCGAGCCAATGACTGGAGCCTTCCTTGTAAAGGGCGGAGAAGCCATCGATCTTGTGGACGGCACGGACGGTCTCGGAGATGAGACTGCAGGAGGGGTTCATGGTAAGAGCAGACGCCGCAGTGGCGACGAGGACGCCGTGTGGAGGAGGAGGCGAAGGCGAGGCGAGGCGCGGCGCTCTGAACGGAAATGGCTGTGCCGTGCTGCATCTTGTTCTCAGTCGTAGGGTTTATATAGAGCGTGCGAAGGCCTGAACCATAGGCGTAGCCAGCGGGTGGCTCGGGTATGGCCCGACATACCCTAAGTCCAGCCCACGAAGCTCCTTAGTCCTTACGTTCGGTTTGATAAGGTTAATACAGAGTTACTTTCTTGTATGTCTGCTCTCAGCCCTTCCAATTCATTTGCATCATTAGGTATGTTGACTTGCTGAATTCTACCCCAAGGATATTTTTGGCTCTGATTTGCTAAGGCTAGAATTGCAACTTGATACCTATATTGATATCATGAGAAATGATGATAGATTCAGTGGTCTAGAAAATCTTGTTGACCTCTCAGTTAAGCTAGTGAAAACAAATAGCCACAATGTTTATGATTTGGTTTACTTGCTTCTCAAAATAATATTACTTCCACAGGTGGCGATGGCAAGTGTTGAGAGGGTATTTTTTGGTATGGATTTTGTCAAAACCAAATGGAGAAATAAGATGAGTGATAGTCTCTTGGATGATTGCCTTCTCATGTTCCTTGAGAGAGATATTTTGGAAGACGTGGATGAAGATGATGTAGTCAAGACTTTCATGGCCATTAGATCAAAAGCGTAGGCCTGAAAAATAGTGTTGTAATCCTATTTTTTATTTAAGGTTGTGTTATTTATATTTCAAACTATTAGTGTGCTGTGTTAAACTATCTCGATTGTAATTTAAGACTTATTATGCTATTTAGTATTTGTGTACCAAATTGTTGGGTAAGTTTTATGAAACTTTACCAAATTACTAAATAAATTTTACTGGTTTGCATATGAGTATTTTGGTTTGGCATACCCCGTAGCTACGCCACTGGCCTGAACACGAAGAAGTGCGGCTACTTTCCTGCCGGGTGCAGAGAGCCATCAGCATCATCTTGGAACTTGGAGACATGAACAAGTGATTCAGCCAGTGAATGGCGCGGAGAATATAATTAATTTCATCCGTCACCATTGTTTGTTGGAGGTCGAGCGGCGGCGCAAACGATCGAGGGGGCGCCGGGTGGCCGCGTCGTCTCCTTGGGCGGCCGTGGTCGCATTGGGGTTTCCAAGGCCCAGCGACTGTTCGGTCGGGTGCAGAGGGCGACGTACAATTAACCTCTCGGAGCTTGTGCACAGTTTCGACACAGTTACCTAAACTGTGCTAGTTGGGTTTCATGGTGATGAAATTTCCCTCATATCCTATGAAACTCTCTCCTTCTCTTTTCTTATCATATCAGCAAAATTAATAATATTTAATATCATAAAACTCTCCATGAAACTTCCAGTGAGACTGGTCTGAGTCAGCCAGTAATAATTAATGCCACAGAGAATTCCATGCGTTACCTGTGTTGGAGTCGATGGAGCGGCGGCGCTAACGAGGCCGGGTCACTGGGTGGCCGCTTCTTCTCCTTCCGTCCTTCGGCCAACGTTGTCGCGTCGTGCTAGCTGCGGACTTGCAACATGCTCAGTAAAATAAATTCCAAAGATATTTTAGGACACGAGGAATCCAAATAAAATATTTGGAACTCATGATAGAGATTTTAGGACCATGCAATAAATAACTCTAGGGAAAATGAGAATAAATGCCAGAAAATTCTGGAAAATTCTCGAAAAACCTAAACGATGGACAAGAATATTCTAAAAGATATTCACATTCCAAAATTAAATATTTTGAAGTGTGACATCACTTGATAACCCTATAAATTCCTGAATGCACTGACCCGTTCAACTTGCATACCGCGTTTGAACCGATGCCCTATTTCATGCTGAACTCATCCAATGCAACACTTCTTTGAGTTCTTTATTCATTTCTTGCTTTGCTAGGGCTTTGTACTTTATCCATGGGGCCTAATATCATTCAGTTGACACACTTGTTAGACCCAAAGACTATGTTGTCACACAATCACGAAAATCACAACAATAGCCTTAGTGGGATCACGTTTCTTCTTCCGGGGTGGGCACATGGCTATTGGATACATGGCTACCACATTGCAGCCACAACAATAATCTGCTCCTCTTGTCAAATTAATTCATGTTTCAAGCCAAAGATAGAATATGAATCGCTTTGGACGGACTTTGGATTCATGGCCAAATCAGTATGGCTAGCTTTTCACAAGTACTAAATCTTTGTAGTATAACTTTCTATGTACTTCTTTGAAAAAAAACTTCATCTCTATTTTATAGAAAAAAATAAAACAATGCTATCAATCACTTGAGGCAAACGATATTGTTTTACATTGGGACTTATTTTTCCATCTGGTTTCAAAGAGAACCACAGGTAAAGATTCCCTCTGGTAGCAGTTTTCTTGACAAAAAAAAGCAAGAAATCATTCATGTCCAAACATACTTCTTGAATAAAAAAATCACATCATTAGGTTAGAATCATTTTTCTATAAAAAAAAGTAAGAAACCATTCAGGTCATAAGATATTTCTTGATCTAAAAAGCTGATCATTTAGACACACTACAATCTACAGTAGTGTTGTCTTTTGTACTAGATTGAGTGGAAATGTCAAAAACAATCTACAGTAAAGTTGTCTATTGCAAATTTGTTCTTGTGAAGCGTTAAAATATATATGCTTTTCAACAATTTACGCCTTCTAGTTTTCCTAGGGAATCGAGTGGAGATGTCTGTCCAATTAATGCAATTTTCGAGCTTCATTCATGATTCATATATAGGGGGGCCGTTTGCCATTCCAAAGATGGCACGGTTTGTCACTGTTCTTAATAGTCCAAACGATACTTGGATTTTTCACTCGTACTCTACAGTGACCCAGAGATTCTCAAAGTAACTATATTAGTTGCAAAGTTTGGTCAGACGTGAGATGTACTAATATTTGCCTCCTCACTCAATGCCACACCACCCGAACAATTTGGTCACAATGTGACCTGAAAAATTACTCATCACAAGTTGTAGTACTACATGCAAACTGGGCGTGCCACGCTTATAAATTTTTTTAAAAAGTTGCATGTCATAACACGTTCCATGGCCAAATGAAGCTCCAACCACATTTTTTGGAGTAAAAAGATAATCAAATATATGTTGCACATAGCCCGGCCTTGCCGAACAAGAGATGCAGCATGCCCATCAAGAGAGACACAATTACTTTTAACCTACAGCTACAAATTCGGTAAAAATAATGAGTGCAGCAGTATTTGGAAGCTGATATACGAATCAGTCGTGGTCGTACGTAGAAAACTCAAAATTAATTTCAGATTTACTCCTCATCTTATCCATCAATCACCAAGATTTATACTAAACATTGAATGAAGATAAAGGTTTCAGTTAGGGTTGGGAGGTTTGGGGGCTACCCTCGGTGCCCGGTTGTAGAGAGAGCTTCGGGCGGCTCACCGGCCGGCGGTGGAGGCCGGAGAGACGGCGGCGGAGCGGAGGTGGTGAGGGTGCCGCTGGAGCTGGTGGCTTGCTGGCTGCGGTGGAGGCGGAGAGACGGCGGCGGTGGATGGGAGGTGGCGGTGGCGGGGGTGTGGCGTCGGACCTCCACGTCGCGTGCCCTTGCGCTAGGAAGACGTTAACAGGAGGAGGGAGGAGAGAGAAGAGATAAGGAGAGAGGAGGGATGCATCTAGGCCATCCGATCTATATACAACAATGTTCAAAATAGTGGGCTATGAAGTTTAGCGGCAGCCTTCTCTAAAAGCTATAGAAAGCTATAGTGGGCTATAGCGAAAGCTAAATCATTTAGCGGAATGATAAAATAATCAATAATTATATATAAAATAATAAGAATTATTGGTCTAACACCAAAAAATAAACTCTGAACTGCCCAACGGTGCCCATGCTACGTTATCTAGGGTCCACACTACGTCCATTTAGTTGTATCGGTTCTTTTGACTGCGTCTTTGAGCAAATGCAACCACTAAAATCTACTAGCAACTTGACATTTAGCGCTGCTAAATCTCTCAAAGCAACTTTAGCGGACATTTAGCATTGCTAAATCTCTTCAAACCCCATTTAGCAGATGTAGCGGGTAAATGTTGCATAGCGTAGCGGTAAATCTCCTAAAAAGCTAATAGCGGGTTATAGCGGACTATTTCGAACATTGATATCCAACGATTACAAAGCATGATTGAGGATAAAACAAATCTCAACCTATGGGCCTTTTTAGCACGGCTCCAACTCTATTTGGATCAGCTCCACTCCAAAACTTTAGGTGGAGCTAACTATGGGTGGAGTTGGAGCTGTCTCAGTTGGGGTGTTTGGCTAGCAGAGTACCCAGCTCCAAAACATAGGGTCTTCAGGGTGGATTTCCATTATTATCCCCAACTCATGGCCCCATATGTAATCCTCTCGATCCATATATTCTTCCTCTGGACGCTCAGCTCTTGCGGCTCGGGGACAGGGGCGGCATGCACACGGCTCGCTATGGCCGTTGTGAGGCTAGTTGCTGCTGGGGTGCCTCCAATCCTAATCGCCACATCGCGCCTCCGAGGGCCATGGCCGGCCACATCGGTGTCCCGTGCGGCGCCGCGGCTGGTGGTGCTCGAGCCCTCCCTATGCACCTGTACGCGCGCGTGGGGTGTCGGTGACAGGGAGGCGCGACCCAGAAGAGAGCTGCGGCCGGGGAGGGAGCGTGGTGGCGGAGGGAGCTGCGGGCGGCAGTGGAGGGAAGGGCGTCTGGCGGCGGCGGCCAGAAGGGAGCTGCGGGTTTCTGAGTTGCAAAAGAGGTACTTCAAAACTCCAAGTTTATTTGCACAGCTCTAGAGTTAGGGACGCTCTATGGAGTTTTGGAGCTAGGGTGTTTGGCTAGAAAATTGGATCCCATTAGAAGCCACGCGCGCTACTGTCGTACGAATCATCGCAGAAGCAATCTTGGGCGAGCCTTTCCTCGTTAATTGGATCGAAATATGGAAAGCTAAGTTGGGCTGAATTTATCGGACCGTACGTGGGAAACATTAAAGATTATGTGCCTAATTTTCTTGATGCTTGCGCGCCCAAGGAACAGAGATTCGGTGTCTAATTTTCATAATTGGAAATTCATTATTCATTTATACGGTTTTTTTTTACATGTTTTCTTTTTGAAAATTCATTGTTCAATATGTAATCCCAAAAATCTTACAGCAGTACAACCTAACTAAAACGTATAGCCTAAACAAAATATTATTACTCTAGAACAAAAAAATGTAATTGGATTGTAACATTTTGTTGCATTGTAGATGGGAGCAAAAGTTTTCCATTGGAACAAATGAAAAATTTATTACAATGGAACAAAGTTTAGAATTTGTTATTTAAATTTATTGCATCCAAATGGACCATTGGAGCAAAATTGTTCCATTGGAACAAATTCTAGAATTTGTTCAACTGGATCCAATTGTACCATTGGAACAAATTGTTCTATTGTAATAAATGGAACAAATTGTTCCATTGGAACAAATTCTAGAATTTGTTCAACTGGATCCAATTGTACCATTGGAACAAATTGTTCTATTGGATTAAATGGAACAAATTGTTCCATCAGAACATCCAATCTTACCATTGGAACCAATATTTGTTCCACTGGAACAAATTATTTTATTGGAACAAAATGTTTCTGCTAGATCTAAGAAAACACATGAAGTCACCATATGAAAGATTTAATATTGGATTCATAACCACACATCAATCTTAATAGAAAGAACACTTGCATCCATAGTGCAAAAAAGAGTGATAGAGAGAACAGAGAACAAAATATAGTAACGAACTGATATAGTGACCTTAAATAAAATTTAAATTTAGAAAAGAAAATAAATAAAAGAAAAGGAACATTGAAAGAGAAAAAGACAAATGGGAAATATACAATAAGCAGCATTAGCATGCACAACAAGCAGCGCTCACGAGTCTCATGAAGCCGGCGCGACCAGGCGGCGCACGTGCAGGCATTGCAGCTGACAACTAACGACATGCAGCAGGTCCGAAGCAAAATAAATAAGCCAAAAACATATCGCAGCACAAAAAAATAAATGGGCCGCCAGATAAAAACACTTCTGCAACCGAATCCCTCCCACCCTCGCGTGTTACCACTAATATTAGCGAGAAAATTATGTAAAGTTGGTGGTGTTCAGCTTCAGAGCCATACCAAATACACTCATGTATACGTCGTCGACTGGACGAATCAGTCATGGTCGTTGCTGGTGGTTTGCAGCAGCTGGCTTTTGCTTCCAACGGCGCACACGACGAATCCGCGCTGAAGTCGTCGCGTCCAAACTCCAAACAAGACATGATCATCATCGTCGCCCAAATAAGCAACGCGCGTAGTCGCACGCACAAAGCAACGACGACCTCTTCTTCCTCCGGCGGACGGCGACCAAGAACATAGCAGCGGCGATCAAGCAACAACCACAAGTCGACCATCTCGCGGTGTAGCTAGCTAGCAGGCGATGGCGACCCCGTCAAGGAAGCTCGGCGCCGCGTGGTCCCTCGCGGCGAGGCAGGCTCTCTCGGATCCGGCGGCGCGCTCCTCCCGTGGGACGCCGTCGGGGAGAAGCTCGCCGAGCTCCTACGCTTCCTGGCCTCCGCGGCCGTCGCCCTCCCTGCTGCGGCTGTCGTGGCGGTCCTGCTCGCCCTGTGCGGGTGCTGCGTGACAGCGGGGCGCCGGCGGCGGAGGAGAGTGCCGGAAGGGGAGGAGGTCGTCGAGGGCATCGGCGGGGACGGGCCGGTGGTGATGTACCGCGGCCGGTGCACGGGGGCAGGAGGGATCTTCAGCATGCACCCCAACAATAAGCCCATCGTGTGCTAGCATAAGCGTGTTTGTTTGTTCCGAGCTACTACGCAAACCAAAAATGTAGTAAAATGTGCGCATTTGTTTGTATTTATGTATGTATATCTTTGCTGCTATTGCATATGTGATTCGGAATCGAAGAGAAGAATGAGCATGGAATAGGTCTAGTAGTAGCAAGAACTAGGACGGAGAGCAGAGGTCTGATTAACTGGGGGAACAAGATGATTCGTGTCTCCAGGGGCCTGACATGATTCGTGCCTGCAAATATATTGGCACGCTACAGACCCATGATTCGCGGGTCGGGCTTCCTGGGCCGTACACTTAGCTCCTGGCCCAATGTCTGGCTGCCATCATGGCCAGGTTGAAGAAGTTTGGAGGCCACGACATATTGGGCTTGGTTGGGCTTCTAGTTAATTTTGCATCACGGGCTGGTTTCTTGATGGGACCGGGGGTTGGGGGGGGTTTCAGTTTTCTATATGTTAGGCTTTCTTTTTGGTCTCCTTTCTAGACTTCACCTGAGCCCAGTTTATATCTTTTATGCTGCGAACCGGATATTACAACGTATAAACAGAAATAGCCGGTGTGATACCGTTTAGCAAGTGATTAGAGATCGTCGTCCTTAAAAAAAAAGTGATTAGAGATTGACTTATAATCTCACTCATCTGTTTCCGATGCGTTGGGGATCGATTAAGGGGAAAGTTCAGCAAGGAGTTCTTTTCAACTGTTTCATGCTTCGAAAGGTTTGGCAGTGGGAGATTATAACTCAAATCATGATGAGGCTAATAATAAAGGCCTAAGTATCTCTCAGTGATAAGTGTCCATTTAAGCATACAGTACCTGTTAACGACCACACATTGATCTAGTCGTAGTAGCACTAGTACTAGTTTAGGACGCTGGTACTTCAGTGCTGAAGCTAATAATACAGGCCCAAATCATGAAGATCTCATAGCCTTTCTCGGATTCAAAGAACCAAACTGCGAAAAGGACCTTAGCCGCACGAGCTAAACAATTATTTTTGAGCCATATGCCAGTGCACTGAATAAATCTGGGCTTTTGATTCAGAAGGACAGAAGTTGACCTTATCTACAAACCATATCAAGTAGTTTAAGGTGACATTATTTGGTTAGCTGAATGTTTTGTGTTAATCCAGCAGTCAAAATAACTTTACCCCTTTTTACATGGTAAAATTGTACTGCTAACCACACTTAAATCAACGTACATACGCATATGCAGTTATGCACAGTACTGACATAGTTAGCATCTACTGAATTTATATATCAAAGAAAAGAAGTACAGGCCGTTTTATCACAATATGTGCAATCACGTTATTTCAGCTATAATATTTTAAGAAACAGAGGACAAAAACAAGGCTTCTGCTGAAGAATCACAGGAAGAAAAAACATAAGCTCTTGTAAAAACAACACCTTACAGCATTACAGGTAGTAGGACAGGTACAACCTGCTATCTTAATTCCCCTGATCAGATATTTGAACCAGTGCAGAAGAGGAAGGTTTCAGTTTCTCCAAACCTTTGCCAACTTCATGTCTTGATACCGAAGTTTGAGCACTTGATGGAGCCTCTTGCGATGTCAATCTCGATCAGGCTGTCCTCCTCGCTGATCTCCGACAGGATGTCGATGAAGTCTCTCTTGTCAAGCACCAAATTAGGGAAGAACTCGGCGAGGAGCTCCCTCTTGTATGCACATTGCTCATCCAGCCCTGCGCCCACATAGTGCCCATCAACAAGGGAGATCTCAATGAGGCTCTCATCGTCATCGTCGATGTCATCTGAGATTGAACCCTCCTCCGTGCACTCTTCGTCGTTTGTGGTGCACTCTGAAGAATCTGATAGGCTCCCCATCAAATCCTCTCTCTTTTCCTGATGATGCACAGCCTCCTCCATTGAAGGGGGAGCCTTACCTTTGTGGGTGGTGGCTGCTTTGAGCAGGTGCCTGAAGTTGGAGAAGAGCAAGGAGATGCAGGTGGAGATGACAAGCACCAGCAATGCGAGCGAGGAAGATGCTGAGAGGGAAGAAGATGAAGAGGAAGAAGAATACATACTGTAAAGGCTACATGAAATGAGTATGAGTGTGAGTTGTATGGCCATTTGGGAGCTGGGAGGCATCAAGAAATGCTTCACAAGGGCGGGAGCTTTAGTGGCACAAATGATGCAAATGCTAAAGGAGGACGAAGCCATGATGAGGCAGGCATGAAAGAGAAAGCAAGCAAAGGTTGTGTGTTTCCCTATCAAATGGATTTTTTGAATTGGCACAAAGAGGAGAAGCAGAGGAGAAGAGTAGGGCTCACCATGGAGAATGCATCTGCAGTACCATTTTTTCTGAAACTGATGGATGGGGGCAAAGGTAACTGCAGCAGTGAATGCATAGAAAAACTGAAACTTTTTGGTGAACTGTTACCAGTGCCCACACCCCCCCCCCCCCTGTCCTTTGCAGCACTAGGTTATGAAGGTAACTGCTGTCTTTGCATCATGTTCGGAGTTGTTTAAGTCCTGCATAACAGCAATATTTAAGGTGTGGTCCATTGCAGAGCTTTGGAGACGACAAGCACCAGTAAGAGGATGCCATGTGCACTGGGTTAATTAAAAGTTTACCACATGGGCCTCACATACTCATCTCTATCACTCACTGTACCTGTCACCCTTATCAAAAGCAGGGTTTTACTTTGTTCATGAAAGGTGAAGCCGTAATGAAATTTCTCCCCTTTCCCAGCAGTCTTTCCCTTTGCAATGGGAGGTGCTCAATGTTCATTCATGATTTTCCCATCCTTCTTTTCCTGTGCAAATTATTTGCTCCCAAAAATAATGAGTATTGTAATTTGTTAATTTATTGCACATTCATATTTTCGTGGTGAGTGATTAATGCACAAGTTTTTTTTTTGCCGACGGAGCTATATTTTTCGATATCGTGGTATGGTCATGTATAGACAAGAACATGTAGAAGCGTAGTATCATGCTATTTTCTAACAGTACTGGTCTTTGGGGTAACCAAGCGGTGTATAGATCAAATCTTCAGAGCCCATGAATTGTAAACCTGGAATCCTATGTGATAAAAAAAAACAATGCCCCTTCTCGAGTCTCATGAGCCATTAATACTGGATGAGGCAAAGAAACAAGTTTAGTAAACACATCAATGGACCTGAGTCAAATTAGATCTACTTTGGAGATCTCCTCCTCAGTCACCTCAATGAAATCTTTTAAATATGAAGTCCCAGAAGTATTATATCTACAGTGTCAGAACAGGGTTGCAAAGTAGGATATCAGAGTATCAGACAAGCATGCAAGTTAAAATAGCCACCGACAGTACAAGCTTTGAATGAAACCCTTAGCATCTGGTAGTTTCCCCATTCCCAGGCTACTCTAAAAGCCTATTTGTTTTCTGATCAGATCTTTAAAAGACGATGTGTTGCCAGGATATGCTTACAGCTAGGTACTATAAGGCGCAGCAACTGACAATGCTAATCTGTTATATGCAAATATACATAACAAGACAAAATGTAGCCTTTAAACACTTTGAACAACATATATACTACTAAATAGTACTTTCTAATGCCTTCAGAAACTAATTTTTCTGCTAGCTATAATCATGAGAAGTATCTTTGAGTTCTTGTATGTACCAATAAAAACTAACAGAGTCATATGTCTTCTGAATCTCTTATGCACACAAATAATATAGACATGGACTTGCAATTAACTGTGCATAGCCAATTAAAACCAACTAACTATTAGTGTTCTGATGATCACAAATAGCCTTCAATCAACATGCACTAACTGATTTCTTTTCAGCTTTAGGTGACAATGGTTATCTGGGAGCATGATGCATCTAAAGCCAACAACCATGAAAGTAAGGTCACACAAACTCTCATGATTACTGAACCTTCTGCGAAAAACAAGAAGGGATTCTTTCTCCTCCCTCTCAGTCTCACTAATGCTTGGCCTTCTGTACAAATAGAAAGGGACATCTCGAAGAGGCACCTATCATTTCGCGGTCCATGAGCTGGAGCAAAAGGCGCTGAGCCACAAATCTCGACGAATAAGTCAATCATTCCCACAGTGCACAAGCACACTAGGCAAAATCTCACTGTCTAGCTGCTGATCCTATCTTCTTGTTGTTTCCACATCTGTGGGTCCTTCTTTTAACAATGTGTGGGTCCTGAAATGAATATGCTTTTCAGGCACATTCTTGAAGTGGACATCTTGATGTTTTCTAGACTTGATTCATCTTTGTTTATTGGTAACTTGTTTCATCCTACTAGCTCCAGTTATGCTGTAAAGGTTTGATTCATACCTGCTATCTTAGGGACTATCTTTTCAGTACACAAGTCAGATTATTCATATTCTGACGCAAGTATCAATGTATCATGAAGGTTATTGACTAACAATATAAACGACAGAAATGCAAAAGCACCTGTACGCCAACTAAACATATACCCTTCAGAGCGTCTCTAGATGTGTGGAGGGATATGATGTTGTTATAGTGATTGGAATTTTGGCTTCCATTGTTTGAAAGTTTGGAAAATTTTGCATGATTTTTCGCTGTGCTTCAAGATGTCCCTTAGATTAGGACTGGTTGTTTACATTTTGAAATCTTAAAAATCTGTAAACAACCAGTCCTAATAACAGATTAGAGGGTCTCAAACTAGGATACTAAATAAGAGGAGAAAGGCCACTGCGTAAAAATCACAAGAATTTCAGTTTTTTTATAGGAGAAATCACAACTTTGTGACCTTTTAGAGGTCACTCGTAAAACAGTGTATTATGAATTTCAGTATTTTGTGGTAGGCCTTTTAGGCCGACCTGAATAACTTTGTTTCTAAAACTTATTTCAGTAGGAGTGTATGCTTGGCTGAACTTTTTCAGCTGCTCTGAATATTATTGACCTGATGTCGTGTTGATGCATCAGAACAGATTCAGGTTCGCATTCCGAAGCTATAGTAGATTAGCACTGCATGCCTTTGCAAAAGAAGTGCACGAGTTCTGATAATTTATTTCATTAGCTTTTTTATTTGAAAGCTACTCATTGTGATTGCTGGAAGAATAATTGATTCAAGACAGGTGGCCTTACTTTCATCTTTTCTTTCAAGACGAGAACTTTTGCAGTGCGCTTCCATGATATAATGAGCATCGCATGACATAAAAGTGACTATTTCAACACCAACAATTCATATTTTCATCTAAGAATGAGAGATCATGTTGCCTTGCTACTTTCGAATTGCCAATTATCCAAGAGTATACATAGCACAATATTTTTGGAAAATCTTATTCAGTTTCGGAACACAGATGTTCAGTTACAAAATATATTTTGGGAACATGGTAGTGCTCCATTCCAAAATTAATAGTGTATTTAAAGTTAAACCGACACAATTCTAGATTATTATCCATGCATAAAAGAACTTAAAATTTTCCTTTCATGAAGGAATGGGTGTTTAATTGCTTGGGCTGTTTTTCGCTAATATTTTTTTTTGGAAAAACAGCACTCACATTGGACCATGCTAGGGAGCAAGTTTGAATTAGAGGGAATAATTGAGAAGCTACACTAACTAATATCTAGGCAATGATAATCTTCCCTTTCCAAGGACATGAATGATCCTGTTGAGTATTATACACAAATGCCAACTACAAGTTGAATATTTTAAGACTTTAAAGTACACTATCACGTGCAAATCCCACCCTCTGAATATTTTCTTTCGTCTCATGCATTTGTATACGTGCAATTTATACAGCCTAGAACTAGTCCTAAGAAACTAAAAAAACCTCAACTCACTCCTACTTGTGTTGCTACTGTGTAACATGTTGGTACATACTCAAAGGTTATAGGGCGCCAGATGTTCATTCCTTCTAACTTACTCCCTCCATCCTGTAGTGTACGACATCCTAGCATTTTTATAACAGATTAAGGAGATGAGAAAAGGATGCATGTACCCCTAATTGTCATTTTGCTGATTTTATGGCAGGCTGGAAATAATTAGTTTGCAAAATACTCTAGGATGCCTTATATTTAGGTAAAAATTTTGAACCCTCTAATACCTTACATTCTAGGACGGAGGGAGTAAGCTCCAATTATACGTAGGGCACCATACCAATGCAATTTGTACAGTTGTACTTGCACCTGGTTCTTGTTCTTGGTGAGCTTGCTATTCAAGGTAGCCGGCAACCAACGCTTAGGTCTGTTATCTTACTTCTCATAGGCATATAGTATAATATGTTCTCAAGAAAGATAGATGCATACTGCAAGTGCAAGGGACCAGGCAAGGGCATAGTACTATGAATCTTAAAGAACTTTTACCTTTCTGCCAAAGCGAGCCATGCATGTAATGTTGTGCTTCTAGCTATGTCCCCATCCTAAGAGGCAATGCCTTATTTCTGTTGAGGTCTTGATGCATTGGCCTAGGTGATTTTTCAAAACCAATTAACCAAGTGTTGGTACGGCAACCTATCTACCACTTGTTTGATAATGAACAATAAAGTGGATTTGCAAGGGTCTATTGTAGTCAACATATAATAACCTATGTTCCCACTCGCAAAAAAAACCTATGTTCCTGAAGAAGAAATGGTCGCAATTAACCGTATCATTGTGGAATTCATATATTAAAACATTATTTTAAGCATACCTATTACTGAATAATATCAGTACTCCTAAGCATGTTTTTGTGTGAAACATGTACTAAGAATGGTCAAACAATATTTTTTGATGAACGTGTACTAATGTTCAATAGATCAAACAAGAGCAGAAAAGTATGGAGCATCAAAAAAACTTTGGGAGATAAAATTAAAATTTCCCCGCCCCCAAGAGCAAAATCATTTTGTAGATATTAAAGAGTATATAATTACAAGCAAAGGTAAAACAAAGGAGCAGAAGGAAGAGGATACACTTAGGTGTATCATTCGACAAGTAGGATTTATGTCTCGCTGTCTCTTTGCTCAAATCAAACTGATTCTACAGAACTGTAGATTTCTAAATACTGTGTCATTCCTGGGTGGTCCTGTTTTGTTGCAACCCTGGCCAAGCAGCAAGACTCAGGTAGGGTTGATAACGGGCATTAATTTTTGGCCTAGCAAATCTAAAGGCCCGTCCTAAAAGGTCAAGTTGGACTGTGAAGGGACCATTAGAGCTATGGCGCATTACCACCCCTGAACATAGAATAGAACCAAAGAGGCCCATTTACACTACATAGGCCTATTTCGAGCTGCTAACTGGCGGATGCAATTGAACCCATAGAACTGCGATCGTGACGCGGCAGAAGCTCGAGTTTAAATTTACGGAATTCCTAACTAACACTCAAATAATTTTCGTTTTAATTCGTCCATCGTGTACGGAGTACGCAGCATGTTGAGGCCATCCCGTGCTTGCACTGCCCTCTTGTTCTCAGTGTGACCTACGAGAAGGCCGAGAATGAGCGGCCTGCAGCTAACTCCTTGTTCCGTTTCCATTTCTTATGTCAATGTTTAGTCTGATTCATCAGCGTGCATAAGATTGTTCTTGCGGACACGGCTCATTAATACGTCGTGGATGATTTGGATGGATACTAAGCTACTAGATGTTTACTTAAGGTCAACCTAGTAAGTTGATTCCGTGAAGTACAAGGTTTTTTTAGTTGTTATTTATCTGTGCATGTCTTCTAGACCAGCATGTGTGTATTCATCATATGCTATTTTCATATTTTCTTCTCTTTCTTCATTTGCAGCATTATTGTTCACCGAGACGCCACATCGGTGGGTAAAATCTCATGGCGACAGCCACATTTTTCTTGACAAGCAAATTATTAATTATTTTTTGTAGGGTCTAATCTCTTCGGATCAGATCAAATTAGCCGGCGGAGTTGTAATGTTTTGTATATTTTAAGGTATGTTTGATTTTTTTTTGTCTTTTAATCATATGTGTGATTGTTCTTTTCCGATTGATTGTGTGTTTGTAGGATGGAGTGGCAAGACCGTCAAAGCTTTGGGGGCGTTCTAGTTTTTTTTTGTTGCCTCTTCATTATGCCCAGTTCGCAAAATCAAGGTATGTTTTAATATTGTCAATTTCAGCTTTTGTATATTCTTAAAATTTGTGTCTTGTTTGCCACGGTCTTTTGTAAACTTTTAATAAGAAACGCTTCTAATTTGTATATGACGGGTCTATCACTCTATTGTATGTTTATGGGTAATGTCTTTTTTTAGTGATTTGTAGATAAAATTTCAGCCGATTCCCACCAGGCAAGTCAGGTTGAAAAATCGAGTGATTTTTTACTTATCGTCACTCAAATTCTGCCAACTTCCATGGCCTAATTCTATTGGCTCAAAAATTGAGTGATGTCATTATGTTTTTTTACTCGATTGTTAGGTAGCCACTCCCTAAATTTAAATCCATAGAGGAGAAGAACGGAAAAGAAGACGCAAGAAAACAGAGCACGCAGTGCCTGCTGTTTGAGTTGGAACCAACGGTGTCCTCGTGGACTCCGCGTCTCCGCTGTAGACATTGGCTACACACAACTCGGCCTGGGCATTCGGTTAGAACCAAACTGATCGGTTCGGTTCTTCGGTTCCTAGAAAAGTTCGGTTCCTAGAAAATGTGAACTGATCAGTTCTTTTTAGAATCAAGAACCGAGCAACTTCGGTTTCAGTTAGTTCGGTTCGGTTCCGGTTCTAATCGAGGGAACCGAGATTTTACCAAGCCAAGGGAAAAAAAGAAGGAAAAAAACTGCCGGTGCTGCTCGGGCAGGTTCTGCTAGCCTGCTGCCATCGATGTGCCGTCGGCCCACCGCTGTTGATGCGTCGCCGCCGTCGATACATGAACCTGCGCCATTGATCCGCCACCGCGGGATAGCTAGAGTGGCGGCAGCTGACGGGGGCCCGGAGTGGGCGTGCGCGCCCGCGGCCGCACGCTGCCCTGCGCCCCTACCGCCGCCGGGAGGAAGGGAGGGAGACGGCGGCCCGCCGTTGGTGTTGGAGCTGCACACCGTGGTGTCACTAGGGATGAAAGCGGGAACGAGAAAATCCCGTACCGACCGCGACCGTATACCGTGTAAACCGATCGAATACCGTTTAGACAGGAAAAACAGAAAAACGGGAAAATACGGGAAAATACGGGAACGAAAACGGTTAGGACTATTTCCCGACCGAATTCGCGGTTCCCGTATATTACCGAGAATGTTCCCGCGGGAGTTTCCCGTATTCAGCCCGTCCCTTTCCCCTCTAGCGGCCCAGCCCACTACCGGCCCGCACGCCCTTTCCCCTCTCTGGCGGCCCAGCCCGTAGCGCCACCCCACCCCAGTGCCCCCCTCCTCGGGCGGTCAGGCCCTGCAGGCTGCACCGCACCCCCCCCCACCCCTGCTGGCCGCCGCCCCCCCTCCTCGGCTCTTCCGCCGTCGCCCCCCTCCTCCCCAGCTCCTCCTCGCGCCGGCCGCGCCCAGGCGCCCGCGCCCCCGGCCGCCGCCCCCCCCTCCTCGGCTCTTCCGCCGTCGCCCGGTCGCCCCCCTCCTCCCCAGCTCCTCCTCGCACCGGCCGCGCCCAGGCGCCCACGTCCCCGGGCGCCGCCCCCCCTCCTCGACTCTTCCGCCGTCGCCCGGTCGCCCCCCTCCTCCCCAGCTCCTCCTCGCGCCGGCCGCGCCCAGGCGCCCGCGCCCCCGGCCGCCGCCCCCCCCTCCTCGGCTCTTCCACCGTCGCCTGGTCGCCCCCCTCCTCCCCAGCTCCTCCTCGCGCCGGCCGCGCCCAGGCGCCTGCGCCCCTGGCCCGCCCGACGCCCGCGCCGCCACCATCGCCACCTCACCCTTGCGGCGGCCAAGTCCCACGCGGCCCTCCTCAAGTCCGGCATCTCCTTCCCCACGCCCGGGAACCAGCTCCTCACCGCGTACTCCGGCTTCGGCTCCGGCCTCGCCACCGCGCGCCGGGTGTTCGACGAGATCCCCCTCCCAGACGCGGTCTCCTGGAACTCCCTCCTCGCCGCGCACGTCTCTGCTGGCGCGCACCCGGACGCATGGCGCCTGCTCCGGGCCATGCACGCGCGGGGCCTCGCGGCCAGCACCTTCGCCCTCAGCTCCGCGCTCCGCTCCGTCGCCGCGGCGCGCCACCCCCGCGCTCGGCGCCCAGTTGCAGTCGTTTGCCGTCAAGTCTGGCCTCGCCGACATCGTCATCCCCGCCAGCGCGTTGGTCGACATGTACGCGAAATGTGGCTGCCTGAGCGATGCTCGCCGCGTGTTCGATGGAATGCCGTAGCGGAATACCTTCTCTGGGAACGCACTCATTTCTGGGTACTCGGAGTCTGGGAATCTGGCACTCATTGCTAGTTGCTACTTGTCAACTTGTTTCGTTGTGCGCGCGTCGAGCTCATTGTTTTAAGTGGTTACGTATATTGATATTCCCATTTTATGTTACCGCTTCCCGATCGTAATCGACATGTTCCCGTTCAAATTATTCTGTTCCCGATATCCCGTATTACCGGTTTCGTTTTCCCATCCGGCCTTCCCATTCCCGTTTCCGTTCCCGATAAAAAAATACGGGAGCAGGAACGGTTAAGAGCTTTTCCCGACCGTTCCCGATCATTTTCATCCCTAGGTGTCACTGGGCTCTGGTGTTAGTGGAGGGCCCGCCGGTGGCGTTGCAGCCGCACTCCGAAAGGGAGGAAGGGAGACGGGGTGGGGCAGGGCACTGCCGTGCCGGGACTCCGAGAGGGAGGGAGGGAGATGGGGGCGGGACGGAGCGTCGCCGCGCCGGGAGGGAGGGCGGGAGACGGAGGCGGGGCGGCCGGGCGGGGCGCTGCCGCGCCGGGAGGGGGGAGGGAGGGAAACGGGGGCAGGGCAGGGCGCCGCCACGCCGGCACTCCGGTCTCCGGGTGAGAGGGAGACGAGGGCGGAGCGCCGGGGTGGGGCGCCGCTGCGGAGGGAGGAAGGGAGGAACCGAGACGGGTGGGAGGGAGGTAGGTGGCCAGGTGGGAGCGATAGGTTGCGGGGGGCACCCCTAGAGTTTGCCAGTTGGGTTGGCGTAGTGCTCTATTGGGCCTTAATGCGCCGAATCCTTGTCAGGCTCGGTTCTCTCGGTTAACTGAGAACCGAACTGAAGTACCCGAGAAAGTTCGGTTCCTAAAAAATAGGAAACGAATAGGAACCGAAATTCTCGGTTATTTCAGTTTGATTCCGGTTCGGGGTGAAATTTGCCCAGGGCGACGCACACAACATCTAGCTAACTCGCAGTCAGTCCTTTAGTCCTTTCCAAAAAAAACTGTCAAGGTCAGAGCACACGGATTCAGAAGCTGCATCGAAGTTTGAGCACGCAATCATAGATGATTGTTGCAGTGAAGAATTGTCTATACATATTTCTAATTGATGTGGAAAGACATAGGACATCAGGACACAAACACTAGTTTCTTGCACGAGGAGTGCCCTTGGCATTTGGCAACACCAATTGAATGGCTGCATGCACCCCTTGTTCATCGTCTTCTCATTAAGACAACTGTTTAGAACAAATACGCTCATAAGGACAATCCTAATGCAGTGAGGCCATTTCCAGTGAGGGTTTTATAGAAGTTTCATGCACATTAATTTGCATGCCATGTAGAATTATGCGATGACATGGCATAGAATTTAAGGAGAAAGAGAAGAAACCAGTTTCATCTAGATGAAGGGTGGTAAAGGGCCTTAATTTTTAGCCTAGATAATCTAAGGGCCTGACCTTAAAAGGGCTGGGCTCTAATCTTATACAATTTTGAGCTAAAAATATTAAGGGCTAAGTTGGATTGTGAAGAAAGCATTAGGGCCATGACCCATTACCACCCCTAAATGAAACTCTCTTTACACGAACATCAACATTCTATGAGTCTTGAAATTAAATGCAACATAATCCTAGGAATCACAACGTAAAATTATGCATTGGGAGAGATAGTTTTAAACATTATTTCATAGTCTTCTTGCTTACGTGGCTATCTTGAAAACATCAACATGAAACCCTCCACTGGAATTAGCCTGATTAGGATGATTTCCATAGCATTTAATATGCTGTCATGTAGGACATTTTGCTGATTTAGCAATACAATTAAAGAGGAGAGAGAGCAAAAGACTAATAAACTGGATCTCATGCAAGAAATGGTTTCTTGCACAAAAACCAAAGTCTAAAAAACTACATGAAACCTATTGGGATGGATATCACAAATACCAAGATAGAATTAAAGAGTGTGGAGGAAGGGGATTGGTAGGGAGAGGAGAAAGGTTATTGGGGGAATTTATTTTGTAATCACAATTACAAATTATGTATTGGGAGTTATAGTTTTTTAGGCGGTGTCTATGTGTCAGATTTGCACTCCGGCAAGTCTGCCATGGGTAGCCCCAAGCAGTAGATTTGTAGGCGGGGTGGATTGGAGAGAGCCCGTGAACTTGATGGTAACACAAAGACGCAGAGGATTAGACAGGTTCGGGCTACACGGAGCGTAACACCCTACGTCCTATGTTTAGGGGTTTGTATTAGGGTTTGCTGTATGAGCCGAGATGGGTTGAGTTGAATTTTCTATGGGTCCCACCACGGCCCCCTTATATATCCGAGTAGCAGTGGGTTACAAGTTAGGGTAAATCTACTCGGGTTTGTTACAAGAAATCCGATCGGTTAAGATATACAAAATCATGCCTATCCAGTTCGACCTAGATCCTGATCCTCGGGGATCCTGCCCACCGTCTAGCCGAGTGCCTGCATGCCGGGTCGTTCATGCGGAGTCTGTGGCAGAACCACCTGAATTAATCCGGCTCAAGTGTATTAACCATCACCATTAAGGCAATCTCGGTTAACCTTACACTTCAAACGGAATAATCCACTGGTCTGTCGGGTATAACCTCCCGATACAACCACGGTAATCGGATCGAGCGCCATACATACAAATGCTCACGCGACGATGAGCCCAGAGGATACCACATTCCAGCAAATATTACGACATTAACATAAGTAAATATTACAGACCAAGTTCTGAGTTTAGAAACCAAATACTCCAATTAACATAAATAAGTTCTTCAGAGTTGAGTTGCAGCGGAAATAAACGACGGAAACTACTCGACGATACAGAATGTCTCGATGAAGCCCGTACGAGACATCACTCGGCCTTATCTCCGTTGGACGGGGGCGTATCCCATTCCACCGACCAACCAGGGGGAAGAGTACAGGGCCAAGTCAAGCTAGCAATCATATCTTCGAAGGTCTCACCTAAAAACGAGTCACAAGCAAGGCTGAGTATACTAATACTCAGCAAGACTTACCCGTGTAGTGGAATCTACTCCAGCGACTCTAGACATGCAAGGCTTTTTGGCTCAGGGGTTTGTTTTGCCGAAAAGCATCTACAAGTGGGTCCTTACTTTCAAATTTTAGCTCCAGATTCTAGTCTCGTTAGCCAGTCTAGGTAAGCAGCTATCTAAAGCATACATGGTGAAGCATTAAATTTTCCATCCAACCAGTTCATTCATCATCATTGTTCCTCTTCTTACTCTGTGGGTAAAAATGGTTAAGCAGTCTCAATAGCCGTGAGAAACGGACGATTCGAATCGAATTTCTTAACCTTGCAAGGGAAACCCAAACACACGTCACGTGGTTACTCCCTAGAGTCACACGTGCAACTTTTCCCCTTTCTTTCCGGGTCGTGGATCGGGGCTACCCTCCGAGAGTACAAGAGCTCCACGCCACGGTTCGGCGCCGGGTCGTGACCACTCTCTGCACTCGCCATATGCACATGGGACCGAAGTTCAAAGGGTAGGATGCCGTCCCCTTGCCGGGCCAATCAGGTACTTAAGCTTACCGATTCCCATAATCTCGGCATGTGTTTAGTACGTTCAAAGACTTAACCATCACTACCACACCCTGCGGCCTTAGCAGTTTTCACTAGACAGACGGGCCTCAATCGTAACCATCGTTTCATAGCCCGTCCGTGTCCTTATGATTGCAGCGTGTAGTAGTCATTCAACTCCTATTTTCTCGCGAGTGACAGGAAATCACTCGAATTTTACCGGAGTCCTATTAGCACGGCATTCCATCGAACCTTACGTCTAGTTTTCAAGCAAGGGTTCCTGATATCATGCAACTAAGTTTTCATCCAACTCCTATAAACTTAATGCACAATTAAAGAGTGATGAGTTGCATAATTTTGGAAAGAATGGGTTATGCTCCGGGGCTTGCCTTCGCAGTTCGCTTGGGGATCTTCCGAACTTGGGCTCGGGTCTTCAGGAGCTTCAGTTAGATTCTCTTGAGCTTCACGCTGCTCACTCTCGGACGCGGGCACCAGCTCGTAAGTTCCGTCGGCGAGAGTCGTCGATTCTACATGAATGCACAAGTTTAAGTCGTGGTAATGGTGCTTGATCACGATTTGAGAGTAATTACTACAATGGATAGTTCCTGGTCATGAAATTTTGGATTTAGGCACATCAAGGAAAGATGTGCTTACTGTAAAATTTTCAGCCAATTTTATGTAACATATTAATTATGAAAAATACATTACTTAGTTGCTGTTAGATCCTTGTTCTTTTTGTACAGAACAATTGGTGCAAAAAATGAGTCTATGATTTTTACAGAGCTTTCACTTAAGTATGCAGAAGCTACTCTAATTTTTGTAGGATTTATCATGCAGTATTCAGAGCATAGAAAATATGACATTCTACACCTAGGCTATTCATGGATTCATTTTTACAGGACCCTACACAGGGTGTTTGTCCCTGGAACTTTTTACACAGCAACCTCTACCATAGTGCATCTCCCAGTAAAAATTTGAGAATTTTCCAATGTAAGATACTATTTTCTTGATTTAATGTATGTTATTAGCACATAAATCAAATAAGTAGGTTAATGTGAGATAAAAAGTCTCCTAATTTTTCTCTGGCTTCTAGGTACCCATACATTAGCATAGAAAAAGTTTCATTGGGTGATTCACCACCTAACTGCAGGGATAAAACATTCTACTTAAACATGGTATGAAACTAAGTTTAATAAACAGTAAAGCTAGATTTGGAATTTGGGCCTGATCTTTTTACACAGTCCTAAACATCAAGCAACTAACTTACTGCCCAAAATTTAGGGTCAGCATTGTTCTACAACAGTGGGTAAAAAATAAGTCCATTAAAGCTTCCATTTAATGTAGAGAAACATATGTTGAGATTCTGAGAAACTTTCTGTAACAACAGTGGTATAGTTTGTTCTAAGGATTCCAGAACAGTTGAGTTTGCATTTTTATGAATTTTCTACGATTTTATTCGTATTTTACAAGTTCACTGAATTTGAATCTAGATTTGAAACTTTCCTTTACAACTAGGTCCTTGAATCTTACGCGCAGACCCTTCTAAAGATTTAAATTCTTGCAATTGGATCCTCGGGCGGCTCGGGTACGGCGGCCGGCCGAAATTCCGGCGAGGGGGCTCGCCGGCGGCGAGGGCGAGGGTCGGGGAAGGTTCAGGGGTACAAGGGCTACCTTGTGGGGGTGTTGTTCAGGTGGGGGACGGCCGGGAAGGGCTCGCCGGCGTTGGAGCAGAGGCGGCGGCGGCGCGGCACGCGTCTACGGCGGTGCTCCGGCGGGCTTGGGGCGGCGTGGTCCGGTCGGAGAGCTTCAGTGGCGCGTGGGGAAGCTGCTCAGGGGCTCGGCTTGGACGGAGGAGGTCGGGGTCGTGCTGTCCACGGCGAGCAGGGGTTGCGGCGGCGGCGGCAGCGCGGGCGGCGGCGCTCCGGTGGCTCTGGGCGGCGTTGGGCGGGTCGGCGAGCTTCAGGGGGATGATGTAGTGGTGGCTGAAGCTTTAGCTTGGGCGGTGGGCGGCGGCGGAGGGCTGTCCACGGGCGGGCGGTGCTCGGCGGCGGCAATGGCGACGGCGAGGGCGTTCAGGGTGCTGGGGCTCGCGCGCGTGGCCGGGCGGGGCTTTTATAGGGGCCGGAGGGGGTGCGGAGAGGCCTGGGCAGCGCGCGGGGCGGGGGCACGGCACAACGCGCATTGGGCGCGGCGGGCGGCGGCAGAACGCCGGCGCGACGTGCGGCAGCGCGGGCGCGGTGACTGGGCGGCCGGAGATATGGCGTGGGCACGGTGGGATAGCGCCGGGCGTGGAGTGGTGAAGCAGCAGCGGCAGCGGCTCGGGCGGAGGGCGGGCGCGGCGACTGGCGGGGCGCGGGGGCCGGGGCGGCACGGTGGAGCGAGGCGACTGGGCGGTCCGGGCGGCGGGGCTGGACGCGGCTGCGTCGCGTGCACGCGCGTGCGTTCACTGGCCTCGCGGCATGGGGGCGGGGCAAAGCCGGCCGTGGCGGGGTGGTGCGGCGGCCACTGGCCTGGCGCCTCGCGCCGGTCAGGCGACGCCGGCCACCTGGCGCGCGGCGGTCGGGCGCGGAGGAGAGAGAGAGGGGGGGGGGGGGGGGGGGGGGGGCGAGGGGCCTGGATGCAAGAATTCAAAAAGTTTCAGGGGGCTGAGTGCAAACAGGGCGTTTTCTCCTCTTTCTGATTTGAATTTCAAAAACTTTTGAACACGAAAGTTGTTCAAAATAAAAAGTTCTACAACTTTGGTTTCAGGCAAAATCTCATTTGGCTTATGGTTTGAAAGTTAAATTTAAAAGTTCAAAAGTAACCAAATGTGCTCAAATTAAATTTGAATTCCAACTGAACTCGTTTTAATTCTTTCCACCCTTTCATTAGTTGGTTTAAACATAGAGTTAGGCTAATGACATTGATTTTGGAAATGTAATTACCAGGGTTGTCACAGAGTCGTTCAGCTGGGTAGCCGTCTCCACTCGGCAGGGAGGTACCTGGGTCTACCTCCGTCAAGCCCCCGAGCACCGAGTCGCCGAATCGAGCCTTGACCGAGCACTGAGGCCAGTTGGTGCTCATATAGCATTGTTTATGTCCTCAGGTTCTTGTGGCGACTTGACTTCAGTGGACTCCTGCCTTGGTACTTCTTCTTCAACGGGATGCGCCCCTGGGCGCACCCGTTGGGTGTAGCCCCGGAGCCTCGGAAGGTTTCGCAGAAGCGTTTTGAGGGTCAAAAGGAAAACAACTTCTTTAGCCCTTTAGCAACAGTCACTCTTATAGCACCAGGCTTTCCGTCTGATGAGCCAATCGAATCAAGGAGACATGCCAAGTCGTGAGGTGGCGCCCAGCACCTGAGCAGGGTCACTAGCAGAGTCACGGAGGCGCGCCGAGTCATGTAGCGGCGGCCAGCCCCCGAGCAGGGTCGCTAGAAGAGTCACGGAGACACGCCGAGTCATGTAGTGGCACCCAGCCCCCGAGCAGGGTCGCTAGCGGAGTCACGAAGACACGCCAAGTCATGTAGTGGCGCCCAGCCCCCGAGCGGGGTCGCTGGCGGAGTCACGGAGATGCGCCGAGTCATGTGGCGGCGCCCAGCCCCCGAGTAGGGTCGCTAGCGGAGTCACGGAGACATGCGGAGTCATGTAGTGGCACCCAGGCCCCGAGCAGGGTCGCTGACAGAGTCACGGAGACACGCCGAGTCATGTGGCGGTGCCCAGCCCCCGAGCAGGGTCGCTAGCGGAGTCACGGAGACACGCCGAGTCATGTGGCGGCACCCAGCCCCCGAGCAGGGTCGCTAGCGGAGTCACGGAGACACGCCGAGTCATGTAGTGGCTCCCAGCCCCCGAGCAGGGTCGCTGGCGGAGTCACGGAGACATGCCGAGACATGTAGTGGCGTCCAGCCCCCGAGCAGGGTCACTGGCGGAGTCACGGAGACACGCGGAGTCATGAGGTGGCGCCCAGCCCCCGAGCAGGCTCGCTAGCGGAGTCACGGAGACACGCCGAGTCATGTAGTGGCGCCCAGCCCGTGAGCAGGGTCACTGGCGGAGTCACGGAGACACGCTGAGTCATGTGGCGGCGCCCAGCCCCCGAGCAGGGTCGCTAGCGGAGTCACGGAGACACGCCGAGTCATGTAGTGGCGCCCGGCCCCCAAGCAGGGTCGTTGGCGGAGTCACGGAGACATGCCGAGACATGTAGTGGCGCCCAACCCCCGAGCAGGGTCGCTGGCGGAGTCACGGAGACACGCCGAGTCATGAGGTGGCGCCCAGCCCCCGAGCAGGGTCGCCGGCAGAGTCACGGAGACACGCCGAGTCATGTAGTGGCGCCCAACCCCCGAGCAGGGTCGCTGGCGGAGTCACGGAGACACGCCGAGTCATGTGGCGGCGCCCAGCCCCCGAGAAGGGTCGCTAGCGGAGTCACGAAGACACGCCGAGTCATGTAGTGGCGCCCAGCCCCCGAGCAGGGTCGCTGGCGGAGTCACGGAGACACGCCGAGTCATGAGGTGGCACCCAGCCCCCGAGCAGGGTCACTGGCGGAGTCACGGAGACGTGCCGAGTCATAAGATGCCTTTAACGGAAGGTAATATTCCGATCCAACGGTCAAATCCAACCCAATCTGAAAATCTAGGGATCCGTTCAGATTTTATCCGTTGTGTCGCCTGTCCTCGGGGGTCACCTTCCTTTTACTGCTGCCGTCAAATCACTTGTTACCGTTTCCTCTTCCGCGTCGGGGGGCAGGTAGAACACTCCGGAAGTGGATTTCAAATTTTGAAAAACAGGGGAGAGAAGCCGAACGACCCGCTAGGGTTGTGGCCACTATAAAAGCAATTGGCTCGGCTCATCCTTATCCTTTTACCATCCTTCTCATCTCTACCGCCTTCGAGCCTTCTTGTCTCTTCCGCCACCGAGCCTTCTCGATCCCCTGTAGCCCCTTCTCAAGCACTCATCCTCTGAGCAATCCGCCGCCTCCTTTCTTCACCACCACCCAACCTTTGGAGAAATGGCCAGCGATGCTCCTGCCGCGGCCTCCGACATCGCCACCGAGGCTATAGTGCCGGAGCTGGCGTGGTCCCCGAGCACCATGACCGACGCCGACATCGAGGCGTTGGTGGACCAGGGGCTGCTGCCCGAGAATTCGATCTCGGGGTGGCGGAGCTGCACTGGGGAGGCATTCCCCTTGGAGGACTGGACGAAGACGGTGGTCTTCCGGTCCTTCTACGAGAAGGGATTCTGTGACAACCCTGGTAATTACATTTCCAAAATCAATGTCATTAGCCTAACTCTATGTTTAACCCGACTAATGAAAGGGTGGAAAGAATTAAAACGAGTTCAGTTGGAATTCAAATTTAATTTGAGCACATTTGGTTACTTTTGAACTTTTAAATTTAACTTTCAAACCATGAGCCAAATGAGATTTTGCCTGAAACCAAAGTTGTAGAACTTTTTATTCTAAACAACTTTCGTGTTCAAAATTTTTTGAAATTCAAATCAGAAAGAGGAGAAAATGCCCTGTTTGCACCCAGCCCCCTGAAACTTTTCGAATTCTTGCATCCAGGCCCCTCGCCCCCCCCCCCCCCTCTCTCTCCTCCGCGCCCGACCGCTGCGCGCCAGGTGGCCGGCGTCGCCTGACCGGCGGGAGGCGCCAGGCCAGTGGCCGCCGCACCACCCCGCCACGGCCGGCTTTGCCCCGCCCCCACGCCGCGCGGCCAGTGAGCGCCCGCGCGTGCATGCGACGCTGCCGCGCCCAGCCCCGCCGCCCGTCGCGCCCAGTCGCCTCGCTCCGCCGTGCCGCCCCGGCCCCCGCGCCCCGCCAGTCGCCGCGCCCGCCCTCCGCCCGAGCCGCTGCCGCTGCTGCTTCACCACTCCACGTCCGGCGCTATGCCACCGCGCCCACGCCATATCTCCGGCCGCCCAGTCACCGCGCCGCGCTGCCGCACGTCGCGCCGGCGTTCTGCCGCCGCCCGCCGCGCCCAGTGCGCGTTGTGCCGTGCCCCCCGCCCCGCGCGCTGCCCAGGCCCCTCCGCACCCCCTCCGGCCCCTATAAAAGCCCCGCCCGGCCACGCGCGCGAGCCCCAGCACCCAGAACGCCCTCGCCGTCGACATTGCCGCCGCCGAGCGCCGCCCGCCCGTGGACAGCCCTCCGCCGCCGCCCACTGCCCAAACTAAGCCCCCAGCCACCACTACATCATCCCCCTGAAGCTCGCCGACCCGCCCAACGCCGCCCAGGACCGCCGGAGCACCGCCGCCCGCGCTGTCACCCGCCGCCGCCGCCCCTGCTCGCCGTGGACAGCACGACCCCGACCTCCTCCGTCCAAGCCGAGCCCCTGAGCAGCTTTCCCACGCGCCACTAAAGCTCGCCGACCGGACCAGACCGCCCCAAGCCCGCCGGAGCACCGCCGTCGATGCGAGCCGCGCCGCCGCCGCCTCTGCTCCAACGCCGGCGAGCCCTTCCCGGCCGTCCCCCACCTGAACAACACCCCCACGAGGTAGCCCTCGCACCCCTGAACCTTCCCCGACCCTCACCCCTCGCCGCCGGCGAGCCCCCTCGCCGGAATTTCGGCCGGCCGCCGTACCCGAGCCGCCCGAGGACCCAATTGCAAGAATTTAAATCTTTAGAAGGGTCTGCGCGTAAGATTCAAGGACCTAGTTGTAAAAGAAAGTTTCAAACCTAGATTCAAATTCAGTGAACTTGTAAATTTCGAATAAAATCGTAGAAAATTCATAAAAATGCAAACTCAACTGTTCTGGAATCCTTAGAACAAACTATACCACTGTTGTTACAGAAAGTTTCTCAGAATCTCAACATATGTTTCTCTACATTAAATGGAAGCTTTAATGGACTTATTTTTTACCCACTGTTGTAGAGCAATGCTGACCCTAAATTTTGGGCAGTAAGTTAGTTGCTTGATGTTTAGGACTGTGTAAAAAGATCAGGCCCAAATTCCAAATCTAGCTTTACTGTTTATTAAACTTAGTTTCATACCATGTTTAAGTAGAATGTTTTATCCCTGCAGTTAGGTGGTGAATCACCCAATGAAACTTTTTCTATGCTAATGTATGGGTACCTAGAAGCCAGAGAAAAATTAGGAGACTTTTTATCTCACATTAACCTACTTATTTGATTTATGTGCTAATAACATACATTAAATCAAGAAAATAGTATCTTACATTGGAAAATTCTCAAATTTTTACTGGGAGGAGCACTATGGTAGAGGTTGCTGTGTAAAAAGTTCCAGGGACAAACACCCTGTGTAGGGTCCTGTAAAAATGAATCCTTGAATAGCCTAGGTGTAGAATGTAATATTTCCTATGCTCTGAATACTGCATGATAAATCCTACAAAAATTACAGTAGCTTCTGCATGTTTAAGTGAAAGCTCTGTAAAAATCTTAGACTCAGTTGTTGCACCAATTGTTCTGTACAAAAAGAACAAGGATCTAACAGCAACTATGTAATGTATTTTTCATAATTAATCTGTTACATAAAATTGGCTGAAACTTTTACAGTAAGCACATCTTTCCTTGATGTGCCTAAATCCAAAATTTCATGACCAGAAACTATCCATTGTAGTAATTACTCTTAAATCGTATCAAGTACCATTATCACGACTTAAACTTGTGCATTCATGTAGAATCGACGACTCTCGCCGACGGAACTTACGAGCTGGTGCCCGCGTCCGAGAGTGAGCAGCGTGAAGCTCAAACGAATCTAACTGAAGCTCTTGAAGACCCGAGCCCAAGTTCGGAAGAGCCCCAAGCGAACTGCGAAGGCAAGCCCCGGAGCATAACCCATTCTTTCCGAAATTATGCAACTCATTACTCTTTGCTTGTGCATTAAGTTTATAGGAGTTGGATGAAAACTTAGTTGCATGATATCAGGAACCCTTGCTTGAAAACTAGACGTAAGGTTCGATAGGATGCTGTGCTAATAGGACTTCGGTAAAAGTCGAGTGATTTCCTGTCACTCGCGAGAAAATAGGAGTTGAATGACTACTACACGCTGCAATCATAAGGACACGGACGGGCTATGGAACGATGGTTACGATTGAGGCCCGTCTGTCTAGTGAAAAATGCTAAGGCCGCAGGGTGTGGTAGTGATGGTTAAGTCTTTGAACGTACTAAACACATGCCGAGATTATGGGAATCGGTAAGCTTAAGTACCTGATCGGCCCGGCAAGGGGACGGCATCCTACCCTTTGAACTTCGGTCCCATGTGCATATGGCGAGTGCAGAGAGTGGTCACGACCCGGCGCCGAACCGTGGCGTGGGGCTCTTGTACTCTCGGAGGGTAGCCCCGATCCACGACCCGGAAAGAAAGGGGAAAGGTTGCACGTGTGACTCTAGGGAGTAACCACGTGACGTGTGTTTGGGTTTCCCTTGCAAGGTTAAGAAATTCGATTCGAATCGTCTGTTTCTCACGGCTATTGAGACTGCTTAACCATTTTTACCCACAGAGTAAGAAGAGGAACAATGATGATGAATGAACTGGTTGGATGAAAAATTTAATGCTTCACCATGTATGCTTTAGATAGCTGCTTATCAAGACCGGCTAACGAAACTAGAATCTTGAGCTAAAAGTTGAAAGTAAGGACCCACTTGTAGATGCTCTTTCGGCAAAACAAACCCCTGAGCCAAAAAGCCTGGCATGTCTAGAGTCGGTGGAGTAGATTCCACTACTCGGGTAAGTCTTGCTGAGTATTAGTATACTCAGCCTTGCTTGTGACTCGTTTTCAGGTGAGACCTTCGAAGATATGATTGCTAGCTTGACTTGGCCCTGCACTCTTCCCCCTGGTTGGTCGGTGGAATGGGATGCGCCCCCGTCCAACGGAGATAAGGCCGAGTGATGTCTCGTACGGGCTTCATCGAGACATCCTGTATCGTCGAGTAGCTTCCGTTGTTTATTTCCGCTGCAACTTAAAACTCTGAAGAACTTATTTGTGATCATTGAAGTACTTGATTTCTAAACTCAAAACTTGGTCTGTAATATTTACTTATGCTAATGTTGTAATATTTGCTGGAATGTGGTATTCTCTGGGCTCATCGTCGCATGAGCGTTTGTATGCATGGCGCTCGATCCGTTCACCGTGGTTGTATCGGGAGGTTATACCCGACAGACCAGTGGATTACTCCATTTGAAGTGTAAGGTTAACCGAGAATGCCTTAATGGTGATGGTTAATACACTTGAGCCGGATTAATTCAGGTGGTTCTGCCACAGCTGGTATCGGAGCCGTAGCTGGCGCCACAGCTGGCAACAGCTGGCGCCGGAGCCAAAATACATACGCCAGAGAATGCGACAAGCCTTAAAAACTCGTTTTAGTAAAACTTGACTAGAAGGATGTGTTGCGAAATGCGTTGGTACGTTAACGATGGTGCCTAGTTCGTAAAGCCCTAAGGGATTATGGGAAAGTTACTAGGTGGCTATCTAACTTCTATATGTATTATCAACTGACTTCCAGCACATTACTTTCTGTCAAAACTTACTTTCATGTACAACCGACCTTAAATTTTGTAACGACGCACTCATCGCTAAGGTAAGAAGGTAAGGATCCTTAGCCAACTGAGAGAGCTTGGCCTTCCTGTCGGTGATGCGAACCGAACGCTGCCCTCAAGCAGTGGCTTACTTGAGGTGCTGCCAATATGCCAACTGTTAGTTGAACATATTGGGAGTAGAAGGTTTGGCGCAGGGTATGGCGATCGCTGTTCATACCCCCGTCTCATGACGGTACCCCCGTGAATACGCTATCTCGATAGCGTATGTTAACGTCATCTGTACGGCGGGAATTGTACAGATATCGTTTCTATAGGTAAACGGTAATGAATACGGACGCTTTCATGAGTGCTGGCATGAAAGGTTCATGAAATATATATGCTTGTCAATCTCCTGCAGGTACACTAACCGCGATTACGATAAGTTAAGGGACGAGTAGAAAGACTCGACTAGCTATTATAGGAGAGCCGTATTGTGTAAGCCACCGAAACTATCTTCGTAAGACCAAAGCTATTTGGCAATTATTTTATTTTGTGAGGACGAATAGGACGTGCATACATCATGAACATATGTATCTGAAATCAAAAATGCGTTGTATGAGAGTGGTAAGGTTCTTGCGTATCTAAGCGTGGTTTGCATAAGGACTATCTAGCGAATCTGTCACAAATCTGCCATGACCAAAAAGAGCGATTTATTGACCCAAGAAAATGACCTTTTCTGGAGAAGTCCATGTTGAAAGAATTGTTCCAAATTTCGTGTTCTATCTTCTGTTCAAAAATGAAAAATTCTGAACTTATGGATAGTGAGAAATAACAGAAACCTTGGAATGTCAGAATTCTGTCCAGAATAAGCCCTTCTGCCTCTTAAATTTTTAGGCCCCCTTCCCGCGGTTTTCTGCAAAAGAGTACAACACAAAACTTGTCCCAAATTTACCCAGATAGCTGTTGTTAAAATTTGGTAAATTTTGGCTGGGTAGATTTTCCCTGGTGCACGAAACTCTAGCCCTCTGTTCACTGAAAATTCTGGGTAGACAGTAAGGTAAAACCTGAAAAGAAAGACTATCTTAGAGACCTAATTAGCCCTCGAGTTGGCTAGCAAAGTTGTTCACAAATACCTTAGGAGTGATCTGGTGAAATTTGAGAATTTTTGGATGAGAACTGTGGGAG
Organism: Panicum miliaceum; assembly: GCA_032594955.1. Classification (NCBI taxonomy): domain Eukaryota; kingdom Viridiplantae; phylum Streptophyta; class Magnoliopsida; order Poales; family Poaceae; genus Panicum; species Panicum miliaceum. The sequence continues at coordinate 50,046,394 of CM064058.1, read as the reverse complement.
TTATGGTTATTTTTGCACACTATACAGAATCTGTCCTTATGCTGTTCACAGTTTTTCACTATCTCACTCCATTTGATCTTTTGTTCAGATGGCCGAGCCTGTTGATATGATGGTGGATGAGGATGGATGCGTACACTCATAGTGTCTCCACTGGGAGGGCTTTCCCTCTATTTTGTGGGATGTTCTGCGTACCGCGGGCTATCTAGTTCCCCCACGTTACGCCGGACTGGAGTTTGCAGAAAATGGAGTTACCCAGTGCCGTGTCGACGTGACTATCTTTCCGCACCCGCTACACCCGGAGTGGCCCGCCTTGGAGCTTGAGGCTGTTGGTCGCCGTTTGGCCGATACTTGGGAGCTTGCAGCCATGAGGGCGCTCACCACTTTTTGTGCGCAGCGTCCCGAGGTTGTCACACTCACTCCCATTGGATTGTTTCCTGCTGCCCAGGGCAACGACCCCTTTTGGCTCAACAGGGTGCAGCACGCACAGTACTTGGTAGACTTTCATGCCCAGGAAACTATTCATACCTCCGTGCGGTGCATGAGTGCACTCTACCGGCTTCAGACTCTCCAGAGTCAGGCACTTGAGCAGCTCACTGATCTTGCTCAGGCCTACCACATGATGGCAGATACCAGGGATGAGCAGATTAAGGAGCTCAGTCAGGATCTTGAGGACAGAGATGCTCAGATTGGCCAACTTGAGGGCCAAATCCAGGAGCAGGACACTCTCATGGGTGAGAGAGATGCCACGATAGCACAGTTGGAGGAGCAGCTCCATGATCTGAGCCTTGAGTTGGAGGACGCGAATGAGCACATTCAGTGGCACCATGATCAGAATGACCATCCCCATGAGGACGACATGGAGGAGGATGAGGAGGAGCCACAGGAGATTGATGGTATCTCCGGTATGGATTTCGAGGGTGAGGTACCACAGGCACCTCAGATGGGAGCTCACTCTCCTGCTCACAGCGAGTCGTCCGTCAACGACTTGGATGATTTCTAGATGACGACCTAGGAGGACTTTTGCACATACTCCTCGATAGGGTAGCCTAACTTTTGGCAAGTGTTGTAATAGGCTAACCAGGAGTTGAGTAACTCTTTTGTGTTGGGTACACCTGAACCATGTGGATACCCTCAGCATGTAAGGGACGGCGATAAACTTGGGTGATTTCGTTGTAATTTGGTAAACGATGAAATCCACAATCGCTGAGACTTGTCGGAATTTTTACCCATGTATCCTTGCATTTCTTGGCTGAGTGTCAAATACCAAACATGTGCTAAATTTTGTGATCGTGGTTCTCACAAAAAATCAGCATCATTGGACCTCGTTAGTTTAAGATATAGGCGAAACCGTTCCGATCAATCTGCTGAAAAACAGCTAAGACAGTAAGGCAAAGGACGAGCTTTTCGACCACCATAGCCATAGTTCTAGCACCGAAGTTAAATACCAAAGTGGTGCATTCCTAAATCCTCTGACTACTGCGAAAGTTTGAGATGTTTTGGATGGACCCACAGCAGGCTATGATTTTTCTCGTAGCAAACAGAGATTCTGTCCATACTTCTAGCTGTGACTTCGGAAGTCTATGACTACACCAATTATTTATGAATCAAGGAAGTAATATGGATCGCGTTGCTAATGGTAACCTTTCACGTTTCAGATGGTTGGATCAACCCGTGGCAACCCCGAGGGTTTTGGTGCCGGTGGCAGCCGCACGCGACAATCGCCACCACCCCCGCCCAGTTTGGTGGAAGTGATGGCCGCTCAAACCGAGCTACTGCGTCAGATTGTGCAAGGACAACACCAGCAGAGGGGTGGGCACAATGCTCACCAACCCCAAGCTGCAGGATACACGGATTTCCTAGGGACCCAGCCGCCCTTGTTCCATAAGACAGAGGAACCCCTGGACGCAGATGCATGGATTCGCACTATCGAATCCAAGTTCACACTACTTGTGGCCCCATGCTCAGAGGCCAACAAGGCTCGTTTTGCCGCGCAACAGCTTCGCGGTACCGCTCGTCTGTGGTGGGACCACTATTCTGCGATGCTCCCGGCTGATCATGTGGTCGACTGGGATGAATTCAAGACCGCATTCCGGGCACATCATATCCCCGAGGGTCTCATGGAGAGGAAGTTGAATGAGTTTCTGGCACTTACCCAGGGCACCCGCACCGTGCTACAGTACGCCCAAGCATTCAACAACCTATGCCAGTATGCGGGCTATCACGCTGATACGGATGCCAAGAAGCGTGATCGTTTCCGCCGAGGTCTGAACACCAAGCTCAAGGAATGTCTGAACCTAGCCAGGGCTGACACCTACAACGAATTGGTCAATATGGCCATTACCCAGGAAGACTGTATCATGGCACACCGGGCAGAGAAGAAGAGAAAGGCACCCGCAGGACCATCAAGTGCCCAACCACCAAGGTATCGCATCGTGCAAAATGCCGCACCCACAGCTCCACCAAGGGCCCCTCAACCTGGGAGATGGATTGCCAGACCCCCCCCAGCAGCCAGGCATGGTACGACCCCCGATGCCTCCACAGAATGGTCCGAGGCCCATTCTTCAGCAGTCTCTTCGACCTAGCCCCGCGAATCGCTGTTTCAAATGCGGGAGTTCCAGCCACTTCGCACGAGAATGCCCTCAGCCTGGACGGCCCAACCAAGGTCAAGGATCCAACCCGAACACCAAGAACAGGGGCAAGAGACAGACCCTGCAAGTCAAGCAAGGACGGATTAACTTCACCACGCTTGCAGAGCTTCCTGAAGGAGCCCCAGTGATGTCGGGTACATTCTCTATCCATAACAAGCCTGCAGTTATATTATTTGATTCTGGTGCATCGCATAGTTTCATAAGTGCAAAATTCGGTGCAAAAGTAGGCTTGGATGTTTGTCACACCAAAGGGTCATATATGATATCAACACCGGGTGGTAAAATTGCTTCAAACCAAATGGTCAGACAAGTACCAGTCAAATTGGGTAGTAAAACCATCGACACGGACCTTGTCCTTTTACCCCTTGACGGCATGGACATTATTTTGGGAATGAACTGGATGGCTATGCATGGAGTCACACTGGACCTTTCTTCCCGAGCCGTTGAGATAAATTCACCTAGTCACGGAGCCACTACCCTTTACCTACCGTTCCTAGATTGTACGAATTCCTGTGCTTATAAGATGGAAGGACTTAAGCTAGATAATATTCCTGTGGTAAACGAGTATGCCGATGTTTTTCCGGATGACTTACCAGGAATGCCACCGGATAGGGATATTGAGTTCATCATTGAACTACAACCAGGCACTGCACCTATATCCAAAAGACCATATAGGATGCCCCCTAAAGAATTGGCAGAGCTGAAAATTCAACTCCAAGAACTACTGGACAAAGGTTTTATTCGCCCTAGCGCGTCACCTTGGGGATGTCCAGCCCTATTCGTAAAGAAGAAGGATGACAGTTTAAGATTATGTGTGGACTACCGACCTCTCAATGCGGTAACTGTTAAAAATAAATACCCCCTTCCTCGCATCGATGTACTCTTCGATCAATTAGCTGGAGCCAGAGTCTTCTCAAAGATTGATCTTCGTTCGGGATATCATTAGATCAAGATTCGCTCGTGCGATATTCCTAAGACTGCCTTCTCCACACGATATGGACTATATGAATTCTTGGTCATGTCCTTTGGACTCACCAATGCCCCTGCCTACTTCATGTATCTCATGAATTCGGTATTCATGCCCGAACTTGACAAATTCGTCGTAGTGTTCATCGACGACATCCTTATCTATTCCAAGGATGAGGAAGAGCATCCCAAGCACCTTCGCATTGTTCTTCAGCGACTCAGAGACCATCAGCTCTATGCTAAGTTTTCTAAGTGTGAATTCTGGTTGGATACTGTAAAGTTCTTAGGTCACACGATCTCCAGCGAAGGCATAGCTGTTGACCCCAGCAAGGTACAAGAGGTGATGGATTGGAAACCCCCTACCTCTGTTCATCAGATTCGCAGTTTTCTCGGCTTAGCCGGTTACTACCGCCGCTTCATCCCGGATTTCTCTCGAATTGCTAAGCCCATGACTGAACTGTTAAAGAAGGAAGTAAAGTTTGTATGGGATGAGAAATGTGAAGAAGCTTTCCACACTCTCAGAGAGCATCTGACTACTGCACCTGTGTTAGCTCAACCCGATAATACCAAGTCATTCGATGTGTATTGTGACGCATCAGGTACTGGTCTAGGATGTGTGCTTATGCAAGAGAATCGAGTGATTGCATATGCCTCACGAGCCCTTCGGCCCCACGAACAGAATTATCCCACGCATGACCTTGAGCTTGCAGCCGTCATTCACGCTCTAAAAATATGGAGGCATTATCTCATGGGTACACAGTGCAATATCTACACGGATCATAAGAGTCTCAAGTACATCTTCACACAAGCCGATCTGAATATGAGACAACGGAGATGGCTAGAATTAATCAAAGATTGTGACCTTGAAGTGCACTATCACCCCGGTAAGGCTAATGTAGTCGCGGATGCACTAAGCCGCAAGTCCCATTGCCATTGCTTATCCATGGAGTCCTACCATGAGACATTGTGTGCAGAAATGAGGAAGCTTAACATGGAAATGGTTTCCCAAGGCACTCTAAATCACATCTCAGTTGAGCCCACTCTTCACGACCAAATCGTTATGGCCCAACTACAGGATGAAGGGATTAAGATCATCAAACAGAAACTCTCTCTAGGTGAGGAGAAGTATAAGTGTTTCCGCCAGGACCATAAGGGAGTTCTATGGTTCGAAGGTCGTATAGTCGTTCCGAAGAATCGTGAGCTCCGCAAGAAAATTCTCGATGAGGCACACCTTTCCAAATTCTCTATCCACCCCGGCAGTAGCAAAATGTATCAAGACCTAAGGCAAAACTTCTGGTGGACTAGAATGAAAAGAGAAATTGCTACGTATGTCTCAGAATGTGACACGTGCCAGAGAGTGAAAGTTAGCCACTTAAAGGTAGACGGTACACTTCAACCGTTACCTATACCATCATGGAAATGGGAAGACATAAGTATGGACTTCATCGTGGGGCTACCAAACACTTCCCAGAAACATGATTCCATATGGGTTATCGTGGACAGACTCACGAAGACGGCACATTTTCTTCCGGTACACACCACCTATTCTACCAAGAAATATGCCGAGACTTAACTCGATCGTATTGTTTGCCTGCATGGAATACCTAAGACAATTATCTCCGATCGTGGTCCTCAGTTTGTAGCACGCTTTTGGGAACAACTGCAAATGTCTCTTGGCACTAAGCTGATTCGCAGCTCAGCATACCATCCTCAGACTGATGGACAAACGGAAAGAGTAAACCAAATTCTTGAAGACATGCTGAGAGCTTGTGTCATTCATTATGACAAGAATTGGGACAAATGCCTACCCCTAACAGAGTTCTCGTACAACAACAGCTATCAAATGAGTTTGAAAATGGCACCATTTGAGGCCCTGTACGGACGAAGGTGTCGAACTCCTTTGAGCTGGTCACAAACTGGAGAACGTAAAATAATTGGACCCGACCTGGTAATCGAGGCAGAGGAGAAAGTAAAAGTAATACAAGCAAATCTTAAAGCCGCACAAGCCCGACAAAAGAGCTATTCTGACAAAAGGAGAAAGCCCCTAAAGTTCGAAGTTGGCGATCATGTCTATCTTCGAGTTTCACCAACCAAGGGAGTGCGAAGATTTGGAATCAAAGGCAAACTAGCTCCCCGTTATATCGGTCCTTACGAAATCATTGAGAGCTGCGGACCCGTAGCCTACAAATTACGACTGCCCCCTCAGCTCGCGACCACCCATGCTGTCTTCCACGTATCTCAACTCAAGAAGTGTATTCGAGTCCCTACCGAGATGGTGGAACAACAAGAAATATCGTTAGAGCCCGACCTCTCGTATATCGAACACCCAGTTAAGATTTTGGATCAAAAAGAAAGAGAGACCAGGAGGAATGTAATTAAAATGTATAAAGTACAATGGAATCACCACACGAAAGAAGAAGCCACCTGGGAAACGGAGAGCTACCTGAACCAACATTTCCCTGGGTTTCTTATCTCAACCACTGGTATGTGCACCCACGCCCACACTAAGAATTACCGAATCTCGGGGCGAGATTCTTGTTAAGGGGGGAAGGCTGTGACAACCCTGGTAATTACATTTCCAAAATCAATGTCATTAGCCTAACTCTATGTTTAACCCGACTAATGAAAGGGTGGAAAGAATTAAAACGAGTTCAGTTGGAATTCAAATTTAATTTGAGCACATTTGGTTACTTTTGAACTTTTAAGTTTAAATTTCAAACCATGAGCCAAATGAGATTTTGTCTGAAACCAAAGTTGTAGAACTTTTTATTCTGAACAACTTTCGTGTTCAAAATTTTTTGAAATTCAAATCAGAAAGAGGAGAAAATGCCCTGTTTGCACCCAGCCCCCTGAAACTTTTCGAATTCTTGCATCCAGGCCCCTCGCCCCCCCCCCCCTCTCTCTCCTCCGCGCCCGACCGCTGCGCGCCAGGTGGCCGGCGTCGCCTGACCGGCGGGAGGCGCCAGGCCAGTGGCCGCCGCACCACCCCGCCACGGCCGGCTTTGCCCCGCCCCCACGCCGCGCGGCCAGTGAGCGCCCGCGCGTGCATGCGACGCTGCCGCGCCCAGCCCCGCCGCCCGTCGCGCCCAGTCGCCTCGCTCCGCCGTGCCGCCCCGGCCCCCGCGCCCCGCCAGTCGCCGCGCCCGCCCTCCGCCCGAGCCGCTGCCGCTGCTGCTTCACCACTCCACGTCCGGCGCTATGCCACCGCGCCCACGCCATATCTCCGGCCGCCCAGTCACCGCGCCGCGCTGCCGCACGTCGCGCCGGCGTTCTGCCGCCGCCCGCCGCGCCCAGTGCGCGTTGTGCCGTGCCCCCGCCCCGCGCGCTGCCCAGGCCCCTCCGCACCCCCTCCGGCCCCTATAAAAGCCCCGCCCGGCCACGCGCGCGAGCCCCAGCACCCAGAACGCCCTCGCCGTCGACATTGCCGCCGCCGAGCGCCGCCCGCCCGTGGACAGCCCTCCGCCGCCGCCCACTGCCCAAACTAAGCCCCCAGCCACCACTACATCATCCCCCTGAAGCTCGCCGACCCGCCCAACGCCGCCCAGGACCGCCGGAGCACCGCCGCCCGCGCTGTCACCGCCGCCGCCGCCCCTGCTCGCCGTGGACAGCACGACCCCGACCTCCTCCGTCCAAGCCGAGCCCCTGAGCAGCTTTCCCACGCGCCACTAAAGCTCGCCGACCGGACCAGACCGCCCCAAGCCCGCCGGAGCACCGCCGTCGATGCGAGCCGCGCCGCCGCCGCCTCTGCTCCAACGCCGGCGAGCCCTTCCCGGCCGTCCCCCACCTGAACAACACCCCCACGAGGTAGCCCTCGCACCCCTGAACCTTCCCCGACCCTCACCCCTCGCCGCCGGCGAGCCCCCTCGCCGGAATTTCGGCCGGCCGCCGTACCCGAGCCGCCCGAGGACCCAATTGCAAGAATTTAAATCTTTAGAAGGGTCTGCGCGTAAGATTCAAGGACCTAGTTGTAAAAGAAAGTTTCAAACCTAGATTCAAATTCAGTGAACTTGTAAATTTCGAATAAAATCGTAGAAAATTCATAAAAATGCAAACTCAACTGTTCTGGAATCCTTAGAACAAACTATACCACTGTTGTTACAGAAAGTTTCTCAGAATCTCAACATATGTTTCTCTACATTAAATGGAAGCTTTAATGGACTTATTTTTTACCCACTGTTGTAGAGCAATGCTGACCCTAAATTTTGGGCAGTAAGTTAGTTGCTTGATGTTTAGGACTGTGTAAAAAGATCAGGCCCAAATTCCAAATCTAGCTTTACTGTTTATTAAACTTAGTTTCATACCATGTTTAAGTAGAATGTTTTATCCCTGCAGTTAGGTGGTGAATCACCCAATGAAACTTTTTCTATGCTAATGTATGGGTACCTAGAAGCCAGAGAAAAATTAGGAGACTTTTTATCTCACATTAACCTACTTATTTGATTTATGTGCTAATAACATACATTAAATCAAGAAAATAGTATCTTACATTGGAAAATTCTCAAATTTTTACTGGGAGGAGCACTATGGTAGAGGTTGCTGTGTAAAAAGTTCCAGGGACAAACACCCTGTGTAGGGTCCTGTAAAAATGAATCCTTGAATAGCCTAGGTGTAGAATGTAATATTTCCTATGCTCTGAATACTGCATGATAAATCCTACAAAAATTACAGTAGCTTCTGCATGTTTAAGTGAAAGCTCTGTAAAAATCTTAGACTCAGTTGTTGCACCAATTGTTCTGTACAAAAAGAACAAGGATCTAACAGCAACTATGTAATGTATTTTTCATAATTAATCTGTTACATAAAATTGGCTGAAACTTTTACAGTAAGCACATCTTTCCTTGATGTGCCTAAATCCAAAATTTCATGACCAGAAACTATCCATTGTAGTAATTACTCTTAAATCGTATCAAGTACCATTATCACGACTTAAACTTGTGCATTCATGTAGAATCGACGACTCTCGCCGACGGAACTTACGAGCTGGTGCCCGCGTCCGAGAGTGAGCAGCGTGAAGCTCAAACGAATCTAACTGAAGCTCTTGAAGACCCGAGCCCAAGTTCGGAAGAGCCCCAAGCGAACTGCGAAGGCAAGCCCCGGAGCATAACCCATTCTTTCCGAAATTATGCAACTCATTACTCTTTGCTTGTGCATTAAGTTTATAGGAGTTGGATGAAAACTTAGTTGCATGATATCAGGAACCCTTGCTTGAAAACTAGACGTAAGGTTCGATAGGATGCTGTGCTAATAGGACTTCGGTAAAAGTCGAGTGATTTCCTGTCACTCGCGAGAAAATAGGAGTTGAATGACTACTACACGCTGCAATCATAAGGACACGGACGGGCTATGGAACGATGGTTACGATTGAGGCCCGTCTGTCTAGTGAAAAATGCTAAGGCCGCAGGGTGTGGTAGTGATGGTTAAGTCTTTGAACGTACTAAACACATGCCGAGATTATGGGAATCGGTAAGCTTAAGTACCTGATCGGCCCGGCAAGGGGACGGCATCCTACCCTTTGAACTTCGGTCCCATGTGCATATGGCGAGTGCAGAGAGTGGTCACGACCCGGCGCCGAACCGTGGCGTGGGGCTCTTGTACTCTCGGAGGGTAGCCCCGATCCACGACCCGGAAAGAAAGGGGAAAGGTTGCACGTGTGACTCTAGGGAGTAACCACGTGACGTGTGTTTGGGTTTCCCTTGCAAGGTTAAGAAATTCGATTCGAATCGTCTGTTTCTCACGGCTATTGAGACTGCTTAACCATTTTTACCCACAGAGTAAGAAGAGGAACAATGATGATGAATGAACTGGTTGGATGAAAAATTTAATGCTTCACCATGTATGCTTTAGATAGCTGCTTATCAAGACCGGCTAACGAAACTAGAATCTTGAGCTAAAAGTTGAAAGTAAGGACCCACTTGTAGATGCTCTTTCGGCAAAACAAACCCCTGAGCCAAAAAGCCTGGCATGTCTAGAGTCGGTGGAGTAGATTCCACTACTCGGGTAAGTCTTGCTGAGTATTAGTATACTCAGCCTTGCTTGTGACTCGTTTTCAGGTGAGACCTTCGAAGATATGATTGCTAGCTTGACTTGGCCCTGCACTCTTCCCCCTGGTTGGTCGGTGGAATGGGATGCGCCCCCGTCCAACGGAGATAAGGCCGAGTGATGTCTCGTACGGGCTTCATCGAGACATCCTGTATCGTCGAGTAGCTTCCGTTGTTTATTTCCGCTGCAACTTAAAACTCTGAAGAACTTATTTGTGATCATTGAAGTACTTGATTTCTAAACTCAAAACTTGGTCTGTAATATTTACTTATGCTAATGTTGTAATATTTGCTGGAATGTGGTATTCTCTGGGCTCATCGTCGCATGAGCGTTTGTATGCATGGCGCTCGATCCGTTCACCGTGGTTGTATCAGGAGGTTATACCCGACAGACCAGTGGATTACTCCGTTTGAAGTGTAAGGTTAACCGAGAATGCCTTAATGGTGATGGTTAATACACTTGAGCCGGATTAATTCAGGTGGTTCTGCCACAGATTCGGCCTCCCATCTGGGGCGTTCTTCCGGGGTCTCCTTCACTACTACGGGCTGGAGGCGACGCACCTCAAGCCCAACTCCATCACACAGATCGCCACCTTCATTCACCTGTGCGAGGGGTTCTTTGGGATCGCACCCCACTTCAACCCGTGGAGGGCGCTGTACCATCTGTGGGCGTACCCGAAGAAGGGGACGCCAGACGTGGTCAGTGGGGCCGCCTTCTCACTCCGCCAGAGCGGGAGGTACCCGGAGGCCATCTTGTTGGTATTTCTTAACGTTCACAGAATAATCCGCAAGCGCACGGAGATACCGTTGTCTTCACCTGTGAGTATTCAAGGGTATCGTATTTCCACGAGGAACAGAGGTACTAGCCTTCTAACTGGTTCGTCCAAGGACAAACAAGAGGTAAGTAGGCGAGGATAGAGAGGATTCCTATGGCTTTGGAGTTCTGGTAAAGAAAGGTTCAACCTCTACTAGCTTACTTTGGGCACCGGCTCACTCCTGGTCTACCAAGAGTATCCGGCTATTAGCTCTACGCCCAACCCAAACGTGGGGGACTACTAGGGACGGACAGGGCTATCACCACCTGCCGCCTACCCCAACAGACCATAGGGAAGGGTAGTAAAGAATAAAACTTACTTAACCAAGAGACGCACAACCATAGGAGATCATGAATACTTACTTAAGAAAGAAGCATCCGTCGAGGTACAAGTTGGAGAAGAGCGCCGACAGGCCGGTGCCCCTCCGAACTACCCCTCACTCTCTCCCCATTTCTAAGCACTACGGAGGTAGGGCTTCACCTTGGAGTGGAGCTCTTCGCTTCTCTTGTGGTGTGTTGAATGGGGGAGCTCTCCTCCTCCTTATATAACCCTCCAAGGGCGCATCTTTGGCTGAACTTCTGAGGTGGAACAACCCAGAACCGATGTTGGGAACGCGGTGGGAGACTCCAGGAGAAAGCTGGGCCTGTTTGGGCCCAGTAGGAGGTCGGCTACACCAGGGGGTGCGGCTGCACCCTGACTGAGGACTTTTGGGCTCATCTTTGGTCGGTGCACTCCTTGTGGGCTCCTTGTATGGGATTTTGGGTGCTCGCCTGAAGTTAAGTTGGTTTGGTGTGTCATATGGCCCTTGGTTCCTTGCGCTGGCCTTCTGGTTTTGTGTTTTCTCTTGGACTTGGGCCGAATTGTTTTGGGATGTGGGCCCTCCAATTCTCATGCTCATGTAGAGTGCTCTGAAATGTATTTTTCCTTTTGGTTTAGCATGGTTTTCCTCCGTATGTAGACATGGCTTCCTGTAAATAGTGATTCACCAAAACTCGTGGAAATGATTAGTATCAAACTCCTATTTCTAGTTTAGTGTTTGATTAGACAATATTCTTTACAGGAGTTGACGGTCAGATTTGGCACTTAAGGACCGTCAACACACCTTCAAGGACACCAACAAGTGGTGGGCGGAGGAGTGGTTCATGGTGGCGAACCCCACACCTGGCCTCCCGCCCCGCACCGGTCTCCCGCCGGTGCTCAACGCCAGGTGGGAGGAGAAGCCCACCGACGAGGAGATGGTGGAGGTGGAGGTGCTGCTGGCTGAGATGGAGAAGCTCAAGGCTGAGAAGCTGATCGGCGCCGCGGTGGTGCTGTCGTTCATGAAGCGGCTGACCCAGCCGATCCAGGAGCGGGTCCACCCCGGGTACGAGTACTCGGGGTGCGACGACTCGACTCGCGTGCAGAACCACAAGGTCTCGCGCGCCGAGGCTCACAGGCGGGTCACGCTCATCATGAGCAGGGAGGTCCGCGACAAGGGCTGCCCAAAGGCGTACTGCCTCAAGCAGCCCACCACCGAGGTATGTAACCTGTTCGCCGTGTTCTTCTTCTTCTTGCCTACTGGTTTTAGCCTTGAGTCATTTCTTGTTGAGTCGTTTTACTGCCAAGTCACCCGTTGGGTTGTTACACCACTCGGTTATTGCAGGAAAAAGTTGTGTTGTTGTGGTGCCCTGCGCCTCTGCTAGAGGGGCAGCAGGGCAAGGCTGTTGATCCGCCCGCCGGGCTGGCGTTGCCAGCGGCGGGTGCTGCAAGTTTTTCGTCCGACTCCTCCATCGGGAGCGAGTCGGATGATGTTGTCGAAGTCTCGGGGCCGGTTGCTGGTGCCGGCTCCACCACCAAGAGGAAGCGCCCCACTCGCAAGGTGGCCTTATCAAAGGCCTAGCGGGGTGGAGTGGCGCCGCGGGGGAGGAGCTCGACTCCCCCGAGTGCGAGCAAGGCGGAGGCAGAGGTTGCGGCAAAGAAGGCTGGCCTCGCCACGCCCAAGCCGGAGGAGGAGGACCAGGAGGAGGAGCGGGGGCGGCCAGCGAGGTCGCCCGCTCGGGTGGCGCGGTCATTACCCTCTGCCGTGCCGCTGAAGCCAAGCTTCAGTGTGCAACGAGCTGGGAGGTAAGTTACTCGATCTTGCACGCTTCTCCTTGTCATGCTGAGTTCATATTCTGAGTTGATGAGTCGGCTTTAGGAGGGCATCGCTTAGCGGCGCAGCGGAAGGCGGAGGAGTCCACCAGTGAGGCCACTACGGCTGAGGTGGCCAAAGAGGAGGTCCGCCCTCGACTGATTGAGGGGGCGGCTACTCCAACTACAGGAGAGGTGGCATCGTCCGCGCTGCCTCAGGAGATCAACGTCACTCCCCTGGAGGTCGCGCCGGTGGACGGGGCGAAGGGAGGGGCCGTGGAGGACCCTGCCGACCCGAACACGAAGCCCCGGGTTGGTGACGCCCAGAAGTCAGCCGAGGGACGACGCAGCGGTGATGAAGGAGGCACTGGCGGAGGCCGCCCCGCGCGCGGTCGATGCTGCCATGGTTAGTCGTTGTAGCTTAATTCTTTGCTGCCTGGACGTATTTGTGTGATATGCCGTATCTGTGCAAGTGTTGGCCGACCTGAGTCGGCGAGCTGTGAACCAGCTCGAGGCGGGGGACGGGTCGGCAGGCCGAGTCGTCCAGTTGGAGGAGGAGCTGCAGGCGCTGAAGCTCCGTCACTCGGAGGCCTCAAGGAAGCAGACAGCGAAGATGAAAGGTTTGATTACTTGCTTGCATTTCTATTTCTGACTGCCCGACTTGCCACAAGGGGCTGACGCCAGGGGCTGTGCAGAGCTGAAGGAGTCAACGAGACGATGGCTCAGGAGCTCATGGTCATTGTGTCGGCCAACGAGGAGCTGCATCGGCTTCGCGAAAGCGCTGAAGGCCGGGAAGCCCGCACAGAGTAGAAGCTTCGCCTGGAGAAGTAGTGATGCGAAGGTACTTGGATTCATTAATTGGACGTTACCGGTTTGCCGAGTCATTCATTTTGATACGAGTTGTTTTTGCAGAGCTAGAGTCCCAGCTGGCTGGCGCCCGGACGGACCTCGACCTGCTGATGGCCAAGGCCGATGCCCTGCTGGTGGCCTTCGAGCCGGAGGGGGTCGCTCTCATGGAGGCAGCGACGCAGCGGCTAGACCATGCACGGCAGCGCCTCACGACCTTTGTCAAGAGGATTGCGAAGGACTCGGTGCAGTTCGCGATGGCCCTCATGAAGTCCCACAACCCTGAGGCGGATCTGGATCAAGTGGTGGAGGGAGTCGCGGAGGACTGCACCGACACCGAGTGGGACGCGCACCTTGCACCGTCGGGCCCCTCGCCGAGCGCATCATGAGCCAAGTCAACATATGAAAATTTGTCAGTAGATCTGAAACATTTATGGGGCCAAGTGTTGGCCGAAAAACAATGTTTATTTTGCATGTAATTAAATGCTGCTTTATGTTATTTCCATAGCCGAGTATTTCTAGTCGGGCCGAGTGGTTAGGATGCCAGTACTGCGATGTGCCTTAGCTTATTGTGTAGAGAGCGGGTCATCAGGCACGTGATAGGCTTAGGTGACGCAGAGTGGTTCCAGGACACACTGGTTTAAGCTCAGAAAACCACTTAGCTAGGTTAGTCTTAAACGCGAACGATGCTGGTGTGAGTCGGCATGGCCGAGTCACAGCCCCCGAGCGTGCTGGACGAGTCGGAGAGGGGTGTACCAGGTCGTTTTACAACCGCGAAAAGAGGATAGATGGGCAAAACTTATAAGAAATCGATGGACATGCTTTTATTATTATTCAGAAAGGTTGGGGTACATAGCTGCGAGTTCCACTTAGGGGTAGAAGCGTCGAAGGTGCTCAATGTTCCATGGGATGCCCACGTCCGTGCCGTCTTCTCTCTGTAGTCGATAGGTGCCAGGGGCAATGACTGCGCTAATGATGAAGGGGCCTTCCCATGGGGAAGATAATTTGTGTGCACCAATAGTAGACTGGATGCGGCGTAGCACCATGTCGCCTATGTTGAAGTCCCTTTCCTGCACGTTCTTGTCATGATAGCGCCGGAGCTACTGTTCATAGCGTGCATGTTGGAGAGCAGCTGTGACCCAGTGCTCCTCGACGAGGTCGATGTCTTGATGCTGAGTCGTTTCTGCCTCACCTTCCTCATAGTTCTGGATGCGTAGAGCCCCGAATGTTATGTCACTCGGGAGGACAGCCTCCAAGCCATAAACCATGAAGAAGGGAGAGTAGCCGGTGGCCCGGCTTTTCTAGGTGCGTAGGCCCCAGACAACCTGTGGTAGCTCGTGGATCCACTTGGGACCGAACTTCTCAAGAGGGTTGAAGAGTCGCGCCTTGAGCCCCTGGAGGATCATACCATTGGCACGCTCGACCTGGCCGTTGCACCTTGGATGAGCCATGGAGGCGTAGTAGACATCGATGAATGCGCTGCCTGTAAATGATGTACCCAGGTCAGTTATGATTCTGTTGGGCACACCAAACCTGTGGGAAATCTCCTGGATGAATTCAACCGCCTTGAGCGCTGTGGTCGCCGCGACTGGTTTGACTTCAATCCATTTGGTGAACTTGTCGATGGCTACGAATATGTGGTTTTAGCCCCCTACCGCCATCTTGAGAGGTCCGACCGAGTTGGGATCCCAGCAGGCGAAGGGCTAAGATGGAGAATCGTTCGCAAGGCCTGAGCCGGAACGTGCTGCTGCTTGGCGAATAATTGGCACCCTGAGCAACTTTTCACAATGTCGTTGGCATCCACGAGGGCGGTAGGCCAGTAGAAGTCGGATCTAAATGCCTTGCCCACTATGGTTGAGGCGCCTGCGTGGTTGCCGCAGATGCCCGAGTGGATCTCATGGAGTAAAGCCACTCCTTCGCTCTGAGCGATGTACTTGGACAACGTCCCTGAGGAGGCCGAGTGGTTGAATAGGTCAACGCTGATAACCACGTAGCTGGCGGCTCGGCGCGATAGCTTCTCATGTTCTTTTCTATCGGGTGAAGACTTGTTGTTGACGAGGAAGTCTATAATGGGGGAGCGCCAGTCGGAGTCGATTACTAACACCTCTTGGCCTTGAGCAGGCACCAAGTCTGGCTTGGTGGGCGGTGGCTCCTCGACCTCGACTGTGGGTTGTCTCAGGGCCTAGGCGAAGACTCCGGCCGGGACTAGAGCGCGGCTGGACCCGAGCTTGGAGAGGATGTCGGCCGCGACGTTGTAGTCCCTGATGACGTGATGGAATTCCAACCCGTAGAAGCTGGCTTCCAGTTTTCGTATCTCCTTGCAGTAGGCATCCATCTTCTCCTTCGTACAGTCCCAGTCTTTGTTGACTTGCTGGATGACGACTTTGGAGTCACCGTAGACGAGGAGGCGCCTGATGCCGAGCGAAGCAGCGATCCGGAGACCGTGGATGAGGGCTTCGTATTCGGCAGCGTTGTTGGTTGCCTTGAAAAGTAATTGGAGGACGTACTTGAGCTGTTCGCCTTTTGGGGAGATAAGGAGGACTCCAGCGCCGGCTCCGTCGAGGTTGAGGGCGCCGTCGAAGTACATCTTCCAGTGCTCAGGTCGTTCCTCGGGAGGTGGATCTTGTATCTCCATCCACTCGGCCACGAAGTCAGCTAGGCTTGGGATTTGATTGTGGACGGAGGGGAGAAGTGCATGCTGAGCGCGCCCAGTTCAACTGACCACTTGACGACTCGGCCATTGGCGTCACGGTTGTGGAGAATATCGCCGAGTGGAAATGAGGAAACGACTCGGATGTTGTGTGCTTGGAAGTAATCCTGGAGCTTTCTTGACGTGATGAGGACTGCGTACAGGAGCTTCTGGACTTGAGGGTAACACACCTTGGACTCACCGAGTACCTCGCTGACAAAGTAAAAGGGTCGCTGCACCTTGTAGACGTGACCTGGCTCATTTCGTTCAACGACCAGGACGGTGCTGATCACATGAGTGGTAGCGGCGATGTAGAAAAGAAGTTCCTCGTCCGGCTCTCGGGCCGTGAGGACCGGTGGGTTCGTGAGGAATTCCTTGAGCTCCTGAAAGGCTTTGGTAGCATCGTCGTTCCAAACGAAATTATCTGCCTTGCGGAGTAGCTTGAAGAAGGGGAGTCCCTTGTCGCCGAGTCGACTAATGAATCGACTTAGCGCCGCCATGCACCTGGTCAACTTCATCACATCCTTCTTGCACCGAGGGGGCTTCATTTTCATGATGGCATTGACCTTGGTAGGATTTGGTTCGATGCCTCGATTACTGAATATGAAGCCGAGTAGTTTTCCGGAGGGGACACCGAAAACACATTTGCGTGGATTTAATTTCCATTTGAATTTCCTGAGATTGTCAAATGTTTCGACTAGGTTAGCTATGAACTGATCATGGGACCTAGTTTTTATGACGACGTCGTCGACATATGCTTCGATGTTGCGGCCGATCTGCCCCTGGAGGCATCTCTGGATGGCCTTCGGGTACGTAGCACCAACGTTATTGAGGCCGAACGTCATGGTGTTGTAGCAGTATGCCCCAAAGGGCGTGATGAATGACATCTTCTCCTGATCCGACTCCTTGAGGGCGATCTGATGGTACCCGGAGTAACAATCAAGAAAATAGAGGAGAACGCACCCGGCCGTAGAGTCAATGACCTGGTCGATGCGAGGAAGAGGGAAGGGGTCCTTAGGGCAATGCTTGTTGAGATCCGTATAGTCAACACACATTCTGCATTCTCCATTTTGCTTTTTTACAAGGACTGGGTTTGCCAGCCATTCGGGGTGTGTGACTTCACGAATGAATCCTGCGGCTAGGAGCCGAGTAACTTCTACCCTAATAGCCTCCTTCCGATCTTGAGCGAAGCACCTGAGTCGCTGCTTGACGGGGCGTGCCTTCTCGTCGAGATCCAAGGAGTGCTCAACCTCCTCCCTCGGAACGCCTGGCATGTTAGAGGGCTTCCATGCAAAGATGTCCCAATTGGCGCGGAGGAAGGAGGTGAGCGCGTCTTCCTATGCCTTGTCGAGGTCCGCCCTGATGAGGGCGGTCTTGTCCGGGTCGTTCTCCCTGAGGAGGATGGTCTTCGTTGCGCAGTCGGGTCCTAAGGAGGATGATCTTCGTTGCGCAACTAGGCTGCAGCTGTGACTCGGTGGCCGAGTCATTTGTCGGGATAGGGATGCCCTCTGGAGGCATCTCCTTTGCTGACTCGGCGATCATGACGGCGTTCTTGGTCCTCTCGAGTGCATCCGAGATGTTAATGTTCTCGGTCTCACAGGAGTGGGAAGTCTGCAAGTCGCCGTAGATGGAAAGCACGCCGTTTGGAGCAGGCATCTTGAAGACAAGATACATGTGGTGTGGGATAGCCATGAACCTGGCAAGGGCGGGCCTCCCTAGGATGGCGTGGTACGATGTCTCGAAGGAGGCCACCTCGAAGTGGATGTACTCCATCCTGTAGTTCTCCCTTGTGCCAAAGGTGACGGGGAGGGTAACCTGGACGACCGAAGTCGAACCTGAGCCAGGGATGATTCCATAGAAGGCCTCCTGGGTCGGAACCAAGGAGGTCATATCGTAGCCCATGCTCTCCAGCGTCTTGGAGAAGATGATGTTGAGGCTGCTGCCTCCGTCGACGAGCACCTTGGAGAGATGCACATGGCTGACCATTGGGCTGACCACGAGTGGATAGGAGCCAGGGCTGGGTAGATGTATCCAGTGGTCGCATCGATCAAAGGTGATTGCCACCTCGAACCAGCGCAACGGTTCCACCGGGTGCTAGAAGACAGAGTTGACCTTGCGCTGGTCAAGCTTGAGACGGCGCCGACACCTTGGGGCCCTGGAGCCTCCATAGATGAAGTTGACGGCTCGGCTCGCCTCCTGGAAGTCCGCAGGGGTCTTGTCGCCTTGGTCGTCTTGATCTCATCTGGGTGAGTCGTTGCGGCGTCCTCTACCCCTAGGGGCTTTGGAACTGCTGGGTCTGTCGCGGTCATCGTAGCGGGGACGCTTGGGATCATTCTGGCCACACTGTTGTGGAGTGCATGACACTCACGCGTCGTATGGTTGAAGTCCTTGTGCCATGGGCACTTGCCGTCGAGGAGTCGATCCAGGTCCTCCTGGTTGAGGGAGTTGCGCTGTCGGGGTTGATCCGCGACTGAGATGGTGTTGTAGGGGCCGCGCTTGCGCTCCTACTTCCTGGATGACTCGTGTCGGTTGTTGTGCTTGCCAGAGTTGTGGCGAGGCTGTCGGTTGTCAAGCCGTTGGCAATCGTCGTGTCGCTGCTTGGGCCGGTCGTCGGGGTAGCGCCGGTCCTTGCGGTGGCGGTGCGCCTTCTCAGCATCCTCCATGTCGGCGTGCTGTTGACGACGACCATCATCTCGGAGATAGTTTTGGGGTTGCTCTCGAACATCTTGCGCCATAGCTCGATGTTGTGCAGCCCTTGGTGGAAGTAGCGGATGACATCCCTATCATCAACATTCGTAATCATGTTATGGTTGGTGAAGCACCTCTTGGTGTAGTCGCACAGGGTTTCATTAGGTTGCTGAGTGACGCTGCCCAGGTCCCATCTGGTTTTGGGACCCGGGCATGAAACTTGGAAGTGGTTGACGAAGGCGGTGCAGAGGTCCTGCCAGCTGTTGATGGAGCCGGAGCAAAGTCACTCGAGCCAGTTGAGAGCCTGGCGACTCATCATGACTGGGAAGTAGGCCGCCATGATGTCGTTGTTGCCACTTGCAGCTTTTACGACGATGTTGTAGGTGCGCAGCCACGTCTTGGGGTTGGAGTCGCCGTCGAACTTGTTGATGCCGACTGTCTTGAATGTAGAGGGCCACGTGACTCCGCGGAGTCGGTTGGAGAAGGCGGAGAAACCGTCCAGATCCCCGGCAGCGTTGTCATCGAGGTTGATGGGAGCCTGCTGGGGTCGGTGTGGACGGTGGCTGTCGTTGTTGTGGCGAGTCCGACCTCCCCGGTTAGCACCGGGTGGGCCGTACTCCTCATCATACTGGCGGCAACGCTCCCGCTCAGCCTCATCACGCTCGCGGTGTCGATCGTTGATGACGGGTTAGACGTCGCGGTTGCGGAGTTTGGAGCGGAGGTCCGGCTGGTTGACTACGTTGTTGTCGTTGCGACGGACTATAGAGTGGTGAGAACTACTCGACTGGGCTCGTAGAGCTGGGTAGTCCTTCCTCAAGCGCTGGACCTGAGCAGCAGCAACATGAAAATGAGTCCGAGCTCGTTCGAGCCCAGTTAGCTGATGGGGTGGCGAAGACGTTCTGGCCGTCGCACTCGAGAACAAAGTAGTCATCGAGGTTGCGCGGAGTCACCGGAATACGTCGGGGTGGAACTCGCGGCTTGCGCCCCTCGGCGGCGTCGAGATCTTCTTCGGCGTTGTTGATGACGGCTTCGTTGGCGCTTCGCGTTTGGCGGTTCTGATTGCGCTAGAGTCGGTGACGCTTGGCCTCATCATCCTCTCCCTCAACGGAGGCTTTGTCGGCAAGACGGAGATCTCCCGATGATTGGGGGAGCTCATAGGGTTGGGTGGCAGGGTGAAGAGGGCTTCCTGGTAGCCGGCTTGTGGTCCTGGGACCATGTCAGATCCAATCTGGTCAACGTTGAGTTGACTCAGATCGGAAATACGCTGCTTCTCCATTGAAGATCGGATCTGGTCCGAGTAGACAGAGGAGCTGGCGCGGTGTCCGAACGGGGCCTGAGGGGCCGAGTCGCAGGAACGGCGGAGTGCTGACTCAGCGAGACCGATGCACTCGGCCAGGGAGGCATCGACTCGATCTAAGCCTGCGAGGATGTCGTTGATGTTGATGCGCGGGCGACGGGTCATCAGCGAGGGGTTTTGGGCCTCGTCCTGGATGGACAGGTCCTCCACCTAGTGCAGCACTGAATTGGAGAGGGTCAGATTGGATCTGGAACCCTGGCTTTCATTCTCAGAGACAAGCAAGCTAGGCAATGTGCTCCTGGGAGCGGTCATCTCTGGAAAGCTTTCAAAGATGATGGAGTGGCCGGCGGCGGCCTGGATCTGGAGCATCACTTGCACGGAGAAGAAGACACCGGAGTTGGATGCCATCAAGTTCGCTGAGAGGACCCCGAAGATCCCCCTACCTGGTGCGCCAACTGTCGGATTTGCACTCTAGCAAGTCTGCCAATGGTAGCCCCAAGCAATAGATTTGTAGGCGGGGTGGATCGGAGAGAGCCCGTGAAATTGATGGTAACACAAAGATGCAGAGGATTAGACAGGTTCGGGCCGCACGGAGCGTAACACACTACGTCCAGTTCGACCTAGGTCCTGATCCTGGGGGATCCTGCCCACCGTCCAGCCGAGTGCCTACACGCCAGGTCGTTCATGCGGAGTCGTTCAGCTGGGTAGCCGTCTCCACTCGGCAGGGAGGTACCTGGGTCTACCCTCCGTCACTATGTGACATAGCATGTCATAGACACTAGTATATACTAGTTTCTTGGTTGGGACTGCCCTAATTGTCAGACCCGGGGCAGCAGGACTGCACGCGTGGCGTAGAACATTCTAGAGTAAGGGGTGGGGCATGTCCCATACCTTATCCATATGTAAAGTACTCGTAAGCTAGTAGAACTAGTCAGTATAGAAGGAAAACTACCCGAGAGTGCTTGGTTAGGATTTCCATATAACCCTGCACCCCGGGATATATAAGGGCGGGCAGGGACCCCACCAAAACATATCTCATAACCTCCAAGGCAATACAAACCATACAGGACATAGGGTATTACGCATATTGCGGCCCGAACCTGTCTAAACCCTTGTGTTCCTTGCACCATCGAGTTCCTAATCTCGGCGACACCCTACCTACAATCTACCACCTCGGGGGTATCCTTTAGTGGGCTTGCCGGTAAAACACCAACAGCTGGCATGCCAGGTAGGGGTGTTCATTGAAGATCCACCAGAGAATTTGATGGCGACTTTCAACTTCACCAGAGCCGTGCTCCCTGCGGGCACAACCTTCGTCTTCGGCTCCTGGGTCTGTGTCTCCGACGGCACAGGCGATTTCCATCGGCACCTTTTCAATGACAAGCCGGAGGCACGTGCAGCAACTTCCAGCAGCGCTCTCGACAAGTTTGTTGACAATCTCGGCGAGATGTTGCTCCCTGACCTCACCAGGGAGATCGAGAAGCTGCCCCATTTCGATGCGACCCCGACTCATGTTGCACCAGGTCTCCCCGGATCGAACTCGACTCCATCTAGGGGACAGCGTAACCGATTCCCGTTCGGTTTGCGCAACGTGGCCACTGTTTACCAGAAGGACATAAAGTCTGAATTCTACTCCGCATTGGAGAAGGATCTGGATGAACTACTCGAGCTCGAAGAGAAGGATGCCACCGCACTTCGGGAGGCCCCTATCTTTGACGACTACGACTCGGACTCCGATCCCGAGGCCAAACCCTACACGGGTGGCCCGGGATTGGTTATAACCTTCACCTTGGAGGGTCGCTTCGTGTACTGGAAGGGCATGAAACCCTCCAAACTACTCGGAGACGATGAGATATTGGTCGCTTACCTTGACTCCGTGCCTTTTCAAGAGGGTAGACCACTCGGTGAGATCACCCCCGGCGGAACTATACTCGTTGACTACAGCTCCGACGACCCATCCACCCACCTCCACGTCTTCATGGAGGAATCTGACGAGTACAGCGACAGGCACCACAATGAAAGGCTTGAGCAGATCTCGGACGATGAGCACACTGCGGACGCCGCCAACGAGACTGTGGAAGAGCGTGCCGCTCGCCGGATGCTGTTGACGCTCCCTTCCCTGGAGCAATCCATGAAGATCCCGATGATCATCTGGAAAAGTCCCAGGCATGACACTAGAAACATTGCGGTGGAAATTGTTTCCTCTCTCTCTCACTAGGAAGGCGGAGCAATGGTACACTCGCACAATAGGGAGTACGACCGTTGATTGGGGAGAATTTAGAGTTGACTTTCGTTACTCGTTCTCCCTTACGGAACGCCTAGAATCCCTATCGTTTGACATCCTCAGCTTAAAGCAATTGGAGGAGTCCATAGGTGCAGCATGGGCTAGATTCTTATTGTGGCAGAACCACCTGAATTAATCCGGCTCAAGTGTATTAACCATCACCATCCAGGCATTCTCGGTTAACCTTACACTTCAAACGGAGTAATCCACTGGTCTGTCGGGTATAACCTCCCGATACAACCACGGTGAACGGATCGAGCTCCATACATACAAGTGCTCATGCGACGATGAGCCCAGAGAATACCACATTCCAGCAAATATTACAACATTAGCATAAGTAAATATTACAGACCAAGTTTTGAGTTTAGAAATCAAGTACTTCAATGATCACAAATATGTTCTTCAGAGTTTTAAGTTGCAGCGGAAATAAACAACGAGAACTACTCGACGATACAGGATGTCTCGATGAAGCCCGTACGAGACATCACTCGGTCTTATCTCCGTTGGACGGGGGCGCATCCCATTCCACCGACCAACCAGGGGGAAGAGTGCAGCGCCAAGTCAAGCTAGCAATCATGTCTTCGAAGGTCTCACCTGAAAACGAGTCACAAGCAAGACTGAGTATACTAATACTCAGCAAGACTTACCCGTGTAGTGGAAACTACTCCACCGACTCTAGACATGCAAGGCTTTTTGGCTCAGGGGTTTGTTTTGCCGAAAAGCATCTACAAGTGGGTCCTTACTTTCAACTTTTAGCTCCAGATTCTAGTTTTATTAACCATTCTAGATAAGCAGCTATCTAAAGCATACATGGTGAAGCATTAAATTTTTCATCCAACCTGTTCGTTCATCATCATTGTTCCTCTTCTTACTCTGTGGGTAAAAATGGTTAAGCAGTCTCAATAGCCGTGAGAAACGGACGATTCGAATCGAATTTCTTAACCTTGCAAGGGAAACCCAAACACACGTCACGTGGTTACTCCCTAGAGTCACACGTGCAACTTTTCCCCTTTCTTTCCGGGTCGTGGATCGGGGCTACCCTCCGAGAGTACAAGAGCCCCACGCCACGGTTCGGCGCCGGGTCGTGACCACTCTCTGCACTCGCCATATGCACATGGGACCGAAGTTCAAAGGGTAGGATGCCGTCCCCTTGCCGGGCCAATCAGGTACTTAAGCTTACCGATTCCCATAATCTCGGCATGTGTTTAGTACGTTCAAAGACTTAACCATCACTACCACACCCTGTGGCCTTAGCATTTTTCACTAGACAGACGGGCCTCAATCGTAACCATCGTTCCATAGCCCGTCCGTGTCCTTATGATTGCAGCGTGTAGTAGCCATTCAACTCCTATTTTCTCGCGAGTGACAGGAAATCACTCGACTTTTACCGGAGTCCTATTAGCATAGCTTTCTATCGAACCTTACATCTAGTTTTCAAGCAAGGGTTCCTGACATCATGCAACTAAGTTTTCATCCAACTCCTATAAACTTACTGCACAAGCAAGAGTAATGAGTTGCATAATTTCGGAAAGAATAGGTTATGCTCCGGGGCTTGCCTTCGCAGTTCGCTTGGGGATCTTCCGAACTTGTGCTCGGGTCTTCAAGAGCTTTAGTTAGATTTGCTTGAGCTTCACGCTGCTCACTCTCGGACGCGGGCACCAGTTCGTAAGTTCCGTTGGCGAGAGTCGTCGATTCTACATGAATGCACAAGTTTAAATTGTGGTAATGGTACTTGATACGATTTAAGAGTAATTACAACAATGGATAGTTTCTGGTCATGAAATTTTGGAGTTAGGCACATCAAGGAAAGATGTGCTTACTGTAAAATTTTCAGCCAATTTTATGTAACAGATTAATTATGAAAAATACATTACATAGTTGCTGTTAGATCATTGTTCTTTTTGTACAGAACAATTGGTGCAACAAATGAGTCTAAGAGTTTTACAGAGCTCTCACTTAAGCATGCAGAAGCTACTATAATTTTTGTAGGATTTATCTTGCAGTATTCAGAGCATAGAAAATATGACATTCTACACCTAGGCTATTCAAAGATTCATTTTTACAGGACTCTACACAGGGTGTTTGTCCATAGAACTTTTGACACAGTAACCTCCACCACAGTGTAACTCCTAGTAAAAATTTGAGAATTTTCCAAGCTAAGATACTATTTTCTTGATTTAATGTATGTTATTAGCACATAAAACAAATAAATAGGTTACTGTGAGATAACAAGTCTCCTAATTTTTCTCTGGCTTCTAGGTACCAATATATTAGCATAGGAAAAGTTTCAATGGGTGACTCACCACCTAACTGCAGGGATAAAACATTCTACTTACACATGAAATAAAACTAAGTTTAACAAACAGTAAAGCTAGAGATGGAATTTGGGCCTGATCTTTTTACACAGTCCTAATCGTCAAGCAACTAATTCACTGCCCAAAATTTAGGGTCAGCATTGTTCTAGAACAGTGGGTACAAAATAAGTCCATTAAAGCTTCTATTTAATGTAGAGCAAAATATTTTGAGATTCTGAGAAACCTTTTGTAACAAAAGTGGTAGAGTTTGTTCTGAGGATTCCAGAACAGTTGAGTTTGCATTTGTCTGAATTTTCTACGATTTTATACGAATTTTACAAGTTCACTGAATTTGAATCTAGGTTTGAAACTTTATTTCACAACTAGGTCCTTGAATCTTACGCGCAGACCCTTCTAAAGATTTAAATTCTTGCAATTGGGTCCTCGGGCGGCTCGGGTACGGCGGCCGGCCGAAATTCCGGCGAGGGGGCTCGCCGGCGGCGAGGGGCGAGGGTCGGGGAAGGTTCAGGGGTGCGAGGGCTACCTTGTGGGGGTGTTGTTCAGGTGGGGGACGGCCGGGAAGGGCTCGCCGGCGTTGGAGCAGAGGCGGCGGCGGCGCGGCACGCGTCGACGGCGGTGCTCCGGCGGGCTTGGGGCGGTGTGGTCCGGTCAGTGAGCTTCAGTGGCGCGTGGGGAAGCTGCACAGGGGCTCGGCTTGGACGGAGGGGGTCGGGGTCATGCTGTCCACGGCGAGCAGGGGCAGCGGCGGCGACGGCAGCGCGGGCGGCGGCGCTCCGGTGGCTCTGGGTGGCGTTGGGCGGGTCGGCGAGCTTCAGTGGGGTGATGTAGTGGTGGCTGGGGGCTTAGTTTGGACAGTGGGCGGCGGCGGAGGGCTGTCCACGGGCGGGCGGTGCTCGGCGGCGACAATGGCGACGGCGAGTGCGTTCCGGTGCGTGGCTCGCGCGGGGCGGTCGGAGCTCGGCTTTTATAGGGGCCGGAGGGGGTGCGGAGAGGCCGGGGCAGCGCGCGGGGCGGGGGCACGGCACGGTGCGCATTGGGCGCGGCGGGCGGCGGCAGAACGCCGGCGCGACGTGCGGCAGCGCGGGCGCGGTGACTGGGCGGCCGAGATACGGCGCGGGCGCGGTGGGATAGCGCGGGGCGCGGAGTGGTGGAGCAGCAGCGGCAGCGGCTCGGGCGGAGGGCGGGCGCGGCAACTGGCGGGGCGCGGGGGCCGGGGCGGCACGGCGGAGCGCGGGGACTGGGCGCGACGGGCGGCGGCTGGGCGCGGCAGCACGCGCGGGCGCTTACTGGCCGCGCGGCGTGGGGGCGGGGCAAAGCCGGCCGTGGCGGGGTGGTGCGGTGGCCACTGGCCTGGCGCCTCGCGCCGGTCAGGCGACGCCGGCCACCTGGCGCGCGGCGGTCGGGCGCGGAGGAGAGAGAGGGGGGGGGGGGGGGGGGGGGGGCGAGGGGCCTGGATGCAAGAATTCAAAAAGTTTCAGGGGGCTGGGTGCAAACAGGGCGTTTTCTCCTCTTTCTGATTTGAATTTCAAAAACTTTTGAACACGAAAGTTGTTCAAAATAAAAAGTTCTACAACTTTGGTTTCAGGCAAAATCTCATTTGGCTTATGGTTTGAAAGTTAAATTTAAAAGTTCAAAAGTAACCCAATGTGCTCAAATTAAATTTGAATTCCAACTGAACTCGTTTTAATTCATTCCACCCTTTCATTAGTTGGTTTAATCATAAAGTTAGGCTAATGACATTGATTTTGGAAATGTAATTACCAGGGTTGTCACAGCCTTCCCCCCTTAACAAGAATCTCGCCCCGAGATTCGGTAATTCTTAGTGTGGGCGTGGGTGCACATACCAGTGGTTGAGACCAGAAACCCAGGGAAATGTTGGTTCAGGTAGCTCTCCGTTTCCCAGGTGGCTTCTGCTTCCGTGTGGTGATTCCATTGTATTTTATACATTCTAATCACTTTCCTCCTAGTCTCTCTTTCTTTTTGATCCAAAATCTTAACTGGGTGTTCGACATACGAGAGGTCGGGTTCCAACGATATTTCTTGTTGTTCCACAATCTCGGTAGGGACTCGAATACACTTCTTGAGTTGAGATACGTGGAAGACATCATGGGTGGCTGTGAGCTGAGGGGGCAGTCATAATTTGTAGGCTACGGGTCCGCAGCTCTCAATGATTTCGTAGGGACCAATATAACGGGGAGCTAGTTTGCCTTTGATTCCAAATCTTCGCACTCCCTTGGTTGGTGAAACTCGAAGATAGACATGGTCGCCAACTTCGAACTTTAGGGGCTTTCTCCTTTTGTCAGAATAGCTCTTTTGTCGGGCTTGTGCGGCTTTAAGATTTGCTTGTATTACTTTTACTTTCTCCTCTGCCTCGATTACCAGGTCGGGTCCAATTATTTTACGTTCTCCGGTTTGTGACCAGCTCAAAGGAGTTCGACACCTTCGTCCGTACAGGGCCTCAAATGGTGCCATTTTCAAACTCGTTTGATAGCTGTTGTTGTACGAGAACTCTGCCAGGGGTAGGCATTTGTCCCAATTCTTGTCATAATGAATGACACAAGCTCTCAGCATGTCCTCAAAAATTTGGTTTACTCTTTCCGTTTGTCCATCGGTCTGAGGATGGTATGCTGAGCTGCGAATCAGCTTAGTGCCAAGAGACGTTTGCAGTTGTTCCCAAAAGCGTGCTACAAACTGAGGACCATGATCGGAGATAATTGTCTTAGGTATTCCATGCAGGCAAACAATACGATCGAGGTAAATCTCGGCATATTTCTTGGTAGAATAGGTGGTGTGTACCGGAAGAAAATGTGCCGTCTTCGTGAGTCTATCAACGATAACCCATATGGAATCATGTCTCTGGGACGTGTTTGGTAGTCCAACGATGAAGTCCATACTTATGTCTTCCCATTTCCATGATGGTATAGGTAACGGTTGAAGTGTACCGGCTACCTTTAAGTGGCTAGCTTTTACTCTCTGGCACGTGTCACATTCCGAGACATACGTAGCAATTTCCCTTTTCATTCTAGTCCACCAGAAGTTTTGCCTTAGGTCCTGATACATTTTGCTACTGCCGGGGTGGATAGAGAATTTGGAGAGGTGTGCCTCATCAAGAATTTGCTTGCGGAGTTCACGATCCTTCGGAACGACCATACGACTTTCGAACCATAGAACTCCCTTATGGTCCTGGCGGAAACATTTATACTTCTCCTCACCTAGAGAGAGTTTTTGTTTGATGATCTTGATTCCTTCATCATGTAGTTGTGCCATGACGATTTGGTCGTGAAGAGTGGGCTCAACTGAGATGTGATCTAGAGTGCCTTGGGAAACCATTTCCATGTTAAGCTTCCTCATTTCTGCACACAATGTCTCATGGTAGGACTCCATGGATAAGCAATGGCAATGGGACTTGCGGCTTAGTGCATCAGCGACTACGTTAGCCTTGCCGGGGTGATAGTGCACTTCAAGGTCATAATCCTTGATTAGTTCTAGCCATCTCCGTTGTCTCATATTCAGATCGGCTTGTGTGAAGATATACTTGAGACTCTTATGATCCGTGTAGATATTGCACTGTGTACCCATGAGATAGTGCCTCCATATCTTCAGAGCGTGAATGACGGCTGCAAGCTCAAGGTCATGCGTGGGATAATTCTGTTCGTGGGGCCGAAGGGCTCGTGAGGCATATGCAATTACTCGATTCTCTTGCATAAGCACACATCCTAGACCAGTACCCGATGCGTCACAATACACATCGAATGACTTGGTATTATCGGGTTGAGCTAACACAGGTGCAGTAGTCAGATGCTCTCTGAGAGTGTGGAAAGCTTCTTCACATTTCTCGTCCCATACAAACTTTACTTCCTTCTTTAACAGTTCAGTCATGGGCTTAGCAATTCGAGAGAAATTCGGGATGAAGCGGCGGTAGTAACCGGCTAAGCCGAGAAAACTGCGAATCTGATGAACAGAGGTAGGGGGTTTCCAATCCATCACCTCTTGTACCTTGCTGGGGTCAACAGCTATGCCTTCGCTGGAGATTGTGTGACCTAAGAACTTTACAGTATCCAACCAGAATTCACACTTAGAAAACTTAGCATAGAGCTGATGGTCTCTGAGTCGCTGAAGAACAATGCGAAGGTGCTTGGCATGCTCTTCCTCATCCTTGGAATAGATAAGGATGTCGTCGATGAACACTACGACGAATTTGTCAAGTTCGGGCATGAATACCGAATTCATGAGATACATGAAGTAAGCAGGGGCATTGGTGAGTCCAAAGGACATGACTAAGAATTCATATAGTCCATATCGTGTGGAGAAGGCAGTCTTTGGGATATCGCACGGGCGAATCTTGATCTGATGATATCCCGAACGAAGATCAATCTTTGAGAAGACTCTGGCTCCAGCTAATTGATCGAAGAGTACATCGATATGAGGAAGTGGGTATTTATTTTTAACTGTTACCGCATTGAGAGGTCGGTAATCCACACATAATCTCAAATTGTCATCCTTCTTCTTTACGAATAGGGCTGGACATCCCCAAGGTGACGCGCTAGGGCGAATGAAACCTTTGTCCAGTAGTTCTTGGAGTTGAATTTTCAGCTCTGCCAATTCTTTAGGGGGCATCCTATATGGTCTTTTGGATATAGGTGCAGTGCCTGGTTGTAGTTCAATAACGAACTCAATGTCCCTATCCGGTGGCATTCCGGGTAAGTCATCCGGGAAAACATCGGCATACTCGTTTACCACAAGAATATCATCTACCTTAAGTCCTTCCATCTTATAAGCACAGGAATTCGTGCAATCTAGGAACGGTAGGTAAAGGGTAGTGGCTCCGTGACTAGGTGAATTTATCTCAACGGCTCGGGAAGAAAGGTCTAGTGTGACTCCATGCATAGCCATCCAGTTCATTCCCAAAATAATGTCCATGCCGTCAAGTGGTAAAAGGACAAGGTCCTTGTCGATGGTTTTACTACCCAATTTGACTGGTACTTGTCTGATCATTTGGTTTGAAGCAATTTTACCACCCGGTGTTGATATCATATACGACCCTTTGGTGTGACAAACATCCAAGCCTACTTTTGCACCGAATTTTGCACTTATGAAACTATGCGATGCACCAGAATCAAATAATATAACTGCAGGCTTGTTATGGATAGAGAATGTACCCGACATCACTGGGGCTCCTTCAGGAAGCTCTGCAAGCGTGGTGAAGTTAATCCGTCCTTGCTTGACTTGCAGGGTCTGTCTCTTGCCCCTGTTCTTGGTGTTCGGGTTGGATCCTTGACCTTGGTTGGGCTGTCCAGGCTGAGGGCATTCTCGTGCGAAGTGGTTAGAACTCCCGCATTTGAAACAGCGATTCGCGGGGCTAGGTTGAAGAGACTGCTGAAGAATGGGCCTCGGACCATTCTGTGGAGGCATCGGGGGTCGTACCATGCCTGGCTGCTGTGGGGGTCTGGCAATCCATCTTCCTGGCTGCGGGGCCCTTGGTGGAGCTGTGGGTGCGGCATTTTGCACGATGCGATACCTTGGTGGTTGGGCACTTGATGGTCCTGTGGGTGCCTTTCTCTTCTTCTCTGCCCGGTGTGCCATGATACAGTCTTCCTGGGTAATGGCCATATTGACCAATTCGTTGTAGGTGTCAGCCCTGGCTAGGTTCAGACGTTCCTTGAGCTTGGTATTCAGACCTCGACGGAAACGATCACACTTCTTGGCATCCGTATCAGCGTGATAGCCCGCATACTGACATAAGTTGTTGAACGCCTGGGTGTACTGCAGCACGGTGCGGGTGCCCTGGGTGAGTGCCAGGAACTCGTTCAACTTCCTCTCCATGAGACCCTCGGGGATATGATGTGCCCGAAACGCGGTCTTGAATTCATCCCAGTCGACCACATGGTCAGCCGGGAGCATCGCAGAATAGTGGTCCCACCACAGACGAGCGGTACCGCGAAGCTGTTGCGCGGCAAAACGAGCCTTGTTGGCCTCTGAGCATGGGGCCACAAGTAGTGTGAACTTGGATTCGATAGTGCGAATCCATGCATCTGCGTCCAGGGGTTCCTCCGTCTTATGGAACAAGGGCGGCTGGGTCCCTAGGAAATCCGTGTATCCTGCAGCTTGTGGTTGGTGAGCATTGTGCCCACCCCTCTGCTGGTGTTGTCCTTGCACAATCTGACGCAGCAGCTCGGTTTGAGCGGCCATCACTTCCACCAAACTGGGCGGGGGTGGTGGCGATTGTCGCGTGCGGCTGCCACCGGCACCAAAACCCTCGGGGTTGCCACGGGTTGATCCAACCATCTGAAACGTGAAAGGTTACCATTAGCAACGCGATCCATATTACTTCCTTGATTCATAAATAATTGGTGTAGTCATAGACTTCCGACGTCACAGCTAGAAGTATGGACAGAATCTCTGTTTTCTACGAGAAAAATCATAGCCTGCTGTGGGTCCATCCAAAACATCTCAAACTTTCGCAGTAGTCAGCGGATTTAGGAATGCACCACTTTGGTATTTAACTTCGGTGCTAGAACTATAGCTAAGGTGGTCGAAAAGCTCGTCCTTTGCCTTACTGTCTTAGCTGTTTTTCAGCAGACTGATCGGTACGTTTTCGCCTATATCTTAAACTAGCGAGGTCCAATGATGCTGAATTTTTGTGAGCACCCAGATCACAAGATTTAGCATAAGCCTGGTATTCAACACTCAGCCAAGAAATGCAAGGAGACATGGGTAAAAATTCCGACAAGTCTCAGCGATTGTGGATTTCATCGTTTACCAACTTACAACGAAACACCCAAGTTTATCGCCGTTCCTTACATGCTGAGGGTATCCACATGGTTCAGGTGTACCCAACACAAAAGAGTTACTCAACTCCTAGTTAGCCTATTACAACACTTGCCAAAAGTTAGGCTACCCTATCGAGGAGTATGTGCAAAAGTCCTCCTAGGTCGTCCTCTAGAAATCATCCAAGTCGTTGACGGACGACTCGCTGTGAGCAGGAGAGTGAGCTCCCATCTGAGGTGCCTGTGGTACCTCACCCTCGAAATCCATACCCGAGATACCATCAATCTCCTGTGGCTCCTCGTCATCCTCCTCCATGTCGTCCTCATGGGGATGGTCATTCTGATCATGATGCCACTGAATGTGCTCATTAGCATCTTCCAACTCAAGGCTCAGATCATGGAGCTGCTCCTCCAACTATGCTATCGTGGCATCTCTCTCACCCATGAGAGTGTCCTGCTCCTGGATTTGGCCCTCAAGTTGGCCAATCTGAGCATCTCTGTCCTCAAGATCCTGACTGAGCTCCTTTATCTGCTCATCCCTGGTATCTGCCATCATGTGGTAGGCCTGAGCAAGATCAGTGAGCTGCTCAAGTGCCTGACTCTAGAGAGTCTGAAGCCGGTAGAATGCACTCATGCACCGCATGGAGGTATGAATAGTTTCCTGGGCATGAAAGTCTACAAAATACTGTGCGTGCTGCACCCTGTTGAGCCAAAAGGGGTCGTTGTCCTGGGCAGCAGGAAACAATCCAATGGGAGTGAGTGTGACAACCTCGGGACGCTGCGCACAAAACGTGGTGAGCGCCCTCATGGCTGCAAGCTCCCAAGTATCGGCCAAACGGCGACCAACAGCCTCAAGCTCCAAGGCGGGCCACTCCGGGTGTAGCGGGTGCGGAAAGATAGTCACGTTGACACGGCACTGGGTAACTCCATTTTCTGCAAACTCCAGTCCGGCGTAACGTGGGGGAATTAGATAGCCCGCGGTACGCAGAACATCCCACAAAATAGAGGGAAAGCCCTCCCAGTGGAGACACTGCGAGTGTACGCGTCCATCCTCATCCACCATCATATCAACAGGCTCGGCCATCTGAACAAAAGATCAAATGGAGTGAGATAGCGAAAAAACTGTGAACAGCACAAGGACAGATTCTGTATAGTGTGCAAAAATACCCATAACTCCCACAGTTCTCATCCAAAAATTCTCAACTTTCACCAGATTACTCCTAAGGTATTTGTGAACAACTTTGCTAGTCAACTCCAGAGCTAATTAGGTCTCTAAGATGGTCTTTCTTTTCAGGTTTTACCTTACTGTCTACCCAGAATTTTCAGTGAACAGAGGGCTAGAGTTTCGTGCACCAGGGAAAATCTACCCAGCCAAAATTTACCAAATTTTAACAGAAGCTACCTGGGTAAATTTGGAACGAGTTTTGTGTTGTGCTCTTTTGCAGAAAACTGCAGGAAGGGGGCCTAAAAATTTAAGAGGCAGAAGGGCTTATTCTGGACAGAATTCTGACATTCCAAGGTTTCTGTTTTTTTCTTACTATCCACAAGTTCAGAATTCTTCATTTTTGAACAGAAGATAGAACACGAAATTTGGAACAATTCTTTCAACATGGACTTCTTCAGAAAAGGTCATTTTCTTGGGTCAATAAATCGCTCTTTTTGGTCATGGCAGATTTGTGACAGATTCGCTAGATAGTCCTTATGCAAACCACGCTTAGATACGCAAGAACCTTACCACTCTCATACAACGCATTTCGATTTCAGACACATATGTTTATGATGTATGCATGTCCTATTCGTCCTCACAAAATAAAATAATTGCCAAATAGCTTTGGTCTTACGTAGATAGTTTCGGTGGCTTACACAATACGGCTCTCCTATAATAGCTAGTCGAGTCTTTCTACTCGTCCCTTAACTTATCGTAATCGCGGTTAGTGTACCTGTAGAAGATTGACAAAGCATATATATTTCATGAACCTTTCATGCCAGCACTCATGAAAGCGACCGTATCCATTACCGTTTACTTATAGAAACGATATCTGTACAATTTCCGCCGTACAGACGACGTTAACATACGCTATCGAGATAGCGTATTCACGGGGGTACCGTTCATGAGACGGGGGTATGAACAGCGATCGCCATACCCTGCGCCAAACCTTCTACTACCAATATGTTCAACTAACAGTTGGCATATTGGCAGCACCTCAAGTAAGCCACTGCTTGAGGGCAGCGTTCGGTTCGCATCACCGACAGGAAGGCCAAGCTCCCTCAGTTGGCTGAGGATCCTTACCTTCTTACCTTAGCGACGAGTGCGTCGTTACAGAATTTAAGGTCGGTTGTGCATGAAAGTAAGTTTTGACAGAAGGTAATGTGCTGGAAGTCAGTTGATAATATATATAGAAGTTAGATAGCCACCTAGTAACTTTCCCATAATCCCTTAGGGCTTTACGAACTAGACACCATCCTTAACGTACCAACGCATTTCGCAACACATCCTTCTAGTCAAGTTTTAGTAAAATAAGTTTTTAAGGCTTGTCGCATTCTCTGGCGTATGTATTTCGGCTCTGGTGTCCGCTGTTGCCAGCTGTGGCACCAGCTACGGCTCCGATACCAGCTGTGGCAGAACCACCTGAATTAATCCGGCTCAAGTGTATTAACCATCACCATCCAGGCATTCTCGGTTAACCTTACACTTCAAACGGAGTAATCCACTGGTCTGTCGGGTATAACCTCCCGATACAACCACGGTGAACGGATCGAGCTCCATACATACAAGTGCTCATGCGACGATGAGCCCAGAGAATACCACATTCCAGCAAATATTACAACATTAGCATAAGTAAATATTACAGACCAAGTTTTGAGTTTAGAAATCAAGTACTTCAATGATCACAAATATGTTCTTCAGAGTTTTAAGTTGCAGCGGAAATAAACAACGAGAACTACTCGACGATACAGGATGTCTCGATGAAGCCCGTACGAGACATCACTCGGTCTTATCTCCGTTGGACGAGGGCGCATCCCATTCCACCAACCAACCAGGGGGAAGAGTGCAGGGCCAAGTCAAGCTAGCAATCATGTCTTCGAAGGTCTCACCTGAAAACGAGTCACAAGCAAGACTGAGTATACTAATACTCAGCAAGACTTACCCGTGTAGTGGAAACTACTCCACCGACTCTAGACATGCAAGGCTTTTTGGCTCAGGGGTTTGTTTTGCCGAAAAGCATCTACAAGTGGGTCCTTACTTTCAACTTTTAGCTCCAGATTCTAGTTTTATTAACCATTCTAGATAAGCAGCTATCTAAAGCATACATGGTGAAGCATTAAATTTTTCATCCAACCTGTTCGTTCATCATCATTGTTCCTCTTCTTACTCTGTGGGTAAAAATGGTTAAGCAGTCTCAATAGCCGTGAGAAACGGACGATTCGAATCGAATTTCTTAACCTTGCAAGGGAAACCCAAACACACATCACGTGGTTACTCCCTAGAGTCACACGTGCAACTTTTCCCCTTTCTTTCCGGGTCGTGGATCGGGGCTACCCTCCGAGAGTATAAGAGCCCCACGCCACGGTTCGGCGCCGGGTCGTGACCACTCTCTGCACTCGCCATATGCACATGGGACCGAAGTTCAAAGGGTAGGATGCCGTCCCCTTGCCGGGCCGATCAGGTACTTAAGCTTACCGATTCCCATAATCTCGGCATGTGTTTAGTACGTTCAAAGACTTAACCATCACTACCACACCCTGCGGCCTTAGCATTTTTCACTAGACAGACGGGCCTCAATCGTAACCATCGTTCCATAGCCCGTCCGTGTCCTTATGATTGCAGCGTGTAGTAGCCATTCAACTCCTATTTTCTCGCGAGTGACAGGAAATCACTCGACTTTTACCGGAGTCCTATTAGCATAGCATTCTATCGAACCTTACATCTAGTTTTCAAGCAAGGGTTCCTGACATCATGCAACTAAGTTTTCATCCAACTCCTATAAACTTACTGCACAAGCAAGAGTAATGAGTTGCATAATTTCGGAAAGAATAGGTTATGCTCCGGGGCTTGCCTTCGCAGTTCGCTTGGGGATCTTCCGAACTTGTGCTAGGGTCTTCAAGAGCTTCAGTTAGATTTGCTTGAGCTTCACGCTGCTCACTCTCGGATGCGGGCACCAGTTCGTAAGTTCCGTCGGCGAGAGTCGTCGATTCTACATGAATGCACAAGTTTAAGTTGTGGTAATGGTACTTGATACGATTTAAGAGTAATTACTACAATGGATAGTTTCTGGTCATGAAATTTTGGAGTTAGGCACATCAAGGAAAGATGTGCTTACTGTAAAATTTTCAGCCAATTTTATGTAACAGATTAATTATGAAAAATACATTACTTAGTTGCAGTTAGATCCTTGTTCTTTTTGTACAGAACAATTGGTGCAACAAATGAGTCTAAGATTTTTACAGAGCTCTCAATTAAGCATGCAGAAGCTACTGTAATTTTTGTAGGATTTATCTTGCAGTATTCAGAGCATAGAAAATATGACATTCTACACCTAGGCTATTCAAAGATTTATTTTTACAGGACCCTACATAGGGTGTTTGTCCATGGAACGTTTTACACAGTAACCTCCACCACAGTGTAACTCCTAGTAAACATTTGAGAATTTTCCAAGCTAAGATACTATTTTCTTGATTTAATGTATGTTATTAGCACATAAAACAAATAAATAGGTTACTGTGAGATAACAAGTCTCCTAATTTTTCTCTGGCTTCTAGGTACCAACATATTAGCATAGGAAAATTTTCAATGGGTGACTCACCACCTAACTGCAGGGATAAAACATTCTACTTACACATGAAATAAAACTAAGTTTAACAAACAGTAAAGCTAGAGATGGAATTTGGGCCTGATCTTTTTACACAGTCCTAATCATCAAGCAACTAATTCACTGCCCAAAATTTAGGGTCAGCATTGTTCTAGAACAGTGGATACAAAATAAGTCCATTAAAGCTTCTATTTAATGTAGAGCAAAATATTTTGAGATTCTGAGAAACCTTTTGTAACAAAAGTGGTAGAGTTTGTTCTGAGGATTCCAGAACAGTTGAGTTTGCATTTTTCTGAGTTTTCTACGATTTTATACGAATTTTACAAGTTCACTGAATTTGAATCTAGGTTTGAAACTTTCTTTCACAACTAGGTCCTTGAATCTTACGCGCAGACCCTTCTAAAGATTTAAATTCTTGCAATTGGGTCCTCGGGCGGCTCGGGTACGGCGGCCGGCCAAAATTCCGGCGAGGGGGCTCGCCGGCGGCGAGGGGCGAGGTTCGGGGAAGGTTCAGGGGTGCGAGGGCTACCTTGTGGGGGTGTTGTTCAGGTGGGGGACGGCCGAGAAGGGCTCGCCGGCGTTGGAGCAGAGGCGGCGGCGGCGCGGCACGCGTCGACGGCGGTGCTCCGGCGGGCTTGGGGCGGTGTGGTCCGGTCGGTGAGCTTCAGTGGCGCGTGGGGAAGCTGCACAGGGGCTTGGCTTGGACGGAGGGGGTCGGGGTCGTGCTGTCCACGGCGAGCAGGGGCGGCGGCGGCGACGGCAGCGCGGGCGGCGGCGCTCCGGTGGCTCTGGGTGGCGTTGGGCGGGTCGGCGAGCTTCAGTGGGGTGATGTAGTGGTGGCTGGGGGCTTAGTTTGGACAGTGGGCGGCGGCGGAGGGCTGTCCACGGGCGGGCGGTGCTCGGCGGCGACAATGGCAACGGCGAGTGCGTTCCGGTGCGTGGCTCGCGCGGGGCGGTCGGAGCTCGGCTTTTATAGGGGCCGGAGGGGGTGCGGAGAGGCCTGGGTAGCGCGCGGGGCGGGGGCACGGCACGGTGCGCACTGGGGCAGAACGCCGGCGCGACGTGCGGCAGCGCGGGCGCGGCGACTAAGCGGCCGAGATACGGCGCGGGCGCGGTGGGATAGCGCGGGGCGCGGAGTGGTGGAGCAGCAGCGGCAGCGGCTCGGGCGGAGGGCGGGCGCGGCAACTGGCGGGGCGCGGGGGCCGGGGCGGCACGGCGGAGCGCGGGGACTGGGCGCGACGGGCGGCGGCTGGGCGCGGCAGCACGGGCGGGCGCTTACTGGCCGCGCGGCGTGGGGGCGGGGCAAAGCCGGCCGTGGCGGGGTGGTGCGGCGGCCACTGGCCTGGCGCCTCGCGCCGGTCAGGCGACGCCGGCCACCTGGCGCGCGGCGGTCGGGCGCGGAGGAGAGAGGGGGGGGGGGGGGGGGGGGGCGAGGGGCCTGGATGCAAGAATTCGAAAAGTTTCAGGGGGCTGGGTGCAAACAGGGCGTTTTCTCCTCTTTCTGATTTGAATTTCAAAAACTTTTGAACACGAAAGTTGTTCAAAATAAAAAGTTCTACAACTTTGGTTTCAGGCAAAATCTCATTTGGCTTATGGTTTGAAAGTTAAATTTAAAAGTTCAAAAGTAACCCAATGTGCTCAAATTAAATTTGAATTCCAACTGAACTCGTTTTAATTCATTCCACCCTTTCATTAGTTGGTTTAATCATAGAGTTAGGCTAATGACATTGATTTTGGAAATGTAATTACCAGGGTTGTCACACTTATGCCTTTTGGAATCTAGCCCGGACTTGTCTATACCTGAAGATGTATCATTAGACATCTTTTGTTCCGGTTTAGGTAAGAAATTTGCCCTTGATTTTGACATCGCCACCTGAGGTTCGTTTATGCACAAAGCTTTGACAGAAGGACTAGAGACTCTAGGTCACCTCTTAGAAGACTCATCTTTCCCTGCTGATCATAACGAACCCCGTCGAGAGGAATCCGAGCCTAGCCATGAGAGTCTCTCAACAACGAATTCTGAGTTTTCATCTCCCACATCCCAAGATTCGTCTGATGAGCCCTCTCCCGAAGCAGGAGCATCGGAGGGAGAAGAAATTTAACCTTCGATGTTCTCTTCTTAATTCGAGGATGATCCATCCAGAAATCACATAAATACCTTGAATCCCTTAAGGGAGGAGCCCTTTTCTGTCCACACGGATCAATCTCAAAATCCCATGACAGAACCTTCCCTTAGGCCTACGGTACCACCTGTACCTCTCGATCCTCTCAACAAAGCAAATCTCATGGAGGTCATGAAGGAGGAATTGTTGGAAGATGGGAGACTGTTGACGCCAGATTTTGACATGTGTTGAATCGGCGTCAGGAGGAGAAGATTGGCCGATGCGGCAGATATGAAGGCTACAGAAAGGAATCGGCCGATTGAAGTAACAGTTGGAAATCGGCCGATTGGTGGCACAGCCTATGCCAACAGGATGGGATTATTTCAGAGGATTCTGGTCAAAAGCTGGTCAAAGGGGGCACGCTAAGTCGGTCGAGGAGCAATTGAAGGAAATCTTGACTGATTAGGGAGCGGCGGCGGAAGATTCTGCGGGAGTCCGTTTCCTTTTTAAAGTCCGTATAGATATAGTAATTTAAATAAGGTTGTAACAAGTCGTGATCGACCAGGAGTCCTAGCTTTAGGGTATAAATAGGAGTCGTCAGGGTCTTGAAAAAAGGATCAACATATCAATCAACAACAGTACTTCTACTTTTCCAGCAATTTACTTTCAAGTCGGCGACTTCGCCAATATTTTCTTCTTCCACGAGTTCGTACGGATTGGTAGGGCTGCATCAACTTGATCTCCGGCCAATTGGTAGGTTCCGCTTACCGAGTAATATCCGAGCTTTAACTACGGGCGCATCGCTGTGGTTTCGTTTGGATTTATTCACCAGTTATCGATATTTACTAGAATTGCAAGTTTTACATGTTATTCTAGTATTATCACCAGTTATCCAGCTTGAGATCAGAGTGATCGGCTTCGTCATTGTTTTTCTTCGATTTATCATCCCACAGCCTATTATATATATTTCAAGTGTTGTCCTTGCAGTAGTCGTCTAGATCGCTCCAGCAGTTTTCTTTACGATTACTACACGATCATCGGCTGATCCATAGCCGATCATCTCTACAGCAAATCGGCCGATTCGCTGCCGACGCGCTCCTTAGGACAGATCGGAATCCCAGCCGATCGACGCGCTTGGAATTTAATACTCTATTTCCTTGTCAAT
Organism: Panicum miliaceum; assembly: GCA_032594955.1. NCBI lineage: Eukaryota > Viridiplantae > Streptophyta > Magnoliopsida > Poales > Poaceae > Panicum > Panicum miliaceum. The sequence continues at coordinate 50,006,854 of CM064058.1, read as the reverse complement.
CAACAGGTCAGATTGACTGGCACGCCGCGCGAACCGCACCAGGGCAATAACCCGAACTGGAGCTAAGCAGATTCTCCCGGGTCGTGTGTCCGACGCTGAAGACTCATCGGCCGATTCCTATCCGGCCGATTGTAGCGCCAACACACTTTTGGCACGCTCGGTGGGACCATCCAAGATCTGATATGTCGAAGAACGCAGAAATCTCCGACAGTAACATCATTGAGGTCACGGAAGCGGATCTCAAGGACGACCAGAGGGAAGAATTGGCCAAACATCTAGAAGATTACAAGAAGATGTACCTCCAGTCGTTCAGTCGTACCAGAAGCGGGGAGGCAGTCAAGAAGGCTCCTATTCTAGCGCCTCGCCACATCACCATTGCTGGAGACTCGGGCAAGATGTCAGAGATGATTCAACAGTCCTTGTATCAGGCGTTCATCGACCAATCCTCGGTGATGACCAACACGGTGTATAACGCCGTCGTCAACTCTCTGGCCAGCGGAGCCATCCAAGGCTATCAGGGACCGGCATATGTCCCCCAACTACTCTGCCAGCCAGAAGCCTACCATTCACATCGCAATCGGCTCCTCAGCCGATATTGATGCAACGCGAGGGGTACAACTCTCCACCACCCCCGGCGTCTCCAAGATACAGCGGTGCACCATGTCTCCCATCATAAACGCCGCTTCAACCCGTTCAGATGGCTTCTGTGCAATCACTACCTACAAGTTCAGCGCCTTGGGGAACATCAGCCACAGCGTATTTTTCCGAGCCAGCGAACGGGTACGGAAGTTATTCGGTCCAGGTGCCATACCAATCGGCCGCCCGGCCGACGGTTTCCCAGTATCAGCCGATCTTATCAGAAATTGGCAGGGGGGCAAACACTGTAGAAGCATTCAGAGGCACGGCACCAGCAGTGACGTACGAAGGAGGTGCGGACTCGTTTCGCCATCAACTATCGGCCGCTCAGCAAAATTCGCCGATTCATCACTCGGCCATACCAGCCCTTCAGCACATGCCCGCGCCGCAAACAGCTGTTCATCAGCAGCAGGTGGACTGGATAGCAAGAATAGCAGAAGTGATCTAGGATCAGTTTGGATTGAAGCCGAAGGTCCAAACTTATATTTACAAGACGCCGTATCCATCGGCCTATGACTCGCTGCCGTTCCCACACCGCTACAAAGTTCCTGATTTCACCAAGTTCTCAGGGACGGACGATACATCCACTGTGGAGCATATCAACCGATTCATCATCCAGTGCGGAGAAGCAGCCACGCAAGATGCCCTGAGGGTGCGTTTATTTTTGTCATCTCTGTCCGGATCGGCCTTCCAATGGTTCACCACCTTGCCGCCAAATTCCGTCGTTACATGGGCCGATCTGGAGAAACAATTCCACAAGTACTTCTACGCAGGAGTACATGAAATGAAACTCTCGGATTTGACCAGTCTCAGGCAGAGGAGCGATGAACCAGTGATGGGGTATATACAGAGGTTCAGAGAAATCAGCAACAAATGTTACAGTCTGGCTCTGACCGATGCACAGTTGGCCGATATCGCTTTCCAAGGCCTCTTGCCATAGATCAAGGAAAGATATGCTGCCCAAGAATTTGAAAGCCTGAGCCAAATCATCCATCGATTGTCAGGACAAGAGGTCCGACCGTTTGAACAGCGGAGGAATTTCCAAAAGAAAGTAGCATACTTGGAAGGATCTGAATCCGATGCGGAAGAGGAAATCGGCCTGGCAGAATGGGTCAAAGGGAAAAAACCGATGTCATGCCCTTTTGGAAAAAAGGAGCCGGAAACATTCGGCTTTGACACGTCAAAGGCCGATAAAATTTTTGATCTATTGCTTCAGGATGGACAGATCAAGCTATCTCAATATCACACCATCCCTACGGCCGATCAACTTAAGAAGATGAAATACTGCAAGTGGCACAACGCTACTTCTCATGACACAAATGAATGTAAAGTCTTCCGCCAGCAGATACAATCGGCCATCGAACAGGGGCGGCTTAAATTTGAAACTCCAACTAAATCGGCAAAGCCAATGAAGATAGATCAGCATCCCTTCCCGGCCAACATGGTCAACGCTGGAGGAGACTCAAGTCAAACCAAGGTGCTGACGTCAGAATCGGCAAGAAGAGGCGGCGACGTCGACCCCAGGAGGCAGATCACGACGGAAGAAATCAGAAGGAACAGGCGAGGGCCAGAACGACCACGCAAGCCCGTCACCTCCCAATTCTTACTCAGTAAATATCGGCAGCAACAAGAACAAGCACAATACCAGGAAGAGATGATACGCCGGCATGAAGATCACTAGCAATGTCCGTTCTTCATCCACTGCTGGGAGAACGACATCAGGTTGCCATCTGCCGATAACTGTCCAGAGTGTAACGGATTAAGCCGCAGCGATCGCCCGAGGCCACATTCTAGGGACAGAGGATCTGAGCCGATCAGCAGAAATCGACGCGAGGAACAACGCGTTTCGGTGCATGATCGGCTGGGGGGCAGAGTTGACCAGTACAGCAGGTCAAAAAGCAAGATCGGCCAGCGAGATGGACTGGGGGGCAGGATCAGCGCGCACGACCGGCTGGAAGAGATGGCCGATGATAGGGTATCAGACGAAGATCCCCTAGGAAGGGAACCAGATTGGGAACACGCCAGATCATCGGCCAAACCAGTGAATCCCAGGTGGTGTCCCGATGGCCTATCCAGATCCCAGAAGCGAAGGATCCAACGCCTACGCCAGTGGGAGCATCAAGAAGAAGAGCAGATACAGGTACCAGAGAGAAGGAATGTGAAATCTCGAGTTTGGCGCCCAAAGAAAAACGATCAAGAAACGAGCAACCAAGAATCGGCAGCCGAAATTGATATGGTATTCATACTGCCAATGGAGTTCATGGTGCCCAACGATCGGGATAAAGTAACAAGAACAGAGGAGGAACAAATGGCACAACTAGTGTTGGAGCCGATGACGGCTACGTTTGAGAAACCAGAAGAGGAAAAACGACAACATCTTAAAGCGCTGTTTCTCAAAGGCTGTGTCAACGGAAGACCCGTCACCAGATTACTGGTAGATGGAGGCGCGGCAGTTAACATCATGCCGTACGCCATGTTCTGCAAGCTGGGTAAGGGCGATGATGACCTCACCAAGACGGACATGATGCTGAAGGATTTCGAAGGCAACGTGTCACCCGCCCGTGGAGCGCTCTGCGTCGACCTCACCATCGGCAGTAAGACCCTCCCTACCACTTTCTTCGTTATTAATGGCAAGGGGTCCTATAATATGCTGCTTGGTCGCGACAAGATACACGCAAACTGCTGTGTCCCATCTACAATGCATCAATGCCTTGTGCAATGGGTCGGCGACAGTACAGAGATAGTCGCTGCCGATTCCGTCTACAGCGTTGCAGCGGCCGACACGCAACAGTGGAGCTGCGAGCACGTCAAGTGTATATCTAGCAGGACTTGGGATACTGACTTCCTGAGAGTGTCCGATTTCGGTCTACAGCCGATCCAAGCAGTCGGCTCTGAAGATTCAGAATAAATGGATCAGCTCGTCCGAGAAGATGGGAAGCTTGGGCATGGGTTTACGTCGGTCGATTTATTAGAGATGGTAGATTTGGGAGAAAGCAACAAATCAAGGCCGACGTACATTAGTGCTAATTTGGATTCTGAGTACAAATGTAAATTGATAAGTTTATTAAAAGAGTTCAAGGATTGCTTTGCTTGGGAATACCATGAGATGCCAGGACTAGACCGGTGTATTGTTGAACACCGGTTACCTATAAAATCAGGATATCGGCCATATCAGCAACCTGCACGACGGTGTAACCCCAAGATTCTACCTGACATAAAGGCCGAGATTACAAAGTTGATTGAGGCAGGATTTATTCGGCAGTGCCGCTACGCCGAATGGATTTCTAACATTGTGCCTGTATACAAAAAGAATGGAAAATTGCGTGTGTGCATCGATTTCAGGAACTTAAATCAGGCTACACCGATGGATGGATATCCGATGCCGACGGCCGATATCTTGGTGGATGCTGCCGCAGGCCACAAAGTCATAAGTTTCATGGATGGGAATGCCGGGTACAATCAGATATTAATGGCCGAGGAAGATATTTCAAAAACGGCTTTTAGGTGCCCAGGCCATCTTGGCCTATTTGAATGGGTGGTTATGACTTTCGGCTTGAAGAACGCCGGTGCTACATATCAACGGGCCATGAACTACATCTTCCACAAGCTCATTGGTTCATCGGTGGAAATTTATATAGATGACGTCGTGGTCAAGTGAAAAGGTCGCCAAGATCATTTAGCCGATTTACAGGAAGTGCTGGAGTGGACTAGGAAACATGGGCTGAAGATGAACCCAAACAAGTGTGCATTTGGTGTATCGGCCGGACAATTCTTAGGATTTATGGTCCATGAGCGCGGGATAGAAGTCAACCGCAAGACCATAGACGCCATCAACAAAGTGGTGGCCCCACAAAATAAAACTGAACTGCAGTCCCTCATCGGCAAGGTCAATTTCATCAGAAGATTCATATCCAATCTGTCAGGACATATTCAGGCTTTTACCCCTCTGTTGAAATTAAAGCCCGACCAGGAATTCATATGGGGAGAAGGACAACGCAAGGCACTGGAGAATATCAAGCAGTATCTGGCTTCACCGCCAGTATTAGTTCCACCACAGCCTGGTAAGCCGTTCAAGTTATATTTATCGGCCGATGAACAGGCTATTGGATCGGCGTTGGTACAGGAGTTTGAGGGGAAAGAACGAGTGGTATACTACGTCAGGAGAAGACTTTTAGACGCCGAAACAAGATATTCCTCGGTGGAGCGACTATGCTTGTGCTTGTACTTTTCATGTACTAAGCTCAGGCACTATTTGCTGTCGGCGGAATGCACAGTCGTGTGCAAGGATGATGTGGTGAAGTATATGCTATCATTGCCGATTTTGAAAGGGCGGATTGGAAAATGGATCCTGGCTTTGTCAGAATTCGATTTAAGGTACGAATCGGCCAAAGCCGTCAAAGGTCAAGTGATGGCCGATTTCGTAGTTCAGCATTGTGGACCAGAAATTGCCACCATTGAACCAGTTCCATGGACTCTATATTTTGATGGTTCTTCGTGTGGGGTCGGATCAGGAATCGGCATTGTTCTTGTGTCGCCTCGGGGGGCAACTTATGATTTCTCTCTGCCGATAGAAGCCTCTGCAACTAATAACCAGGCGGAATATCGAGCTGTTCTAAAAGGCATCCAATTATTAAGGGAAGTCAGAGCTGATGCAGTCGAAATCTTTGGGGATTCCATGCTCATTGTGGATCAGTTGACGGGACGATCTGAGTGCAAGGATGACATCTTGAGGATTTATTATGAGGATTGTCTTCAACTTTTGAAAGAATTCAAGTTTGCAATAATTGAGCATATCCCCAGGAATTATAATGAAGAAGCCAACAGACTGGCCCAACATGCTTCTGGGTATCGGCCGATTCAGGGAGCGATGACGCTAGAGCTCGCGGCCGATGACTGGCGAAAGGAGATCGCCGATTACTTGAGAAATCCATCCCAAAAGGTGGATCGGCGAACACGTTTTCAGGCTACAAAATATGTGTTGCTTGAGGATGATTTATTTTATCGGACGATTGATGGAGTTCTTCTCAAATGCCTAGGAACAGAAGAGGCAAAGGTTTTGATGGGAGAAATCCATGAAGGCGTGTGTGGAGCTCATCAATCGGCTCACAAAATGAAATGGATGATCCGGAACAATGGATATTACTGGCCAACCATCCTTGAAGATTGTTTCAGGTACTACAAAGGATGCCAAGACTGTCAGAGGTTTGGTAATGTGCAGCGTGCACCAGCGTCGGCTATGAATCCGATAATTAAGCTGTGGCCGTTCAGAGGTTGGGGAATAGATCTCATCGGACAGATTCATCCTCCATCTAGCAAAGGGCATAAGTTCATATTGGTGGCTACAGATTATTTTACTAAGTGGGTGGAGGCAGTTCCTTTAAGGAACGTGACATCGGCCGATATGATTGAATTTGTTAAAAGCCATATTATATATCGATTTGGTATTCCTCAAACCATCACAACTGATCAAGGGACAATGTTCACTTCTGGAGAATTCGGAGAGTTCGCCGCCGATATGGGGATTAAATTATTGAATTCTTCTCCATACTATGCTCAAGCCAATGGCCAAGCAGAATCGTCTAACAAAGGAATAATCAAGTTAATCAAGAGGAAGATAGAAGAGCAACCCAAGAAGTGGCATATGTCTTTGGCTGAATCTTTATGGGCATACAGGATGGCTTGTCATGGAACCACTAAAATACCCCCTTATCATTTGGTTTATGGTCATGAGGCGGTCTTGCCATGGGAGATAAGGACAGGGTCAAGACGTATATCGTTACAGGATCAGTTAACGGCCGATGACTATTCCTTTCTCATGAAAGACGAACTTGACGATTCGGCGGGTTTACGGTTGAGAGCCCTGATTAGTATAGAAGAAAAGAAGAAAAGGGTGGCCAGATGGTATGACAAAAAGGTCAAAGTTAAACAGTTCTCTCAGGGAGATTTGGTATGGAAGTTGGTGCTGCCGATAGGATCTAAGGATCCCAAATTCGGTAAATGGTCACCCACTTGGGAAGGGCCGTATAGAATCGGCCGATGTGCCCCTGGGAATGCATACATTCTGGAGACAATCGAAGGGGAGGAATTCCCAAGAGCTTTAAACGGGCGATATCTGAAGAGGTACTATCCAAGCATTTGGGTAGATACATAACTTGCAACAAAATATGTCAAGACAACATGGCCGATTTCTCATCGGTTTCTGTCTGCACATCTGGTGAAGGAAACATTGGGATTCATTATTGAATGGAAATTACAGATCGCATGGCCGACATGGTACAAGTCGCCCTCAGAATAAAAATACTGGTGTGTCAACTGATTACGCCTACGCTGGATTTCTCTCTCGATGCGACCCAGTTTTATCATAAGGGTGGGCCTTTTCTCTTTCGAGTCTTCTGCAGTGGCTCCAGTTTCAGCTTGGTTGCAGAGTTCTTTCAGCAGGCGGGTCTTCTCCTCTTCCAGATCTTCCATGGCGACTTCAGTTTTGGCTTTACAAGGAAGTGAAGAACTTTTTTCGGAAGATGGTCGCTTGCGGACCAAAAGATGAGCATTTATGAGGTCCGAATATTCCTGGACAGCGGCAGGGACATGATCTCTGAGTTCCTCACCATGAGTTCTTATCAGATTTCTGTCTGCCTGTGATAATGGCTCTTCTGAATGCATGATTTCTATCGCTCGTTCTAGATCAGAGCTGAGACGGTTTGGCTAAACAGAGATAAAAGGAGTTACCCAGTATCGGAGCGATTGAGATGCTTAAGAAAAAGGTAGAGGGGGAGTTCATACCTGGTTGACAGAGGAAGAGGATGAGGAGGACGAACAAGACATCTTGCCGTTCAGTTGGGACAGTAAAAGAAGGAGAGGAGATAAGTAATGCGTGTGCCTCTAGAGATGGTGAACGGTCTGCGTATAAATGAAGAGGAGGTAGATGGATGGTGAGACACGTCCTATCAAAGTGAATACATACATAAATGCAAGGCAGACTGAAGGAGCAGTTCAAAACCAAATCGGCGCAGTGACATTAAAGGAGCAATAATGTTTAACGTATTTTTTACAGCCCAAGGAAAGCATCTATGGCTACAATCGCTCGTCGTCTAATTTGATCGGCCGAGTCTACTATTCTCTGATCATTGTTGGCCGATCCTGGTACTTCTGACACGCGGCGACGGAGCCTTATTGTTTCACGGGCCAGATGTTGTCTTTCTTGCTTCAGCTCGCCAATGATGGTTGGGAGTTCTTGGAGCTTCTTCTCTTCAGCGGCTATCTCTTTGGTTATCTGTTCCATCTCCTTGGCTAGTTCTGCTCTCCTCCGTTTCAGCCGATCTATTGCGCCGACGATGTCCGGACGGCAGTTCTCGAGGAAATTGATCCTGTGGTGTACTTCCTGAGTCCGATGCTTGTACGAGTCGACCTCCTCCTGAGTTTTGGCCATCTGAGCACGATCGGCCATACGTTGCAGCGCCCTGGAAACCGGAATCTGCATACCCTCTATATAGGCAGCATACCCCAAGTTTTCCGACACTTCATCCGGGATGTGATCTTTGACCTCGTTGAAAAGTCGTCGGATCGGCGATGCATCTTCGACCAATCGGCCGATGTCACCTTGGAGGAGAGTATGAATGCTTTCGAGCTTGGAGCGGATGTCGTCGGAGGCGATTTCTTCTTCATCGGCCAAGGAGACAGCAAAGGAAAAGATGCTATTGTTGGGGGTATCTTGCTCCTGTAAGGGAACAAAGTAAAGGGTAAGCAAGCGGTGAAAGGAAATCGGCCGATTCTAATGGTAAGATTATTACCTCTTTGAAACGAATCTCTCTTGCCTGCGCCGGTGGAAGTGTTTCCCTTGTTTCAGGGACTTGTGCACTTGGTTCGCCGGAAGAAGAAGATTCGATCGTTATTAGTGCTCCGCTTGGGCCAGCTTCCTGAGAAAGACATAAATTCCCGTGAAAATACTATGGGAAATTGAAATAAGATGGTAATAGAAATTTGCCATGCCTCTGTGGGTCTCCCGGCCGATGCCTGTTGTGGAGTTATAATCGGCGTACCCAAATCGACCTGCATCAAAATTGGTTAAGTTTTCTGAATATTAAGGATTCAGGGTAAGAGATCGTGTACCTCGGCAACAGGAGCTGCTGGAATCTCAGTCCCCACTTGAGACGTGGCCGATAGTTGCGGGGACTGTGGTGGGACAATTTGTGCAGCCTGGCAAAGGAATAGAATTGATGTCAGTAGAAGATTTGAAGAATATATGAGATAAATAAGATTACCTGAACACCTTCAACTAATAGTGATGCTGCAGCGGCCCCGACTTCGGCGGTGACTTGGGGATCGGCCATCTCGACAACCGGTAGGGGTAAAGGACCTGAGGCCTCGGCGGGTGTCACCTCTACTTGATCGGCCGATCCAACACGGGGAGTCTCGGCCGATACCACTGCCATCTGGCTGGCCGATCCGATGCGGGAGACTTCAGCCGATGCTATTGCCGTCTGATCGGCCGATCCAATGCGAGCTCGCACCCGACGGCTGGTTATCTTTGATGTTGGCCTTTTTGGTGCTCGCCTTGATCGGCCGGTGGAGATATCTCTGACAGTTGGAGCATGGAAGCCGATGAGTGGATACGGCGTGTATTGGTGATGGCTATCAATCGGCCGGCCGCTTCGGCTCCGCATCGGGGGAACATGGCTTTCAGACTGAAGGGATAAACATAAGTTAACAACAAGATGATAATGCAGCATTGGAATCGGCTAAGGAAAAAGGACATACCGCTGCATTTGGGTCGATGTTCTCTGGGTCCAGAATGTTGCAGTAAGATGATGGAGATTTACAGAAAAGATGCTGCTTCCATTCTGCCCACCATAATTTATACTGCTGGGTGGCGAAAGAGACAACTGACCAGCTATTCAAGTCAATGGTGCTGGAGTCGGGTACTAGATCGCACAGCCGACTGTAATCAAGGCTTGAAGTTAGTCCATCTCTGAATTTTGCCTGGCCGGCGAAATAGACTCGAATCGGCAGTTGGCCAAAACCCAGTTGCCTTGCCGCAGCCGATGGACAGTAGAACTCATAGGTGGGTGAGTCCTTTCCTGAGAAGAAGTTGGCCGGCAGAATCCCCGGCTTGATCAAGACGTCCATTAATTCTCTGTCAAAGGTATGAGTGGAGAAATCAAAGCATACGGGCAATTCGAAAATCGGCTCTGCGGTCTGATATGGATGCCAGATGATCATATCTTCACTAAGGCCATTGTAGAAACATCTGAAGTATTCAGCTGTGCGGGTGGCAGTGAATTGGCAGCCGGGAAAGGTCGATATCGCTTCTCCAAAAGATCTGCAGCGGCGACAGACCGATGGATTCTCCTCTGACTCGATGTTGGGAAAGGTCTTTGTCTCTATCCGCTGCTGAGAGACCTTGCTCATGTGTAAGTTGAGCCAGAGGGTGATGAACAACCAAGGACCGCCTGGGTTCCCTATCGGCTCCCCCTTCGACAGCTTGACGCTGATTTGGTGCATCAGATGGTACGCCGATCCCAGCAAATGTTTACCGAGGGGGATGGCCGATCCTTGTGAAAGAGCTTCTGCCAAAGCTTGAGTGTTGGAAGAAGGGCCGACCGCTCTGCCACAGAAGAAATGGTTCTCCAGCCACATCATCAAGAAGGCAGTATGCTCCCTCTGCGAAACTGTCCCTGTCTTCATGTTTTTACTGATGTATCCTTTCCACCCGCCGATTCCTTTGGTCTCCAGCCAATGAGATGGCTTGAAAAGATAATTGAAAGGGGTATCGGCGGAGGAAACATCGAGGCCGGTCAACAGCAGAACATCGGCCAAGGTCGGGGTCATGGGTCCGTGTCCAAAAAGGAATGCGTTAAGTGCATCGGACCAGAAGTAAGAGGCTGCCATAACCAGAGGTTCGTTCCTTTCCATCTGAGACAGGGATAAGTCTATGCATTGGCCGATTTTGAGTTCTTCCCATTGAACCTTCCAAGACCCGGCTACCCTCTGGTACCATTCTCTCCACCCGGGTGTTTCATTTGGCCAGGATCTGAAAGTGCCTACCCAATGATCTAAATCCATGGATGACTGCTTAAAAGGGATCCTATGGGTTTCTAAATTGATCAGATCCGTTGGATCAGGACTCCCCATAGGGCCCAGACAGATGAGGTCAGGGGATTCTGAGAGAGGAATGGTGATTCGGTGCCTAAGTGCCTAAAAAAGGGGGAAAAAAGGAAGAAACTGAGAAAGGGTCCGGAAAATACTGAAGCAGTAAAAAGGCAAAAGCGAAAAATTTCGAGCATTTACCTCTGGGATGGAAGCCATCGTCGCCGATGACGCTTCTGGGGAAGCCGCCGATTGGGCCGCCGCCGCCAAAGGAGTAGCCGATGGAGCCTCTGTAGATGGGGTGGTCGCCGATGGAGACGCCATTGGGGGTCGGAGCAGGCCGCGGATGAGATCGCCGGAAAGGGGGAAGCACATGGAAGTCGAAAGAGCTTGGAGGAAGACGAACAGTGATGCGACGGAAAGAATGCTAGATTCATGGGGAAGGAGAGGCGGAGAAAGCCAGTACTTAAGAGAGATCAGGGAAGCAAGGGCAAAGATGGTATTTTTACCGCACCGTCTACACGAGTTTTAGGGGAGCGGTCATTTCGCGCGCCCGGTTCGAGGGAATCGCAATCATTGTGCCGCGGAACGGAAGAAGATTTTTACTGCGCCCGTTTCGAAGGAAAGGATTAAAGAAAAGAGTTTCGGAGGAATAGTTATATTTTACTCCGAAACTGGGGGGCATGTGTTGACGCCAGATTTTGACATGTGTTGAATCGGCGTCAGGAGGAGAAGATTGGCCGATGCGGCAGATATGAAGGCTACAGAAAGGAATCGGCCGATTGAAGTAACAGTTGGAAATCGGCCGATTGGTGGCACAGCCTATGCCAACAGGATGGGATTATTTCAGAGGATTCTGGTCAAAAGCTGGTCAAAGGGGGCACGCTAAGTCGGTCGAGGAGCAATTGAAGAAAATCTTGACTGATTAGGGAGCGGCGGCGGAAGATTCTGCGGGAGTCCGTTTCCTTTTTAAAGTCCGTATAGATATAGTAATTTAAATAAGGTTGTAACAAGTCGTGATCGACCAGGAGTCCAAGCTTTAGGGTATAAATAGGAGTCGTCAGGGTCTTCAAAAAACATCAACACATCAATCAACAACAATATTTCTACTTTTCCAGCAATTTACTTTCAAGTCGGCGACTTCGCCAATACTTTTCTTCTTTCACGAGTTCGTACGGATCGGCAGGGCTGCATCAACTTGATCTCCGGCCAATTGGTAGGTTCCGCTTACCGAGTAATATCCGAGCTTTAACTACGGGCGCATCGCTGTGGTTTCGTTTGGATTTATTCACCAGTTATCGATAATTACTAGAATTTCAAGTTTTACCTGTTATTCTAGTATTATCACCAGTTATCCAGCTTGAGATCAGAATAATCGGCTTCATCATTATTTTTCTTCGATTTATCATCTTACAGCCGATTAGATCTATTTCAAGTGTTGTCCTTGCAGTAGTCGTCTAGATCGCTCCAGCAGTTTTCTTTACGATTACTACACGATCATCGGCTGATCCATAGCCGATCATCTCTACAGCAAATCGGCCGATTCGCTGCCGACGCGCTCCTCAGGACAGATCGGAATCCCAGCCGATCGACGCGCCTGGAATTTAATACTCTATTTCCTTGTCAATCAACAGGTCAGATTGACTGGCACGCCGCGCGAACCGCACCAGGGCAATAACCCGAACAGGAGCTAAGCAGATTCTCCCGGGTCGTGTGTCCGACGCTGAAGACTCATCGGCCAATTCCTATCCGGCCGATTTTAGCGCCAACAGAGACACTTTTCCGAAGCAATTCGGATTAGTTCACCCTCCATGATCATCCCCTGCTCTATAAGGGGAATTACCGTAGAAGCCAATCTTAACCCCCTTATGGAGGTTAACATCATGCCATGGCACTTAGCGTACACACTTTTGGGAGATGTTACGCTAAAACCATCTTACAAGCTCATCAAGAGTTGTCCCTTTGGGCACATCCTTGAATGTTGGGGGGTCGCAAGTGCCGTGATGCCTAAAATAGACAAAATCGAGGTCAAGCTAGACTTCCATATCTTCGACATCCTCGATTTTGATCTTCTCCTAGGCTAAGAATTTCTCACATCTCGTCAAGGGAGCCTAGATGAAAAGCTTAGGGAACCCGCTACTGCCATCACTACCTTCTATTTAGAAAACCCTTTGGCGAAGTATCTTCCCAAGAAAAACTCGCTCGAGCAGATGGTGCATACATCTCCGTTCGTATCATCTGAACTCATACGCTTTGAAGTTGCAAAACCCGCGACTTCTGAAGAGTATGATTCGAGAGAAACTCTTCACCTTTGTGAAGACGAACGATCATCATCACCCTCGATCGTGTTTGAGCCTCTTCCCACTGGCCCAGAATATGTTGTTCTCGACCACGCTCGAGATACAACTTTGATCATTCATGATGAACCTCTTGAGATGGAGAGCCCAAGGGCCATGGAAATTTGTGAGGCGCTGACTCTGGAGTCTGAAAAGAAGGATTCCATAGATGAGCATGTGAGCTTCATTCTTGAAATACCCCAAGAACCATGCTCGTTCAATAACTCTCCAGAGTTAGGCATGCTTTGTGCACGGAGCACGCATGAGGACTACAACCACCTTAAGGTCCTCTTCTGCAAAATCATCAGCAGGTTGGTTGTGGATGCATATGTTTATCATAAGCATTGCAAATTTGGTGGATGCTCTGTGGAGCTAACCCTGCAGCTAAAGCTTCATGAAGCATCAACAATTGCGGTGAGAAGGGAACGACATCACCAATGATAGCTGCAAGAGGAAGTTCCCATGGTCGAGCTTCTGACCATAAACAAATCACTGCTGGGAGATACCCCAGATTATCATTTGATTTTCCCCTTTTCAAATAAAAGCAACAACATGTTCTAGGATATAGTTTCCCTTCACTTATTCTTTGTCGCTAACCATTTCAGGTGGAGATCAAAGAGAACGACGGATAGGCGACACCTATGAACATGAGAGCTACACCAACTACAACACCATGGTAATTCTTGGTGAGGGGATAACTATGAAAGGAAGCTCGAACTCCACACACTTGAGTTGTGTTGCTCAGCAATGCAAACTTCAAGTGTGGGGGAGATATGTGAGATCCCAAGTAAGTTTCTTTCATGCCAACTCTTAACTTGGTTTGGAGATAGCGTTAGTTCTTGCATCTTGCCCCATAAGAAAAGAAAAAAAAGAGAGGAGTTACCATGGCGGCAATTGTGTTCTTCATCAACAAAACGCTATGGTAAGCACCCCTAGGTATGTCCTGCTTTTGACTTTAAACAAAGCTCTTCCGGGAGGTAACCCGAGGATCACGCTCATGCTTATCTCTATGTTAGAATAAAGCTTGATCATGCTTTCATGCTTCCTTTATCTATTCATGTATGCTCTGGTTTGAATATATGCTGCAACATATGTTCATAGGCTTTTTAAATTAAGCGTGGTGCTTAGGTTGAAAAGTCTCATTCAATCAAACAAGACATGGTGTCAAGTTTGATTGATGTTCCTAGAGTTAATACCTTGATGGATATCGGTTGTATATGTGGACTAACCCCTGCAGGAAAATGTTCAAATCCAAATGGGTGAGTCATTGAGCTGAATTCAAATGGAAAGGTAAGCCAAAGCATCAATTCATGTTGCGCAACAGAGGAAGGTGGTACATATCACCCCTCAAGTTCCACAGTGAGTACATCATCCTTGCTCATGTTGATGCAACATAGATTCTGCCTTGCTTGAGTGAGTCTCATGGTTAGATTAAAATTTTAGTTCCAATAAATGTTAGAGGCTCCCTGGTTCTTAAACCAGTTGAGCCATTATTTTGTTTCCACCCTTTTTGTTAATGAATAAGCACCAGGTAAAAGAACAAGTGTGGGGGAGATCTCTCAGAGTTTTGACGCACATACATTCGAGATCTCCCACAGATAAATGCACAAGACCGAAAGAACCAGCATGGAAAAGGTTTTAGAACCCATCGCGACGGTTTGTGTACTCTACCCCTCAAATCTCCCTGATCCAAGAGTTTAAATGAAATTCATTGCTAACCACTAAAATTAAACTCAATGGTGCTCTCTGGTCGCATAATTCAAGTTATATTGGCTTGCATATATTTTATTCCCTGCTAAACTTGAGCTTGTGAATCATATCTTAGGGAACCCATAACTATTAAGATGTTGAAAAGTGTGATATGGTTTGATGAAGGAATCCTTCCTTTCTCTGCTTTTATGTCTGGGAATTTCATTTCAAAAACAAAAACCCCTTCATAGCTTTAGAAACTCCTTGTGTTTGTCCTACCAAAGCCATATGTCGATCCTTATGAATGAAACCTTATACATATGTGCCTTGTTATTGCATTGAGCTTCATAAAATTTTGTGACCCTAGTGAGATGTCATTTCATATTTGCTTGATCAAGATCATGCACACTCCACATGCTAAACTTCTACACTGGAAGTTAGCCACTCCATTCCATCCATCCACAAAATAAAACTCCATGTATAATGATCTCTCTCTCCAGTACTCCTTGAAAGAGGCGTGGGCTTTATGAAAAAAAAGAGAAAAAAAATCTGGATGCATGATGGTCCAAGAGTTGAAAAAAAAGAAAGAAAAGAAAAATTTGGACACATGAAGGTCCAAGAAAAAAAGAAAGAGTATATAGCCATGTCCTCAAGTCTTCAAAATAAAGGAGAGAGAGTTTCATAAAAAGGAGTCTTTCATTTTCATCATCCACCTTCCATACACGTGCACAATCTTGATCAGCTTGTATGATGTGTTATCTCCATGGATTCAATCTTTGATTTTGCAATATATGTGAAACAAGTGCATGCTTCCAATCTCCTACCGTGAGTTCCACATAAGCTATCTTTAGAAGTAGGTTGAAAAGAGGCAATGCCTTGGTGAGGATATAAGCACACTGAGCGAAATGAGAGATCCCATGGAGAAGTCAAGCTCTGGTTGGTCTTTTCAAAAATCTTTCAAAACTCCAATCATACAGCAGAGCAGTGGAGGAGACTTAAGTCAACACCGTTCCGCTCTTCAACTTCCCAAACCTTTGTGGTGGACACATCAAGATTCACAGGTAAGGGTGAAGTTTGGAATAATCTATATGCATGTATCATATCAAATGGAAGTGGTGTTCCGCTTAGTCCTAAGCTTTGCTCAAGGATGAGCAAAGAGGAAGTGTGGGGGTTTTGTTGACACTCTCTACGGATCAATTTTGAGCGTCAATTTGACCCGAAAAATGGGATGACTACCATGCTTAACCTGCATATCTAACCCGAATAATATCATTTCTGCATTTCCCTTGGAGATTTTGCAATGTAGGGATTTGTGCAAAAAATGCATGTAAAACAAGCTCCAGGATCCATGTCACAAAATGCCGACTGATCGGAGCACGCCGACCAATAGAGAGCAAATGTTTAATTATCAAATTCCATATATGTTGGTGGATATGTGTATGCAGCTCAAGCAAATCAAGAAACGCACCTCAAGAGCAAAGCAACATACCCTCAATCCAAGGCAACACCACTCTGACCAATCAGAACACACCGTTCGGCGTCACACGGATCAAAGGGCCTGCCAGAGCATGCAACCGACATAAGGCCGCGCCAACTCACTCACTAGGGACCATAGGGCCCACTTACCAGTCCCTCAGGCGAAGATGAACCAGGTTGGAGCCAGGTTTGGGTCGGCTGACCTAGGTGGTTCGGCCGAACCAGGCCCATCGCCACCGCCTTACAGCTTCCACATGGCGGCCCCTCAGCTCTTCCCAAAGGCGGTTCTGCCTGAGTTCATGAGTTTGCCAGCCGAGACACCCCTGGTTCACCCCTATAAATACAAGGGGATGGGGTAAGAATAAGGACACAACTCACCTTCACCTCCTCTCCCACTTTTGGAGTTTGGAACACTCCTTAGAGGCTTAGTGCTGCCTAGGTAGTGCTTAGGAGTTAGGGAGAGAGTGAGGGGAAGTCGGGGAGGTGCTGGTCGGCCATCGGCGCTCTTCTCCATCTTGTACCTCGACGGATGCTTATCAATCATAGTAAGTGTTCGTGACTTCTTCTGTGCTTTAGTTTCTTAGTTCAGTGTAGAGCTAGTTTCCCCTAGTTGTTTGCCGGATGAATAGTTCGCTAGTGTAGTGGATGCCTCTAGAATAGGAACGATTCTAGAGTTAGTAAGGAGCGGTGTTGACGTGGTGTCTAGATCAGTTCTTACCTATTGTTGTGGTATATCCCATGGTTAGATGAGGTAGGTAGCAGGTGGTGACAGCTCTGTCTATCCAGCGTAACCCTCCCCGTTCGGGTATATCCCAGTGCCGTATTACTGGAGCTCACTAGTCTTTGTTCTATGGGAAGCCAGTAGCCTGACGCAAATGACTAGGATAGTTCTATCTTACCTTTGATTCTTAGCCTTAGGAATCCTCTCTACTCCTTGCCTCTAGCTGGTGTAGTGTCCCTGGACGAACCTGAACCTTAGAGAATATACACACGTTCCTTAGTGGATACGATACCCTTGAAATACTCCTGGGTGAAAGCTACAACGTCATTCATGCGCTTGCGGATTTATTTTCATGACGCTAGAAAACATCAACAAGATTTCTGGGTGTGAAGGCCAGGGTGAAAGCCAAATTAGCAGAACACCTGGGGGCCACCCCAGGCGCCAAGTTGCTCCGTCCAACAACCAACAGGGGAGCCGCCCTGCCGGCCCGCAGGGTAGCTGCTCCGTTGCTCCGCAAGGAAGCTGCCCAGCATCCCACGCTCCTCAAGCATCCGTTAGCAACTACCACCGCTCAGAGCTCGAGAAGCTGCCAACGGGTGACCTCCATGACAAGATCAAGACCAGGATTGACGCCCCCTCCATCATCGACAACCGGAGGTGGGAACGTCCCCAAGCCGAGGGGAATGCTGCGCAGGACGGCAATGATCGATTCCCCGACTTCTACTCTTGCTTCGACAACTACAAGTACCCGGAGGGATTCAAACCTATCGGCATCACCAAATACGATGGTAAGCAATCTCCTCAGTAGTGGGTACGCATCTACTCAACAAGCATTGAAGTTGCAGGTGGCACCAACACCACCAAGGTTGTCTACTTTCGGATGGTCTTGGAGACTACCCCACTCACGTGGTTGGAGAGCCTCACCAAGAACTCCATCGACTCCTGGGAGCAACTGCGCGACATCTGCATTGACAACTTCCAGGGGGCGATTCCACGGGCAGGTACTTGACATGACCTGTCCCAGTGCAAGCAAGAAAGGAACGAGCTCATACGCTCGTACACACGCCACTTCTTCGACACCCGAGCCACGATCGCCAACATCTCGGAGAGTGACGTCATCGACTGCTTCCACAACGGCCTCACCGACCAGGCTCTGTTCCGCGACTTCGGCCGCAACCGTCCTGTGGTAGAACCACCTGAATTAATCCGGCTCAAGTGCGCTAACCATCACCACAAGGGCAATCGGGGCTAACTCGCACTTCAAACGGAGTAATCCACTGGTCTGTCGGGTAACCTACCGATACAACCACGGTTTTGCCGATCGAAACCACACATACAAAGTACTCACTTGAAGGTGAGCACAGAGGATACAACATTCCACAAATTTTATATCACAGGGTTCATCATAAATTATTATTACAACTGAGTTCGAATTCGTAAAAAAAGGTACTTCAGAGTTCAAAGTAATTGAGTTCTTCAGAGTTCAATGCAGCGGAAAATCAACGATAAACTACTCGATGATACATGATGTCTCGACGCGGCCCGTACGAGACATCACTCGGCATTATCATCATTGGTCGGGGACGCATCCTATTCCACCGACCAACCAGGAGGAAGGGTACATGGCCAAGTCAAACTAGCGATCATGTCCTCAAAAGTATCACCTGAAAATAAGCCACAAGCAAGGCTGAGTATACTAATACTCAGCAAGGCTTACCCGACTAGTGGAATATACTTAGCCGACTCCTAGACATGCAAGGCTTTTGGCTTCAGGGGTTTGTTTTGCCGAAAAGCATATACAAGTAGGTCCTTACTTTCAATTTTTAGCTCCAGATTCTAGTTTTCTTTAACCATTCTAGGTAAGCAACTATCCAATATCATACATGGTGAAAGAATTAATTTGCATCCAACAAGATTAATCATCATCATTGTTCCTCTTCTTACTCTATGTGGTAAAAGGGTCAAGCAGTCTCAATAACCGCGAGAAACGGACGATTCGAATCGAATTTCTTAACCTTGCAAGGGAAACTTAAACACACATCACGTGGTTACTCCCAGAGTCACACGTGCAACTTTTCCCTTCAATTCCCGCTTCACGGAACAGGCCCACCGCCCTCGACTACACGTCCCCATGGACCACGGACCCGGCCGGGCCATGGCGGCACATGCACCCGCCATTAGCTAGATGTGAATGAATTCAAGATGGTGGGGAGTATATTCCGGCCTCGGTTCAATCCAGTACTTAAGCTTACCGATTACCATATTCTCGGCATGTGGTTAGTACGTTCAAAGACTTAGCCACCACTACCACACACTGCGGCCTTAGCATTTTTCACTGAACAGACAGGGCCTCAATCATCAACATAACATCGCACCATAGCCCCGTCCGTCGACCTTATGATTGTAGCATGTAGTAAACATTCAACTCCTATATTCTCGCGAGTGACACGAAATCACTCAACTTTTACCGAGTCCTATTAGCATAGCATTCTATCGAACCTTACATCTAGTGTTCAGAGCATGGGTACCTAGGATCATGCAACTAAGTTTTCATTCAACTCCTATAACTTAATGCACAAGTAAAATAGAGTAATAAGTTGCATAATTTAGAAAAATAGGGTTCATGCTCCGGGGCTTGCCTTCTTGGGTAAAGTTAGTTTGGAGCTCGTCCGAACTCGGGTTCGGATCTTCGAAAGCTTCAATTAGATTCACTTGAGCTTCACGATGCTCACTCTCAGATTCGGGCACCAGCTCGTACGTTCCGTCGGTGAGAGTAGTCGATTCTATATGAATGCACAAGTGTGAGTTGTAGTGATGGTATATGACATTTATTTTCTTCACGATAAAGTTGTAGTTAACTTCCATTAAACAAGAAGGGGGGGTCGTGTTCTTTTGGAAACTAAATTTTCTAAGCACAACATGGATTAAACAGAACTAATGATCTATGCAACTTCTGGTAATGAATTTTTTATTTAGACTACATTATGCAAAGACAACAGCACTGTAAAAATTTCAAAAATTTCTGTGCAGCAGATTAATTTTGAAAAATGTAACACACAGCCACTGCTAGAACATAGTTATTTTTATGCAGGACAAACCATGCATGGATTGATGCCAAAAATATTACACGAGGTTAACCTATCCACATATGTGTTACTGTAAATTTTTCAGATTTTACTGTGCAAGATACAGAGCATAATAAATAGGACAAGCTACACTTATTTCTTTAAGGATTAATTTTTACAGGATGTTTTACGGGGTTTCTGAGTATGAAACTTTTTATACAGCAAGAGCTACCTTAAAGTGTCCAACAGTAAAAAGATGAACATTTTCCAAGCAAAGAAACTAATTATTTTTATTTAGTGCATTTTTTCCACCACAAAATTATATAAATATGTTACAGAAAGGGAAAAGGTTCTAAGCTTTTTCTGTGGTATTTAGGCATCACTATAATAGCTCTGGAAACGTTTCACAACATGAATCACAATATAACAACAGTTACAAATTAGTTTTATTATTTCATGGAATAAAAAAAGTTTAACAAACTGTTTAGCTAGAGATGGGTTCTGGTCCTGAGATTTTTACATTGGCCTACACATCAAGAAACTAAACCACTGTCCAAAGATCAGATTCAGCACTGGTCTACAACAGTGGGCACAGTTAAAAGCTATTAAATATCCCATTTAACGTAGAACAAAATATAGCAAGCATCTGAAGAAATGCATGTAACAAAGGTTATATATTTTCTTCTAATGATTCCAGAACAGCTGAGTTTGTATTTTTCCGATTTTTCTACTATTTTATATGAATTTTACAAGTTCGCTATTTTTGAATTCAAAGTTTAAACACAGGTTTACAGTTATGCCCCTGGAAACTTGCGTGCAGACCCTTTTAAAGATTTCAATCGTTGCAATTGGGTCCCTGGGTGGCGCTGGCACGACAGCCGGCCAAATTCCGGCGAGGGGGCTCATCGGCGGCGAGGCGAAAAGGGTCGGGGAGATCCAGGGAGGTGAGAGCTACCTTGTGGGGCCTTGGTTGGGGTTGGGGGTGGCCGGACAAGGCTCGTCGGCATGGAGCAGGGAGCGGCGGCGGTGCAGAGCATTGGCGACGGTGCTCCGGCGGGGTTGGGGCAGCGCTAGCGGGTCGGGAAGCTCCTGTGGGGTGATGTAGTCCCGTTCTGAGCCTTGGCTCAGGCGGAGGAGGGCTGGGGGTGGGGTGTCCACGGCGGTCAGGGGCGGCGGCGGTGGAGGCAGCGCTGGCAACGGTGCTCCGGTGGTTCTGGGCGACGATGGGCGGGGCAGTGAGCGTCAGTGGGATGCTGTGGTGGTGGTTGGGGGCTCAGCTTGGACGGTGGATGACCGGAGGGGTGAGCTCCACGGTGAGCTGGGCACGACGGCGGTAATGGCGACGCTGGGGGCGTTCTGGTGGCTGGGCGCGTGCGAGCGGCTTGTGCCGCCTTTTATAGGCTATAGGAGGGAGGGAGAGGGTTGGGCGAAGCTGGTGCCGGGACGGCACGGCGGAGGTGTGCCATTGGGCGCGGCGGGCGGCGGGCGCGGCCAGAGGATTGGGCGTGCTGCAGCACAACGGCTTGTCGGGCGGGGAGCGGCGGGACAGAGCGGAGGCTCGGGCACGGTGCGGCCTGTCCATTGGGCGCGGTGTGCGGTGGCCGGGCGGCGGCGTCGCGTGCGGCCAGCGGCGCGTCACGGTTGGCGGCTGGAGATCCTGGCGTGGGGAGGGAGGGATTGCGCGGCACGTGATTGGGCGCGGCAGGGCTTGGTCGGGGGAGTGGGGAGGACGACCGGCGACTGGCTTGTCGCAGCGTGGGCGGCAGGCATCGCCGGCTAGGTGGCCAACGGTGACTGCGCGGCGGGCGGGCGACGCAGAGGAAACGGGAGGGACTGGAAGTGGAAATAGAAGAAAAGGCAGGGGCTGGTTTGCAAATTCAAGTGTTTCTCAAATTTTTGTGTTGCAACTCAAAAATCTCTGAGCATGAAAGTTGTTCAAAATGAAAAGTTACACAAGTTTTGTTTCAGGCCAAAGTTCATTTGAGTTCTAGTTTAGAAGTTATTTTGAAAACTAAGAAAGTATGATTCGGAGGGCACGTCATTTCCTAGGCAAAAATTTGTATTCTCTCCTAGGCTTCAACTAGACTTTTGTTTATCATGTCAATAATGATGTGCCTATTCAGTTTTGTAGCCATGTTTGCATCAATGTGAAAGTTATTTACTTTGTTTGATTAAAGTACATATACTTATGCACATATACACATCTATTTTCAATTCAAAGCAAAACCAATTTATAATTCATTTCTTTTAAACTTTTCTTTGTTATTTATGCATCTTGTTAAGCTAATGAGGCTTGTTTCGTCATTTAAACACCTGAGGTGTTACATGTCCCAAGACCGTTGCAGCTCTCCACGACATGATGCAGACCTGGGCAGACCAGGAGGAGCAGGAGCGCGATCGGTTCTCGAAGCGCGGCAACGACTACTCCAAGCGCAACAACGACCACCGCAACGACTGAGGCCAGCGGGACTACTTGAAATCGTCCCGAAAGCGCAAGCCAAACGATCTTGTCGCGGCTATCAATCACGCCCCGCGAGGCAAGAAGAATGTCACACCCAATTCTAGAAAGAACCAGATGCATCTCATATGTGCGCCAGGATCATGTTCACACACATATGATAGACGAAAAGTGTAATATATCAAAGACAATGCTCAAAATGTAACTAAATAAAGTATTTAACAATATTACACTCCGTATGAAAGAGACACAAATGTCTATAAACGATAAACCGTTATACCATATACGAAGTCTCCAACAACTCCGTCTTCCACAGGCGATGACTGGTGAACGCAGGACCTAGAACTCCTCGAAGTTGTCGAAGAACTCCTCTTCAAAGTTCTCTTCTGAACAGCAGGGGGCAAGGGTGAGTACTCTTATGGTTGGTACTCAGCAAGTGGGGTGAAAATGCAAGGCCATCAAGGATAGGCTAAGGTTTGCAGCAGCGGTTGCTTTTAGTTGGTCAAATATTTATTATCAAGCACCTATTGACTAAGTTTAAGTTTATACCAACCCACTTTAGCAAAATCATAACGGTACCATCAACCATAACATAACCACGAACCACAATTTATTTAATCTTCAAGTTTCATTATCATGTGAGGGTCCAAACCACTCTTAACCGTGAGTACGTCTGTTATAACAGTTTTACACTCTGTAGAGGTTGTACACTTTACCCACAAATCGTGTTTCCCTGAGTCGCCCGGGTTTGCAAAGCCCTTAAACACTTCCGAGGTGAGTGGCGAGGGTACACTACGAAGCCTTTACAAAGACATGTCGAGAGCAAAGCAGCCCGCTAGAGTTTCAGTAGCGGCGTGGTCCATAAACCTCCCTAATGGTCAGCTCCTTAGCAAAGGTAGCTACCCCAAGAGGACCGGGCTATGACCCCTATCACCGACCCCCTCCTTGCCCTTTCGGTAAGGCCATCAGCAAACTACACATCTAATTAATTGGCTAAGGTCAGAGCCATATGACTTTGTGGTTGCACTGTTTTCTTGGGTGGTTCTCCATGTTCCCATTAATCAAAGTTGCTCTTGAAATTACGCGATAAAACCACAATATAAAACGTGATCAACATCGTTAAAAGAGTAAACCAATACCAATCCCAAAGTTTGCAACTAAGCGTAACTACCCAACATGTATAGTAAACCCAGGTGTTTCAAGGTTTGGGGTAAAGACTAGGTATGTCCTTAGCATAGGTAACCCATCAAGTTTATGCAAGCAACAAAAAGTAAAGTGAATTTTCATGCTGTTTTTGGGATCAAATAGAATATGCAGAGGGGGAAATCCACTTGCCTTCTTCACACGGCTGCTGGTTCTCTTCCTCGTAAGCTTGCTCTTGGTTTGGCTCGAACGTCACGTTGTCTACGAGATCACACAAACAAGCATACTGTTGACGCCAGATTTTGACATGTGTTGAATCGGCGTCAGGAGGAGAAGATTGGCCGATGTGGCAGATCTGAAGGCTACAGTAAAGAATCGGCCGATTGAGGTAACAGTTGGAAATCGGCCGATTGGTGATACAGCCGGCGCCAACAGGATGGGACTATTTCGGAGGGTCCTGGTCAAAAGTTGGTCAAAGGGGGCACGCTAAGTCGGTCAATAAGCAATTGAAGGAAATCCTGATTGGATTAGGGAACAGCGGCGGAAGATTCTGCGGGAGTTCGTTTCCTTTTTAAAGTTCTTATAGATATAGTAGTTTTCCTGTTGTTTAAATAAGGTTGTAACAAGTCGTGATCGACCAGGAGTCCTAGCTTTAGGGTATAAATAGGAGTCGTCAGGGTCTTGAAAAAACATCAACACATCAATCAACAACAATATTTCTACTTTTCCAGCAATTTACTTTCAAGTCGGCGACTTCGCCAATACTTTTCTTCTTTCACGAGTTCGTACGGATTGGCAGGGCTGCATCAACTTGATCTCCGGCCAATTGGTAGGTTCCGCTTACCGAGTAATATCCGAGCTTTAACTACGGGCGCATCGCTGTGGTTTCGTTTGGATTTATTCACCAGTTATCGATATTTACTAGAATTGCAAGTTTTACCTGTTATTCTAGTATTATCACCAGTTATCCAGCTTGAGATCAGAATAATCGGCTTCATCATTATTCTTCTTCGATTTATCATCTTACAGCCGATTAGATCTATTTCAAGTGTTGCCTCTGTAGTAATCGTTTAGATCGCTCCAGCAGTTTTCTTTACAATTACTACACGATTATCGGCTAATCCATAGCCGATCATCTCTACAGCAAATCGGCCGATTCGCCGCCGACGCGCTCCTCAGTACAGATTGGAACTCCAGCCGATCGACGCGCCTGGAATTTAATACTCTATTTCCTTGTCAATCAACAGGTCAGATTGACTGGCATGCCGCGAACCGCACCAGGGCGATAACCCGAACAGGAGCTAAGCAGATTCTCCCGGGTCGTGTGTCCGACGCTGAAGACCATCGGCCGATTCCTATCTGGCCGATTTTAGCGCCAACACACTTTTGGCACGCCCAGTGGGACCGCACCAGGGCGATAACCCGAACAGGAGCTAAGCAGATTCTCCCGGGTCGTGTGTCCGACGCTGAAGACCATCGGCCGATTCCTATCACACCGACCATCGGCCGATTCCTATCCGGCCGATTTTAGTGCCAACACACTTTTGGCACGCCCGGTTGGACCATCCAAGATCTGATATGTCGAAGAACGCAGAAATCTCCGACAGCAACATCATTGAGGTCACAGAAGCGGATATCAAGGACGACCAGAGGGAAGAATTGGCCAAACATCTAGAAGATTACAAGAAGATGTACCTCCAGTCGTTCAGTCGTACCAGAAGCGGGGAGACAGTCAAGAAGGCTCCTATTCTAGCTCCCCGCCACATCACCATTGCTGAGGACTCGGGCAAGATGTCAGAGATGATCCAACAATCCGTTTATCAGGCATTCATCGATCAATCCTCAGTGATGACCAACACGGTGTATAACGCCGTCGTCACCTCTCTGGCCAACGGAGCAGTCCAAGGCTATCAGGGACCAGCATATGCCCCGCCAACCACTCTGCCAGCCAGAAGCTTATCATACACGTCCCAATCGGCTCCTTAGCCGATATTGACGCAACGCGAAGGGTACAACTCTCCATTGCCCCCAGCGTCTCCAAGATACAGCGGTGCACCATGTCTCCCATCGCAGACACCGCTTCAACCCGTTCAGATTTGTGGCAGAACCACCTGAATTAATCCGGCTCAAGTGTATTAACCATCACCATTAGGGCAATACCGGTTAACCTTACACTTCAAACGGAGTAATCCACTGGTCTGTCGGGTATAACCTCCCGATGCAACCACGGTAGAGCGGATCGAATGCCATACGTACAAATGCTCATGCGACGATGAGCCCAGAGAATAACACATTCCAGCAAATATTACAACATTATCATAAGTGAATATTACAGACCAAGTTTAAGTTTAGAAACCAAGTACTTCAGTGATCTTAACTAGGAAGTTCTTCAGAGTCTAAGTTGCAGCGGAAAATAAAACAACGAAAGCTACTCGACGATACAGGATGTCTCGGTGAAGCCCGTACGAGACATCACTCGGCATTATCTCCATTGGCCGGGGGCGTATCCCATTCCACCGACCAACCAGGGGGAAGAGTGCAGGGCCAAGTCAAGCTAGCAATCATATCTTCGAAAGTCTCACCTGAAAACGAGCCACAAGCAAGGTTGAGTATACTAATACTCAGCAAGGCTTACCCGACTAATGGGGTATACTTAGCCGACTCCTAGACATGCGAGGCTTTTGGCTTGAGGGGTTTGTTTTGCCAAAAAGCATATATAGTAGGTCCTTAGCTCAAGATTCTAGTTTTCTTTAACCATTCTAGGTAAGCAACTATCCAATATCATTCATGGTGAAGCATTAAATTTCATCCAACAAGTTTATTCATCATCATTGTTCCTCTTCTTACTCTATGGGTAAAAGTAGTTAATCAGTCTCAATAGCCGTGAGAAACGGACGATTCGAATCGAATTTCTTAACCTTGCAAGGGAAACCTAAACACACATCACATGGTTACTCCCAGAGTCACACGTGCAACTTTTCCCTTCAATTCCCGCTTCACGGAACAGGCCCACCGCCCTCGACTACACCTCCCCACAGACCACGGTACGTCGGGCTGTGGCGGCCGATGCACCCGCCATTAGCTAGATGTGAACGAATTCAAGACAGTGGGGAGTATATTCCGGCCTCGGTTCAATCCAGTACTTAAGCTTAGCGATTACCATATTCTCGGCATGTGGTTAGTACGTTCAAAGACTTAACCACCACTACCACACACTGCGGCCTTAGCATTTTTCACTAAACAGACGGGGCCTCAATCATCAACATAAACATCGTACCATAGCCCCGTCCGTCGACCTTATGATTGCAGCATGTAGTAAACAATCAACTCCTAATTTCTCGCGAGTGACAGGAAATCACTCGACTTTTACCGAGTCCTATTAGTATAGCATTCTATCGAACCTGGCGTCTAGTGTTCAGAGCATGGGTACCTAGGATCATGCAAATAAGTTTTCAAACAACTCCTATAAACTTAATGCACAAGTAAGGTAGAGTAATAAGTTGCATAAGTTTAGAAAAATAGGGTTCATGCTCCGGGGCTTGCCTTCTTGTGAACAGTTAGCTTGGGGCTCTTCCGAACTTGGGCTCGGGTCTTCAAGAGCTTTAGTTAGATTTACTTGAGCTTCACGCTGCTCACTCTCGGACGTGGGTACCAGCTCGTACGTTCCGTCGGCGAGAGTCGTCGTTTCTACATGAATGCACAAGTTTAAGTAGTGGTGATGGTAAACGACATGATTTCCTTCATGATAAAGTTGCAGTTTGTAAAACATGAGTTTTGTTGTGAAGTGAGTTACTTTATCATTCGTGGGCAATCGTTAATAGATTAGATTAGTACAATAAGTAACTTCATTAAGCAAGGTGGGGTGGGTGCTCATGGGAACTTATGTTCCTTATGGAAACATGAATTGAGTGTAACTTCTACAGTGAGTAGTTTCTGGTCATGAAATCTTGGATCTATGCACATCAGGGAAATATAAGTTTACTGTAAAATTTTCAGATATTTTCATGCAGCAGATTAATTATGAAAAATATAATACATGGTTGCTGCTAGATTATTGTTCTTTTTGTACAGAACAAATGGTGCAAAAACTGAGTCTAAGATTTTTACAGGGCTTTCATTTAATCATGCAGGAGCGTCTGTAATTGTTATAGGATTTATTATGCAGTTTTCAGAGCACGGTAAATATGACATTACACACCTAGGTTATTTAAGTATTTATTTTTACAGGATCCTACACAGGGTTTTTGTCCATGAAACTTTTTACACAGCATCCACTACCACTGAGTACCTTCTAGTAAAAATATGAGAATTTTCCAAGCTAAGATACTATTTTCTTGATTTAATGCATGTTATTAGCACATAAATCAAATAAATAGGTTCCTGTGAGGTAAAGAGTCTCTAAATTTTTCTCTGGCATCCAGGTACCATTACACCAGTATAGAAAAAGTTTCATTAGGTGATTCATAACCTAACTACAGGGATAAAAATATTTAGCCACTTATGGTATGAAACTAAGTTTAATAAACAGTGTAGCTAGAGATGGAATTTGGGCCTGGTCTTTTTACACAATCCTAAACATCAAGCAACTAACTCACTGCCAAAATTTAGGGTCAGCATTGATCTAAAACAGTGGGTACAAAAGAAGTCCATTAAACCTTCCATTTAATGTAGAGCAAAATATATTGAGAATCTGAGAACTTTACGTAACAAAAGTTGTAGATTTTCTTCTAAGGATTCCAGAACAGTTGAGTTTGCATTTTTCTGAATTTTCTACGATTTTATACAAATTTTACAAATTCACTGATTTGGTTAAAACTTTCTTTACAGAGGGGTCCCTGAAAACTAGCAGAAAACCCCCTAGGAAGATTTGGGCGTTTGCAATGTGGTCCCTGGTCGCGATTCACGGCGGGAATCATCCTGTCCGGCCGAATTCCGGCGAGCTCAGTCGCCGGCGGCGAGGGCAAGGTGGGGGAGGAGCAAGAGGAGGTTGGGGGCTACCTTTGGGTGGTCACGGTTGGGGCGGAGCTGGTCTGAGCGGGGCTGCCCGCGGCTACCAGGGGGCAGTGACAGGTGGAGCTCTGCTCCGGCGAGCTCCGGCGAGCTGGGCGGCGGGGCTTGGGCTGGGAGGCTTCGTGCGGAGGTAGGAGAGCGATTTTGGGGCCTAGCTCGGGTCGAGGAGGGGCGGAGGAGGGGGTTCCACGGCGGCGGCATGGGGCGGAGCTCGGCTCTGCTCTGCTCTATTCTGGCGGGGAAGAAGGAGGAACAGGGAGAGGAGGGAGGGGCGTTGTGCCGGGCTTTATAGCCAGTGGAGCTCATGGGGGCGAGCTTGGCACGGACGGGACGCTGGGTGGAGGGGGCGGCGAGGCTGGGCACCATTGGGTGGCGGGGCGGCGGCCAGAGGCGCGCCATTGGGCGTGCGTGCGTTGGGCGGCAGGTTGGCGCACCGGGGCGCGACGTCGCGTGCGGACGACGCGGGCGTGTGATTGGCGAGCTGGGGCGGCACGACGGGGGCACGCCGTTGGGTGGCGGGGCGGCGGCCAGCGACTGGGCAGCAATGGTGGCGCACCGGGGATTGGGCAGAGGCATGGCGTGGGGGGAGGGAGAAGAAGACGCGGCCGCGGTTGGGCGAGCGGGGGCGGTGCTGCAGGGCGCCGGGGTTGGCTTGGCGCCTGTTGCCTCGCAGGCGTCGATGGCCAGGTGGCCGGCGGCTGTCGGGCGAGGGAGCGGTGCAGCAGAGGAGGGGCAAGGGCCTAAATGCTAAAATTCGAAAATTTCCAGGGGGCTGGTTGCGAACAGGACGTTTTCTCCACTTTCTAATTTGAATTTCAAAATCTTTTGAACATGAAAGTTGTTCAGAATAAAAAGTTCTACAAGTTTCATTTCAGGCCAAAGTTTATTTGAGCTTTAGTTCCAAAGTTATTTCAAAAACTTAAAGAAAACTCTATTCGGAGGGCGCGTCATTTTATTTCAAAATTTTATTTTCTTCCCTAGGCTTCAACTAAACTTTTATTGGTCATGCTAATACTGGTGTGCTCATTTAATTTCATAGCCATATTTGCTTTGATGTGAAAGTTATCCAATTTGTTTCATTAAAGTACATGCATTTATGCACATACAAACTTTTAAAGGTAAAAGCTAAACCAAACTTAATCCATTCCTTTTATTCTCTTAGTTAGTGATGCATTTTATTATGCCCGGAAGACTTGTTTAACAATTAAAACACCTGAGGTGTTACAAGATTGCTTCTGTGTAATCGCTGCCCACAAGCTCAGTACCTTGGGGAACATCGGCGACGACGTATTTTCCCGAGCCAGCGAACGGGTATGGAAGTTATTCAATCCAGGTGCCACACCAATCGGCCGCCCGGCCGACGGTTCCCCAGTATCAGCCAATCTCATCAGAAATCGGCAGGGGGGCAAGCGCTGTAGAAGCATTCAGAGGCGCGGCGCCAACGATGACGTACGATGGGGGGGGGGGGGGGCGGATTCACTTTGCCATCAACTATCGGCTGCTCAGCAAAGTTCGCCGATTCATCACCCAGCCGTGCCAGCTCTTCAGCACATGCCTGCACCGCGAACAGCTGTTCATCAGCAGCAGGTGGACTGGACAGCAAGAATAGCAGAAGTAATCCAGGATCAGTTTGGATTGAAGCCAAAAGTTCAAACTTACACCTACAAGACGCCATATCCATCGGCCTATGACTTGCTGCCGTTCCCACACCGCTACAAAGTTCCTGATTTCACCAAGTTCTCAGGGACGGACGATACATCCACTGTGGAGCATATCAACCGATTCATCATCCAGTGCGGGGAGGCTGCCACGCAAGATGCTCTGAGGGTGCGTTTGTTTTCATCGTCTCTGTCCGGGTCGGCCTTCCAGTGGTTCACCACCTTGCCGCCAAATTCTATTGTTACATGGGCCGATCTGGAGAAACAGTTCCACAAGTACTTCTACACAGGAGTACATGAGATGAAGCTCTCAGATTTGACCAGCCTCAGGCAGAGGAGCGATGAACCAGTGATGGGGTATATACAGAGGTTCAGAGAAGTCAGGAACAAATGCTATAGTCTGGCTCTGACCGATGCACAGTTGGCCGATATCGCTTTCCATGGCCTCTTGCCGCAAATCAAAGAAAGATATGCTGCCCAAGAGTTTGAAAGCCTGAGCCAAATCGTCCACCGATTGTCAGGACAAGAGGTCCGACCGTTTGAACAGCGGAGGAACTTCCAAAAGAAGGTGGCATACTTGGAAGGATCTGAGTCCGATGGGGAAGAGGAAATCGGCTTGGCAGAGTGGGTTAAAGGGAAAAAACTGATATCATGCCCTTTTGGGAAGAAGGAGCCAGAAACATTCGGCTTTGACACATCAAAAGCCGATAAAATTTTCGATTTATTGCTTCAGGAAGGACAGATTAAGCTATCTCAGCATCACACCATTCCTTCGGCCGATCAACTTAAGAAGATGAAGTACTGCAAGTGGCACAACGCCACTTCTCATGATACAAATGAATGCAAAGTCTTCCGTCAGCAGATACAATCGGCCATCGAGCAGGGGAGGCTTAAATTTGAAACTCCAGCTAAATCGGCAAAACCGATGAAGATAGATCAGCATCCCTTCCCAGCCAACATGGTTAACGCTGGAGGAGACTCAAGTCAAACCAAGGTGCTGACGTTAGAATCGGCGAGAAGAGGCGGCGCCGTCGATCCCAGGAGGCAGATCACGACGGAAGAAATCAGAAGGAACAGGCGGTGGCCAGAACAACCACGCAAGCCCGTCACCTCCCAATTCTTACTCAGTAAGTATCGGCAGCAGCAAGAACAAGCAAGATACCAGGAAGAGATGATACGCCGGCATGAAGATCACTGACAATGTTCGTTCTTCATCCATTGCTGGGAGAACGACATCAAATTGCCGTCTGCCGATAACTGCCCGGAGTGTAACGGATTGAGCTGCAACGATCGCCCGAAGCCACACTCTAGGGACAGAGGATCAGATCCGATCAGCAGAAATCGGCGCGGACGAGAGGAACAGCGCGTTTCGGTGCATGATCGGCTGGGGGGTAGAGTTGACCAGTACCACCGGTCAAAAAGCAAGATCGGCCAGCGGGATGGACTGGGGGGCAGGATCAGCGCGCACGATCGGCTGGGAGAGATGGCCGATGACAGGGTATCAAACGAGGATCCCCTAGGAAGGGAACCAGATTGGGAACACGCCAGATCATCGGCCAAACCAACAAATCCCAGGTGGTGTCCCGATGGCCTATCCAGATCCCAGAAGCGAAGGATCCAACGCCTACGCCAGTGGGAGCATCAAGAAGAAGAACAGAGGCGGGTGCCAGAGAAAAGAAATGTTAAGTCTCGAGTGTGGCGCCCAAAGAAAAATGATCAAGAAACAAGTAATCAAGAATCGGCAGCCGAAATTGATATGGTATTCATACTGCCGATGGAGTTCATGGCGCCCAACGATCGAGATAAAGCGACAAGAACGGAGGAGGAACAAATGGCACAATTGGTGTTAGAGCCGATGACGGCTACGTTTGAGAAACCAGAAGAAGAAAAACGGCAGCATCTCAAAGTGCTGTTTCTCAAAGGCTATGTTGACGGAAGACCCGTCACTAGATTACTAGTAGATGGAGGCGCTGCAGTTAACATCATGCCGTATGCCATGTTCCGCAAGCTAGGCAAGGGCGATGAAGACCTCAGCAAGACAGACATGATGCTGAAGGATTTCGAAGGCAACGTGTCACCCGCCCGTGGAGCGCTCTGCGTCGACCTCACCATCGGCAGTAAGACCCTCCCTACCACTTTTTTCGTTATTAATGGCAAGGGGTCATGAAGCGGTCTTGCCATGGGTTACAAGATCAGTTAACGGCCGATGACTATTCCTTTCTCATGAAAGATGAACTTGACGATTCGGCGGGTTTACGGTTGAGAGCCCTGATCAGTATAGAAGAAAACAAGAAAAGGGTGGCCAGATGGTATGACAAAAAGGTCAAAGTTAAACAGTTCTCTCAGGGAGATTTGGTATGGAAGCTGGTGCTGCCAATAGGATCCAAAGATCCCAAATTCGGTAAATGGTCACCCACTTGGGAAGGGCCGTATAGAATCGGCCGATGTGCCTCTGGGAATGCATATATTCTGGAGACAGTCGAAGGGTAGGAATTCCCAAGAGCTTTAAACGGGCGATATCTGAAGAGGTACTATCCAAGCATTTGGGTAGATGCATAACTTGCAACAAAATATATCAACATAACATGGCCGATTTCTCATCGGTTTTTGTCTACACATCTGGTGAAGGAAACATTGGGATTCATTATTGGGCGAAAATGACAGATTACATGGCCGACATGGTACAAGTCGCCCTTAGAATAAAAATACCGATATGTCTACTGATTACGCCTACGCTGGATTTCTCTCTCGATGCGACCCAGTTTTATCATAAGGGTGAGCCTTCTCTTTCGGGTCCTCTGCAGTGGCTCCAGTTTCAGCTTGGTTGCAAAGTTCTTTCAGCAGGCGGGTCTTCTCCTCCTCCAGATCTTCCATGGCGACTTCAGTTTCAGCTTTACAAGGAAGTGGAGAATTTTTTTCGGAAGATGGTCGCTTGCGGACCAAAAAGTGAGCATCTATAAGGTCCGAGTATTCCTGGACAGCAACGGGGACATGATCTCTGAGTTCCTCAGCATGAGCTCTTATCAGATTTCTGTCTGCCTGTGATAGTGGCTCTTCTGAATGCATGATTTCTATCGCTCGTTCTAGACCGGGGCTGAGACGTTTCGGCTAAACAGAAATAAAAGGGGTTACCCGGCGTCGGAGTGATTGAGATGCTTAAGAGAAAGGCAGAAGGGAAGTTCATACCTGGTTGACAGAGGAAGAAGATGAGGAGGACGAAGAAGACATCTTGCCGTTCAATTTGGGACAGTAAAAGAGGGAGAGAAGATAAGTAATGTGTATGCCTCTGGAGATGGTGAATGTTCTACTTATAAATGAAGAGGAGGTAGATGGATGGTGAGACACGTCTTATCGGACTAAATACATACATAAATGCAAAGCAGACTGAAGGAGCAGTTCAGAACCAAATCGGCGCAGTGACATTGAAGGAGCAATAATGTTTAACATATTCTTTACAACCCAAGGAAAGCGTCTATGGCTACAATAGCTCATCGTCTAATTTGATCGGCCGAGTCTAGTACTCTCTGATCATCATCGGCCGATCCTGGTACTTCTGACACATGGCGACAGAGCCTTATTGTTTCGCGGGCCAGATGTTGTCTTTCTTGCTTCAGCTCGCTGATGATGGATGGGAGTTCTTGGAGCCTCTTCTCTTCAGCGGCTATCTCTTTGGTTATCTGTTCCATCTCCTTGGCCAGTTCTGCTCTCCTCCGTTTTAGCCGATCTATTGCGCCGACGATGTTCGGACGGCAGTTTTCAAGGAAGTTGATCCTGTGGTGTACTTCCTGAGTCTGGTGCTTGTATGAATCGACCTCCTCCTGAGTTTTTGCCTTCTGAGCACGATCGGCCATATGGCGCAGCGCCCTGGAAACCGGAATCTGCATGCTCTCTAGATAGGCAGCATACGCTAAATTTTCTGATACTTCTTCCGGGATTCGACCTTTGATCTCGTTGAAAAGTCGTTGAATCGGCGATGCATCTTCTACCAATCGGCCGATGTCATCTTGAAGGAGAGTGGGCATGCTTTTGAGCTTGGCGCGGATATCGTCGGAGGTGGAGCTCGATGGAATTGGGTGTGAAGCAATTTCTTCGTCATCGGCCAAGGAGACGGCAAAAGAGAAGATGCTGTTGTTGGGGGTATCTTGCTCCTGTGAGGAAATAAAGTAAAGGGTAGGCAAGCGGTGAAAGGAAATCGGCCGATTCTAATGGTAAGATTGTTACCTCCTTAAAGCGAATTTCTCTTGCCTGCGCCGGTGGGAATGCCTCCCTTGTCTCAGGGACTGTTACATTTGGCTCGTCGGAAGAGGAAGACTCAATGGTTATTGGCGCTACACTTCGACCAGCTTCCTGAAAAAGACATAAAAGAAGATCCTGTGAATATGCTATGGGAAATTGAAGTAAGATGGTGACAGAAATTTGCCATGCCTCTGTGGATCTCCCGGCCGATGCCTGTTGTGGGGTTGTAGTTGGCATACCCAAATCGGCCTGCATCAAGATCGGTTAAGTTTTGTGAGAATTAAGAATTTAAGGTAAGAGATCGTTTACCTCGATGATAGGATCTGTTGGAGTCTCGGTTCCCACTTGGGACGTGGCCGATTGTTGCGGAGACTGCGGTGGGATAACTTGTGCAGCCTGGCAGAGGAATAGAATTGATGTCAGTGGAAGATTTGAAGAATATATGAGATAAATAAGATTACCTGAACAGCTTCTACTAATAGTGATGCTGCAGCTGCCCCGACTTCAGCAGTGACTTGGGGATCGGCCACCTCCACAACCGGCAAAGGTAAAGGAATTGGAGTCTCGGCTGGTGTCACCACCACTTGGTCGGCCGATCCGATGCGGGAAGTCTCGGCCGATACCACTGCCATCTGGCTGGCCGATCCGATGCGGGGAATTTCAGCCGATGCTATTGCTGTTTGATCAGCCGATCCAATACGAACTCGCACCTGACGGCTGGTTATCTTTGATGTTGGCCTTTTTGGTGCTCGCTTCGATCGGCCAGTGGAGATATCTTTGACAGTTGGAGCATGGAAGCCGATAAGTGGATACGGCGTGTATTGGTGATGACTATCTATCGGCCGGCCGCTTTGGCTCCGCATCGGAGGGACATGGCTTTCAGACTGAGGAGATGAGCATGAGTTAATAACAAGATGACAATGTAGAAGGAAATAGCATTGGAATTGGCTGAGAAAAAGGACATACCGCTGCATTTGGATCAATGTTCTCTGGGTCCAGAATGTTGCAGTAAGACGATGGAGATTTACAGAAAAGGTGTTGCTTCCATTCTGCCCACCATAATTTTAATTGTTGGGTGGCAAAAGAGGCAACTGACCAATTATTCAGGTCAATGGTACTGGAATCGGATACTAGATCGCACAGCCGACTGTAATCAAGACTTGAGGTCAGTCCATCTCTGAATTTTGCCTGACCGGCGAAGTAGACCCGAATCGGCAGTTGGCCAAAACCCAGTTGCCTCGCCGTAGCCGATGGATTGTAGAATTCGTAGGTGGGAGAGTCCTTTCCTGAGAAGAAGTTGGCTGGCAGAATCCCCGGTTTGATCAAGACATCCATAAGCTCTCTATCGAAAGTATGAGTGGAGAAGTCGTAGCATATGGGTAATTCGAAAATCGGCTCTACTACCTGATATGGGTGCCAGCTGATCATCTCTTCACTAAGGCCATTGTAAAAACATCTGAAGTACTCAGCTGTGCGGGTAGCAGTAAACTGGCAGCCGGGGAAGGCCGATACCGCTTCTCCAAAAGATCTGCAGCGGCGACGGACTGATGGATTCTCCTCTGACTCGATATTGGGGAAGGTTTTTGTCTCTATCCGTTGCTGAGAGACCTTGCTCATGTGTAAATTGAGCCAGAGGGTGATGAACCACCAAGGACCACCAGGGTTCCCTATCGGCTCCCCCTTCGACAGCTTGGTGCCGATTTGGTGCATCAGGTAATACGCCGATCCCAGCAAATGTTTTCCAAGGGGGATGGCCGATCCTTGTGATAAAGCCTCTGCCAAAGCTTGAGTGTTTGAAGAGGGGCCAACTGCTCTGCCACAGAAGAAATGGTTTTCCAGCCACATCATCAAAAAGGCAGTATGCTCCCTCTGTGAAACTGTCCCGGTCTTCATGTTTTTGCTAATATATCCTTTCCACCCGCCGATTCCTTTGGTCTCCAGCCGATGTGATGGCTTGAACCGATAATTGAAAGGGGTATCGGCGGAGGAGACATCGAGGCCGGTCAACAGCAGAACATCGGCCAAGGTCGGGGTCATAGGTCCGTGTCCGAAAAGGAACGCATTAAGTGCATCGGACCAAAAATAAGAGGCTGCTATGACCAGAGGTTCGTTTCTTTCCATCCGAGACAAAGATAAGTCTATGCACTGGCCAATTTTTAGTTCTTCCCACTGAACCTTCCAAGACCCGGCTACCCTCTGGTACCATTCTCTCCACCCGGGTGTTTCATTTGGCCAGGATCTGAAAGTGCCTACCCAGTGATCTAAATCCATAGATGATTGCTTAAAAGGGATTCTATGGGTTTCTAAGCTGATCAGGTCAGTTGGATCGGGGTGCCCCATAGGGCCCAAACAGATGAGGTCAGGGGATTCTGAGAGTGGAATGGTAATTCGGTGTCTAAGTGCCTAAAAAAGGGGAAAGGGGGAGAAATTGAGAGAGGGTCCGGAAAATACTGAAGCAGTAAAAAGGCGAAAAGGAGAAAATTTCGAGCATTTACCTCTGGGATGGAGATCATCGTCGCCGATGAGACCGCTGGGGAAGCCGCCGATTGGGCCGCCGCCGCCGAAGGAGTACCCGATGGAGCCTCTGTAGATGGAGCGGTCGCCGATGGTGATGCCATTGGGGGATTGGAGCAGGCCTCGGATGAGATCGCCGGAAAGGGGGAAGCGCTTGGAGATCGAGAGAGCTTGGAGGAAGACGAACAGTGGTTCGTTGGAAGAAAATGCTAGATTCGTGGGGAAGGATAGGCGGAGAAGGCCAGTACTTAAGAAAAATCAGGGAAGCGAGGGCAAAGATGGTATTTTTACTGCGCGGTCTACACGAGTTCCAGAGGAGCGGTCATTTCGCGCGCTCGGTTCAAGGAAATTGCAATCATTGTGCCGCGGAACGGAAGAAGATTTTACTGCGCCCGTTTCGGAGGAAAGGATTAAAGAAAAAGAGTTTCGAAGAAAAAGTTATATTTTACTCCAAAACTGGGGGGCATGTGTTGACGCCAGATTTTGACACGTGTTGAATCGGCGTCAGGAGGAGAAGATTGGCCGATGCGGCAGATCTGAAGGCTACATTAAAGAATCGGCCGATTGAGGTAACAGTTGGAAATCGGCCGATTGGTGATACAGCCTGCGCCAACAGGATGGGACTATTTCGGAGGGTCCTGGTCAAAAGTTGGTCAAAGGGGGCACGCTAAGTTGGTCAAGGAGCAATTGAAGGAAATCCTGATTGGATTAGGGAACGGCGGCGGAAGATTCTGCGGGAGTCCGTTTCCTTTTTAAAGTTCTTATAGATATAGTAGTTTTCCTGTTGTTTAAATAAGGTTGTAACAAGTCGTGATCGACCAGGAGTCCTAGCTTTAGGGTATAAATAGGAGTCGTCAGGGTCTTGAAAAAACATCAACACATCAATCAACAACAATATTTCTACTTTTCCAGCAATTTACTTTCAAGTCAGCGACTTCGCCAATACTTTTCTTCTTTCACGAGTTCGTACGGATTGGCAGGGCTGCATCAACTTGATCTCCGGCCAATTGGTAGGTTCCGCTTACCGAGTAATATCCGAGCTTTAACTACGGGTGCATCGCTGTGGTTTCATTTGGATTTATTCACCAGTTATCGATATTTACTAGAATTGCAAGTTTTACCTATTATTCTAGTATTATCACCAGTTATCCAGCTTGAGATCAGAATAATCGGCTTCATCATTATTCTTCTTTGATTTATCATCTTACAGCCGATTAGATCTATTTCAAGTGTTGCCTCTGTAGTAATTGTTTAGATCGCTCCAGCAGTTTTCTTTACAATTACTACACGATTATCGGCTGATCCATAGCCGATCATCTCTACAGCAAATCGGCCGATTCGCCGCCGACGCGCTCCTCAGGACAGATCGGAATTCCAGCCGATCGACGCGCCTGGAATTTAATACTCTATTTGCTTGTCAATCAACAGGTCAGATTGACTGGCACGCCGCGAGAACCGCACCAGGGCGATAACCCGAACAGGAGCTAAGCAGATTCTCCCGGGTCGTGTGTCCGACGCTGAAGACCATCGGCCGATTCCGGGAGAATCTGCTTAGCTCCTGTTCGGGTTATCGCCCTGGTGCGGTTCGCGCGGCGTGCCAGTCAATCTGACCTGTTGATTGACAAGGAAATAGAGTCTTAAATTCCAGGCGCGTCGATCGGCTGGATTTCCGATCTGTCCTGAGGAGCGCGTCGGCGGCAAATCGGCCGATTTGCTGTAGAGATGATCGGTTATGGGTCAGCCGATGATCGTATAGTAATTGTAAAGAGAACTGCTGGAGCAATCTAAACAATTACTATAGAAACAACACTTGAAACAGATCTAATCGGCTGTATGGCGATGGGTTGAAGGAGAACAATGACGAAGCCGATTACCCTGATCTCAAGCTGGATAACTGGTGATAATACTAGAATAACAGGTAAAACTTGCAATTCTAGTAAATATCGATAACTTGTGAATAAATCCAAATGAAACCACAGCGATGCGCCCGTAGTTAAAGCTCGGATATTACTCGATAAACGGAACCTACCAATTGGCCGGAGATCAGGTTGATGCAGCCCTGCCAATCCGTACGAACTCGTGGAAGAAGAAAATATTGGCAAAGTCGCCGACTTGAAAAGTAAAGTACTAGTAAAAAGTAGAAGTGTTTTGTTGATTGATTTGATTGTTCTTCGCAAAGCCCTAGCGACTCCTACTTATACCCTGAAAACTAGGACTCCTGGTCGATTACGACTTGTTACATCCTTATTTAAAATAAGAAAACTACTATATCTACAATAACTTTTAAAGGAAACGGACTCCCGCAGAATCTTCCGCCGCCGTTCCTCAATCCAATCAGGATCCCTTCAATTTCTCTCTGACCGACTTGGCGTTCCCTGTTGACCAGCTTTTGACCAGGATCTTCTGGAATAATCCTACTGTCGGTATGGGCTGTGCCACCAATCGGCCGATTTTCAACTGTTACCTCGATCGGCCGATTCCTTACTGTAGCTTTCAGATCTGCTTCATCGGCCAATCTTCTCTTCCTGACGTCGATTCAATACGTGTCAAAATCTGGCGTCAACACATGCCCCCCAGTTTCGGAGTAAAATATAACTTTTCCTTCGAAACTCTTTTCTTTAACCTTCTTCTCCGAAACGGGCGTAGTAAAAATCTCCTTCCGTTCCGCGGCATAATGATTGCAACTTCCTCGAACCGAGCGAGCGAAACGACCGCTCCCCTGGAACTCGTGTAGACGGTGCGGTAAAAATACCATCTTTGCCCTTGCCCCTTTTATCTCTCTTAAGTACTGGTTTTCTCCGCCTCTCCTCCTCCACGAATCCAGCATCTTTTCCGCCACATTACTGTTCATCTTCCTCCAAGTTCTTTCGATTTCCAAGCGCCCCCCCTTCTCCGGCGACCTTGTTCGCAGCTTGCTCCGACCCTAATGGCGTCTCCGTCAGCGACCACCCCATCTACAGAGGCTCCATCGGCTGCTCCTTTGGCGGCGGTGGCCCAATCGGCAGCTTCTCCAGCAGCGTCATCGGCGACGATGGCTTCCATCCCAGAGGTAAATGTTCAAAAAATCTCTTCCTTTTCACCTTGCTGCTTCAGTATTTTCCGGTCCCTCTCTTAGTTTCTTCCCTTTTCCCCTCTCTTTTTAGGCCCTTAGGCACAGGATCACCATTCCTCTCTCAGAGTCTCCTGACCTCATCTGTCTAGGCCCTATGGGGAGTCGTGATCCAACGGATCTAATCAGTTTAGAAACTCACAGAATCCCCTTTAAGCAGTCACCCATGGATTTAGATCACTGGGTAGGCGCATTCAGATCCTGGCCGAACGAAACACCCGGGTGGAGAGAGTGGTACCAGAGGGTAGCCGGGTCTTGGAAAGTCCAATGGGAAGAACTTAAAATCGGCCAGTGCATAGATTTGTCCCTGTCTCAGATGGAAAAGAACGAACCTTTGGTTATGGCAGCCTCTTACTTCTGGTCCGATGCACTTAACGCATTCCTTTTTGGACACGGACCCATGACCCCGACCTTGGCCGATGTCTTGCTGCTGATCGGCCTAGATGTTTCCTCCGCCGATACCCCCTTCAATTACCTGTTCAAGCCATCTCATCGGCTAGACACCAAAGGAATCGGCGGGTGGAAAGGATACATCAGTAAGAACATGAAGACAGGAACAGTCTCACAGAGAGAGCACACCGCCTTCTTGATGATGTGGCTGGAGAAACACCTCTTCTGTGGCAGAGCGGTCGGCCCCTCTTCCAACACTCAAGCTTTGGCAGAGTCTCTCGCACAAGGATCGGCCGTTCCCCTCGGTAAACATTTGCTGGGATCGGCATACCATATGATGCATCAAATCGGCGCCAAGCTGTCGAAAGGAGAGCCGATAGGGAATCCAGGCGGTCCTTGGTGGTTCATCACCCTCTGGCTCAATCTACACATGAGCAAGGTCTCTCAGCAGAGGATAGAGACAAAGACCTTCCCCAACATTGAGTCAGAGGAGAATCCATTGGTCCGTCGCTGCTGCAGATCTGTTAGAGAGGCGGCATCGGCCTTCTCCGGCTGCCAGTTCACCGCTACCCGCGTAGCTGAATATTTCAGATGCTTCTATAATGGACTTAGCGAGGAGATGATCACCTGGTACCCACATCAAACCGCGGAGCCGATTTTTGAATTGCCTGTATGCTTCGACTTCTCCACCCACACATTTGATAGAGAGTTGATGGATGTCTTGATTAAGCCGGGAATTCTGCCGGCTAACTTCTTCTCGGGAAAGGACTCACCCACTTATGAGTTCTACTGCCCGTCAGCTGCAGCAAGGCAACTAGGTTTTGGCCAATTGCCGATTCGAGTCTATTTCGCCGGCCAAGAAAAATTCAGAGACGGATTAACTTCAAGTCTTGACTACAGCCGATTATGCGATTTAGTACCCGACTCCAGCACTATTGACTTGAACGGCTGGTCAGTTGCCTCTTTTGCCACCCAACAGTATAAATTATGGTGGGCAGAATGGAAGCAGCATCTTTTCTGTAAATCCCCATCAATTTACTATAATCTTCTGGACCCAGAGAACATCGACCCAAATGCTGCGGTATGTCCTTTTCTTCTCAGCCGATTTCAATGTTGCATTATCATTTCGCTGTTAACTCGTGTTTACTTCTTCAGTCTGAAAGCCATGCTCCCCCAACACGGAGCCGAAGCGGCCGGCCGATCGATAGCCATCATCAATACACAGTGTACCCACTCATCGGCTTCCATGCTCCATCTATCAGAGATATTTCCACCGGTCGATCAAGACGAGCGCCCAAAAGACCAACACCGAAGATATCCAGCCGTCGGATGCGGGCTCGCATTGAATCGGCCGGTCAGACAACAATAGCATCGGCTGAAGTCTCCCGTATCGGATCGGCTAGCCAGATGGCAGCAGCATCGGCCGAGACTCCCCGTGTTGGATCGGCTGATCAGATGGGAGTGATACGTGCCGAGACCCCAGATCCTTCACCTCCACCAGTGGCCGAGACGGCTGATCCCCAAGTCGCCGCCGAAGCCGGGGCTGCTGCAGCATCGCTCTTAGTAGAAGCTGTCCAGGTAACTTTATTTATCTCATGTATCCTCCAAGTCTTCTGCTGACATCAATTTCATCCCTTTGCCAGGCTGCACAGGTTGTCCCACTACAATCTCCACGACTATCGGCCGCGTCTCAAGTAGGGACTGAGGCTACAGCAGCTCCTGTTGCCGAGGTATATGATTTCTTACCCGGCATCCTCAATATTCAGGAAACTTAACCAATTTTGACGCAGGTCGACTTGGGTACGCCGATTGTAACTCCACAGCAGGAATCGGCCGGAGAACCCGCAGAGGCATGGCAAATTCCCATTACCATCTTATCTCATTTTCCCATAGTATTCTCACGAGCATTTATATCTTTCTCAGGAAGCTGGCCCAAGCGGAGCACCAATAATGATCGAATCTTCTTCTTCTGGCGAACCCAGTGCACCAATCCCTGAAACAAGGGAAATACTTCCACCGGCGCAGGCAACAGAGATTCGTTTCAAAGAGGTAACAATCTTATCATCAGAATCGGCCGATTTCCTTTCACTACTTGCTTACCCTTTTCTTCGTTCCCTTACAGGAGCAAGATTCTCCCAACAATAGTATCTTTTCTTTCGCTGTCTCCTTGGCCGATGAAGAAGAAATCGCTTCACACGCGGTTCCACCGAGTTCTGCCTCCGACGATGTCCGCTCTAAGCTCGAGAGCATCCGTACTCTCCTCCAAGGTGACATCGGCCGATTGGTGAAAGATGCATCGCCGATCCGACAACTTTTCAATGAGGTCGCAGATCACCTTCCGGATGAAGTGTCGGAGGACTTGGGGTATGCTGCCTATATAGAGGGCATTCGGATTCCAGTCTCGCGGGCGCTGCAACGTATGGCCGATCGCTCTCAGATGGCCAAAATTCAGGAGGAGGTTGACTCGTACAAGCACCAGACCCAGGAAGTACATCACAAAATCAACTTCCTCGAGAACTGCCGTCCGGACGTCGTTGGCACAATAGATCGGCTGAAACGGAGGAGAGCAGAACTAGCCAAGGAGATGGAACAGATAACCAAAGATATAGCCGCTGAGGAGAAAAAGCTCCAAGAACTCCCCACCATGATCAGCGAGCTGAAGCAAAAAAGACAGCATCTGGCTCGCGAAACAATAAGACTTCGTCGCCGTGCGTCAGAAGTACCAGGATCGGCCGAAAATGATCAGAGGATAGTAGAATCGGCCGATCAAATTAGACGATGAGCGATTGCAGCTATAGATACTTTTCTTGGGCTGTAAACAATATGTTAAACATTACTGTTCCTTTGATGTCACTGCGCCGATTCGGTTTTGAACTGCTTCATGTAATCCGTAACTTCCACTCAATAATGAATTCCAATATTTCTTTCACCAGATGTGTAGCCAGAAGGCTGATGAGAAATCGGTCATGTCAACTTGACATATTTTCTTTTTGTGCTCGGAATCCCAATCGGTACCAACGTACGTCGGCCTTGATCTGATGCTATTTCTCAAATTTCCCATCTCTAATGAATCGGCCGACGTGAACCCATGCCCCAGTTTCTCATCTTTTCGAACGAGTTGAATCTTCAGAGCCGACTGCTTGGATCAGCTGTAGACCGAAATCGGACACTTTCAGGAAGTCAGTGTTCCAAGTCCTGCCAGATATACACTTGACGTGCTCGCAGCTCCACTGTTGTGTGTCGGCCGCTGCAACGCTGTAGGCAGAATCGGCAGCTACTACCTCTGTGCTGTCGCCGATCCATTGCACAAGGCATTGATGCATAGTAGATGGGACACAGCAGTTTGCATGTATCCAGTCGCGACCAAGCAGCATATTATAGGACCCCTTGCCATTAATGACGAAGAAAGTAGTAGGGAGGGTCTTACTGCCGATGGTGAGGTCGACGCAGAATGCCCCGCGGGCAGGCGACACGTTGCCTTCGAAATCCTTCAGCATCATGTCCGTCTTGGTGAGGTCGTCTTCGCCCTTGCCCAGCTTGCGGAACATGGCATACGGCATGATGTTGACCGCCGCACCTCCATCTACCAGTAATTTGGTGACGGGTCTTCCGTTGACATACCCTTTGAGAAACAGCGCGTTAAGATGCTGTCGTTTTTCCTCTTCTGGTTTCTCAAACGTAGCCGTCATCGGCTCTAATACCAGTTGTGCCATTTGCTC
The DNA here is from genome assembly GCA_032594955.1 of Panicum miliaceum. Classification (NCBI taxonomy): domain Eukaryota; kingdom Viridiplantae; phylum Streptophyta; class Magnoliopsida; order Poales; family Poaceae; genus Panicum; species Panicum miliaceum. Next base: position 49,962,611 of record CM064058.1, on the reverse strand, counting down.
TTTCTCTGTTTTTGTCATTTTGTCCCGATCGCTTGGCGCCATGAACTCCATCGGCAGTATGAAAACCATATCAATCTCGGCTGCCGATTCTTGGTTATCCGTTTCTTGATCGCTTTTCTTTGGGCGCCAAATTCGAGATTTCACGTTCCTTTTCTCTAGCGCCTGTCTCCGTTCTTCTTCTTGATGCTCCCACTGGCGTAGGTGTTGGATCCTTCGCTTTTGGGATCTGGATAGGCCGACAGGACACCACCTGGGGTTCACTAGTTTGGTCGATGATCTGACGTGTTCCCAATCTGGTTCCCTTCCTAGGGGATCTTCGTCTGACACCCTATCATCGGCTATCTCTCCCAGCCGATCTTGTGCACTGATCCTGCCCCCCAGTCCATCTTGCTGGCCGATCTTGCTTTTTGACCTGTTGCACTGGTCAACTCTGCCCCCCAGCCGATCATGCACCGAAACGCGCCGTTCTTCGCGCCGATTTCTGTTGATCGGCTCTGATCCTCTGTCCCTAGAGTGTGCCTTCGGGTGATCGTTGCGGTTTGATCCGTTGCACTCCGGACAGTTATCGGCAGATGGCAACCTGATATCGTTCTCCCAGCAGTGGATGAAGAAGGGACACTGCCAGTGATCTTCACGCCGGCGTATCATCTCTTCCTGGTGTTGTGCTTGTTCTTGCTGCCGCCGATATTTACTGAGTAGAAATTGGGAGGTGACAGGCCTGTGTGGTCGTTCTGGCCCTCGCCTATTCCTTCTGATTTCTTCCGTTGTGATCTGCCTCCTGAGGTCGACAGCGCCACCTCTTCTCGCCGATTCTGATGTCAGCACCTTGGTTTGACTTGAGTCTCCTTCAGCGTTGACCGTGTTGGCCCGGAAGGGATGTTGATCTATCTTCATAGGCTTTGCTGATTGGCTAGGAGTTTCAAACTTGAGCCGCCCCTGTTCAATGGCCGATTGTATCTGCTGGCGGAAGACTTTACATTCATTGGTGTCATGAGAAGTAGCGTTTTGCCACTTGCAGTACTTCATCTTCTTAAGTTGATCGGCCGTAGGGATGGTGTGATGCTGCGACAGCTTGATTTGCCCCTCCTGAAGCAGCAGATCAAAAATTTTATCGGCCTTTGACGTGTCAAAGCCGAATGTCTCTGGCTCCTTCTTGCCAAAGGGGCAGGATATCGGTTTTCTCCCTTTTACCCATTCTGCCAGGCCGATTTCCTCCTCTGCGTCAGATTCAGATCCCTCCAAGTACGCCACCTTCTTCTGGAAGCTCCTCCACTGTTCAAGCGGTCGGATCTCCTGCCCTGACAACCGGTGGACGATTTGACTCAGGCTCTCAAACTCTTGGGCAGCATATCTCTCTCTGATTTGCGGTAAGAGGCCTTGGAAAGCGATATCGGCCAACTGCGCATCGGTCAGGGCCAGACTGTAGCACTTGTTCTTGATCTCTCTGAACCTCTGTATGTACCCTGTCACAGGTTCATCGCTCCTCTGCCTGAGGCTGGTTAAATCCGAAATCTTCATCTCGTGTACTCCTGCATAGAAGTACTTGTGGAATTGTTTCTCCAGATCAGCCCAAGTGATGATAGAATTTGGTGGTAAAGTGGTGAACCACTGGAAGGCTGATCCGGACATAGATGATGAAAATAGCCATACCCTCAGAGCGTCTTGCGTAGCAGCTTCTCCGCACTGGATGATGAATCTGTTCATATGCTCCACAGTGGATGTGTCATCCGTTCCTGAGAACTTGGTGAAATCAGGAACCTTGTAACGGTGCAGGAACGGCAACGAGTCATAGGCCGATGGATACGGCGTTTTGTAAGTATAAGTTTGAACTTTCGGCTTCAGCCCAAACTGATCTTGGATTACTTCTGCTATCTTTGCCGTCCAGTCCACCTGCTGCTGATGAACAGTTGTTCGCGGCGCGGGCACGTGTTGAAGGGCTGGTTCGGCCGGGTGATGAATCGGCGAAGTTTGCTGAGCGGCCGATAACTGCTGGCGAAACGCGTCCGCGCCCCCTTCGTACGTCGTTGCTGGTGCCGTGCCTCCAAATGCTTCCACAGTGCTTGCCCCCCTGCCGATTTCTGGTAAAATCGGCTGGTACTGAGAGACCGTCGGCCGGGCAGCCGATTGGTACGGCACCTGAAGCGGATAAGTGCCATGCCCGTTCACTGGTTTGGGGAAATACGCCGTGGCTGATGCCCCCCAAGGCACTAAGCTCGTAGGTAGTGCTTGCACAGAGGCCATTTGAACGGGTTGAAGCGGCGCTCGCGATGGGAGACATGGTGCACCGCTGCATCTTGGAGACGCCGGAAGTGGTGGAGAGCTGTGTCCCTCGCGCTGCGTCAATATCGGCTGAGAAGCCAATTGGGATGTGTACGGTAAGCTTCTGGCCGGCAGGGTAGTCGGAGGAGCATATGCCGGTCCCTGATAACCTTGGACGGCTCCGCTGGCCAGAGAGTTGACGACGGCGTTGTACACCGTGTTGCTCATCACCGAGCATTGGTCAATGAATGCTTGATACACGGACTGTTGAATCATCTCTGACATCTTGCCTGAGTCCTCAGCAATGGTGATGTGGCGAGGTGCTGGAATAGGAGCCTTCCTAACTGCTTCCCCGCTTCTGGTACGACTGAACGACTGGAGGTATATCTTCTGGTAATCTTCTAGATGTTTGGCCAATTCCTCCCTCTGGTCGTCCTTGAGATCAGCTTCTGTGACCCCAATGATGTTGCTGTTAGAGATTTCTGCGTTGTTCGACATATCAGGTCTTGGATGGTCCCACCGGGCGTGCCAAAAGTGTGTTGGCGCTAAAATCGGCCGGATAGGAATCGGCCGATGGGTCTTCAGCGTCGGACACACGACCCGGGAGAATCTGCTTAGCTCCTGATCGGGTTATCGCCCTGGTGCGGTTCGCGCGGCGTGCCAGTCAATCTGACCTGTTGATTGACAAGGAAATAGAGTATTAAATTCCAGGCGCGTCGATCGGCTGGATTTCCGATCTGTCCTGAGGAGCGCGTCGGCGGCAAATCGGCCGATTTGCTGTAGAGATGATCGGCTATGGGTCAGCCGATGATCGTATAGTAATTGTAAAGAGAACTGCTGGAGCAATCTAAACAATTACTATAGAAACAACACTTGAAACAGATCTAATTGGCTGTATGGCGATGGGTTGAAGGAGAACAATGACGAAGCCGATTACCCTGATCTCAAGCTGGATAACTGGTGATAATACTAGAATAACAGGTAAAACTTGCAATTCTAGTAAATATCGATAACTTGTGAATAAATCCAAACGAAACCACAGCGATGCGCCCATAGTTAAAGCACGGATATTACTCGATAAACGGAACCTACCAATTGGCCGGAGATCAGGTTGATGCAGCCCTGCCAATCCGTACGAACTCGTGGAAGAAGAAAATATTGGCAAAGTCGCCGACTTGAAAAGTAAAGTACTGGTAAAAAGTAGAAGTGTTTTGTTGATTGATTTGATCGTTCTTCGCAAAGCCCTAGCGACTCCTACTTATACCCTGAAAACTAGGACTCCTGGTCGATTACGACTTGTTACATCCTTATTTAAAACAAGAAAACTACTATATCTACAATAACTTTTAAAGGAAACGGACTCCCGCAGAATCTTCCGCCGCCGTTCCTCAATCCAATCAGGATCCCCTTCAATTTCTCTCTGACCGACTTGGCGTGCCCGATGAAGCAGATCTGAAAGCTACAGTAAGGAATCGGCCGATCGAGGTAACAGTTGAAAATCGGCCGATTGGTGGCACAGCCCATACCGACAGTAGGATTATTCCAGAAGATCCTGGTCAAAAGCTGGTCAACAACAACAAACAATACAAACAGAAAGTAAAAAGATACTAAAGTTGTAGTTCATGATGCAAGGATCGCGTGAGCGCAACAATCGCTGAGATCGGAGTTGAAACGATGAAGATATGGCTAAGACAGTGATCTAGGGAGCTAACTGCGAGAGTTTTGAACTTCCTGGGGCTAAATCTGAAGAAACTAGGGCTAAAACATAATTAAACCTTATACAGAGGGTCAGGGTGCAAAACTATAGGTTCTGGACGGCGGGCACTAATTCTAGAAAAAGTCAGGGGTCGGAACAGAAAAAGAAAGGGCTCAACTCTAATTATTTTCTACTCATCTGGACTACGGGTTGATTCCTAGGAAACCTAGGGATCTTTCTGCAAGAGTTTCAGGGACGGCTAGGGTCGGATGAATCTGGTCCGTTGGATCAGAACCGAGCGGCGGGTCGGGCGAGTCGGCGGGATAAGGGGTCGGGCGAATCGGCGGTATGAAGAGTGGGTCAGGTGAATCGGCTGAGTAAGGAAAAGGTCGGGTAAATCGGCAGTGTAAAGTGAGGGTCGACTCTGGCCGTTAGATCTAGATCGAGCGGCAGAGGAAGGGTCGGCTCGACGGGACGAAAAGGGTCGGGCGAAGCGGAGTTTTACTGGGCGTCGGCAGCGAGCGAGTGCGGCGGCGGACAACCGGAGCTTCACCGAATCCGGTGTCCCGAGACTCAATTCAAGCTGGGTTCATGCCGGGGAGTGAGAGGGCGGTACGGCGAAGATGGGAGTGATCACGGGATGGCTATGCGGCGGCTGTAAACTGGCGGTCACGGCGGCGGGCGGAATCAGGGGTCCGGAGAGAAATCGGATTTGCAGCGGTGCAAGGGAGAGAGGGGGATTTGGTGCGGCTTAATGCTCACCAACTCATGGAGCTCTGGCGGGAGTTGATGACGGCGGAGAAGCTGCGGAACGGCGAGTCGACGGAGAGGCGGCGTATCGGGACGGCGGCGTTCCTCCGGTGTGCAACTTCCAGCGGCGTGCGACGATGTTGAGTAACAAACGAGATTGAAGTTGGCTCTGGTTGCAAAGCGGGGCTTCGACGGGATTTTATAGGGGCGGATTGCCGGGATTAGGAAAGCGACGACGCGGAATCGATCAGGACTCGGGGTAAGGAAACAAGAAAGAAGGAGAGGGGCGTGAACGACGGCGCGGGATCGATCCGGACTCTGGGTAAGGAAAGAAGAAAGAAGGAGAAGGCGCCGACAGGTGGGTCCTAGCTGTCAGTGGAAGAAAGGGTCGGGTGAGCGAATCGGCCGCTGAGTTGATCGCGGGAAAAAGAAAAGAAGGAGAAGAGAAGAATTGGGCTAGCTGAAAGAAAGAATAGGAGAAAAAGAAATAAAGATGCATGCACAATTTTATCTTATGACTTTTATAAAAATACTTTTAAAAATTTTAACTCCTATATTTTAGGTGTTACAAAACCTACGCCCCTTAAAGAGAATCTCGTCCTCGAGATTACGAAGGACTAAGGAACAGCTGAGGGAATTCTGCAATCAGTTCATCTTCTCTTTCCCAAGTTGCCTCATCCTCTGAATGGTGACACCACTATACTTTGCACATTTTGATCACCTTGTTCCGAGTAACCCTCTGAGATGTTTCCAAGATTCTAACCGGATGTTCTACATAAGTCAAATCTTCTTGTACATTGAGTTCGTCCAACGGTAACTGCTCTTCAGGCACTCTCAAACACTTCTTTAACTGTGATACGTGAAACACATCATGGACATCTGACAATCGTGCCGGTAACTCCAATTGATATGCCACTTCACCTTTCCTTTCCAAGATCTGAAAAGGACCAATATAACGTGGTGACAATTTTCCTTTCACTTTGAATCTACGTAAACCTCTGATGGGTGATACCTTCAGATACACAAAATCTCCAACTTCAAATGTCAATTCCCTTCTTCGTATATCAGCATAACTTTTCTGTCGTGATTGGGTAGTCTTGAGATTATCCCGAATTATCTGGACTTGTCTATCTGGTTCTTGAAGAATCTCTGGTCCAAAAACTTGACTTTCGCCTGTTTGATTCCAATACAATGGTGTCCTACATTTTCTTCCATATAATGCTTCAAATGGGGCCATCTTGAGACTTGCTTGGTAACTGTTATTGTAGGAGAATTCTGCATATGGAAAACTTTTATCCCAACTACCTCCATGTTTGAGGGCACATGCTCTCAACATATCCTCTAAAACTTGATTTGTTCGCTCAGTCTAACCGTCTGTTTGCGGATGATATGCAAAACTGAAATTGAGCTTTGTATCCATGGATTCATGTAATTTCTGCCAGAAACGCGACGTGAACTGAGTACCTCGATCAGACACTATCTTCTTTGGAACACCGTGCAGACACACAATTCGTGACATGTATAGTTCTGCTAACTTGGCTCCAGTGTATGTGGTTTTGACTGGGATGAAATGTGCGACTTTTGTCAATCTGTCCACAATAACCCATATCGAGTCATAACCATCACGAGTACGAGGTAGTCCTACAATGAAATCCATACCAATCTCTTCCCATTTCCATTCAGGTACTTTCAAAGGCTGGAGTAAACCTGCTAGTCTCTAGTGTTCTGCTTTCACTCTCTAGCACACATCACACAAAGCTACGTGAGTTGCTACATCTCTTTTCAAATCATACCACCAGTACCTTTCTTTCAGGTCTAACCGTCTGTTTGCGGATGATATGCAGAACTGAAATTGAGTTTTGTATCCATGGATTCATGTAATTTCTGCTAGAAACGCGACGTGAACTGAGTACCTCGATCAGACACTATCTTCTTTGGAACACCGTGCAGACACACAATTCGTGACATGTATAGTTCTGCTAACTTGGCTCCAGTGTATGTGGTTTTGACTGGGATGAAATGTGCGACTTTTGTCAATCTGTCCACAATAACCCATATCGAGTCATAACCATCACGAGTACGAGGTAGGCCTACAATGAAATCCATACCAATCTCTTCCCATTTCCATTCAGGTACTTTCAAAGGCTGGAGTAAACCTGCTGGTCTCTGGTGTTCTGCTTTCACTCTCTGGCACACATCACACAAAGCTACGTGAGTTGCTACATCTCTTTTCAAACCATACCACCAGTACCTTTCTTTCAGGTCTTGATACATTTTGGTACTTCCGGGATGAATGGAATAAGCGGAATCATGTGCCTCCTTCAAAATAAGTTCACGAAGGCGATCAATTTCGGGTACACAGATCCTTTTTCTGAACCAAACAGTTCCCTGTTCATCTTCGGTGAAATCCTTAATCTTGCCTAAGCCGATTTGAATCTTGATTTCTTTGATCTTAGCATTTGTCAACTGTCCTTTTCTGATCTCCTGTTCTAATGTAGGTTCCATCTCCATGGTTATGGCTTCCGCTTGTGTGACAATTCCCAAGTTCAAACGTGCCATCTCCCAACATAATTCTTGAGGCATCAATTGAGCAACCATCATATTAGCTTGTCCTTTCCGGCTTAGGGCGTCTGCCACGACATTAGCCTTGCCAGGATGATACTGAATATCCAAATCATAGTCCTTGATTAATTCTAACCATCTGCGCTGTCTTAGGTTAAGATCCTATTGCGTGAAGATGTACTTCAGACTCTTATGGTCCGTGAAGATCTGACACTTGTTTCCGATCATGTAGTGCCTCCAAATCTTCAATGCGTGCACGACTGCAGCCAATTCCAAGTCATGGGTAGGATAGTTCTGCTCATGCTTTCTCAACTGTCTTGAAGCATAGGCCACAACTTTGCCTTCTTGCATTAACACACATCCAAGACCCATCCGTGAAGCGTCGCAATACACGTCAAACCCTTTGTGGATATCTGGCATTATCAACACAGGAGCAGTGGTCAATCCTGTTTTCAGCTCTTCAAAACACTTCTGGCACGTATCATCCCACTTAAATTCTTTCCTTTTTTCCAACAAAGAAGTCATGGGTTTCACTATCTTTGAGAATCCCTCAATAAATCTGCGGTAGTAGCCTGCAAGTCCAAGGAAACTTCTGATTTCAGGCACAGTTTTTGGTGGATTCCAGTTTAGAACATCCTGAACTTTACTTGGGTCTACCGCAATTCCTCCATCTGTGATAACATGTCCAAGGAAAGAAACTTCTCTCAACCAAAAATCACATTTGCTCAGCTTGGCATATAGCTGATTCCCTCGGAGTTTCTGTAACATTATCCCCAAGTGCTCTCCATGTTCTTCCTCGTTCTGCGAATACACCAAGATGTCATCAATGAACACAACCACAAACTTGTCAAGATATTCCATGAAAACCTTGTTCATCAGGTACATGAAGTACGCTGGTGCGTTGGTCAATCCAAACGACATCACAGTAAACTCGTACAGACCATATCTGGTAGTGAAGGCTGTCTTGGGTATATCCTCTGGTCGGATCCTTAGCTGATGATACCCTGATCTCAGATCAATCTTGGAGAAAACCTTAGCACCTCTCATCTGATCAAACAAATCTTCAATCCCGGGCAGTGGATACTTATTCTTGATCGTCACATCGTTCAGCAATCTGTAGTCTACACACATTCTTCTGCTGCCATCTTTCTTATCGACAAAGATCACGGGTGCTCCCCATGGGGATGAGCTAGGACGGATAAATCCCTTAGCTAACATTTCTTCTATTTGTTTCTTTAGTTCACTTAGATCCTTAACATCCATTCTATAGGGTCTTTTAGAGATAGGTGCAGTACCAGGTAAAAGATCAATACTGAACTCAATGTCACGAACAGGTGGCATACCTGGTAAATCTTCCGGAAAGACGTCGGGGTACTCACTGACAACTCTGATATCTTCTAGAGGCATTCCCTTTATGTGGTTCACTGTCCCAACTCTACTGGGCGAAGCTGATGCCACAAACTCTATTTTATCTCCTTGAGGGCTGGTCAAGAGCACTGATCTCTTGCGACACTGAATAACACCATCACATCCTGATAACCAATCCATTCCGAGGATCACATCGATGCCGTTAGTCTTTAGGACTATTAGATTGGCTAGGAATTCTACCCCCATAATATTCATGCTGACCCTTGGGCATAAGTGACTAGCTTTCAATTCCTTGCCCGGGGAACATACTAGAAATATTTGTTTCATAGGGCTCATTGGTAAATTATGTTTTGCAGCGAATCGCTCAGTAATGAATGAATGTGATGCTCCAGAATCAAATAAAACTGATGCAGGTTCAGAATTAACAAGGAACGTATCGAGCACAACGTCGAGAGCCTCTTCAGCTGTTTCTGCAGCCACATGATTCACCTTTCCGCGCACGCAGTTCTGTTGTCCTTTGTTGCCCAGTGGTGTCTGGTTGCTGTTGCGCGGCTGCTGCTGCTGAGGAGTCTGCCTTTGTCCACTGTTCCTCTGATTCTGAGGAATTTGCGCATTACGCTTCGGGCAGTTGTTAGCGTAATGACCCAGTTCTCCACATTTGAAACAGCCGTTAGGTTGGACCGGGGTGACTGGATTGTTGGTCCGCACGGGTGCACCTGTGGCATAGCCTGGACGGTACGGTTGAGGGTTGGAGTTGCGCTGAGTCTGCTGGTTGTAACGTTGAGGCTGCTGTGGAGTTCTTTGATTTTGTTGATTCTGCGGATATCCTCCACCTTGTCCTGCAAAGAATGATTGAAATCCTTGGGGTGTGTTGTAGCGGGGACGGGTGTTGCTGCTGGATTGTCCCTGGGACTGAAGTTTTCGCTTGTGTTCTCCAAGCTCCTTGCGCTTGCTCTCCAGACCAATGGCTTTGTCTAGCAGAGTCTGAAAGTTTGGGAAAGTGTGACTGTGTAGCTGATAGGTTAGCGGCCCTATTAGACCTTCCAAAAAGCGCTCCTGCCTCTTTGCGTCACTATCCACCTCATGGGGCGCGTAACGAGACAACTGAGTGAATTTTTCCCGGTACTCACTGACAGTCATGCTGCCTTGCTTCAGGTTCAAGAACTCCTTCTGCTTGAGCTTCATTAGTCCTGCTGGAATATGGTGGCTGCGGAAGTTGGTTCTGAACTCCTCCCAGGTGATAGTGTTGGCATTGGCGTGGGCAGCAGTGAAAGCATCCCACCAATCAGCGGTTGCACCTTCCAGACGCATGCACAATTTTATCTTATGACTTCTATAAAAATACTTTTAAAAATTTTAACTCCTATATTTTGGGTGTTACAAAGAATAACAATCTGCAAGAGGAATTTGATAAACCCAGACTCAAGGACGACGAGGACCCGAACAAGAAGATAGACACTGGGGAATTCCTGGACGTATCCAAGGTGGTCAACGTCATCTTTGGTGGCGAATCTGGCTTTGTGTCCAAGAGGACTCAGAAGCTCCATCACTGCGAGATCATGTCTGTCGAGCCTAGGGTACCACGACCCCTTCTGTGGTCGGAGGTCCCCATCTCCTTCTCCAGGGCTGATCAGTGGACGAACTTTTTTGAGCCAGGCAAGCTCCCACTAGTCCTAGACCCCGTGGTCGTGGACTTCAGGCTCGCAAAGGTACTCATCGACGGAGGCAGCGGCCTCAACATCATCTTTGCGAGTACTTTAAGGAAGATGGGGGTGAACTTCTTCGATAAGCTCACTCCCAGCAAGGTTCCCTTTTACGGCATCATACCAGGGAATGCAGCTACTCCGCTTGGCGCGGTGGTGCTTCCCGTCACCTTTGGGATCAGGGAAAACTACCGTACCGAGTACATCAAGTTCGAAGTGGCCAACATCGAAACTTCATACAACACTATACTGGGCACACCGGCCATGGCCAAGTTCATGACCGTACCGCACTACGTGTACTTACTCCTGAAGATGCCAGGAAAGAACGGTGTCCTCACCTTCCACGGCGACCTGGAGAAGTCGAGTTTTCATTTCAAAAACTCGGTTCCTTTCAACCAACATGAAGGCTCCAGCAACGATCAAGGACGTGCAGAAGCTGACAGGGTGCATGGCGGCATTGAACATATTCATATCAAGACTTGGAGAACGGGGCCTCCCCTTCTTCAAACTCCTGAAGCGGAAAGACAAGTTCCACTGGACGGAGGAAGCTGAGCAGGCACTACAGGACCTCAAGCAACACCTACAGTCGCCTCCTATCCTCACGGCACCATGTCCAGGGGAGAACCTGCTGATGTACATCACAGCAACTACTCATGTCATCAGCACAACAATAGTGATGGAGCGCAACGAGGAAGGTCATGCATTCGGAGTGCAGAGGTCAGTCTATTTCATCAGCGAAGTACTCTCTAAGTCGAAGGTCCATTACCCTCTAATTCAGAAAACTACTCTATGCAATACTCATTACATCCAGGAAGCTCTGCCACTACTTCAACGAGTACAAGATCTCAATTGTTACTGATTTCCCGTTGGCGGATATTGTGACAACCCTGGTAAAAATTTCATTTCTAAAATCAATATCATTAGCCTAACCCTATGCTTAACCAACTAATAAAAGGGTGAAAAGAATTAGAATGGGTTAAGTTGAAATTCAAATCGAATTTGGGCACATTTGGACACATTTGAAACTTTTAAATTAACTTTCAAACCATAAGCCAAATGAGATGTTGCCTGAAACCAAACTTGTAGAACTTTTTATTCTGAACAACTTTCATGTTCAAAAGTTTTTTAAATTCAAATTAGAAAGAGGAGAAAACGCCCTGTTTGCACCCAGCCCCCTGAAGTTTTTCAAATTCTCGCAATCAGGCCCCTCGCTCCCCCCCCCCCTCTCTCTCCTCCCCGTCCGACCGCCGCGCGCCAGGTGGCCGGCGACGCCTGACCGGCGCGAGGCGCCAGGCCAGTGGCCGCCTTGCCTCTCCCCCACGCGCGGCTTTGCCCCCTTCCCACGCCGCGCTGCCCAGTGAGCATCCGCGCGTGCGCGAGCCGTGCCGCGCCCAGCCTTGCCGCCCGTCGCGCCCAACCGCCGCACCCCGTCGTGCCACCCCGGCTCCCGCGCCCCGCCCGTCGCTGCGTCTGCCCTCCGCCCGAGCCGCTGCAGCAGCTGCTCCCCCACTCCGCGCGGCGCGCTATCTCCTCTCTGCCACGCCAAATCCCGGCCGCCCAGTCGCCCGCGCCCGCTCGCCGCACGCCGCGCCGGCGCTCTGCTGCCGCCCCCCCATGGCCAGTGCGCGCCGTGCCGTGCCTCCGCCCCGCGCAACGCCCAAGCCCCTCCACACCCCCTCCTGCCCCTATAAAAGCTGCGCCCCGGCCGCCCGCGCGAGCCACGCACCCAGAACGCCTCGCCGCCGCCATTGCCGCCGCCGAGCGCCGCCCGCCCGTGGACAGCCCTCCACCGCCGCCCCCTGCCCAAATTGAGCCTCCAGCCACCACTACATCACCCCACTGAAGCTCGCCGACCCACCCAACGCCGCCCAGGACCACCGGAGCGCCGCCGCCCGCGCTGCCGCCGCCGCCGCCGCCCCTGCTCGCCGTGGGCAGCTCGACCCCGACCTCCTCCGTCCAAGCCAAGCCCCTGAGCAGCTTCCCCACACGCCACTGAAGCTCGCTGACCGGACCAGGCCGCCCCAAGCCCGCCGGAGCACCGCCGTCGACGCGCGCCACCGCCGCCGCCGCCTCTACTCCAATGCCGGCGAGCCCTTCCCGGCCGTTCCCCACCTGAACAACACCCCCACGAGGTAGCCCTCGCACCCCTGAACCTTCCCCGACCCTCACCCCTCGCCGCCGGCGAGCCCCTCGCCGGAATTTCGGCCGGCCGCCGTACCCGAGCCGCCCGAGGACCCAATTGCAAGAATTTAAATCTTTAGAAGGGTCTGCGCGTAAGATTCAAGGACCTAGTTGTGAAAGAAAGTTTCAAATCTAGATTCAAATTCAGTGAACTTGTAAAATCCGTATAAATTCGTAGAAAATTCAGAAAAATGCAAACTCAACTGTTCTGGAATCCTTAGAACAAACTCTACCACTTTTGTTACAAAAAGATTCTCAGAATCTCAACATATTTTGCTCTACATTAAATGGAAGCTTTAATGGACTTATTTTGTACCCACTGTTGTAGATCAATGCTGACCATAAAAATTGGAAAGTGAGTTAGTTGCTTGAAGTTTAGGACTGTGTAAAAAGATCAGGCCCAAATTCCATCTCTAGCTGCACTGTTTATTAAACTTAGTTTCATACCATGATTAGGTAGAATATTTTTATCCCTGCAGTTAGGTTATGAATCACATAATGCAACTTTTTCTGTAATGGTGTAATCGTACCTAGATACCAGAGAAAAGTTGGGAGAATTTATATCTCAAAGGAACCTAATTATTTGATTTATGTGCTAATAACATACATTAAATCAAGAAAATAGTATCTTAGCTTGGAAAATTCTCAAATGTTTACTAGGAGGTACCCCATGGTAGAGGTTGCTGTGTGAAAAGTTTCATGGACAAAAACCCTGTGGATGATCCTGTAAAAATAAATCCTTGAATAACCTAGGTGTGTAATGTCATATTTTCTATGCTCTGAAACTGCACAATAAATCCTACAAATATTACAGTAGCTCCTACATGATTAAATGAAAGCTCTGTAAAAATCTTAGACTCAGTTGTTACACCATTTGTTCTGTACAAAAAGAACAAAGATCTAACAGCCACTAAGTAATATATTTTTCAGAATTAATCTGCTACATGAAATTGTCTGAAAATTTTACAGTAAGCACGTCTTTCCCTGATGTGCCGAAATCCAAAATTTCATGACCAGAAACTATCCACTGTAGTAATTACACTTAAATCATGTCGTTTACCATCACCACTACTTAAACTTGTGCATTCATGTAGAATCAACGACTCTCGCCGACGGAACTTACGAGCTGGTGCCCGCGTCCGAGAGTGAGCAGCGTGAGGCTCAAGTAAATTTAACTGAAGCTCTTGAAGACCCGAACCAAAGTTCGGAAGAGCCCCAAGCTAACTGCGAAGGCAAGCCCCGAAGCATAACCTATTTCTTTCCTAATTATGCAACTCAGTACTCTTTGCTTGTGCATTAAGTTTATAGGAGTTGAATGAAAACTTAGTTGCATGATGTTAGGAACCCATGCTTGAAAACTAGATGTAAGGTTCGATAGAATGCTGTGCTAATAGGACTCCGGTAAAAGCCGAGTGATTTCCTGTCACTCGCGAGAAAATAGGAGTTGAATGTCTACTACACGCTGCAATCATAAGAACACGGACGGGCTATGGAATGATGGTTACGATTGAGGCCCGTCTGTCTAGTGAAAAATGCTAAGGCCGCAGGGTGTGGTAGTGATGGTTAAGTCTTTGAACGTACTAAACACATGCCGAGATTATGGGAATCGGTAAGCTTAAGTACCTGATTGGCCCGGCAAGGGGACGGCATCCTACCCTTTGAACTTCGGTCCCATGTGCATATGGCGAGTGCAGAGAGTGGTCACGACCCGGCGCCGAACCGTGGCGTGGGGCTCTTGTACTCTCGGAGGGTAGCCCCGATCCACGACCCGGAAAGAAAGGGGAAAAGTTGCACGTGTGACTCTAGGGAGTAACCACGTGACGTGTGTTTGGGTTTCCCTTGCAAGGTTAAGAAATTCGATTCGAATCGTCCGTTTCTCACGGCTATTGAGACTGCTTAACCATTTTTACCCACAGAGTAAGAAGAGGAACAATGAGGATGAATGAACTGGTTGGATGAAAATTTAATGCTTCACCATGTATGCTTTTAGATAGCTGCTTATCTAGAATGGCTAACGAAACTAGAATCTTGAGCTAAAAATTGAAAGTAAGGACCCACTTGTAGAAGCTTTTCGGCAAAACAAACCCCTGAGCCAAAAGCCTTGCATATCTAGAGTCGGTGGAGTAGATTCCACTACTCGGGTAAGTCTTGCTGAGTATTAGTATACTCAGCCTTGCTTGTGGCTCGTTTTCAGATGAGACCTTTGAAGATATGATTGCTAGCTTGACTTGGCCCTGCACTCTTCCCCCTGGTTGGTCGGTGGAATGGGATACGCCCTCGTCCAACGGAGATAATGCCGAGTGATGTCTCATACGGGCTTCATCGAGACATCCTTATCGTCGAGTAGCTTTCGTTGTTTTATTTTCCGCTGCAACTTAAACTCTGAAGAACGTCTTAGTATGATCATTGAAGTATTTGGTTTCTAAACTCCAAACTTGGTCTGTAATATTTACTTATGTTAATGTTGTAATATTTGCTGGAATGTGGTATTCTCTGGGCTCATCGTCGCATGAGCATTTGTATGTACGGCATTCGATCCGCCCTACCGTGGTTGTATCGGGAGGTTATACCCGACAGACCAGTGGATTACTCCGTTTGAAGTGTAAGGTTAACCGAGATTGCCTTAATGGTGATGGTTAATACACTTGAGCCGGATTAATTCAGGTGGTTCTGCCACAGCTGGTATCAGAGCCGTAGCTGGTGCCACAGCTGGCAACAGCTGGCGCCAGAGCCAAAATACATACGCCAGAGAATGCGACAAGCCTTAAAAACTCGATTTACTAAAACTTGACTAGAAGGATGTGTTGCGAAATGCGTTGGTACGTTAAGGATGGTGCCTAGTTCGTAAAGCCCTAAGGGATTATGGGAAAGTTTACTAGGTGGCTATCTAACCTCTATATATTATCAACTGACTTCCAGCACATTACTTTCTCAAAACTTACTTTCATGCACAACCGACCTTAAATTCTGTAACGACGCACTCATCGCTAAGGTAGGAAGGTAAGAATCCTCAGCCAACTGAGAGAGCTTGGCCTTCCTGTCGATGATGCGAACCGAACGCTGCCCTCAAGCAGTGGCTTACTTGAGGTGCTGCCAATATGTCAACTGTTAGTTGAACATATTGGGAGTAGAAGGTTTGGCGCAGGGTATGGCGATCGCTGTTCATACCCCCGTCTCATGACGGTACCCCCGTGAATACGCTATCTCGATAGCGTATGTTAACGTCGTCTGTACGGCGGAAATTGTACAGATATCGTTTCTATAAGTAAACGGTAATGAATACAGACGCTTTCATGAGTGCTGGCATGAAAGGTTCAGGAAATATATATATACTTTGTCAATCTTCTGCAGGTGCACTAACCGCGATTACTATAAGTTAAGGAACGGTTAGAAGGACTCGACTAGCTATTATAGTGAGAGCCGTATCATGTATGCCACCGAAACTATCTTCGTAAGACCAAAAGTATTTGGCAGTTATTTTATTTTGTGAGGGCGAATAGGACGTGCATGCATCATGACCATATGTATCTGAAATCGAAAATGCGTTGTATGAGAGTGGTAAGGTTCTTGCGTATCTAAGCGTGATTTTGCATAAGGACTATCTAGCGAATCTGTTACAAATCTGCCATGACCGAAAGGAGCGATTTATTGACCCAAGAAAATGACCTTTTCTGGAGAAGTTCATGTTGAAAGAATTGTTCCAAATTTCGTGTTCTATCCCCTGTTCAAAGATTAAAAATTCTGAACTTATGGATAGTAAGAAATAACAGAAACCCTGAAATGTCAGAATTCTTTCCAGAATAAGCAATTATGCCCCTTTAATTTTTAGGCCCCCTTCCTACAGTTTTCTGCAAAAGAGCACAACACAAAACCTGTTCCAAATTTACCCAGGAAGCTTCTGTTAAAATTTGGAAAATTTTGGCTGGGTAGATTTTCCCTGGTGCACGAAACTCTAGCCCTCTGTTCACTGAAAATTCTGGGTAGACAGAGAGGTAAAACCTGAAAAGAAAGACCATCTTAGAGACCTATCTAGCTCTGGAGTTGACTAGCAAAGTTGTTCACAAATACCTTAGGAGTGATCTGGTGAAATTTGAAAATTTTTGGATTAGAACTGTTAAAGTTATGGTTATTTTTGCACACTATACAGAATCTGTCCCTGTGCTGTTCACAGTTTTTCACTATCTCACTCCATTTGATCTTTTGTTCAGATGGCCGAGCCTGTTGCTATGATGGTGGATGAGGATGGACGCGTACGCTCGCAGTGTCTCCACTGGGAGGGCTTCCCCTCTATTTTGTGGGATGTTCTGCGTACCGCGGGCTATCTAATTCCCCCACGTTACGCCGGACTGGAGTTTGCAGAGAATGGAGTTACCCAGTGCCGTGTCAACGTGACTATCTTTCCGCACCCACTACACCCGGAGTGGCCCGCCTTGGAGCTTGAGGCTGTTGGCCGCCGTTTGGCCGATACTTGGGAGCTTGCAGCCATGAGGGCGCTCACCACTTTTTGTGCGCAGCGTCCCGAGGTTGTCACACTCGCTCCCATTGGATTGTTTCCTGCTGACCAGGACAACGACCCCTTTTGGCTCAACAGGGTGCAGCACGCACAGTACTTGGTAGACTTTCATGCCCAGGAAACTATCCATACCTCCGTGCGGTGCATGAGTGCACTCTACCGACTTCAGACTCTCCAGAGTCAGGCGCTTGAGCAGCTCACTGATCTTGCTCAGGCCTACCACATGATGGCAGATACCAGGGATGAGCAGATTAAGGAGCTCAGTCAGGATCTTGAGGACAGAGATGCTCAGATTGGCCAACTTGAAGGCCAAATTCAGGAGCAGGACACTCTCATGGGTGAGAGAGATGCCACGATAGCACAGTTGGAGGAGCAGCTCCATGATCTGAGCCTTGAGTTGGAGGATGCTAATGAGCACATTCAGTGGCACCATGATCAGAATGACCATCCCCATGAGGAGGAGCCACAGCAGATTGATGGTATCTCCGGTATGGATTTCGAGGGTGAGGTACCACAGGCACCTCAGATGGGAGCTCACTCTCCTGCTCACAGCGAGTCGTCCGTCAACGACTTGGATGACTTCTAGATGACAACCTAGGAGGACTTTTGCACATACTCCTCGATAGGGTAGCCTAACTTTTGGCAAGTGTTGTAATAGGCTAACTAGGAGTTGAGTAACTCTTTTGTGATGGGTACACCTGAACCATGTGGATACCCTCAACTTGTAAGGGACGGCGATAAACTTGGGTGATTTCGTTGTAAGTTGGTAAACGATGAAATCCACAATCACTGAGACTTGTCGGAATTTTTATCCATGTCTCCTTGCATTTCTTGGCTGAGTGTTGAATACCAAACTTGTGCTAAATTTTGTGATCGTGGTTCTCACAAAAATTCAGCATCATTGGACCTCGCTAGTTTAAGTTATAGGCGAAACAGTACCGATCCATCTGCTGAAAAACAGCTAAGACAGTGAGGCAAAGGACGAGCCTTTCGACCACCTTAGCTATAGTTCTAGTGCCAAAGTTAAATACCAAAGTGGTGCATTCCTAAATTCTCTGACTACTGCCAAAGTATGAGATGTTTTAGATGGACCCACAGCAAGCTATGATTTTTCTCGTAGCAAACAGAGATTCTGTCCATACTTCTAGCTGTGAATTCGGAAGTCTTTGACTACACCAATCATTTATGAATCGAGGAAGTAATATGGATCGCGTTGCTAATGGTAACCTTTCACGTTTCAGATGGTTGGATCCACGCGTGGCAACCCCGAGGGTTTTGGTGCCAGTGGCAGCCGCTCGCGACAATCGCCACCACCCCCGCCCAGTTTGGTGGAAGTGATGGCCGCTCAAACCGAGCTGCTGCATCAGATCGTGCAAGGACAGCACCAGCAGAGGGGTGGGCACAATGCTCACCAACCCCAAGCTGCAGGATACACGGATTTCCTAGGGACCCAGCCGCCCTTGTTCCATAAGACCGAGGAACCCCTGGACGCAGATGCATGGATTCGCACCATCGAATCCAAGTTCACGCTACTTGTGGCCCCATGCTCAGAGGCCAACAAAGCTCGTTTTGCCGCGCAACAGCTTCGCGGTACCGCTCGACTGTGGTGGGACCACTATTCTGCGATGCTCCCGGCTGACCATGTGGTCGACTGGGATGAATTCAAGACCGCGTTTCGGGCGCATCATATCCCCGAGGGTCTCATGGAGAGGAAGTTGAACGAGTTCCTGGCACTTACCCAGGGCACCCGCACCGTGCTGCAGTACGCCCAGGCGTTCAACAACCTATGCCAGTATGCGGGCTATCACGCTGATACGGATGCCAAGAAGCGTGATCGTTTCCGCCGAGGTCTGAATACCAAGCTCAAGGAACGTCTGAACCTAGCCAGGGCTGACACCTACAACGAATTGGTCAATATGGCCATTACCCAAGAAGACTGTATCATGGCACACCGGGCAGAGAAGAAGAGAAAGGCACCCGCTGGACCATCAAGTGCCCAACCACCAAGGTATCGCATCGGGCAAAATGCCGCACCCACAGCTCCACCCAGGGTCCCTCAGCCAGGAAGATGGATTGCCAGACCCCCACAACAGCCAGGCATGGTACGACCCCCGATGCCTTCACAGAATGGTCCGAGGCCCATTCTTCAGCAGTCTCTTCGACCTAGCCCCGCGAATCGCTGTTTCAAATGCGGGAGTTCCAACCACTTCACACGAGAATGCCCTCAGTCTGGGCCGCCCAACCAAGGTCAAGGATCCAACCCGAACAACAAGAACAGGGGCAAGAGATAAACCCTGCAAGTCAAGCAAGGACGGATTAACTTCACCACACTTGCAGAGCTTCCTGAAGGAGCCCCAGTGATGTCGGGTACATTCTCTATCCATAACAAGCCTGCAGTTATATTATTTGATTCTGGTGCATCGCATAGTTTCATAAGTGCAAAATTTGGTGCAAAAGTAGGCTTGAATGTTTGTCACACCAAAGGGTCATATATGATATCAACACCGGGTGGTAAAATTGCTTCAAACCAAATGGTCAGACAAGTACCAGTCAAGTTGGGTAGTAAAACCATCGACACAGACCTTGTCCTTCTACCTCTTGACGGCATGGATATTATTTTGGGAATGAACTGGATGACTATGCATGGAGTTACACTGGACCTTTCTTCCCGAGCCGTTGAGATAAATTCACCTAGTCACGGAGCCACTACCCTTTACCTACCATTCCTAGATTGCACGAATTCCTGTGCTTACAAGATGGAAGGACTTAAGCTAGAGGATATTCCTGTAGTGAACGAGTATGCCGATGTCTTTCCGGATGACTTACCAGGAATGCCACCGGATAGGGATATTGAGTTCATCATTGAACTACAACCAGGCACTGCACCTATATCCAAAAGACCATATAGGATGCCCCCTAAAGAGCTGGCAGAGCTAAAAATTCAACTACAAGAACTACTGGACAAAGGTTTCATTCGCCCTAGCGCGTCACCTTGGGGATGTCCAGCCCTATTCGTAAAGAAGAAGGATGACAGTTTGAGGTTATGTGTTGACTACCGACCTCTCAATGCGGTAACGGTTAAAAATAAATACCCACTTCCCCGTATCGATGTACTCTTCGATCAATTAGCGGGAGCCAGAGTCTTCTCAAAGATTGATCTTCGTTCGGGATATCATCAGATCAAGATTCGCCCGTGCGATATTCCTAAGACTGCCTTCTCCACACGATATGGATTATATGAATTCTTGGTCATGTCCTTTGGACTCACCAATGCCCCTGCCTACTTCATGTATCTCATGAATTCGGTATTCATGCCCGAAATTGACAAATTCGTCGTAGTGTTCATCGACGGCATCCTTATCTATTCCAAGGATGAGGAAGAGCATGCTAAGCACCTGCGCATTGTTCTTCAGCGTCTAAGAGACCATCAGCTCTATGCTAAGTTTTCGAAGTGTGAATTCTGGTTGGATACTGTAAAGTTCTTAGGTCACACAATCTCCAGCGAAGGCATAGCTGTTGACCCCAGCAAGCCAGTTACTACCGCCGCTTTATCCCGGATTTCTCTCGAATTGCTAAGCCCATGACTGAACTGTTAAAGAAGGAAGTAAAGTTTGTACGGGATGAGAAATGTGAAGAAGCTTTCCACACTCTCAGAGAGCATCTGACTACTGCACCTGTGTTAGCTCAACCCGATAATAACAAGTCATTCGATGTGTATTGTGACGCATCAGGTACTGGTCTAGGATGCGTGCTTATGCAAGAGAATCGAGTGATTGCATATGCCTCATGAGCCCTTCGGCCCCACGAACAGAATCATCCCACTCATGATCTTGAGCTTGCAACCGTCATTCACACTCTGAAGATATGGAGGCACTATCTCATGGGTACACAGTGCAATGTCTACACGGATCATAAGAGCCTCAAGTATATCTTCACACAGCCGATCTGAATATGAGACAACGAAGATGGCTAGAATTAATCAAGGATTATGACCTTGAAGTACACTATCACCCCGGCAAGGCTAATGTAGTCGCGGATGCACTAAGCCGCAAGTCCCATTGCCATTGCTTATCCATGGAATCCTACCATGAGACATTGTGTGTAGAAATGAGGAAGCTTAACATGGAAATGGTTTCCCAAGGCATTCTAGATCACATCTCAGTTGAGCCCACTCTTCATGACCAAATCGTCATGGCACAACTACATGATGCAGGAATTAAGATCATCAAACAAAAACTCTCTCTAGGTGAGGAGAAGTACAAATGTTTCCGCCAGGACCATAAGGGAGTCCTATGGTTCGAAAGTCGTATATTCGTTCCGAAGAATCGTGAACTCCGCAAGCAAATTCTCGATGAGGTACACCTTTCCAAATTCTCTATCCACCCCGGCACTAGCAAAATGTATCAAGACCTAAGGCAAAACTTCTGGTGGACTAGAATGAAAAGAGAAATTGCTACGTATGTCTCAGAATGTGACACGTGCCAGAGAGTAAAAGCTAGCCACTTGAAGGTAGCCGGTACACTACAACCGTTACCTATACCATCTTGGAAATGGGAAGACATAAGTATGGACTTCATCGTTGGACTACCAAACACTTCCCAGAAACATGATTCCATATGGGTTATCGTGGATAGACTCACAAAGACGGCACACTTTCTTCCGGTACACACCACCTATTCTACCAAGAAATATGTCGAGATTTACCTCGATCGTATTGTTTGCCTACATGGAATACCTAAGACAATTATTTTCGATCGTGGTCCTCAGTTTGTAGCACGCTTTTGGGAACAACTGCAAACGTCTCTTGGCACAAAACTGATTCGCAGCTCAGCATACCATCCTCAGACTGACGGACAAACGGAAAGAGTAAACCAAATCCTTGAAGACATGCTGAGAGCTTGCGTCATTGACTATGACAAGAATTGGGACAAATGCCTAGCCCTAGCAGAGTTCTCGTACAACAATAGCTATCAAACGAGTTTGAAGATGGCACCATTCGAGGCCCTGTACGGACGAAGGTGTTGAACTCCTTTGAGCTGGTCACCAACCGGAGAACGCAAAATAATTGGACCCGACCTGGTAATCGAGGCAGAGGAGAAAGTAAAAGTAATACAAGCAAATCTTAAAGCCGCACAAGCCCGACAAAAGAGCTATTCTGACAAAAGGAGAAAGCCCCTAAAGTTCAAAGTTGGCGATCATGTCTATCTTCGAGTTTCACCCACCAAGGGAGTGCAAAGATTCGGAATCAAAGGCAAACTAGCTCCCCGTTGTGTTGGCCCCTACGAAATCATTGAGAGTTGCGGACCCGTAGCCTACAAATTACGACTGCCCCCTCAGGTCACGGCCACCCATGATGTCTTCCACGTATCTCAACTCAAGAAGTGTATTCGAGTCCCTACCGAGATTGTGGAACAACAGGAAATATCGTTGGAACCCGACCTCTCGTATGTCGAACACCCAGTTAAAATTCTGGATCAAAAAGAAAGAGAGACCAGGAGGAAAGTAATTAGAATGTATAAAGTACAATGGAATCACCACACGGAAGAAGAAGCCACCTGGGAAACCGAGAGCTACCTAAACCAAAATTTCCCTGGGTTTCTTATCTCAACCACTGGTATGTGCACCCACGTCCACACTAAGAATTATCGAATCTCGGGGCGAGATTCTTGTTAAGGGGGGAAGGCTGTGACAACCCTGGTAAAAATTTCATTTCTAAAATCAGTATCATTAGCCTAACCCTATGCTTAACCAACTAATAAAAGGGTGAAAAGAATTAGAACGGGTTAAGTTGAAATTCAAATCGAATTTGGGCACATTTGGACACATTTGAAACTTTTAAATTAACTTTCAAACCATAAGCCAAATGAGATGTTGCCTGAAACCAAACTTGTAGAACTTTTTATTCTGAACAACTTTCATGTTCAAAAGTTTTTGAAATTCAAATTAGAAAGAGGAGAAAACACCCTGTTTGCACCCAGCCCCCTGAAGTTTTTCAAATTCTCGCAATCAGGCCCCTCGCTCCCCCCCCTCTCTCTCCTCCCCGCCCGACCGCCGCGCGCCAGGACCACTACATCACCCCACTGAAGCTCGCCGACCCACCCAATGCCGCCCAGGACCACCGGAGCGCCGCCGCCCGCGCTGCCGCCGCCGCCGCCGCCCCTGCTCGCCGTGGGCAGCTCGACCCCGACCTCCACCGTCCAAGCCAAGCCCCTGAGCAGCTTCCCCACGCGCCACTGAAGCTCGCTGACCGGACCAGGCCGCCCCAAGCCCGCCGGAGCACCGCCGTCGACGCGCGCCACCGCCGCCGCCGCCTCTGCTCCAACGCCGGCGAGCCCTTCCCGGCCGTTCCCCACCTGAACAACACCCCCACGAGGTAGCCCTCACACCCCTGAACCTTCCCCGACCCTCACCCCTCGCCGCCGGCGAGCCCCTCGCCGGAATTTCGGCCGGCCACCGTACCCGAGCCACTCGAGGACCCAATTGCAATAATTTATATCTTTAGAAGGGTCTGCACGTAAGATTCAAGGACCTAGTGGTGAAAGAAAGTTTCAAATCTAGATTCAAATTCAGTGAACTTGTACAATCCGTATAAATTCGTAGAAAATTCAGAAAAATGCAAACTCAACTGTTCTGGAATCCTTAGAACGAACTCTACCACTTTTGGTACAAAAAGTTTCTCAGAATCGCAACATATTTTGCTCTACATTAAATGGAAGCTTTAATGGACTTATTTTGTACCCACTGTTGTAGATCAATGCTGACCATAAAAATTGGACAGTGAGTTAGTTGCTTGAAGTTTAGGACTGTGTAAAAAGATCAGGCCCAAATTCCGTCTCTAGCTGCACTGTTTATTAAACTTAGTTTCATACCATGATTAGGTAGAATATTTTTATCCCTGCAGTTAGGTTATGAATCACCTAATGAAACTTTTTCTGTAATGGTGTAATGGTACCTAGATGCCAGAGAAAAGTTGGGAGAATTTATATCTCACAGGAACCTAATTATTTGATTTATGTGCTAATAATTTACATTAAATCAAGAAAATAGTATCTTAGCTTGGAAAATTCTCAAATTTTTACTAGAAGGTACCCCATGGTAGGGATTGCTGTGTGAAAAGTTTCATGGACAAAAACCCTGTGGATGATCCTGTAAAAATAAATCCTTGAATAACCTAGGTGTGTAATGTCATATTTTCTATGCTCTAAAAACTGCACAATAAATCCTACAAAAATTACAGTAGCTCCTACATGCTTAAATGAAATCTCTGTTCAAATCTTAGACTCAGTTGTTACACCATTTGTTCTGTACAAAAAGAACAAAGATCTAACAGCCACTATGTAATATATTTTTCAGAATTAATCTGCTACATGAAATTGTCTGAAAATTTTACAGTAAGCACATCTTTCCCTGATGTGCCGAAATCCAAAATTTCATGACCAGAAACTATCCACTGTAGTAATTACACTTAAATCATGTCGTTTACCATCACCACTACTTAAACTTGTGCATTCATGTAGAATCGACGACTCTCGCCGACGGAACTTACGAGCTGGTGCCCGCGTCCGAGAGTGAGCAGCGTGAGGCTCAAGTAAATTCAACTGAAGCTCTTGAAGACCCGAACCCAAGTTCGGAAGAGCCCCAAGCTAACTGCGAAGGCAAGCCCCGGAGCATAACCTATTTCTTTCCTAATTATGCAACTCAGTACTCTTTGCTTGTGCACTAAGTTTATAGGAGTTGAATGAAAACTTAGTTGCATGATGTTAGGAACCCATGCTTGAAAACTAGATGTAAGGTTCGATAGAATGCTGTGCTAATAGGACTCCGGTAAAAGCCGAGTGATTTCCTGTCACTCGCGAGAAAATAGGAGTTGAATGTCTACTACACGCTGCAATCATAAGGACACGGACGGGCTATGGAACGATGGTTACGATTGAGGCCCGTCTGTCTAGTGAAAAATGCTAAGGCCGCAGGGTGTGGTAGTGATGGTTAAGTCTTTGAACGTACTAAACACATGCCGAGATTATGGGAATCGGTAAGCTTAAGTACCTGATTGGCCCGGCAAGGGGACGGCATCCTACCCTTTGAACTTCGGTCCCATGTGCATATGGCGAGTGCAGAGAGTGGTCACGACCCGGCGCCGAACCGTGGCGTGGGGCTCTTGTACTCTCGGAGGGTAGCCCCGATCCACGACCCGGAAAGAAAGGGAAAAAGTTGCACGTGTGACTCTAGGGAGTAACCACGTGACGTGTGTTTGGGTTTCCCTTGCAAGGTTAAGAAATTCGATTCGAATCGTCCGTTTCTCACGGCTATTAAGACTGCTTAACCATTTTTACCCACAGAGTAAGAAGAGGAACAATGAGGATGAATGAACTGGTTGGATGAAAATTTAATGCTTCACCATGTATGCTTTTAGATAGCTGCTTATCTAGAATGGCTAACGAAACTAGAATCTTGAGCTAAAAATTGAATGTAAGGACCCACTTGTAGAAGCTTTTCGGCAAAACAAACCCCTGAGCCAAAAGCCTTGCATATCTAGAGTCGGTGGAGTAGATTCAACTACTCGGGTAAGTCTTGCTGAGTATTAGTATACTCAGCCTTGCTTGTGGCTCGTTTTCAGGTGAGACCTTTGAAGATATGATTGCTAGCTTGACTTGGCCCTGCACTCTTCCCCCTGGTTGGTCGGTGGAATGGGATACGCCCCCGTCCAACGGAGATAATGCCGAGTGATGTCTCATACGGGCTTCATCGAGACATCCTTATCGTCGAGTAGCTTTCGTTGTTTTATTTTCCGCTGCAACTTAAACTCTGAAGAACGTCTTAGTATGATCATTGCAGTATTTGGTTTCTAAACTCCAAACTTGGTCTGTAATATTTACTTATGTTAATGTTGTAATATTTGCTGGAATGTGGTATTCTCTGGGCTCATCGTCGCATGAGCATTTGTATGTACGGCATTCGATCCACCCTACCGTGGTTGTATCGGGAGGTTATACCCGACAGACCAGTGGATTACTCCGTTTGAAGTGTAAGGTTAACCGAGATTGCCTTAATGGTGATGGTTAATACACTTGAGCCGGATTAATTCAGGTGGTTCTGCCACAGATATACTCCACAACCGGGATGCCACTGGTTGCATATCCAAGTGGGCAGTAGAACTGGGGGCCCTCTCCATCAACTTCAAGCCAAGAACAGCCATCAAATCCCAAGCATTTTTTGATTTTATGGCTGAGTGGCGGGAAAATCAAGTGCCAACACCAGCCAGCCGACCAGAGCATTGGACGATGTACTTCGATGGATCGCTCAAGCTCAAGGGCGGCGGGGCAGGAGTACTTTTCATCTCTCCGAAGGGTGAACAACTCAAGTATGTCTTGCAAATCCTTTGGAAGGTGTCCAACAACGAGGCTGAGTACGAAGCGCTACTACACGGGCTCCGCCTAGTAGTCTCCTTGGGCATCAAACGACTACTCGTGTATGGCAATTCTCTACTGGTTGTGCAGCAAGTCAACAAAGAGTGGGACTGCACGAAGGAGGAGATGGACGCGTATGTCATGGAAGTGCCCAAGATGGAAAACAAATTTGCTGGCCTGGAGATTCACCATGTCGTCCTGGACAACATTGTTGGAGCGAATGGACTCTCCAAGCTTGGATCTACTCGAGCCCAAGTCCCAGCTGGAGTATTCGTCCAAGAACTCAAAGAACGATCGATCAAGACCACGAGTCAGGCAACCACCGGCCTGGGACCTTCGCATCCCAATCGGGAGGTCATGATGTCGGAGGTCAATTGGCGGGGAACCTTCATCGACTTCATCAAAGAAAAGAAACTACCTCCTGGGGTGACCAAGAAAAGCCTAGAAGCAATCCGCATCATGAGGCGCAGCAAAGGGCTTGTCATCGTGGGAGATAAACTCTACAAGCGTGGGGCCAGCACCGGAGTACTCATGAAGTGTGTCCCAAGGGGCTGGGGTCTCAACATACTACTCGAATATGAGGGTACTTGCAAAAATTAGGCAGCGTCCAAAATATTAGTCGGAAAGGCCTACAGAGCAGGTTACTGGTAGCCAAGAGCAGTTTCACACGCTGATGACCTCGTACGGAAGTGCCAGAAGTGTCGGTTCTTCGGCAAGTAGTCGCATGTCCCGGCGCACAACCTCATCACCATACCACCGTCCTGGCCCTTTGCATGCTAGAGCCTCGACATGATTGGACCTCTGACTACTGCTCTAGGAAGCTTCACACATGTGTTGGTGGCCATCGACAAGTTTTACCAAGTGGATCGAGTACAAGCCGATCACCAAGCTCACTCCAGACAGGGCGGTCAACTTCATCTCGGACATCATGTACCGCTTTGGCTACACCAACACCATCATCACAGACCTGGGCACCAACTTTACTGCAAATCAGTTTTAGGAATTCTGTGAGAACATCGCGGTTGAAGTAAAGTACATATCTGTCGCACACCCAAGGGCCAATGGACAAGTCGAGAGAGCAAACGGCTTGATTCTGGATGGCCTAAAGAAGAGACTCTACGAGGAGAATAGCAAAAAAGGTGGCAAGTGGATATATCAACTGCCTCATGTCGTCTGGGGGCTTCGAACTCAGCCATCAAAAGCCACAGGACATACCCTGTTTTTCCTCGTCTATGGGTCAGAAGCTATACTACCTGCAGACATCATGTGACTCTCTTCTAGAGTTGAGATGTACGATGAAGGAGAAGCGGATGAAGCTAGGCAGCTGGAACTGGATACACTCGATGAAGCTAGATACCGTGCCCTAGTTCAGTCCACCCACTATCTTGTGGCAGAACCACCTGAATTAATCCGGCTCAAGTGCGCTAACCATCACCACGAGGGCAATCAGGGCTAAGTCGCACTTCAAACGGAGTAATCCATAGGTTTGTCGGGTAACCTCCCGATACAACCACGGGTTTGCCGATCGAAACCACACATACAAAGTACTCACACGAGGGTGAGCCCAGAGAATACAACATTCCACAAATTTTACATCACAGAGTTCAACGTAAATTGATTATTATAGACCAAGTTCGAATTCATAAAATAGAGTACTTTAGAGTTTTAAAAGTAAACGGTTTCTTCAGTGTTCAATGCAGCGGAAAAACAACGATAACTACTCGTTGATACATGATGTCTCGATGAAGATCGTACGAGACATCACTTGGCATTATCATCATTGGCCGGGGATGCATCCCATTCCACCGACCAACCAGGAGGAAGAGTACACGGCCAAGTCAAACTAGCAACCTTGTCCTCGAAAGTATCACCTGAAAACAAGCCACAAGCAAGGCTGAGTACACTAATACTCAGCAAGGCTTATCCGACTAGTGGAATATACTTAGCCGACTCATAGACATGCAAGGCTTTTGGCTTGAGGGGTTTGTTTTGCCGAAAAGCATATACAAGTAGGTCCTTACTTTCAAATTTTAGCTCCAGATTATAGTTTTTCTTTAACCATTCTAGGTAAGCAACTATCCAATATCACACATGGTGAAAGAATTAATATGCATCCAACAAAATTAATCATCATCATTGTTCCATTTCTTACTCTATGTGGTAAAAGGGTCAAGCAGTCTCAATACCGCGAGAAACGAACGATTCGAATCGAATTTCTTAACCTTGCAAGGCAGACCTAAACACACATCACGTGGTTACTCCCAGAGTCACACGTGCAACCTTTCCCTTCAATTCCTGCTTCACAGAATAGGCCCACCGCCCTCGACTACACGTCCCCATGGACCACGGACACAGCCGGGCCATGGCGGCACATGCACCCGCCATTAGCTAGATGTGAACGAATTCAAGACAGTGGGGAGTATATTCCGGCCTCGGTTCAATCCGGTACTTAAGCTTACCGATTACCATATTCTTGGCATGTGGTTAGTATGTTCAAAGACTTAACCACCACTATCACACACTGCGGCCTTAGCATTTTTCACTAAACAGACGGGGCCTCAATCATCAACAGGAATATCGCACCATAGCCCCGTCCGTCGACCTTATGATTTCAACGTGTAGTAAACATTCAACTCCTATATTCTCGCGAGTGACAGGAAATCACTCGACTTTTACCAGAGTCCTATTAGCATAGCATTATATCGAACCTTACATCTAGTGTTCAGAGCATAGGAACCTAAGATCATGCAACTAAGTTTTCATTCAACTCCTATAAACCTAATGCACAAGTAAAATAGAGTAATAAGTTGCATAATTTAGAAAAATAGGGTCCATGCTCCGAGGCTTGCCTTCTTGAGCTGAGCTAGCCTTGGGCTCTTCCGAACTCGGGTTCGGGTCTTCGAAAGCTTCAGTTAGATTCACTTGAGCTTCACACTGCTCACTCTCGGACTCGGGCACCAGCTCATACGTTCCGTCGGAGAGAGTAGTCGATTCTATATGAATGTATATGACATTCATTTTCCTTCACGATAAAGTTGCAGTCCACAAAAATATAGATATGGTTCTGAAGTTACTTAGTTAAGATTTCTTTGGGCAATCGTTAATAGTGTATATCTTAAACCATTTAACTTCATTAAACAAGAAGGGGTTATGCTATATTGGATACTTAATTTTCTAAGCACAAGCATGGATTAAGCAAAAACACTGATCTAGGTAACTTCTGGTGAGAAAATTTTTATTCAGAGTACATTATGCAGAGACCAAACTACTGCAAAAATTTCAGGAATTTTTGTGTAGCAGATTAATTATGAAAAATGTAATACACAGCCACTGCTAGAATCTAGTTATTTTTATACAGAACAAACTATTCATATATGTGTTACTGTAAATTTTTCAGATTTTATTGTGCAAGATACAGACCATAATAAATAGGACAAGTTACACCTATTTTAGTAAAGATTAATTTCTATAGGATGTTTTACAGGGTTTCTAAGTATGAAAATGTTTATACAGCATTTCCTGATCCAAGGTATCCCGTAGTAAAAATATGATCATTTTCCAAGCAATAAAACTATTTACTTTGATTTAATGCATTTTTCCACCACAAAAATTATACAAGTGGTTACAGACAGGTAAAAAGTCCCTAAATTATTTCGTGGCATCTAGGTGTCAATATAACAGCACAGAAAATGTTTCATAACATTAATCACTATAGAACAGCAGCAACAATTCTTTATATGTCTTCATGGCATAAACAAAGTTTAACAAAAAGTTTAGCTAGAGTTGGGTTCTGGTCCTGAAATATTTACACTGGCCTACAGATCAAGCAAATAATCCACTGTCAAATTTTCAGGGTCCGCCTTTGTCTACAACAGTGGGTACAAATAAAAGCTATTAAACCTTCCATTTAATCTAGAGAAAAATATAGTAAGAAACTGAGGAAATCCATGTAACAAAAGTTGTAGATTATCTTCTGAAGATTACAGAACAGTTGAGTTTGCATTTTTTAGATTTTTCTATGATTTTTAGAAGATTTTCAAATTTTGCTATTTTTGAATCTTGGTTTAAAACACTGGTTTGCAGACATGCCCCTGGAAGCTTGCGTGCAGACCCTTTTAAAGATTTCAATTGAAGCAATTGGGTCCTTGGACGGGGCTGGCATGGCGGCCGGCCAAATTCTAGCGAGGGGTTGTTCGGCGGCGAGGGGAAAAGGGTCGGGGAGTACCAGGGAGGCAAGAGCTACCTTGTGGTGGCCTCGGTCGAGGTCGGGGACGGCCGGGGGTGGCTCGTCGGCGCGGAGCAGGGGGCGGTGGCGGTGCTGTGCGTCGACGATGGTGGTCCGGCGAGCGAGAGTCGGCGGGGGTGGGTCGGTGAGCTTCGCGGCGTCGAGGGGAACCCGTTCCGAGGATTGGCTCGGGCGGAGGAGGGTCAGAGCTGGGCTGCCCACGTAGGAGTAGGTGGCGGGGGCGGTGCGGGCGGTGCTGGCGGCGTTCCTGCGGCCGAGATGGTTGGGGAAGCGGCTTGTGAGCTCCAGGGGAGGGAGAGCGAGCTAGCTAGGGAATGGGTTTGCGTAGTGGGAGGCCGGAGGATGGGGCTCCACGGGCGGGTGGTGCGCGGCGGTGACAATGGCAGCGGCGGCTGCGTTCTGGTGGGATGGGCGCGCGAGAGGGCTCAGTGCTACCTTTTATAGGCTGCAGGAGGGAGGGAGAGGGCTGGGGAGAGCAGGGCAAGGTGGCCAGCGGCTCGTGCACGGCCTGGGCAGCACGGGCGCGCGGCATTGGCTGCCGTGGCGGTGCGCAGGACGCCCGCGTGGCGTGCCAGCGGCGCGGCCCGGGGTTGGCCGCCAGGGATTTGGCGTGGGGGAGGGGGAGATCGCGCGGGCGCCGGTTGGGCGAGCAGCTGCAGCAGCTGGCTTGTCGGGCGGCGAGCGCGGGAGGGTCGGCACGGCGGAGGTTGTGGCAGAACCACCTGAATTAATCCGGCTCAAGTGTATTAACCATCACCATTAGCGCAATCTCGGTTAACCTTACACTTCAAACGGAGTAATCCATTGGTCTGTCGGGTAACCTCCCGATACAACCACGGTAAAGCGGATCGAAGCCATACATACAATTGCTCATGCGAAGATGAGCCCAGAGAATACTACATTCCAGCAGTTATTATAAAAATTATCATATGTGAATATTACAAACCATGTTTGAGTTTAGTAACCAAGTACTTCAGTGGTCATAACCAATAAGTTCTTCAGAGTTTAAGTTGCAGCGGAAATAAGATAACGACAACTACTCGACGATAAAGGATGTCTCGATGAAGCCCGTACGAGACATCACTCGGCATTATCTCCATTGGCCGGGGGCGTAACCCATTCCACCGACCAACCAGAGGGAAGAGTACATGGCCAGGTCAAGCTAGCAATCATATCTTCGAAGGTCTCACCTGAAAACGAGCCACAAGCAAGGCTGAGTATACTAATACTCAGCAAGGCTTACCCGACTAGGGGGGTATCCTTAGCCGACTCCTAGACATGCGAGGCTTTTGGCTTGAGGGGTTTGTTTTGCCGAAAAGCATATATATAGTAGGTCCTTACTTTCAGATTTTAGCTCCAAGTTCTAGCTTTCTTTAACCATTCTAGGTAAGCAACTATCCAAAATCATTTATGGTGGAGAATTATTTGCATCCAACAAGATTAATCATTATCCTTGTTCCTCTTCTTACTCTATGTGGTAAAAGGGTCAAGCAGTCTCAATAACCGCGAGAAACGGACGATTCGAATCGAATTTCTTAACCTTGCAAGGGAAACCTAAACACACGTCACGTGGTTACTCCCAGAGTCACACGTGCAACTTTTCCCTTCAATTCCCGCTTCACGGAACAGGCCCACCGCCCTCTACTACACGTCCCCACAGACCACGGTATGTCGGGCTGTGGCGGCCGATGCACCCGCCATTAGCTAGATGTGAACGAATTCAAGACAGTGGGGAGTATGTTCCGGCCTCGGTTCAATCCGGTACTTAAGCTTACCGATTACCATATTCTCGGCATGTGGTTAGTACGTTCAAAGACTTAACCACCACTACCACACACTGCGGCCTTAGCATTTTTCACTAAACAGACGGGGCCTCAATCATCAACATAAACATCGTACCATAGCCCCGTCCGTCGTCCTTATGATTGCAGCATGTAGTAAACAATCAACTCCTAATTTCTCGCAAGTGACAGGAAATCACTCGACTTTTACCGAGTCCTATTAGCATAGCATTCTATCGAACCTGGCATCTAGTGTTCAGAGCATGGGTACCTAGGATCATGCAACTAAGTTTTCATCCAACTCCTATAAACTTAATGCACAAGTAAAAGTAGAGTAATAAGTTGCATAAGTTTAGAAAATAGGGTTCATGCTCCGGGGCTTGCCTTCTTGTGAACAGTTAGCTTGGGGCTCTTCCGAACTTGCGCTCGGGTCTTCAAGAGCTTCAGTTAGATTTACTTGAGCTTCACGTGGCTCACTCTCGGACGCGGGTACCAGCTCGTACGTTCCGTCGGCGAGAGTCGTCGATTCTATATGAATGCACCAATATAAGTTATAGTGAGGTATATGACGATCATGTTCACTCACGTCAAAGTTGTAGTTCACAAAATAGTGATTGGGTTGTGATGTTGCTTAGTTGAGATTTCTGTGGGCAATTGTTAATAGAGTAGAGAAGTACAATAAGTAACTTCGTTAAGCAAGGTGGGGTGGGTGTTCATGGGAACTTATGTTCCTCATGGAAACATGATTTAAGTGTAACTACTACAGGGAGTAGTTTCTGGTCATGAAATCTTGGATCTAGGCACATCAGGGAAAGATAAGTTTACTGTAAAATTTTCAGATATTTTCATGCAGCAGATTAATTATGAAAAATATAATACATGGTTGCTGCTAGATTTTTTGTTCTTTTTGTATAGAACAAATGGTACAAAAACTGAGACTAAGACTTTTACAGGGCTTTCATTTAATCATGCAGGAGCTACTGTAATTTTTATAGGATTTATTATGTAGTTTTCAGAGCATAGTAAATATGACATTACACACCTAGGTTGTTCAAGGGTTTATTTTTACAGGATCCTACACAGGGTTTTGTCCATGAAACTTTTTACACAGCAACCGCTACCACTGAGTATCTTCTAGTAACAATATGAGAATTTTCCAAGCTAAGATACTATTTTCTTGATTTAATGTATGTTATTAGCACCTAAATCAAATAAATAGGTTCCTGTAAGATAAAAAGTCTCAACATTTTTCTATGGCATCTAGGTACCATTACACCAGTATAGAAAAAGTTTCATTAGGTGCTTCATAACCTAACTGCAGGGACAACTAATTCTATCCAAACATGGTATTAAACTAAGTTTAATAAACAGTGTAGATAGAGATGGAATTTGGGCCCGATCTTTTTACATTGGCTTATATAACAAGTAATTCTCCTACTGTAAAATTTTCAGAACCAGCACTTGTCTACAACAATGGTTGTGAATAAAGTAACTCACTTCACAACAAACTCGTGTTTTACAAACTGCAACTTTATCGTGAAGGAAATCATGTCGTTTACCATCACCACTACTTAAACTTGTGCATTCATGTAGAAACGACTACTCTCGCCGACGGGACTCACGAGCTGGTGCCCGAGTCCGAGAGTGAGCAGCGAGAAGCCCAGGCGAATTTAACTGAAGCAGTTGAAGACCCGGGTCAATGTTCAGACGATCCCCGGACTAACTTTGCACAAGAAGGCAAGCCCCGGAGCATAACCCATTTCCTTTCCTAAATTATGCAACTCCCTACTCTTTTGCTTGTGCATTAAGTTTATAGGAGTTGAATGAAAACTTAGTTGCATGATGTTAGGAACCCATGCTTGAAAACTAGATGTAAGGTTCGATAGAATGCTGTGCTAATAGGACTCCGGTAAAAGCCGAGTGATTTCCTGTCACTCGCGAGAATATAGGAGTTGAATCTTGTGACAACCCTGGTAATTAAAATTCCAAAATCAATGTCATTAGCCTAACTCTATGTTAAACCAACTAATGAGAGGGTGGAAAGAATTAAAACGGGTTCAGTTGGAATTCAAATTTAATTTGGGCACATTTGGACACATTTGAAACTTTTAAATCTAACTTTCAAACCATAAGCCAAATGAGATTTTGCCTGAAACCATAAGCCAACCCCCGACGCCCTGCTTGCTGCCTGCCCCCGCTGCCCAACCGCGGCCGCGCCTTTTCTTCTCCCTCCCGCACGGCATGCCCCTGCCCAACCCGTGGTTCTGCTGCACCGCCGCGCCGCCCAGTCGCTGGCCGCCGCCCCGCCACCCAACGGCGTGCCCCGTTGTGCCGCCCAGCTCGCCAGTAGCACGCCGCATCGCCCGCACGCGACGTCGCGCCCCGGTGCGCGCCCAGCACACGCACGCCACGCATGGCGCGCCTCTGGTCACCGCCGCCCCGCACCAATGGCGCCCAGCCTCGCCGCCCCCTCCACCCCGTGTTCTGGCCGTGCCAAGCCCGCCCCCATGAGCTCCACCAGCTATAAAGCCGGCACAGCGCCCCTCCCTCCCCTCCTTTCTTCTTCCCCGCAGAACAGAGCAACGCAGAGCAGAGCTCCATTGCCGCCGGCGCCCCCACCTCGCCGTGGAGCCCCCTGCTCCGGCCCACCTCCGCCCGAGACAAGCACTGAAACGGATTCCCCTCAGTGCGCTGAAGCTCCCCAGCCCGAGCCCCGCCGCCCTCCTCGCCGGAGCGCCGCCGTCCGCGCCGCCCCTCCGCCGCCGCCCCTGCTCTCCGCGGCCAGCCCGCCACCGGCCATCCCAAGCCACTCCAAGACCACCATTAGGTGCGCCCTGGTTCCCTCTCCGTTCTCCCCCACCTTGCCCTCGCCGCCGGCGACCGAGCTCGCCGGAATTTGGCCGGACAGGATGACCCCGCCGTGAAATTGCGACCAGGGACCACATTGCAAGCGCCCAAATCTTTCTAGGGGGTTTTCTGCTAGTTTTCAGGGACCCCTCTGTAAAGAAAGTTTTAACCAAATCAGTGAACTTGTAAAATTCGTATAAAATCGTAGAAAATTCAGAAAAATGCAAACTCAACTGTTCTAGAATCCGTATAAGAAACTCTACAACTTTTGTTACATAAAGTTTCTCAGATTCTCAATATATTTTGCTCTAG
Organism: Panicum miliaceum; assembly: GCA_032594955.1. Lineage (NCBI taxonomy): Eukaryota > Viridiplantae > Streptophyta > Magnoliopsida > Poales > Poaceae > Panicum > Panicum miliaceum. The sequence goes on along the minus strand of CM064058.1, from coordinate 49,926,986 downwards.
ATTAAATGGAAGGTTTAATGGACTTCTTTTGTACCCACTGTTGTAGATCATTGCTGACTCTAATTTTTGGGCGGTAAGTTACTTGCTTAATGTTTAGGACTGTGTAAAAAGATCAGGACCAAAAGCCATCTCTAGATACACTTTTTGTCCAACATTGCTTTATGCCATAAAGTGATAGAACTAATTATTCCTGCTGTTCTGTGATGTTTAATGTCATGAAACTTTTTCTGTGTTGTTGTAGTGATACCTAGAGGCCATAGAAAAATTTAGAAACATTTTTACTATATGTAACCTGTTCATATGAATTTGTGGTAGGAAAACTTCACTAATTCAAAATAATTAGTACAGCCCTTATAAAATGTTCATCTTTTTACTATGAAACACAATAGAGTAGCTCAACCTGTACAAAAAGTTTCAAACATAGAAACCATGTATAACATCCTGTAGAAAATAATCTTTAATAACATGAGTGTAGCTTGTCCCATTTATTATGCTCTATATCATGTGCAATAAAATCTGAAAAATTTACAGTAGCACAAATATGGTTATAGAAACACCCTGTAAAATTTGTAGCATCAATACTTGCATGGGTTGTTCTGTATAAAAATAACTAGATCCTAGCAGTGGCTGTGTATTACATTTTTCATATTTAACATGCTACACAAAAATGTCTGAAATTTTTACAGTGATCTTATCTCTGCATAATGTACTTTGAATAAAAATTTTATTACCAGAAGCTAACTATATTAGTAATTGTGTTCAACTCATGTTTGTGTTTAAAAAGAAACTAAGTTTTCAATATAACACAACCCCTTCTTCTTTAATAAAGTTAAATAGATTAAGACGAACTCTATTAACGATTGCCCAGGAAATGTTAAAGTAAATAACTTCACAGCAAAACTTATGTCTTATGAACCGCAACTTTATCATGAAGGAAATCATGTCGTTTACCATCACCACTGCTCAAACTTGTGCATTCATGTAGAAACGACTACTCTCGCCGACGGGACGTACGAGTTGGTGCCCGAGTCCGAGAGTGAGCAGCAAGAAGCCCAGGAAAATCTAACTGAAGCAGTTGAGACCCGGGTCAACGTTCAGACGATCCCCGGACTAACTATTCACAGGAAGGCAAGCCCCGGAGCATAACCTATTTCTTTCCTAATTATGCAACTCATTACTCTTTGCTTGTGCATTAAGTTTATAGGAGCTGAATGGAAACTTAGTTGCATGATGTTAGGAACCCTTGCTTGAAAAATAGACGTAAGGTTCGATAGAATGCTGTGCTAATAGGACTCCGGTAAAAGTCGAGTGATTTCCTGTCACTCGCGAGAAAATAGGAGTTGAATGTCTACTACACGCTGCAATCATAAGGACACGGACGGGCCATGGAACGATGGTTACGATTGAGGCCCGCCTGTCTAGTGAAAAATGCTAAGGCCGCAGGGTGTGGTAGTGATGGTTAAGTCTTTGAACGTACTAAACACATGCCGAGATTATGGGAATCGGTAAGCTTAAGTACCTGATTGGCCCGGCAAGGGGACGGCATCCTACCCTCTGAACTTCGGTCCCACTATATGGCGAGTGCACGAGTGGTCACGACCCGGCGCCGAACCGTGGCGTGGGGCTCGTGTACTCTCGGAGGGTAGCCCCGATCCACGACCCGGAAAGAAAGGGGAAAAGTTGCACGTGTGACTCTGTGAGTAACCACGTGACGTGTGTTTAGGTTTCCCTTGCAAGGTTAAGAAATTCGATTCGAATCGTCCGTTTCTCACGGCTATTGAGACTGCTTAACCATTTTTACCCACAGAGTAAGAAGAGGAACAATGATGATGAATGAACTGGTTGGATGGAAAACTTAATGCTTCACCATGTATGCATTAGACAGCTGCTTACCTAGACTGGCTAACGAAACTAGAATCTTGAGCTAAAAGTTGAAAGTAAGGACCCACTTGTAGATGCTTTTCGGCAAAACAAACCCCTGAGCAAAAAAGCCTGGCATGTCTAGAGTTGGTGGAGTAGTTTCCACTACACGGGTAAGTCTTGCTGAGTATTAGTATACTCAGCCTTGCTTGTGGCTCGTTTTCAGGTGAGCCCTTCGAAGATATGACTGCTAGCTTGACTTGGCCCTGCACTCTTTGTGACAACCCTGGTAATTACGAATCCAAAATCAATGACATAAGCCTAACTCCATGTGTTAAACCAACTAATGAGAGGGTGGAAAGAATTTAAAACGGGTTCAGTTGGGATTCAAATTAAATTTGGGCACATTGGACACATTTGAAACTTTTTAAATAACTTTAAAACCATAAGCCAAATGAAATTTTGCCTGAAACCAAAGTTGTAGAACTTTTTATTTTGAACAACTTTCGTGTTCAAAAGTTTTTGAAATTCAAATCAGAAAGAGGAGAAAACGCCCTGTTTGCACCCAGCCCCCTGAACTTTTTCGAATTTTTGCATTTCGGTCCCTGGCGTCTCCCCCTCTGCTCTGCCGCGCCGCGCGCGCGCGCGCCCGCCCGCCGCGCGCCAGGTGGCCGGCGTCGCCTGACCGGCGCGAAGCGCCAGGCCAGTGGCCGCCGCACCACCCCGCCACGGCCGGCTTTGCCCCGCCCCGACGCCGCGCGCCCAGTCCCCGCCCGCGCGTGCGCTGCCGCGCCCAGGCCGCCGCCCGCTCGCCCAGTGGCCGCGCTCCGCCGTGCCGCCCCGGCCCCCGCGCCCCGCCAGCTGCCGCGCCTGCCCTCCGCCCGAGCCGCTGCAGCAGCTGTTCCCCACTCCGCGCCCGGCACTATCTCACCGCGCCCACGCCACAATCGCGGCCGCCCAGTCACCGCGCCCGCTCGCCGCACGCCGCGCCGGCGTTCTGCCGCCGCCCGCCGCGCCCAGTGCACGCCGCTGCCGTGTCCCGCCCCGCGCGTCACCCAGGCATCTCCACGCCCCCTCCTGTCCCTATAAAACCCCCGCCCCGACCGCCCGCGCGAAGCCCCGCCACCAGAACACCTCGCCGCGCCATCGCCGCCGCCGAGCACCACCCGCCTGTGGGCAGCCCTCCACAGCCGCCCACTACCCAAACCGAGCACCCAACCACCACTACATCACCCCACCGCAGCTCACCGACCCACCCAACGCCACCTAGAGCCACCGGAGCACCGCCGCCCGCGCTGCCGTCGCCGCCGCCGCCCCTGCTCGCCGTGGACAGCACGACCCCGACCCCCTCCGTCCAAGCCGAGCCCCGGAGTAGCTTCCCCATGCGCCACTGAAGCTCATCGACCGGACCACGCCGCCCCAAGCCCGCCGGAGCACCGCCGTCGACGCGAGCCGCGCCGCCGCCGCCTCTGCTCCAACGCCGGCGAGCCCTTCCCGGCCGTCCCCCACCTGGACAACACCCCCACAAGGTAGCCCTCGCACCCCTAAACCTTCCCCGACCCCCGCCCCTCGCCGCCGGCGAGCCCCCTCGCCGGAATTTCGGCCGGCCGCCGCACCCGAGCCGCCGAGGACCCAATTGCAAGGATTTAAATCTTTAGAAGGGTCTGAGCGTAAGATTCAAGGACCTAGTTGTAAAAGAAAATTTCAAACCTAGATTCAAATTCAGTGAACTTGTAAAATTCGTATAAAATCGTAGAAAATTCAGAAAAATGCAAACTCAACTGTTCTGGAATCCTAAGAACAAACTCTACCACTTTTGTTACAAAAATTTTCTCAGAATCTCAAAATATTTTGCTCTACATTAAATAGAAGCTTTAATGGACATATTTTATACCCACTGTTCTAGAACAATGCTGACCCTAAATTTTGGGCAGTGAACTAGCTGCTGGATGATTAGGACTGTGTAAAAAGATCAGGCCCAAATTCCATCTCTAGATTTACTGTTTGTTAAACTTAGTTTTGATTCATGTGTAAGTAAAATATTTTATCCCTGCAGTTAGGTGGTGAGTCACCCATTGAAATTTTTCCTATGCTAATGTATTGGTACCTAGAAGCCATAGAAAAATTAGGAGACTTTTTATCTCACAGTAACCTATTTATTTGAATTATGTGCTAATAACATACATTAAGTCAAGAAAATAGTATCTTAGCTTGGAAAATCCCCAAATTATTACTGGGAGTTACACTAGGTTAGAGGTTGCTGTGTAAAAAGTTTCATGGACGAAAACCCTATGTAGGGTCCTGTAAAAATGAATCTTTAAAAAGCCTAGGTGTAGAATGTCATATTTTCTATGCTCTGAATACTGCATAATAAATCCTACAAAAATTACAGTAGCTTCTGCATGCTTAAGTGAAAGCTCTGTAAAAATCTTAGACTCATTTGTTACACCAGTTGTTCTGTACAAAAAGAACAAGTATCTAACAGCAACAATGAAATCTATTTTTCAGAATTAATCTGTTACATAAAATTGGCTGAAAATTTTACAGTAAGCACATCTTTCCTTGATGTGTCTAAATCCAAAATTTCATGACCAGAAATTATCCCTTGTAGTAATTACTCTCAAATCGTAATTAAGTGCTATTTCCACAACTTAAACTTGTGCACTCATGTAGAATCGACGACTCTCGCCGACGGAACTTACGAGCTGGTGCCCGCGTCCGAGAGTGAACAGCGCGAAGCTCAAGCAAATCTAACTGAAGCTTTTGAAGACCCGAGCCCAAGTTCGGAAGATCCCCAAGCGAACTGCGAAGGCAAGCCCCGGAGCATAACCCATTCTTTCCAAAATTATGCAACTCTTTACTCCTTGCTTGTGCATTAAGTTTATAGGAGTTGGATGAAAACTTAGTTGCATGATGTCAGGAACCCTTGCGTGAAAACTAGATGTAAGGTTCGATAGAATGCTGTGCTAATAGGACTCCGGTAAAAGTCGAGTGATTTCCTATCACTCGCGAGAAAATAGGAGTTGAATGACTACTACACGCTGCAATCATAAGGACACGGACGGGTTATGTAACGATGGTTACGATTGAGGCCCGTCTGTCTAGTGAAAAATGCTAAGGCCGCAGGGTGTGGTAGTGATGGTTAAGTCTTTGAACGTACTAAACACATGCCGAGATTATGGGAATCGGTAAGCTTAAGTACCTGATTGGCCCGGCAAGGGGACGGCATCCTACCCTTTGAACTTCGGTCCCATGTGCATATGGCGAGTGCAGAGAGTGGTCACGACCCGGCGCCGAACCGTGGCGTGGAGCTCTTGTACTCTCGGAGGGTAGCCCCGATCCACGACCCGGAAAGAAAGGGGAAAAGTTGCACGTGTGACTCTAGGGAGTAACCACGTGACGTGTGTTTGGGTTTCCCTTGCAAGGTTAAGAAATTCGATTCGAATCGTCCGTTTCTCACGGCTATTGAGACTGCTTAACCATTTTTACCCACAGAGTAAGAAGAGGAACAATGATGATGAATGAATTGGTTGGATGGAAAATTTAATGCTTCACCATGTATGCTTTAGATAGCTGCTTACCTAGACTGGCTAACGAGACTAGAATCTTGAGCTAAAAGTTGAAAGTAAGGACCCACTTGTAGATGCTTTTCGGCAAAACAAACCCCTGAGCCAAAAAGCCTGGCAGGTCTAGAGTCGGTGGAGTAGTTTCCACTACACGGGTAAGTCTTGCTGAGTATTAGTATACTCAGTCTTGCTTGTGACTCGTTTTCAGGTGAGCCCTTTGAAGACATGATTGCTAGCTTGACTTGGCCCTGCACTCTTCCCCCTGGTTGGTCGGTGGAATGGGATGCGCCCCCGTCCAACGGAGATAAGGCCGAGTGATGTCTCGTACGGGCTTCATCGAGACATCTTGTATCGTCGAGTAGTTTCCGTTGTTTATTTCCGCTGCAATTTAACTCTGAAGAACTTATTTATGTTAATTGAAGTACTTGTTTTCTAAACTCAGAACTAGGTCTGTAATATTGACTTATGCAAACGATGTAATACTTGCTGGAATGTGGTATCCTCTGGGCTCATCGTCGCATGAGCATTTGTATGTACGGCGCTCGATCCGTTCACCGTGGTTGTATCGGGAGGTTATACCCGACAGACCAGTGGATTACTCCGTTTGAAGTGTAAGGTTAACCGAGGATGCCTTAATGGTGAGGGTTAATACACTTGAGCCGGTTTAATTCAGGTGGTTCTGCCACAGCTGGTATCAGAGCCGTAGCTGGTGCCACAGCTGGCAACAGCGGACACCAGAGCCGAAATACATACGCCAGAGAATGCTACAAACCTTAAAAACTCATTTTTCTAAAACTTGACTAGAAGGTTGTGTTGCGAAATGCGTTGGTACGTTAAGGATGGTGCCTAGTTCGTAAAGCCCTAAGGGATTATGGGAAAGTTACTAGGTGGCTATCTAACTTCTATATATAGTATCAACTGACTTCCAGCACATTATTTTCTGTCAAAACTTACTTTCATGCACAACCGACCTTAAATTCTGTAACGACGCACTCGTCGCTAAGGTAAGAAGGTAAGGATCCTCAGCCAACTGAGGGAGCTTGGCCTTCCTGTCGGTGATGCGAACCGAACGCTGCCCTCAAGCAGTGGCTTACTTGAGGTGCTGCCAATATGCCAACTGTTAGTTGAACATATTGGGAGTAGAAGGTTTGGCGCAGGGTATGGCGATCGCTGTTCATACCCCCGTCTCATGACGGTACCCCCGTGAATACGCTATCTCGATAGCGTATGTTAACGTCGTCTGTACGGCGGAAATTGTACAGATATCGTTTCTATAAGTAAACGGTAATGAATACGGACGCTTTCATGAGTGCTGGCATGAAAGGTTCATGAAATATATATGCTTGTCGATTTTCTGCAGGTACACTAACCGCGATTACGATAAGTTAAGGAACGATTAGAAAGACTCGACTAGCTATTATAGGAGAGCCGTATTGTGTAAGCCACCGAAACTATCATCGTAAGACCAAAGCTATTTGGCAATTGTTTTATTTGTGAGGACGAATAGGATGTGCATACATCATAAACATGTGTATCTGGAATCAAAAATGCGATGTATGAGAGTGGTAAGGTTCTTGCGTATCTAAACCATGGTTTGCATAAGGACTATCTAGCGAAACTGTCCGAAATCCGCCGTCACCAAAAGGAACGATTTATTGACCCAGGAAAATGACCTTTTCTGGAGAAGTTCATGTCGAAAGAATTGTTCCAAATTTTGTGTTCTATCTCCTGTTCAAAAATGAAAAATTCTGAACTTATGGATAATAAGAAATAACAGAAACCTTGAAATGTCAGAATTCTGTCCGGAATAAGCACTTCTGCCCCTTAAATTTTTAGGCCCCCTTCCTGCGGTTTTCTGCAAAAGAGCACAACACGAAACTTGTTCCAAATTCACCCAGGAAGCTTCTGTTAAAATTTGGTAAATTTTGGCTGGGTAGATTTTCCCTGGTGCACGAAACTCTAGCCCTCTGTTCACTGAAAATTCTGGGTAGACAGTAAGGTAAAACCTGAAAAGAAAGACCATCTTAGAGACCCAATTAGCTCTGGAGTTGACTAGAAAAGTTGTTCACAAATACCTTAGGAGTGACCTGGTGAAATTTGAGAATTTTTGGACGAGAACTGTGGGAGTTATGATTATTTTTGCACACTATACAGAATCTGTCCTTGTGCTGCTCACAGTTTTCGCTATCTCACTCCATTTGATCTTTTGTTCAGATGGCCGAGCCTGTTGAGATGATGGTGAATGAGGATGGACGCGTGCACTCGCAGTGTCTCCACTGGGAGGGCTTTCCCTCTATTTTGTGGGATGTTCTGCGTACCGCGGGCTATCTAATTCCCCCACGTTACGCCGGACTGGAGTTTGCAGAAAATGGAGTTACCCAGTGCCGTGTCAACGTGACTATCTTTCCGCACCCGCTACACCCGGAGTGGCCCGCCTTGGAGCTTGAGGCTGTTGGTCGCCGTTTGGCCGATACTTGGGAGCTTGCAGCCATGAGGGCGCTCACCACATTTTGTGCGCAGCGTCCCGAGGTTGTCACACTCACTCCCATTGGATTGTTTCCTGCTGCCCAGGACAACGACCCCTTTTGGCTCAACAGGGTGCAGCACGCACAGTATTTGGTAGACTTCCATGCCCAGGAGACTATCCATACCTCCGTGCGGTGCATGAGTGCACTCTACCGACTTCAGACTCTCCAGAGTCAGGCACTCGAGCAGCTCACTGATCTTGCTCAGGCCTACCATATGATGGCAGATACCAGGGATGAGCAGATAAAGGAACTCAGTCAGGATCTTGAGGACAGAGATGCTCAGATTGGCCAACTTGAGGGCCAAATCCAGGAGCAGGACACTCTCATGGGTGAGAGAGATACCACGATAGCACAGTTGGAGGAGCAGCTCCATGATCTGAACCTTGAGTTGGAGGATGCTAATGAGCATATTCAGTGGCATCATGATCAGAATGACCATCCCCATGAGGACGACATGGAGGAGGATGAGGAGGAGCCACAGGAGATTGATGGTATCTCAGGTATGGATTTTGAGGGTGAGGTACCACAGGCACCTCAGATGGGAGCCCACTCTCCGGCTCACAGCGAGTCGTCTGTCAACGACTTGGATGATTTCTAGAGGACGACCTAGGAGGACTTTTGCACATACTCCTCGATAGGGTAGCCTAACTTTTGGCAAGTGTTGTAATAGGCTAACTAGGAGTTGAGTAACTCTTTTGTGTTGGGTATACCTGAACCATGTGGATACCCATAACATGTAAGGAACGGCGATAAACTTGGGTGATTTCGTTGTGATTCGGTAAACGATGAAATCCACAATCGCTGAGACTTGTCGGAATTTTTACCCATGTCTCCTTGCATTTGTTGGCTGAGTGTTGAATACCAGACTTGTGCTAAATTTTGTGATCTGGGTGCTCACAAAAATTCAGCATCGTTGGACCTCACTAGTTTAAGATATAGGCGAAACCGTACCGATCAATCTGCTGAAAAACAGCTAAGACAGCAAGGCAAAGGAAGAGCTTTTCGACCACCTTAGCCATAGTCCTAGCACCAAAGTTAAATACCAAAGTGGTGCATTCCTAAATTCTCTGACTACTGCCAATGTTGAGATGTTTTGGATGGACCCACGGCAGGCTATGATTTTTCTCGTAGCAAACAGAGATTCTGTCCATACTTCTAGCTCAAACTTCGGAAGTCTATGACTACACCAATTATTTATGAATCAAGGAAGTAATATGGATCGCGTTGCTAATGGTAACCTTTCACGTTTCAGATGGTTGGATCAACACGTGGCAACCCCGAGGGTTTTGGCGCCGGTGGCAGCCGCTCGCGACAATCGCCACCACCCCCGCCCAGTTTGGTGGAAGTGATGGCCGCTCAAACCGAGCTGCTACGTCAGATTGTGCAAGGGCAACACCAGCAGAGGGGTGGGCACAATGCTCACCAACCACAAGCTGCAGGATACACGGATTTCCTAGGGACCCAGCCTCCATTGTTCCATAAGACCGAGGAACCCCTGGACGCAGATGCATGGATTCGCACCATAGAATCCAAGTTCACACTACTTGTGGCCCCATGCTCAGAGGCCAACAAGGCTCGTTTTGCCGCGCAACAGCTTCGCGGTACCGCTCGACTGTGGTGGGACCACTATTTTGCGATGCTCCCGGCTGACCATGTGGTCGACTGGAATGAATTCAAGACCGCGTTCCGGGCACATCATATCCCTGAGGGTCTCATGGAGAGAAAGTTGAATGAGTTTCTGGCACTTACCCAGGGCACCCGCACCGTGTTGCAGTACGCCCAGGCGTTCAACAACCTATGCCAGTATGCGGGCTATCACGCGGATACGGATGCCAAGAAGCGTGATCGTTTTCGCCGAGGTCTGAATACCAAGCTCAAGGAACGTCTGAACCTAGCCAGGGCTGACACCTACAATGAGTTGGTCAATATGGCCATTACCCAGGAGGACTGTATCATGGCGCACCGGGCAGAGAAGAAGAGAAAGGCACCCGCAGGACCGTCAAGTGTCCAACCACCAAGGTATCGCATCGTGCAAAATACCGCACCTACAGCTCCACCAAAGGCCCCGCAGCCAGGAAGATGGATTGCCAGACCCCCACAGCAGCCAGGCATGGTACGACCCCCGATGCCTCCACAGAATGGTCCGAGGCCCATTCTTCAGCAGTCTCTTCGACCTAGCCCCGCAAATCGCTGTTTCAAATGCGGAAGTTCCAGCCACTTCGCACGCGAATGCCCTCAGCCTGGACAGCCCAACCAAGGTCAAGGATCCAACCCGAACGCCAAGAACAGGGGCAAGAGACAAACCCTGCAAGTCAAGCAAGGACGGATTAACTTCACCACGCTTGCAGAGCTTCCTGAAGGAGCCCCAGTGATGTCGGGTACATTCTCTATCCATAACAAGCCTGCAGTTATATTATTTGATTCTGGTGCATCGCATAGTTTCATAAGTGCAAAATTCGGTGCAAAAGTAGGCTTGGATGTTTGTCACACAAAAGGGTCATATATGATATCAACACCGGGTGGTAAAATTGCTTCAAACCAAATGGTCAGACAAGTACCAGTCAAATTGGGTAGTAAAACCATCGACACGGACCTTGTCCTTTTACCCCTTGACGGCATGGACATTATTTTGGGAATGAACTGGATGGCTATGCATGGAGTCACACTGGACCTTTCTTCCCGAGCCGTTGAGATAAATTCACCTAGTCACGGAGCCGCTACCCTTTACCTACCATTCATAGATTGCACGAATTCCTGTGCTTATAAGATGGAAGGACTTAAGCTAGATGAGATTCTTGTGGTGAACGAGTATGCCGATGTTTTCCCGGATGACTTACCAGGAATGCCACCGGATAGGGATATTGAGTTCGTTATTGAACTACAACCAGGCACTGCACCTATATCCAAAAGACCATATAGGATGCCCCCTAAAGAATTGGCCGAGTTGAAACTTCAACTCCAGGAACTACTGGACAAAGGTTTTATTCGCCCTAGCGCGTCACCTTGGGGATGTCCAGCCCTATTCGTAAAGAAGAAGGATGACAGTTTGAGATTATGTGTGGACTACCGACCTCTCAATGCGGTAACAGTTAAAAATAAATACCCACTTCCTCGCATCGATGTGCTCTTCGATCAATTAGCTGGAGCCAGAGTCTTCTCAAAGATTGATCTTCGTTCGGGATATCATCAGATCAAGATTCGCCCGTGCGATATTCCTAAGACTGCCTTCTCCACACGATATGGACTATATGAATTCTTGGTCATGTCCTTTGGACTCACCAATGCCCCTGCCTACTTCATGTATCTCATGAATTCGGTATTCATGCCCGAACTTGACAAATTCGTCGTAGTGTTCATCGACGACATTCTTATCTATTCAAAGGATGAGGAAGAGCATGCCAAGCACCTTCGCATTGTTCTTCAGCGACTCAGAGACCATCAGCTCTATGCTAAGTTTTCTAAGTGTGAATTCTGGTTGGATACTGTAAAGTTCTTAGGTCACACGATCTCCAGCGAAGGCATAGCTGTTGACCCCAGCAAGGTACAAGAGGTGATGGATTGGAAACCCCCTACCTCTGTTCATCAGATTCGCAGTTTTCTCGGCTTAGCCGGTTACTACCGTCGCTTCATCCCGGATTTCTCTCGAATTGCTAAGCCCATGACTCAACTGTTAAAGAAGGAAGTAAAGTTTGTATGGGACGAGAAGTGTGAGGAAGCCTTCCACACTCTCAGAGAGCATCTGACTACTGCACCTGTGTTAGCTCAACCCGATAATACCAAGTCATTCGATGTGTATTGTGACGCATCATGTACTGGTCTAGGAGGTGTGCTTATGCAAGAGAATCGAGTGATTGCATATGCCTCACGAGCCCTTCGGCCCCACGAACAGAATTATCCCACGCATGACCTTGAGCTCGCAGCCGTCATTCACGCCCTGAAGATATGGAGGCACTATCTCATGGGTACACAGTGCAATATCTACACGGATCATAAGAGTCTCAAGTATATCTTCACACAAGCCGATCTGAATATGAGACAACGGAGATGGCTAGAACTAATCAAGGATTATGACCTTGAAGTGCACTATCACCCCGGCAAGGCTAATGTAGTCGCGGATGCACTAAGCCGCAAGTCCCATTGCCATTGCCTATCCATGGAGTCCTACCATGAGACATTATGTGCAGACATGAGGAAGCTTAACTTGGAAATGGTTTCCCAAGGCACTCTAGATCACATCTCAATTGAGCCCACTCTTCACGACCAAATCGTCATGGCACAACTACAGGATGAAGGAATCAAGATCATCAAACAAAAACTCTCTCTAGGTGAGGAGAAGTATAAGTGTTTCCGCCAGGACCATAAGGGAGTTCTATGGTTCGAAAGTCGTATAGTCGTTCCGAAGAATCGTGAACTCCGCAAGCAAATTCTTGATGAGGCACACCTCTCCAAATTCTCTATCCACCCCGGCAGTAGCAAAATGTATCAGGACCTAAGGCAAAACTTCTGGTGGACTAGAATGAAAAGGGAAATTGCTACGTATGTCTCGGAATGTGACACGTGCCAGAGAGTAAAAGCTAGCCACTTAAAGGTAGCCGGTACACTTCAACCGTTACCTATACCATCATGGAAATGGGAAGACATAAGTATGGACTTCATCGTTGGACTACCAAACACGTCCCAGAGACATGATTCCATATGGGTTATCGTTGATAGACTCACGAAGACGGCACATTTTCTTCCGGTACACACCACCTATTCTACCAAGAAATATGCCGATATTTACCTCGATCATATTGTTTGCCTGCATGGAATACCTAAGACAATCATTTCCGATCGTGGTCCCCAGTTTGTAGCACGCTTTTGGGAACGTCTGCAAACGTCTCTTGGCACAAAGCTGATTCGCAGCTCAGCATACCATCCTCAGACCGATGGACAAACAGAAAGAGTAAACCAAATTCTTGAAGACATGCTGAGAGCTTGTGTCATTCATTATGACAAGAATTGGGACAAATGCCTACCCCTGGCAGAGTTCTCTTACAACAACAGCTACCAAACGAGTTTGAAAATGGCACCATTTGAGGCACTGTACGGACGAAGGTGTCGAACCCCTTTGAGCTGGTCACAAACCGGAGAACGTAAAATAATTGGACCCGACCTGGTAATCGAGGCAGAGGAGAAAGTAAAAGTAATACAAGCAAATCTTAAAGCCGCACAAGCCCGACAAAAGAGCTATTCTGACAAAAGGAGAAAGCCCCTAAAGTTCGAAGTTGGCGATCATGTCTATCTTCGAGTTTCACCAACCAAAGGAGTGCGAAGATTTGGGATCAAAGGCAAACTAGCTCCCCGTTATATTGGTCCTTACGAAATCATGGAGAGCTGCGGACCCGTAGCCTACAAATTACGACTGCCCCCTCAGCTCACGGCCACCCACGATGTCTTCCACGTATCTCAACTCAAGAAGTGTATTCGAGTCCCTACCGAGATTGTGGAACAACAAGAAATATCGTTGGAACCCGACCTCTCGTATGTCGAACACCCAGTTAAGGTTTTGGATCAAAAAGAAAGAGAGACCAGGAGGAAAGTGATTAGAATGTATAAAATACAATGGAATCGCTACACGGAAGAAGAAGCCACCTGGGAAACGGAAAGCTACCTGAACCAACATTTCCCTGGGTTTCTTGCCTCAACCACTGGTATGTGCACCCACGCCCACACTAAGAACTACCGAATCTCGGGGCGAGATTCTTGTTAAGGGGGGAAGGCTGTGACAACCCTGGTAATTACGAATCCAAAATCAATGACATAAGCCTAACTCCATGTGTTAAACCAACTAATGAGAGGGTGGAAAGAATTTAAAACGGGTTCAGTTGGGATTCAAATTAAATTTGGGCACATTGGACACATTTGAAACTTTTTAAATAACTTTAAAACCATAAGCCAAATGAAATTTTGCCTGAAACCAAAGTTGTAGAACTTTTTATTTTGAACAACTTTCGTGTTCAAAAGTTTTTGAAATTCAAATCAGAAAGAGGAGAAAACGCCCTGTTTGCACCCAGCCCCCTGAACTTTTTCGAATTTTTGCATTTCGGTCCCTGGCGTCTCCCCCTCTGCTCTGCCGCGCCGCGCGCGCGCGCCCGCCCGCCGCGCGCCAGGTGGCCGGCGTCGCCTGACCGGCGCGAAGCGCCAGGCCAGTGGCCGCCGCACCACCCCGCCACGGCCGGCTTTGCCCCGCCCCGACGCCGCGCGCCCAGTCCCCGCCCGCGCGTGCGCTGCCGCGCCCAGGCCGCCGCCCGCTCGCCCAGTGGCCGCGCTCCGCCGTGCCGCCCCGGCCCCCGCGCCCCGCCAGCTGCCGCGCCTGCCCTCCGCCCGAGCCGCTGCAGCAGCTGTTCCCCACTCCGCGCCCGGCACTATCTCACCGCGCCCACGCCACAATCGCGGCCGCCCAGTCACCGCGCCCGCTCGCCGCACGCCGCGCCGGCGTTCTGCCGCCGCCCGCCGCGCCCAGTGCACGCCGCTGCCGTGCCCCACCCCGCGCGTCACCCAGGCATCTCCACGCCCCCTCCTGTCCCTATAAAACCCCCGCCCCGACCGCCCGCGCGAAGCCCCGCCACCAGAACACCTCGCCGCGCCATCGCCGCCGCCGAGCACCACCCGCCTGTGGGCAGCCCTCCACAGCCGCCCACTACCCAAACCGAGCACCCAACCACCACTACATCACCCCACCGCAGCTCACCGACCCACCCAACGCCACCTAGAGCCACCGGAGCACCGCCGCCCGCGCTGCCGTCGCCGCCGCCGCCCCTGCTCGCCGTGGACAGCACGACCCCGACCCCCTCCGTCCAAGCCGAGCCCCGGAGTAGCTTCCCCATGCGCCACTGAAGCTCATCGACCGGACCACGCCGCCCCAAGCCCGCCGGAGCACCGCCGTCGACGCGAGCCGCGCCGCCGCCGCCTCTGCTCCAACGCCGGCGAGCCCTTCCCGGCCGTCCCCCACCTGGACAACACCCCCACAAGGTAGCCCTCGCACCCCTAAACCTTCCCCGACCCCCGCCCCTCGCCGCCGGCGAGCCCCCTCGCCGGAATTTCGGCCGGCCGCCGCACCCGAGCCGCCGAGGACCCAATTGCAAGGATTTAAATCTTTAGAAGGGTCTGAGCGTAAGATTCAAGGACCTAGTTGTAAAAGAAAATTTCAAACCTAGATTCAAATTCAGTGAACTTGTAAAATTCGTATAAAATCGTAGAAAATTCAGAAAAATGCAAACTCAACTGTTCTGGAATCCTAAGAACAAACTCTACCACTTTTGTTACAAAAATTTTCTCAGAATCTCAAAATATTTTGCTCTACATTAAATAGAAGCTTTAATGGACATATTTTATACCCACTGTTCTAGAACAATGCTGACCCTAAATTTTGGGCAGTGAACTAGCTGCTGGATGATTAGGACTGTGTAAAAAGATCAGGCCCAAATTCCATCTCTAGATTTACTGTTTGTTAAACTTAGTTTTGATTCATGTGTAAGTAAAATATTTTATCCCTGCAGTTAGGTGGTGAGTCACCCATTGAAATTTTTCCTATGCTAATGTATTGGTACCTAGAAGCCAGAGAAAAATTAGGAGACTTTTTATCTCACAGTAACCTATTTATTTGAATTATGTGCTAATAACATACATTAAGTCAAGAAAATAGTATCTTAGCTTGGAAAATCCCCAAATTATTACTGGGCGTTACACTAGGTTAGAGGTTGCTGTGTAAAAAGTTTCATGGACGAAAACCCTATGTAGGGTCCTGTAAAAATGAATCTTTAAAAAGCCTAGGTGTAGAATGTCATATTTTCTATGCTCTGAATACTGCATAATAAATCCTACAAAAATTACAGTAGCTTCTGCATGCTTAATTGAAAGCTCTGTAAAAATCTTAGACTCATTTGTTACACCAGTTGTTCTGTACAAAAAGAACAAGTATCTAACAGCAACAATGAAATCTATTTTTCAGAATTAATCTGTTACATAAAATTGGCTGAAAATTTTACAGTAAGCACATCTTTCCTTGATGTGTCTAAATCCAAAATTTCATGACCAGAAATTATCCCTTGTAGTAATTACTCTCAAATCGTAATTAAGTGCTATTTCCACAACTTAAACTTGTGCACTCATGTAGAATCGACGACTCTCGCCGACGGAACTTACGAGCTGGTGCCCGCGTCCGAGAGTGAACAGCGCGAAGCTCAAGCAAATCTAACTGAAGCTTTTGAAGACCCGAGCCCAAGTTCGGAAGATCCCCAAGCGAACTGCGAAGGCAAGCCCCGGAGCATAACCCATTCTTTCCAAAATTATGCAACTCTTTACTCCTTGCTTGTGCATTAAGTTTATAGGAGTTGGATGAAAACTTAGTTGCATGATGTCAGGAACCCTTGCGTGAAAACTAGATGTAAGGTTCGATAGAATGCTGTGCTAATAGGACTCCGGTAAAAGTCGAGTGATTTCCTGTCACTCGCGAGAAAATAGGAGTTGAATGACTACTACACGCTGCAATCATAAGGACACGGACGGGTTATGTAACGATGGTTACGATTGAGGCCCGTCTGTCTAGTGAAAAATGCTAAGGCCGCAGGGTGTGGTAGTGATGGTTAAGTCTTTGAACGTACTAAACACATGCCGAGATTATGGGAATCGGTAAGCTTAAGTACCTGATTGGCCCGGCAAGGGGACGGCATCCTACCCTTTGAACTTCGGTCCCATGTGCATATGGCGAGTGCAGAGAGTGGTCACGACCCGGCGCCGAACCGTGGCGTGGAGCTCTTGTACTCTCGGAGGGTAGCCCCGATCCACGACCCGGAAAGAAAGGGGAAAAGTTGCACGTGTGACTCTAGGGAGTAACCACGTGACGTGTGTTTGGGTTTCCCTTGCAAGGTTAAGAAATTCGATTCGAATCGTCCGTTTCTCACGGCTATTGAGACTGCTTAACCATTTTTACCCACAGAGTAAGAAGAGGAACAATGATGATGAATGAACTGGTTGGATGGAAAATTTAATGCTTCACCATGTATGCTTTAGATAGCTGCTTACCTAGACTGGCTAACGAGACTAGAATCTTGAGCTAAAAGTTGAAAGTAAGGACCCACTTGTAGATGCTTTTCGGCAAAACAAACCCCTGAGCCAAAAAGCCTGGCAGGTCTAGAGTCGGTGGAGTAGTTTCCACTACACGGGTAAGTCTTGCTGAGTATTAGTATACTCAGTCTTGCTTGTGACTCGTTTTCAGGTGAGCCCTTTGAAGACATGATTGCTAGCTTGACTTGGCCCTGCACTCTTCCCCCTGGTTGGTCGGTGGAATGGGATGCGCCCCCGTCCAACGGAGATAAGGCCGAGTGATGTCTCGTACGGGCTTCATCGAGACATCTTGTATCGTCGAGTAGTTTCCGTTGTTTATTTCCGCTGCAATTTAACTCTGAAGAACTTATTTATGTTAATTGAAGTACTTGTTTTCTAAACTCAGAACTAGGTCTGTAATATTGACTTATGCAAACGATGTAATACTTGCTGGAATGTGGTATCCTCTGGGCTCATCGTCGCATGAGCATTTGTATGTACGGCGCTCGATCCGTTCACCGTGGTTGTATCGGGAGGTTATACCCGACAGACCAGTGGATTACTCCGTTTGAAGTGTAAGGTTAACCGAGGATGCCTTAATGGTGAGGGTTAATACACTTGAGCCGGTTTAATTCAGGTGGTTCTGCCACACTCTTCCCCCTGGTTGGTCGGTGGAATGGGATGCGCCCCCGTCCAACGGAGATGAGGCCGAGTGATGTCTCGTACGGGCTTCATCGAGACATCCTGTATCGTCGAGTAGTTTCCGTTGTTTATTTCCGCTGCAATTTAACTCTGAAGAACTTATTTATGTTAATTGAAGTACTTGTTTTCTAAACTCAGAACTAGGTCTGTAATATTGACTTATGCAAAGGATGTAATACTTGCTGGAATGTGGTATTCTCTGGGCTCATCGTCGCATGAGCATTTGTATGTACGGCGCTCGATCCGTTCACCGTGGTTGTATCGGGAGGTTATACCCGACAGACCAGTGGATTACTCCGTTTGAAGTGTAAGGTTAACCGAGGATGCCTTAATGGTGATGGTTAATACACTTGAGCCGGATTAATTCAGGTGGTTCTGCAACAAATCTTTACTACACGCTGCAATCATAAGGACAACGGACGGGCTATGGAACGATGTTTACGATTGAGGCCCGTCTGTTTAGTGAAAAATGCTAAGGCCGCAGTGTGTGGTAGTGGTGGTTAAGTCTTTGAACGTACTAACCACATGCCGAGAATATGGTAATCGTTAAGCTTAAGTACCTGATTGGCCCGGCAAGTGGACGACAACCTACCCTTTGAACTTCGGTCCCATGTGCATATGGCGAGTGCAGAGAGTGGTCACGACCCGGCGCCGAACCGTGGCGTGGGGCTCTTGTACTCTCGGAGGGTAGCTCCGATCCACAACCCGGAAAGAAAGGGGAAAAGTTGCACGTGTGACTCTGGGAGTAACCACGTGACGTGTGTTTAGGTTTCCCTTGCAAGGTTAAGAAATTCGATTCGAATCGTCCATTTCTCACGGCTATTGAGACTGCTTAACCCCCTTTACCCACAGAGTAAGAAGAGGAACAATGATGATGAATAAACTTGTTGGATGAAAATTAATGCTTCACCATGAATGATATTGGATAGCTGCTTATCTAGAATGGTTAATGAAACTAGAATCATGGGCTAAAAGTTGAAAGTAAGGACCCACTTGTAGATGCTTTTCGGCAAAACAAACCCCTGAGCCAGAAAGCCTTGCATGTCTAGAGTCGGTGGAGTAGATTCCACTACACGGGTAAGTCTTGCTGAGTATTAGTATACTCAGCCTTGCTCGTGGCTCGTTTTCAGGTGAGACCTTCGAAGATATGATTGCTAGCTTGAATTGACCCTGCACTCTTCCCCCTGGTTGGTCGGTGGAATGGGATACGCCCCCGTCCAATGGAGATAATGCCGAGTGATGTCTCGTACGGGCTTCACCGAGACATCCTGTATCGTCGAGTAGCTTTCGTTGTTTTATTTCCGCTGCAACTTAAACTCTGAAGGACTTCTTAGTTATGATCACTGAAGTACTTGGTTTCTAAACTCAAACTTGGTTTGTAATATTCACCTATGATAACTTTTGTAATATTGCTGGAATTTGGTATTCTCTGGGCTCATCGTCGCATGAGCATTTGTATGTATGGCATTCGATCCGCTTTACCGTGGTTGTATCGGGAGGTTACCCGACAGACCAATGGATTACTCCGTTTGAAGTGTAAGGCTAACCGGGATTGCCCTAATGGTGATGGTTAATACACTTGAGCCGGATTAATCCAGGTGGTTCTGCCACAGCTGGTATCAGAGCCGTAGCTGGTGCCACAGCTGGTAACAGTTGGCACCAGAGCCGAAATACATACGCCAGAGAATGCGACAAGCCTTAACAACTCGTTTTCCTAAAACTTGACTAGAAGGATGTGTTGCGAAATACGTTGGTGCGTTAAGGATGGCGCCTAGTTCGTAAAGCCCTAAGGGAATATGGGAAAGTTACTAGGTGGCTATCTAACCTCTATATATTATCAACTGACTTCCAGCACATTACTTTCTGTCAAAACTTACTTTCATGCACAACCGACCTTAAATTCTATAACGACGCACTCATCGCTAAGGTAAGAGGGTAAGGATCCTCTGCCAACTGAGAGAGCTTGGCCTTCTTGTCGGTGATGCGAACCGAACGCTGCCCTCAAGCAGTGGCTTACTTGAGGTGCTGCCAATATGCCAATTGTTAGTTGAACATATTGGGAGTAGAAGGTTTGGCGCAGGGTATGGCGATCGTTGTTCATACCCCCGTCTCATGACGGTACCCCCGTGAATACGCTATCTCGATAGCGTATGTTAACGTCGTCTGTACAGCGGAAATTGTACAGATATCGTTTCTATAAGCAAATGGTAATGAATACAGACGCTTTCATGAGTGTTGGCATAAAAGGTTCATGAAATATATGTGCTCTATCAATCTTCTGCAGGTACACTAACCGCGATTACGATAGGTTAAAAAGAACGGTTAGAAAATCTCGACTAGCTATTATAGTGAGAGGCGTATCATATATGCCACCGAAACTATCTTCGTAAGACCAAAAGTTATTTGGCAATTGTTTTATTTTGTGAGGACGAATAGGACGTGAATGCATCATGACCATGTATATCTGAAATTGAGAATGCGTTGAATAAGAGTGGGAAGGTTCTTGCGTATCTAAGCGTGATTTTGCATAAGGACTATCTAGCGAATCTGTCACAAATCTGCCATGACCGAAAAGAGAGAATTTATTGATCAAAGAAAATGACCTTTTCTGGTAAAGTTCATATTGAACGAATTGTTCCAAATTTTGTGTTCTATCTCCTGTTCAAAAATTAAAAATTCTGAACTTATGGATAGTAAGAAATAACAGAAACCATGGAATGTCAGATTTCTGTCCAGAATAAGCACTTCTGCCCCTTAAATTTTTAGGCCCCCTTCCTACGGTTTTCTGCAAAAGAGTACAACACAAAACTTGTTCCAAATTTAACCAGGTAGCTGCTGTTAAAATTTGGTAAATTTTGGCCGGGTAGATTTTCCCTGGTGCACGAAACATTGGTCCACTGTTCACTGAAATTTCTGGATAGACAGAGAAGTGAGACCTTAAGGAAACAGCCATCTTAGAGCCCAATCCAGCCAAAGTGTTGAATAGAAAAGTGGTGCCCAAATACCTTAGGAGTGTTCTGGTGAAATTTGAGAATTTTTGGATATGAACTGTGGAAGTTATGGTTATTTTTGCACTCTATACAGAATCTGTCCCTGTGCTTTTCACACTTTTTCTTGGCCTCACCCATTTGATCTTTTGTTCAGATGGCCGGGCCCATTGCCATGATGGTGGATGAGGATGGACGCGTTCACTCGCAGTGTCTCCACTGGGAGGGCTTTCCCTCTATTTTGTGGGATGTTATGCGCACCGCGGGCTATCCAATTCCCCCACGTTACGCCGGACTGGAGTTTGCAGAGAATGGAGTTACCCAGTGCCGTGTCAACGTGACCATTTTTCCGCACCCGCTACACCCGGAGTGGCCCGCCTTGGATATTGAGGCTGTTGGTCGCCGTTTGGCCGATACTTGGGAGCTTGCAGCCATGAGGGCGCTCACCACTTTTTGTGCGCAGCGTCCCGAGGTTGTCACACTCGCTCCCATTGGATTGTTTCCTGCTGCCCAGGACAACGACCCCTTTTGGCTCAACAGGGTGCAGCATTCACAGTACCTGGTAGACTTTCATGCCCAGGAAACTATCCATACCTCCGTGCGGTGCATGAATGCACTCTACCGACTTCAGACTCTCCAGAGTCAGGCGCTTGTGCAGCTCACTGATCTTGCACAGGCCTACCACATGATGGCAGATACCAGGGATGAGCAGATTAAGGAGCTCAGTCAGGATCTTGAGGACAGAGATGCTCAGATTGGCCAACTTGAGGGCCAAATTCAGGATCAGGACACTCTCATGGGTGAGAGAGATGTCACGATAGCACACTTGGAGGAGCAGCTCCATGATCTACACTTGGAGTTCGAGGATGCTATTGAGCATCTCCAGTGGCATCAGGATCAGAATGACCATCCCCATGAGGAGGACATGGAGGAAGATGACGAGGAGCCACAGGAGGTTGACAGTGCCTCCGGTATGGATTTCGAGGGTGAGGTACCACAGGCACCTCAGATGGGAGCTCACTCTCCTACTCACAGCGAGTCGTCCGTCAACAACCTCGATGACTTCTAAATGGTGACCTATAAGGACTTTTGCACATACTCCTCGATAGGGTAGCCTAACTTTTGGGCAAGTATTGTAATAGGCTAACTAGGAGTTGAGTAACTCCTTTTGTGATGGGTACACCTGAACCATGTGGATACCCTCAGCATGTAAGGAACGGCGATAAACTTGGATGATTTCGTTGTAAGTTGGTAAACGATGAAATCCACAATCGCTGAAACTTGTCGGAAATTTTATCCATGTCTCCTTACATTTCTGAACTGTGAGTTAAATACCAAAGCGGTGCATTCCTAAGTCCTCTAACTACTGCCAAAGTATGAGATGTTATGGATGGACCCACAGCAAGCTATGATTTTTCTCGTAGCGAACAGAAATTCTGCCCATACTTCTAGCTGTGATTTCGGAAGTCTATGACTACACCAATCATTTATGAATCGAGGAAGTAATATGGACCGCGTTGCTAATGGTAACCTTTCACGTTTCAGATGGTTAGATCAACACGTGGCAACCCCGAGGGTTTTGGTGCTGGTGGCAGCAGACCACGACAATCGCCACCACCCCCACCCAACTTGGTTGAAGTAATGGCCGCTCAAACCGAGTTGCTTCGCCAGCTCGTGCAAGGACAGCAACACCACCAGCAGGGTGGGCAAAATATCCACCACCCCCAAGCTGCAGGATATACGGATTTTCTGGGGACCCAGCCGCCTTTGTTCCATAAGACAGAGGAACCCCTGGACGCAGACGCTGGATTCGCACCATCGAATCCAAGTTCACACTACTCGTGGCCCCATGCTCAGAGGCCAACAAAGTTCGTTTTGCCGCGCAACAGCTTCGCGGTACCGCTCGTCTGTGGTGGGACCACTATTTTGCGATGCTCCCGGCTGACCATGTGGTCGACTGGGACGAATTCAAGGCCACATTCCGGGCACATCATATCCCCGAGGGTCTCATGGAGAGGAAGTTGAATGAGTTCCTGGCACTCACCCAGGGCACCCGCACCGTGCTGCAGTACGCCCAGGCGTTCAACAATCTATGCCAGTATGCGGGCTATCACGCTGATACGGATACTAAGAAGCGTGACCGTTTCCGCAGAGGACTAAGCACCAAGCTCA
This sequence comes from Panicum miliaceum, assembly GCA_032594955.1. Classification (NCBI taxonomy): domain Eukaryota; kingdom Viridiplantae; phylum Streptophyta; class Magnoliopsida; order Poales; family Poaceae; genus Panicum; species Panicum miliaceum. Next base: position 49,904,084 of record CM064058.1, on the reverse strand, counting down.
AGGAGTGTCTGAACCTAATCAGGGCTGACACCTACAACGAATTGGTCAATATGGCCATTAGCCAGGAAGACTGTATCATGGCACACCGGGCAGAGAAGAAGAGAAAGGCACCCGCTGGACCTTCAAGTGCTCAGCCACCAAGGTATCGCATCGTGCAAAATGCCGCACCCACAGCTCCACCAAGGGCCCCTCAGCCAGGAAGATGGATTGCCAGACCCCCACAGCAGCCAGGCATGGTACGACCCCCGATGCCTCCACAGAATGGTCCGAGGCCCATTCTCCAGCAGTCTCTTCGACCTGGCCCCACGAATCGCTGTTTCAAGTGCGGGAGTTCCAGCCACTTCGCACGAGAATGCCCTCAGTCTGGGCCGCCCAACCAAGGTTAGGGATCCAACCCGAACGCCAAGAACAGGGGCAAGAGACAGACCCTGCAGGTCAAGCAAGGACGGATTAACTTCACCACGCTTGCAAAGCTTCCTGAAGGAGCCCCAGTAATGTCGGGTACATTCTCTATCCATAACAAGCCTGCAGTTATATTGTTTGATTCTGGTGCATCGCATAGTTTTATAAGTGCAAAACTCGGTGCAAAAGTAGGCTTGGATGTTTGTCACACAAAAGGGTCATATATGATATCAACACCGGGTGGTAAAATTGCTTCGAACCAAATGGTCAGACAAGTACCAGTCAAGTTGGGTAGTAAGACCATCGACACGGACCTTGTCCTTTTACCCCTTGACGGCATGGACATTATTTTGGGAATGAACTGGATGGCTATGCATGGAGTCACACTGGATCTTTCTTCCCGAGCCGTTGAGATAAATTCACCTAGTCACGGAGCCACTACCCTTTACCTACCATTCATAGATTGCACGAATTCCTGTGCTTATAAGATGGAAGGACTTAAGCTAGATGAGATTCTTGTGGTGAACGAGTATGCCGATGTTTTTCCGGATGACTTACCAGGAATGCCACCGGATAGGGATATTGAGTTCATCATTGAACTACAACCAGGCACTGCACCTATATCCAAAAGACCATATAGGATGCCCCCTAAGGAATTGGCTGAGCTGAAAATTCAACTCCAAGAACTACTGGACAAAGGTTTCATTCGCCCTAGCGCGTCACCTTGGGGATGTCCAGCCCTATTCGTAAAGAAGAAGGATGACAGTTTGAGATTATGTGTGGACTACCGACCTCTCAATGCGGTAACAGTTAAAAATAAATACCCACTTCCTCGCATCGATGTGCTCTTCGATCAATTAGCTGGAGCCAGAGTCTTCTCAAAGATTGATCTTCGTTCGGGATATCATCAGATCAAGATTCGCCCGTGCGATATTCCTAAGACTGCCTTCTCCACACGATATGGACTATATGAATTCTTGGTCATGTCCTTTGGACTCACCAATGCCCCTGCCTACTTCATGTATCTCATGAATTCGGTATTCATGCCCGAACTTGACAAGTTCGTCGTAGTGTTCATCGACGACATTCTTATCTATTCAAAGGATGAGGAAGAGCATGCCAAGCACCTTCGCATTGTTCTTCAGCGACTTAGAGACCATCAGCTCTATGCTAAGTTTTCCAAGTGTGAATTCTGGTTGGATACTGTAAAGTTCTTAGGTCACACGATCTCCAGCGAAGGCATAGCTGTTGACCCCAGCAAGGTACAAGAGGTGATGGATTGGAAACCCCCTACCTCTGTTCATCAGATTCGCAGTTTTCTCGGCTTAGCCGGTTACTACCGTCGCTTCATCCCGGATTTCTCTCGAATTGCTAAGCCCATGACGGAACTATTGAAGAAGGAAGTAAAGTTTGTATGGAATGAGAAGTGTGAGGAAGCCTTCCACACTCTCAGAGAGCATCTGACTACTGCACCTGTGTTAGCTCAACCCGATAATACCAAGTCATTTGATGTGTATTGTGACGCATCAGGTACTGGTCTAGGATGTGTGCTTATGCAAGAGAATCGAGTGATTGCATATGCCTCACGAGCCCTTCGGCCCCACGAACAGAATTATCCCACGCATGACCTTGAGCTCGCAGCCGTCATTCACGCTCTGAAGATATGGAGGCACTATCTCATGGGTACACGGTGCAATATCTACACGGATCATAAGAGTCTCAAGTACATCTTCACACAAGCCGATCTGAATATGAGACAACGAAGATGGCTAGAATTAATCAAAGATTATGACCTTTAAGTGCACTATCATCCCGGTAAGGCTAATGTAGTCGCGGATGCACTAAGCCGCAAGTCCCATTGCCATTGCTTATCCATGGAGTCCTACCATGAGACATTATGTGCAGACATGAGGAAGCTTAACTTGGAAATGGTTTCCCAAGGCACTCTAAATCACATCTCAGTTGAGCCCACTCTTCACGACCAAATCGTCATGGCACAACTACATGATGAAGGAATCAAGATCATCAAACAAAAACTCTCTCTAGGTGAGGAGAAGTATAAGTGTTTCCGCCAGGACCATAAGGGAGTTCTATGGTTCGAAAGTCGTATAGTCGTTCCGAAGAATCGTGAACTCCGCAAGCAAATTCTTGATGAGGCACACCTCTCCAAATTCTCTATCCACCCCGGCAGTAGCAAAATGTATCAGGACCTAAGGCAAAACTTCTGGTGGACTAGAATGAAAAGAGAAATTGCTACGTATGTCTCGGAATGTGACACGTGCCAGAGAGTAAAAGCTAGCCACTTAAAGGTAGCCGGTACACTTCAACCGTTACCTATACCATCATGGAAATGGGAAGACATAAGTATGGACTTCATCGTTGGACTACCAAACACATCCCAGAGACATGATTCCATATGGGTTATCGTTGATAGACTCACGAAGACGGCACATTTTCTTCCGGTGCACACCACCTATTCTACCAAGAAATATGCCGATATTTACCTCGATCGTATTGTTTGCCTGCATGGAATACCTAAGACAATCATTTCCGATCGTGGTCCCCAGTTTGTAGCACGCTTTTGGGAACAACTGCAAACGTCTCTTGGCACAAAGCTGATTCGCAGCTCAGCATACCATCCTCAGACCGATGGACAAACGGAAAGAGTAAACCAAATTCTTGAAGACATGCTGAGAGCTTGTGTCATTCATTATGACAAGAATTGGGACAAATGCCTACCCCTGGCAGAGTTCTCGTACAACAACAGCTACCAAACGAGTTTAAAAATGGCACCATTTGAGGCCCTGTACGGACGAAGGTGTCGAACCCCTTTGAGCTGGTCACAAACCGGAGAACGTAAAATAATTGGACCCGACCTGGTAAACGAGGCAGAGGAGAAAGTAAAAGTAATACAAGCAAATCTTAAAGCCGCACAAGCCCGACAAAAGAGCTATGCTGACAAAAGGAGAAAGCCTCTAAAGTTCGAAGTTGGCGATCAGGTCTATCTTCGAGTTTCACCAACCAAAGGAGTGCGAAGATTTGGGATCAAAGGCAAACTAGCTCCCCGTTATATTGGTCCTTACGAAATCATGGAGAGCTGCGGACACGTAGCCTACAAAATACGACTACCCCCTCAGCTCATGGCCACCCATGATGTCTTCCACGTATCTCAACTCAAGAAGTGTATTCGAGTCCCTACCGAGATGGTGGAACAACAAGAAATATCGTTGGAACCCGACCTCTCGTATGTCGAACGCCCAGTTAAGATTTTGGATCAAAAAGAAAGAGAGACCAGGAGGAAAGTGATTAGAATGTATAAAATACAATGGAATCGCCACACGGAAGAAGAAGCCACCTGGGAAATGGAGAGCTACCTGAACCAACATTTCCCTGGGTTTCTTGTCTCAACCACTGGTATGTGCACCCACGCCCACACTAAGAATTACCGAATCTCGGGGCGAGATTCTTGTTAAGGGGGGAAGGCTGTGACGACCCTGGTTTTTGCAATTCCAAAAATAATCAATAACATTAGCCTAACTCCATGTTTTAAACCAACTAATGAGAGGGTGGAAAGAATTAAAACGGGTTCAGTTGGAATTCAAATTTAATTTGGGCACATTTGGACACATTTAAAACTTTTAAAAATAACTTTAAAACCATAAGCCAAATGAAATTTTGCCTGAAACCAAAGTTGTAGAACTTTTTATTTTGAGCAACTTTCGTGTTTAAAAGTTTTTGAAATTCAAATCAGAAAGAGGAGAAAACGCCCTGTTTGCACCCAGCCCCCTGAACTTTTTCGAATTTTTGCATTTCGGTCCCTCGCGTCTCCTCCTCTGCTCTGCCGCGCCGCGCGCGCTCGCCCGCCCGCCGCGCGCCAGGTGGCCGGCGTCGCCTGACCGGCGCGAAGCGCCAGGCCAGTGGCCGCCGCACCACCCCGCCACGGCCGGCTTTGCCCCGCCCCGACGCCGCGCCGCCCAGTCCCCGCCCGCGCGTGCTGCCGCGCCCAGGCCGCCGCCCGCCCGGCCAGTCTCCGCGCTCCGCCGTGCCGCCCCGGCCCCCGCGCCCCGCCAGCTGCTGCGCCTGCCCTCCGCCCGAGCCGCTGCAGCAGCTGCTCCCCAATCCGCACGCCGCGCTATCTCCTCGCACCCACGCCACAATCGCGGCCGCCCAGTCACCGCGCCCGCTCGCCGCACGCCGCGCCGGCGTTCTGCCGCCGCCCGCCGCGCCCAGTGCCCGCCGCTGCCGTGCCCCGCCCCGCGCGTCGCCCAGGCATCTCCACGCCCCCTCCTGACCTTATAAAAGCCCCGCCCCGACCGCCCGCGCGAGCCCCCGGCCACCAGAACACCTCGCCGCGCCATCGCCGCCGCCGAGCACCACCCGCCCGTGGACAGCCCACTGCCGCCGCCCACTGCCCAAACTGAGCACCCAGCCACCACTACATCACCCCACCGCAGCTCGCCGACCCACCCAACGCCACCCAGAGCCACCGGAGCGCCGCCGCCCGCGCTGCCGTCGCCGCCGCCGCCCCTGCTCGCCGTGGACAGCCCGACCCCGACCCCCTCCGTCCAAGCCGAGCCCATGAGTAGCTTCCCCACGCACCAGTGAAGCTCACCGACCGGACCACGCCGCCCCAAGCCCGCCGGAGCACCACCGTCGACGCGAGCCGCGCCGCCGCCGCCTCTGCTCCAACGCCGGCGAGCCCTTCCCGGCCGTCCTCCACCTGAACAACACCCCCACAAGGTAGCCCTCGCACCCCTGAACCTTCCCCGACCCCCGCCCCTCGCCGCCGGCGAGCCCCCTCGCCGGAATTTCGGCCGGCCGCCGCACCCGAGCCGCCGAGGACCCAATTGCAAGGATTTAAATCTTTAGAAGGGTCTGAGCGTAAGATTCAAGGACCTAGTTGTAAAAGAAAATTTCAAACCTCGATTCAAATTCAGTGAAATTGTAAAATTCGTATAAAATCGTAGAAAATTCAGAAAAAGGCAAACTCAACTGTTCTGGAATCCTCAGAACAAACTCTACCACTTTTGTTACAAAAATTTTCTCAGAATCTCAAAATATTTTGCTCTACATTAAATAGAAGCTTTAATGGACATATTTTATACCCACTGTTCTAGAGCAATGCTGACCCTGAAATTTGGGCAGTGAATTAGTTGCTGGATGATTAGCACTGTGTAAAAAGATCAGGCCCAAATTCCATCTCTAGATTTACTGTTTGTTAAACTTAGTTTTATATCATGTGTAAGAAGAATGTTTTATCCCTGCAGTTAGGTGGTGATTCAACCATTGAAATTTTTCCTATGCTAATGTATTGGTAACTAGAAGCCAGAGAAAAATTAGGAGACTTTTTATCTCACGGTAACCTATTTATTTGATTTATGTGCTAATAACATACATTAAATCAAGAAATTAGTGTCTTAGCTTGAAAAATCCCCAAATTATTACTGGGAGTTACACTGTGGTAGAGGTTGCTGTGTAAAAAGTTTCATGGACAAAAACCCTGTGTAGGGTCCTGTAAAAATGAATCTTTAAAAAGCCTAGGTGTAGAATGTCATATTTTCCTATGCTCTAAATACTGCATGATAAATCCTACAAAAATTACAGTAGCTTCTGCATGCTCAAGTGAGAGCTCTGTAAAAATCTTAGCCACAATTGTTGCACCAATTGATCTGTACAAAAAGAACAAGTATCTAACAGCAACAATGAAATATATTTTTCAGAATTAATCTGTTACATAAAATTGGCTGAAAATTTTACAGTAAGCACACCTTTCCTTAATGTGCCTAAATCCAAAATTTCATGACCAGAAACTATCCCTTGTAGTAATGACTCTCAATTCGTAATCAAGTGCTAGTTCCACGACTTAAACTTGTGCACTCATGTAGAATCGACGACTCTCGCCGACGGAACCTACGAGCTGGTGCCCGCGTCCGAGAGTGAGCAGCGTGAAGCTCAAGCAAATCTAACTGAAGCTTTTGAAGACCCGAGCCCAAGTTCGGAAGATCCCCAAGCGAACTGCGAAGGCAAGCCCCGGAGCATAACCCATTCTTTCCGAAATTATGCAACTCTTTACTCCTTGCTTGTGCATTAAGTTTATAGGAGTTGGATGAAAACTTAGTTGCATGATGTCAGGAACCCTTGCTTGAAAACTAGATGAAAGGTTCGATAGAATGCTGTGCTAATAGGACTCCGGTAAAAGTCGAGTGATTTCCTGTCAAGAAAATAGGAGTTGAATGACTACTACACACTGCAATCATAAGGACACGGACGGGTTATGTAACGATGGTTACGATTGAGGCCCGTCTGTCTAGTGAAAAATGCTAAGGCCGCAGGGTGTGGTAGTGATGGTTAAGTCTTTGAACGTACTAAACACATGCCGAGATTATGGGAATCGGTAAGCTTAAGTACCTGATTGGCCCGGCAAGGGGACGGCATCCTACCCTTTGAACTTCGGTCCCATGTGCATATGGCGAGTGCAGAGAGTGGTCACGACCCGGCGCCGAACCGTGGCGTGGAGCTCTTGTAGTCTCGGAGGGTAGCCCCGATCCACGACCCGGAAAGAAAGGCGAAAAGTTGCACGTGTGACTCTAGGGAGTAACCACGTGACGTGTGTTTGGGTTTCCCTTGCAAGGTTAAGAAATTCGATTCGAATCGTCCGTTTCTCACGGCTATTGAGACTGCTTAACCATTTTTACCCACAGAGTAAGAAGAGGAACAATGATGATGAATGAACTGGTTGGATGGAAAACTTAATGCTTCACCATGTATGCATTAGATAGCTGCTTACCTAGACTGGCTAACGAAACTAGAATCTTGAGCTAAAAGTTGAAAGTAAGGACCCACTTGTAGATGCTTTTTCGGCAAACAAACCCCTGAGCCAAAAAGCCTTGCATGTCTAGAGTCGGTGGAGTAGTTCCCACTACACGGGTAAGACTTGCTGAGTATTAGTATACTCAGTCTTGCTTGTGACTCGTTTTCAGGTGAGACCTTCGAAGATATGATTGCTAGCTTGACTTGGCCCTGCACTCTCCCCCCTGGTTGGTCGGTGGAATGGGATGCGCCCCCGTCCAACGGAGATAAGGCCGAGTGATGTCTCGTACGGGCTTCATCGAGACATCCTGTATCGTCGAGTAGTTTCCGTTGTTTATTTCCGCTGCAATTTAACTCTGAAGAACTTATTTATGTTAATTGAAGTACTTGTTTTCTAAACTCAGAACTAGGTCTGTAATATTGACTTATGCAAATGATGTAATACTTGCTGGAATGTGGTATCCTCTGGGCTCATCGTCGCATGAGCATTTGTATGTACGGCGCTCGATCCGTTCACCGTGGTTGTATCGGGAGGTTATACCCGACAGACCAGTGGATTACTCCGTTTGAAGTGTAAGGTTAACCGAGGATGCCTTAATGGTGATGGTTAATACACTTGAGCCGGATTAATTCAGGTGGTTCTGCCACAGCTGGCCTGGCGGCTTGCGCCGGTCAGGCATCGCCGGCCACCTGGCCGGGCTGTCGGGCGGGGAGGGGAGAGAGAGGAGGGACGAAGGGCCTATTTGCGAGAATTTGAAAATTTCCAGGGGGCTGGTTGCAAACAGGATGTTTTCTCCACTTTCTAATTTGAATTTCAAAAACTTCTGAACATGAAAGTTGTTCAGAATAAAAAGTTTTACAAGTTTGGTTTCAGGCAACATCTCATTTGGCTTATGGTTTGAAAGTTAATTTAAAAATTCAAAAGTATTCATATGTGCCCAATTTCAACTTAACTTGTTCTAATTCTTTTCACCCTTTTATTAGTTGGTTAAGCATTGGGTTGGGCTAATGACATTGCTTTAGGAGTGTAATTTATCAGGGTTGTTACAGCCTTTCCCCCTTAACAAGAATCTCGCCCCGAGAATCGGTAAATCTTAGTGTGGACAGGGGTGCACCTACGAGTGGTTGAGATAAGAAAACCAGGGAAATTTTGGTTTAGGTAGCTCTCGGTTTCCCAGGTGGCTTCTTCTTTAGTGTGATGATTCCATTGAACTTTATACATTTTAATCACTTTCCTCCTGGTCCCTCTTTCTTTTCGATCCAAAATTTTAACCGGGTGTTCGACATACGAGAGGTCGGGTTCTACCAATATTTCTTGTTGTTCCACAATCTCGGTAGGGACTCGAATACACTTCTTGAGTTGAGATACGTGGAAGACATCATGGGTGGCCGTGAGCTGAGGGGGCAGTCGTAATTTGTAGGCTACGGGTCCGCAGCTCTCAATGATTTCGTAAGGACCAACATAACGGGGAGCTAGTTTGCCTTTGATTCCGAATCTTTGCACTCCCTTGGTTGGTGAAACTCGAAGATAGACATGATCGCCAACTTCGAATTTTAGGGGCTTTCTCCTTTTGTCGGAATACCTCTTTTGCCGGGCTTGTGCGGCTTTAGGATTTGCTTGTATTATTTTTACTTTCTCCTCTGCCTCGATTACCAGGTCGGGTCCAATTATTTTACGTTCTCCGATTTGTGACCAGCTCAAAGGAGTTCGACACCTTCGTCCGTACAGGGCCTCAAATGGTGCCATTTTCAAACTCGTTTGATAGCTATTGTTGTACGAGAACTCTGCTAGGGGTAGGCATTTGTCCCAATTCTTGTCATAGTGAATGACGCAAGCTCTCAGCATGTCTTCAAGAATTTGGTTTACTCTTTCCGTTTGTCCGTCAGTCTGAGGATGGTATGCTGAGCTGCGAATCAGTTTAGTACCAAGAGACGTGTGCAGTTGTTCCCAAAAGCGTGCTACAAACTGAGTACCGCGATCAGAAATAATTGTCTTAGGTATTCCATGTAGGCAAACAATACGATCGAGGTAAATCTCGGCATATTTCTTGGCAGAATAGATGGTGTGTACCGGAAGGAAATGTGCCGTCTTTGTGAGTCTATCAACGATAACCTATATGGAATCATGTTTCTGAGAAGTGTTTGGTAGTCCAATGATGAAGTCCATACATATGTCTTCCCATTTCCAGGATGGTATAGGTAACGGTTGAAGTGTACCGGCTACTTTCAAGTGGCTTGCTTTTACTCTCTGGCACGTGTCACATTCTGAGACATACGTAGCAATTTCTCTTTTCATTCTAGTCCACCAGAAGTTCTGCCTTAGGTCTTGATACATTTTGCTACTGCCGGGGTGGATAGAGAATTTGGAAAGATGTGCCTCATCGAGAATTTGCTTGCGGAGTTCACGATTCTTCGGAACGACTTTACGACTTTCGAACCATAGAACTCCCTTGTGGTCCTGGCGGAAACATTTATACTTCTCCTCACCTAGAGAGAGTTTTTTTTTGATGATCTTAATTCCTTCATCATGTAGTTGTGCCATGACGATTTGGTCGTGAAGAGTGGGCTCAACTGAGATGTGATTTAGAGTGCCTTGGGAAACTATTTCCATGTTAAGCTTCCTCATTTCTGCACACAATGTCTTATTGTAGGATTCCATGGATAAGCAATGGCAATGGGACTTGCGGCTTAGTGCATCCGCGACTACATTAGCCTTGCCGGGGTGATAGTGCACTTCAAGGTCATAATCCTTGATTAATTCTAGCCATCTTCGTTGTCTCATATTCAGATCGGCTTGTGTGAAGATATACTTGAGACTCTTATGATCAGTGTAGATATTGCACTGTGTACCTATGAGATAGTGCCTCCATATTTTCAGGGCGTGAATGACAGCTGCAAGCTCAAGATCATGAGTGGGATAATTCTGCTCGTGGGGCCGAAGGGCTCGTGAGGCATATGCAATCACTCGATTCTCTTGCATAAGCGCACATCCTAGACCAGTACCCGATGCGTCACAATACACATCGAACGACTTGGTATTATCGGGTTGAGCTAACACAGGTGCAGTAGTCAGATGCTCTCTGACAGTGTGGAAAGCTTCTTCACACTTCTCATTCCATACAAACTTTACTTCCTTCTTTAACAGTTCAGTCATGGGCTTAGCAATTCGAGAGAAATCCGGGATGAAGCGACGTTAGTAACCGGCTAAGCCGAGAAAACTGCGAATCTGATGAACAGAGGTAGGGGGTTTCCAATCCATCACCTCTTGTACCTTGCTGGGGTCAACGGCTATGCCTTCGCTGGAGAGCGTGTGACCCAAGAACTTTACAGTATCCAACCAGAATTCACACTTAGAAAACTTAGCATAGAGCTGATGGTCTCTGAGTCGCTGAAGAACAATGCGAAGGTGCTTGGCATGCTCTTCCTCATCCTTGGAATAGATAAGGATGTCATCGATGAACACTACGACGAATTTGTCAAGTTCGGGCATGAATACCGAATTCATGAGATACATGAAGTAGGCAGGGGCATTTGTGAGTCCAAAGGACATGGCAAAGAATTCATATAGTCCATATCGTGTGGAGAAGGTAGTCTTAGGAATATCGCACAGGCGAATCTTGATCTGATGATATCCCGAACGAAGATCAATTTTTGAGAAGACTCTGGCTCCAGCTAATTGATCGAAGAGTACATCGATACGAGGAAGTGGGTATTTATTCTTAATGGTTACTGTGTTGAGAGGCCGGTAGTCAACGCATAACCTCAAACTGTCATCCTTCTTCTTTACGAATAGGGCTGGACATCCCCAAGGTGACGCGCTAGGGCGAATGAAACCTTTGTCCAGTAGTTCTTGGAGTTGAATTTTTAGCTCTGCCAATTCTTTAGGGGGCATCCTATATGGTCTTTTGGATATAGGTGCAGTGCCCGGTTGTAGTTCGATGACGAACTCAATATCCCTATCCGGTGGCATTCCTGGTAAGTCATCCGGAAAAACGTCGGCATACTCGTGTACCACAGGAATATCCTCTAGCTTAAGTCCTTCCAAAACATCTCATATTTTGGCAGTAGTTAGAGAACTTAGGGATGCACCACTTTGGTATTTAACTTAGGTGCTAGAACTATAGCTCAGATGGTCGAATGGCTCGTCCTTTGCCTTACTGTCTCAGCTGTTTTTCAGCAGATCGATAGGTGATGTTTTGCCCATAACTCAAACTAGCGAGGTAAAATAGGGTTGAAATTTTTGTGAGAACCACGATCACAAAATTCTTGACAGGTTTGGTATTCAACTCACAGCTCAGAAATGTAAGGAGACATGGATAAAATTTCCGACAAGTTTCAGCGATTGTGGATTTCATCGTTTACCAACTTACAACGAAATCACCCAAGTTTATCGCCGTTCCTTACATGCTGAGGGTATCCACATGGTTCAGGTTTACCCATCACAAAAGAGTTACTCAAATCCTTGTTAGCCTATTACAACACTTGCCAAAAGTTAGGCTACCCTATCGAGGAGTATGTGCAAAAGTCCTTCTAGGTCATCATCTAGAAATCGTCGAGGTTGTTGACGGACGACTTGCTGTGAGTAGGAGAGTGAGCTCCCATCTGAGGTGCCTGTGGTACCTCACCCTCGAAATCCATACCGGAGGCACTGTCAACCTCCCGTGGCTCTTCTTCATCTTCCTCCATGTCCTCCTCATGGGGATGGTCATTCTGATCCTGATGCCACTGGAGATGCTCAATAGCATCCTCGAACTCCAAGTGTAGATCATGGAGCTGCTCCTCCAAGTGTGCTATCGTGGCTTCCCTTTCACCCATGAGGGTGTCCTGCTCCTGAATTTGGCCCTCAAGTTGGCCAATCTGAGCATCTCTGTCCTCAAGATCCTTACTGAGCTCCTTAATCTGCTCATCCCTGGTATCTGCCATCATGTGGTAGGCCTGTGCAAGATCAGTGAGCTGCACAAGCGCCTGACTCTGGAGTGCCTGCAGTCGGTACAGCGCATTCATGCATCGTACGGAGGTCTGGATGGTCTCCTAGGCGTGAAAGTCTACCAGGTACTGTGAATCCTGCACCCTGTTGAGCCAAAAGGGGTCGTTGTCCTGGGCAGCAGGAAATAACCCAATGGGAGTGAGCGTGACAGCCTCGGGGCACTGCGCACAGAAAGTGGTGAGCGCCCTCATGGCAGCAAGCTCCCAAGTATCGGCCAAACGGCGACCAACAGCCTCAATCTCCAAGGCGGGCCACTCCGGGTGTAGCGGGTGCGGAAAAATGGTCACGTTGACACGGCACTGGGTAACTCCATTCTCTGCAAACTCCAGTCCGGCGTAACGTGGGGGAATTGGATAGCCCACGGTGCTCAACACGTCCCAAAAAATAGAGGAAAAGTCCTCCCAGTGGAGACACTGCGAGTGAACGCGTCCATCCTCATCCACCATCATGGCAATAGGCTCGGCCATCTGAACAAAAGATCAAATGGAGTGAGATAGGGAAAAACTGCGAATAGTATGGCGAACAGGTTCCGGACCGTGCACTAAAATAGCCATAACTTCTACAGTTCATATCCAAAAATTCTCAAATTTCACCAGAACACTCCTAAGGTATTTGTGCACCACTTTTCTATTCAACACTTTGGCTGGATTAGGCTCTAAGATGGCTGTTCCCTTAAGGTCTCACTTCTCTGTCTACCCAGAATTTTCAGTGAACAGAGGGCTAGAGTCTCGTGCATCAGGGAAAATCTACCCGGCCAAAAGTTACCAAATTTTAACAGCAGCTACCTGGGTAAATTTGGAACAAGTTTTGTGTTGTACTCTTTCACAGAAAACTGTAGGAAGGGGGCCTAAAAATTTAAGGGGCAGAAGTGCTTATTCTGGACAGAAATCTGACATTCCATGGTTTCTGTTATTTCTTACTATCCATAAGTTCAGAATTTTTCATATTTGAACAGGAGATAGAACACAAAATTTGGAACAATTCTTTCAACATGAACTTTACCAGAAAAGGTCATTTTCTCTGATCAATAAATCTCTCTTTTCGGTCATGGCAGATTTGTGACAGATTCGCTAGATAGTCCTGATGCAAAATCATGCTTAGATACGCAAGAACCTTACCACTCTCATTCAACGCATTTTCAATTTCAGATATATATATGGTCATGATGCATGCACGTCCTATTCGTCCTCACAAAATAAACAATTGCCAAATAGCTTTGGTCTTACGAAGTTAGTTTCGGTGGCATACAATACGGCTCTCCCTATAATAGCTAGTCGAGATTTTCTAACCATTCATAACTTATCGCAATCGCGGTTAGTGTACCTGCAGAAGATTGATAGAGCACATATATTTCATGAACCTTTCATGCCAGCACTCATGAAAGCGTCCGTATTCATTACCGTTTACTTATAGAAACGATATCTGTACAATTTCCGCCGTACAGACGACGTTAACATACGCTATCGAGATAGCGTATTCACGGGGGTACCGTCATGAGACGGGGGTATGAACAGCGATCGCCATACCCTGCGCCAAACCTTCTACTCCCAATATATTCAACTAACAGTTGGCATATTGGCAGCACCTCAAGTAAGCCACTGCTTGAGGGCAGTGTTCGGTTCGCATCACCGACAGGAAGGCCAAGCTCTCTCAGTTGGCTGAGGATTCTTACCTTCTTACCTTAGCGATGAGTGCGTCGTTACGGAATTTAAGGGTCGATTGTGCATGAAAGTAAGTTTTGACAGAAAGTAATATGCTGGAAGTCAGTTGATAATATATAGAAGTTAGATAGCCACCTAGTAACTTCCCATAATCCCTTAGGGCTTTACGAACTAGGCACCATCCTTAGCGCACCAACGTATTTTGCAACACATCCTTCTAGTCAAGTTTTAGGAAAACGAGTTTTTAAGGCTTGTCGCATTCTCTGGCGTATGCATTTCGGCTCTGGTGCCAGCTGTTACCAGCTGTGGCACCAGCTGTTACCAGCTGTGGCACCAGCTACGGCTCTGATACCAGCTGTGGCAGAACCACCTGAATTAATCCGGCTCAAGTGTATTAACCATCACCATTAGGGCAATCTCGGTTAACCTTACACTTCAAACGGAGTAATCCATTGGTCTGTCGGGTAACCTCCCGATACAACCACGGTAAAGCGGATCGAAGCCATACATACAAATGCTCATGCGAAGATGAGCCCAGAGAATACCACATTCCAACAGTTATTATAAAAATTATCATATGTGAATATTACAAACCATGTTTGAGTTTAGTAACCAAGTACTTCAGTGATCAGAACCAATAAGTTCTTCAGAGTTTAAGTTGCAGCGGAAATAAAATAACGAAAGCTACTCGACGATACAGGATGTCTCGGTGAAGCCCGTACGAGACATCACTCGGCATTATCTCCATTGGCCGGGGGCGTAACCCATTCCACCGACCAACCAGGGGGAAGAGTACACGGCCAGGTCAAGCTAGCAATCATATCTTCGAAGGTCTCACCTGAAAACGAGCCACAAGCAAGGCTGAGTATACTAATACTCAGCAAGACTTACCCGTGTAGTGGAATCTACTCAACCGACTCTAGACATGCAAGGCTTTTTGGCTCAGGGGTTTGTTTTGCCGAAAAGCATCTACGAGTGGGTCCTTACTTTCAACTTTTAGCTCAACATTCTAGTTCCATTAACCATTCTAGATAAGCAGCTATCCAATATCATTCATGGTGAAGCATTAAATTTCATCCAACAAGTTTATTCATCATCATTGTTCCTCTTCTTACTCTGTGTGGTAAAAGGGATTAAGCAGTCTCAATAGCCGTGAGAAACGGACGATTCGAATCGAATTTCTTAACCTTGCAAGGGAAACCTAAACACACGTCACGTGGTTACTCACAGAGTCACACGTGCAACTTTTCCCTTCAATTCCCGCCTCACGGAACAGGCCCACCGCCCTCGACTACACCTCCCCACAGACCTCGGTACGTCGGGCCGTGGCGGCCGATGGACCCGCCATTAGCTAGATGTGAACGAATTCAAGACAGTGGGGAGTATATTCCGGCCTCGGTTCAATCCAGTACTTAAGCTTACCGATTACCATATTCTCGACATGTGGTTAGTACGTTCAAAGACTTAACCACCACTACCACACACTGCGGCCTTAGCATTTTTCACTAAACAGACGGGGCCTCAATCATCAACATAAACATCGTACCATAGCCCCGTGCGTCGACCTTATGATTGCAGCATGTAGTAAACAATCAACTCCTGATTTCTCGCGAGTGACAGGAAATCACTCGACTTTTACCGAGTCCTATTAGCATAGCATTCTATCAAACCTTGCATCTAGTGTTCAGAGCATGGGCACCTAGGATCATGCAACTAAGTTTTCAATCAACTCCTATAAACTTAATGCACAAGTAAAGTAGAGTAATAAGTTGCATAAGTTTAGAAAATAGGGTTCATGCTCCGGGGCTTGCCTTCTTGTGAACAGTTAGCTTGGGGCTCTTCCGAACTTGGGCTCGGGTCTTCAAGAGCTTCAGTTAGATTTACTTGAGCTTCACGTGGCTCACTCTCGGACGCGGGTACCAGCTCGTACGTTCCGTCGGCGAGAGTCGTCGATTCTATATGAATGCACCAATATAAGTTATAGTGAGGGTATATGACGATCATGTTCACTCACGTCAAAGTTGTAGTTTACAAAATAGCGATTGGGTTGTGATGTTGCTTAGTTGAGATTTCTGTGGGCAATTGTTAATAGAGTAGAAAAGTACAATAAGTAACTTCGTTAAGCAAGGTGGGGTGGGTGTTCATGGGAACTTATGTTCCTCATGGAAACATGATTTAAGTGTAACTACTACAGGGAGTAGTTTCTGGTCATGAAATCTTGGATCTAGGCACATCAGGGAAAGATAAGTTTACTGTAAAATTTTCAGATATTTTCATGCAGCAGATTAATTATGAAAAATATAATACATGGTTGTTGCTAGATTCTTGTTCTTTTTGTACAGAACAAATGGTGCAACAACTGAGACTAAGATTTTTACAGGGCTTTCATTTAATCATGCAGGAGCTACTGTAATTTTTATAGGATTTATTATGCAGTTTTCAGAGCATAGTAAATATGACATTACACACCTAGGTTATTCAAGGATTTATTTTTACAGGATCCTACACAGGGTTTTGTCCATGAAACTTTTTACACAGCAACCTCCACTACTGAGTATCTTCTAGTAAAAATATGAGAATTTTCCTAGCTAAGATACTATTTTCTTGATTTAATGTATGTTATTAGCACCTAAATCAAATAAATAGGTTCCTTTAAGATACAAAGTCTCAAAAATTTTCTATGACATCTAGGTACCATTACACCAGTATAGAAAAAGTTTCATTAGGTTCTTCATAACCTAACTGCAGGGACAATTAATTCTATCCAAACATGGTATGAAACTAAGTTTAATAAACAGTGTAGATAGAGATGGAATTTGGGCCTGGTCTTTTTACATTGGCTTATATAACAAGTAATTCTCCTACTATAAAATTTTCAGGACCAGCACTTGTCTACAACAATGGTTGTGAATAAAGGTCATTAAACAGCCTATTTAATTTAGAGCATAAATTAGCTAGAATCTGAGGAGATGCATGTAACAAAAGTTGTGGAGTTTATCCCAAGGGTTCCAGAACAGTTGAGTTTGCATTTTTCTGAATTTTCTACGATTTTATACGAATTTTACAAGTTCACTGATTTTGAATCTAGGTTTGAATCTTTCTTTTACAACTGAGTCCTTGGAATCTTACGTGCAGACCCTTCTAAAGATTTTAATTACTGCAATTGGGTCCTCGGGTGGCTCGGGTGCGGTGGCCGGCCAAAATTCCGGTGAGGGGCTCGCCGGCGGCGAGGGGTGAGGGCCGGAGAAGGATCAGGGGTGCGAGGGCTACCTCGTGGGGGTCTTGGTCGGGTGGGGGACGGCCGGGAGTAGCTCGTCGGCGTTGGAGCAGGGGCGGCGGCGGCGGCGGTATGCGTCGACGGCGGTGCTCCGGCGGGCTTGGGGCGGTCTGGTCTGGACGGGAAGCTTCAGTGGCGCGTGGGGAAGCTGCTCCGGTACTTGGCTTGGGCGGAGGAGGTCGGAGTCGAGTTGTCCGCGGTGACCAGAGGCGGCGGCGACAGCGCGGGCGGCGGCGCTCCGGCGGTCCTGGGTGGCGTTGAGCGGGTCGGTGAGCTCCGGTGGGATGATGTGGTGGTGGCTGGAACTTCAATTTGGGTGGTGGATGGCTGTAGAGGGCTGTCCACGAGCGGGTGGAGCTCGGCGGCGACAATGGCGGTGGCGGGCGTTCTCTGGTGGCTGGCAGCTCGCGCGGGCGGCCTGGGGCGGTTTTTATAGGGGCAGGAGGGAGGTAGGGGTGCCAGGCGACGTGCGGGGGTGGAGGCATGGCAATGGCGCGGGGTTGGCCGCGGTGGGCGGCTCGGTTCACCGGCGCAGCGCGCGGAGGGCGGAGCGCGTGACTGGCGGCCGGGGATTTTGCGTGGGGAGCGAGGAGATAGCGCGGCGCGGGATTGGGGGACAGCTGCAGCAGCGGCTCGGGCGGAAGGCGAGCTCAGCGACAGGCGGGTCGCGGCGGGCGGTGCAGCACGGCACGGCGCGGCGGTTGGGCGCGGCGGGCGGCGAGCAGAGGCGGGGCTGGCGTGGCGCACGCGGCGAGCGCGGACTGGGCAGCGCGGCGGTGGGGGGGGGGGGGGGGGGCAAAGCCGGGCTTGGGGGCGGGGAACGGCGGCCACTGGCCTGGCGGCTTGCGCCGGTCAGGCATCGCCGGCCACCTGGCCGGGCTGTCGGGCGGGGAGGGGAGAGAGAGGAGGGACGAAGGGCCTATTTGCGAGAATTTTAAAATTTCCAGGTGGCTGGTTGCAAACAGGATGTTTTCTCCACTTTCTAATTTGAATTTCAAAAACTTTTGAACATGAAAGTTGTTCAGAATAAAAAGTTCTACAAGTTTGGTTTCAGGCAACACTTCATTTGGCTTGTGGTTTGAAAGTTAATTTAAAAATTCAAAGGTATTCATATGTGCCCACTTTAAATTTGAATTTCAACTTAACTTGTTCTAATTCTTTTCACCCTTTTATTAGTTGGTTAAGCAATGGGTTGGGCTAATGACATTGCTTTAGGAGTGTGATTTATCAGGGTTGTTACATGTACTTATGCACATATACACATACTTTCAAAATAAATGCAAAACCAAATTATAATACATCTCTTTTAAACTTTTCTTAGTTATTTATGCATATTGTTATGCTAATGAGACTTGTTTAGCAATTTAAACACCTGAGGTGTCCATATTTGCAGGGCATCCGGCGCTACCACGATCGCAATGTACGTGAGTGATCGTTCAACATCGGTGATTTGGTCCTCCGCCGCATCCAGGATGAGACTGGCCTACACAATCAATTCCCGGTGGGAGGGTCCCCTCATCGTATCAGCAGTTACAAGAACAGGGTCATATCGCCTGCAGTACTTTGATGGCCAGGAAGTTCCTAACTCCTGGAACATAGGATATCTCCGGAAATTCTACGCCAAGTAGAAGTTGTACATAATTTGCCAGCTGTATGTCAGCATTATTATCAATAATGAGTTGATTTCACTGTACTTTGACTACTTTTCTGCATGTTCTAACTCGGGGGCTTCGCCATGAGTTCTTACATTTATCCGCCTACGTTAAACTCAGGGGCTCCACCACGAGTACAAGCGTTTTCACGACCACTTATACTCGGGGCCTTTGCCACGAGTACTTGTACTCATCTCACTTATGCTCGGGGGCTCCGCCATGAGTACTTGCGTCTAGTACTGCTCCCGAGGCAGCATACTCGAGTACTTAACATGCTCCCTTTATCCCGGCTGTTTCTACGACAACTCGATAGAGAGCGTTAAGGCACCCGCCGAAGGGGTCACCAAGCCTATTACACAGTTAAGTTATATCCTGTTAAGACACAGGATATTGACAACTGAAACCACTCGGGCTCCTTAGCCTATAGTCTAGCTTCGCGTACCGTTCGATCGGGTAAACCCAAGCTAAGTCCTTTGCTCTACGAGCACTTTTGCGGAACGTCAAGTTATTTGTCTACATCCAAGCCGATGCTCTTGGAGTAGCTTAACCCAAACGTCTCCAGATATTCTAAGTCCTATGATCATACCAGCACACATCACAAAAAGATATACGCTGAAGAAAGATCCACTAGGCAGAATTATATACAAGTAGCATAAGTGTTTGACATGACACAATGATATCGCTACTCCTAACCATCTTGTTCCAGGCTCTTAGCGATCTTGTCGGCAATGGACTTGACTTCTTCATGGTACTTCGTGAATTTCTCCACAGAGCAGTCGGCCGCCATGCCTTCGGCGAGTGGTTCCAGCTTCGCCTTGGGCCAGTACGATTTCACCAGTGCGAGCGCCTGAGATATATATGTCCTGGTGGCCTTCGCGATGTAGCTAGCAACCTTCTGGGGAGTTGCTCGAAGCTTCTCTAGAAGGGATTGTTCTCCAGCTTCACCTCGGCAGGGAAATCCACCATCTCCACGACCGCTTGTGCAGCAGAATTGAAGTCTTCGAGTTCTTTTTGCATCTGCTTCTTGTCCGCCAGCATGTTCTTGATCTGCTGCAAAGCGTCTTTGAACTGGACATCCGTGTCTGCAAGGATCTTCTGCAGGCGCTCGACATCATCTGCACCACGATAAACAAGATTCTTCAGATCTATAATTAAATTTTGTTTCTTTTGCAATGTGGATTTCAGTTCGGCGGGTAAGAGAAAAGAAGAAGTATTCGAGGAAGCTTTCAGAAACTACTCGAACAACCAACCAATTATAGGACAACAAAACAAGGCAGCAAGTTACCTTTTTGCGCTTTGGATGTCTTCTTGTTCTTGTCAACGAGCTCGGTTTTCTCCTTCTCAAGATTCTTGATCTTGTTCTTGAGGATTGAGATTTCACGAGTCCGCTCGGTATCCAGCTGCTCGAGCTTGTTCTGCAGATCAGCATTCTTGAGAACCTCCTTGGAAATCCTGCAGTCCTTCTCTTGCAGCTGGAGACGGGCGTCCTGATGGAGCTTGAGCATATCAGACTTCTACTGAGAGCGGTCCATCAGATTCTACAATACGCAAGCAACAGTCAGTACTCATCACACAAAAATAGAGGAAGTGGAAACTACTCGAAGAAGATGGATACTTACTGTGGTAAATTCGAACAAATCCTTCAAGACATCAAGGACATGTTCCCTTTTCTCCTTGGCGAGATAACGATCTTCAATCAGGTCATCCACCGCCTCCGTGCTAAGCCCTGATGTATCCACGACGCCTGCATCCTTAGCACCAGGCCTGATGTGCTTGTGGTCTGGGCGATGCTGGTGCCAGGGTCTGATGCGCCCACGGCAATAACATCTTGCGCACCCGACTCCTTGGGCAGCTCGCCTGCCACTCCGCCCGTGGTTACTAGTGTCGCTTCAGGCAGAATAGTACCGGGGTACAGAGGAGGCACGATGGGCTCACCTTCAAAGAGTTCGGATGCCGGCGGATCTATCTCCACTCGCTCTGCACCAGCTCCACCCAGCGCTACTTCTTCCTCCACTTCAGTAACAATGGCCGGAGGAGGAGGAGCACCAGTCTCCAATGCTGCAACATCCGAGCTCTTTCCTTGCTCGGGGGCTTGGGCAGCAGGGACTTCTTCAGGGTCCCCCAAGCTCAGAGCAGAGGAAGGGCTGGAAAGAGGACACATATCAACTACTTAACAAGATGAATCGCAAAAGGTGCAAAAATAGGTACTCGAGACTTACGTGGAAGACCTCTTGGTCACCATCTTCTTGAGGCCAATCAAACATGGCCCTCGAGTAGTTACTTTCTCCGACCCGCCAGCAGGTTCCTTTGGCGGAACTTGCGAGGTGCTCACTGGGACAGAACTATTCGGGCGCAGCACGACATCAATAGCTGAAGGATCCGCCACACCAGGCTGGACATCGGATTCTGGTGCGGCATCATCCCCAACATGGCCTGACTTTCCCCCATCCTTGGGATGCTTGGACAGGGTGGAGGAGGTAGGACTGAAGACAAAACAGAGGAATATCAACAAAAATGCCAAAAATCGACAAGGGAAGTGCTCGAGAACAGTGCTTACTTGGGATTATCATCTGACATCCCACCAAGGACCAGCTTGTGCTGCCTCACTGCTGCTCGCGGCTTGGTCGGAGATGATCTGTCGGTGTTTTACCGCCAAGCCCACCGAGGGATACCCCCGAGGTGGTAGGTTTTAGGTAGGGTGTTGCCGAGATCAGGAACTCGAAGGTGCAAGGAACACAAAGTTTAGACAGGTTCGGGCCACCGAGAGCGTAATACTCTACGTCCTATATGGTATGTATTGCCTTAGAGGTTATGAGATGTTTGGGAGGGGTCCCTGCCCGCCCTTATATAGTCTGGGGGGACGGGGTTACATGGAAATCCTAGTCGGGACGGTCTGAGGAGTCCTACCCGACTACGACTCGGGTAGTTTCCTTACGTCCGATTAGTCCTAGTTCTATACGACTAGTTACAAATAGGATAAGGTATGGCCCATACGCCATCCCCTATTACAAGTATATGTATGCCAAGTGAGCAGTCCCATTGCCTCGGGTCTGACAAGCCCCCGAGCTCTTTGTAGCCAAGTACTACAGGCTTCTGAGTACTTCTGGAAGGTATCTTCAGGTCCCTGCTGAGTCCCCTTGAGAAGGTGTCTTCCGAGTACTTCCTTGGTTGCATCGAGGCTATGAGGTGCTCAAGCCCCGAGTAGTTTTCAAGTCTTCTTTTATATGGGGTGCGATGAACTCGCACTCCATATGGAGTAGCCCCCGAGCCTTAGGTTGAATCGAAGAATCAGGCTGAGGGTCAAATTAGTCTTGAATCTTTGGTTTGTATCTTCCAAGAATTTTTGAAAAATAAGCCATCGATGACACATATCCCGCAGCCCCCGAGCCTTTTAGTTCAAATTCCCAGGTTTGGAAAAAAGGATCTAAAGAGTCATGGCATGGAATGTATGCTTTTGAATTCAATTTTGCTGATTTTTAGGGTTAAACCGCACTGGAAGTTGAAAGGTCCAAATTCTCGGGAACCAATCCCTGAGAAACGGCTACTTTCCCTTATCCGTTGCACAGAACCCGTAAAAACCTCTTAAATCGATTCGTTATCCTGAAAAAACTCTTCACTTCCAACAGAAAAATTGGGAGCCGATGGTTATAAATAACCCCGCGTTACCCCTTAGGGTTTTTACCCCACTCTATTTTCACTTCGGTAAAAACAGATCTGTTAGCCAAGAACCCTAGCTACCGCTACCCCCAAAATCGAGCACTTCTCCGCCTGAATCCAAGCCGAGATTAGCCTGAACCCTTGATCCCCATCCTCATCCACACCCGCATGGGTTCCTCGTGGCATGCGCACGAAGAAATCAGCCGCCGGTCGCGGGAGGAAGAGGGAGGGCGATGGAGAAGGCGGATCGCCACTGCCGTCAGCGATGGCTACCAAGATAGTGGCGGAAGGCTCGTCGTGGAGGGCCTCGACCATCAAGGAGAGGGACCTGCTTCGGCTTGTTGCCGAGCGGGTACTGCAAGAGGAGGGGGTGGTTCAATGGCGGACCGCTGACACTGACTCGTCGCCGTGGGAGAACACCAGTGAGACCGTGATGTTCGCCCCTTTTGCCGATCGTGGCCTTGCCCTTCCTTCTTCTGATTTCTTTCGTGGTTTGCTTGGTTTTTACAAAATCAAGTATTAGCATCTTCCCCCAAACTTCATTCTACACATTTCTATTTTTGTGCATCTGTGCGAGGCGTTCCTAGGGATCCACCCGCACTTTAGTCTCTTCCGCCATGTCTTCCGCCTCAAACCCTAGCCGGATGAAGACAATCCCGCACTAGTCAGAGGAGGCGGGGTATAACTGTGGCAGAACCACCTGAATTAATTTGGCACAAGCGCGCTAACCATCACCATAAGGGCAATCAGGGCTAACTCGCACTTCAAACGGAATAATCCACTGGTCTGTCGGGTAACCTCCCGATACAACCACTATCTTTGCCGATCGAAACCGCACATACATGTACTCACACGAAGGTGAGCCCGGAGGATACGACATTCCACAAGTTTTACACCACAGGGTTCATCACAAATTATTATTACAAAGGAGTTCAAATTCGTAAAATAAAGTACTTCAAAGTTCAAAATAAATGAGTTCTTCAGAGTTCAATGCAGAGGAAATAAATACGACAACTACTCGACGATACAGGATGTCACGATGAAGCCCGTACGAGACATCACTCGGCATTATCACCGTTGGCCGGGGGCGTATCCCATTCCACCGACCAACCAGGAGGAAGGGCACACGGCCAAGTCAAACTAGCAATCATATCCTCGGAAGTTCCACCTGAAAACAAGCCACAAGCAAGGCTGAGTATACTAATACTCAGCAAGGCTTACCTGACTATTGGTATATACCTAGCCGACTCCTAGACATGCAGGGCTTTTGGCTTGAGGGGTTTATTTTGCTGAAAAGCATATATAAGTAGGTCCTTACTTTCAAATTTTAGCTCCAAGTTCTAGTATTCTTTAACATTTCTAGGTAAGCAACTATCCAATATCATACATGGTGGAAAAATTATTTTGCATCCAACAAGATTAATCATCATCATTGTTCCTCTTCTTACTCTATGTGGTAAAAAGGTCAAGCGGTCTCAATAACCGCGAGAAACGGACGATTCGAATCGAATTTCTTAACCTTGCAAGGGAAACCTAAACACACGTCACGTGGTTACTCCCAGAGTCACACGTGCAACTTTTCCCTTCAATTCCCGCTTCACGGAATAGGCCCACTGCCCTCGACTACACGTCCCCATGGCCTAGCCATGGCGGCACATGCACCCGCCATTAGCTAGATGTGAACGAATTCAAGATGGTGGGGAGTATATTCCGGCCTCGGTTCAATCCAGTACTTAAGCTTACCGATTACCATATTCTCAGCATGTGGTTAGTACGTTCAAAGACTTAACCACCACTACCACACACTGCGGCCTTAGCATTTTTCAATAAACAGACAGGGCCTCAATCATCATCATAAACATCGTACCATAGCCTCGTCCGTCGACCTTATGATTGCAGCATGTAGTAAACATTCAACTCCTAAATTCTCGCGAGTGACAGGAAATCACTCGACTTTTACCGAGTCCTATTAGCATAGCATTCTATCGAACCTTACATCTAGAGTTCAGAGCATGGGTACCTAAGTTCATGCAACTAAGTTTTCATTCAACTCCTATAAACTTAATGCACAAGTAAATTAGAGTAATAAGTTGCATAAGTTTAGGAAAAATAGGGTTCATGCTCCGGGGCTTGCCTTCTTGGGTAAAGCTAGCTTGGGGCTCATCCGAACTTGGGCTCGGATCTTTGAGAGCTTCAGTTAGATTTACTTGAGCTTCACGCTGCTCACTCTCAGACGCGGGCACCAGCTCGTACGTTCCGTCGGCGAGAATAGTCGATTCTATATGAATGCACAAGTATAAGTTATAGTGATGGTATATGGCGATTATTTTTCCTTCACGACAAAGTTGCAATCCACGAAACATTGATTTTGTTGGGAAGTTACTTAGTTAAGATTTCATTCGGCAATTGTTAATAGAGTATAACTTAACTATTAACTTCATTAAATAAGAAGGGGTTGTGTTATATGGGAAACTTAATTTCCTGAGCACAACATGGATTAAACACAACTTTTGGATTAGGTAACTTCTGGTGATGAAATTTTTATTTAGAGCACATTTTGCAGAGATAAAAGCACTGTAAAAGTTTCAGACATTTTCACGCAGCAGAAAAATCATGAAAAAGGTAAAACACAGCCACTGCTAGAACCTAGTTATTTTTATATAGAACAAACCAGGCATGTATTGAAGGTAAAACTTTTACAGGGTGTTAGCCTATTCCTATACGTGTTACTATAAATATTTCTGATTTTACTGTGCAATATACAAAGCATAATAAATAGGACAATATACACCCACCTTAATAAAGATTAATTTCTACAGGATATTTTACAGGGTTTCTGAGTACGAAACTTTTTATACAGCAAGAGCTACTCTAAGGTGTCCTTCAGTAAAACGTTGAACATTTTCCACGCGCAGAAACTAATTATCTTTATTTAGTGCATTTTTCTCACCACAAAATTATATAAATAGGTTACAGAAAGGAAAAAGGTTCTAAACTTTTTCTGTGGTATTTAGGCATTAATACAACAGTTCTAGAAAAGTTTCACCGCATGAATCACGATATAACAGCAGTTACAAATTAGTTTTATTATTTCATGTCATAAACATGTTTTATTAAGAAGTTTAGCTAGATATGGATTCTGGACCTAATATTTTTACACTGCCCTACAAATCCAGCAACCAAACTACTGTTAAATTTTCAGGTTTAGACTTTGTCTACAATAGTGGGTCCAGTTGAAGTCTAATAAACCTTCCATTTAATTTCTAGTAAGATTTAGCGAGCAACTGAAGAAATGCTTGTTACAAAAGTTATAGATTTTCATCTAAAGATTCCAGAACAGTTGAGTTTGTACTTTTCCGATTTTTCTACGATTTTACATGGATTTTACAAATTCACTGATTTTGAATCTAGGGTTAAAACTTTCTTTTACAGAGGGGTCCCTGGAAACTTGCGTGCAGACTCTTTTAAAGATTTCAATCGATGCAATTGGGTCTTTGGGCGGCGCTGGCATGGCGGACGGCCAGATTCTGGCGAGGGGGCTCGTCGGCGGCGAGGGGAAAAGGGTCGGGGAGATCCAGGGAGGTGAGAGCTACCTTGGAATGGCCTTGGTCGGGGTTGGGGGTGGCCGGAGGTGGCTCGTTGGCGTGGAGCAGAGGGGCGGCGGCGGGGCGGAGCGTCGGCAACGGTGCTCCGGCAAGGAGGGGAGAGCGTGGGCTGGTCGATGAGCTTCGCGGCGTCGAGGGGAACCCGTTTCGAGGCTTGTCTGGGATGGAGGAGCTTCGGCGTGGTCCGTCCACGGAGCAGCAAGGAGCGGCGGTGGCGCGGGCGGCGCTGGCGATGCTCCGGCGATTATGGGCGACAATGGGTGGGGCAGTGAGCTGCGGTGGGGTGCTGTGGTGGTGGTGGAAGACTCAGCTCTGGCAAGGGGTGGCCGGAGAGGTGAGCTCCACGGTGAGCTGGGCACGATGGCGGTAATGGTGGCGGCGGCGGCGTTCTGGTTTCTGGGCGTGCGATGTGGCAGAACCACCTGAATTAATCCGGCTCAAGTGTATTAACCATCACCATTAAGGCATCCTCGGTTAACCTTACACTTCAAACGGAGTAATCCACTGGTCTGTCGGGTATAACCTCCCGATACAACCACGGTGAACGGATCGAGCGCCGTACATACAAATGCCCATGCGACGATGAGCCCAGAGGATACCACATTCCAGCAAGTATTACATCATTTGCATAAGTCAATATTACAGACCTAGTTCTGAGTTTAGAAAACAAGTACATAATTAAGTTCTTCAGAGTTAAATTGCAGCGGAAATAAACAACGGAAACTACTCGACGATACAAGATGTCTCGATGAAGCCCGTACGAGACATCACTCGGCCTTATCTCCGTTGGACGGGGGCGCATCCCATTCCACCGACCAACCAGGGGGAAGAGTGCAGG
The DNA here is from genome assembly GCA_032594955.1 of Panicum miliaceum. NCBI lineage: Eukaryota > Viridiplantae > Streptophyta > Magnoliopsida > Poales > Poaceae > Panicum > Panicum miliaceum. The sequence continues at coordinate 49,877,195 of CM064058.1, read as the reverse complement.
GCCAAGTCAAGCTAGCAATCATGTCTTCAAAGGGCTCACCTGAAAACGAGTCACAAGCAAGACTGAGTATACTATTACTCAGCAAGACTTACCCGTGTAGTGGAAACTACGCCACCGACTCTAGACATGCCAGGCTTTTTGGCTCAGGGGTTTGTTTTGCCGAAAAGCATCTACAAGTGGGTCCTTACTTTCAACTTTTAGCTCAAGGTTCTAGTTTCGTTAGCCAGTCTAGGTAAGCAGCTATCTAAAGCATACATGGTGAAGCATTAAACTTTCCATCCAACCAGTTCATTCATCATCATTGTTCCTCTTCTTACTCTGTGGGTAAAAATGGTTAAGCAGTCTCAATAGCCGTGAGAAACGGACGATTCGAATCGAATTTCTTAACCTTGCAAGGGAAACCCAAACACACGTCACGTGGTTACTCCCTAGAGTCACACGTGCAACTTTTCCCCTTTCTTTCCGGGTCGTGGATCGGGGCTACCCTCCGAGAGTACAAGAGCTCCACGCCACGGTTCGGCGCCGGGTCGTGACCACTCTCTGCACTCGCCATATGCACATGGGACCGAAGTTCAAAGGGTAGGATGCCGTCCCCTTGCCGGGCCAATCAGGTACTTAAGCTTACCGATTCCCATAATCTCGGCATGTGTTTAGTACGTTCAAAGACTTAACCATCACTACCACACCCTGCGGCCTTAGCATTTTTCACTAGACAGACGGGCCTCAATCGTAACCATCGTTACATAACCCGTCCGTGTCCTTATGATTGCAGCGTGTAGTAGTCATTCAACTCCTATTTTCTCGCGAGTGACAGGAAATCACTCGACTTTTACCGGAGTCCTATTAGCACAGCATTCTATCGAACCTTACATCTAGATTTCACGCAAGGGTTCCTGACATCATGCAACTAAGTTTTCATCCAACTCCTATAAACTTAATGCACAAGCAAGGAGTAAAGAGTTGCATAATTTTGGAAAGAATAGGTTATGCTCCGGGGCTTGCCTTCGCAGTTCGCTTGGGGATCTTCCGAACTTGGGCTCGGGTCTTCAAAAGCTTCAGTTAGATTTGCTTGAGCTTCGCGCTGTTCACTCTCGGACGCGGGCACCAGCTCGTAGGTTCCGTCGGCGAGAGTCGTCGATTCTACATGAGTGCACAGTTTAAGTTGTGGAAATAGCACTTGATTACGATTTGAGAGTCATTACTACAAGGGATAATTTCTGGTCATGAAATTTTGGATTTAGGCAGATCAAGGAAAGGTGTGCTTACTGTAAAATTTTCAGCCAATTTTATGTAACAGATTAATTCCGAAAAATAGATTTCCTTGTTGCTGTTAGACATTTGTTCTTTTTGTACAGAACAACTGGTGTAACAAATGAGTCTAAGATTTTTACAGAGCTTTCACTTAAGCATACAGAAGCTATTGTAATTTTTGTAGGATTTATTATGCAGTATTCAGAGCATAGAAAATATGACATTCTACACCTAGGCTTTTTAAAGATTCATTTTTACAGGACCCTACATAGGGTTTTTGTCCATGAAACTTTTTACACAGCAACCCCTACCCTAGTGTAACTCCCAGTAATAATTTGGGGATTTTCCAAGCTAAGATACTATTTTCTTGACTTAATGTATGTTATTAGCACATAATTCAAATAAATAGGTTACTGTGAGGTAAAAAGTCTCCTAATTTTTCTCTGGCTTCTAGGTACCAATACATTAGCATAGGAAAAATTTCAATGGGTGACTCACCACCTAACTCCAGGGATAAAATATTTTACTTACACATGAATTAAAACTAAGTTTAACAAACAGTAAATCTAGAGATGGAATATGGGTCTGATCTTTTTACACAGTCCTAAACATGCAGTAACTAGTTCACTGCCCAAAATTTAGGGTCAGCATTGTTCTAGAACAGTGGGTATAAAATATGTCCATTAAAGCTTCTATTTAATGTAGAGCAAAATATTTTGAGATTCTGAGAAAATTTTTGTAACAAAAGTGGTAGAGTTTGTTCTTAGGATTCCAGAACAGTTGAGTTTGCATTTTTCTGAATTTTCTACGATTTTATACGAATTTTACAAGTTCACTGAATTTGAATCTAGGTTTGAAATTTTCTTTTACAACTAGGTCCTTGAATCTTACGCTCAGACCCTTCTAAAGATTTAAATCCTTGCAATTGGGTCCTCGGCGGCTCGGGTGCGGCGGCCGGCCGAAATTCCGGCGAGGGGGCTCGCCGGCGGCGAGGGGCGGGGGTCGGGGAAGGTTCAGGGGTGCGAGGGCTACCTTGTGGGGGTGTTGTTCAGGTGGGGGACGGCCGGGAAGGGCTCGCCGGCGTTGGAGCAGAGGCGGCGGCGGCGCGGCTCGCGTCGACGGCGGTGCTCCGGCGGGCTTGGGGCGGCGTGGTCCGGTCGGTGAGCTTCACTGGTGCGTGGGGAAGCTACTCCGGGGCTCGGCTTGGACGGAGGGGGTCGGGGTCGTGCTGTCCACGGCGAGCAGGGGCGGCGGCGGCGACGGCAGCGCGGGCGGCGGTGCTCCGGTGGCTCTGGGTGGCGTTGGGCGGATCGGCGAGCTGCGGTGAGGTGATGTAGTGGTGGCTGGGTGCTTGGTTTGGGCAGTGGGCGGCTGTGGAGGGCTGTCCACGGGCGGGTGGTGCTCGGCGGCGGTGATGGCGACGGCGAGGCGTTCTGGTGGCGGGGCTTCGCGCGGGCGGTCGGGGTGGCGTTTTTGTAGGGACAGGAGGGGGCGTGGAGATGCCTGGGTGACGCGCGGGGCGGGACACGGCAGCGGCGTGCACTGGGCGCGGCGGGCGGCGGCAGAACGCCGGCGCGGCGTGCGGCGAGCGGGCGCGGGCGACTGGGCGGCCGAGATTTTGGCGTGGGCGCGAGGAGATAGCGCGGCGTGCGGATTGGGGAGCAGCTGCTGCAGCGGCTCGGGCGGAGGGCAGGCGCGGCAGCTGGCGGGGCGCGGGGGCCGGGGCGGCACGGCGGAGCGCGGCCACTGGGCGAGCGGGCGGCGGCCTGGGCGCGGCAGCGCACGCGCGGGCGGGGACTGGGCGGCGCGGCGTCGGGGCGGGGGAAAGCCGGCCGTGGCGGGGTGGTGCGGCGGCCACTGGCCTGGCGCTCCGCGCCGGTCAGGCGACGCCGGCCACCTGGCGCGCGGCGGGCGGGCGCGTGCGCGCGGCGCGGCAGCAGAGGGGGAGATGCCAGGGACCAAAATGCAAGAATTCGAAAAAGTTCAGGGGGCTGGGTGCAAACAGGGTGTTTTCTCCCCTTTCTGATTTGAATTTCAAAAACTTTTGAACACGAAAGTTGTTCAAAACAAAAAGTTCTACAACTTTGGTTTCAGGCAAAATTTCATTTGGCTTATGGTTTTAAAGTTATTTTAAAAGTTTCAATTGTGTCCAAACGTGCCCAAATTTAATTTGAATTCCAACTGAACCCGTTTTAAATTCTTTCCACCCTCTCATTAGTTGGTTTAACACATGGAGTTACGCTTATGTCATTGATTTTGGATTTGCAATTACCAGGGTTGTCACATGCGAGGGGGACTCAGTGCGGCCTTTTGTAGGCAGCAGAGAGGCGGGAGGAGGGCGGGACTTGGATTGCGAGGCGCGGGCGCGGGCGGCACGATGGAAGTGCGTGACTTGCCACGGTGGGCTGCGAACAGAGCCGGCGCGGCGTGCGGGGGACGCAGGCAGGGGATTGGGTGCTGAGGATTTGGCGTGTGGAGCTGGAGATCACGCGGAGCGTGGGTTGGGCGACGAGCTGCAGCAGCTGTCTTGCCGGGCGGCGAGCGCGGCGACTGGCGGGTCGTGGCGGAGACACGGGCACGGCGGGCGGCGACCAGAGGCGCGTGTCACCAGCGCGCACGTGGCGTGCGCGGACTGGGGAGGAACGCGGCGTGCGGGCGTGCGTGTGGGCGCGGCCAGGCATTGGCTTGGCGCCTAGCGCTGTCAGGCATCACCGGCCAAGTGGCCTGCGGCGACTACGCGGCGGGCGAGGGTCGGGCGAAGCGAGGGCCGCAGCGAAGCCGAGGGTCGAGCGAACGAAAGAGTCGGGCGAATGAAAGGGTCCGGCGAAACGAAAGGGTCGGGCGACACGAAAGGGTCGGGCGACGGGAGGGTCGGGCGAGTGGCTGCGCGTTTGAGGGTCGGGTGAGGCGGAGAAGAAGGGTCTGCAGCGAAATAGAAGAAAAGGCAGGGACTGGTTTGCAAATCCAAGTGTTTCTCAAATTTTTGTGTTGCAACTCGAAAATCCTTCAACATGAAAGTTGTTCAAAATGAAAAGTTACACAAGTTTTGTTTCAGGCCCAAGTTCATTTGGGTTCTAGTTTAGAAGTTATTTTAAAAACTCATTTTGTTGAAACTTCTCTTAATTATTTATGCACCGTGTTAAGCTAAAGAGGCTTATTTCATAATTTAAACACCTGAGGTGTTACAGCCTTCCCTCCTTAAAAAGAATCTCACCCCGAGATTCGGGCAATAGGCTTAGGGTGGAGGGGGTGTGTACCTTCGGTGGAGTTGAGAAAACCCGGGAAATTCTGTTTTAGAAAACTTTCAGTTTCCCATGTGGCTTCTTCCTCAGTGTGATGATTCCATTGAATTTTGTACATTTTAATCACTTTCCTCCTAGTGCTTGTTTCTTTTTGGTCCATGATTTTGATAGGGTACTCAACATATGAGAGGTCGGGCTCTACTAAGATTTCCTGTTGTTCGACAACCTCGGTACGAAGTCGGACACACTTCTTGAGTTGAGATACGTGAACGACGTCATGGATGGCTGCAAGCTGAGGGGGTAGTCGAATTCTATAGGCTACGGGTCTACAGCTCTCGATGATTTCGTAGGGACCAACATAACGGGGAGATAGTTTTCCTTTCACTCCGAATCGTTGTACACCCTTGGTTGGTGAAACTTGAAGGTAGACATGGTCACCAACTTCAAACTTCAATGGCTTTCTCCTTCTATCGAAATAGCTCTTTTGCCTAGATTGTGCGGCTCTAAGGTTTTCTTGTATTACTCTTACTTTTCTTCTGCCTCGATTACCAAGTCTGGTCCAAATATTTTGCATTCTCCGGTCTGTGACCAACTCAAAGGAGTTCGACACCTTCGTCCGTATAGGGCCTCAAATGGTGCCATTTTCAAACTCGCTTGGTAGCTATTGTTATATGAGAACTCTGCAAGGAATAGGCATTTGTCCCAACTCTTGCCATAGTGAATGACGCAAGCTCTAAGCATGTCTTCAAGAATTTGGTTTACTCTTTCAGTTTGTCCGTCAGTTTGAGGATGATAGGCTGAGCTTCGAATCAATTTAGTACCAAGAGAAGCTTGCAATTGTTCCCAAAAGCGCACTACAAACTGAGTACCACGATCGGAAATAATAGTCTTCGGTACTCCATGTAGGCAAACAATGCGATCGAGATAAATCTCGGCATATTTCTTGGCAGTATAGGTGGTGTGTACCGGAAGAAAATGTGCCGTCTTTGTGAGTCTATCAACGATAACCTATATGGAATCGTGTTTCTGTGCGGTACTTGGCAATCCAACAATGAAATCCATACTTATCTCTTCCCATTTCCATGAGGGTATAGGCAAAGGTTGAAGTGTACCGTCTACTTTCAAGTGGCTGGCTTTTACTCTCTGGCATGTGTCGCATTCTAAGACATATTTAGCGATTTCTCTTTTCATTCTAGTCCACCAGAAACTTTGCCTAAGGTCTTGATACATTTTGTTACTGCCGGGGTGAATGGAAAATTTGGAAAGGTGTGCCTCATCCAGAATTTGCTTACGGAGCTCATGATTCTTCGGAACGGCTATGCGACTTTCGAACAATAGAACTCCCTTATGGTCCTGGCGGAAACATTTGTATTTCTCTTCTCCTAGAGAGAGTTTTTGTTTGATGATCTTGACTCCTTCATCATGTAGTTGTGCCATGATGATCTGGTCATGCAGAGTGGGCTCGACTGAGATGTGATTCAGAGTGCCTTGGGAAATCATTTCCAAACTAAGCTTCCTCATTTCCGAACATAATGTCTCATTATAGATTTCCACTGATAGGCAATGGCAATGGGCCTTGCGGCTGAGTGCATCCGTGACTACATTGGCCTTGCGGGGGTGATAGTGCACCTCGAGATCATAATCCTTGATTAATTCTAGCCATCTTCTTTGTCTCATATTCAGATCGACTTGGGTGAAGATATATTTGAGACTCTTGTGATCGGTGTAGATGTTACAATGAGTGCCCATGAGATAATGTCTCCACATTTTTAGAGCATGAATGACTGCTGCTAATTCGAGATCATGGGTCGGATAATTCTGCTCATGGGGCTGAAGGGCTCGTGAAGCATAGGCGATAACTCAATTTTCTTGCATAAGCACACAACCAAGACCAGTGCCAGATGCGTCACAGTAAACATCGAACGGCTTGGTGTTATCGGGTTGAGCTAACACAGGAGCTGTAGTCAAACGTTCTCTGAGAGTGTGGAAAGCTTCTTCGCATTTCTCATCCCACACAAACTTTACTCCCTTTTTTAATAGTTCAGTCATAGGCTTAGCAATCCTGGAGAAATCCGTGATGAAACGGCGATAGTATCGGGCTAAGCCAAGAAAACTGCGAATCTGATGAACAGAGGTGGGAGGTTTCCAATCCATCACTTCTTGTACCTTGCTAGGGTCAACGGCTATGCCTTTGCTGGAAATAGTGTGGCCCAAGAATTTCACACTATCCAACCAGAATTCACACTTAGAGAATTTAGCATAGAGATGATGGTCTCTAAGACGCTGAAGAACAATGTGCAGGTGCTTAGCGTGCTCTTCCTCGTTCTTGGAATAGATAAGGATGTCGTCAATGAAAACTACGATGACTTTGTCGAGCTCGGGCATGAATACCGAATTCATGAGATACATGAAGTAGGCAGGGGCATTGGTGAGACCAAAGGTCATGACCAAGAATTCATATAGTCCATATCGTGTGGAAAAGGCAGTCTTAGGAATATCGCATGGACGAATCTTTATCTGATGATATCCCGATCGAAGACCAATCTTTGAGAAGACTCTAGCTCTAGATAATTGATCAAAGAGAACGTCGATGCGGGGAAGTGGGTATTTATTCTTAACGGTTACCGCATTGAGAGGTCGGTAGTCCACACATAATCTTAAACTGTCATCCTTTTTCTTTACAAATAGGGCTGGACATTCCCAAGGTGAGGCGCTAGGACGAATGAAACCTTTGTCCAGTAGTTCTTGGAGTTGTGTTTTCAGTTCGGCCAATTCCTTAGGTGGCATCCTATAGGGTCTTTTGGAGATAGGTGCAGTGCCGGGTTCCAGTTCAATAACGAACTCAATGTCCCTATCTGGTGGCATTCCTGGTAAGTCATCCGGGAAAACATCGGCATACTCGCATACCACTGGAATATTCTCTAGGTTGATTCCTTCCATCACGAAAGCACAAGAATTCGTGTACTCTCGGAACGGTAGGTAAAGGGTAGTGGTTCCGTGACTAGGTGAATTTATTTCAACAGCTCGGGAAGAAAGGTCCAGTATGACTCCATGCATAGTCATCCAATTCATTCTCAAAATAATATCCATGCCTTCAAGGGGTAAGAGAACAAGGTCCGTGTTGATGATTTTACTACCCAATTTTACCGTACCAGCCTTATTATTTGGTTGGGAGCAATTTTTCCAACCGGTGTTGATATCATATATGACCCTTTTGTGTGACAAACATCCAGGCCTACTTTTGCACCAAACTTTGCACTAATGAAACTATGTGATGCACCAGAATCAAACAATATAACTGCAGGCTTGTTATGGATAGAGAATGTACCCGTCATTACTGGTGCTCCTTCAGGAAGATCTGCAAGAGTGGTGAAATTGATCCGTCCTTGTTTGACTTGAATGGTCTGCCTCTTGCCTTTGTTCTTATTGTTCTGGTTAGAGCCTTGGCCCTGAATTGGCTGCCTAGGCCGAGGGCACTCTCGGGCAAAATGATTGGAACTTCCACAATTAAAACACCGATTGGTGATGTTTGGACGAAGGAATTGCTGAGCAACGGGCCTTGGTCCAGTTTGCTGAGGCACAGGGGGTCGTACAACACCTTGTTGCTGCGGGGGCCTGACAATCCAACGCCCTGGCTGAGGGGCTTTCGGTGGAGCTGTAGGCGCAGCAGTTCGCACTAAGCGATACCTCGGTGGCTGAGCTCCCGAGGGTCCAACTGGCGCCTTCCTCTTCTTTTCAGCACGATGAGCCTCAATACAATCCTCTTGAGTAATGGCCATGTTGACTAGCTCATTATATGTATCGGCCTTGACCAGATTCAGTCGTTCCTTGAGTTTGGTACTCAGACCTCTGCGGAAACGATCACGCTTCTTAGCCTCCGTGTCTGCGTGATAGCCCGCGTACTGGCACAGGTTGTTGAAGGCCTGAGCATACTGAAGTACCGCGCGGGTACCCTGAGTGAGTGCCAGAAACTCATTTAGCTTTCTTTCTATAAGACCTTCTGGGATATGGTGTCCCCGGAACGCTGTTTTGAATTCGTCCCAGGTGACGACGTGATCAGCAGGGAGCATAGCAAAGTAGTGGTCCCACCAAAGACGAGCTGTACCGCGAAGCTGCTGCGCGGCAAAGTGAGCCTTGTTTGCATCCGAACATGGGACCACAAGTAGAGAAAACTTGGACTCAATTGTGCTGTCCCAAGGGTTCCTCCGTCTTGTGAAACAATGGAGGTTGGGTCCCAAGGAAATCCGTGTAAAAGGCAGCTTGAGGTTGGTGAACATTGTGTCCACCCCGCTGTTGGTGCTGTCCGTGCATGAGCTGGCGAAGCAACTCGGTTTGAGCGGCCATTACTTCCACCAAGCTAGGCGGAGGCGGTGCCTGTGGTTGGGATCCACTAGCACTAGCACCGAAACCATCCGGGTTTCCACGGGTTGCTCCAACCATCTGAAATGTGAATGTTTATCATTAGCAACGTGATTCACATTGCTTCCATGATAAAAAGGATTAGCGCGGAAAAGTAGACTTCCGAAAGATCATGGATAGAATCATGGACAGAATACTATCGGCCATAAGAAACTTATAACTCCTGGTAGGTTCATCCAAAATTTCCCATATTTTGGCAGTGGGTAGGGAATTTAGGGATGTACAACTTTGGTATCAAGCCTAGACGCTAAATCGACGGCCAAGATGGTCGAAAGATTCATTCTTTGCGTCTCTGGTTTAGCTGTTTTTCAGCAGAATGAGTTATAGTATCTTGCCTATAACTCAAACTAGAAAAATCCAATAGTGCTGAAATTTTTTGAGAACCTAGTTCACAAAATTTAGGACAAGTTTGGTATTCAACACTTAGTCCAAAAATGTAAGGAGACATGGGTAAAAATTCCGACAAGTTTCTGCAATCGCAGATTCAACTGCTTTCCAATATTACAATCAAACCACCAAGCTTTTAGCCATAGCCTACATGATTTGAGTATCCAATGGTCAAGTTGTACCCATCACAAAAGAGGTACTCAACTCTTAGTTAGACTATTACAACTCTTGCCAAAAGTTAGGCTACACTATCGAGGAGTATATGCAAAAGTTCTCCTAGGTCATCATCTAGAAATCGTCGAGGTTGTTGACGGACGACTCGCTGTGAGTAGGAGAGTGAGCTCCCATCGGAGGTGGCTGCAGTGCCTCACCCTCAAAGTCCATTCTTGAAACACCATCAATCTCCTGTGGCTCCTCCTCATCTTCCTCCATAGCCACCACGTCGGGAGGGGCATTCTGATCATGGTGCCACTGAATGTGCCCATTAGCATCCTCCAACTCAAGGTTCAGATCATGGAGCTGCTCCTCCAAGTGTGCTATCATGTCATCTCTCTCGCCCATGAGCGTGTCATGCTCCTAAACTTGGCCCTCAAGTTGGCCAATCCGGGTGTCTCTGTCCTCAAGTTCCTCACTGAGTTCCTTAATCTGCTCATCTCTGGTATCTGCCATCATATGGTAGGCCTGTGCAAAATCAGTGAGTTGCACAAGCGCCTGACTCTGGAGAGTCTGAAGTCGGTACAGTGCATTCATGCACCACACGGAGGTCTCGATGGTCTCCTGGGCATGGAAGTCCACCAAGTACTGTGAGTGCTGCACCCTGTTGAGCCAAAAGGGGTCGTTGTCTTGGGCAGCAGGAAACAAACCAATAGGAGTGAGCGTGACGGCCTCGGGGCACTGCGCACAGAAAGTGGTGAGCGCCCTCATGGCAGCAAGCTCCCAAGTATCGGCCAAACGGTGACCAACAACCTCAATCTCCAAGGCGGGCCACTCCGGGTGTAGCGGGTGCGGAAAAATGGTCACATTCAAACGGCACTGGGTAACTCCATTCTCTGCAAACTCCAGTCCGGTGTAATGTGGGGGAATTGGATAGCCCGCGGTGCGCAGAACATCCCACAAGATAGAGGGAAAGCCCTCCCAGTGGAGACACTGCGAGTGAACGCGTCCATCCTCATCCACCATCATGGCAACAAGCACGGCCATCTGAACAAAAGATCAAATGGGTGAGATAGCGAAAAACTATGAACAGTATAGTGAACAGGTTCTGGACAGTGCGCTAAAATAGCCATAACTTCAACAGTTCTTGTAAAAAAATTCTCAACTTTTACCAGAACATTCCTAAGGTATTTGTGAACAACTTTGATAGTCAACTCTAGAGCTAGATAAGTCTCTAAGATGGTCTTTCTCTTAAGGTTTTACTTTACTGTCTACCCAGGGCCAATATTTCGTGCACCAGGGAAAATCTACCCAGCCAAAAATTATCAAATTTTAACAGTAGCTGCCTGACTAAATTTACAACAAGTTTTGTGTTGAACACTTTTGCAGAAAACTATAGTAAGGGGGCATAAAAATTTATGTGGCTGAACTGCTCATTTTGGACAGAAAACTGACATGGAATAGAACTTTCAACATGAGTTTCTTCAGAAAGGGTCGTTTTCTAAGCTTAATAAATCCATCTTTTCAGATAATTCAGAATGTGACAGATTTGTTAGATAATCCTTATGCAAAGTCAAATGTGTGGGCGCATGAACCTTACCACTCTCACGCATCGTATTTTCAATTTCAGATTTATATGGTGTTGACGCCGGATTTTGACACGTCTTGAATCGGCGTCAGGAGAAGAAGATTGGCCGATGCGGCAGATCTGAGAGCTACAGTAAGGAATCGGCCGATCGAGGTAACAGTTGAAAATCGGCCGATTGGTGGCGCAGCCCATACCGACAGGATAAGATTATTCAAGAAGATCCTGGTCAAAAGCTGGTCAATAAGGTACGCTAAGACGGCCGGAAAGCAATTGAAGAAGTCCTGACTGGATTAGGAAACGGCGGCGAAAGATTCTGCGGGAGTCCGTTTCCTTTTTAAAGTTATTATAGATATAGTAGTTTTCCTGTTTTAAATAAGGTTGTAACAAATCGTAATCGACCAGGAGTCCTAGTTTCAGGGTATAAATAGGAGTCGCTAGGGCTTTGCGAAAAACAAGCAAATCAATCAACAAAACACTTCTACTTTTTACCAGTACTTTACTTTTCAAGTCGGCGACTTCGCCAATATTTTCTTCTTCCACGAGTTCGTACGGATTGGCAGGGCTGCATTAACCTGATCTCCGGCCAATTGGTAGGTTCCGTTTATCGAGTAATATGCGAGCTTTAACTACGGGCGCATCGCTGTGGTTTCGTTTGGATTTATTCACAAGTTATCGATATTTACTAGAATTGAAAGTTTTACCTGTTATTCTAGTATTATCACCAGTTATCCAGCTTGAGATCAGGGTAATCGGCTTCGTCATTGTTCTCCTTCAACCCATCGCCATACAGCCGATTAGATCTGTTTCAAGTGTTGTTTCTATAGTAATTGTTTAGATTGCTCCAGCAGTTCTCTTTACAACTACTATACGATCATCGGCTGACCCATAGCCGATCATCTCTACAGCAAATCGGCCGATTTGCCGCCGACGCGCTCCTCAGGACAGATCGGAAATCCAGTCGATCGACGCGTCTGGAATTTGATACTCTATTTCCTTGTCAATCAACAGGTCAGATTGACTGGCACGCCGCGCGAACCGCACCAGGGCGATAACCCGATCAGGAGCTAAGCAGATTCTCCCGGGTCGTGTGTCCGACGCTGAAGATCCATCGGCCGATTCCTATCCGGCCGATTTTAGCGTCAACACACTTTTGGCACGCCCAGTGGGACCATCCAAGACCTGATATGTCGAACAACGCAGAAATCTCTGACAGCAACATCATTGGGGTCACAGAAGCTGATCTCAAGGACGACCAGAGGGAGGAATTGGCCAAACATCTAGAAGATTACAAGAAGATATACCTCCAGTCGTTCAGTCGTACCAGAAGTGGGGAAGCAGTTAGGAAGGCTCCTATTCCAGCACCTCGCCACATCACCATTGCTGAAGACTCGGGCAAGATGTTAGAGATGATTCAACAGTCCGTGTATCAAGCATTCATTGACCAATCCTCGGTGATGAGCAACACGGTGTACAACGCCGTTGTCAACTCTCTGGCCAGCGGAGCCGTCCAAGGTTATCAGGGACCGGCATATGCTCCTCCGACTACCCTGCCGGCCAGAAGCTTACCGTACACATCCCAATCGGCTTCTCAGCCGATATTGACGCAGCGCGAGGGATACAGCTCTCCACCACTTCCGGCGTCTCCAAGATGCAGCGGTGCACCATGTCTCCCATCGCGAGCGCCGCTTCAACCCGTTCAAATGGCCTCTGTGCAGTCACTACCTACGAACTCAGTGCCTTGGGGGGCATCAGCCACGGCGTATTTCCCCAAGCCAGTGAACGGGCATGGCACTTATCCGTTTCAGGTGCCGTACCAATCGGCCGCCCGGCCGACGGTCTCCCAGTACCAGCCGATTTTACCCGAAATCGGCAGGGGGGCAAGCACTGTGGAAGCATTCAGAGGCACGGTGCCAGCAACGACGTACGAAGAGGGTGCGGACGCGTTTCGCCAGCAGTCATCGGCCGCTCAGCAAACTTCGCCGATTCATCACCTGGCCGAACCAGCCCTTCAGCATATGCCCGCGCCTCGAACAACCGTTCATCAGCAGCAGGTGGACTGGACGGCAAAGATAGCAGAAGTAATCCAAGATCAGTTTGGGCTGAAGCCGAAAGTTCAAACTTATACTTACAAGACGCCGTATCCACCGGCCTATGACTCTTTGCCGTTCCCGCACCGCTACAAGGTTCCTGATTTCACCAAGTTCTCAGGGACGGATGACACATCCACTATGGAGCACATCAACAGATTCATCATCCAGTGCGGAGAAGCTGCCATGCAAGACGCTCTGAGGGTACGGTTATTTTCTTCATCTCTATCCGGATCGGCCTTCCAGTGGTTCACCACTTTACCGCCAAATTCTATCGTCACGTGGGCCGATCTGGAGAAACAATTCCACAAGTACTTCTATGCAGGCGTACACGAGATGAAGATTTCGGACTTAACCAGCCTCAGGCAGAGGAGCGATGAACCGGTGACAGGGTACATACAGAGGTTCAGGGAAATCAAAAACAAGTGCTACAGTCTGGCCCTGACCGATGCACAGTTGGCCGATATCGCTTTCGAAGGCCTCTTACCGCAAATCAGAGAGAGATATGCCGCCCAAGAGTTTGAGAGCCTGAGTCAAATCATCCACCGATTGTCAGGGCAGGAGATCCGACCGCTTGAACAGCGGAGGAGCTTCCAGAAGAAGGTGGCGTACTTGGAGGGATCTGAATCTGACGCGGAGGAAGAAATCGGCCTGGCGGAATGGGTAAAAGGGAAAAAACCAATATCCTGCCCCTTTGGCAAGAAGGAGCCAGAGACATTCGGCTTTGATACGTCCAAGGCCGATAAAATTTTTGATCTACTGCTTCAGGAGGGACAGATTAAGCTGTCGCAACATCATACCATCCCTACGGCCGATCAGCTGAAGAAGATGAAGTACTGCAAGTGGCACAACGCTACCTCTCATGACACCAATGAATGTAAAGTCTTCCGTCAGCAGATACAATCGGCCATTGAACAAGGGCGGCTCAGATTTGAGACTCCAACCAAATCGGCAATGCCGATGAAGATAGATCAGCATCCCTTCCCGGCCAACACGGTCAACGCTGGAGAAGAATCAAGTCAAACCAGGGTGCTGACGTTAGAATGGGCGAGAAGAGGTGGCGCTGTCGACCCCAGGAGACAGATCACGACAGAAGAAATCAGAAGGAATAGGCGAGGGCCAGAACGACCACACAGGCCTGTCACCTCCCGATTTCTACTCAGTAAATATTGGTGGCGGCAAGAACAAGTGCAACACCAGGAAGAGATGATACGCCGGCGCGAAGATCACTGGCAGTGTCCCTTCTTCATCCACTGCTGGGAGAACGATATCAAATTGCCATCTGCCGATAACTGTCCGGAGTGTAACGGATCAAACCACAACGATCGCCCGAGGCTACACTCTAGGAACAGAGGACCAGAGCCGATCAGCAGAAATCGGCGCGTTTCAGTACATGATCGGCTGGGGGGCAGAGTTGACCAGTGCAACAGGTCAGAGGGCAAGATCGGCCAGCAAGATGGACTGGGGGGCAGGATCAGCACACACGATCGGCTGGAAGAGATAGCCGATGATAGGGTGTCAGACGAAGACCCCCTAGGAAGGGGACCAGATTGGGAACACGTCAGATCATCGACCAAGCCAGTGAATCCCAGGTGGTGTCCCGATGGCCTATCCAGATCCCAAAAGCGGAGAATCCAACGCCTACGCCAGTTAGAGCATCAAGAGGAAGAGCAAAGACACATGCCAGAAAGAAGGAATGTTAAATCTCGGGTTTGGCGCCCAAAGAAAAGCGATCAAGAAACGGATAGCCGAGAATCGGCAGCCGAGATTGATATGGTTTTCATACTGCCGATGGAGTTCATGGCGCCGAGCGATCGGGATAAAGTGACGAGAGTAGAGGAAGAGCAAATGGCACAACTGGTATTAGAGCCGATGACGGCTATATTTGAGAAACCAGAAGAAGAAAAACGGCAGCATCTCAAAGCGCTGTTTCTCAAGGGCTATGTCAACGGGAGACCCGTCACCAGATTGTTGGTAGATGGAGGAGCGGCGGTTAACATCATGCCGTATGCCATGTTCCGTAAGCTGGGCAAGGGCGATGACGACCTCACCAAGACGGACATGATGCTGAAGGATTTCGAAGGCAATGTGTCGCCCGCGCGCAGGGCACTCTGCGTCGATCTCACCATCGGCAGTAAGACCCTTCCTACCACTTTCTTCGTTATTAATGGCAAAGGGTCCTATAATATGCTGCTTGGTCGCGACTGGATACATGCAAACTGCTGTGTCCCATCTACTATGCATCAATGCCTTGTGCAATGGATCGGCGACAGTACAGAGATAGTCGCAGCCGATTCTGTCTACAGCGTTGCAGCGGCCGATACGCAACAGTGGAGCTGCGAGCACGTCAAGTGTATATCTGGCAGGACTTGGGACACTGACTTCCTGAGAGTGTCCGATTTTGGTCTACAGCCGATCCAAGCAATCGGCTCCGAAGATTCAGAATAAATGGATCAGCTCATCCGAGAAGATGGGAAGCTGGGGCACGGGTTCACGTCGGCCGATCTGTTAGAGATGGTAGATTTGGGAGATAGCAGCAAACCGAGGCCGACGTACGTTAGTGCCAATTTGGATTCTGAGTACAAATGCAAATTAATAAGGTTATTGAAAGAGTTCAGGGGTTGCTTTGCTTGGGAATACCACGAGATGCCAGGATTAGACCGGTCTATTTTTGAACACCGGTTACCTATAAAATCAGGATATCGGCCGTATCAGCAACCTGCACGGCGGTGTAATCCCAAGATCCTACCTGATATAAAGGCTGAGATTACAAAGTTGATTGAGGCAGGATTTATTCGGCAGTGCCGCTACGCCGAATGGATTTCTAACATTGTGCCTGTATACAAGAAGAATGGAAAATTGCGTGTGTGCATCGATTTCAGGAACTTAAATCAGGCTACGCCAATGGATGGTTATCCGATGCCGACGGCCGATATCTTGGTAGATGCTGCCGCAGGCCACAAAGTCATAAGCTTCATGGATGGGAATGCTGGGTACAATCAGATATTAATGGCCGAAGAAGATATTTCAAAAACGGCTTTTAGGTGCCCAGGCCATCTTGGTTTGTTTGAATGGGTGGTTATGACTTTTGGCTTGAAAAACGCCGGTGCTACATATCAACGGGCCATGAACTACATCTTCCACAAGCTCATTAGTTCATCAGTGGAAATTTATATCGATGACGTCGTGATCAAGTCAAAAGGTCACCAGGATCATCTGGCCGATTTACAGGAAGTGCTGGAGTGCACAAGGAAACATGGGCTGAAGATGAACCCAAACAAGTGTGCGTTTGGTGTATCGGCCAGACAATTCTTGGGATTTATGGTCCATGAGCGTGGGATAGAAGTCAGCCGCAAGACTATAGACGCCATCAATAGAGTAGTGGCCCCACAAAATAAAACTGAACTGCAGTCCCTCATCGGCAAGGTCAATTTCATCAGAAGATTCATATCCAATCTATCGGGACGTATTCAGGCTTTTACCCCTCTATTGAAATTAAAGCCCGACCAAGAGTTCATATGGGGTGAAGAACAACGCAAAGCACTGGAGTGTATCAAGCAGTATCTGGTTTCACCTCCGGTGTTAGCCCCGCCACAGCCTGGTAAGCCGTTCAAGTTATATTTATCGGCTGATGAGCAGGCTATTGGATCGGCGTTGGTACAGGAGTTTGAAGGAAAAGAACGAGTGGTGTACTACGTCAGCAGAAGACTTTTAGATGCCGAAACAAGATATTCTTTGGTGGAGCGATTATGCTTATGCTTGTACTTTTCATGTACTAAGCTCAGGCACTATTTGCTATCGGCAGAATGCATAGTCGTGTGCAAAGACGATGTGGTGAAGTATATGCTATTGTTGCCGATTTTGAAGGGGCGGATTGGGAAATGGATCCTGGCTTTGTCAGAATTCGATCTAAGGTACGAATCGGCCAAAGCCATCAAAGGTCAAGTGATGGCCGATTTCATAGTTCAGCATTGTGGACCAGAAATTGCCACCGTTGAACCAGTTCCATGGACTCTATATTTTGATGGTTCTTCGTGTGGGGTCGGATCAGGAATCGGCATCGTTCTTGTATCGCCTCGGGGGGCAACTTATGATTTCTCTCTGCCGATAGAAGCTTCTGCAACCAATAACCAGGCGGAATATCGAGCTGTTCTGAAAGGCATCCAATTATTAAGGGAGGTCAGAGCTGATGCAGTTGAGATCTTTGGGGACTCCATGCTCATTGTGGATCAGTTAACAGGACGATCTGAGTGCAAGGATGACATCTTGAGGATTTATTATGAGGATTGTCTTCAACTTTTGAAAGGATTCAAATCTGCAATAATTGAGCATATCCCCAGAGATTATAATGAAGAAGCCAACAGACTGGCTCAACATGCTTCTGGGTATCGGCCGATTCAGGGAGCGATGACGCTAGAACTCGCGGCCGATGACTGGTGGAAGGAGATCGCCGATTACTTGAAAAATCCATCCCAAAAGGTGGATCGGCGAACACGTTCTCAGGCTACAAAGTATGTGTTGCTTGAGGACGACTTATTTTTTCGGACGATTGATGGAGTTCTTCTCAAATGCCTGGGAACAGAAGAGGCAAAGGTCCTAATGGTCGAAATCCATGAAGGCGTGTGTGGAGCTCATCAATCGGCCCATAAAATGAAGTGGATGATCAGGAACAATGGATATTACTGGCCGACCATCCTGGAAGATTGTTTCAAGTATTACAAAGGATGCCAAGACTGTCAGAGGTTTGGCGATGTGCAGCGCGCACCAGCATCGGCTATGAATCCGATAATTAAGCCGTGGCCGTTCAGAGGTTGGGGAATAGATCTCATTGGACAGATTCATCCTCCATCTAGCAAAGGGCATAAGTTCATATTGGTGGCTACAGATTATTTTACCAAATGGGTGGAGGCAGTTCCTTTGAGGAACGTGACATCAGCCGATATGATTGAGTTTGTTAAAAGCCATATTATATATCGATTTGGTATTCCTCAAACCATCACAACTGATCAAGGGACAATTTTCACTTCTGGAGAATTCGGAGAGTTCGCCGCCGATATGGGGATTAGATTATTAAATTCCTCTCCATACTATGCTCAAGCCAATGGCCAAGCGGAGTCATCTAACAAGGGGATAATCAAGCTAATCAAGAGGAAGATAGAAGAGCAACCCAAGAAGTGGCATATGTCTTTGGCTGAATCTTTATGGGCGTACAGGATGGCTTGTCATGGGGCCACTAAAATATCCCCTTATCGTTTGGTTTATGGCCATGAAGCAGTCTTACCATGGGAGATAAGAACAGGGTCAAGACGCATATCGCTACAGGATCAGTTAACGGCCGATGATTATTCCTTTCTCATGAAAGATGAACTCGACGATTCGGTGGGCTTGCGGTTAAGAGCTCTGATCAGCATAGAGGAGAACAAGAAAAGGGTGGCCAGATGGTATGACAAGAAGGTCAAAGTCAAACAGTTCTCTCAGGGAGATCTGGTATGGAAGCTGGTGCTGCCAATTGGATCTAAGGATCCCAAATTCGGTAAGTGGTCACCCACTTGGGAAGGGCCGTATAGAATCGGCCGATGTGCTCCTGGAAATGCATACATTCTGGAGACAATAGAAGGGGAGGAATTCCCAAGAGCTCTGAATGGACGATATCTGAAGAGGTACTATCCAAGCATTTGGGTAGATGCATAACTTACAGCAAGATATATCAAGGTAACGTGGCCGATTTCTCGTCGGTTTTCTGGTTACACATCTGGTGAAGGAAACATTGGGATTCATTATCGATTGGAAATCACAGATTACATGGCCGACATGGTGTAAGTCGCCCTTAGAATAAAAACACTACTGGTTACGCCTGTGTTGGATTTCTCTTTCGACGCGACCTAATCTTATCATGAGGGTGAGCCTTTCATCTTTCAAGTCCTTTGCAGTGACTCCAGCTTCAGCTTGGTCGCAGAGTTCTTTCAGCAGGCGGGCCTTCTCCTCTTCCAAATCTTTCATGGTAACTTCGGTCTTAGCTTCAGCAAGTCGATGTGAAGATGAAGAACTCTCGACAGAGGATGGCATTTGTTCAAAGCAGACGAGATCCATATAGTCCAAGATTGATCGGACATTGGCAGGAACATGATCTTTGAGTTCTTCAGAATGAGCTTTTATCAGGTCTATATCAGATTGCGACAATGGCTTGCCTGAATGCATGATTTCGATCGCTCTTTCCAAACTGGGGTTGAGATGGTTCGGCTGAAAGAAGGGATAAACAAATATGTTGGAACAAAGTAAGATATCTCAGAAAGGGATGGAGAGAAAATTGATACCTGATTAACGGAAGAGGAGGATCCATATAGTCCAAGATTGATCGGACATTGGCAGGAACATGATCTTTGAGTTCTTCAGAATGAGCTTTTATCAGTTCTATATCAGATTGCGACAATGGCTTGCCTGAATGCATGATTTCGATCGCTCTTTCCAAACTGGGGTTGAGATGGTTCGGCTGAAAGAAGGGATAAACAAATATGTTGGAACAAAGTAAGATATCTCAGAAAGGGATGGAGAGAAAATTGATACCTGATTAACGGAAGAGGAGGATCGAGAAGACATTTTAATGCTCGACCAAAGACGGCGAGGGGCGGGAGTCAGAAGGAAAGGAAAACGAGCCAGATGAGCATTTGTGGAAAAAGTACGAAGAGGCGTATTTATAGAAAAGAAGAGACGAAGGGTTGGCGAGACGTGTGCCGTCGGAGTAAAGGCATCAGTAAATGTAAAGCTGCCAGGGGAGATGGTCAAAGTTTGAGTCTACACGCCAACATGATGTTCGTCCTGTTGCCAGATTCCATGTCGTGGAGCTGATTCTAGAGCAAGGATCAGATGCAGAGGAGTAGGTAACGCAATTGACTCTGGGGTTTATTCCTGTCACAATTGGAAAGTTTCGGAGGAGAGGATTAAATAAAAGAGTTTCGAAGGAAAAGTTATATTTTACTCCGAAACTGGGGGGCATGTGTTGACGCCGGATTTTGACACGTCTTGAATCGGCGTCAGGAGAAGAAGATTGGCCGATGCGGCAGATCTGAGAGCTACAGTAAGGAATCGGCCGATCGAGGTAACAGTTGAAAATCGGCCGATTGGTGGCGCAGCCCATACCGACAGGATAGGATTATTCCAGAAGATCCTGGTCAAAAGCTGGTCAATAAGGTATGCTAAGACGGCCGGAAAGCAATTGAAGAAGTCCTGACTGGATTAGGAAACGGCGGCGAAAGATTCTGCGGGAGTCCGATAAGAGGCGGCGTTGTCGATCCCGGGAGGCAGATCACGACGGAAGAAATCAGAAGGAACAGGCGAGGACCAGAACGACCACACAGGCCTGTCACCTCCCGATTTCTACTCAGTAAATATCGGCGGCAGCAAGAACAAGCACAACACCAGGAAGAGACGATACGCCGGCGTGAAGATCACTGGCAGTGTCCCTTCTTCATCCACTGCTGGGAGAATGATATCAGATTGCCATCTGCTGATAACTGTCCGGAGTGCAATGGATCAAACCGCAACGATCGACCGAAGCCGCACTCTAGGGACAGAGGATTTGTGACGACCCTGGTTTTTGCAATTCCAAAAATAATCAATGACATGAGCCTAACTCCATGTTTTAAACCAACTAATGAGAGGGTGGAAAGAATTAAAACGGGTTCAGTTGGAATTCAAATTTAATTTGGGCACATTTGGACATATTTGAAACTTTTAAAATAACTTTAAAACCATAAGCCAAATGAAATTTTGCCTGAAACCAAAGTTGTAGAACTTTTTATTTTGAGCAACTTTCGTGTTCAAAAGTTTTTGAAATTCAAATCAGAAAGAGGAGAAAACGCCCTGTTTGCACCCAGCCCCCTGAAATTTTTCGAATTTTTGCACTTCGGTCCCTCGTTTCTCCCCCTCTGCTCTGCCGCGCCGCGCGCGCTCGCCCGCCCGCCGCGCGCCAGGTGGCCGGCGTCGCCTGACCGGCGCGAAGCGCCAGGCCAGTGGCCGCCGCACCACCCCGCCACGGCCGGCTTTGCCCCGCCCCGACGCCGCGCGGCCAGTCCCCGCCCGCGCGTGCTGCCGTGCCCAGGCCGCCGCCCGCTCGCCCAGTGGCCGCGCTCCGCCGTGCCGCCCCGGCCCCCGCGCCCCGCCAGCTGCCGCGCCTGCCCTCCGCCCGAGCCGCTGCAGCAGCTGCTCCCCAATCAGCACGCCGCGCTATCTCCTCGCGCCCACGCCACAATCGCGGCCGCCGAGTCGCCCGCGCCCGCTCGCCGCACGCTGCGCCGGCGTTCTGCCGCCGCCCGCCGCGGCCAGTGCACGCCGCTGCCGTGCTCCGCCCCGCACGCTAACCAGGCCCCTCCTGTCCCTATAAAAGCGCCACCCCGGCCACGTGCGCGAGCCCCCGGCCACCAGAACGCCTCACCGTCGCCATCGCCGCCGCCGAGCACCACCCGTCCGTGGACAGCCCACTGCCGCCGCCCACTGCCCAAACTGAGCACCCAGCCACCACTACATCACCTCACCGCAGCTCGCCGACCCACCCAACGCCACCCAGAGCCACCGGAGCGCCGCCGCCCGCGCTGCCGTCGCCGCCGCCGCCCCTGCTCGCCGTGGACAGCACGACCCCGACCCCCTCCGTCCAAGCCGAGCCCTTGAGTAGCTTCCCCACGCGTCACTGAAGCTCACCGACCGGACCACGCCGCCCCAAGCCCGCCGGAGCACCGCCGTCGATGCGAGCCGCGCCGCCGCCGCCTCTGCTCCAACGCCGGCGAGCCCTTCCCGGCCGTTCCCCACCTGAACAACACCCCCACAAGGTAGCCCTCGCACCCCTGAACCTTCCCCGACCCCCGCCCCTCGCCGCCGGCGAGCCCCCTCGCCGGAATTTCGGCCGGCCGCCGTACCCGAGCCGCCGAGGACCCAATTGCAAGAATTTAAATCTTTAGAAGGGTCTGAGCGCAAGATTCAAGGACCTAGTTGTAAAAGAAAATTTCAAACCTAGATTCAAATTTAGTGAACTTGTAAAATTCGTATAAAATCGTAGAAAATTCAGAAAAATGCAAACTCAACTGTTCTGGAATCCTCAGAACAAACTCTACCACTTTTGTTACAAAAATTTTCTCAGAATCTCAAAATAATTTGCTCTACATTAAATAGAAGCTTTAATGGACATATTTTATACCCACTGTTCTAGAACAATGCTGACCCTGAATTTTGGGCAGTGAATTAGTTGCTGGATGATTAGGACTGTTTTAAAAGATCAGGCCCAAATTCCATCTCTAGATTTACTGTTTGTTAAACTTAGTTTTATATCATGTGTAAGAAGAATGTTTTATCCCTGCAGTTAGGTGGTGAGTCACCCGTTGAAATTTTTCCTATGCTAATGTATTGGTAACTAGAAGCCAGAGAAAAATTAGGAGACTTTTTATCTCACAGTAACCTATTTATTTGATTTATGTGCTAATAACATACATTAAATCAAGAAAATAGTGTCTTAGCTTGGAAAATCCCCAAATTATTACTGGGAGTTACACTATGGTAGAGGTTTCTGTGTAAATAGTTTCATGGGCAAAAACACTGTGTAGAGTCCTCTAAAAATGAATCTTTAAAAAGCCTAGGTGTAGAATGTCATATTTTCTATGCTCTAAATACTGCATGATAAATCCTACAAAAATTACAGTAGCTTCTGCATGCTCAAGTGAGAGCTCTGTAAAAATCTTAGCCACAATTGTTGCACCAATTGATCTGTACAAAAAGAACAAGTATCTAACAGCAACAATGAAATATATTTTTCAGAATTAATCTGTTACATAAAATTGGCTGAAAATTTTACAGTAAGCACACCATTCCTTGGTGTGCCTAAATCCAAAATTTCATGACTAGAAACTACCCCTTGTAGTAATGACTCTCAAATCGTAATCAAGTGCTAGTTCCACGACTTAAACTTGTGCACTCATGTAGAATCGACGACTCTCGCCGACGGAACCTACGAGCTGGTGCCCGCGTCCGAGAGTGAGCAGCGTGAAGCTCAAGAAAATCTAACTGAAGCTTTTGAAGACCCGAGCCCAAGTTCGGAAGATCCCCAAGCGAACTGCGAAGGCAAGCCCCGGAGCATAACCCATTCTTTCCGAAATTATGCAACTCATTACCCTTTGCTTGTGCATTAAGTTTATAGGAGTTGGATGAAAACTTAGTTGCATGATGTCAGGAACCCTTGCATGAAAACTAGATGAAAGGTTCGATAGAATGCTGTGCTAATAGGACTCCGGTAAAAGTCGAGTGATTTCCTGTCACTCGCGAGAAAATAGGAGTTGAATGACTACTACACACTGCAATCATAAGGACACGGACGGGTTATGTAACGATGGTTACGATTGAGGCCCGTCTGTCTAGTGAAAAATGCTAAGGCCGCAGGGTGTGGTAGTGATGGTTAAGTCTTTGAACGTACTAAACACATGCCGAGATTATGGGAATCGGTAAGCTTAAGTACCTGATTGGCCCGGCAAGGGGACGGCATCCTACCCTTTGAACTTCGGTCCCATGTGCATATGGCGAGTGCAGAGAGTGGTCACGACCCGGCGCCGAACCGTGGCGTGGAGCTCTTGTACTCTCGGAGGGTAGCCCCGATCCACGACCCGGAAAGAAAGGGGAAAAGTTGCACGTGTGACTCTAGGGAGTAACCACGTGACGTGTGTTTGGGTTTTCCCTTGCAAGGTTAAGAAATTCGATTCGAATCGTCCATTTCTCACGGCTATTGAGACTGCTTAACCATTTTTACCCACAGAGTAAGAAGAGGAACAATGATGATGAATGAACTGGTTGGATGGAAAATTTAATGCTTCACCATGTATGCTTTAGATAGCTGCTTATCTAGACTGGCTAACGAAACTAGAATCTTGAGCTAAAAGTTGAAAGTAAGGACCCACTTGTAGTTACTTTTCGGCAAAACAAACCCCTGAGCCAAAAAGCCTGGCATGTCTAGAGTCGGTGGAGTAGATTCCACTACTCGGGTAAGTCTTGCTGAGTATTAGTATACTCAGCCTTGCTTGTGACTCGTTTTCAGGTGAGCCCTTCGAAGATATAATTGCTAGCTTGGCTTGGCCCTGCACTCTTCCCCCTGGTTGGTCGGTGGAATGGGATGCGCCCCCGTCCAACGGAGATGAGGCCGAGTGATGTCTCGTACGGGCTTCATCGAGACATCCTGTATCGTCGAGTAGTTTCCGTTGTTTATTTCCATTGCAATTTAACTCTGAAGAACTTATTTATGTTAATTGAAGTACTTTTTTTCTAAACTCAGAACTAGGTCTGTAATATTGACTTATGCAAATGATGTAATACTTGCTGGAATGTGGTATTCTCTGGGCTCATCGTCGCATGAGCATTTGTATGTACGGCGCTCGATCTGTTCACCGTGGTTGTATCGGGAGGTTATACCCGACAGACCAGTGGATTACTCCGTTTGAAGTGTAAGGTTAACCGAGGATGCCTTAATGGTGATGGTTAATACACTTGAGCCGGATTAATTCAGGTGGTTCTGCCACAGCTGGTATCAGAGCCGTAGCTGGTGCCACAGCTGGCAACAGCGGACACCAGAGCCGAAATACATACGCCAGAGAATGCTACAAGCCTTAAAAACTCATTTTACTAAAACTTGACTAGAAGGTTGTGTTGCGAAATGCGTTGGTACGTTAAGGATGGTGCCTAGTTCGTAAAGCCCTAAGGGATTATGGGAAAGTTACTAGGTGGCTATCTAACTTCTATATATAGTATCAACTGACTTCCAGCACATTATTTTCTGTCAAAACTTACTTTCATGCACAACCAACCTTAAATTCTGTAACGACGCACTCGTCGCTAAGGTAAGAAGGTAAGGATCCTCAGCCAACTGAGGGAGCTTGGCCTTCCTGTCGGTGATGCGAACCGAACGCTGCCCTCAAGCAGTGGCTTACTTGAGGTGCTGCCAATATGCCAACTGTTAGTTGAACATATTGGGAGTAGAAGGTTTGGCGCAGGGTATGGCGATCGCTGTTCATACCCCCGTCTCATGACGGTACCCCCGTGAATACGCTATCTCGATAGCGTATGTTAACGTCGTCTGTACGGCGGGAATTGTACAGATATCGTTTCTATAAGTAAACGGTAATGAATACGGACGCTTTCATGAGTGCTGGCATGAAAGGTTCATGAAATATATATGCTTGTCAATCTTCTGCAGGTACACTAACCGCGATTACGATAAGTTAAGGAACGATTAGAAAGACTCGACTAGCTATTATAGGAGAGCCGTATTGTGTAAGCCACCGAAACTATCATCGTAAGACCAAAGCTATTTGGCAATTGTTTTATTTGTGAGGACGAATAGGACGTGCATACATCATAAACATGTGTATCTGAAATCAAAAATGCGTTGTGTGAGAGTGGAAAGGTTCTTGCGTATCTAAGCGTGGTTTGCATAAGGACTATCTAGCGAAACTGTCCGAAATCTGCCGTCACCAAAAGGAACGATTTATTGACCCAAGAAAATGACCTTTTCTGGAGAAGTTCATGTTGAAAGAATTGTTCCAAATTTTGTGTTCTATCTCCTGTTCAAAAATGAAAAATTCTGAACTTATGGATAATAAGAAACAATAGAAACCTTGAAATGTCAGAATTCTGTCCGGAATAAGCACTTCTGCCCCTTAAATTTTTAGGCCCCCTTCCTGCGGTTTTCTGCAAAAGAGCACAACACGAAACTTGTTCCAAATTTACCCAGGAAGCTGCTGTTAAAATTTGGTAAATTTTGGCTAGGTAGATTTTCCCTGGTGTACGAAACTCTAGCCCTCTGTTCACTAAAAATTCTGGGTAGACAGTAAGGTAAAACCTGAAAAGAAAGACCATCTTAGAGACCCAATTAGCTCTGGAGTTGACTAGAAAAGTTGTTCACAAATACCTTAGGAGTGATCTGGTGAAATTTGAGAATTTTTGGATGAGAACTGTGGGAGTTATGATTATTTTTGCACACTATACAGAATCTGTCCTTGTGCTGTTCACAGTTTTTCGCTATCTCACTCCATTTGATCTTTTGTTCAGATGGCCGAGCCTGTTGAGATGATGGTGGATGAGGATGGACGCGTGCACTCGCAGTGTCTCCACTGGAAGGGCTTTCCCTCTATTTTGTGGGATGTTCTGCGTACCGCGGGCTATCTAATTCCCCCACGTTACGCCGGACTGGAGTTTGCAGAAAATGGAGTTACCCAGTGCCGTGTCAACGTGACTATCTTTCCGCACCCGCTACACCCGGAGTGGCCCGCCCTGGAGCTTGAGGCTGTTGGTCGCCGTTTGGCCGATACTTGGGAGCTTGCAGCCATGAGGGCGCTCACCACATTTTGTGCGCAGCGTCCCGAGGTTGTCACACTCACTCCCATTGGATTGTTTCCTGCTGCCCAGGACAACGACCCCTTTTGGCTCAACAGGGTGCAGCACGCACAGTATTTGGTAGACTTCCATGCCCAGGAGACTATCCATACCTCCGTACGGTGCATGAGTGCACTCTACCGGCTTCAGACTCTCCAGAGTCAGGCACTTGAGCAGCTCACCGATCTTGCTCAGGCCTACCATATGATGGCAGATACCAGGAATGAGCAGATAAAGGAGCTCAGTCAGGATCTTGAGGACAGAGATGCTCAGATTGGCCAACTTGAGGGCCAAATCCAGGAGCAGGACACTCTCATGGGTGAGAGAGATACCACGATAGCACAGTTGGAGGAGCAGCTCCATGATCTGAGCCTTGAGTTGGAGGATGCTAATGAGCACATTCAGTGGCATCATGATCAGAATGACCATCCCCATGAGGACAACATGGAGGAGGATGAGGAGGAGCCACAGGAGATTGATGGTATCTCGGGTATGGATTTCGAGGGTGAGGTACCACAGGCACCTCGGATGGGAGCTCACTCTCCTGCTCACAGCGAGTCGTCCGTCAACGACTTGGATGATTTCTAGAGGACGACCTAGGAGGACTTTTGCACATACTCCTCGATAGGGTAGCCTAACTTTTGGCAAGTATTGTAATAGGCTAACTAGGAGTTGAGTAACTCTTTTGTGTTGGGTACACCTGAACCATGTGGATACCCTCAGCATGTAAGGAACGGCGATGAACTTGGGTGAATTCGTTGTAACTTGGTAAACAATGAAATCCACAATCGCTGAGTCTTGTCGGAATTTTTATCCATGTCTCCTTGCATTTAATGGCTGAGTGTTGAATACCAGACTTGTGCTAAGTTTTGTGATCTAGGTTCTCACAAAAATTCAGCATCATTGGACCTCGCTAGTTTGAGATATAGGCGGAACCGTACCGATCAATCTGCTGAAAAACAGCTAAGACAGTAAGGCAAAGGACGAGCTTTTCGACCACCTTAGCTATAGTTCTAGCACCGAAGTTAAAATACCAAGGTGGTGCATTCCTAAATTCTCTGACTACTGCAAATGATTGAGATGTTTTGGATGGACCCACAGCAGGCTATGATTTTTCTCGTAGCAAACAGAGATTCTGTCCATACTTCTAGCTCAGACTTCGGAAGTCTATGACTACACCAATTATTTATGAATCAAGGAAGTAATATGGATCGCGTGGCTAATGGTAACCTTTCACGTTTCAGATGGTTGGATCAACACGTGGCAACCCCGAGGGTTTTGGTGCCGGTGGCAGCCGCTCGCGACAATCGCCACCACCCCCGCCCAGTTTGGTGGAAGTGATGGCCGCTCAAACCGAGCTGCTACGTCAGATTGTGCAAGGGCAACACCAGCAGAGGGGTGGGCACAATGCTCACCAACCACAAGCTGCAGGATACACGGATTTCCTGGGGACCCAGCCTCCCTTGTTCCATAAGGCCGAGGAACCCCTGGACGCAGATGCATGGGTTCGCACCATAGAATCCAAGTTCACACTACTTGTGGCCCCATGCTCAGAAGCCAACAAAGCTCGTTTTGCCGCGCAACAGCTTCGCGGTACCGCTCGTCTGTGGTGGGACCACTATTTTGCGATGCTCCCGGCTGATCATGTGGTCGACTGGGATGAGTTCAAGACCGCGTTCCGGGCACATCATATCCCCGAGGGTCTCATGGAGAGGAAGTTGAATGAGTTCCTGGCACTCACCCAAGGCACCCGCACCGTGTTGCAGTACGCCCAGGCGTTCAACAACCTATGCCAGTATGCGGGCTATCACGCTGATACGGATGCCAAGAAGCGTGATCGTTTCCGCCGAGGTCTGAATACCAAGCTCAAGGAACGTCTGAACCTAGCCAGGGCTGACACCTACAACGAGTTGGTCAATATGGCCATTACCCAGGAAGACTGTATCATGGCACACCGGGCAGAGAAGAAGAGAAAGGCACCCGCAGGACCATCAAGTGCCCAACCACCAAGGTATCGCATCGTGCAAAATACCGCACCTACAGCTCCACCAAAGGCCCCGCAGCCAGGAAGATGGATTGCCAGACCCGCACAGCAGCCAGGCATGGTACGACCCCCGATGCCTCCACAGAATGGTCCGAGGCCCATTCTTCAGCAGTCTCTTCGACCTAGCCCTGCGAATCGCTGTTTCAAATGCGGGAGTTCCAGCCACTTCGCACGCGAATGCCCTCAGCCTGGACAGCCCAACCAAGGTCAAGGATCCAACCCGAACGCCAAGAACAGGGGCAAGAGACAGACCCTGCAAGTCAAGCAAGGACGGATTAACTTCACCACGCTTGCAGAGCTTCCAGAAGGAGCCCCAGTGATGTCGGGTACATTCTCTATCCATAACAAGCCTGCAGTTATATTATTTGATTCTGGTGCATCGCATAGTTTCATAAGTGCAAAATTCGGTGCAAAAGTAGGCTTGGATGTTTGTCACACAAAAGGGTCATATATGATATCAACACCGGGTGGTAAAATTGCTTCAAACCAAATGGTCAGACAAGTACCAGTCAAATTGGGTAGTAAAACCATCGACACGGACCTTGTCCTTTTACCCCTTGACGGCATGGACATTATTTTGGGAATGAACTGGATGGCTATGCATGGAGTCACACTGGATCTTTCTTCCCGAGCCGTTGAGATAAATTCACCTAGTCACGGAGCCACTACCCTTTACCTACCATTCATAGATTGCACGAATTCCTGTGCTTATAAGATGGAAGGACTTAAGCTAGATGAGATTCTTGTGGTGAACGAGTATGCCGATGTTTTCCCGGATGACTTACCAGGAATGCCACCGGATAGGGATATTGAGTTCGTTATTGAACTACAACCAGGCACTGCACCTATATCCAAAAGACCGTATAGGATGCCCCCTAAAGAATTGGCAGAGTTGAAAATTCAACTCCAAGAACTACTGGACAAAGGTTTTATTCGCCCTAGCGCGTCACCTTGGGGATGTCCAGCCCTATTCGTAAAGAAAAAGGATGACAGTTTAAGATTATGTGTGGACTACCGACCTCTCAATGCGGTAACTGTTAAAAACAAATACCCCCTTCCCCGTATCGATGTACTCTTCGATCAATTAGCTGGAGCCAGAGTCTTCTCAAAGATTGATCTTCGTTCGGGATATCATCAGATCAAGATTCGCCCGTGCGATATTCCTAAGACTGCCTTCTCCACACGATATGGACTATATGAATTCTTGGTCATGTCCTTTGGACTCACCAATGCCCCTGCCTACTTCATGTATCTCATGAATTCGGTATTCATGCCCGAACTTGACAAATTCGTCGTAGTGTTCATCGACGACATTCTTATCTATTCAAAGGATGAGGAAGAGCATGCCAAGCACCTTCGCATTGTTCTTCAGCGACTCAGAGACCATCAGCTCTATGCTAAGTTTTCTAAGTGTGAATTCTGGTTGGATACTGTAAAGTTCTTAGGTCACACGATCTCCAGCGAAGGCATAGCTGTTGACCCCAGCAAGGTACAAGAGGTGATGGATTGGAAACCCCCTACCTCTGTTCATCAGATTCGCAGTTTTCTCGGCTTAGCCGGTTACTACCGTCGCTTCATCCCGGATTTCTCTCGAATTGCTAAGCCCATGACGGAACTATTGAAGAAGGAAGTAAAGTTTGTATGGAATGAGAAGTGTGAGGAAGCCTTCCACACTCTCAGAGAGCATCTGACTACTGCACCTGTGTTAGCTCAACCCGATAATACCAAGTCATTCGATGTGTATTGTGACGCATCAGGTACTGGTCTAGGATGTGTGCTTATGCAAGAGAATCGAGTGATTGCATATGCCTCACGAGCCCTTCGGCCCCACGAACAGAATTATCCCACGCATGACCTTGAGCTCGCAGCCGTCATTCACGCTCTGAAGATATGGAGGCACTATCTCATGGGTACACAGTGCAATATCTACACGGATCATAAGAGTCTCAAGTACATCTTCACACAAGCCGATCTGAATATGAGACAACGAAGATGGCTAGAATTAATCAAAGATTATGACCTTGGAGTGCACTATCACCCCAGTAGGGCTAATGTAGTCGCGGACGCACTAAGCCGCAAGTCCCATTGCCATTGCTTATCCATGGAGTCCTACCATGAGACATTATGTGCAGACATGAGGAAGCTTAACTTGGAAATGGTTTCCCAAGGCACTCTAAATCACATCTCAGTTGAGCCCACTCTTCACGACCAAATCGTCATGGCACAACTACATGATGAAGGAATCAAGATCATCAAACAAAAACTCTCTCTAGGTGAGGAGAAGTATAAGTGTTTCCGCCAGGACCATAAGGGAGTTCTATGGTTCGAAAGTCGTATAGTCGTTCCGAAGAATCGTGAACTCCGCAAGCAAATTCTTGATGAGGCACACCTCTCCAAATTCTCTATCCACCCCGGCAGTAGCAAAATGTATCAAGACCTAAGGCAAAACTTCTGGTGGACTAGGATGAAAAGAGAAATTGCTACGTATGTCCCGGAATGTGACACATGCCAGAGAGTAAAAGCTAGCCACTTAAAGGTAGCCGGTACACTTCAACCGTTACCTATACCATCATGGAAATGGGAAGACATAAGTATGGACTTCATCGTTGGACTACCAAACACGTCCCAGAGACATGATTCCATATGGGTTATCGTTGATAGACTCACGAAGACGGCACATTTTCTTCCGGTGCACACCACCTATTCTACCAAGAAATATGCCGATATTTACCTCGATCGTATTGTTCGCCTGCATGGAATACCTAAGACAATCATTTCCGATCGTGGTCCCCAGTTTGTAGCACGCTTTTGGGAACAACTGCAAACGTCTCTTGGCACAAAGCTGATTCGCAGCTCAGCATACCATCCTCAGACCGATGGACAAACGGAAAGAGTAAACCAAATTCTTGAAGACATGCTGAGAGCTTGTGTCATTCATTATGACAAGAATTGGGACAAATGCCTACCCCTGGCAGAGTTCTCGTACAACAACAGCTACCAAACGAGTTTAAAAATGGCACCATTTGAGGCCCTGTACGGACGAAGGTGTCGAACCCCTTTGAGCTGGTCACAAACCGGAGAACGTAAAATAATTGGACCCGACCTGGTAATCGAGGCAGAGGAGAAAGTAAAAGTAATACAAGCAAATCTTAAAGCCGCACAAGCCCGACAAAAGAGCTATTCTGACAAAAGGAGAAAGCCTCTAAAGTTCGAAGTTGGCGATCATGTCTATCTTCGAGTTTCACCAACCAAAGGAGTGCGAAGATTTGGGATCAAAGGCAAACTAGCTCCCCGTTATATTGGTCCTTACGAAATCATGGAGAGCTGCGGACTCGTAGCCTACAAATTACGACTGCCCCCTCAGCTCACGGCCACCCATGATGTCTTCCACGTGTCTCAACTCAAGAAGTGTATTCGAGTCCCTACCGAGATTGTGGAACAACAAGAAATATCGTTGGAACCCGACCTCTCGTATGTCGAACACCCAGTTAAGATTTTGGATCAAAAAGAAAGAGAGACCAGGAGGAAAGTGATTAGAATGTATAAAATACAATGGAATCGCCACACGGAAGAAGAAGCCACCTGGGAAACGGAAAGCTACCTGAACCAACATTTCCCTGGGTTTCTTGCCTCAACCACTGGTATGTGCACCCACGCCCACACTAAGAATTACCGAATCTCGGGGCGAGATTCTTGTTAAGGGGGGAAGGCTGTGACGACCCTGGTTTTTGCAATTCCAAAAATAATCAATGACATGAGCCTAACTCCATGTTTTAAACCAACTAATGAGAGGGTGGAAACAATTAAAACGGGTTCAGTTGGAATTCAAATTTAATTTGGGCACATTTGGACACATTTGAAACTTTTAAAATAACTTTAAAACCATAAGCCAAATGAAATTTTGCCTGAAACCAAAGTTGTAGAACTTTTTATTTTGAGCAACTTTCGTGTTCAAAAGTTTTTGAAATTCAAATCAGAAAGAGGAGAAAACGCCCTGTTTGCACCCAGCCCCCTGAACTTTTTCGAATTTTTGCACTTCGGTCCCTCGTTTCTCCCCCTCTGCTCTGCCGTGCCGCGCGCGCTCGCCCGCCCGCCGCGCGCCAGGTGGCCGGCGTCGCCTGACCGGCGCGAAGCGCCAGGCCAGTGGCCGCCGCACCACCCCGCCACGGCCGGCTTTGCCCCGCCCCGACGCCGCGCGGCCAGTCCCCGCCCGCGCGTGCTGCCGCGCCCAGGCCGCCGCCCGCTCGCCCAGTGGCCGCGCTCCGCCGTGCCGCCCCGGCCCCCACGCCCCGCCAGCTGCCGCGCCTGCCCTCCGCCCGAGCCGCTGCAGCAGCTGCTCCCCAATCAGCACGCCGCGCTATCTCCTCGCGCCCACGCCACAATCGCGGCCGCCCAGTCGCCCGCGCCCGCTCGCCGCACGCCGCGCCGGCGTTCTGCAGCCGCCCGCCGCGGCCAGTGCACGCCGCTGCCGTGCTCCGCCCCGCACGCTAACCAGGCCCCTCCTGTCCCTATAAAAGCGCCACCCCGGCCACGCGCGCGAGCCCCCGGCCACCAGAACGCCTCGCCGTCGCCATCGCCGCCGCCGAGCACCGCCCGTCCGTGGACAGCCCACTGCCGCCGCCCACTGCCCAAACTGAGCACCCAACCACCACTACATCACCTCACCGCAGCTCGCCGACCCACCCAACGCCACCCAGAGCCACCGGAGCGCCGCCGCCCGCGCTGCCGTCGCCGCCGCCGCCCCTGCTCGCCGTGGACAGCACGACCCCGACCCCCTCCGTCCAAGCCGAGCCCTTGAGTAGCTTCCCCACGCGTCACTGAAGCTCACCGACCGGACCACGCCGCCCCAAGCCCGCCGGAGCACCGCCGTCGATGCGAGCCGCGCCGCCGCCGCCTCTGCTCCAACGCCGGCAAGCCCTTCCCGGCCGTTCCCCACCTGAACAACACCCCCACAAGGTAGCCCTCGCACCCCTGAACCTTCCCCGACCCCCGCCCCTCGCCGCCGGCGAGCCCCCTCGCCGGAATTTCGGCCGGCCGCCGTACCCGAGCCGCCGAGGACCCAATTGCAAGAATTTAAATCTTTAGAAGGGTCTGAGCGCAAGATTCAAGGACCTAGTTGTAAAAGAAAATTTCAAACCTAGATTCAAATTCAGTGAACTTGTAAAATTCGTATAAAATCGTAGAAAATTCAGACAAATGCAAACTCAACTGTTCTGGAATCCTCAGAACAAACTCTACCACTTTTGTTACAAAAATATTCTCAGAATCTCAAAATATTTTGCTCTACATTAAATAGAAGCTTTAATGGACATATTTTATACCCACTGTTCTAGAACAATGCTAACCCTGAATTTTGGGCAGTGAATTAGCTGCTGGATGATTAGGACTGTGTAAAAAGATCAGGCCCAAATTCCATCTCTAGATTTACTGTTTGTTAAACTTAGTTTTATATCATGTGTAAGAAGAATGTTTTATCCCTATAGTTAGATGGTGAGTCACCCATTGAAATTTTTCCTATGCTAATGTATTGGTAACTAGAAGCCAGAGAAAAATTAGGAGACTTTTTATCTCACAGTAACCTATTTATTTGATTTATGTGCTAATAAAATACATTAAATCAAGCAAATAGTGTCTTAGCTTGGAAAATCCCCATATTATTACTGGGAGTTACACTGTGGTAGAGGTTGCTGTGTAAAATGTTTCATGGGCAAAAACCCTTTGTAGGTTCCTGTAAAAATGAATCTTTAAAAAGCCTAGGTGTAGAATGTCATATTTTCTATGCTCTAAATACTGCATGATAAATCCTACAAAAATTACAGTAGCTTCTGCATGATCAAGTGAGAGCTCTGTAAAAATCTTAGCCACAATTGTTGCACCAATTGATCTGTACAAAAAGAACAAGTATCTAACAGCAACAATGAAATATATTTTTCAGAATTAATCTGTTACATAAAATTGGCTGAAAATTTTACAGTAAGCACACCTTTCCTTGGTGTGCCTAAATCCAAAATTTCATGACCAGAAACTATCCCTTGTAGTAATGACTCTCAAATCGTAATCAAGTGCTAGTTCCACGACTTAAACTTGTGCACTCATGTAGAATCGACGACTCTCGCCGACGGAACCTACGAGCTGGTGCCCGCGTCCGAGAGTGAGCAGCGTGAAGCTCAAGCAAATCTAACTGAAGCTTTTGAAGACCCGAGCCCAAGTTCGGAAGATCCCCAAGCGAACTGCGAAGGCAAGCCCCGGAGCATAACCCATTCTTTCCGAAATTATGCAACTCATTACCCTTTGCTTGTGCATTAAGTTTATAGGAGTTGGATGAAAACTTAGTTGCATGATGTCAGGAACCCTTGCTTGAAAACTAGATGAAAGGTTCGATAGAATGCTGTGCTAATAGGACTCCGGTAAAAGTCGAGTGATTTCCTGTCACTCGCGAGAAAATAGGAGTTGAATGACTACTACACACTGCAATCATAAGGACACGGACGGGTTATGTAACGATGGTTACGATTGAGGCCCGTCTGTCTAGTGAAAAATGCTAAGGCCGCATGGTGTGGTAGTGATGGTTAAGTCTTTGAACGTACTAAACACATGCCGAGATTATGGGAATCGGTAAGCTTAAGTACCTGATTGGCCCGGCAAGGGGACGGCATCCTACCCTTTGAACTTCGGTCCCATGTGCATATGGCGAGTGCAGAGAGTGGTCACGACCCGGCGCCGAACCGTGGCGTGGAGCTCTTGTACTCTCGGAGGGTAGCCCCGATCCACGACCCGGAAAGAAAGGGGAAAAGTTGCACGTGTGACTCTAGGGAGTAACCACGTGACGTGTGTTTGGGTTTTCCCTTGCAAGGTTAAGAAATTCGATTCGAATCGTCCGTTTCTCACGGCTATTGAGACTGCTTAACCATTTTTACCCACAGAGTAAGAAGAGGAACAATGATGATGAATGAACTGGTTGGATGGAAAATTTAATGCTTCACCATGTATGCTTTAGATAGCTGCTTATCTAGACTGGCTAACGAAACTAGAATCTTGAGCTAAAAGTTGAAAGTAAGGACCCACTTGTAGTTACTTTTCGGCAAAACAAACCCCTGAGCCAAAAAGCCTGGCATGTCTAGAGTCGGTGGAGTAGATTCCACTACTCGGGTAAGTCTTGCTGAGTATTAGTATACTCGGCCTTGCTTGTGACTCGTTTTCAGGTGAGCCCTTCGAAGATATGATTGCTAGCTTGGCTTGGCCCTGCACTCTTCCCCCTGGTTGGTCGGTGGAATGGGATGCGCCCCCGTCCAACGGAGATGAGGCCGAGTGATGTCTCGTACGGGCTTCATCGAGACATCCTGTATCGTCGAGTAGTTTCCGTTGTTTATTTCCGCTGCAATTTAACTCTGAAGAACTTATTTATGTTAATTGAAGTACTTGTTTTCTAAACTCAGAACTAGGTCTGTAATATTGACTTATGCAAATGATGTAATACTTGCTGGAATGTGGTATTCTCTGGGCTCATCGTCGCATGAGCATTTGTATGTACGGCGCTCGATCCGTTCACCGTGGTTGTATCGGGAGGTTATACCCGACAGACCAGTGGATTACTCCGTTTGAAGTGTAAGGTTAACCGAGGATGCCTTAATGGTGATGGTTAATACACTTGAGCCGGATTAATTCAGGTGGTTCTGCCACAGGATTAGAGCCGATCAACAGAAATCGACGCGAAGAACGGCGCGTTTTGGTGCATGATCGGCTGGGGGGCAGAGTTGACAAGTGCAACAGGTCAAAAAGCAAGATCGGCCATCAAGATGGACTGGGGGGCAGGATCAGCGCACAAGATCGGCTGGAAGAGATAGCCGATGATAGGGTGTCAGATGAAGACCCCCTAGGAAGGGAACCAGATTGGGAACACGTCAGATCATCGACCAAGCCAGTGAATCCCAGGTGGTGTCCTGATGGCCTATCCAGATCCCAGAAACGAAGGATCCAACGCCTACGCCAGTGGGAACACCAAGGAAAAGAACAGAGACAAGTGCCAGAGAGGAGGAATGTGAAATCTCGAATTTGGCGCCCAAAGAAAAGCGATCAAGAAACGGATAACCAAGAATCGGCAGCCGAGATTGATATGATTTTCATACTGCCGATGGAGTTCATGGCGCCGAGCGATCAGGATAAAGTGACGAGAATAGAGGAAGAGCAAATGGCACAACTGGTATTAGAGCCAATGACGGCTACGTTTGAGAAACCAGAAGAGGAAAAACGACAGCATCTTAAGGCGCTGTTTCTCAAAGGTTATGTCAACGGAAGACCCGTCACCAAATTACTGGTAGATGGAGGCGCAGCAGTCAACATCATGCCGTATGCCATGTTCCGCAAGCTGGGCAAGGGCGACGACGACCTCACCAAGACGGACATGATGCTGAAAGATTTCGAAGGCAACGTGTCGCCTGCCCGTGGGGCATTCTGCGTCGACCTCACCATCGGCAGTAAGACCCTCCCCACTACTTTCTTCGTCATTAATGGCAAAGGGTCCTATAATATGCTGCTTGGTCGCGACTGGATACATGCAAACTGCTGTGTCCCGTCTACTATGCATCAATGCCTTGTGCAATGGGTCGGCGACAGTACAGAGATAGTCGCTGCCGATTCCGTCTACAGCGTTGCGGCGGCCGACACACAGCAGTGGAGCTGCGAACACGTCAGGTGTATATCTGGCAGGACTTGGGACACGGACTTCCTGAAAGTGTCCGATTTCGGTCTACAGCCGATCCAAGCAGTCGGCTCTGAAGATTCAGCTCGTTTGAAAGGATGAGGAGCTGGGACATGGGTTCACGTCGGCCGATTCACTAGAGATGGGAGATTTGAGAGATAGCAGCGAATCAAGGCCGACGTACGTTGGTGCCGATTCGAATTCTGAGTACAAAAAGAAAATATGTCAAGTTAACATGACCGATTCCTCATCGGTCTTCTGGCTACACGTCTGGCGAAAGAAATATTGGGATTGATGATTAAGTGGAAATTACGGATCACATGAAACAATTCAAAACTAGATCGGCGCGATGGCATTAAGGAACAATAATGTTTAACATATTGTTTACAGCCCAAGGAAAGTATCTATGGCTACAATCGCTCGTCGTCTAATTTGATCGGCCGATTCTATTACCCTCTGATCACTTTCGGCCGATCCTGACACTTCTGACACGCGGCGACGGAGTCTTATTGCTTCACGGGCCAGATGTTGTCTTTTTTGCTTCAGCTCGCTGATCATGGTTGGGAGTTCTTGGAGCTTTTTCTCTTCAGCGGCTATCTCTTTGGTTATCTGTTCCATCTCCTTGGCTAGTTCTGCTCTCCTCCGTTTCAGTCGATCTATTGTGCCAACGATGTCCGGACGGCAGTTCTCGAGGAAGTTGATTTTGTGATGTACTTCCTGGGCCTGGTGCTTGTACGAGTCAACCTCCTCCTGAGTTTTGGCCATCTGAGCGTGATCGGCCATACGTTGCAGCGCCCGCGAGACCGGAATCCGCATGCCCTCTATATAGGCAGCATACCCCAAGTCTTCCGACACTTCTTCTGGGATGTGATCTACGACCTCATTGAAAAGTTGTCGGATCGGCGATGCATCTTTCACCAGTCGGCCGATGTCACCTTGGAGGAGAGTACGGATGCTCTCGAGCTTAGAGCGGACATCGTCGGAGGCAGAACTCGGTGGAACCGCGTGTGAGGTGATTTCTTCTTCATCGGCCAAGGAGACAGCGAAAGAAAAGATACTATTGTTGGGAGAATCTTGCTCCTGTAAGGGAACGAAGCAAAGGGTAAGCAAGTAGTGAAAGGAAATCGGCCGATTCTGATGGTAAGATTATTACCTCTTTGAAACGAATCTCTCTTGCCTGCGCCGGTGGAAGTATTTCCCTTGTTTCAAGGATTGGTGCACTGGGTTCACCAGAAGGAGAGGATTCGATCATTATTGGTGCTCCGCTTGGGCCAGCTTCCTGAGAAAGATACAAACGCTCGTGAGAATACTATGGGAAAATGAGATAAGACGGTAACGAGAATTTGCCATGCCTCTGTGGGTTCTCCGGCCGATTCCTCCTGTGGAGTTACAATCGGCATACCCAAGTCGGCCTGCATCAAAATTGGTTAAGTTTCCTGAATATTAAGGATGCAGGGTAAGAGATCATATACCTCGGCAACAGGAGTTGCTGTAGTCTCAGTCCCTACTTGAGACGTGGCCGACAGTCGTGGAGATTGTGGTGGGACAACCTGTGCAGCCTGGCAAAGGGATGAAATTGATGTCAGCAGAAGATTTGGGGAATACATGAGATAAATAAAGTTACCTGGACAGCTTCTACTAAGAGCGATGCTGCAGCAGCCCCGGCTTCGGCGGTGACTTGGGGATCGACCGTCTCGACCACTGGTGGAGGTGAAGGATCTGGGGTCTCGGCGTGTATCACTCCTATCTGATCGGCCGATCCAACACGGGGAGTCTCGGCCGATATTGCTGCCATCTGGCTAGCCGATCCTTGTGCGAGAGACTCTGCTAAAGCTTGGGTGTTGGAAGAGGGGCCGACCGCTCTGCCACAGAAGAAGTGCTTCTCCAGCCACATCATCAAGAAGGCAGTGTGCTCCCTCTGTGAGACTGTTCCTGTCTTCATGTTTTTGCTGATGTATCCTTTCCACCCGCCGATTCCTTTGGTGTCTAGCCGATGAGATGGCTTGAAAAGATAATTGAAGGGGGTATCGGCGGAGGAAACATCTAGGCCGGTCAGCAGCAGGACATCGGCCAAGGTCGGGGTCATGGGTCCGTGTCCAAAAAGGAATGCGTTAAGTGCATCAGACCAGAAGTAAGAGGCTGCCATAACCAAAGGTTCATTCTTTTCCATCTGAGATAGGGACAAATCTATGCACTGGCCGATTTTAAGTTCTTCCTACTGGACTTTCCAAGACCCGGCTACCCTCTGGTACCATTCTCTCCACCCGGGTGTTTCATTCGGCCAGGATCTGAATGCGCCTACCCAGTGATCTAAATCCATGGGGGACTGTTTAAAGGGGATTCTGTGAGTTTCTAAACTGATTAGATCCATTGGATCAGGATTCCCCATAGGGCCTAAACAGATGAGGTCAGGAGATTCTGAGAGAGGAATGGTGATCCTGTGTCTAAGGG
Source organism: Panicum miliaceum (assembly GCA_032594955.1). Lineage (NCBI taxonomy): Eukaryota > Viridiplantae > Streptophyta > Magnoliopsida > Poales > Poaceae > Panicum > Panicum miliaceum. The sequence continues at coordinate 49,837,477 of CM064058.1, read as the reverse complement.
CCTAAAAGGAAAGGGAGAAAAGGGAAGAAATTAAGAAAGGGACCGGAAAATACTGAAGCAGCAAGGCAAAAAGAAAACAAAATTTTTTTCGGGCATTTACCTCTGGAATGGAAGACATCGTCGCCGATGACGCTGCTGGAGAAGCCGCCGATTGGGCCGCCGCCGCCAAAGGAGCAGCCGATGGAGCCTCTGTAGAAGGGGTGGTCGCCGACGGAGACGCCATTGGGGGTCGGAGCAGGCTACGGATGAGGTCGCCGGAGAGGGGGGAACGCTTGGAGATCGAAAGGACTTGGAGGAAGATGAACAGTAGTGCGGCAGGAAGGATGCTGGATTCGTGGAGGAGGAGAGGCGGAGAAAACCGGTACTTAAGAAAGATAAAGGGGGCGAGGGCAAAGATGGTAGTTTTACCGCACCGTCTACACGAGTTCCAGGGGAGCGGCTGTGGCAGAACCACCTGAATTAATCCGGCTCAAGTGTATTAACCATCACCATTAGGGCAATTTCGGTTAACCTTACACTTCAAACGGAGTAATCCACTGGTCTGTCGGGTATAACCTCCCGATACAACCACGGTGATCGGATCGAGCGCCATACATACAAATGCTCACGCGACGATGAGCCCAGAGAATACCACATTCCAGCAAATATTACAACATTATCATAAGTAAATATTACAGACCAAGTTTTAAATTTAGAAACCAAGTACTTCAATGATCATAAATAAGTTCTTCAGAGTTTTAAGTTGCAGCGGAAATAAACAACGGAAGCTATTCGACGATACAGGATGTCTCGATGAAGCCCGTACGAGACATCACTCGGCCTTATCTCCGTTGGACGGGGGCGCATCCCATTCCACCGACCAACCAGGGGGAAGAGTGCAGGGCCAAGTCAAGCTAGCAATCATATCTTCGAAGGTCTCACCTGAAAACGAGCCACAAGCAAGACTGAGTATACTAATACTCAGCAAGACTTACCCGTGTAGTGGAATCTACTCCACCAACTCTAGACATGCAAGCCTTTTTGGCTCAGGGGTTTGTTTTGCCGAAAAGCATCTACAAGTGGGTCCTTACTTTCAACTTTTAGCTCAAGATTCTAGTTTCGTTAGCCAGTCTAGGTAAGCAGCTATCTAAAGCATACATGGTGAAGCATTAAATTTTCATCCAACCAGTTCATTCATCATCATTGTTACTCTTCTTACTCTGTGGGTAAAAATGGTTAAGCAGTCTCAATAGCCGTGAGAAACGGACGATTCGAATCGAATTTCTTAACCTTGCAAGGGAAACCTAAACATACGTCACGTGGTTACTCCCTAGAGTCACACGTGCAACTTTTCCCCTTTCTTTCCGGGTCGTGGATCGGGGCTACCCTCCAAGAGTACAAGAGCCCCACGCCACGGTTCGGCGCCGGGTCGTGACCACTCTCTGCACTCGCCATATGCACATGGGACCAAAGTTCAAAGGGTAGGATGCCGTCCCCTTGCCGGGCCAATCAGGTACTTAAGCTTACCGATTCCCATAATCTCGGCATGTGTTTAGTACGTTCAAAGACATAACCATCACTACCACACCCTGCGGCCTTAGCATTTTTCACTAGACAGACGGGCCTCAATCGTAACCATCGTTCCATAGCCCGTCCGTGTCCTTATGATTGCAGCGTGTAGTAGACATTCAACTCCTATTTTCTCGCGAGTGACAGGAAATCACTCGACTTTTACCGGAGTCCTATTAGCACAGCATTCTATCGAACCTTACGTCTAGTTTTCAAGCAAGGGTTCCTGATATCATGCAACTAAGTTTTCATTCAACTCCTATAAACTTAATGCACAAGCTAAGAGTAATGAGTTGCATAATTTCAGAAAGAATGGGTTATGCTCCGGGGCTTGCCTTCACAGTTAGCTTGGGGCTCTTCCGAACTTGGGCTCGGGTCTTCAAGAGCTTCAGTTAGATTCACTTGAGCTTCACGCTGCTCACTCTCGGACGCGGGCACCAGCTCGTAAGTTCCGTCGGCGAGAGTCGTCGATTCTACATGAATGCACAAGTTTAAGTCGTGGTAATGGCAATTGATACGATTTAAGAGTAATTACTACAATGGATAGTCTCTGGTTATGAACTTTTTGGATTTAAGCACATCAGGCAAAGATGTGCTTACTGAAAAATTTTCAGCTAATTTTATGTAACAGATTAATTATGAAAAATATATTACATAGTTGCTGTTAGATCCTTGTTCTTTTTGTACAGAACAATTGGTGCAACAACTGAGTCTAAGATTTTTACAGAGCTTTCACTTAAGCATGCAGAAGCTACTGTAATTGTTGTAGGAATTTTGATGCAGTATTCAGAGCATAGAAAATATGACATTACACACCTAGGTTTTTCAAGGATTCATTTTTACAGGACACTACACAGGGTTTTTCTCCATGGACCTTTTTACACAGCAACCTCTACCACAGTGTATCTCCTAGTAAAAATTTGAGAATTTTCCAAGCTAATATACTATTTTCTTGATTTAATGCATGTTATTAGCACATAAATCAAATAAATAGGTTACTGTGAGATAAAAAGTCTCCTAATTTTTCTCTGGCTTCTAGGTACCAATACACTAGCATAGAAAAAGTTTCATTAGGTGATTCATCACCTAACTGCAGGGATAAAACATTCTACTTAAACATGGTATGAAAATAAGTTTAATAAACAGTAAAGCTAGAGATGGAATTTGGGCCTGATCTTTTTACACAATCCTAAACATCAAGCAACTAACTCACTGCCCAAAATTTAGGGTCAGCATTGTTCTACAACAGTGGGTACACAATAAGTCCATCAAAGCTTCCATTTAATGTAGAGCAAAATATGTTGAGATTCTGAGAAACTTTCTGTAACAAAAGTAGTAGAGTTTGTTCTAAGGATTCCAGACAGTTGAGTTTGCATTTTTCTCAATTTTCTACGATTTTATTCGAATTTTACAAGTTCACTGAATTTGAATCTAGATTTGAAACTTTCTTTTACAACTAGGTCCTTGAATCTTACGCGCAGACCCTTCTAAAGATTTAAATTCTTGCAATTGGGTCCTCGGGCGGCTCGGGTACGGCGGCCGGCCGAAATTCCGGCGAGGGGCTCGCCGGCGGCGAAGGGTGAGGGTCGGGGAAGGTTCAGGGGTGCGAGGGCTACCTCGTGGGTGTGTTGTTCAGGTGGGGGACGGCCGGGAAGGGCTCGCCGGTGTGGCAGAACCACCTGAATTAATCCGGCTCAAGTGTATTAACCATCACCATTAAGGCATTCTCGGTTAACATTACACTTCAAACGGAGTAATCCACTGGTCTGTCGGGTATAACCTCCCGATACAACCACGGTGAACGGATCGAGCGCCATACATACAAATGCTCATGCGACGATGAGCCCAGAGAATACCACATTCCAGCAAATATTACAACATTAACATAAGTAAATATTACAGACCAAGTTCTGAGTTTAGAAAACAAGTACTTCAATTAACATAAATAAGTTCTTCAGAGTTAAGTTGCAGCGGAAATAAACAACGGAAACTACTCGACGATACAGGATGTCTCGATGAAGCCCGTACGAGGCATCACTCGGCCTTATCTCCGTTGGACGGGGGCGCATCCCATTCCACCGACCAACCAGGGGGAAGAGTGCAGGGCCAAGTCAAGCTAGCAATCATGTCTTCGAAGGGCTCACCTGAAATCGAGTCACAAGCAAGACTGAGTATACTAATACTCAGCAAGACTTACCCGTGTAGTGGAAACTACTCCACCGACTCTAGACATGCCAGGCTTTTTGGCTCAGGGGTTTGTTTTGCAGAAAAGCATCTACAAGTGGGTCCTTACTTTCAACTTTTAGCTCAAGATTCTAGTTTCGTTAGCCAGTCTAGGTAAGCAGCTATCTAAAGCATACATGGTGAAGCATTAAATTTTCCATCCAACCAGTTCATTCATCATCATTGTTCCTCTTCTTACTCTGTGGGTAAAAATGGTTAAGCAGTCTCAATAGCCGTGAGAAACGGACGATTCGAATCGAATTTCTTAACCTTGCAAGGGAAACCCAAACACACGTCACGTGGTTACTCCCTAGAGTCACACGTGCAACTTTTCCCCTTTCTTTCCGGGTCGTGGATCGGGGCTACCCTCCGAGAGTACAAGAGCTCCACGCCACGGTTCAGCGCCGGGTCGTGACCACTCTCTGCACTCGCCATATGCACATGGGACCGAAGTTCAAAGGGTAGGATGCCGTCCCCTTGCCGGGCCAATCAGGTACTTAAGCTTACCGATTCCCATAATCTCGGCATGTGTTTAGTACGTTCAAAGACTTAACCATCACTACCACACCCTGCGGCCTTAGCATTTTTCACTAGACAGACGGGCCTCAATCGTAACCATCGTTACATAACCCGTCCGTGTCCTTATGATTGCAGCGTGTAGTAGCCATTCAACTCCTATTTTCTCGCGAGTGACAGGAAATCACTCGACTTTTACCGGAGTCCTATTAGCACAGCAGTCTATCGAACCTTACATCTAGTTTTCACGCAAGGGTTCCTGACATCATGCAACTAAGTTTTCATCCAACTCCTATAAACTTAATGCACAAGCAAAGAGTAATGAGTTGCATAATTTCGGAAAGAATGGGTTATGCTCCGGGGCTTGCCTTCGCAGTTCGCTTGGGGATCTTCCGAACTTGGGCTCGGGTGTGGCAGAACCACCTGAATTAATCCGGCTCAAGTGTATTAACCATCACCATTAAGGCATCCTCGGTTAACCTTACACTTCAAACGGAGTAATCCACTGGTCTGTCGGGTATAACCTCCCGATACAACCACGGTGAACGGATCGAGCGCCGTACATACAAATGCTCATGCGACGATGAGCCCAGAGAATACCACATTCCAGCAAATATTACATCATTTGCATAAGTCAATATTACAGACCTAGTCCTGAGTTTAGAAAACAAGTACTTTAATTAACATAAATAAGTTCTTCAGAGTTAAATTGCAGCGGAAATAAACAACGGAAACTACTCGACGATACAGGATGTCTCGATGAAGCCCGTACGAGACATCACTCGGCCTTATCTCCGTTGGACGGGGGCGCATCCCATTCCACCGACCAACCAGGGGGAAGGGTGCAGGGCCAAGTCAAGCTAGCAATCATGTCTTCAAAGGGTTCACCTGAAATCGAGTCACAAACAAGACTGAGTATACTAATACTCAGCAAGACTTACCCGAGTGGTGGGAACTACTCCACCGACTCTAGACATGCCAGGCTTTTTGGCTCAGGGGTTTGTTTTGCCGAAAAGCATCTACAAGTGGGTCCTTACTTTCAACTTTTAGCTCAAGATTCTAGTTTCGTTGGCCAGTCTAGGTAAGCAGCTATCTAATGCATACATGGTGAAACATTAAGTTTTCCATCCAACCAGTTCATTCATTATCATTGTTCCTCTTCTTACTCTGTGGGTAAAAATGGTTAAGCAGTCTCAATAGCCGTGAGAAACGGACGATTCGAATCGAATTTCTTAACCTTGCAAGGGAAACCCAAACACACGTCACGTGGTTACTCCCTAGAGTCACACGTGCAACTTTTCCCCTTTCTTTCCGGGTCGTGGATCGGGGCTACCCTCCGAGAGTACAAGAGCCCCACGCCACGGTTCGGCGCCGGGTCGTGACCACTCTCTGCACTCGCCATATGCACATGGGACCGAAGTTCAAAGGGTAGGATGCCGTCCCCTTGCCGGGCCAATCAGGTACTTAAGCTTACCGATTCCCATAATCTCGGCATGTGTTTAGTACGTTCAAAGACTTAACCATCACTACCACACCCTGCGGCCTTAGCATTTTTCACTAGACAGACGGGCCTCAATCGTAACCATCGTTACATAACCCGTCCGTGTCCTTATGATTGCAGCGTGTAGTAGTCATTCAACTCCTATTTTCTCGCGAGTGACAGGAAATCACTCGACTTTTACCGGAGTCCTATTAGCACAGCATTCTAACGAACCTTACATCTAGTTTTCAAACAAGGGTTCCTGACATCATGCAACTAAGTTTTCATCCAACTCCTATAAACTTAATGCACAAGCAAGGAGTAAAGAGTTGCATCATTTCGGAAAGAATGGGTTATGCTCCGGGGCTTGCCTTCGCAGTTCGCTTGGGGATCTTCCGAACTTGGGCTCGGGTCTTCAAAAGCTTCAGTTAGATTTGCTTGAGCTTCGCGTTGTTCACTCTCGGACGCGGGCACCAGCTCGTAGGTTCCGTCGGCGAGAGTCGTCGATTCTACATGAGTGCACATTTTAAGTCGTGGAAATAGCACTTGATGACGATTTGAGAGTCATTACTACAAGGGATAATTTCTGGTCATGAAATTTTGGATTTAGGCACATCAAGGAAAGGTGTGCTTACTGTAAAATTTTCAGTCAATTTTATGTAACAGATTAATTCCGAAAAATAGATTTCATTGTTGCTGTTAGACACTTGTTCTTTTTGTACAGAACAACTGGTGTAACAAATGAGTCTAAGATTTTTACAGAGCTTTCACTTAAGCATGCAGAAGCTACTGTAATTTTTGTAGGATTTATCATGCAGTATTTAGATCATAGAAAATATAACATTCTACACCTAGGCTTTTCAAAGATTCATTTTTACAGGGCCCTACACAGGGTTTTTGTCCATGAAACTTTTTACACAGCAACCTCTACCACAGTGTAACTCCCAGTAATAATTTGGGGATTTTCCAAACTAAGGTACTATTTTCTTGATTTAATGTATGTTATTAGCACATAAATCAAATAAATAGGTTACTGTGAGATAAAAATTCTCCTAATTTTTCTATGGCTTCTAGTTACCAATACATTAGCATAGGAAAAATTTCAAGGGGTGACTCACCACCTAACTACAGGGATAAAACATTCCTTTTATACATGAATTAAAACTAAGTTTAACAAACAGCAGAGCTAGAGATGGAATTTGGGTCTGATCTTTTTACACAGTCCTAATCATCCAGCAACTAATTCACTGCCCAAAATTCAGGGTCAGCATTGCTCTAGATCAATGGGTATAAAATATGTCTATTAAAGCTTCTATTTAATGTAGAGCGAAATATTTCGAGATTCTGAGAAAATTTTTGTAACAAAAGTGGTAGAGTTTGTTCTGAGGATTCCAGAACAGTTGAGTTTGCATTTTTCTGAATTTTCTACGATTTTATACGAATTTTACAAGTTCACTGAATTTGAATCTAGGTTTGAAATTTTCTTTTACAACTAGGTCCTTGAATCTTACGCTCAGACCCTTCTAAAGATTTAAATCCTTGCAATTGGGTCCTCGGCGGCTCGGGTGCGGCGGCCGGCCGAAATTCCGGCGAGGGGGCTCACCGGCGGCGAGGGGCGGGGGTCGGGGAAGGTTCAGGGGCGCGAGGGCTACCTTGTGGGGGTGTTGTCCAGGTGGGGGACGGCCGGGAAAGGCTCGCCGTCGTTGGAGCAGGGGCGGCGGCGGCGCGGCTCGCGTCGACGGCGGTGCTCCGGCGGGCTTGGGGCGGCGTGGTCCGGTCGGTGAGCTTCACTGGTGCGTGGGGAAGCTACTCCGGGGCTCGGCTTGGACGGAGGGGGCCGGGGTCGTGCTGTCCACGGCGAGCAGGGGCGGCGGCGGCGACGGTAGCGCGGGCGGCGGTGCTCCGGTGGCTTTGGGTGGCGTTGGGTGGGTCGGTGAGCTGCGGTGGGGTGATGTAGTGGTGGCTGGGTGCTCGGTTTGGGCAGGGGGCGGCTGTGGAGGGCTGCCCACGGGCGGGTGGTGCTCGGCGGCGGCGATGGCGCGGCGAGGCGTTCTGGTGGCGGGGCTTCGCGCGGGCGGTCGGGGTGGCGGTTTTGTAGGGACAGGAGGGTGCGTGGGGATGCCTGGGTGACGCGCGGGGCGGGGCACGGCAGCAGCGTGCACTGGGCGCGGCGGGCGGCGGCAGAACGCCGGCGCGGCGTGCGGGGAGCGGGCGCGGTGACTGGGCGGCCGCGATTGTGGCGTGGGCGCGGCGAGATAGTGCCGGGCGTGGAGTGGGGAGCAGCTGCTGCAGCGGCCCGGGCGGAGGGCTGGCGCGGCGACTGGTGGGGCGCGGGGGCCGGGGCGGCACGGCGGAGCGCGGCCACTGGGCGAGCGGGCGGCGGCCTGGGCGCGGCAGCGCACGCGCGGGCGGGGACTGGGCGGCGCGGCGTCGGGGCGGGGGAAAGCCGGCCGTGGCGGGGTGGTGCGACGGCCACTGGCCTGGCGCTCCGCGCCGGTCAGGCGACGCCGGCCACCTGGCGCGCGGCGGGCGGGCGCGTGCGCGCGGCGCGGCAGCAGAGGGGGAAGACGCCAGGGACCAAAATGCAAGAATTCGAAAAAGTTCAGGGGGCTGGGTGCAAACAGGGCGTTTTCTCCTCTTTCTGATTTGAATTTCAAAAACTTTTGAACACGAAAGTTGTTCAAAACAAAAAGTTCTACAACTTTGGTTTCAGGCAAAATTTCATTTGGCTTATGGTTTTAAAGTTATTTTAAAAGTTTCAATTGTGTCCAAATGTGCCCAAATTTAATTTGAATTCCAACTGAACCCGTTTTAAATTCTTTCCACCCTCTCATTAGTTGGTTTAACACATAGAGTTAGGCTAATGACATTTGATTTCAGAATTTTAATTACCAGGGTTGTCACAGCCTTCCCCCCTTAACGAGAATCTCGCCCCGAGATTCGGTAATTCTTCGTGTGGGCGTGGGTGCACATACCAGTGGTTGAGACCAGAAACCCAGGGAAATGTTGGTTCAGGTAGCCTTCCGTTTCCCAAGTGGCTTCTTCTTCCGTGTGGCGATTCCATTGTATCTTATACATTCTAATCACTTTCCTCCTGGTCTCTCTTTCTTTTTGATCCAAAACCTTAACTGGGTGTTCGACATACGAGAGATCGGGTTCCAACGATATTTCTTGTTGTTCCACAATCTCGGTAGGGACTCGAATACACTTCTTGAGTTGAGATACGTGGAAGACGTCATGGGTGGCCGTGAGCTGAGGGGGCAGTCGTAATTTGTAGGCTACGGGTCCGCAGCTCTCCATGATTTCGTAAGGACCAATATAACGGGGAGCTAGTTTGCCTTTGATTCCAAATCTTCGCACTCCCTTGGTTGGTGAAACTCGAAGATAGACATGATCGCCAACTTCGAACTTTAGAGGCTTTCTCCTTTTGTCCGAATAGCTCTTTTGTCGGGCTTGTGCGGCTCTAAGATTTGCTTGTATTACTTTTACTTTCCCTTCTGCCTCGATTACCAGGTCGGGTCCAATTAGTTTACGTTCTCCGGTTTGTGACCAGCTCAAAGGGGTTCGACACCTTCGTCCGTACAGGGCCTCAAATGGTGCCATTTTCAAACTCGTTTGGTAGCTGTTGTTGTAAGAGAACTCTGCCAGGGGTAGGCATTTGTCCCAATTCTTGTCATAATGAATGACACAAGCTCTCAGCATGTCTTCAAGAATTTGGTTTACTCTTTCTGTTTGTCCATCGGTCTGAGGATGGTATGCTGAGCTGCGAATCAGCTTTGTGCCAAGAGACGTTTGCAGATGTTCCCAAAAGCGTGCTACAAACTGGGGACCACGATCGGAAATGATTGTCTTAGGTATTCCATGCAGGCAAACAATACGATCGAGGTAAATATCGGCATATTTCTTGGTAGAATAGGTGGTATGTACCGGAAGAAAATGTGCCGTCTTCGTGAGTCTATCAACGATAACCCATACGGAATCATGTCTCTGGGAAGTGTTTGGTAATCCCACGATGAAGTCCATACTTATGTCTTCCCATTTCCATGATGGTATAGGTAACGGTTGAAGTGTACCGGCCACCTTTAAGTGGCTAGCTTTTACTCTCTGGCATGTGTCACATTCCGAGACATACGTAGCAATTTCCCTTCTCATTCTAGTCCACCAGAAGTTTTGCCTTAGGTCCTGATACATTTTGCTACTGCCGGGGTGGATAGAGAATTTGGAGAGGTGTGCCTCATCAAGAATTTGCTTGCGGAGTTTACGATCCTTCGGAACGACTATCCGACTTTCGAACCATAGAACTCCCTTATGGTCCTGGCGGAAACATTTGTACTTCTCCTCACCTAGAGAGAGTTTTTGTTTGATGATCTTAATTCCTTCGTCATGTAGTTGTGCCATAACGATTTGGTCGTGAAGAGTGGGCTCAACTGAGATGTGATCTAGAGTGCCTTGGGAAACTATTTCCAAGTTAAGCTTCCTCATGTCTGCGCATAATGTCTCATGGTAGGACTCCATGGATAGGCAATGGCAATGGGACTTGCGGCTTAGTGCATCCGCGACTACATTAGCCTTGCCGGGGTGATAGTGCACTTCAAGGTCATAATCCTTGATTAGTTCTAGCCATCTCCGTTGTCTCATATTCAGATCGGCTTGTGTGAAGATATACTTGAGACTCTTATGATCCGTGTAGATATTGCACTGCGTACCCATGAGATAGTGCCTCCATATCTTCAGAGCGTGAATGACGGCTGCGAGCTCAAGGTCATGCGTGGGATAATTCTGTTCGTGGGGCCGAAGGGCTCGTGAGGCATATGCAATCACTCGATTCTCTTGCATAAGCACACATCCTAGACCAGTACCCGATGCGTCACAATACACATCGAACGACTTGGTATTATCGGGTTGAGCTAATACAGGTGCAGTAGTCAGATGCTCTCTGAGAGTGTGGAAAGCTTCTTCACATTTCTCATTCCATACGAACTTTACTTCCTTCTTTAACAGTTCAGTCATGGGCTTAGCAATTCGAGAGAAATCCGGGATGAAGCGACGGTAGTAACCGGCTAAGCCGAGAAAACTGCGAATCTGATGAACAGAGGTAGGGGGTTTCCAATCCATCACCTCTTGTACCTTGCTGGGGTCAACAGCTATGCCTTCGCTGGAGATCGTGTGACCTAAGAACTTTACAGTATCCAACCAAAACTCACACTTAGAAAACTTAGCATAGAGCTGATGGTCTCTGAGTCGCTGAAGAACAATGCGAAGGTGCTTGGCATGCTCTTCCTCATCCTTGGAATAGATAAGGATGTCGTCGATGAACACTACGACGAATTTGTCAAGTTCGGGCATGAATACCGAATTCATGAGATACATGAAGTAGGCAGGGGCATTGGTGAGTCCAAAGGACATGACCAAAAACTCATATAGTCCATATCGTGTGGAGAAGGCAGTCTTAGGAATATCGCACGGGCGAATCTTGATTTGATGGTATCCCGAACGAAGATCGATCTTTGAGAAGACTCTGGCTCCAGCTAATTGATCGAAGAGTACATCGATACGGGGAAGGGGGTATTTGTTTTTAACAGTTACCGCATTGAGAGGTCGGTAGTCCACACATAACCTTAAACTGTCATCCTTCTTCTTTACGAATAGGGCTGGACATCCCCAAGGTGACGCGCTAGGGCGAATAAAACCTTTGTCCAGTAGTTCCTGGAGTTGAAGTTTCAACTCGGCCAATTCTTTAGGGGGCATCCTATATGGTCTCTTGGATATAGGTGCAGTGCCTGGTTGTAGCTCAATAACGAACTCAATATCCCTATCCGGTGGCATTCCTGGTAAGTCATCCGGGAAAACATCGGCATACTCGTTCACCACAAGAATCTCCTCTAGCTTAAGTCCTTCCATCTTATAAGCACAGGAATTCGTGCAATCTATGAATGGTAGGTAAAGGGTAGTGGCTCCGTGACTAGGTGAATTTATCTCAACGGCTCGGGAAGAAAGGTCCAGTGTGACTCCATGCATAGCCATCCAGTTCATTCCCAAAATAATGTCCATGCCGTCAAGGGGTAAAAGGACAAGGTCCGTGTCGATGGTTTTACTACCCAATTTGACTGGTACTTGTCTGACCATTTGGTTTGAAGCAATTTTACCACCCGGTGTTGATATCATATATGACCCTTTTGTGTGACAAACATCCAAGCCTACTTTTGCACCGAATTTTGCACTTATGAAACTATGCGATGCACCAGAATCAAATAATATAACGGCGGGCTTGTTATGGATAGAGAATGTACCCGACATTACTGGGGCTCCTTCTGGAAGCTCTGCAAGCGTGGTGAAGTTAATCCGTCCTTGCTTGACTTGCAGGGTTTGTCTCTTGCCCCTGTTCTTAGCGTTCGGGTTGGATCCTTGACCTTGGTTGGGCTGTCCAGGCTGAGGGCATTCGCGTGCGAAGTGGCTGGAACTCCCGCATTTGAAACAACGATTTGCCGGGCTAGGTCGAAGAGACTGCTGAAGAATGGGCCTCGGACCATTCTGTGGAGGCATCGGGGGTCGTACCATGCCTGGCTGCTGTGGGGGTTTGGCAATCCATCTTCCTGGCTGCGGGGCCCTTGGTGGAGCTGTAGGTGCGGTATTTTGCACGATGCGATACCTTGGTGGTTGGGCACTTGATGGCCCTGCGGGTGCCTTTCTCTTCTTCTCTGCCCGGTGTGCCATGATACAGTCCTCCTGGGTAATGGCCATATTGACCAACTCGTTATAGGTGTCTGCCCTGGCTAGGTTCAGACGTTCCTTGAGCTTGGTATTCAGACCTCGGCGGAAACGATCACGCTTCTTGGCATCCGTATCAGCGTGATAGCCTGCATATTGGCATAGGTTGTTGAACGCCTGGGCGTACTGCAACACGGTGCGGGTGCCTTGGGTGAGTGCCAGGAACTCATTCAACTTTCTCTCCATGAGACCCTCGGGGATATGATGTGCCCGGAACGCGGTCTTGAATTCATTCCAGTCGACCACATGGTCAGCCGGGAGCATCGCAAAATAGTGGTCCCACCATAGACGAGCCGTACCGCGAAGCTGTTGCGCGGCAAAGCGAGCTTTGTTGGCCTCCGAGCATGGGGCCACAAGTAGTGTGAACTTGGATTCGATGGTGCGAATCCAAGCGTCGGCGTCCAAGGGTTCCTCTGTCTTATGGAACAAGGGAGGCTGGGTCCCTAGGAAATCCGTGTATCCTGCAGCTTGGGGTTGGGGAGCACTGTGCCCGCCCCGCTGCTGGTGCTGTCCTTGCACGAGCTGGCGGAGCAACTCGGTTTGAGCGGCCATTGCTTCCACTAAACCAGGTGGTGGCTGTGGCTGTGGTGGTGATCCACTTGCGCTAGCACCAAAACCATCCGGGTTACCACGGGTTGCTCCAACCATCTGAAAAGGCGAAGGTTCTTCATTAGCAACGTGATCCATGTTGCTTCCATGACTCAAAAAGATCTAACGCGGAATAGTAGACTTCCAAAAGGTCATGGATGGAATCACATGCATAAAAACTGTCTGCCGTAAGAATCTTATAACACCTGGTAGGTTCATCCAAGTTCCTCATATTTTGGCAGTGGATAGGGAATTTAGGGATGTACAACTTTGATATTCAGCCAAGATGCTAAATCGACGGATAAGATGGTCAAACGATTCACTCTTTGCTTCCCTGTTTTGGCTGTTTTTCAGCAGAACGAGTTATAGTATCTGGCCTATAACTTCAACAGTTCTGGTCCAAAAATTCTCAACTTTTACCAGAGCATTCCTAAGGTATTTGTGCACCACTTTTCTATTCAACACTTTGGCTGGATTAGGCTCTAAGATGGCTGTTTCCTTAAGGTCTCACTTCTCTGTCTACCCAGAAATTTTCAGTGAACAGGGGGCCAATATTTCGTGCACCAGGGGAAATCTACCCAGCCAAAATTTACCAAATTTTAACAGCAGCTACTGGGGTAAATTTGGAACAAGTTTTGTGTTGTACTCTTTTGCATAAAACTGTAGGAAGGGGGGGCCTAAAAATTTAAGAGGCAGAAGTGCTTATTCTGGACAGAATTCTGACATTCCGTGGTTTCTGTTATTTCTTACTATCCATGAGTTCAGAATTTTTGATTTTTGAACAGAAGATAGAACACAAAATTTGGAACAATTTCTTCAACATGAACTTTATCAGAAATGGTCATTTTCTTTGGCCAATAAATCTCTCTTTCCGGTCATGGCAGATTCGGGACAGATTCGCTAGATAGTCCTTATGCAAACCATGCTTAGATACGCAAGAACCTTACCACTCTCATACAACGCATTTTCAATTTCAGATATATATGGTCATGATGCATGCACGTCCTATTCGTCCTCACAAATAAAACAATTGCCAAATAGCTTTGGTCTTACGAAGATAGTTTCGGTGGCTTACACAATACTGCTCTCCTATAATAGCTAGTCGAGTCTTTCTATTCGTCCCCTAACTTATCGTAATCGCGGTTAGTGTATCTGCAGAAGATTGACAAAGCATATATATATTTCATGAACCTTTCATGCCAGCACTCATGAAAGCGTCCGTATTCATTACCGTTTACTTATAGAAACGATATCTGTACAATTTCCGCCGTACAGACGACGTTAACATACGCTATCGAGATAGCGTATTCACGGGGGTACCGTCATAAGACGGGGGTATGAACAGCGATCGCCATACCCTGCGCCAAACCTTCTACTCCCAATATGTTCAACTAACAGTTGGCATATTGGCAGCACCTCAAGTAAGCCACTGCTTGAGGGCAGCGTTCGGTTCGCATCACCGACAGGAAGGCCAAGCTCTCTCAGTTGGCTGAGGATCCTTACCTTCTTACCTTAGCGATGAGTGCGTCGTTACAGAATTTAAGGTCGGTTGTACATGAAAGTAAGTTTTGACAGAAAGTAATGTGCTGGAAGTCAGTTGATAATATATATAGAAGTTAGATAGCCACCTAGTAACTTTCCCATAATCCCTTAGGGCTTTACGAACTAGGCACCATCCTTAACGTACCAACGTATTTCGCAACACAACCTTCTAGTCAAGTTTTAGTAAAATGAGTTTTTAAGGCTTGTAGCATTCTCTGGCGTATGTATTTCGGCTCTGGTGTCCGCTGTTGCCAGCTGTGGCACCAGCTACGGCTCTGATACCAGCTGTGGCAGAACCACCTGAATTAATCCGGCTCAAGTGTATTAACCATCACCATTAAGGCATCCTCGGTTAACCTTACACTTCAAACGGAGTAATCCACTGGTCTGTCGGGTATAACCTCCCGATACAACCACGGTGAACGGATCGAGCGCCGTACATACAAATGCTCATGCGACGATGAGCCCAGAGAATACCACATTCCAGCAAATATTACATCATTTGCATAAGTCAATATTACAGACCTAGTCCTGAGTTTAGAAAACAAGTACTTTAATTAACATAAATAAGTTCTTCAGAGTTAAATTGCAGCGGAAATAAACAACGGAAACTACTCGACGATACAGGATGTCTCGATGAAGCCCGTACGAGACATCACTCGGCCTTATCTCCGTTGGACGGGGGCGCATCCCATTCCACCGACCAACCAGGGGGAAGGGTGCAGGGCCAAGTCAAGCTAGCAATCATGTCTTCAAAGGGTTCACCTGAAATCGAGTCACAAACAAGACTGAGTATACTAATACTCAGCAAGACTTACCCGAGTGGTGGGAACTACTCCACCGACTCTAGACATGCCAGGCTTTTTGGCTCAGGGGTTTGTTTTGCCGAAAAGCATCTACAAGTGGGTCCTTACTTTCAACTTTTAGCTCAAGATTCTAGTTTCGTTGGCCAGTCTAGGTAAGCAGCTATCTAATGCATACATGGTGAAACATTAAGTTTTCCATCCAACCAGTTCATTCATTATCATTGTTCCTCTTCTTACTCTGTGGGTAAAAATGGTTAAGCAGTCTCAATAGCCGTGAGAAACGGACGATTCGAATCGAATTTCTTAACCTTGCAAGGGAAACCCAAACACACGTCACGTGGTTACTCCCTAGAGTCACACGTGCAACTTTTCCCCTTTCTTTCCGGGTCGTGGATCGGGGCTACCCTCCGAGAGTACAAGAGCCCCACGCCACGGTTCGGCGCCGGGTCGTGACCACTCTCTGCACTCGCCATATGCACATGGGACCGAAGTTCAAAGGGTAGGATGCCGTCCCCTTGCCGGGCCAATCAGGTACTTAAGCTTACCGATTCCCATAATCTCGGCATGTGTTTAGTACGTTCAAAGACTTAACCATCACTACCACACCCTGCGGCCTTAGCATTTTTCACTAGACAGACGGGCCTCAATCGTAACCATCGTTACATAACCCGTCCGTGTCCTTATGATTGCAGCGTGTAGTAGTCATTCAACTCCTATTTTCTCGCGAGTGACAGGAAATCACTCGACTTTTACCGGAGTCCTATTAGCACAGCATTCTAACGAACCTTACATCTAGTTTTCAAACAAGGGTTCCTGACATCATGCAACTAAGTTTTCATCCAACTCCTATAAACTTAATGCACAAGCAAGGAGTAAAGAGTTGCATCATTTCGGAAAGAATGGGTTATGCTCCGGGGCTTGCCTTCGCAGTTCGCTTGGGGATCTTCCGAACTTGGGCTCGGGTCTTCAAAAGCTTCAGTTAGATTTGCTTGAGCTTCGCGTTGTTCACTCTCGGACGCGGGCACCAGCTCGTAGGTTCCGTCGGCGAGAGTCGTCGATTCTACATGAGTGCACATTTTAAGTCGTGGAAATAGCACTTGATGACGATTTGAGAGTCATTACTACAAGGGATAATTTCTGGTCATGAAATTTTGGATTTAGGCACATCAAGGAAAGGTGTGCTTACTGTAAAATTTTCAGTCAATTTTATGTAACAGATTAATTCCGAAAAATAGATTTCATTGTTGCTGTTAGACACTTGTTCTTTTTGTACAGAACAACTGGTGTAACAAATGAGTCTAAGATTTTTACAGAGCTTTCACTTAAGCATGCAGAAGCTACTGTAATTTTTGTAGGATTTATCATGCAGTATTTAGATCATAGAAAATATAACATTCTACACCTAGGCTTTTCAAAGATTCATTTTTACAGGGCCCTACACAGGGTTTTTGTCCATGAAACTTTTTACACAGCAACCTCTACCACAGTGTAACTCCCAGTAATAATTTGGGGATTTTCCAAACTAAGGTACTATTTTCTTGATTTAATGTATGTTATTAGCACATAAATCAAATAAATAGGTTACTGTGAGATAAAAATTCTCCTAATTTTTCTATGGCTTCTAGTTACCAATACATTAGCATAGGAAAAATTTCAAGGGGTGACTCACCACCTAACTACAGGGATAAAACATTCCTTTTATACATGAATTAAAACTAAGTTTAACAAACAGCAGAGCTAGAGATGGAATTTGGGTCTGATCTTTTTACACAGTCCTAATCATCCAGCAACTAATTCACTGCCCAAAATTCAGGGTCAGCATTGCTCTAGATCAATGGGTATAAAATATGTCTATTAAAGCTTCTATTTAATGTAGAGCGAAATATTTCGAGATTCTGAGAAAATTTTTGTAACAAAAGTGGTAGAGTTTGTTCTGAGGATTCCAGAACAGTTGAGTTTGCATTTTTCTGAATTTTCTACGATTTTATACGAATTTTACAAGTTCACTGAATTTGAATCTAGGTTTGAAATTTTCTTTTACAACTAGGTCCTTGAATCTTACGCTCAGACCCTTCTAAAGATTTAAATCCTTGCAATTGGGTCCTCGGCGGCTCGGGTGCGGCGGCCGGCCGAAATTCCGGCGAGGGGGCTCACCGGCGGCGAGGGGCGGGGGTCGGGGAAGGTTCAGGGGCGCGAGGGCTACCTTGTGGGGGTGTTGTCCAGGTGGGGGACGGCCGGGAAAGGCTCGCCGTCGTTGGAGCAGGGGCGGCGGCGGCGCGGCTCGCGTCGACGGCGGTGCTCCGGCGGGCTTGGGGCGGCGTGGTCCGGTCGGTGAGCTTCACTGGTGCGTGGGGAAGCTACTCCGGGGCTCGGCTTGGACGGAGGGGGCCGGGGTCGTGCTGTCCACGGCGAGCAGGGGCGGCGGCGGCGACGGTAGCGCGGGCGGCGGTGCTCCGGTGGCTTTGGGTGGCGTTGGGTGGGTCGGTGAGCTGCGGTGGGGTGATGTAGTGGTGGCTGGGTGCTCGGTTTGGGCAGGGGGCGGCTGTGGAGGGCTGCCCACGGGCGGGTGGTGCTCGGCGGCGGCGATGGCGCGGCGAGGCGTTCTGGTGGCGGGGCTTCGCGCGGGCGGTCGGGGGTGGCGGTTTTGTAGGGACAGGAGGGTGCGTGGGGATGCCTGGGTGACGCGCGGGGCGGGGCACGGCAGCAGCGTGCACTGGGCGCGGCGGGCGGCGGCAGAACGCCGGCGCGGCGTGCGGGGAGCGGGCGCGGTGACTGGGCGGCCGCGATTGTGGCGTGGGCGCGGCGAGATAGTGCCGGGCGTGGAGTGGGGAGCAGCTGCTGCAGCGGCCCGGGCGGAGGGCTGGCGCGGCGACTGGTGGGGCGCGGGGGCCGGGGCGGCACGGCGGAGCGCGGCCACTGGGCGAGCGGGCGGCGGCCTGGGCGCGGCAGCGCACGCGCGGGCGGGGACTGGGCGGCGCGGCGTCGGGGCGGGGGAAAGCCGGCCGTGGCGGGGTGGTGCGACGGCCACTGGCCTGGCGCTCCGCGCCGGTCAGGCGACGCCGGCCACCTGGCGCGCGGCGGGCGGGCGCGTGCGCGCGGCGCGGCAGCAGAGGGGGAAGACGCCAGGGACCAAAATGCAAGAATTCGAAAAAGTTCAGGGGGCTGGGTGCAAACAGGGCGTTTTCTCCTCTTTCTGATTTGAATTTCAAAAACTTTTGAACACGAAAGTTGTTCAAAACAAAAAGTTCTACAACTTTGGTTTCAGGCAAAATTT
This sequence comes from Panicum miliaceum, assembly GCA_032594955.1. Classification (NCBI taxonomy): domain Eukaryota; kingdom Viridiplantae; phylum Streptophyta; class Magnoliopsida; order Poales; family Poaceae; genus Panicum; species Panicum miliaceum. The sequence goes on along the minus strand of CM064058.1, from coordinate 49,818,732 downwards.
CATTTGGCTTATGGTTTTAAAGTTATTTTAAAAGTTTCAATTGTGTCCAAATGTGCCCAAATTTAATTTGAATTCCAACTGAACCCGTTTTAAATTCTTTCCACCCTCTCATTAGTTGGTTTAACACATAGAGTTAGGCTAATGACATTTGATTTCAGAATTTTAATTACCAGGGTTGTCACATCGGGTCTTCAAAAACTTCAGTTAGATTTGCTTGAGCTTCACGCTGCTCACTCTCGGACGCGGGCACCAGCTCGTAAGTTCCGTCGGCGAGAGTCGTCGATTCTACATGAGTGCACAAGTTTAAGTCGTGGAAATGGCACTTGATTACGATTTGAGAGTAATTACTACAAGGGATAGTTTCTGGTCATAAAATTTTGGATTTAGGCACATCAGGGAAAGATGTGCTTACTGTAAAATTTTCAGCCAATTTTATGTAACAGATTAATTCTGAAAAATATATTTCATTGTTGCTGTTAGATACTTGTTCTTTTTGTACAGAACAATTGGTGCTACAATTGAGTCTAATATTTCTACAGAGCTCTCACTTGAGCATGCAGAAGCTACTGTAATTTTTTTAGGATTTATCATGCAGTATCCAGAGCATAGAAAATATGACATTCTACACCTAGGCTATTCAAAGATTCATTTTTACAGGACACTACACAGGGTTTTTGTCCATGGAACTTTTTACACAGCAACCCCTACCATAGTTTATCTCCCAGTAAAAATTTGAGAATTTTCCAAGCTAAGATACTATTTTCTTGATTTAATGTATGTTATTAGTACATAAATCAAATAAGTGGGTTACTTTAAGATAAAAATTCTCCTAGTTTTTCTCTGGCTTCTAGGTACCAATACATTAGCATAGGAAAAGTTTCAATGGGTGACTCACCACTTAACTGCCGGGATAAAACATTCTACTTACATATGAATTAAAACTAAGTTTAACAAACAGTAGAGCTAGAGATGGAATTTGGGCCTGATCTTTTTATACAGTCCTAAACATCAAGCAACTAATTCACTGCCCAAAATCTAGGGTCAGCATTGTTCTAGAACAGTGGGTACAAAATAAGTCCATTAAAGCTTCTATTTAATGTAGAGCAAAATATTTTGAGATACTGAGAAAACTTTTGTAACAAAAGTGGTAGAGTTTGTTCTGAGGATTCCAGAACAGTTGAGTTTGCATTTTTCTGAATTTTCTATGATTTTATACGAATTTTACAAGTTCACTGAATTTGAATCTAGGTTTGAAACTTTCTTTTACAACTAGGTCCTTGAATCTTACGCTCAGACCCTTCTAAAGATTTAAATTCTTGCAATTGGGTCCTCGGGCGGCTCGGGTACGGCGGCCGGCCGAAATTCCGGCGAGGGGGCTCGCCGGCGGCGAGGGGCGAGGGTCGGGGAAGGTTCAGGGGTGCGAGGGCTACCTTGTGGGGGTGTTGTTCAGGTGGGGGACGGCCGGGAAGGGCTCGCCGGCGTTGGAGCAGAGGCGGCGGCGGCGCGGCTCGCGTCGACGGCGGTGCTCCGGCGGGCTTGGGGCGGCGTGGTCCGGTCGGTGAGCTTCAGTGGCGCGTGGGGAAGCTACTCAGGGGCTCGACTTGGACGGAGGGGGTCGGGGTCGTGCTGTCCACGGCGAGCAGGGGCGGCGGCGGCGACGGCAGCGCGGGCGGTGGCGCTCCGGTGGCTCTGGGTGGCGTTGGGTGGGTCGGCGAGCTGCGGTGGGGTGATGTAGTGGTGGCTGGGGGCTCAGTTTGGGCAGTGGGCGGCGGCAGTGGGCTGTCCACGGACGGGTGGTGCTCGGCGGCGGTGATGGCGACGGCGAGGCGTTCTGGGCTGCGGTGGCTCGCGCGCGTGGCCGGGGTGGTGCTTTTATAGGGACAGGAGGGGGTGTGGAGGTGCCTGGGCGACGCGCGGGGCGGGGCACGGCAACGGCGTGCACTGGGCGCGGCGGGCGGCGACAGAACGCCGGCGCGGCGTGCGGCGAGCGGGCGCGGGCGACTGGGCGGCCGAGATTTTGGCGTGGGCGCGAGGAGATAGCGCGGCGTGCGGATTGGGGAGCAGCTGCTGCAGCGGCTCGGGCGGAGGGCAGGCGCGGCAGCTGGCGGGGCGCGGGGGCCGGGGCGGCACGGCGGAGCGCGGAGACTGGGCGGCCGGGCGGCGGGCTGGGCGCGGCAGCACGCGCGGGCTCTGACTGGCCGCGCGGCGTGGGGGCGGGGCAAAGCCGGCCGTGGCGGGGTGGTGCGGCGGCCACTGGCCTGGCGCTCCGCGCCGGTCAGGCGACGCCGGCCACCTGGTGCGCGGCGGGCGGGCGAGCGCGCGCGCGGTGCGGCAGAGGAGGGAGGGACCGAAGTGCAAAAATTCGAAAAACTTCAGGGGGCTGGATGCAAACAGGGCGTTTTCTCCTTTTTCTGATTGGAATTTCAAAAACTTTTGAACACGAAAGTTGTTCAAAATAAAAAGTTCTACAACTTTGGTTTCAGGCAAAATCTCATTTGGCTTATGGTTTGAAAGTTAAATTTAAAAGTTCAAAAGTAACCCAATGTGCTCAAATTAAATTTGAATTCCAACTGAACTCGTTTTAAATCTTTCCACCCTTTCATTAGTTGGTTTAATCATAGAGTTAGGCTAATGACATTGATTTTGGAAAAGTAATTACCAGGGTTGTCACAGCCTTCCCCCCTTAACAAGAATCTCGCCCCGAGATTCGGTAATTCTTAGTGTGGGCGTGGGTGCACATACCAGTGGTTGAGATAAGAAATCCGGGGAAATGTTGGTTCAGGTAGCTCTCCGTTTCCCAGGTGGCTTCTTCTTCCGTGTGGCGATTCCATTGTATTTTATACATTCTAATCACCTTCCTCCTGGTCTCTCTTTCTTTTTGATCCAGAATCTTAACTGGGTGTTCGACATACGAGAGGTCGGGTTCCAACGATATTTCTTGTTGTTCCACAATCTCGGTAGGGACTCGAATACACTTCTTGAGTTGAGATACGTGGAAGACATCATGGGTGGTCGTGAGCTGAGGGGGGCAGTCGTAATTTGTAGGCTACGGGTCCGCAGCTCTCAATGATTTCGTAGGGACCAATATAGCGGGGAGCTAGTTTGCCTTTGATTCCAAATCTTCGTACTCCCTTGGTTGGTGAAACTCGAAGATAGACATGATCGCCAACTTCGAACTTTAGGGGCTTTCTCCTTTTGTCAGAATAGCTCTTTTGTCGGGCTTGTGCGGCTTTAAGGTTTGCTTGTATTACTTTTACTTTTTCCTCTGCCTCGATTACCAGGTCGGGTCCAATTATTTTACGTTCTCCGGTTTGTGACCAGCTCAAAGGAGTTCGACACCTTCGTCCGTACAGGGCCTCAAATGGTGCCATTTTCAAACTCGTTTGGTAGCTGTTGTTGTACGAGAACTCTGACAGGGGTAGGCATTTGTCCCAATTCTTGTCATAATGAATGACACAGGCTCTCAGCATGTCTTCAAGAATTTGGTTTACTCTTTCCGTTTGTCCATCGGTCTGAGGGTGGTATGCTGAGCTGCGAATCAGCTTTGTGCCAAGAGACGTTTGCAGTTGCTCCCAAAAGCGTGCTACAAACTGGGGACCACGATCGGAAATAATTGTCTTAGGTATTCCATGCAGGCAAACAATATGATCAAGGTAAATCTCGGCATATTTCTTGGTAGAATAGGTGGTGTGTACCGGAAGAAAATGTGCCGTCTTCGTGAGTCTATCAACGATAACCCATATGGAATCATGTCTCTGGGACGTGTTTGGTAGTCCAACGATGAAGTCCATACTTATGTCCTCCCATTTCCATGATGGTATAGGTAACGGTTGAAGTGTACCGGCTACCTTTAAGTGGCTAGCTTTTACTCTCTGGCACGTGTCACATTCCGAGACATACGTAGCAATTTCCCTTTTCATTCTAGTCCACCAGAAGTTTTGCCTTAGGTCCTGATACATTTTGCTACTGCCGGGGTGGATAGAGAATTTGGAAAGGTGTGCCCCATCGAGAATTTTCTTGCGGAGTTCACGATTCTTCGGAACGACTATACGACTTTCGAACCATAGAACTCCCTTATGGTCCTGGCGGAAACATTTGTACTTCTCCTCACGTAGGGAGAGTTTCTGTTTGATGATCTTAATTCCTTCATCCTGTAGTTGTGCCATGACGATTTGGTCGTGAAGAGTGGGCTCAACTGAGATGTGATTTAGAGTGCCTTGGGAAACTATTTCCAAGTTAAGCTTCCTCATGTCTGCACATAATGTCTCATGGTAGAACTCCATGGATAAGCAATGGCCATGGGACTTGCGGCTTAGTGCATCAGCGACTACGTTAGCCTTGCCGGGGTGATAGTGCACTTCAAGGTCATAATCCTTGATTAGTTCTAGCCATCTCCGTTGTCTCATATTCAGATCGGCTTGTGTGAAGATATACTTGAGACTCTTATGATCCGTGTAGATATTGCACTGTGTACCCATGAGATAGTGCCTCCATATCTTCAGCGCGTGAATGACGGCTGCAAGCTCAAGATCATGAGTGGGATAATTCTGTTCGTGGGGCCGAAGGGCTCGTGAGGCATATGCAATTACTCGATTCTCTTGCATAAGCACACAGCCTAGACCAGTACCTGATGCGTCACAATACACATCGAATGGCTTGGTATTATCGGGTTGAGCTAACACAGGTGCAGTAGTCAGATGCTCTCTGAGAGTGTGGAAAGCTTCTTCACATCTCTCGTCCCATACAAACTTTACTTCCTTCTTTAACAGTTCAGTCATGGGCTTAGCAATTCGAGAGAAATCCGGGATGAAGCGGCGGTAGTATCCGGCTAAGCCGAGAAAACTGCGAATCTGATGAACAGAGGTAGGGGGTTTCCAATCCATCACCTCTTGTACCTTGCTGGGGTCAACAGCTATGCCTTCGCTGGAGATCGTGTGACCTAAGAACTTTACAGTATCCAACCAGAATTCACACTTAGAAAACTTAGCATAGAGCTGATGGTCTCTGAGTCGCTGAAGAACAACGCGAAGGTGCTTGGCATGCTCTTCCTCATCCTTGGAATAGATAAGGATGTCGTCGATGAACACTACGACGAATTTGTCCAGTTCGGGCATGAATACCGAATTCATGAGATACATGAAGTAGGCAGGGACATTGGTGAGTCCAAAGGACATGACTAAGAATTCATATAGTCCATATCGTGTGGAGAAGGCAGTCTTAGGAATATCGCACGGGCGAATCTTGATCTGATGATATCCCGAACGAAAATCAATCTTTGAGAAGACTCTGGCTCCAGCTAATTGATCGAAGAGCACATCGATGCGAGGAAGGGGGTATTTATTTTTAACAGTTACCGCATTGAGAGGTCGGTAGTCCACACATAATCTCAAACTGTCATCCTTCTTCTTTACGAATAGGGCTGGACATCCCCAAGGTGACGCGCTAGGGCGAATGAAACCTTTGTCCAGTAGTTCTTGGAGTTGAATTTTCAGCTCGGCCAATTCTTTAGGGGGCATCCTATATGGTCTTTTGGATATAGGTGCAGTGCCTGGTTGTAGTTCAATAACGAACTCAATGTCCCTATCCGGTGGCATTCCTGGTAAGTCCTCCGGGAAAACATCGGCATATTCGTTTACCACAGGAATATTATCTGGCTTAAGTCCTTCCATCTTATAAGCACAGGAATTAGTACAATCTAGGAATGGTAGGTAAAGGGTAGTGGCTCCGTGACTAGGTGAATTTATCTCAACGGCTCGGGAAGAAAGGTCCAGTGTGACTCCATGCATACCCATCCAGTTCATTCCCAAAATAATGTCCATGCCGTCAAGGAGTAAAAGGACAAGGTCCGTGTCGATGGTTTTACTACCCAATTTGACTGGTACTTGTCTGATCATTTGGTTTGAAGCAATTTTACCACCCGGTGTTGATATCATATATGACCCTTTGGTGTGACAAACATCCAAGCCTACTTTTGCACCGAATTTTGCACTTATGAAACTATGCGATGCACCAGAATCAAATAATAAAACTGCAGGCTTGTTATGGATAGAGAATGTACCCGACATCACTGGGGCTCCTTCAGGAAGCTCTGCAAGCGTGGTGAAGTTAATCTGTCCTTGCTTGACTTGCAGGGTCTGTCTCTTGCCCCTGTTCTTGGTGTTCGGGTTGGATCCTTGACCTTGGTTGGGCTGTCCAGGCTGAGGGCATTCTCGTGCGAAGTGGCTGGAACTCCCGCATTTGAAACAGCGATTCGCGGGGCTAGGTCGAAGAGACTGCTGAAGAATGGGCCTCGGACGATTCTGTGGAGGCATCGGGGGTCGTACCATGCCTGGCTGCTGTGGGGGTTTGGCAATCCATCTTCCTGACTGCGGGGCCCTTGGTGGAGCTGTAGGTGCGGTATTTTGCACGATGCGATACCTTGGTGGTTGGGCACTTGATGGTCCTGCGGGTGCCTTTCTCTTCTTCTCTGCCCGGTGTGCCATGATACAGTCCTCCTGGGTAATGGCCATATTGACCAACTCGTTGTAGGTGTCAGCCCTGGCTAGGTTCAGACGTTCCTTGAGCTTGGTATTCAGACCTCGGCGGAAACGATCACGCTTCTTGGCATCCGTATCAGCGTGATAGCCCGCATACTGGCACAAGTTGTTGAACGTCTGGGCGTACTGCAGCACGGTGCGGGTGCCCTGGGTGAGTGCCAGGAACTCGTTCAGCTTCCTCTCCATGAGACCCTCGGGGATATGATGTGCCCGGAACGCGGTCTTGAATTCATCCCAGTCGACCACATGGTCAGCCGGGAGCATCGCAAAATAGTGGTCCCACCACAGTCGAGCGGTACCGCGAAGCTGTTGCGCGGCAAAACGAGCTTTGTTGGCCTCTGAGCATGGGGCCACAAGTAGTGTGAACTTGGATTCTATGGTGCGAATCCATGCATCTGCGTCCAGGGGTTCCTCTGTCTTATGGAACAAGGGCGGCTGGGTCCCTAGGAAATCCGTGTATCCTGCAGCTTGTGGTTGGTGAGCATTGTGTCCACCCCTCTGCTGGTGTTGTCCTTGCACAATCTGGCGTAGTAGCTCGATTTGAGCGGCCATCACTTCCACCAAACTGGGCGGGGGTGGTGGCGATTGTCGCGAGCGGCTGCCACCGGCACCAAAACCCTCGGGGTTGCCACGTGTTGATCCAACCATCTGAAACGTGAAAGGTTACCATTAGCAACGCGATCCATATTACTGCCTTGACTCATAAATACTTGGGTAGTCAGAGACTTCCGAAGTCATAGCTAGAAGTATGTACAGAATCTCTGTTTGCCACGAGAAAAATCATAGCCTGCTGTGGGTCCATCCAAAACATTTCAAACTCTTGCAGTAGTCAGAGAATTTAGGACTGCACCACTTTGGTATTTAACTTCGGTGCTAGAACTATGGCTAAGGTGGTCGAAAAGCTCGTCCTTTGCCTTGCTGCCCTAGCTGTTTTTCAGCAAATTGGTCGGTACGGTTTTGCCTATATCTTAAACTAGCGAGGTCCAATGATGCTGAATTTTTGTGAGAACCTAGATCACAAAACTTAGCACAAGTCTGGTATTCAACACTCAGCCATGAAATGCAAGGAGACATGGGTAAAAATTCCGACAAGTCTCAGCGATTGTGGATTCCATCGTTTACCAAATTACAACGAAATCACCCAAGTTTATCGCCGTTCCTTACATGCTGAGGGTGTCCACCTGGTTCAGGTGTACCCAACACAAAAGAGTTACTCAACTCCTAGTTAGCCTATTACAACACTTGCCAAAAGTTAGGCTACCCTATCGAGGAGTATGTGCAAATGTCCTCCTAGGTCGTCCTCTAGAAATCATCCAAGTCGTTGACGGACGACTCGCTGTGAGCAGGAGAGTGAGCTCCCATCTGAGGTGCCTGTGGTACCTCACCCTCGAAATCCATACCTGAGATACCATCAATCTCCTGTGGCTCCTCCTCATCCTCCTCCATGTCGTCCTCATGGGGATGGTCATTCTGATCATGATGCCACTGAATGTGCTCATTAGCATCTTCCAACTCAAGGTTCAGATCATGGAGCTGCTCCTCCAACTGTGCTATCATGGTATATCTCTCACCCATGAGAGTGTCCTGCTCCTGGATTTGGCCCTCAAGTTGGCCAATCTGAGCATGTCTGTCCTCAAGATCCTGACTGAGTTCCTTTATCTGCTCATCCCTGGTATCTGCCATCATATGGTAGGCCTGAGCAAGATCAGTGAGCTGCTCGAGTGCCTGACTCTGGAGAGTCTGAAGCCGGTAGAGTGCACTCATGCACCGCACGGAGGTATGGATAGTCTCCTGGGCATGAAAGTCTACCAAGTACTGTGCGTGCTGCACCCTGTTGAGCCAAAAGGGGTCGTTGTCCTGGGCAGCAGGAAACAATCCAATGGGAGTGAGTGTGACAACCTCGGGACGCTGCGCACAAAACGTGGTGAGCGCCCTTATGGCTGCAAGCTCCCAAGTATCGGCCAAACGGCGACCAACAGCCTCAAGCTCCAAGGCGGGCCACTCCGGGTGTAGCGGGTGTGGAAAGATAGTCACGTTGACACGGCACTGGGTAACTCCATTTTCTGCAAACTCCAGTCCGGCGTAACGTGGGGGAATTAGATAGCCCGCGGTACGCAGAACATCCCACAAAATAGAGGGAAAGCCCTCCCAGTGGAGACACTGCGAGTGTACGCGTCCATCCTCATCCACCATCATATCAACAGGCTCGGCCATCTGAACAAAAGATCAAATGGAGTGAGATAGCGAAAAACTGTGAACAGCACAAGGACAGATTCTGTATAGTGTGCAAAAATAATCATAACTCCCACAGTTCTCATCCAAAAATTCTCAGATTTCACCAGATCACTCCTAAGGTATTTGTGAACAACTTTTCTAGTCAACTCCAGAGCTAATTGGGTCTCTAAGATGGTCTTTCTTTTCAGGTTTTAGCTTACTGTCTACCCAGAATTTTCAGTGAACAGAGGGCTAGAGTTTCGTACACCAGGGAAAATCTACCCAGCCAAAATTTACCAAATTTTAACAGCAGCTTCCTGGGTAAATTTGGAACAAGTTTCGTGTTGTGCTCTTTTGCAGAAAACCGCAGGAAGGGGGCCTAAAAATTTAAGGGGCAGAAGTGCTTATTCTGGACAGAATTCTGACATTTCATGGTTTCTGTTATTTCTCACTCTCCATAAGTTCAGAATTTTTCGTTTTTGATCAGAAGATAGAACACAAAATTTGGAACAATTTCTTCAACATGAACTTTATCAGAAATGGTCATTTTCTTTGGCCAATAAATCGCTCTTTTTGGTCATGGCAGAATTCGGACAGTTTTGCTAGATGGTCCTTATGCAAACCACGCTTAGATACGCAAGAACCTTTCCATTCTCACACAACGCATTTTTGATTTCAGATACACATGTTTATGATGTATGCACGTCCTATTCGTCCTCACAAAATAAAACAATTGCCAAATAGCTTTGGTCTTACGATGATAGTTTCGGTGGCATACACAATACGGCTCTCGCTATAATAGCTAGTCGAGTCTTTCTAATCGTTCCTTAACTTATCGTGATCGCGGTTAGTGTACCTGCAGAAGATTGACAGAGCATATATATATTTCATGAACCTTTCATGCCAGCACTCATGAAAGCGTCCGTATTCATTACCGTTTACTTATAGAAACGATATCTGTACAAATTCCGCCGTACAGACGACGTTAACATACGCTATCGAAATAGCGTATTCACGGGGGTACCGTCATGAGACGGGGGTATGAACAGCGATCGCCATACCCTGCGCCAAACCTTCTACTCCCAATATGTTCAACTAACAGTTGGCATATTGGCAGCACCTCAAGTAAGCCACTGCTTGAGGGCAGCGTTCGGTTCGCATCACCGACAGGAAGGCCAAGCTCTCTCAGTTGGCTGAGGATCCTTACCTTATTACCTTAGCGATGAGTGCGTCGTTACAGAATTTAAGGTCGGTTGTGCATGAAAGTAAGTTTTGACAGAAGGTAATGTGCTGGAAGTCAGTTGATAATATATATAGAAGTTAGATAGCCACCTAGTAACTTTCCCCATAATCCCTTAGGGCTTTACGAACTAGGCACCATCCTTAACGTACCAACGTATTTCGCAACACACCTTCTAGTCAAGTTTTATCAAAACGAGTTTTTAAGGCTTGTCGCATTCTCTGGCGTATGTATTTCGGCTCTGGTGCCAGCTGTTGCCAGTTGTGGCACCAGCTGCGGCTCTGATACCAGCTGTGGCAGAACCACCTGAATTAATCCGGCTCAAGTGTATTAACCATCACCATTAAGGCATTCTCGGTTAACATTACACTTCAAACGGAGTAATCCACTGGTCTGTCGGGTATAACCTCCCGATACAACCACGGTGACCGGATCGAGCGCCATACATACAAATGCTCATGCGACGATGAGCCCAGAGAATACCACATTCCAGCAAATATTACAACATTAACATAAGTAAATATTACAGACCAAGTTCTGAGTTTAGAAAACAAGTACTTCAATTAACATAAATAAGTTCTTCAGAGTTAAGTTGCAGCGGAAATAAACAACGGAAACTACTCGACGATACAGGATGTCTCGATGAAGCCCGTACGAGGCATCACTCGGCCTTATCTCCGTTGGACGGGGGCGCATCCCATTCCACCGACCAACCAGGGGGAAGAGTGCAGGGCCAAGTCAAGCTAGCAATCATATCTTCGAAGGGCTCACCTGAAATTGAGGCACAAGCAAGACTGAGTATACTAATACTCAGCAAGACTTACCCGTGTAGTGGAAACTACTCCACCGACTCTAGACATGCCAGGCTTTTTGGCTCAGGGGTTTGTTTTGCCGAAAAGCATCTACAAGTGGGTCCTTACTTTCAACTTTTAGCTCAAGATTCTAGTTTCGTTAGCCAGTCTAGATAAGCAGCTATCTAAAGCATACATGGTGAAGCATTAAATTTTCCATCCAACCAGTTCATTCATCATCATTGTTCCTCTTCTTACTCTGTGGGTAAAAATGGTTAAGCAGTCTCAATAGCCGTGAGAAATGGACGATTCGAATCGAATTTCTTAACCTTGCAAGGGAAACCCAAACACACGTCACGTGGTTACTCCCTAGAGTCACACGTGCAACTTTTCCCCTTTCTTTCCGGGTCGTGGATCGGGGCTACCCTCCGAGAGTACAAGAGCTCCACGCCACGGTTCGGCGCCGGGTCGTGACCACTCTCTGCACTCGCCATATGCACATGGGACCGAAGTTCAAAGGGTAGGATGCCGTCCCCTTGCCGGGCCAATCAGGTACTTAAGCTTACCGATTCCCATAATCTCGGCATGTGTTTAGTACGTTCAAAGACTTAACCATCACTACCACACCCTGCGGCCTTAGCATTTTTCACTAGACAGACGGGCCTCAATCGTAACCATCGTTACATAACCCGTCCGTGTCCTTATGATTGCAGCGTGTAGTAGCCATTCAACTCCTATTTTCTCGCGAGTGACAGGAAATCACTCGACTTTTACCGGAGTCCTATTAGCACAACAGTCTATCGAACCTTACATCTAGTTTTCACGCAAGGGTTCCTGACATCATGCAACTAAGTTTTCATCCAACTCCTATAAACTTAATGCACAAGCAAAGAGTAATGAGTTGCATAATTTCGGAAAGAATGGGTTATGCTCCGGGGCTTGCCTTCGCAGTTCGCTTGGGGATCTTCCGAACTTGGGCTCGGGTCTTCAAAAACTTCAGTTAGATTTGCTTGAGCTTCACGCTGCTCACTCTCGGACGCGGGCACCAGCTCGTAAGTTCCGTCGGCGAGAGTCGTCGATTCTACATGAGTGCACAAGTTTAAGTCGTGGAAATGGCACTTGATTACGATTTGAGAGTAATTACTACAAGGGATAGTTTCTGGTCATGAAATTTTGGATTTAGGCACATCAGGGAAAGATGTGCTTACTGTAAAATTTTCAGCCAGTTTTATGTAACAGATTAATTTTGAAAAATATATTTCATTGTTGCTGTTAGATACTTGTTCTTTTTGTACAGAACAATTGGTGCAACAATTGAGTCTAAGATTTTTACAGAGCTCTCACTTGAGCATGCAGAAGCTACTGTAATGTTTGTAGGATTTATCATGCAGTATCCAGAGAATAGAAAATATGACATTCTACACCTAGGCTATTCAAAGATTCATTTTTACAGGACCCTACACAGGGTTTTTGTCCATGGAACGTTTTACACAGCAACCCCTACCATAGTTTATCTCCTAGTAAAAATTTGAGAATTTTCCAAGCTAAGATACTATTTTCTTGATTTAATGTATGTTATTAGTACATAAATCAAATAAGTGGGTTACTGTAAGATAAAAATTCTCCTAGTTTTTCTCTGGCTTCTAGGTACCAATACATTAGCATAGGAAAAGTTTCAATGGGTGACTCACCACCTAACTGCCGGGATAAAACATTCTACTTACATATGAATTAAAACTAAGTTTAACAAACAGTAGAGCTAGAGATGGAATTTGGGCCTGATCTTTTTATACAGTCCTAAACATCAAGCAACTAATTCACTGCCCAAAATATAGGGTCAGCATTGTTCTAGAACAGTGGGTACAAAATAAGTCCATTAAAGCTTCTATTTAATGTAGAGCAAAATATTTTGAGATACTGAGAAAACTTTTGTAACAAAAGTGGTAGAGTTTGTTCTGAGGATTCCAGAACAGTTGAGTTTGCATTTTTCTGAATTTTCTACGATTTTATACACATTTTACAAGTTCACTGAATTTGAATCTAGGTTTGAAACTTTCTTTTACAACTAGGTCCTTGAATCTTACGCTCAGACCCTTCTAAAGATTTAAATTCTTGCAATTGGGTCCTCGGGCGGCTCGGGTACGGCGGCCGGCCGAAATTCCGGCGAGGGGGCTCGCCGGCGGCGAGGGGCGAGGGTCGGGGAAGGTTCAGGGGTGCGAGGGCTACCTTGTGGGGGTGTTGTTCAGGTGGGGGACGGCCGGGAAGGGCTCGCCGGCGTTGGAGCAGAGGCGGCGGCGGCGCGGCTCACGTCGACGGCGGTGCTCCGGCGGGCTTGGGGCGGCGTGGTCCGGTCGGTGAGCTTCAGTGGCGCGTGGGGAAGCTACTCAGGGGCTCGGCTTGGACGGAGGGGGTCGGGGTCGTGCTGTCCACGGCGAGCAGGGGTGGCGGCGGCGACGGCAGCGCGGGCGGCGGCGCTCCGGTGGCTCTGGGTGGCGTTGGGTGGGTCGGCGAGCTGCGGTGGGGTGATGTAGTGGTGGCTGGGGGCTCAGTTTGGGCAGTGGGCGGCGGCAGTGGGCTGTCCACGGACGGGTGGTGCTCGGCGGCGGTGATGGCGACGGCGAGGCGTTCTGGGCTGCGGTGGCTCGCGCGCGTGGCCGGGGTGGTGCTTTTATAGGGACAGGAGGGGGTGTGGAGGTTCCTGGGCGACGCGCGGGGCGGGGCACGGCAACGGCGTGCTCTGGGCGCAGCGGGCGGCGGCAGAACGCCGGCGCGGCGTGCGGCGAGCGGGCGCGGGCGACTGGGCGGCCGAGATTTTGGCGTGGGGCGAGGAGATAGCGCAGCGTGCGGATTGGGGAGCAGCTGCTGCAGCGGCTCGGGCGGAGGGCAGGCGCGGCAGCTGGCGGGGCGCGGGGGCCGGGGCGGCACGGCGGAGCGCGGAGACTGGGCGGCCGGGCGGCGGGCTGGGCGCGGCAGCACGCGCGGGCTCTGACTGGCCGCGCGGCGTGGGGGCGGGGCAAAGCCGGCCGTGGCGGGGTGGTGCGGCGGCCACTGGCCTGGCGCTCCGCGCCGGTCAGGCGACGCCGGCCACCTGGCGCGCGGCGGGCGGGCGAGCGCGCGCGCGCGGTGCGGCAGAGGAGGGAGGGACCGAAGTGCAAAAATTCGAAAAACTTCAGGGGGCTGGGTGCAAACAGGGCGTTTTCTCCTCTTTCTGATTGGAATTTCAAAAACTTTTGAACACGAAAGTTGTTCAAAATAAAAAGTTCTACAACTTTGGTTTCAGGCAAAATCTCATTTGGCTTATGGTTTGAAAGTTAAATTTAAAAGTTCAAAAGTAACCCAATGTGCTCAAATTAAATTTGAATTCCAACTGAACTCGTTTTAATTCTTTCCACCCTTTCATTAGTTGGTTTAATCATAGAGTTAGGCTAATGACATTGATTTTGGAAAAGTAATTACCAGGGTTGTCACAGCCGGCGTTGGAGCAGAGGCGGCGGCGGCGCGGCACGCGTCGACGGCGGTGCTCCGGCGGGCTTGGGGCGGCCTGGTCCGGTCAGCGAGCTTCAGTGGCGCGTGGGGAAGCTGCTCAGGGGCTTGGCTTGGATGGAGGAGGTCGGGTTCGAGCTGTCCACGGCGAGCAGGGGCGGCGGCGGCGCTCCGGTGGTTCTGGGCGGCGTTGGGTGGGTCGGCGAGCTTTAGGGGGATGATGTAGTGTTGGCTGGAGGCTCAATTTGGGCGGTGGGCGGTGGTGGAGAGCTGTCCACGGGCGGGCGGCGCTCGGCGGCGGCAATGGCGACGGCAGGGCGTTCTGTTTGCGGTGGCTCGCGCGCGTGGCCGGGGCGCGGCTTTTATAGGGGCAGGAGGGGGTGGGGAGGGCCTGGGCGGTGCGCAGGGGCGGAGGCACGGCACGGCGCGGCACTGGGCACGGCGGGCGGCAACAGAACGCCGGCGAGGCGTGCGGCGAGCGGGTGCGGGCGACTGGGCGGCCGGGATTTGGCGTGGGCGCGAGGGGATAGCGCGGGGCGTGGAGTGGTGGAGCAGCAGCTGCAGCGGCTCGGGCGGAGGGCGGGCGCAGTGACGGGCGGGGCGCGGGAGCCGGGGCGGCACGGCGGGGTGCGGTGGTTGGGCGCGGCGGGCGGCGAGGCGGAACGCGGCAGCGGCTTGCGCACGCGCGGGCGGCTACTGGGCAGCGCGGCGTGGGGAGGGGGCAAAGCCGGCCGTGGCGGAGTGGCGCGGCGGCCACTGGCCTGGCGCCTCGCGCCGGTCAGGCATCGCCGGCCACCTGGCACGCGGCGGTCGGGCGGGGAGGAGAGAGAGGGGGGGGGGGGGGGGGGCGCGAGGGGCCTGATTGCGAGAATTTGAAAAACTTCAGGGGGCTGGGTGCAAACCGGGCGTTTTCTCCTCTTTCTAATTTGAATTCCAAAAACTTTTGAACACGAAAGTTGTTCAGAATAAAAAGTTCTACAAGTTTGGTTTCAAGCAAAATCTCATTTGGCTTATGGTTTGAAAGTTAAATTTAAAAGTTCAAAAGTAACCAAATGTGCTCAAATTAAATTTGAATTCCGACTGAACTCGTTCTAATTCTTTCCAACCTTTCATTGGTTGGTTTAAGCATAGAGTTAGGCTAATGATACTGATTTTAGAAATGAAATTTTTACCAGGGTTGTCACAGCCTTCCCCCCTTAACAAGAATCTCGCCCCGAGATTCGGTAATTCTTAGTGTGGGCGTGGGTGCACATACCAGTGGTTGAGATAAGAAACCTAGGGAAATGTTGGTTTAGGTAGCTCTCGGTTTCCCAGGTGGCTTCTTCTTCCGTGTGGTGATTCCATTGTACTTTATACATTCTAATCACTTTCCTCCTGGTCTCTCTTTCTTTTTGATCCAAAATCTTAACTGGGTGTTCGACATACGACAGGTCGGGCTCTAACGATATTTCTTGTTGTTCCACAATCTCAGTAGGGACTCGAATACACTTCTTGAGTTGAGATACGTGGAAGACATCATGGGTGGCCGTGAGCTGAGGGGGCAGTCGTAATTTGTAGGCTACGGGTCCGCAGTTCTCCATGATTTCGTAAGGACCAACATAACGGGGAGCTAGTTTGCCTTTGATTCCAAACCTTCGCACTCCCTTGGTTGGTGAAACTCGAAGATAGACATGATCGCCAACTTCGAATTTTAAGGGCTTCCTCCTTTTGTCAGAATAGCTCTTTTGTCGGGCTTGTGCGGCTCTAAGGTTTGCTTGTATTACTTTTACTTTCTCCTCTGCCACGATTACCAGGTCGGGTCCAAGTATTTGACGTTCTCCGGCTTGTGACCAGCTCGAGGGAGTTCGACACCTTCGTCCGTACAGGGCCTCAAATGGTGCCATTTTCAAACTCGTTTGATAGCTGTTGTTGTACGAGAACTCTGCTAGGGGTAGGCATTTGTCCCAATTCTTGTCATAGTGGATGACGCAAGCTCTCAGCATGTCTTCAAGAATTTGGTTTACTCTTTCCGTTTGTCCGTCAGTCTGAGGATGGTATGCTGAGCTGCGAATCAGTTTAGTACCAAGAGACGTTTGTAGTTGTTCCCAAAAGTGTGCTACAAACTGAGGACCACGATCGGAAATAATTGTCTTAGGTATTCCATGCAGGCAAACAATACGATCGAGGTAAATCTCGGCATATTTCTTGGTAGAATAGGTGGTGTGTACCGGAAGAAAATGTGCCGTCTTGGTGAGTCTTTCCACGATAACCCATATGGAATCATGTTTCTGGGAAGTGTTTGGTAGTCCAACGATGAAGTCCATACTTATGTCTTCCCATTTCCAGGATGGTATAGGTAACGGTTGTAGTGTACCTGCTACCTTCAAGTGGCTAGCTTTTACTCTCTGGCACGTGTCACATTCCGAGACATACGTAGCAATTTCTCTTTTCATTCTAGTCCACCAGAAGTTTTTCCTTAGGTCTTGATACATTTTGCTACTGCCGGGGTGGATAGAGAATTTGGAAAGGTGTGCCTCATCCAGAATTTGCTTGCGGAGTTCACGATTCTTCGGAACGACTATACGACTTTCGAACCATAGAACTCCCTTATGGTCCTGGCGGAAACATTTATACTTCTCCTCACCTAGAGAGAGTTTTTGTTTGATGATCTTAATTCCTTCGTCATGTAGTTGTGCCATGACGATTTGGTCGTGAAGAGTGGGCTCAACTGAGATGTGATCTAGTGTGCCTTGGGAAACCATCTCCATGTTAAGCTTCCTCATCTCTGCACACAATGTCTCATGGTAGGACTCCATGGATAAGCAATGGCAATGGGACTTGCGGCTTAGTGCATCCGCGACTACGTTAGCCTTGCCGGGGTGATAGTGCACTTCCAGGTCATAATCCTTGATTAATTCTAACCATCTCCGTTGTCTCATATTCAGATCGGCTTGTGTGAAGATATACTTGAGACTCTTATGATCCGTGTAGATATTGCACTGTGTACCCATGAGATAGTGCCTCCATATCTTCAGAGCGTGAATGACGGCTGCAAGCTCAAGATCATGAGTGGGATAATTCTGTTCGTGGGGCCGAAGGGCTCGTGAGGCATATGCAATCACTCGATTCTCTTGCATAAGCACACATTCTATACCAGTACCTGATGCGTCACAATACACATCGAATGACTTGGTATTATCGGGTTGAGCTAACACAGGTGCAGTAGTCAGATGCTCTCTGAGAGTGTGGAAAGCTTCTTCACATTTCTCATGCCATACAAACTTGACTTCCTTCTTTAACAGTTCAGTCATGGGCTTAGCAATTCGAGAGAAATCCGGGATGAAGCGGCGGTAGTAACCGGCTAAGCCGAGAAAACTGCGAATCTGATGAACAGAGGTAGGGGGTTTCCAATCCATCACCTCTTGTACCTTGCTGGGGTCAACAGCTATGCCTTCGCTGGAGATCGTGTGACCTAAGAACTTTACAGTATCCAACTAAAACTCACACTTAGAAAACTTAGCATAGAGCTGATGGTCTCTAAGTCGCTGAAGAACAATATGAAGGTGCTTGGCATGCTCTTCCTCATCCTTGGAATAGATAAGGATGTCGTCGATGAACACTACGACGAATTTGTCAAGTTCGGGCATGAATACCGAATTCATGGGATACATGAAGTAGGCAGGGGCATTGGTGAGTCCAAAGGACATGACTAAGAATTCATATAGTCCATATCGTGTGGAGAAGGCAGTCTTAGGAATATCGCACGGGCGAATCTTGATCTGATGATATCCCGAACAAAGATCAATCTTTGAGAAGACTCTGGCTCCAGCTAATTGATCGAAGAGCACATCGATGCGAGGAAGGGGGTATTTATTTTTAACAGTTACCGCATTGAGAGGTCGGTAGTCCACACATAATCTTAAACTGTCATCCTTCTTCTTTACGAATAGGGCTGGACATCCCCAAGGTGACGCGCTAGGGCGAATGAAACCCTTGTCCAGTAGTTCTTGGAGTTGAATTTTTAGCTCTGCCAACTCTTTAGGGGGCATCCTATATGGTCTTTTGGATATAGGTGCAGTGCCTGGTTGTAGTTCAATGATGAACTCAATGTCCCTATCCGGTGGCATTCCGGGTATGTCATCCGGAAAAACTTCGGCATACTCGTTTACTACAGGAATATCCTCTGGCTTAAGTCCTTCCATCTTGTAAGCACTGGAATTCGTGCAATCTAGGAATGGTAGGTAAAGGGTAGTGGCTCCGTGACTAGGTGAATTTATCTCAACGGCTCGGTAAGAAAGGTCCAGTGTGACTCCATGCATAGTCATCCAGTTCATTCCCAAAATAATGTCCATGCCGTCAAGAGGTAAAAGGACAAGGTCTGTGTCGATGGTTTTACTACCCAATTTGACTGGTACTTGTCTGACCATTTGGTTTGAAGCAATTTTACCACCCGGTGTTGATATCATATATGACCCTTTGGTGTGACAAACATCCAAGCCTACTTTTGCACCGAATTCTGCACTTATGAAACTATGCGATGCACCAGAATCAAATAATATAACTGCAGGCTTGTTATGGATAGAGAATGTACCCGACATCACTGGGGCTCCTTCAGGAAGCTCTGCAAGCGTGGTGAAGTTAATCCGTCCTTGCTTGACTTGCAGGGTCTGTCTCTTGCCCCTGTTCTTATTATTCGGGTTGGATCCATGACCTTGGTTGGGTTGCCCAGACTGAGGGCATTCTCGTGCGAAGTGGTTGGAACTCCCGCATTTGAAACAACGATTCGCGGGGCTAGGTCGAAGAGACTGCTGAAGAATGGGCCTCGGACCATTCTGTGGAGGCATCGGGGGTCGTACCATGCCTGGCTGCTGTGGGGGTCTGGCAATCCATCTCCCTGGCTGAGGGGCCCTAGGTGGAGCTGTGGGTGCGGCATTTTGCACGATGCGATACCTTGGTGGTTGGACACTTGATGGTCCAGCGGGTGCCTTTCTCTTCTCAGCTCGGTGTGCCATGATACAGTCTTCCTGGGTTATGGCCATATTGACCAACTCGTTGTAGGTGTCAGCCCTGGCTAGGTTCAGACGTTCCTTGAGCTTGGTATTCAGACCTCAGCGGAAACGATCACGCTTCTTGGCATCCGTATCAGCGTGATAGCCCACATACTGGCATAGGTTGTTGAATGCCTGGGCGTACTGCAGCACGGTGCGGGTGCCCTGGGTAAGTGCCAGGAACTCGTTCAACTTCCTCTCCATGAGACCCTCGGGAATATGATGTGCCCGGAATGCGGTCTTGAATTCATCCCAGGTGACGAGGTGATCAGCGGGGAGCATAGCAAAATAGTGGTCCCACCATTGACGAGCGGTACCGCGAAGCTGTTGCGCGGCAAAACGAGCTTTGTTGGCCTCTGAGCATGGGGCCACAAGCAGTGTGAACTTGGATTCGCACCATCGAATCCATGCATCTGCGTCCAGGGGTTCCTCGGTCTTATGGAACAAGGGCGGCTGGGTCCCTAGGAAATCCGTGTATCCTGCAGCTTGGGGTTGGTGAGCATTGTGCCCACCCCTCTGCTGGTGCCGTCCTTGCACGATCTGACGCAGCAGCTCGGTTTGAGCGGCCATCACTTCCACCAAACTGGGCGGGGGTGGTGGCGATTGTCGCGAGCGGCTACCACCGGCACCAAAACCCTCGGGGTTGCCACGTGTTGATCCAACCATCTGAAACATGAAAGGTTACCATTAGCAACGCGATCCATATTACTTTCTTGATTCATAAATGATTGGTGTAGTCCAGGACTTCCGAAATCACAGCTAGAACTATGGACAGAATCTCTATTTGCTACGAGAAAAATCATAGCTTGCTGTGGGTCCATCCAAAATATCTCATATTTTGGCAGTAGTCAGAGAATTTAGGATTGCACCACTTTGGTATTTAACTTCGGCGCTAGAACTATAGCTAAGGTGGTCGAAAAGGCTCGTCCTTTGCCTTACTGCCTTAGCTGTTTTTCAGCAGATTGATCGGTACTGTTCCGCCTATAACTTAAACTAGCGAGGTCCAATGATGCTGAATTTTTGTGAGAACCACGATCACAAAATTTAGCACCAGTTTGGTATTCAACACTCAGCCAAGAACTGCAAGGAGACATGGATAAAAATTCCGACAAGTCTCAGCGATTGTGGATTTCATCGTTTACCAACTTACAACGAAATCACCCAAGTTTTATCGCCGTTCCTTACAAGTTGAGGGTATCCACATGGTTCAGGTGTACCCAACACAAAAGAGTTACTCAACTCCTAGTTAGCCTATTACAACACTTGCCAAAAGTTAGGCTACCCTATCGAGGAGTATGTGCAAAAGTCCTCCTAGGTCGTCATCTAGAAATCATCCAAGTCGTTGACGGACGACTCGCTGTGAGCTGGAGAGTGAGCTCCCATCTGAGGTGCCTGTGGTACCTCACCCTCGAAATCCATACCGGAGATACCATCAATCTCCTGTGGCTCCTCCTCATCTTCCTCCATGTCCTCCTCATGGGGATGGTCATTCTGATCATGGTGCCACTGAATGTGCTCATTAGCATCCTCCAACTCAAGGCTCAGATCATGGAGCTGCTCCTCCAACTGTGCTATCGTGGCATCTCTCTCACCCATGAGAGTATCCTGCTCCTGAATTTGGCCCTCAAGTTGGCCAATCTGAGCATCTCTGTCCTCAAGATCCTGACTGAGCTCCTTAATCTGCTCATCCCTAGTATCTGCCATCATGTGGTAGGCCTGAGCAAGATCAGTGAGCTGCTCAAGCGCCTGACTCTGGAGAGTCTGAAGCCGGTAGAGTGCACTCATGCACCGCACGGAGGTATGAATAGTTTCCTGGGCATGAAAGTCTACCAAGTACTGTGCGTGCTGCACCCTGTTGAGCCAAAAGGGGTCGTCGTCCTGGGCAGCAGGAAACAACCCAACGGGAGCGAGTGTGACAACCTCGGGACGCTGCGCACAAAAAGTGGTGAGCGCCCTCATGGCTGCAAGCTCCCAAGTATCGGCCAAGCGGCGACCAACAGCCTCAAGCTCCAAGGCGGGCCACTCCGGGTGTAGCGGGTGCGGAAAAACGGTCATGTTGACACGGCACTGGGTAACTCCATTTTCCGCAAACTCCAGTTCGGCGTAACGTGGGGGAATTAGATAGCCCGCGGTACGCAGAACATCCCACAAAATAGAGGGAAAGCCCTCCCAGTGGAGACACTGCAAGTGGACGTGTCCATCCTCATCCACCATCATAGCAACAGGCTCGGCCATCTGAACAAAAGATCAAATGGAGTGAGATAGTGAAAAACTGTGAACAGCACAAGGACAGATTCTGCATAGTGTGCAAAAATAACCATAACTTCCACAGTTCTAATCCAAAAATTCTCAAATTTCACCAGATCACTCCTAAGGTATTTGTGAACAACTTTGCTAGTCAACTCTAGAGCTAGATAGGTCTCTAAGATGGTCTTTCTCTTCAGGTTTTACCTTACTGTCTACCCAGAATTTTCAGTGAACAGAGGGCTGGAGTTTCGTGCACCAGGGAAAATCTACCCAGCCAAAATTTACCAAATTTTAACAGCAGCTACCTGGGTAAATTTGGAACAAGTTTTGTGTTGTCCTCTTTTGCAGAAAACCGCAGGAAGGGGGGCCTAAAAATTTAAGAGGCAGAAGTGGTTATTCTGGACAGAATCCTGTCATCCCATGGTTTCTGTTGTTTGCTATTACCCATAAGTTCAGAATTTTTGATTTTTGAACAGGGGATAGAACACGAAATTTGGAACAATTCTTTCAACATGAACTTTACCAGAAAAGGTCATTTTCTTTGATCAATAAATCTCTCTTTTCGGTCATGGCAGATTTGCGACAGATTCGCTAGATAGTCCTTACGAAAAATCTCGCTTAGATACGCAAGAACCTTACCGCTCTCATACAACGCATTTTCACTTTCCGATATATATGGTTATAATGCATGCACGTCCTATTCGTCCTCACAAAATAAAATAACTGCCAAATACTTTTAGTCTTACGAAGATAGTCTCAGTGGCATACACAATACGGCTCTCGCTATAATAGCTAGTCGAGTCTTTCTAATCGTTCCTTAACTTATCCTAATCGCGGTTAGTCTACCTGCAGAAGATTGACAAAGCATATATATATATCTTGAACCTTTCATGCCAGCACTCATGAAAGCGTCCGTATTCATTACCGTTTACTTATAGAAACGATATCTGTACAATTTCCGCCGTATAGACGACGTTAACATACGCTATCGAGATAGCGTATTCACGGGGGTACCGTCATGAGACGGGGGTATGAACAGCGATTGCCATACCCTGCGTCAAACCTTCTACTCCCAATATGTTCAACTAACAGTTGGCATATTGGCAGCACCTCAAGTAAGCCACTGCTTGAGGGCAGCGTTCTTTTCGCATCACCGACAGGAAGGCCAAGCTCTCTCAGTTGGCTGAGGATCCTTACCTTCTTACCTTAGCGATGAGTGCGTCGTTACAGAATTTAAGGTCGGTTGTGCATGAAAGTAAGTTTTGACAGAAAGTAATGTGCTGGAAGTCAGTTGATAATATTTCATAAGTCAGATAGCCACCTAGTAACTTTCCCATAATCCCTTAGGGCTTTACGAACTAGGCACCATCCTTAACGTACCAACGCATTTCGCAACACACCTTCTAGTCAAGTTTTATGAAAATAAGTTTTTACGGCTTGTCGCATTCTCTGGCGTATGTATTTTGGCTCTGGCGCCAGCTGTTGCCAGCTGTGGCACCAGCTACGGCTCTGATACCAGCTGTGGCAGAACCACCTGAATTAATCCGGCTCAAGTGTATTAACCATCACCATTAGGGCAATTTCGGTTAACCTTACACTTCAAACGGAGTAATCCACTGGTCTGTCAGGTATAACCTCCCGATACAACCACGGTGATCGGATCGAGCGCCATACATACAAATGCTCACGCGACGATGAGCCCAGAGAATACCACATTCCAGCAAATATTACAACATTATCATAAGTAAATATTACATACCAAGTTTTAAATTTAGAAACCAAGTACTTCAATGATCATAAATAAGTTCTTCAGAGTTTTAAGTTGCAGCGGAAATAAACAACGGAAGCTATTCGACGATACAGGATGTCTCGATGAAGCCCGTACGAGACATCACTCGGCCTTATCTCCGTTGGACGGGGGCGCATCCCATTCCACCGACCAACCAGGGGGAAGAGTGCAGGGCCAAGTCAAGCTAGCAATCATATCTTCGAAGGTCTCACCTGAAAACGAGCCACAAGCAAGACTGAGTATACTAATACTCAGCAAGACTTACCCGTGTAGTGGAATCTACTCCACCGACTCTAGACATGCAAGGCTTTTTGGCTCAGGGGTTTGTTTTGCCGAAAAGCATCTACAAGTGGGTCCTTACTTTCAACTTTTAGCTCAAGATTCTAGTTTCGTTAACCATTCTAGATAAGCAGCTATCCAAAAGCATACATGGTGAAGCATTAAATTTTCATCCAACCAGTTCATTCATCATCATTGTTATTCTTCTTACTCTGTGGGTAAAAATGGTTAAGCAGTCTCAATAGCCGTGAGAAATGGACGATTCGAATTGAATTTCTTAACCTTGCCAGGGAAACCTAAACACACGTCACGTGGTTACTCCCTAGAGTCACACGTGCAACTTTTCCCCTTTCTTTCCGGGTCGTGGATCGGGGCTACCCTCCGAGAGTACAAGAGCCCCACGCCACGGTTCGGCGCCGGGTCGTGACCACTCTCTGCACTCGCCATATGCACATGGGACCAAAGTTCAAAGGGTAGGATGCCGTCCCCTTGCCGGGCCAATCAGGTACTTAAGCTTACCGATTCCCATAATCTCGGCATGTGTTTAGTACGTTCAAAGACTTAACCATCACTACCACACCCTGCGGCCTTAGCATTTTTCACTAGACAGACGGGCCTCAATCGTAACCATCGTTCCATAGCCCGTCCGTGTCCTTATGATTGCAGCGTGTAGTAGACATTCAACTCCTATTTTCTCGCGAGTGACAGGAAATCACTCGACTTTTACCGGAGTCCTATTAGCACAGCATTCTATCGAACCTTACGTCTAGTTTTCAAGCAAGGGTTCCTGATATCATGCAACTAAGTTTTCATTCAACTCCTATAAACTTAATGCACAAGCAAAGAGTAATGAGTTGCATAATTTCGGAAAGAATGGGTTATGCTCCGGGGCTTGCCTTCACAGTTAGCTTGGGGCTCTTCCGAACTTGGGCTCGGGTCTTCAAGAGCTTCAGTTAGATTCACTTGAGCTTCACGCTGCTCACTCTCGGACGCGGGCACCAGCTCGTAAGTTCCGTCGGCGAGAGTCGTCGATTCTACATGAATGCACAAGTTTAAGTCGTGGTAATGGCAATTGATACGATTTAAGAGTAATTACTACAATGGATAGTCTCTGGTCATGAAATTTTTGGATTTAGGCACATCAGGGAAAGATGTGCTTACTGAAAAATTTTCAGCTAATTTTATGTAACAGATTAATTATGAAAAATATATTACATAGTTGCTGTTAGATCCTTGTTCTTTTTGTACAGAACAATTGGTGCAACAACTGAGTCTAAGATTTTTACAGAGCTTTTACTTACGCATGCAAAAGCTACTGTAATTTTTGTAGGATTTTTCATGCAGTATTCAGAGCATAGAAAATATGACATTACACACCTAGGTTTTTCAAGGATTCATTTTTACAGGACCCTACACAGGGTTTTTGTCCATGGAAATTTTTACACAGCAACCTCTACCACAGTGTCTCTCCTAGTAAATATTTGAGAAGTTTCCAAGCTAAGATACTATTTTCTTGATTTAATGTATGTTATTAGCACATAAATCAAATAAATAGGTTACTGTGAGATAAAAAGTCTCCTAATTTTTCTCTGGCTTCTAGGTACCAATACACTAGCATAGAAAAAGTTTCATTAGGTGATTCATCACCTAACTGCAGGGATAAAACATTCTACTTAAACATGGTATGAAACTAAGTTTAATAAACAGTAAAGCTAGAGATGAAATTTGGGCCTGATCTTTTTACACAATCCTAAACATCAAGCAACTAACTCACTGCCCAAAATTTAGGGTCAGCATTGTTCTACAACAGTGGGTACACAATAAGTCCATTAAAGCTTCCATTTAATGTAGAGCAACATATGTTGAGATTCTGAGAAACTTTCTGTAACAAAAGTAGTAGAGTTTGTTCTAAGGATTCCAGAACAGTTGAGTTTGCATTTTTCTAAATTTTCTACAATTTTATTCGAATTTTACAAGTTCACTGAATTTGAATCTAGATTTGAAACTTTCTTTTACAACTAGGTCCTTGAATCTTACGCGCAGACCCTTCTAAAGATTTAAATTCTTGCAATTGGGTCCTCGGGCGGCTCGGGTACGGCGGCCGGCCGAAATTCCGGCGAGGGGCTCGCCGGCGGCGAGGGGTGAGGGTCGGGGAAGGTTCAGGGGTGTGAGGGCTACCTCATGGGGGTGTTGTTCAGGTGGGGGACGGCCGGGAAGGGCTCGCCGGCGTTGGAGCAGAGGCGGCGGCAGCGCGGCACGCGTCGACGGCGGTGCTCCGGCGGGCTTGGGGCGGCCTGGTCCGGTCAGCGAGCTTCAGTGGCGCGTGGGGAAGCTGCTCAGGGGCTTGGCTTGGATGGAGGAGGTCGGGTTCGAGCTGTCCACGGCGAGCAGGGGCGGCGGCGGCGGCGGCAGCGCGGGCGGCGGCGCTCCGGTGGTTCTGGGCGGCATTGGGTGGGTCGCCGAGCTTCAGGGGGATGATGTAGTGTTGGCTGGAGGCTCAATTTGGGCGGTGGGCGGCGGTGGAGAGCTGTCCACGGGCGGGCGGCGCTCGGCGGCGGCAATGGCGACGGCGGGGCGTTCTGTTTGCGGTGGCTCGCGCGCGTGGCCGGGGCGCGGCTTTTATAGGGGCAGGAGGGGGTGGGGAGGGCCTGGGCGGTGCGCGGGGCGGAGGCACGGCACGACGCGGCACTGGGCACGGCGGGCGGCAGCAGAACGCCGGCGCGGCGTGCGGCGAGCGGGCGCGGGCGACTGGGCGGCCGGGATTTGGCGTGAGCGCGAGGGGATAGCGCGGGGCGTGGAGTGGTGGAGCAGCAGCTGCAGCGGCTCGGGCGGAGGGCGGGCGCAGTGACGGGCAGGGCGCGGGAGCCGGGGCGGCACGGCGGGGTGCGGTGGTTGGGCACGGCGGGCGGCGAGGCGGAACGCGGCAGCGGCTTGCGCATGCGCGGGCGGCTACTGGGCAGCGCGGTGTGGGGAGGGGGCAAAGCCGGCCGTGGCGGAGTGGCGCGGCGGCCACTGGCCTGGCGCCTTGCGCCGGTCAGGCGTCGCCGGCCACCTGGCACGCGGCGGTCGGGCGGGGAGGAGAGAGAGGGGGGGGGGGGGGGGCGCGAGGGGCCTGATTGCGAGAATTTGAAAAACTTCAGGGGGCTGGGTGCAAACCGGGCGTTATCTCCTCTTTCTAATTTGAATTCCAAAAATTTTGAACACGAAAGTTGTTCAGAATAAAAAGTTCTACAAGTTTGGTTTCAAGCAAAGTTCTACCAAATGTGCTCAAATTAAATTTGAATTCCGACTGAACTCGTTCTAATTCTTTCCACCCTTTCATTGGTTGGTTTAAGCATAGGGTTAGGCTAATGATACTGATTTTAGAAATGAAATTTTTACCAGGGTTGTCACAGCGGTCGTTTCGCGCGCTCGGTTCGAGGAAATTGCAATCATTGTGCCGCAGAACGGAAGGAGATTTTTACTGTGCCCATTTCGGAGAAGAGGGTTAAAGAAAAGAGTTTCGAAGGAAAAGTTATATTTTACTCCGAAACTGGGGGGCATGTGTTGACGCCAGATTTTGACACGTATTGAATCGGCGTCAGGAGGAGAAGGTTGGCCGATGAAGCGGACCTGAAAGCTACAGTTAGGAATCGGCCGATCGGGGTAACAGTTGAAAATCGGCCGAGTGATGGCGCAGCCTATGCCAACAGGATAGGATTATTCCAGAAGATCCTAGTCAAAAGCTGGTCAACACGGCATGCTAAGTCGGCCGGAAAGCAATTGAAGAGGTCCTGGTTGGATTAGGAAACGGCGGCGGAAGATTCTGCGGGAGTCCGTTTCCTTTTTAAAGTTATTATAGATATAGTAGTTTTCCTGTTTTAAATAAGGTTGTAACAAGTCGTAATCGACCAGGAGTCCTAGTTTCAGGGTATAAATAGGAGTCGCTAGGGCTTTGAAAGAAAGAAGCAAATCAATCAACAAAACACTTCTACTTTTTACCAGTACTTTACTTTTCAAGTCGGCGACTTCGCCAATATTTTCTTCTTCCACGAGTTCGTACGGATTGGCAGGGCTGCATCAACCTGATCTCCGGCCAATTGGTAGGTTCCGTTTATCGAGTAATATCCGAGCTTTAACTACGGGCGCATCGCTGTGGTTTCGTTTGGATTTATTCACAAGTTATCGATATTTACTAGAATTGCAAGTTTTACCTGTTATTCTAGTATTATCACCAGTTATCCAGCTTGAGATCAGGGTAATCGGCTTCGTCATTGTTCTCCTTCAACCCATCGCCATACAGCCGATTAGATCTATTTCAAGTGTTGTTTCTATAGTAATTGTTTAGATTGCTTAAGCAGTTCTCTTTACAACTACTATACGATCATCGGCTGACCCATAGCCGATCATCTCTACAGCAAATCGGCCGATTTGCCGCCGACGCGCTTCTCAGGACAGATCGGAAATCCAACCGATCGACGCGCCTGGAATTTGATACTCTATTTCCTTGTCAATCAACAGGTCAGATTGACTGGCACGCCGCGCGAACCGCACCAGGGCGATAACCCGAACAGGAGCTAAGCAGATTCTCCCGGGTCGTGTGTCCGACGCTGAAGATCCATCAGCCGATTCCTATCCGGCCGATTTTAGCGTCAACATATGGTCATGATGCATGCACGTCCTATTCGTCCTTACAAAATAAAATAATTGCCAAATAGCTTTGGTCTTATGAAGTTAGTTTTGGTGGCATACACAATACGTCTCTCACTATAATAGCTATTCAAAAATTCTCTAACCGTTCTTAAACTTATCGTAATCGCGGTTAGTGTACCTGCAGAAGATTGATAGAGCATATATATATCCATTGAACCTTTTATGCCAGCACTCATGAAAGTGTCCGTATTCATTACCGTTTACTATAGAAACGGCATCCGTACAATTCCCGCCGTACAGACGATGTTAACATACACTATCAAGATAGCGTATTCACGGGGGGTACCGTCTTGAGATGGGGGTATGAACAGCGATCGCCATGCCCTATGCCAAACCTTCACCTCCCAATATAATCAACTAATAGTTGGTATATTGGCAGCACCTCAAGTAAGCCACTGCTTGAGGGCAGCGTTCGGCTCGCATCACCGACAGGAAGGCCAAGCTCTCTCAGTTGGCTGAGGATTCTTACCGTCTTACCTTAGCGATGAGTGCGTCATTACGCAATTTAAGGGTCGGTTATGCATAAAAGTAAGTTTTGACAGAAAGTAATGTGCTTGAAGTCAGTTGATAATATTCACAAGTTAGATAGCCACCTAGTAACTTTCCCATAATCCCTTAGGGCTTTACGAACTAGGCACCATCCTTAACGAACCAACGCATTTTCCAACACAATTTTTGAGGTCAAGTTTTAGGAAAACAAGTTTTTAAGGTGTTGACGCCAGATTTTGACACGTGTTGAATCAGCGTCAGGAGGAGAAGATTGGCCGATGCAGCAGATCTGAAGTCTACAGTAAGGAATCGGCCGATTGAGGTAACAGTTGAAAATCGGTCGATTGGTGATACAGCTTGCGCCAACAGGATAGGACTATTTCGGAGGGTCCTGGTCAAAAGTTGGTCAACAGGGCACGCTAAGTCGGTCAAGGAGCAATTGAAGGGAATCCTGATTGGATTAGGGAACGGCGGCGGAAGATTCTGCGGGAGTCCGTTTCCTTTAAAAGTTCTTATAGATATAGTAGTTTTCCTATTTTTTAAATAAGGTTGTAACAAGTCGTGATCGACCAGGAGTCCTAGTTTTAGGGTATAAATAGGAGTCGTCAGGGTCTTGCAAAGGACATCAACATATCAATCAACAACAATACTTCTACTTTTTCAGCAATTTACTTTCAAGTCGGCGACTTCGCCAATACTTTTCTTATTTCACGAGTTCGTACGGATTGGCAGGGCTGCATCAACTTGATCTCCGGCCAATTGGTAGGTTCCGCTTATCGAGTAATACCCGAGCTTTAACTACGGGCGCATCGCTGTGGTTTCGTTTGGATTTATTCACCAGTTATCGATATTTACTAGAATTGCAAGTTTACCTGTTATTCTAGTATTATCACCAGTTATCCAGCTCGAGATCAGAGTAATCGGCTTCGTCATCGTTCTTCTTCGATTTATCATCTTACAGCCGATTAGATCTATTTCAAGTGTTGCCTCTGTAGTAATTGTTTAGATCGCTCCAGCAGTTTTCTTTACAATTATTACATGATTATCGGCTGATCCATAGCCGATCATCTCTACAGCAAATCGGCCGATTCGCCGCCGACGCGCTCTTCAGGACAGATCGGAACTCCAGCCGATCGAAGCGCCTGGAACTTAATACTTTTATTTCCTTGTAAATCAACAGGTCAGATTGACTGGCACGCCGCGCGAACCGCACCAGGGCGATAACCCGAACAGGAGCTAAGCAGATTCTCCCGGGTCGTGTGTCCGACGCTGAAGACCATCGGCCGATTCCTGTTGTTGGCGCTAAAATCGGCCGGGTAGGAATCGGCCGATGGGTCTTCAGCGTTGGACAGACGAACCGGGAGAATCTGCTTAGCTCCTGTTCGGGTTATCGCCCTGGTGCGGTTCGCGCGGCGTGCCAGTCAATCTGACCTTTTGATTGATAAGGAAATAGAGTATTCAACTCCAGGCACGTCGATCGGCTGGATTTCCGATCTGTCCTGAAGAGCGCATCGGCGGTAAATCGGCCGATTTGCTGTAGAGATGATCGGCTATGGGTCAGCCGATGATCGTATAGTAATTGTAAAGAGGACTGCTGGAGCAATCTAAACAATTACTGTAGAAGCAACACTTGAAACAGATTTAATCGGCTATATGGCGATGAATCGAGGGAGAATAATGACGAAGCCGATTACCCTGATCTCAAGCTGGATAACTGGTGATAATACTAGAATAACAGGTAAAACTTGCAATTACAGTAAATGTCGATAACTTGTCAATAAATCCAAACGAAACCACAGCGATGCGCCCGTAGTTAAAGCTCGGATATTACTCGATAAGCGGAACCTACCAATTGGCCGAAGATCAGGTTGATGCAGCCCTGCCAATCCGTACGAACTCGTAGAAGAAGAAAATATTGGCGAAGTCGCCGACTTGAAAAGTAAAGTACTAGTAAAAAGTAGAAGTGCTTTGTTGATTGATTTTGGTTCTTTGCAAAACCCTAGCGACTCCTATTTATACCCTGAAACTAGGACTCCTGGTCGATTACGACTTGTTACAACCTTATTTAAAACAGGAAAACTACTATATCTATAATAACTTTAAAAAGGAAACGGACTCCCGCAGAATCTTCCGCCGCCGTTTCCTAATCCAATCAGGACCTCTTCAATTGCTTTCCGGCCGACTTAGCATGCCGTGTTGACCAGCTTTTGACTAGGATCTTCTGGAATAATCCTATCCTGTTGGCATAGGCTGCGCCACCAATCGGCCGATTTTCAACTGTCACCCCGATCGGCCGATTCCTTACTCTAGCTTTCAGATCCACTTCATCGGCCAACCTTCTCCTCCTGACGCCGATTCAATACGTGTCAAAATCTGGCGTCAACACATGCCCCCCAGTTTCGGAGTAAAATATAACTTTTTCTTCAAAACTCCCTCTTTAATCTTTTTCTTCGAAACGAGCGCAGTAAAAATCTCCTTCCGTTCCGCGGCACAATGATTGCAATTTCCTCGACCCGAGCGCGCGAAACGACCGCTCCCCTGGAACTCGCATAGACGGTGCGGTAAAAATACCATCTTTTCCCTTACCCCCTTATCTCTCTTAAATACTGGTTTTCTCCGCCTCTCCTCCTCCACGAATCCAGCATCCTTTCTGCCGCATTACTGTTCATCTTCCTCCAAGTTCTTTCGATTTCCAAGCGCTCCCCCTTCTCCGGTGACCTCGTCCGCAGCTTGCTCCGACCCCCAATGGCGTCTCCGTCGGCGACCACCCCATCTACAGAGACTCCATCGGCTGCTCTTTTGGCGGTGGCGGCCCAATCGGCGGCTTCTCCAGCGGCGTCATCGGCGACAAGGGCTTCCATCCCAGAGGTAAATGCCCGAAAATTTTTCCCTTTTCGCCTTGCTGCTTCAGTATTTTCCGGTCCCTTTGTTAGTTTCTTCCCTCTTTCCCTTTCTTTTTAGGCCCTTAGGCACAGGATCACCATTCCTCTCTCAGAGTCTCCTGACCTCATCTGTCTAGGCCCTATGGGGAGCCCTGATCCAATGGATCTAATCAGTTTAGAAACTCACAGATCCCCTTTAAGCAGTCACCCATGGATTTAGATCACTGGGTAGGCGCATTCAGATCCTGGCCGAATGAAACACCCGGGTGGAGAGAATGGTACCAGAGGGTAGCCGGGTCTTGGAAAGTTCAATGGTAAGAACGAACCTTCTGTTATGGCAGCCTCTTACTTCTGGTCCGATGCACTTAACGCATTCCTTTTTGGACACGGACCCATGACCCCAACCTTGGCCGATGTCTTACTGCTGACCGGCCTAGATGTCTCCACCGCTGATACTCCCTTCAATTACCTGTTCAAGCCATCTCATCGGCTAGACACCAAAGGAATCGGCGGGTGGAAAGGATACATCAGTAAGAACATGAAGACAGGAACAGTCTCACAGAGAGAGCACACCGCCTTCTTGATGATGTGGCTGGAGAAACACCTCTTCTGTGGCAGAGCGGTCGGCCCCTCTTCCAATACTCAAGCTTTGGCAGAGTCTCTCGCACAAGGATCGGCCGTTCCCCTCGGTAAACATTTGCTGGGATCGGCATACCATATGATGCATCAAATCGGCGCCAAGCTGTCGAAAGGAGAGCCGATAGGGAATCTAGGCGGTCCTTGGTGGTTTATCACCCTTTGGCTCAATCTACACATGAGCAAGGTCTCTCAGCAAAGGATAGAGACAAAGACCTTTCCCAACATTGAGTCAGAGGAGAATCCTTCGGTCCGTCCCCGCTGCAAATCTGTTGGAGAGGCGGCATCGGCCTTTCCTGGCTGCCAGTTCACCGCTACCCCGGGTAGCCGAATATTTCAGATGCTTCTATAATGGACTTAGCGAGGAGATGATCACCTGGTATCCATATCAAACCGCGGAGCCGATTTTTGAATTGCCTATATGCTTCGACTTCTCCACCCACACTTTTGACAGAGAGTTGATGGATGTCTTGATTAAGCCGGGAATTCTGCCGGCTAACTTCTTCTCGGGGAAGGACTCACCCACTTATGAGTTCTACTGCCCGTCAGCTGCAGCAAGGCAACTAGGTTTTGGCCAATTGCCGATTCGAGTCTATTTCGCCGGCCAAGCAAAATTCAGAGACGGATTAACCTCTAGTCTCGACTACAGCCGATTGTGCGATTTAGTACCTGACTCCAGCACCATTGACTTAAACGGCTGGTCAGTTGCCTCTTTCGCCACCCAACAGTACAAATTATGGTGGGCAGAATGGAAGCAGCATCTTTACTGTAAATCCCCATCAATTTACTGCAACATTCTGGACCCAGAGAACATCGACCCAAATGCTGCGGCATGTCCTTTTCTTTTCAGCCGATTTCAATGTTGCATTATCATCTTGCTGTTAACTTATGTTTACCTCTTCAGTCTGAAAGCCATGCTCCCCCAACACGGAGCCGAAGCGGCCGGCCGATTGATAGCCATCATCAATACACAGTGCAGCCACTCATCGGCTTCCATGCTCCATCTATCAGAGATATCTCCACCGGCTGATCAAGACGAGCCCCCAAGAGACCAACACCAAAGATATCCAGCCGTCGGATGCGGGCTCGCATTGAATCGGCCGGTCAGACAACAATAGCATCGGCTGAAGTCTCCCGTATTGGATCGGCTAGCCAGATGGCAGTAGCATCGGCCGAGACTCCCCGTGTTGGATCGGCTGATCAGATGGGAGTGATGCGCGCCGAGACCCCAGATCCTTCACCTCCATCAGTGGTTGAGATGGCCGATCCCCAAGTCGCCGCCGAAGCCGGGGCTGCTGCAGCATCGCTCTTAGTAGAAGCTGTCCAGGTAACTTTATTTATCTCATGTATTCCCCAAAAACCTTCTGCTGACATCAATTTCATCCCTTTACCAGGCTGCACGAGTTGTCCCACCACAATCTCCACGGCTGTCGGCCACGTCTCAAGTAGGGACTGAAACTATAGCAGCTCCTGTTGCTGAGGTAAATGATCTCTTACTCTGCATCCTTAATATTCATGAAACTTGACCAATTCTGATGCAGGTTGACTTGGGTACGCCGATTGTAACTCCACAGCTGGAATCGGCCGGAGAACCCGCAGAGGCATGTCAAATTTTCATTACCATCTTATCTCATTTTCCTATAGTATCCTCACGAGCATTTATATCTTTCTCAGGAAGCTGGCCCAAGCGGAGCACCAATAATGATCGAATCTTCTTCTTCTGGTGAACCCAGTGCACCAATCCCTGAAACAAGGGAAATACTTCCACCGGCGCAGGCAAGAGAGATTCGTTTCAAAGAGGTAACAATCTTACCATCAGAATCGGCCGATTTCCTTTCACTACTTGCTTACCCTTTGCTTCGTTCCCTTACAGGAGCAAGATTCTCCCAACAATAGTATCTTTTCTTTCGCTGTCTCCTTGGCCGATGAAGAAGAAACTGCCTCACATGTGGTTCCACCGAGTTCTGCCTCCGACGATATCCGCTCTAAGCTCGAGAGCATCCGTACTCTCCTCCAAGGTGACATCGGCCGACTGGTGAAAGATGCATCGCCGATCCGACAACTTTTCAGTGAGGTCGTAGATCACATCCCAGAAGAAGTGTCGGAAGACTTGGGGTATGCTGCCTATATAGAGGGCATGCGGATTCCGGTCTCGTGGGCGCTGCGACGTATGGCCGATCACGCTCAGATGGCCAAAACTCAGGAGAAGGTTGACTCGTACAAGCACCAGGCCCAGGAAGTACATCACAAAATCAACTTCCTCGAGAACTGCCGTCCGGACATCGTTGGCACAATAGATCGGCTGAAACGGAGGAGAGCAGAACTAGCCAAGGAGATGGAACAGATAACCAAAGAGATAGCTGCTGAAGAGAAAAAGCTCCAAGAACTCCCAACCATGATCAGCGAGCTGAAGCAAAAAAGACAACATCCGGCCCGTGAAGCAATAAGACTCCGTCGCTGCGTGTCAGAAGTGTCAGGATCGGCTGAAAGTGATCAGAGGATAGTAGAATCGGCCAATCAAATTAGACGACGAGCGATTGTAGCCATAGATACTTTCCTTGGGCTGTAATCAATATGCTAAACATTATTGTTCCTTGATGCCACCACGCCGATCTGGTTTTGAACTGCTTCATGTAATCCGCAATTTCCACTTAATAATGAATCCCAATATCTCCTTTTGTGCTCAGAATCCCAATCGGTACCAACGTGCGTCGGCCTTGATCTGATACTATTTCTCGAATTTCCCATCTCTAATGAATTGGCCGACGTGAACCCATTCCTCAGCTTCTCATCCTTTCGAACGAGCTGAATCTTCAGAGCCGACTGCTTGGATCGGCTGTAGACCGAAATCGGACACTTTCAGGAAGTCAGTGTCCCAAGTCCTGCCAGATATACATTTGACGTGTTCACAGCTCCACTGTTGTGTGTCGGCCGCTGCAACGCTGTAAACAGAATCGGCAGCTACTATCTCTGTACTGTCGCCGACCCATTGCACAAGGCATTGATGCATAGTAGATGGGACACAACAGTTTGCATGTATCCAGTCGCGACCAAGCAGCATATTATAGGACCCTTTGCCATTAATGACGAAGAAAGTAGTGGGGAGGGTCTTACTGCCGATGGTGAGGTCGACGCAGAATGCCCCGCGGGCAGGCGACACGTTGCCTTCGAAATCCTTCAGCATCATGTCCGTCTTGGTGAGGTCGTCATCGCCCTTGCCCAGCTTGCGGAACATGGCATACGACATGATGTTGACTGCCGCGCCTCCATCTACCAGTAGTCTGGTGACGGGTCTTCCGTTGACATAGCCCTTGAGAAACAGCGCTTTGAGGTGCTGTCGTTTTTCTTCCTCTGGCTTTTTAAACATAGCCGTCATCGGCTCTAATACCAGTTGTGCCATTTGCTCTTCCGCTGTATCTGTCACTTTGTCCCGATCGCTTGGCGCCATGAACTCCATCGGCAGTATGAAAACCATATCGATTTCGGCCGCCGATTCTTGGCTGTTTGCTTCCTGATCATTTTTCTTTGGACGCCAAATTCGAGATTTCACATTCCTTCTCTCTGGCACCTGTTTTTGTTCTTCTTCTCGATGCTCAAACTGGCGTAGGCGTTGGATCCTTCGCTTTTGGGATCTGGATAAGCCATTGGGACACCACCTGGGATTCACTGGTTTGGCCGATGATCTGGCGTGTTCCCAGTCTGGTTCCCTACCTAGGGGGTCTTCGTCTGATACCCTATCATCGGCCATCTCTTCCAGCCGATTGTGTACTCTGATCCTGCCCCCCAGTCCATCTTGCTGGCCGATCTTGGTTTTTGACCTGCCGTACTGGTCAACTCTGCCCCCCAGCCGAGTTCCTTCTGATTAGAAATCGGGAGGTGACAGGCCTGTGTGGTCGTTCTGGTCCTCGCCTGTTCCTTCTGATTTCTTCCGTCGTGATCTGCCTCCTGGGATCGACAACGCCGTCTTTTCTCGCCGATTCTGACGTCAGCACCCTGGTTTGACTTGATTCTTCTCCAGCGTTGATCGTGTTGGCCGGGAAGGGGTGCTGGTCTATCTTCATCGGCATTGCCGATTTGATTGGAGTCTCAAATCTGAGCCGCCCCTGTTCAATGGCCGATTGTATCTGCTGACGAAAGACATTACATTCATTGGTGTCATGAGAGGTAGCGTTGTGCCACTTGCAGTACTTCATCTTCTTCAGCTGATCGGCCGTAGGGATGGTGTGATGTTGCGACAACTTAATCTGTCCCTCCTGAAGCAGTAGATCAAAAATTTTATCGGCCTTGGACGTGTCAAAGCCGAATGTCTCTGGCTCCTTCTTGCCAAAGGGGCAGGATATTGGTTTTTTTCCTTTTACCCATTCCGCCAGGCCGATTTCTTCCTCCGCGTCAGATTCTGTTGACGCTAGATTTTGAAACGTATTGAATCGGCGTCAGGAGGAGAAGGTTGGCCGATGAAGCGGATCTGAAAGCTACACTAAGGAATCGGCCGATCGGGGTGACAGTTGAAAATCGGCCGATTGGTGGCGCAGCCTATGCCAACAGGATAGGATTATTCCAGAAGATCCTAGTCAAAAGCTGGTCAACACGGCATGCTAAGTCGGCCGGAAAGCAATTGAAGAGGTCCTGATTGGATTAGGAAACGGCAGCGGAAGATTCTGCGGGAGTCCGTTTCCTTTTTAAAGTTATTATAGATATAGTAGTTTTCCTATTTTAAATAAGGTTGTAACAAGTCGTAATCGACCAAGAGTCCTAGTTTCAGGGTATAAATAGGAGTCGCTAGGGTTTTGCAGGGAATAAAAATCAATCAATAAAACACTTCTACTTTTTACCAGTACTTTACTTTTCAAGTCGGTGACTTCGTCAATATTTTCTTCTTCTACGAGTTCGTACGGATTGGCAGGGCTGCATCAACCTGATCTCCGGCCAATTGGTAGGTTCCGCTTATCGAATAATATCCGAGCTTTAACTACGGGCGCATCGCTGTGGTTTCGTTTGGATTTATTCACAAGTTATCGATATTTACTGGAATTGCAAGTTTTACCTGTTATTCTAGTATTATCACCAGTTATCCAGCTTGAGATCAGGATAATTGGCTTCGTCATTATTCTCCCTCGATTCATCGCCATATAGCCGATTAGATCTGTTTCAAGTGTTGCTTCTACAGTAATTGTTTAGACTGCTCCAGCAGTCCTCTTTATAATTACTATACGATCATCGGCTGACCCATAGCCGATCATCTCTACAGCAAATCGGCCGATTTACCGCCGACGCGCTCCTCAGGACAGATCGGAAATCCAGCCGATCGACGTGCCTAGAGTTTAATACTCTATTTCCTTGTCAATCAACAGGTCAGATTGACTGGCACGCCGCGCGAACCGCACCAGGGCGATAACCCGAACAGGAGCTAAGCAGATTCTCCCGGGTCGTGTGTCCGACGCTGAAGACCCATCGGCCGATTCCTACCCGGCCGATTTTAGCGCCAACAGATTCAGATCCCTCCAAGTACGCCACTTTCTTTTGGAAGCTCCTCCGCTGTTCAAACGGTCGGACCTCCTGCCCTGACAATCGGTGGACGATTTGACTCAGGCTCTCAAACTCTTGGGCGGCATATCTCTCTCTGATTTGCGGTAAGAGGCCCTGGAAAGCGATATCGGCCAACTGTGCATCGGTCAGAGCCAGGCTGTAGCACTTGTTTTTGATCTCTCTGAACCTCTGTATATACCCTGTCACCGGCTCATCGTTCCTCTGCCTGAGGCTGGTTAGATCCGAAATCTTAATCTCGTGTACTCCTGCATAGAAGTACTTGTGGAATTGTTTCTCCAGATCGGCCCACGTGACGATAGAATTTGGCGGTAAAGTGGTGAACCACTGGAAGGCCGATCCGGATAGAGATGATGAAATAACCGTACCCTCAGAGCGTCTTGTGTGGCAGCTTCACCGCACTGGATGATAAATCTATTGATGTGTTCCACAGTGGATGTGTCATCCGTCCCTGAGAACTTGGTGAAATCAGGAACCATGTAGCGGTGTGGGAACGGCAACGAGTCATAGGCCGATGGATACGGTGTCTTGTAAGTATAAGTTTGAACTTTCGGCTTCAGCCCAAACTGATCTTGGATTACTTCTGCTATTCTTGCCGTCCAATCCACCTGCTGCTGATGGACAGTTGTTCGCGGCACGGGCACGTGTTGAAGGGCTGGTTCGGCCAGGTGATGAATCGGCGAAGTTTGCTGAGCGGCCGACAACTGCTGGCGAAACGCGTCTGCACCCCCTTCGTACGTCGTTGCTGGCACCGTGCCTCTAAATGCCTCCATAGTGCTTGCCCCCCTGCCGATTTCTGGTAGAATCGGCTGGTATTGAGAAACCACCGGCCAGGCGGCCGATTGGTACGGCACCTGAAACGGATAAGTGCCATGCCGGTTCGCTGGCTCGGGGAAATACGTCGTGGCTGATGCCCCCCAAGGCACTGAGCTCGTAGGCAATGTTTGCACAGAAGCCATTTGAACGGGTTGAAGCGGCGCTCGCGATGGGAGACATGGTGCACCGCTGTATCTTGGAGACGCCGGAAGTGGTGGAGAGCTGTATCCTTCGCGCTGCGTCAATATCGGCTGAGAAGCCGATTGGGATGTGTACGGTAAGCTTCTGGCCGGCAAGGTAGTTGGAGGGGCATATGCCGGTCCCTGATAACCTTGAACGGCTCCGCTGGCCAGAGAGTTGACGACGGCGTTGTACACCGTGTTGCTCATCACCGAGGATTGGTCAATGAACGCTTGATACACGGACTGTTGAATCATCTCTGACATCTTGCCCGAGTCTTCAGCAATGGTGATGTGGCGAGGTGCTGGAATAGGACCTTTCTTAACTGCTTCCCCGCTTCTGGTACGACTGAATGATTGGAGGTACATCTTCTTATAATCTTCCAGATATTTGGCCAATTCCTCCCTCTGGTCGTCCTTGAGATCAGCTTCTGTGACCCCAATGATGTTGCTGTCAGAGATTTCTGCGTTGTTCGACATATCAGGTCTTGGATGGTCCCACCAGGCGTGCCAAAAGTGTGTTGGCGCTAAAATCGGCCGGGTAGGAATCGACCGATGGGTCTTCAGCATCGGACACACGACCCGGGAGAATCTGCTTAGCTCCTGTTCGGGTTATCGCCCTGGTGCGGTTCGCGCGGCGTGCCAGTCAATCTGACCTGTTGATTGACAAGGAAATAGAGTATTAAACTCCAGGCACGTCGATCGGCTGGATTTCCGATCTGTCCTGAGGAGCGCATCGGCGGTAAATCGGCCGATTTGCTGTAGAGATGATCGGCTATGGGTCAGCCGATGATCGTATAGTAATTGTAAACAGGACTGCTGGAGCAATCTAAACAATTACTGTAGAAGCAACACTTGAAACAGATTTAATCGGCTATATGGCGATGAATCGAGGGAGAATAATGACGAAGCCGATTACCCTGATCTCAAGCTGGATAACTGGTGATAATACTAGAATAACAGGTAAAACTTGCAATTCCAGTAAATATCGATAACTTGTGAATAAATCCAAACGAAACCACAGCGATGCGCCCGTAGTTAATGCTCGGATATTACTCGATAAGCGGAACCTACCAATTGGCCGGAGATCAGGTTGATGCAGCCCTGCCAATCCGTACGAACTCGTAGAAGAAGAAAATATTGGCGAAGTCGCCGACTTGAAAAGTAAAGTACTGGTAAAAAGTAGAAGTGCTTTGTTGATTGATTTTGGTTCTTTGCAAAACCCTAGCGACTCCTATTTATACCCTGAAACTAGGACTCCTGGTCGATTACGACTTGTTACAACCTTATTTAAAACAGGAAAACTACTATATCTATAATAACTTTAAAAAGGAAACGGACTCCCGCAGAATCTTCCGCCGCCGTTTCCTAATCCAATCAGGACCTCTTCAATTGCTTTCCGGCTGACTTAGCATGCCGTGTTGACCAGCTTTTGACTAGGATCTTCTTGAATAATCCTATCCTGTTGGCATAGGCTGCGCCACCAATCGGCCGACTTTCAACTGTCACCCCAATCGGCCGATTCCTTACTGTAGCATTCAGATCCGCTTCATCGGCCAACCTTCTCCTCCTGACGCCGATTCAATACGTGTCAAAATCTGGCGTCAACACCTGTCTGGCCGATTTTAGCGCCAACACACTTTTGGCACGCCTGGTGGGACCAATCCAAGATCTGATATGTCGAAGAATGCAGAAATCTTCGACGACAACATAATTGAGGTCACAGAAGCGGATCTCAAGGACGACCAGAGGGAAGAATTAGCTAAACATCTGGAAGATTATAAGAAGATGTAGCTCCAGTCGTTCAGTCGTACCAGAAGTGGGGAGGCTGTCAAGAAGGCTCCTATTCCAGTTCCCCGCCACATCACCATTGCTGAGGACTCGGGCAAGATGTCAGATATGATCCAACAGTCCGTTTATCAGGCATTCATTGACCGATCCTCAGTGATGACCAACACGGTGTATAACGCTGTCGTCAGCTCTCTGGCCAGCGGAGCAGTCCAAGGCTATCAGGGACCAGCATATGCCCCGCTAACCACGCTCCCCGCCAGAAGCTTACCGTATATGTCCCAATCGGCTCCTCAGCCGATATTGACGCAACGCGAGGGGTACAACAGTCCATTGCCCCCAGCATCTCCAAGATACGGCGGTGCACCATGTCTCCCATCACAGACACCGTCTCAGCCCGTCCAGATTGCTTCTGTGCAATCACTGCCCACAAGCTCAGTACCTTGGGGAACATCGGCGACAACGTTTTTTCCCGAGCCAACGAGTGGATACGGGAGTTATCCAATCCAGATGCCACACCAATCGGCCGTCCGGCCGACGGTCCCTCAGTATCAGCCGATCTCATCAGAAATCAGCAGGGGGGCAAGCGCTGTAGAAGCGTTCAGAGGCGCAGCGCCAATGATGACATATGATGGGGCGGCGGATTCACTTCGCCATCAACTATCAGCTGCTCAGCAGAATTTGCCACATGCTTCGATTCATCACCCAGTCGTGCCAGCTCTTCAGCACATGCCCGCGCCGCGAGCAGTCGTTCATCAGCAGCAGGTCGACTGGACGGCTAGAATAGCAGAAGTGATCCAGGACCAGTTTGGATTGAAGCCAAAGGTGCAAACTTACACTTACAAGATGCCATACCCATTGGACTATGACTTGCTGCTGTTCCCACACCGCTACAAAGTTCCCGATTTCACCAAGTTTTCGGGAACGAACGATACATCCACTCTAGAGCACATCAACCGATTCATCATCCAGTGCGGGGAGGCTGCCACACAAGATGCTCTGAGGGTGCGTTTGTTTTCATCGTCTCTGTCCGGATCGGCCTTCCAGTGGTTCACCACCTTGCCACCAAATTCTATTGTTACATGGGCCGATTTGGAAAAGCAGTTCCACAAGTACTTCTACGCAAGAGTACACGAGATAAAACTCTCAGATTTGACCAGCCTCAGGCAGAGGAGCGATGAGCCGGTAATGGGATATATACAGAGGTTAAGAGAAGTCAGGAACAAATGCTACAGTCTGGCTCTGACCAATGCACAGTTGGCCGATATCGCTTTCCAAGGCCTCCTGCCACAAATCAAAGAAAGATATGCTGCGCAAGAGTTTGAAAGCCTAAGTCAGATCGTCCACCGGTTGTCAGGACAGGAAGTCCGTCCGTTTGAACAGCGGAGGAATTTCCAAAAGAAGGTGGCATACCTAGAAGGGTCTGAATCCGATAGGGAGGAGGAAATCGGCCTGGCAGAATGGGTGAAAGGGAAAAAACCGATATCATGCCCTTTCGGAAAGAAAGAGCCAAAGACATTCGGCTTTGACACATCAAAGGCTGATAAATTTTTTGATTTATTGCTCCAGGAAGGACAGATTAAGCTATCTCAGCATCACACCATCCCTTCGGCCGATCAACTTAAGAAGATGAAATACTGCAAGTGGCACAACGCCACTTCTCATGATACAAATGAATGCAAAGTCTTCCGTCAGCAGATACAATTGGCCATCGAGCATGGGAGGCTTAAATTTGAAACCCCAGCTAAATCGGCAAAACCGATGAAGATAGATCAGCATCCCTTCCCGGCCAACATGGTTGACACTGGAGGAAATTCACGTCAAACCAAGGTGCTGATGTCAAAATCGGCGAGAAGGGGCG
The DNA here is from genome assembly GCA_032594955.1 of Panicum miliaceum. Classification (NCBI taxonomy): domain Eukaryota; kingdom Viridiplantae; phylum Streptophyta; class Magnoliopsida; order Poales; family Poaceae; genus Panicum; species Panicum miliaceum. The sequence continues at coordinate 49,776,239 of CM064058.1, read as the reverse complement.
GCGCCGTCGATCCCAGGAGGCAGATCACAATGGAAGAAATCAAAAGGAACAGGCGGGGGCCAGAACGACCACGCAAGCCCGTCACCTCCCAGTTCTTACTCAGTAAATATCGGCAGCAGCAAGAACAATCAACATACCACGAAGAGATGATACGCCGGCATGAAGACCACTGGCAATGTCCGTTCTTCATCCATTGCTGGGAGAACGACATCAGATTGCCGTCTGCCGATAACTGTCCGGAGTGTAACGGATTGAGCTGCAACGATCGCCCGAAGCCACACTCTAGGGACAGAGGATCAGAGCCGATCAGCAGAAATCGGCGCGGACGAGAGGAACAGCGCGTTTCGGTGCATGATCCGCTGGGGGGCAGAGTTGACCAGTACCACCGGTCAAAAAGCAAGATCGACCAACAGGATGGACTGGGGGGCAGGATCAGCGTGCACGATCGGCTGGAAGAGATGGCCGATGATAGGGTGTCAGATGAGGATCCCCTAGGAAGGGAACCAGATAAGGAATACGCCAGATCATCGGCCAAACCAGTTAATCCTAGGTGGTGTCCCGATGGCCTATCCAGATCCCAGAAACAAAGGATCCAACGCCTACGCCAGTGGGAGCATCAAGAGGAAGAACAGAGGCAGATACCAGAGAAAAGAAATGTTAAGTCTCGGGTGTGGCGCCCAAAGAAAAACGATCAAGAAGCAAACAATCAAGAATCGGCAGCCGAAATCAACATGGTGTTCATATTGCCGATGGAATTCATGGCGCCTGATGATCGAGACAAAGCAACAAGAATGGAAGAACAAATGGCACAACTGGTTTTAGAGCCGATGACGGCTACTTTTGAGAAACCAGAAGAAGAAAAACGGCAACATCTTAAAGCGCTGTTTCTCAAAGGCTACGTTGACGGACGACCCGTCACCAGATTACTAGTAGATGGAGGTGCCGCAGTTAACATCATGCCGTATGCCATGTTCCGCAAGCTAGGCAAGGGCGATGAAGACCTCACCAAGATGGACATGATGCTAAAGGATTTTGAAGGCAACGTGTCTCCCGCCCGCGGAGCGCTCTGCATCGACCTCACCATCGGCAGTAAGACCCTTCCTACCACTTTTTTCGTTATTAATGGCAAGGGATCCTACAACATGCTACTTGGTCGCGACTGGATACATGCAAACTGCTGTGTCCCATCTACAATGCATCAATGCCTCGTGCAATGGGTCGGCGACTGCACAAAGATAGTCACCACCGATTCTTCCTACAGCATTGCAGCGGCCGACACGCAACAGTGGAGCTGCGAGCACGTCAAGTGCATATCTGGCAGGACTTGGGACACTGACTTCTTGAAAGTGTCCGATTTCGGTCTACAGCCGATCCAAGCAGTCGACTCTGAAGATTCAGATTAAATGGATCAGCTCGTCCGAGAAGACGGGAAGCTTGGGCCTGGGTTTACGTCGGCCGATTTATTGGAAATGATAGATTTGGGAGATAGCAGCAAATCAAGGCCGACGTATATTAGTGCTAATTTGGATCCTGAGTATAAGTGTAAACTGATACATTTATTAAAAGAATTCAAGGATTGCTTTGCTTGGGAATATCACTGTTGACGCTAAAATCGGCCGGATAGGAATCGGCCGATGGTCTTCAGCGTCGGACACACGACCCGGGAGAATCTGCTTAGCTCCTGTTCGGGTTATCGCCCTGGTACGGTTCGCGCGGTGTGCCAGTCAATCTGACCTGTTGATTGACAAGGAAATAAAGTATTAAATTCCAGGCGCTCCGATCGGCTGGAGTTCCGATCTGTCCTGAGGAGCGCGTCGGCGGCGAATCGGCCGATTTGCTGTAGAGATGATCGGCTATGGATCAGCCGATAATCGTGTAGTAATTGTAATGAAAACTGCTAGAGCTATCTAAACAATTAGTACAGAGGCAACACTTGAAATAGATCTGTTGGCGCTAAAATCGGCCGGATAGGAATCGGCCGATGGGTCTTCAGCGTCGGACACACGACCCGGGAGAATCTGCTTAGCTCCTGTTCGGGTTATCGCCCTGGTGCGGTTCGCGCGGCGTGCCAGTCAATCTGACCTGTTGATTGACAAGGAAATAGAGTATTAAATTCCAGGCGCGTCGATCGGCTGGATTTCCGATCTGTCCTGAGGAGCGCGTCGGCGGCAAATCGGCCGATTTGCTGTAGAGATGATCGGCTATGGGTCAGCCGATGATCGTATAGTAATTGTAAAGAGAACTGCTGGAGCAATCTAAACAGTTACTATAGAAACTACACTTGAAACAGATCTAATCGGCTGTATGGCGATGGGTTCAAGGAGAACAATGACGAAGCCGATTACCCTGATCTCAAGCTGGATAACTGGTGATAATACTAGAATAACAGGTAAAACTTGCAATTCTAGTAAATATCGATAACTTGTGAATAAATCCAAACGAAACCACAGCGATGCGCCCGTAGTTAAAGCTCGGATATTGCTCGATAAACGGAACCTACCAATTGGCCGGAGATCAGGTTGATGCAGCCCTGCCAATCCGTACGAACTCGTGGAAGAAGAAAATATTGGCGAAGTCGCCGACTTGAAAAGTAAAGTACTGGTAAAAAGTAGAAGTGTTTTGTTGATTGATTTGATTCTTTTTCGCAAAGCCCTAGCGACTCCTACTTATACCCTGAAAACTAGGACTCCTGGTCGATTACGACTTGTTACATCCTTATTTAAAACAAGAAAACTACTATATCTACAATAACTTTTAAAGGAAACGGACTCCCGCAGAATCTTCCGCCGTCGTTCCTTAATCCAATCAGGACCCCCTTCAATTTCTCTCTGACCGACTTGGCGTGCCCTTTTGACCAGCTTTTGACCAGGATCTTCTGGAATAATCCTACTGTCGGTATGGGCTGTGCTACCAATCGGCCGATTTTCAACTGTTACCTTGATCGGCCGATTCCTTACTGTAGCTCTCAGATCTGCCGCATCAGCCAATCTTCTTCCCCTGACGCCGATTCAAGACGTGTCAAAATCCGGCGTCAACACATGCCCCCCAGTTTCGGAGTAAAATATAACTTTTCCTTCGAAACTCTTTTATTTAATCCTCTCCTCCGAAACTTCCCAATTATGACAGGAGTAAACCCCAGAGTCAATTGCGTTACCTACTCCTCTGCATCTGATCCTTGCTCTAGAATCAGCTTCATGACATGGAATCCGGTAACAGGACGAACATCGTGTTGGCGTGTAGACTCAAACTTTGACCATCTCCACTGGCAGCTTTACATTTACTGATGCCTTTACTCCGACGGCACACGTCTTGCCAACCCTTCATCTCTTCTTTTCTATAAATGCGCCTCTTCGTACTATTTCCAAAAATGCTCATCTTGTTCGTCTTCCTTTCCTTCTGAATCCCGCCCCTCGTCGTCTTTGGTCAAGCATTAAAATGTCTTCTCGATCCTCCTCTTCCGTTAACCAGGTATAAATTTGCTCTCCATCCCTTCCTGAGACATCTTACTTTGTTCCAACATGTTTATCTATTCTTTCTTTCAGCCGAACCATCTTAACCCCGGTTTGGAAAGAGCGATTGAAATCATGCATTCAAACAAGCCATTGTCGCAAGCTGATATAGATCTGATAAAAGCTCATTCTGAAGAACTCAAAGACCATGTTCCTGCCAATGTCCGACCAATCTTGGATTATATGGATCTCGTCTGCTTTGAACAAATGCCAACCTCTGACGAGAGTTCTTCATCTTCACATCGACATGCTGAAGCTAAGACCGAAGTTACCATGAAAGATTTGGAAGAGGAGAAGGCCCGCCTGCTGAAAGAACTCTGCGACCAAGCTGAAGCTGGAGCCACTGCAAAGGACTTGAAAGATGAAAGGCTCACCCTCATGATAAGATTAGGTCGCGTCGAAAGAGAAATCCAACGCAGGCGTAACCAGTAGTGTTTTTATTCTAAGGGCGACTTACACCATGTCGGCCATGTAATCTGTGATTTCCAATCGATAATGAATCCCAATGTTTCCTTCACCAGATGTGTAACCAGAAAACCGACGAGAAATCGGCCACGTTACCTTGATATATCTTGCTGTAAGTTATGCATCTACCCAAATGCTTGGATAGTACCTTTTCAGATATCGTCCATTTAGAGCTCTTGGGAATTCCTCCCCTTCTATTGTCTCCAGAATGTATGTATTTCCGGGAGCACATCGGCCGATTCTATACGGCCCTTCCCAAGTGGGTGACCACTTACCGAATTTGGGATCCTTAGATCCTATCGGCAGTACCAGCTTCCATACCAGATCTCCCTGAGAGAACTGTTTGACTTTGACCTTCTTGTCATACCATCTGGCCACCCTTTTCTTGTTCTCCTCTATGCTGATCAGAGCTCTCAACCGCAAACCCGCCGAATCGTCAAGTTCATCTTTCATGAGAAAGGAATAATCATCGGCTGTTAACTGATCCTATAGCGATATGCGTCTTGACCCTGTTCTTATCTCCCATGGTAAGACCGCTTCATGGCCATAAACCAAATGATAAGGGGATATCTTAGTGGCCCCATGACAAGCCATCCTGTACGCCCATAAAGATTCAGCCAAAGACATATGCCATTTCTTGGGCTGCTCTTCTACCTTCCTCTTGATTAGCTTGATTATCCCCTTGTTAGACGATTCTGCTTGGCCATTGGCTTGAGCATAGTATGGAGAAGAATTTAATAATTTAATTCCCATATCGGCGGCGAACTCTCCGAATTCTCCAGAAGTGAACATTGTCCCTTGATCAGTTGTAATGGTTTGAGGAATACCAAATCGATATATAATATGGTTTTTAACAAACTCAATCATGTCGGCTGATGTCACGTTACTCAAAGGAACTGCCTCCACCCATTTGGTAAAATAATCTATAGCCACCAATATGAACTTATGCCCTTTGCTAGATGGAGGATGAATCTGCCCGATGAGATCTATTCCCCAACCTCTGAACGGCCACGGCTTAATTATTGGATTCATAGCCGACGCTGGTGCGCGCTGCACATTGCCAAACCTCTGACAGTCTTGGCATCCTTTGTAATACTTGAAACAATCTTCAAGGATGGTCGGCCAGTAATACCCATTGTTCCTGATCATCCACTTCATTTTGTGAGCCGATTGATGAGCTCCACACACGCCTTCATGGATCTCTCCCATTAGAACCTTTGCCTCTTCTGTTCCCAGGCATTTGAGTAGAACTCCATCAATCGTCCGAAAAAATAAGTCATCCTCAAGCAGCACATACTTTGTAGCCTGAAAACGTGTTCGCCGATCCACCTTTTGGGATGGATTTTTCAAGTAATCGGCGATCTCCTTCCGCCAGTCATCGGCCGCGAGTTCTAGCGTCATCGCTACCTGAATCGGCCGATACCCAGAAGCATGTTGAGCCAGTTTGTTGGCTTCTTCATTATAATCTCTGGGGATGTGCTCAATTGTTGCAGATTTGAAGCCCTTCAAAAGTTGAAGACAATCTTCATAATAAATCCTCAAAACGTCATCCTTGCACTCGGATCGTCCTGTTAACTGATCCACAATGAGCATGGAGTCCCCAAAGATCTCGACTACATCCGCCCTGACTTCCCTTAATAATTGGATGCCTTTCGGAACAGCTCGATATTCCGCCTGGTTATTGGTTGCAGAAAGTTCTATCGGCAGAGAGAAATCATAAGTTGCCCCCCGAGGCGACACAAGAACGATGCCGATTCCTGATCCGACCCCACACGAAGAACCATCAAAATATAGAGTCCATGGAACTGGTTCAACGGTGGCAATTTCTGGTCCACAATGCTGAACTACGAAATCGGCCATCAACTGACCTTTGATGGCTTTGGCCGATTCGTACCTTAGATCGAATTCTGACAAAGCCAGGATCCATTTTCCAATCCGCCCCTTCAAAATCGGCAACGATAGCATATACTTCACCACATCATCTCTGCACACGACTATGCATTCTGCCGATAGCAAATAGTGCCTGAGCTTAGTACATGAAAAGTACAAGCACAAGCATAACCGCTCCACCGAAGAATATCTTGTTTCGGCGTCTAAAAGTCTTCTGCTGACGTAGTATACCACTCGTTCTTTCCCTTCAAACTCCTGTACCAACGCCGATCCAATAGCCTGCCCGTCAGCCGATAAATATAACTTGAATGGCTTACCAGGCTGTGGTGGGGCTAACACCGGAGGTGAAACCAGATACTGCTTGATATTCTCCAGTGCCTTGAGTTGTTCTTCTCCCCATGTGAATTCTTGGTCAGGCTTCAATTTCAACAGAGGGGTAAAAGCCTGAATACGTCCCGATAGATTGGATATGAATCTTCTGATGAAATTGACCTTGCCAATGAGGGACTGCAATTCAGTTTTATTCCGTGGAGCCACTACTTTGTTGATGGCGTCTATAGTCTTGCGGCTGACTTCTATCCCACGCTCATGGACCATAAATCCCAAGAACTGTGCGGCCGATACGCCAAACGCACACTTGTTTGGGTTTATCTTCAGCCCATGTTTCCTCGTGCACTCCAGTGTGGCAGAACCACCTGAATTAATCCGGCTCAAGTGTATTAACCATCACCATTAGGGCAATCTCGGTTGACCTTACACTTCAAACGGAGTAATCCATTGGTCTGTCGGGTATAACCTCCCGATACAACCACGGTAATCGGATCGAGCGCCATACATACAAATGCTCATGCGACGATGAGCCCAGAGAATACCACATTCCAGAAAATATTACAACATTAGCATAAGTAAATATTACAGACCAAGTTTTAAATTTAGAAACCAAGTACTTCAATGATCATAAATAAGTTCTTCAGAGTTTTAAGTTGCAGCGGAAATAAACAACGGAAGCTACTCGACGATACAGGATGTCTCGATGAAGCCCGTACGAGACATCACTCGACATTGTCTCCATTGGACGGGGGCGTATCCCATTCCACCGACCAACTAGGGGGAAGAGTGCAGGGCCAAGTCAAGCTAGCAATCATGTCTTCGAAGGTCTCACCTGAAAATGAGTCACAAGCAAGGCTGAGTATACTAATACTCAGCAAGACTTACCCGAGTAGTGGAGACTACTCCACCGACTCTAGACATGCAAGGCTTTTTGGCTCAGGGGTTTGTTTTGCCGAAAAGCATCTACAAGTGGGTCCTTACTTTCAACCTTTAGCTCAAGATTCTAGTTTCATTAACCATTCTAGATAAGCGGCTATCCAATAGCATACATGGTGAAGCATTAAATTTTCATCCAACCAGTTCATTCATCATCATTGTTCCTCTTCTTACTCTGTGGGTAAAAATGGTTAAGCAGTCTCAATAGCCGTGAGAAACGGACGATTCGAATTGAATTTCTTAACCTTGCAAGGGAAACCTAAACACACGTCACGTGGTTACTCACAGAGTCACACGTGCAACTTTTCCCCTTTCTTTCCGGGTCGGGGATCGGGGCTACCCTCCGAGAGTACACGAGCCCCACGCCACGGTTCGGCGCCGGGTCGTGACCACTCGTGCACTCGCCATATAGTGGGACCGAAGTTCAAAGGGTAGGATGCCGTCCCCTTGCCGGGCCAATCAGGTACTTAAGCTTACCGATTCCCATAATCTCGGCATGTGTTTAGTACGTTCAAAGACTTAACCATCACTACCACACCCTGCGGCCTTAGCATTTTTCACTAAACAGACGGGCCTCAATCGTAACCATCGTTCCTTAGCCCGTCCGTGTCCTTATGATTGCAGCGTGTAGTAGACATTCAACTCCTATTTTCTCGCGAGTGACAGGAAATCACTCGGCTTTTACCGGAGTCCTAATAGCACAGCATTCTATCGAACCTTACATCTAGTTTTCAAGCATGGGTTCCTAACATCATGCAACTAAGTTTTCATTCAACTCCTATAAACTTAATGCACAAGCAAGGAGTAATGAGTTGCATAATTAGGAAAGAAATAGGTTATGCTCCGGGGCTTGCCTTCTTGTGAATAGTTAGTCCGGGGATCGTCTGAACGTTGACCCGGGTCTCAACTGCTTCAGTTAGATTTGCCTGGGCTTCTCGCTGCTCACTCTCGGACTCGGGCACCAACTCGTACGTCCCGTCGGCGAGAGTATTCGTTTCTACATGAATGCACAAGTTTGAGCAGTGGTGATGGTAAACGACATGATTTCCTTCACGATAAAGTTGCGGTTCATAAGACATAAGTTTTGCTGTGAAGTTATTTACTTTAACATTTCCTGGGCAATTGTTAATAGAGTTTATCTTAATCTATTTAACTTTATTAAAGAAGAAGGGGTTGTGTTATATTTAAACACCAACATGAGTTGAACACAAATACTAATCTAGTTAGCTTCTGGTAATAAAAATTTTTATTCAAAGTACATTATGCAGAGATAAGGTCGCTGTAAAAATTTCAGACATTTTTGTGTAGCATGTTAAATATGAAAAATGTAATACACAGCCACTACTAGAATCTAGTTCTTTTTATACAGGACAAACCATGCAAGTATTGATGCTAAAAATTTTACAGGGTGTTCCTATAACCATATTTGTGCTACTGTAAACTTTTCAGATTTTATTGCACAAGATATAGAGCATAATAAATGGGACAAGCTACACTCATGTTATTAAAGATTATTTTCTACAGGATGTTATACAGGGTTTCTATGTATGAAACGTTTGGTACAGCTTGATCTACTCTATTGGGTTTCATAGTAAAAAGATGAACATTTTCTAAGCGCTTTACTAATTATTTTGAATTAGTGAAGTTTTCCTACCACAAATTTATATGAACAGGTTACATATAGTAAAAATGTTTCTAAATCTTTCTATGTCCTCTAGGGATTACTACAACAACACAGAAAAAGTTTCATGTCATTAATCATCACAGAACAGCAGGAAAAATTAGTTCTAACACTTTATGGCATAAAATAAGGTTGGACAAAAGGTGTATCTAGAGATGGCTTTTGGTCCTGATCTTTTTACACAGTCCTAAATATTAAACAAGTAACTCACTGCCCAAAAATTAGGGTCAGCAATGATCTACAACAGTGGGTACAAAAGAAGTCCATTAAACATTCCATTTAATCTAGAGCAAAATATATTGAGAATCTGAGAAACGTTATGTAACAAAGGTTGTAGAGTTTCTTTTAAGGATTCCAGAACAGTTGAGGTTGTATTTTTCTGAATTTTCTACGATTTTATACGAATTTTACAAGTTCACTGATTTGGTTAAAACTTTCTTTACAGAGGGGTCCCTGAAAACTAGCAGAAAACCCCCTAGAAAGATTTGGGCGTTTGCAATGTGGTCCCTGGTCGCAATTTCACGGCGGGGTCATCCTGTCCGGCCAAATTCCGGCGAGCTGGGTCGCCGGCGGCGAGGGCAAGGTGGGGGAGCACGGAGAGGGAACCAGGGCGCACCTATTGGTGGTCTTGGAGTGGCTCGGGGTGGCCGGTGGCGGGCTGGCCGCGGAGAGCAGGGGCGGCGGCGGCGGGGCGGCGCGGACGGCGGCGCTCCGGCGATGAGGGCGGCGGGGCTCGGGCTGGGAAGCTTCAGCGCACTGAGGAGGGTCCGTTTCAGCGCTTGTCTCGGGTCGAGGAGGGGCGGAGGAGGGAGTTCCACGGCGGCGGCGTGGGGCGGCGCTCGGCTCTGCTTTGCTCTGTTCTGCGGGGAAGAAGAAAGGAGGGGAGGGAGGGGCGCTGTGCCGGCTTTATAGCTGGTGGAGCTCGTGGGGGCGGGCTCGGCACGGCCGGGGCGCGGGGTGGAGGGGGCGGCGAGGCTGGGCGCCATTGGTGCGGCCGGCGGTGACCAGCGGCCAGAGGCGCGTCGTGCGCGTGGCGTGCGGGCGCTGGGCGCGCACTGGGGCGCGACGTCGCGTGTAGGCGACGCGGGCGGGCGGTTGGGGAGCTGGGGTGGCACGACGGGGGCACTGGGTGGAGGGGGCGGCGGCCAGTGACTGGGCGGCGGGGCGGTGCCGCAGGGAGCAGCGGGTTGGGCAGAGGCAAGGCGTGCGGGAGGGAGAAGAAAGGCGCGGCTGTGGTTGGGCGAGCGGGGGTGGGCTGCAGGCAGGTCGTCGGGGGTTGGCTCGGCGTCTGGTGCCGCGCAGGCGTCGAGGGCCAGGTGGCCGGCGGCGGTCGGGCGAGCTGGGCGGTGCAGCAGAGGAGGGAGAGGTGAGGGAGGGACCTAAGTGCAAAAATTTGAAAAACTTCAGGGGGCTGGGTGCAAACCGGGCGTTTTCTCCTCTTTCTAATTTGAATTTCAAAAACTTTTGAACACGAAAGTTGTTTAGAATAAAAAGTCCTACAAGTTTAGTTTCAGGCAAAATCTCATTTGGCTTATGGTTTGAAAGTTAAATTTAAAAGTTCAAAAGTAACCAAATGTGCTCAAATTAAATTTGAATTCCAACTGAACTCGTTCTAATTCTTTCCACCCTTTTATTAGTTGGTTTAAGCATAGGGTTAGACTAATGATACTGATTTTAGAAATGAAATTTTTACCAGGGTTGTCACAACCTTCCCCCCTTAACAAGAATCTCGCCCCGAGATTCGGTAATTCTTAGTGTGGGCGTGGGTGCACATACTAGTGGTTGAGATAAGAAACCCAGGGAAATGTTGGTTTAGGTAGCTCTCGGTTTCCCAGGTGGCTTCTTCTTCCGTGTGGTGATTCCATTGTACTTTATACATTCTAATCACTTTCCTCCTGGTCTCTCTTTCTTTTTGATCCAAAATCTTAACTGGGTGTTCGACATACGAGAGGTCGGGCTCTAACGATATTTCTTGTTGTTCCACAATCTCAGTAGGGACTCGAATACACTTCTTGAGTTGAGATACGTGGAAGACATCATGGGTGGTCGTGAGCTGAGGGGGCAGTCGTAATTTGTAGGCTACGGGTCCGCAGCTCTCAATGATTTCGTAAGGACCAACATAACGGGGGGGCTAGTTTGCCTTTGATTCCAAATCTTCGCACTCCCTTGGTTGGTGAAACTCGATGATAGACGTGATCGCCAACTTCAAATTTTAGGGGCTTTCTCCTTTTGTCAGAATAGCTCTTTTGTCGGGCTTATGCGGCTTTAAGATTTGCTTGTATTATTTTTACTTTCTCCTCTGCCTCGATTACCTGGTCGGGTCCAATTATTTTACGTTCTCCGGTTTGTGACCAGCTCAAAGGAGTTCGACACCTTCGCCCGTACAGGGCCTCAAATGGTGCCATTTTTAGACTCGTTTGATAGCTATTGTTGTACGAGAACTCTGCTAGGGCTAGGCATTTGTCCCAATTCTTGTCATAGTGAATGACGCAAGCTCTCAACATGTCTTCAAGAATTTGGTTTACTCCTTCCGTTTGTCCGTCAGTCTGAGGATGGTATGCTGAGCTACGAATCAGTTCAGTACCAAGAGACGTTTGCAGTTGTTCCCAAAAGCGTGCTACAAACTGAGGACCATGATCGGAAATAATTGTCTTAGGTATTCCATGCAGGCAAACAATACGATCGAGGTAAATCTCGGCATATTTCTTGGTAGAATAGGTGGTGTGTACCGGAAGAAAATGTGCCGTCTTCGTGAGTCTATCCACGATAACCCATATGGAATCATGTTTCTAGGAAGTGTTTGGTAGTCCAACGATGAAGTCCATACTTATGTCTTCCCATTTCCATGATGGTATAGGTAATGGTTGAAGTGTACCGGCTACTTTCAAGTGGCTAGCTTTTACTCTCTGGCACGTGTCACATTCCGAGACATACGTAGCAATTTCCCTTTTCATTCTAGTCCACCAGAAGTTTTTCCTTAGGTCTTGATACATTTTGCTACTGCCCGGGTGGATAGAGAATTTGGAAAGGTGTGCCTCATCCAGAATTTGCTTGCGGAGTTCACGATTCTTCGGAACGACTATACGACTTTCAAACCATAGAACTCCCTTATGGTCCTGGCGGAAACATTTATACTTCTCCTCACCTAGAGAGAGTTTTTGTTTGATGATCTTAATTCCTTCGTCATGTAGTTGTGCCATGACGATTTGGTCGTGAAGAGTGGGCTCAACTGAGATGTGATCTAGAGTGCCTTGGGAAACCATTTCCAGGTTAAGCTTCCTCATTTCTGCGCACAATGTCTCATGGTAGGACTCCATGGATAAGCAATGGCAATGGGACTTGCGGCGTAGTGCATCCGCGACTACATTAGCCTTGCCGGGGTGATAGTGCACTTCAAGGTCATAATCCTTGATTAATTCTAGCCATCTCCGTTGTCTCATATTCAGATCGGCTTGTGTGAAGATGTACTTGAGACTCTTATGATCCGTGTAGATATTGCACTGGGTACCCATGAGATAGTGCCTCCATATCTTCAGAGCGTGAATGACGGCTGCAAGCTCAAGATCATGAGTGGGATAATTCTGTTCGTGGGGCCGAAGGGCTCGTGAGGCATATGCAATCACTCGATTCTCTTGCATAAGCACACATCCTAGACCAGTACCTGATGCGTCACAATACACATCGAATGACTTGGTACTATCGGGTTGAGCTAACACAGGTGCAGTAGTCAGATGCTCTCTGAGAGTGTGGAAAGCTTCTTCACATTTCTCATTCCATACAAACTTGACTTCCTTCTTTAACAGTTCAGTCATGGGCTTAGCAATTCGAGAGAAATCCGGGATGAAGCGACGGTAGTAACCGGCTAAGCCGAGGAAACTGCGAATCTAATGAACGGAGGTAGGGGGTTTCGAATCCATCACCTCTTGTACCTTGCTGGGGTCAACAGCTATTCCTTCGCTGGAGATGGTGTGGCCTAAGAACTTTACAGTATCCAACCAAAACTCACACTTAGAAAACTTAGCATAGAGCTGATGGTCTCTGAGTCGCTGAAGAACAATGCGAAGGTGCTTGGCATGCTCTTCCTCATCCTTGGAATAGATAAGGATGTCGTCGATGAAGACTACGACGAATTTGTCAAGTTCGGGCATGAATACCGAATTCATGAGATACATGAAGTAGGCAGGGGCATTGGTGAGTCCAAAGGACATAACCAAGAATTCATATAGTCCATAGCGTGTGGAGAAGGCAGTTTTAGGAATATCGCATGGGCGAATCTTGATCTGATGATATCCCGAACGAAGGTCAATCTTTGAGAAGACTCTGGCTCCAGCTAGTTGATCGAAGAGTACATCGATACAAGGAAGTGGGTATTTATTTTTAACAGTTACCGCATTGAGAGGTCGGTAGTCCACACATAATCTTAAACTGTCATCCTTCTTTTTTACGAATAGGGCTGGACATCCCCAAGGTGACGCGCTAGGGCGAATGAAACCTTTGTCCAGTAGTTCTTGGAGTTGAATTTTCAGCTCTGCCAATTCTTTAGGGGGCATCCTATATGGTCTCTTGGATATAGGTGCAGTGCCTGGCTGTAGTTCAATAACGAACTCAATGTCCCTATCTGGTGGCATTCCGGGTAAGTCATCCGGAAAGACATCGGCATACTCGCATACCACTGGAATATTCTCTAGCTTAAGTCCTTCCATCTTGTAAGCACAGGAATTCGTGCAATCTAGGAATGGTAGGTAAAGGGTAGTGGCTCCGTGACTAGGTGAATTTATCTCAACGGCTCGGGAAGAAAGGTCCAGTGTGACTCCATGCATAGTCATCCAGTTCATTTCCAAAATAATATCCATGCCATCAAGAGGTAAAAGAACAAGGTCTGTGTCGATGGTTTTACTACCCAATTTGACTGGTACTTGTCTGACCATTTGGTTTGAAGCAATTTTACCACCCGGTGTGGATATCATATATGACCCTTCCGTGTGACAAACATCCAAGCCTACTTTTGCACCGAATTTTGCACTTATGAAACTATGCGATGCACCAGAATCAAATAATATAACTGCAGGCTTGCTATTAAAATAGAGGATGTGCGTGTTATTAAGGGTGCACCTTTAGGGAGCGCTTCAAGCTGATCAATCTGTCCTTTGCTCTTGTTCCTCTGTCTTTTACGCTTGTTCTGATGGGTTTGGCTAGAACCTTGGCCCTGCTTTGGCTTCCTAGGCTGAGGGCATTCTCGAGCAAAATGGTGTTGACGCCATATTTTGACACGTATTAAATCGGCGCCAGGAGGAGAAGATTGGCCGACGAAGCGGATCTGAAAGCTACAGTAAGGAATCGGCCGATCGGGGTAACAGTCGAAAATCGGCCGGTTGGTGGCACAGCCCGCACCGACAGGATAGGATTATTCCAGAAGATCCTGGTCAAAAGCTGGTCAACGAGGTATGCTAAGACGGCCGGAAAGCAATTGAAGAGGTCCTGATTGGATTAGGAAACGGCGGCGGAAGATCCTGCGGGAGTCCGTTTCCTTTTTAAAGTTATCATAGATATAGTAGTTTTCCTGTTTTAAATAAGGTTGTAACAAGTCGTAATCGACCAGGAGTCCTAGTTTCAGGGTATAAATAGGAGTCGCTAGGGTTTTGCAGAAAACAACCAACATCAATCAACAAAATACTTCTACTTTTTACCAGTACTTTACCTTTCAAGTCGGCGACTTCACCAATATTTTCTTCTTTCACGAGTTCATACGGATTGGTAGGGCTGCATCAACCTGATCTCCGGCCAATTGGTAGGTTCCGATTATCGAGTAATATCCGAGCTTTAACTACGGGCGCATCGCTGTGGTTTCGTTTGGATTTATTCACAAGTTATCGATATTTACTAGAATTGCAAGTTCTACCTGTTATTCTAGTATTATCACCAGTTATCCAGCTTGAGATCAGGGTAATCGGCTTCATCATTGTTCTCCTTCGATTCATCGCCATACAGCCGATTAGATCTGTTTCAAGTGTTGCTTCTATAGTAATTGTTTAGATTGCTCCAGCAGTTCTCTTTACAATTACTATACGATCATCGGCTGACCCATAGCCGATCATCTCTACAGCAAATCGGCCGATTTGCCGCCGACGCGCTCCTCAGGACAGATCAGAAACCCAGCCGATCGACGCGCCTGGAATTTAATACTCTATTTCCTTGTCAATCAACAGGTCAGATTGACTGGCACGCCGCGGGAACCGCACCAGGGCGATAACCCGAACAGGAGCTAAGCAGATTCTCCCGGGTCGTGTGTCCGACGCTGAAGACCCATCGGCCGATTCCTATCCGGCCGATTTTAGCGCCAACACACTTTTGGCACGCCCGGTGGGACCATCCAAGACCTGATATGTCGAACAACACAGAAATCTCTGACAGCAACATCATTGGGGTCACAGAAGCTGATCTCAAGGACGACCAGAGGGAGGAATTGGCCAAACATCTAGAAGATTACAAGAAGATATACCTCCAGTCGTTCAGTCGTACCAGAAGCAGGGAAGCAGTTAGGAAAGCCCCTATTCCAGCACCTCGCCACATCACCATTGCTGAAGACTCGGGCAAGATGTCAGAGATGATTCAGCAGTCCGTGTATCAAGCGTTCATTGACCAATCCTCGGTGATGAGCAACACGGTGTACAACGCCGTCGTCAACTCTCTGGCCAGCGGAGCCGCTCAAGGTTATCAGGGACCGGCATATGCCCCTCCAACTACCCTGCCGGCCAGAAGCTTACCCTACACATCCCAATCGGCTTCTCAGCCGATGTTGACGCAGCGCGAAGGGTACAGCTCTCCACCACTTCCGGCGTCTCCAAGATACAGCGGTGCACCATGTCTCCCATCGCGAGCGCCGCTTCAACCCGTCCAGATGGCTTCGGTGCAAACACTGCCTACAAGCTCAGTGCCTTGGGGGGCATCAGCCACGACGTATTTCCCCGAGCCAGCGGACGGGCATCGCACTTACCCGTTCCAGGTGCCGTACCAATCGGCAGCCCGGCCAACGGTCTCCCAGTACCAGCCGATTTTACCAGAGATCGGCAGGGGGGCATCAGCCACGACGCATTTTCCCGAGCCGGCGAACGGGCATGGCACTTATCCGTTTCAGGTGCCGCACCAATCGGCCGCCCGGCCGACGGTCTCCCAGTACCAGCCGATTTTACCAGAAGTCGGCAGGGGGTCAAGCACTGTGGAGGCATTCAGAGCCGCGGCGCCAGCAGCAACGTACGAAGGGGGTGCGGACGCGTTTCGCCAGCAGTTATCGGCCGTTCAGCAAACTTCGCCGATTCATCACCTGGCTGAACCAGTCCTTCAACACGTGCCCGCACCGCGAACAACTGTTCATCAGCAGCAGGTGGATTGGACGGCAAGAATAGCAGAAGTAATTCAAGATCAGTTTGGGCTGAAGCCGAAAGTTCAAACTTATACTTACAAGACGCCGTATCCATCGGCCTATGACTCATTGCCGTTCCCACACCGCTACAAGGTTCCTGATTTCACCAAGTCCTCAGGGACGGATGACACATCCACTGTGGAGCACATTAACAGATTCATCATCCAGTGCGGTGAAGCTGCCACGCAAGACGCTCTGAGGGTACGGTTATTTTCATCATCTCTATCCGGATCGGCCTTCCAGTGGTTCACCACTTTACCACCAAATTCTATCGTCACGTGGGCCGATCTGGAGAAACAATTCCATAAGTATTTCTATGCGGGAATACACGAGATGAAGCTCTCGGACCTAACCAGCCTCAGGCAGAGGAACGATGAGCCGGTGACAGGGTATATACAGAGATTCAGAGAGATCAAAAACAAGTGCTACAGCCTGGCCCTGACCGATGCACAGTTGGCCGATATCGCTTTCCAGGGCCTCTTACCGCAAATCAGAGAGAGATATGCTGCCCAAGAGTTTGAGAGCCTGAGTCAAATCGTCCACCGATTGTCAGGGCAGGAGATTCGACCGCTTGAACAGCGGAGGAGCTTCCAGAAGAAGGTGGCGTACTTGGAGGGATCTGAATCTGACGCGGAGGAAGAAATCGGCCTGGCGGAATGGGTAAAAGGGAAAAAACCAATATCCTGCCCCTTTGGCAAGAAGGAGCCAGAGACATTCGGCTTTGACACGTCAAAAGCCGATAAAATTTTTGATCTACTGCTTCAGGAGGGACAGATCAAGCTGTCGCAACATCACACCATCCCTACGGCCGATCAGCTGAAGAAGATGAAGTACTGCAAGTGGCACAACGCTACTTCTCATGACACCAACGAATGTAAAGTCTTTCGTCAGCAGATACAATCGGCCATTGAACAAGGGCGGCTCAAATTTGAGACTCCAACCAAATCGGCAATGCTGATGAAGATAGATCAGCATCCCTTCCCGGCCAACACGGTCAACGCTGGAGAAGAGTCAAGTCAAACCAAGGTGCTGACATCAGAATCGGCGAGAAGGGGTGGCGTCGTCGATCCCAAGAGGCAGATCACGACGGAAGAAATCAGAAGGAATAGGCGAGGACCAGAACGATCACACAGGCCTGTCACCTCCCGATTTCTACTCAGTAAATATCGGCGGCAGCAAGAACAAGCACAACACCAAGAAGAGATGATACGCCGGCATGAAGATCACTGGCAGTGTCCCTTCTTCATCCACTGCTGGGAGAACGATATCAGACTGCCCTCTGCCGATAACTGTCCGGAGTGCAATGGATCAAACCGCAGCGATCGCCCGAAGCCACACTCTAGGGACAGAGGATCAGAGCCGATCAACAGAAACCGGCGCGAAGAACGGCGCGTTTCGGTGCATGATCGGCTGGGGGGCAGAGTTGACCAGTACGGCAGGTCAAAAAGCAAGATCGGCCAGCAAGATGGACTGGGGGGCAGGATCAGCGCACACGATCGGCTGGAAGAGGTGGCCGATGATAGGGTGTCAGACGAAGATCCCCTAGGGAGGGAACCAAAGTGGGAACACGCCAGATCATCGGCCAAACCAGTGAATCCCAGGTGGTGTCCTGACGGCCTATCCAGATCCCAGAAGCGAAGGATCCAACGCCTACGCCAGTGGGAACATCAAGAAGAAGAACAAAGACACGTGCCAGAAAGAAGGAATGTGAAATCTCGAATTTGGCGCCCAAAGAAGATCGATCAGAAAGCAAACAACCAAGAATCGGCAGCCGAAATTGATATGGTATTCATACTGCCGATGGAATTCATGGCGCCAAGCGATCGGGACAAAGTGACAAATACAGAGGAAGAGCAAATGGCACAACTGGTGTTAGAGCCGATGACGGCTATGTTTGAGAAGCCAGAGGAAGAAAAACGACAGCACCTCAAAGCGCTGTTTCTCAAAGGCTATGTCAACGGAAGACCCGTCACCAGACTACTGGTAGATGGAGGCGCGGCAGTCAACATCATGCCGTATGCCATGTTCCGCAAGCTGGGCAAGGGCGAGGACGACCTCACCAAGACGGACATGATGCTGAAGGACTTCGAAGGCAACGTGTCGCCTGCCCGCGGGGCATTCTGCGTCGACCTCACCATCGGCAGTAAGACCCTCCCCACTACTTTCTCCGTCATTAATGGCAAGGGGTCCTATAATATGCTACTCTGTCGCGATTGGATACATGCAAATTGCTGTGTCCCATCTACTATGCATCAATGCCTTGTGCAATGGGTCGGCGACAGTACAGAGGTAGTAGCTGCCGATTCCGTCTACAGCGTTGCAGCGGCCGACACACAACAGTGGAGCTGCGAGCACGTCAAGTGTATATCTGGCAGGACTTGGGACACTGACTTCCTGAGAGTGTCCGATTTCGGTCTACAGCTGATCCAAGCAGTCGGCTCCGAAGATTCAGAATAAATGGATCAGCTCATCCGAGAAGATGGGAAGCTGGGGCACGGGTTCACGTCGGCCGATTTGTTAGAGATGGTAGATTTGGGAGATAGCAGCAAAGCGAGGCCGACGTACGTTAGTGCCAATTTGGATCCTGAGTACAAATGCAAATTGATAAAATTATTGAAAGAGTTCAGGGATTGCTTTGCTTGGGAATATCACGAGATGCCAGGACTAGACCGGTCTATTGTTGAACACCGGTTACCTATAAAATCAGGATATCGGCCGTATCAGCAACCTGCACGGCGGTGTAATCCCAAGATTCTACCTGATATAAAGGCTGAGATTACAAAGTTGATTGAGGCAGGATTTATTCGGCAGTGCCGTTACGCCAAATGGATTTCTAACATTGTGCCTGTATACAAGAAGAATGGAAAATTGCGTGTGTGTATCGATTTCAGGAACTTAAATCAGGCTACGCCAATGGATGGTTATCCGATGCCAACAGCCGATATCTTGGTGGATGCTGCTGCAGGCCACAAAGTCATAAGTTTCATGGATGGGAATGCCGGGTACAATCAGATATTAATGGCCGAAGAAGATATTCCGAAAACAGCTTTTAGGTGCCCAGGCCATCTTGGTTTATTTGAATGGGTATTTATGACTTTTGGTTTGAAAAACGCCGGCGCTACATATCAACGGGCCATGAACTACATCTTCCACAAACTCATTGGTTCATCAGTGGAAATTTATATAGATGACGTCATGGTCAAGTCAAAGGGTCACCAGGATCATCTGGCCGATTTACAAGAAGTGCTGGAGTGCACAAGGAAGCATGGGCTGAAGATGAACCCAAACAAGTGTGCGTTTGGTGTATCGGCCGGACAATTCTTGGGATTTATGGTCCACGAACGTGGGATAGAAGTCAGCTGCAAGATTATAGACGCCATCAATAAAGTAGTGGCCCCACAGAATAAAACTGAACTACACTCCCTCATCGGCAAGGTCAATTTCATCAGAAGATTCATATCCAATCTATCGGGACGTATTCAGGCTTTTACTCCTTTGTTGAAATTAAAGCCCGACCAAGAGTTCACATGGGGAGAAGAGCAACGCAAGGCACTGGAGAGTATCAAGCAGTATCTGGTCTCACCTCCGGTGTTAGCCCCGCCACAGCCTGGTAAGCCGTTCAAGTTATATTTATCGGCTGATGAGCAGGCTATTGGATCGGCGTTGGTACAGGAGTTTGAGGGGAAAGAACGAGTGGTGTACTACGTCAGCAGAAGACTTTTAGACGCAGAAACAAGATATTCTTCGGTGGAGCGATTATGCTTGTGCTTGTACTTTTCATGTACTAAACTCAGGCACTATTTGCTATCGGCAGAATGCATAGTCGTATGCAAGGATGATGTGGTGAAGTATATGCTATCATTGCCGATTTTGAAGGGGCGGATTGGAAAATGGATCCTGGCTTTGTCAGAATTCGATCTAAGGTACGAGTCGGCCAAAGCCGTTAAAGGTCAAGTGATGGCCGATTTCGTAGTACAGCATTGTGGACCAGAAATTGCCACCGTCGAACCAGTTCCATGGACTCTATATTTTGATGGTTCTTCGTGTGGGGTCGGATCAGGAATCGGCATCGTTCTTGTGTCGCCTCGGGGGGCAACTTATGATTTCTCTCTGCCGATAGAAGCTTCTGCAACCAACAACCAGGCGGAGTATCGAGCTGTCCTGAAAGGCATCCAATTGTTAAGGGAAGTCAAGGCGGATGCAGTCGAGATCTTTGGGGACTCCATGCTCATTGTGGATCAGTTAACAGGACGATCCGAATGCAAGGACGACATCTTGAGGATTTATTATGAAGATTGTCTTCAACTGTTGAAAGGCTTCAAATCTGCAACAATTGAGCACATCCCCAGGGATTATAATGAAGAAGCCAACAGACTGGCTCAACATGCTTCTGGGTATCGGCCGATTCAGGGAGCGATGACGCTAGAACTCGCGGCCGATGACTGGTGGAAGGAGATCGCTGATTATTTGAAAAACCCATCCCAAAGGGTGGATCGGCGAACACGTTTTCAGGCTACAAAGTATGTGTTGCTTGAGGATGACTTATTTTTTCGGACGATTGATGGAGTTCTTCTCAAATGCCTGGGAACAGAAGAGGCAAAGATTCTAATAGGAGAGATCCATGAAGGCGTGTGTGGAGCTCATCAATCGGCCCACAAAATGAAGTGGATGATCAGGAACAACGGATATTACTGGCCGACCATTCTGGAAGATTGTTTCAAGTATTACAAAGGATGCCAAGACTGTCAGAGGTTTGGCAATGTGCAGCGCGCACCAACGTCGGCTATGAATCCAATAATTAAGCCGTGGCCGTTCAGAGGTTGGGGAATAGATCTCATCGGACAGATTCATCCTCCATCTAGCAAAGGGCATAAGTTCATATTGGTGGCTACAGATTATTTTACCAAATGGGTGGAGGCAGTTCCTCTGAGGAACGTGACATCAGCCGATATGATTGAGTTTGTTAAAAGCCATATTATATATCGATTTGGTATTCCTCAAACCATCACAACTGATCAAGGGACAATGTTCACTTCTGGAGAATTCGGAGAGTTTGCCGCCGATATGGGTATTAAATTATTAAATTCCTCGCCATACTATGCTCAAGCCAATGGCCAGGCGGAGTCATCTAACAAGGGGATAATCAAGCTAATTAAGAGGAAGATAGAAGAACAACCCAAGAAGTGGCATATGTCTTTGGCTGAATCTTTATGGGCGTACAGGATGGCTTGTCATGGGGCCACTAAAATATCCCCTTATCGTTTGGTTTATGGCCATGAAGCAGTCCTACCATGGGAGATAAGAACAGGGTCAAGACGCATATCGCTACAGGATCAGTTAACGGCCGATGATTATTCCTTTCTCATGAAAGATGAACTTGACGATTCGGCGGGATTGCGATTAAGAGCTCTAATCAGCATAGAGGAGAACAAGAAAAGGGTGGCCAGATGGTATGACAAGAAGGTCAAAGTCAAACAGTTCTCTCAGGGAGATCTGGTATGGAAGCTGGTGCTGCCGATAGGATCTAAGGATCCCAAATTCGGTAAGTGGTCACCCACTTGGGAAGGGCCGTATAGAATCGGCCGATGTGCTCCCGGAAATGCATACATTCTGGAAACGATAGAAGGGGAGGAATTCCCAAGGGCTCTGAATGGACGATATTTGAAAAGGTACTATCCAAGCATTTGGGTAGATGCATAACTTACAGCAAGATATATCAAGATTACATGGCCGACATGGTGTAAGTCGCCCTTAGAATAAAAACACTACTGGTTACGCCTGCGTTGGATTTCTCTTTCGACGCGACCTAATCTTACCATGAGGGAGAGCCTTTCATCTTTCAAGTCCTTTGCAGTGACTCCAGCTTCAGCTTGGTCGCAGAGTTCTTTCAGCAGGCGGGCCTTCTCCTCTTCCAAATCTTTCATGGTGGCTTCGGTCTTAGCTTCAGCAAGTCGGTGAGAAGATGAAGAACTCTCGTCAGAGGATGGCATTTGTTCAAAGCAGACGAGATCCATATGGTCCAAGATTGATCGGACATTGGCAGGAACATGATCTTTGAGTTCTTCAGAATGAGCTCTTATCAGATCTATATCAGCTTGCGACAATGGCTTGCCTGAATGCATGATTTCGATTGCTCTTTCCAAACCGGGGCTGAGACGGTTCGGCTGAAAGAAGGAATAGACAAATATGTTAGGACAAAGCAAGATATCTCAGGAAGGAATGGAGAGGAAATTGATACCTGATTAACGGAAGAGGAGGATCGAGAGGACATTTTAATGCTTGACCAAAGACGGCGAGCGGTGGGTTTCAGAAGGAAAAGAAGACAAGCCAGATGAACATTTTTGGAAATAATACGAAGAGTCGTATTTATAGAAAGGAAGAGATAGAGGGTTGACAAGACGTGTACCGTCGGAGTAAAGGCATCAGTAAATGCAAAGCTGCCAGGGGAGACGGTCAAAGTCTGAATCTACACGCCAAGTCCTGTTACCGGATTCCATGTCATAAACCTGATTCTAGAAAAAGATCAGATGCAGAGGGAAAGGTAACACAACTGATTCCGAGGTTTACTCCTGTCGCAATGAGGAAGCTTAGAGAGAAGGATTAAAGAAACAGTTTCGAAGAAAAAGTTATATTTTACTCCAAAACTGGGGGGCATGTGTTGACGCCAGATTTTGACACGTATTAAATCGGCGCCAGGAGGAGAAGATTGGCCGACGAAGCGGATCTGAAAGCTACAGTAAGGAATCGGCCGATCGGGGTAACAGTCGAAAATCGGCCGATTGGTGGCACAGCCCGCACCGACAGGATAGGATTATTCCAGAAGATCCTGGTCAAAAGCTGGTCAACGAGGTATGCTAAGACGGCCGGAAAGCAATTGAAGAGGTCCTGATTGGATTAGGAAACGGCGGCGGAAGATCCTGCGGGAGTCCGTTTCCTTTTTAAAGTTATCATAGATATAGTAGTTTTCCTGTTTTAAATAAGGTTGTAACAAGTCGTAATCGACCAGGAGTCCTAGTTTCAGGGTATAAATAGGAGTCGCTAGGGTTTTGCAGAAAACAACCAACATCAATCAACAAAATACTTCTACTTTTTACCAGTACTTTACCTTTCAAGTCGGCGACTTCGCCAATATTTTCTTCTTTCACGAGTTCGTACGGATTGGCAGGGCTGCATCAACCTGATCTCCGGCCAATTGGTAGGTTCCGATTATCGAGTAATATCCGAGCTTTAACTACGGGCGCATCGCTGTGGTTTCGTTTGGATTTATTCACAAGTTATCGATATTTACTAGAATTGCAAGTTCTACCTGTTATTCTAGTATTATCACCAGTTATCCAGCTTGAGATCAGGGTAATCGGCTTCATCATTGTTCTCCTTCGATTCATCGCCATACAGCCGATTAGATCTGTTTCAAGTGTTGCTTCTATAGTAATTGTTTAGATTGCTCCAGCAGTTCTCTTTACAATTACTATACGATCATCGGCTGACCCATAGCCGATCATCTCTACAGCAAATCGGCCGATTTGCCGCCGACGCGCTCCTCAGGACAGATCGGAAACCCAGCCAATCGACGCGCCTGGAATTTAATACTCTATTTCCTTGTCAATCAACAGGTCAGATTGACTGGCACGCCGCGCGAACCGCACCAGGGCGATAACCCGAACAGGAGCTAAGCAGATTCTCCCGGGTCGTGTGTCCGACGCTGAAGACCCATCGGCCGATTCCTGTGACAACCCTGGTAAGTACATTTCCAAAATCAATGTCATTAGCCTAACTCTATGATTAAACCAACTAATGAAAGGGTGGAAAGAATTAAAACGAGTTCAGTTGGAATTCAAATTTAAATTGAGCACATTTGGTTACTTTTGAACTTTTAAATTTAACTTTCAAACCATAAGCCAAATGAGTTTTTGCCTGAAACCAAAGTTGTAGAACTTTTTATTTTGAACAACTTTCGTGTTCAAAAGTTTTTGAAATTCAAATCAGAAAGAGGAGAAAATGCCCTGTTTGCACCCAGCCCCCTGAAGTTTTTCAAATTCTTGCATCCAGGCCCCTCGCCCCCCCCCCCCTCTCTCTCCTCCGCGCCCGACCGCCGCGCGCCAGGTGGCCGGCGTCGCCTGACCGGCACGAAGCGCCAGGCCAGTGGCCGCCGCACCACCCCGCCACGGCCGGCTTTGCCCCGCCCCCACGCCGCGCGGCCAGTCCGCGCCCGCGCGTGCTGCCGCGCCCAGCCCGCCGCCCGGCCGCCCAGTCCCCGCGCTCCGCCGTGCCACCCCGGCCCCCGCGCCCCGCCAGTCGCCGCGCCCGCCCTCCGCCCGAGCCGCTGCCGCTGCTGCTCCACCACTCCGCGCCCCGCGCTATCCCACCGCGCCCGCGCCATATCTCGGCCGCCCAGTCGCCGCGCCCGCGTGCCGCACGTCGCGTCGGCGTTCTGCCGCCGCCCGCCGCGCCCAGTGCACGCCGTTGCCGTGCCCCGCCCCGCGCGTCGCCCAGGCACCTCCACACCCCCTCCTGCCCCTATAAAAGCCCTGCCCCGACCGCCCGCGCGAGCCCCAGCCACCAGAACGCCTCGCCGTCGCCATCGTCGCCGCCGAGCGCCGCCCGCCCGTGGACAGCCCTCCACAGCCGCCCCCTGCCCAAATTGAAGCGCCAGCCACCACTACATCATCCCCCTGAAGCTCGCCGACCCGCCCAACGCCACCCAGAGCCACCGGAGCGCCGCCGCCCGCGCTGCCGTCGCCGCCGCCGCCCCTGCTCGCCGTGGACAGCACGACCCCGACCCCCTCCGTCCATGCCGAGCCCCTGTGCAGCTTCCCCACGCGCCACTGAAGCTCACCGACCGGACCACACCGCCCCAAGCCCGCCGGAGCACCGCCGTCGACGCGTGCCGCGCCGCCGCCGCCTCTGCTCCAACGCCGGCGAGCCCTTCCCGGCCGTCCCCCACCTGAACAACACCCCCACAAGGTAGCCCTCGCACCCCTGAACCTTCCCCGACCCTCGCCCTCGCCGCCGGCGAGCCCCCTCGCCGGAATTTCGGCCGGCCGCCGTACCCGAGCCGCTCAAGGACCCAATTGCAAGAATTTAAATCTTTAGAAGGATCTGCGCGTAAGATTCAAGGACCTAGTTGTAAAAGAAAGTTTCAAACCTAGATTCAAATTCAGTGAACTTGTAAAATTCGTATAAAATCGTAGAAAATTCAGAAAAATGCAAACTCAACTGTTCTGGAATCCTCAGAACAAACTCTACCACTTTTGTTACAAAAAGTTTCTCAGAATCCCTACATATTTTTCTCTACATTAAATGGAAGCTTTAATGGACTTATTTTGTACCCACTGTTGTAGAACAATGCTGACCCTAAATTTTGGGCAGTGAGTTAGTTGCTTGATGATTAGGACTGTGTAAAAAGATCAGACCCAAATTCCATCTCTATCTTTACTGTTTGTTAAACTTAGTTTTATTTCATGTGTAAGTAGAATGTTTTATCCCTGCAGTTAGGTGGTGAATTAACCAATGAAACTTTTTCTATGCTAGTGTATTGGTACCTAGAAGCTAGAGAAAAATTAGGAGACTTTTTATCTCGCAGTAACCTACTTATTTGATTTATGTGCTAATAACATACATTAAATCAAGAAAATAGTATCTTAGCTTGGAAAATTCTCAAATGTTTACTAGGAGATACACTATGGTAGAGGTTGCTGTGTAAAATGTTCCATGGACAAAAACCCTGTGTAGGGTCCTGTAAAAATGAATCTTTGAATAGCCTAGGTGTAGAATGTCATATTTTCTATGCTCTGAATACTGCATGATAAATCCTACAAAAATTGTTCTATACAAAAAGATCTTAGACTCATTTGTAAAAATCTTAGCTCTGTAAAAATCTTAGACTCATTTGTTGCACCAATTGTTCTATACAAAAAGAACAAGGATCTAACAGCAACTGTGTAATGTATTTTTCATAATTAATCTGTTACATGAAATTGGCTGAAAATATTACAGTAAGCACATCTTTCCTTGATGTGCCTAAATCCAAAATTTCATGACCAGAAACTATCCATTGTAGTAATTACTCTTAAATCGTATCAAGTACCATTACCACAACTTAAACTTGTGCATTCATGTAGAATCGACGACTCTCGCCGACGGAACTTACGAGCTGGTGCCCGCGTCCGAGAGTGAGCAGCGTGAAGCTCAAGCGAATCTAACTGAAGCTCTTGAAGACCCGAGCACAAGTTCGGAAGATCCCCAAGCGAACTGCGAAGGCAAGCCCCGGAGCATAACCCATTCTTTCCGAAATTATGCAACTCATTACTCTTTGCTTGTGCATTAAGTTTATAGGAGTTGGATGAAATCTTAGTTGCATGATGTCAGGAACCCTTGCTTGAAAACTAGATGTATGGTTCGATAGAATGCTGTGCTAATAGGACTCCGGTAAAAGTCGAGTGATTTCCTGTCACTCGCGAGAAAATAGGAGTTGAATGGCTACTACACGCTGCAATCATAAGGACACGGACGGGTTATGTAACGATGGTTACGATTGAGGCCCGTCTGTCTAGTGAAAAATGCTAAGGCCGCAGGGTGTGGTAGTGATGGTTAAGTCTTTGAACGTACTAAACACATGCCGAGATTATGGGAATCGGTAAGCTTAAGTACCTGATTGGCCCGGCAAGGGGACGACATCCTACCCTTTGAACTTCGGTCCCATGTGCATATGGCGAGTGCAGAGAGTGGTCACGACCCGGCGCCGAACCGTGGCGTGGGGCTCTTGTACTCTCGGAGGGTAGCCCCGATCCACGACCCGGAAAGAAAGGGGAAAAGTTGCACGTGTGACTCTAGGGAGTAACCACGTGACGTGTGTTTGGGTTTCCCTTGCAAGGTTAAGAAATTCGATTCGAATCGTCCGTTTCTCACGGCTATTGAGACTGCTTAACCATTTTTACCCACAGAGTAAGAAGAGGAACAATGATGATGAATGAACTGGTTGGATGAAAAATTTAATGCTTCACCATGTATGCTTTTAGATAGCTGCTTATCTAGACTGGTTAATGAAACTAGAATCTGGAGCTAAAAGTTGAAAGTAAGGATCCACTTGTAGATGCTTTTCGGCAAAAAAACAAACCCCTGAGCCAAAAAGCCTTGCATGTCTAGAGTCGGTGGAGTAGTTTCCACTACACGGGTAAGTCTTGCTGAGTATTAGTATACTCAGTCTTGCTTGTGACTCGTTTGCAGGTGAGACCTTCGAAGATATGATTGCTAGCTTGACTTGGCCCTGCACTCTTCCCCCTGGTTGGTCGGTGGAATGGGATGCGCCCCCGTCCAACGGAGATAAGGCCGAGTGATGTCTCGTACGGGCTTCATCGAGACATCCTGTATCGTCGAGTAGTTCCCGTTGTTTATTTCCGCTGCAACTTAAACTCTGAAGAACCTATTTATCATAATTGAAATACTTGGTTTCTAAACTCAAAGCGTGGTCTGTAATATTTACTTATGCTAATGCTGTAATATTTGCTGGAATGTGGTATTCTCTGGGCTCATCGTCGCGTGAGCATTTGTATGTATGGCGCTCGATCCGATTACTGTGGTTGTATCGGGAGGTTATACCCGACAGACCAGTGGATTATTCCGTTTGAAGTGTAAGGTTAATCGAGATTGCCTTAATGGTGATGGTTAATACACTTGAGCCGGATTAATTCAGGTGGTTCTGCCACAATTCCTATCCGGCCGATTTTAGCGCCAACAAATGGTTAGCACTGCTACAATTGAAGCAACGGTTTTTGTCACTTGGACGACGGGGTTGTTTGTTATCTGAAGATATCGCTACTGGCATACCCAATGAACCTCCCTTGGGTGTGGTGCATTTGGCAGGGTCTATCTTTTCCGGAATAGGTGAGCGAGTTTGTGTTCGAAGGACTGTGCCGGCGTCAGTAGTTTTGCTAACTTGACGTCGGCCCCATGGGATGAATTCTGTGCAGGTAATTTCCCATCCAGTCAAGTCTATGCTGCATGGGTCAGGCTTGAGAGTCCGACGCTTTACTTGGTGATCCTTAAGTTTCATCGGAAGTTGTGATGGGGGCAATAAGGAGTCTGAGTAAACGTCTCTTGTGTCCATCATCTTGTTATTGAGCTCTGGATAGCTAGCAACCTGAGGATGGTGGACATTGCACCCATCCCCTTGATGTTGTTGTTGCTGCAGGCATTGAAAAATCGCTTCCTGCCCCTTGACAAGCTGACGAAGTATCTCGGTTTGAGCGGCCATTACTTCCACCAAACTGGGTGGTGGTGGCGGCTGTGGTTGTGATCCACTTGCGCTAGCACCAAAACCATCGGGGTTGCCACGTGTTGCTCCAACCATCTGAAAAGGCGAATGTTCTTCATTAGCAACGTGATCCATATTGCTTCCATGACTCAAAAAGCTCTAACGCTGAATAGTAGACTTCCAAAAGGTCCTGGATGGAATCACGGGCATAAAAACTGTCTGCCATAAGAATTTTGTAACTCCTGTTAGGTTCATCCAAAGTTTCTCATATTTTGGCAGTGGATAGGGAGTTTAAAGATGTACCACTTTGGTATTCAGCCAAGATGCTAAATCGATGGCTAGGATGGTCAAACGGTTCACTCTTTGCTTCCCTGTTTTGGCTGTTTTTCAGCAGAGCGAGTTATAGTATCTGGCCTATAACTCAAACTAGCAAGATCCAATAGGGTTGAAATTTTGTGAGACCCTAGATCACAGAATTCCTGACAGGTTCGGTATTCAACTCACAGCTCAAAAATGTAAGGAGACATGGATAAAATTCCCGACAAGTTTCAGCGATTGTGGATTTCATCGTTTTACCAACTTACAACGAAATCACCCAAGTTTATCGCCGTTCCTTACATGTTGAGGGTATCCACATGGTTCAGGTGTACCCATTACGAAAGAGTTACTCAGCTCCTAGTTAGCCTATTACAACACTTGCCCAAAAGTCCTTCTAGGTCATCATCTAGAAGTCATCCAAGTCGTTGACGGACGATTCGCTGTGAGCAGGAGAGTGAGCTCCTGAGTATCGGCCAAACGGCGACCAACAGCCTTGATCTCCAAGGCGGGCCACTCCGGGTGTAGCGGGTGCGGAAAAATGGTCACGTTGACACGGCACTGGGTAACTCCATTCTCTGCAAACTCCAGTCCGGCGTAACATGGGGGAATTAGATAGCCCACGGTGCTCAACACGTTCCACAAAATAGAGGGAAAGCCTCCCAGTGGAGACACTGTGAGTGAACGCGTCCATCCTCATCCACCATCATGGCAGCTGTCTCGGCCATCTGAACGAAAGATCAAATGGATGAGGCCGAGAAAAAGTGTGAAAAGCACAGGGACAGATTCCGTATAGAGTGCAAAAATAACCATAACTTACACAGTTCTCATCCAAAAATTCTCAAATTTCACCAGATCACTCCTAAGGTATTTGTGAACAACTTTGCTAGTCAACTCCAGAGCTAGATGGGTCTCTAAGATGGTCTTTCTTTTCAGGTTTTACCTCTCTGTCTACCCAGAATTTTTAGTGAACAGAGGGCTAGAGTTTCGTGCACCAGGGAAAATCTACCCAGCCAAAATTTACCAAATTTTAACAGAAGCGTCCTGGGTAAATTTGGAACAAGTTTCGTGTTGTGCTCTTTTGCAGAAAACCGCAGGAAGGGGGGGGGGCCTAAAACTTTAAGAGGCAGAAGCGCTTATTCTGTACAGAAATCTGACATCCCATGGTTTCTGTTGTTTGCTATTACCCACATGTCCAAAATTTTTCATATTTAGACAGGAGATAGAACACAAAATTTGGAACAATTCTTTCAACATGCACCTTACCAGAAAAGGTCGTTTTCTTTGATCAATAAATCGCTCTTTTTGGTCATGGCAGATTTCGGACAGATTCGCTAGATGGTCCTTATGCAAACCACGCTTAGATACGCAAGAACCTTACCACTCTCATACATCGTATTTTCAATTTCTGATATATATGGTTATGATGCATGCACGTCCTATTCGTCCTCACAAACTAAAATAACTGCCAAATACTTTTGGTCTTACGAGGATAGTTTCGGTGGCATACACAATACGGCTCTCGCTATAATAGCTAGTCGAGTCTTTCTAACCGTTCCTTAACTTATCGTAATTGCGGTTAGTGTACCTGCAGAAGATTGATAGAGCACATATATTTCATGAACCTTTCATGCCAGCACTCATGAAAGCGTCCGGATTCATTACAGTTTAGTTATAGAAACGATATCTGTACAATTTCCGCCGTACAGACGACGTTAACATACGCTATCGAGATAGCGTATTCACGGGGGTACCGTCATGAGACGGGGGTATGAACAGCGATCGCCATACCCTACGCCAAACCTTCTACTTCCAATATGTTCAACTAACAGTTGGCATATTGGCAGCACCTCAAGTAAGCCACTGCTTGAGGGCAGCGTTCGGTTCGCATCACCGACAGGAAGGCCAAGCTCTCTCAGTTGGCTGAGGATCCTTACCTTCTTACCTTAGTGATGAGTGCGTCGTTACAGAATTTAAGGTCGGTTGTGCATGAAAGTAAGTTTTGACAGAAAGTAATGTGCTGGAAGTCAGTTGATAATATATATAGAAGTTAGATAGCCACCTAGTAAACTTTCCCATAATCCCTTAGGGCTTTACGAACTAGGCACCATCCTTAACGTACCAACGTATTTTGCAACACATCCTTCTAGTCAAGTTTTAGTAAATCGAGTTTTTAAGGCTTGTCGCATTCTCTGGCGTATGTATTTTGGCTCTGGCGCCAGCTGTTGCCAGCTGTGGCACCAGCTACGGCTCTGATACCAGCTGTGGCAGAACCACCTGAATTAATCCGGCTCAAGTGTATTAACCATCACCATTAGGGCAATCTCGGTTGACCTTACACTTCAAACGGAGTAATCCACTGGTCTGTCGGGTATAACCTCCCGATACAACCACGGTAATCGGATCGAGCGCCATACATACAAATGCTCATGCGACGATGAGCCCAGAGAATACCACATTCCAGAAAATATTACAACATTAGCATAAGTAAATATTACAGACCAAGTTTTAAATTTAGAAACCAAGTACTTCAATGATCATAAATAAGTTCTTCAGAGTTTTAAGTTGCAGCGGAAATAAACAACGGAAGCTACTCGACGATACAGGATGTCTCGATGAAGCCCGTACGAGACATCACTCGACATTGTCTCCGTTGGACGGGGGTGTATCCCATTCCACCGACCAACCAGGGGGAAGAGTGCAGGGCCAAGTCAAGCTAGCAATCATGTCTTCGAAGGTCTCACCTAAAAATGAGTCACAAGCAAGGCTGAGTATACTAATACTCAGCAAGACTTACCCGAGTAGTGGAGACTACTCCACCGACTCTAGACATGTAAGGCTTTTTGGCTCAGGGGTTTGTTTTGCCGAAAAGCATCTACAAGTGGGTCCTTACTTTCAACCTTTAGCTCAAGATTCTAGTTTCATTAACCATTCTAGATAAGCGGCTATCCAATAGCATACATGGTGAAGCATTAAATTTTCATCCAACCAGTTCATTCATCATCATTGTTCCTCTTCTTACTCTGTGGGTAAAAATGGTTAAGTAGTCTCAATAGCCGTGAGAAACGGACGATTCGAATCGAATTTCTTAACCTTGCAAGGGAAACCTAAACACACGTCACGTGGTTACTCACAGAGTCACACGTGCAACTTTTCCCCTTTCTTTCCGGGTCGGGGATCGGGGCTACCCTCCGAGAGTACACGAGCCCCACGCCACGGTTCGGCGCTGGGTCGTGACCACTCGTGCACTCGCCATATAGTGGGACCGAAGTTCAAAGGGTAGGATGCCGTCCCCTTGCCGGGCCAATCAGGTACTTAAGCTTACCGATTCCCATAATCTCGGCATGTGTTTAGTACGTTCAAAGACTTAACCATCACTACCACACCCTGCGGCCTTAGCATTTTTCACTAAACAGACGGGCCTCAATCGTAACCATCGTTCCTTAGCCCGTCCGTGTCCTTATGATTGCAGCGTGTAGTAGACATTCAACTCCTATTTTCTCGCGAGTGACAGGAAATCACTCGGCTTTTACCGGAGTCCTAATAGCACAGCATTCTATCGAACCTTACATCTAGTTTTCAAGCATGGGTTCCTAACATCATGCAACTAAGTTTTCATTCAACTCCTATAAACTTAATGCACAAGCAAGGAGTAATGAGTTGCATAATTAGGAAAGAAATAGGTTATGCTCCGGGGCTTGCCTTCTTGTGAATAGTTAGTCCGGGGATCGTCTGAACGTTGACCCGGGTCTCAACTGCTTCAGTTAGATTTGCCTGGGCTTCTCGCTGCTCACTCTCGGACTCGGGCACCAACTCGTACGTCCCGTCGGCGAGAGTATTCGTTTCTACATGAATGCACAAGTTTGAGCAGTGGTGATGGTAAACAACATGATTTCCTTCACGATAAAGTTGCGGTTCATAAGACATAAGTTTTGCTGTGAAGTTATTTACTTTAACATTTCCTGGGAAATTGTTAATAGAGTTTATCTTAATCTATTTAACTTTATTAAAGAAGAAGGGTTGTGTTATATTTAAACACCAACATGAGTTGAACACAAATACTAATCTAGTTAGCTTCTGGTAATAAAATTTTTTATTCAAAGTACATTATGCAGAGATAAGGTCGCTGTAAAAATTTCAGACATTTTTGTGTAGCATGTTAAATATGAAAAATATAATACACAGCCACTACTAGAATCTAGTTATTTTTATACAGGACAAACCATGCAAGTATTGATACTAAAAATTTTACAGGGTGTTGCTATAACCATATTTGTGCTACTGTAAACTTTTCAGATTTTATTGCACATGATATAGAGCATAATAAATGGGACAAGCTACACTCATGTTATTAAAGATTATTTTCTACAGGATGTTATACAGGGTTTCTATGTATGAAACTTTTTGTACAGCTTGACCTACTCTATTGGGTTTCATAGTAAAAAGATGAACATTTTCTAAGCGCTTTACTAATTATTTTGAATTAGTGAAGTTTTCCTACCACAAATTTATATGAACAGGTTACATATAGTAAAAATGTTTCTAAATCTTTCTATGTCCTCTAGGGATTACTACAAAAACACAGAAAAAGTTTCATGTTATTAATCATCACAGAACAGCAGGAAAAATTAGTTCTAACACTTTATGGCATAAAACAAGGTTGGACAAAAGGTGTACCTAGAGATGGCTTTTGGTCCTGATCTTTTTACACAGCCCTAAATAGTAAGCAAGTAACTCACTGCCCAAAAATTAGGGTCAGCAATGATCTACAACAGTGGGTACAAAAGAAGTCCATTAAACCTTCCATTTAATCTAGAGCAAAATATATTGAGAATATGAGAAACTTTATGTAACAAAAGTTGTAAAGTTTCTTTTAAGGATTCCAGAACAGTTGAGTTTGCATTTTTCTGAATTTTCTACGATTTTATACGAATTTTACAAGTTCACTGATTTGGTTAAAACTTTCTTTACAGAGGGGTCCCTGAAAACTAGCAGAAAACCCCCTAGAAAGATTTGGGCGTTTGCAATGTGGTCCCTGGTCGCAATTTCACGGCGGGGTCATCCTGTCCGGCCAAATTCCGGCGAGCTGGGTCGCCGGCGGCGAGGGCAAGGTGGGGGAGCACGGAGAGGGAACCAGGGCGCACCTATTGGTGGTCTTGGAGTGGCTCGGGGTGGCCGGTGGCGGGCTGGCCGCGGAGAGCAGGGGCGGCGGCGGCGGGGCGGCGCGGACGGCGGCGCTCCGGCGATGAGGGCGGCGGGGCTCGGGCTGGGAAGCTTCAGCGCACTGAGGAGGGTCCGTTTCAGCGCTTGTCTCGGGTCGAGGAGGGGCGGAGGAGGGAGTTCCACGGCGGCGGCGTGGGGCGGCGCTCGGCTCTGCTTTGCTCTGTTCTGCGGGGAAGAAGAAAGGAGGGGAGGGAGGGGCGCTGTGCCGGCTTTATAGCTGGTGGAGCTCGTGGGGGCGGGCTCGGCACGGCCGGGGCGCGGGGTGGAGGGGGCGGCGAGGCTGGGCGCCATTGGTGCGGCCGGCGGTGACCAGCGGCCAGAGGCGCGTCGTGCGCGTGGCGTGCGTGCGCTGGGCGCGCACTGGGGCGCGATGTCGCGTGTAGGCGACGCGGGCGGGCGGTTGGGGAGCTGGGGCGGCACGACGGGGGCACTGGGTGGAGGGGGCGGCGGCCAGTGACTGGGCGGCGGGGCGGTGCCGCAGGCAGCAGCGGGTTGGGCAGAGGCAAGGCGTGCGGGAGGGAGAAGAAAGGCGCGGCTGTGGTTGGGCGAGCGGGGGCGGGCAGCAGGCAGGGCGTCGGGGGTTGGCTCGGCATCTGGTGCCGCGCAGGCGTCGAGGGCCAGGTGGCCGGCGGCGGTCGGGCGAGCTGGGCGGTGCAGCAGAGGAGGGAGAGGTGAGGGAGGGACCTAAGTGCAAAAATTTGAAAAACTTCAGGGGGCTGGGTGCAAACCGGGCGTTTTCTCCTCTTTCTAATTTGAATTTCAAAAACTTTTGAACACGAAAGTTGTTTAGAATAAAAAGTCCTACAAGTTTGGTTTCAGGCAAAATCTCATTTGGCTTATGGTTTGAAAGTTAAATTTAAAAGTTCAAAAGTAACCACATGTGCTCAAATTAAATTTGAATTCCAACTGAACTCGTTCTAATTCTTTCCACCCTTTTTTTAGTTGGTTTAAGCATAGGGTTAGACTAATGATACTGATTTTAGAAATGAAATTTTTACCAGGGTTGTCACATCCAGTACTTCCTGTAAATCGGCCAGATGATCCTGGTGACCCTTCGACTTGACCACGACGTCATCTATATAAACTTCCACTGATGAACCAATGAGTTTGTGGAAGATGTAGTTCATGGCTCGTTGATATGTAGCGCCGGCGTTTTTCAAGCCAAAAGTCATAACCACCCATTCAAATAAACCAAGATGGCCTGGGCACCTAAAAGCCGTTTTCGAAATATCCTCCTCGGCCATTAATATCTGATTGTATCCGGCATTCCCATCCATGAAGCTTATGACTTTGTGGCCTGCGGCAGCATCCACCAAGATATCGGCCGTTGGCATCGGATAACCATCCATTGGCGTCGCCTGATTTAAGTTCCTGAAATCGATGCACACACGCAACTTTCCATTCTTCTTATATACAGGCACAATGTTAGAAATCCATTCGGCGTAGCGGCACTGCCGAATAAATCCTGCCTCAATCAACTTTGTAATCTCGGCCTTTATGTCAGGTAGAATTTTGGGGTTACACCGCTGTGCAGGTTGCTGATACGGCCGATATCCTGATTTTATAGGTAACCGGTGTTCAACAATAGACCGGTCTAGTCCTGGCATCTCGTGGTATTCCCAAGCAAAGCAATCCCTGATCTCTTTCAATAATCTTAACAATTTGCATTTGTACTCAGAATCCAAATTGGCACTAATGTACGTCGGCCTCGATTTGCCGCTATCTCCCAAATCTACCATCTCTAATAAATCGGCCGACGTGAACCCGTGCCCTAGCTTCCCATCTTCTCGGACGAGCTGATCCATTTATTCTGAATCTTCAGAGCCGACTGCTTGGATCGGCTGTAAACCGAAATCGGACACTTTTAGGAAGTTAGTGTCCCAAGTCCTGCCAGATATACACTTGACGTGCTCGCAGCTCCACTGTTGTGTGTCGGCCGCCGCAATGCTGTAGACAGAATCGGCAGCGACTATCTCTGTACTGTCGCCGACCCATTGCACAAGGCATTGATGCATAGTAGATGGGACACAACAGTTTGCATGTATCCAGTCGCGACCAAGCAGCATATTATAGGACCCCTTGCCATTAATGACGAAGAAAGTAGTAGGGAGGGTCTTACTGCCGATGGTGAGGTCGACGCAGAATGCTCCGCGGGCGGGTGACACGTTGCCTTCGAAATCTTTCAGCATCATGTCCGTCTTGGTGAGGTCGTCATCCCCCTTGCCCAGCTTGCGGAACATGGCATACGGCATGATGTTGACTGCCGCGCCTCCATCTACCAGTAGTCTGGTGACGGGTCTTCCGTTGACATACCCTTTGAGAAACAGCGCCTTAAGATGCTGTTGTTTTTCCTCTTCTGGTTTCTCAAACGCAGCCTTCATCGGCTCTAATACCAGTTGTGCCATTTGCTCTTCCTCTGTTTTTGTCATTTTATCCCGATCGCTTGGCGCCATGAACTCCATCGGTAGTATGAAAACCATATCAATCTCGGCTGCCGATTCTTGGTTATCCGTTTCTTGATTGCTTTTCTTTGGGCGCCAAATTCGAGATTTCACATTCCTCCTCTCTGGCACTTGTCTCTGTTCTTTTCCTTGATGTTCCCACTGGCGTAGGCATTGGATCCTTCGCTTCTGGGATCTGGATAGGCCATCAGGACACCACCTGGGATTCACTGGCTTGGTCGATGATCTGACGTGTTCCCAATCTGGTTCCCTTCCTAGGGGGTCTTCATCTGACACCCTATCATCGGCTATCTCTTCCAGCCGATCTTGTGCGCTGATCCTGCCCCCCAGTCCATCTTGCTGGCCGATCTTGCTTTTTGACCTGTTGCACTGGTTAACTCTGCCCCCCAGCCGATCATGCACCGAAACGCGCCGTTCTTCGCGCCAATTTCTGTTGATCGGCTCTGATCCTCTGTCCCTAGAGTGTGCCTTCGGGCGATCGTTGCGGTTTGATTCGTTGCACTCCGGACAGTTATCGGCAGATGGCAACCTGATATCGTTCTCCCAGCAGTGGATGAAGAAGGGACACTGCCAGTGATCTTCACGCCGGCGTATCATCTCTTCCTGGTGTTGTGCTTGTTCTTGCTGCCGCCGATATTTACTGAGTAGAAATCGGGAGGTGAAAGGCCTGTGTGGTCGTTCTGGCCCTCGCCTATTCCTTCTGATTTCTTCCGTTGTGATCTGCCTCCTGAGGCCGACAGCGCCACCTCTTCTCGCCGATTCTGATGTCAGCACCTTGGTTTGACTTGAGTCTCCTTCAGCATTGACCGTGTTGGCCGGGAAGGGATGTTGGTCTATCTTCATCGGCTTTGCTGATTGGCTGGGAGTTTCAAACTTGAGCCGCCCCTGTTCAATGGCCGATTGTATCTGCTGGCGGAAGACTTTACATTCATTGGTGTCATGAGAAGTAGCGTTGTGCCACTTGCAGTACTTCATCTTCTTAAGTTGATCGGCCGTAGGGATGGTGTGATGCTGCGACAGCTTGATTTGCCCCTCCTGAAGCAGCAGATCAAAAATTTTATCGGCCTTTGACGTGTCAAAGCCGAATGTCTCTGGCTCCTTCTTGCCAAAGGGGCAGGATATCGGTTTTCTCCCTTTTACCCATTCTGCCAGGCCGATTTCCTCCTCTACGTCAGATTCAGATCCCTCCAAGTACGCCACCTTCTTCTGGAAGCTCCTCCGCTGTTCAAGCGGTCGGATCTCCTGCCCTGACAACCGGTGGACGATTTGACTCAGGCTCTCAAACTCTTGGGGTAAGAGGCCTTGGAAAGCGATATCGGCCAACTGCGCATCGGTCAGGGCCAGACTGTAGCACTTGTTCTTGATCTCTCTGAACCTCTGTATGTACCCTGTCACAGGTTCATCGCTCCTCTGCCTGAGGCTGGTTAAATCCGAAATCTTCATCTCGTGTACTCCTACATAGAAGTACTTGTGGAATTGTTTCTCCAGATCGGCCCAAGTGATGATAGAATTTGGTGGTAAAGTGGTGAACCACTGGAAGGCCGATCCGGATAGAGATGATGAAAATAACCGTACCCTCAGAGCGTCTTGCGTAGCAGCTTCTCCGCACTGGATGATGAATCTGTTGATATGCTCCACAGTGGATGTGTCATCTGTCCCTAAGAACTTGGTGAAATCAGGAACCTTGTAACGGTGCGGGAACGGCAACGAGTCATAGGCCGATGGATACGGCGTTTTGTAAGTATAAGTTTGAACTTTCGGCTTCAGCCCAAACTGATCTTGGATTACTTCTGCTATCTTTGCCGTCCAGTCCACCTGCTGCTGATGAACAGTTGTTCGCGGCGTGGGCACGTGTTGAAGGGCTGGTTCGGCCAGGTGATGAATCGGCGAAATTTGCTGAGCGGCCGATAACTGCTGGCGAAACGCGTCCTCGCCCCCTTCGTACGTCGTTGCTGGCGCTGTGCCTCCGAATGCTTCCACAGTGCTTGCCCCCCTGCCGATTTCTGGTAAAATCGGCTGGTACTGAGAGACGGTCGGCCGGGCAGCCGATTGGTACGGCACCTGAAGCGGATAAGTGCCATGCCCGTTCACTGGCTTGGGGAAATACGCCGTGGCTGATGCCCCCGAAGGCACTGAGCTCGTAGGTAGTGCTTGCACAGAGGCCATTTGAACGGGTTGAAGCGGCGCTCGCGATGGGAGACATGGTGCACCGCTGCATCTTGGAGACGCCGGAAGTGGTGGAGAGCCGTATCCCTCGCGCTGCGTCAATATCGGCTGAGAAGCCGATTGGGATGTGTACGGTAAGCTTCTGGCCGGCAGGGTAGTCGGAGGAGCATATGCCGGTCCCTGATAACCTTGGACGGCTCCGCTGGCAAGAGAGTTGACGACGGCGTTGTACACCGTGTTGCTCATCACCAAGGATTGGTCAATGAATGCTTGATACACGGACTGTTGAATCATCTCTGACATCTTGCCTGAGTCCTCAGCAATGGTGATGTGGCGAGGTGCTGGAATAGGAGCCTTCCTAACTGCTTCCCTGCTTCTGGTACGACTGAACGACTGGAGGTATATCTTCTTGTAATCTTCTAGATGTTTGGCCAATTCCTCCCTCTGGTCGTCCTTGAGATCAGCTTCTGTGACCCCAATGATGTTGCTGTCAGAGATTTCTGCGTTGTTCGACATATCAGGTCTTGGATGGTCCCACTGGGCGTGCCAAAAGTGTGTTGGCGCTAAAATCGGCCGGATAGGAATCGGCCGATGGGTCTTCAGCGTCGGACACATGACCCGGGAGAATCTGCTTAGCTCCTGTTCGGGTTATCGCCCTAGTGCGGTTCGCGCGGCGTGCCAGTCAATCTGACCTGTTGATTGACAAGGAAATAGAGTATTAAATTCCAGGCGCGTCGATCGGCTGGATTTCCGATCTGTCCTGAGGAGCGCGTCGGCGGCAAATCGGCCAATTTGCTGTAGAGATGATCGGCTATGGGTCAGCCGATGATCGTATAGTAATTGTAAAGAGAACTGCTGGAGCAATCTAAACAATTACTATAGAAACTACACTTGAAACAGATCTAATCGGCTGTATGGCGATGGGTTGAAGGAGAACAATGACGAAGCCGATTACCCTGATCTCAAGCTGGATAACTGGTGATAATACTAGAATAACAGGTAAAACTTGCAATTCTAGTAAATATCGATAACTTGTGAATAAATCCAAACGAAACCACAGCGATGCGCCCGTAGTTAAAGCTCGGATATTACTCGATAAACGGAACCTACCAATTGGCCGGAGATCAGGTTGATGCAGCCCTGCCAATCCGTACGAACTCGTGGAAGAAGGAAATATTGGCGAAGTCGCCGACTTGAAAAGTAAAGTACTGGTAAAAAGTAGAAGTGTTTTGTTGATTGATTTGATTCTTTTTCGCAAAGCCCTAGCGACTCCTACTTATACCCTGAAAACTAGGACTCCTGGTCGATTACGACTTGTTACATCCTTATTTAAAACAAGAAAACTACTATATCTACAATAACTTTTAAAGGAAACGGACTCCCGCAGAATCTTCCGCCGCCGTTCCTTAATCCAATCAGGACCCCCTTCAATTTCTCTCTGACCGACTTGGCGTGCCCTATTGACCAGCTTTTGACCAGGATCTTCTGGAATAATCCTACTGTCGGTATGGGCTGTGCTACCAATCGGCCGATTTTCAACTGTTACCTTGATCGGCCGATTCCTTACTGTAGCTCTCAGATCTGCCGCATCGGCCAATCTTCTTCCCCTGACGCCGATTCAAGACGTGTCAAAATCCGGCGTCAACAAGATCTAATCGGCTGTAAGATGATAAATCGAAGAAGAACGACGACGAAGCCGATTACTCTGATCTCAAGCTGGATAACTGGTGATAATACTAGAACAACAGGTAAACCTTGCAATTCTAGTAAATATCGATAACTGGTGAATAAATCCAAACGAAACCACAGCGATGCGCCCGTAGTTAAAGCTCGGATATTACTCGATAAGCGGAACCTACCAATTGCCCGGAGATCAAGCTGATGCAGCCCTGCCAATCCATACGAACTCGTGAAAGAAGAAAAGTATTGGCGAAGTCGCCGACTTGAAAGTAAATTGCTTAAAAAGTAGAAGTATTGTTGTTGATTGATGTGTTGATGTTTTTGCAAGACCCTGACGACTATTTATACCCTTAAACTAGGACTCCTGGTCGATCACGACTTGTTACAACCTTATTTTTTAAAAAAAAGGAAAATTACCATATCTATAATAACTTTTAAAGGAAACGGACTCCCGCAGAATCTTCCGCCGCCGTCCCCTAATCCAATCAGGATTCTTTTCAATTGCTCCTTGACCGACTTAGCGTTGCCTTGTTGACCAACTTTTGACCAGGACCCTCCAAAATAATTCCATCCTGGTGGCGCAAGCTGTATCACCAATCGGCCGATTTTCAACTGTTACCTGAATCGGCCGATTCCTTACTGTAACCTTCAAATCTGCCGCATCGGCCAATCTTCTCCTCCTGACGCTGATTCAACACGTGTCAAAATCTGGCGTCAACACATGCCCCCCAGTTTCGGAGTAAAACATAACTTTTTCTTTGAAACTCTTTCTTTAATCCTCTCCTCCGAAACAGGCGCAGTAAAATCTCCTTTCGTTCCGCGGCACAATGATTGCAATTTCCTCAGACCAAGCGCGCGAAACGACTGCTCCCCTGGAATTTGTGTAGACGGCGCGGTAAAAATACCATCTTTGCCCTTGCTCTCCCGATTTTTCTTAAGTACTGGCCTTCTCCGTCTACTCTTCCCCACACATCTAGCATTCTCTTCCAACGAACCACTGTTCGTCTTCCTCCAAGCTCTCTTGATCTCCAAGCGCATCCCCCTTCCTGGCGATCTCATCCGCGACCTGCTCCAACCCTCCAATGGCGTCACCATCGGCGACCGCTCCATCCACGGAGGCTCCATCGGTAACTCCTTCGGCGGCGGCGGCCCAATCGACGGCTTCCATAGCGGTCTCATCGGCGACGATGATTTCCATCCCAGAGGTAAATGCTCGAAATTTTTTTCCTTTTCGCTTTTCTACTGCTTCAGTACTTTCCGGATCCTCTCTCAGTTTCTTCCCCTTTTTCCTTTTTTAGGCACTTAGGCACCGAATTACCATTCCACTCTCAGAATCCCCTGACCTCATCTGTTTGGGCCCTATGGGGAACCCTGATCCAACGGACCTGATCAGCCTAGAAACTCATAGAATCCCTTTTAAGAAATCATCCATGGATTTAGATCACTGGGTAGGCACTTTCAGATCCTGGCCAAACGAAACCCCCGGATGGAGAGAATGGTACCAGAGGGTGGCCGGATCTTGGAAGGTTCAGTGGGAGGAACAAAAAATCGGCCAGTGCATAGACTTATCTATGTCTCAGATGGAAAGAAACGAACCTCCGGTCATGGCAGCCTCTTATTTTTGGTCTGATGCACTTAATGCATTCATTTTCGGACATGGACCTATGACCCCGA
Source organism: Panicum miliaceum (assembly GCA_032594955.1). Classification (NCBI taxonomy): domain Eukaryota; kingdom Viridiplantae; phylum Streptophyta; class Magnoliopsida; order Poales; family Poaceae; genus Panicum; species Panicum miliaceum. The sequence goes on along the minus strand of CM064058.1, from coordinate 49,734,235 downwards.
CCCTGGCCGATGTTCTGCTGTTGACCGGCCTCGATGTCTCCTCCGCCGATACCCCTTTCAATTATCTATTCAAGCCATCACATCGGCTAGAGACCAAAGGAATCGGTGGGTGGAAAGGGTATATTAGCAAAAATATGAAGACCGGGACAGTCTCACAGAGGGAGCATACTGCCTTTTTGATGATGTGGCTAGAAAAGCATTTCTTCTATGGCAGAGCAGTTGGCCCCTCTTCAAACACCCTGTTTGCGCTAAAATCGGCCGGATAGGAATCGGCCGATGGTCATTGTGGCAGAACCACCTGAATTAATCCGGCTCAAGTGTATTAACCATCACCATTAAGGCATCCTCGGTTAACCTTACACTTCAAACGGAGTAATCCACTGGTCTGTCGGGTATAACCTCCCGATACAACCACGGTGAACGGATCGAGCGCCGTACATACAAATGCTCATGCGACGATGAGCCCAGAGAATACCACATTCCAGCAAATATTACATCATTTGCATAAGTCAATATTACAGACCTAGTCCTGAGTTTAGAAAACAAGTACTTTAATTAACATAAATAAGTTCTTCAGAGTTAAATTGCAGCGGAAATAAACAACGGAAACTACTCGACGATACAGGATGTCTCGATGAAGCCCGTACGAGACATCACTCGGCCTTATCTCCGTTGGACGGGGGCGCATCCCATTCCACCGACCAACCAGGGGGAAGGGTGCAGGGCCAAGTCAAGCTAGCAATCATGTCTTCAAAGGGTTCACCTGAAATCGAGTCACAAACAAGACTGAGTATACTAATACTCAGCAAGACTTACCCGAGTGGTGGGAACTACTCCACCGACTCTAGACATGCCAGGCTTTTTGGCTCAGGGGTTTGTTTTGCCGAAAAGCATCTACAAGTGGGTCCTTACTTTCAACTTTTAGCTCAAGATTCTAGTTTCGTTGGCCAGTCTAGGTAAGCAGCTATCTAATGCATACATGGTGAAACATTAAGTTTTCCATCCAACCAGTTCATTCATTATCATTGTTCCTCTTCTTACTCTGTGGGTAAAAATGGTTAAGCAGTCTCAATAGCCGTGAGAAACGGACGATTCGAATCGAATTTCTTAACCTTGCAAGGGAAACCCAAACACACGTCACGTGGTTACTCCCTAGAGTCACACGTGCAACTTTTCCCCTTTCTTTCCGGGTCGTGGATCGGGGCTACCCTCCGAGAGTACAAGAGCCCCACGCCACGGTTCGGCGCCGGGTCGTGACCACTCTCTGCACTCGCCATATGCACATGGGACCGAAGTTCAAAGGGTAGGATGCCGTCCCCTTGCCGGGCCAATCAGGTACTTAAGCTTACCGATTCCCATAATCTCGGCATGTGTTTAGTACGTTCAAAGACTTAACCATCACTACCACACCCTGCGGCCTTAGCATTTTTCACTAGACAGACGGGCCTCAATCGTAACCATCGTTACATAACCCGTCCGTGTCCTTATGATTGCAGCGTGTAGTAGTCATTCAACTCCTATTTTCTCGCGAGTGACAGGAAATCACTCGACTTTTACCGGAGTCCTATTAGCACAGCATTCTAACGAACCTTACATCTAGTTTTCAAACAAGGGTTCCTGACATCATGCAACTAAGTTTTCATCCAACTCCTATAAACTTAATGCACAAGCAAGGAGTAAAGAGTTGCATCATTTCGGAAAGAATGGGTTATGCTCCGGGGCTTGCCTTCGCAGTTCGCTTGGGGATCTTCCGAACTTGGGCTCGGGTCTTCAAAAGCTTCAGTTAGATTTGCTTGAGCTTCGCGTTGTTCACTCTCGGACGCGGGCACCAGCTCGTAGGTTCCGTCGGCGAGAGTCGTCGATTCTACATGAGTGCACATTTTAAGTCGTGGAAATAGCACTTGATGACGATTTGAGAGTCATTACTACAAGGGATAATTTCTGGTCATGAAATTTTGGATTTAGGCACATCAAGGAAAGGTGTGCTTACTGTAAAATTTTCAGTCAATTTTATGTAACAGATTAATTCCGAAAAATAGATTTCATTGTTGCTGTTAGACACTTGTTCTTTTTGTACAGAACAACTGGTGTAACAAATGAGTCTAAGATTTTTACAGAGCTTTCACTTAAGCATGCAGAAGCTACTGTAATTTTTGTAGGATTTATCATGCAGTATTTAGATCATAGAAAATATAACATTCTACACCTAGGCTTTTCAAAGATTCATTTTTACAGGGCCCTACACAGGGTTTTTGTCCATGAAACTTTTTACACAGCAACCTCTACCACAGTGTAACTCCCAGTAATAATTTGGGGATTTTCCAAACTAAGGTACTATTTTCTTGATTTAATGTATGTTATTAGCACATAAATCAAATAAATAGGTTACTGTGAGATAAAAATTCTCCTAATTTTTCTATGGCTTCTAGTTACCAATACATTAGCATAGGAAAAATTTCAAGGGGTGACTCACCACCTAACTACAGGGATAAAACATTCCTTTTATACATGAATTAAAACTAAGTTTAACAAACAGCAGAGCTAGAGATGGAATTTGGGTCTGATCTTTTTACACAGTCCTAATCATCCAGCAACTAATTCACTGCCCAAAATTCAGGGTCAGCATTGCTCTAGATCAATGGGTATAAAATATGTCTATTAAAGCTTCTATTTAATGTAGAGCGAAATATTTCGAGATTCTGAGAAAATTTTTGTAACAAAAGTGGTAGAGTTTGTTCTGAGGATTCCAGAACAGTTGAGTTTGCATTTTTCTGAATTTTCTACGATTTTATACGAATTTTACAAGTTCACTGAATTTGAATCTAGGTTTGAAATTTTCTTTTACAACTAGGTCCTTGAATCTTACGCTCAGACCCTTCTAAAGATTTAAATCCTTGCAATTGGGTCCTCGGCGGCTCGGGTGCGGCGGCCGGCCGAAATTCCGGCGAGGGGGCTCACCGGCGGCGAGGGGCGGGGGTCGGGGAAGGTTCAGGGGCGCGAGGGCTACCTTGTGGGGGTGTTGTCCAGGTGGGGGACGGCCGGGAAAGGCTCGCCGTCGTTGGAGCAGGGGCGGCGGCGGCGCGGCTCGCGTCGACGGCGGTGCTCCGGCGGGCTTGGGGCGGCGTGGTCCGGTCGGTGAGCTTCACTGGTGCGTGGGGAAGCTACTCCGGGGCTCGGCTTGGACGGAGGGGGCCGGGGTCGTGCTGTCCACGGCGAGCAGGGGCGGCGGCGGCGACGGTAGCGCGGGCGGCGGTGCTCCGGTGGCTTTGGGTGGCGTTGGGTGGGTCGGTGAGCTGCGGTGGGGTGATGTAGTGGTGGCTGGGTGCTCGGTTTGGGCAGGGGGCGGCTGTGGAGGGCTGCCCACGGGCGGGTGGTGCTCGGCGGCGGCGATGGCGCGGCGAGGCGTTCTGGTGGCGGGGCTTCGCGCGGGCGGTCGGGGTGGCGGTTTTGTAGGGACAGGAGGGTGCGTGGGGATGCCTGGGTGACGCGCGGGGCGGGGCACGGCAGCAGCGTGCACTGGGCGCGGCGGGCGGCGGCAGAACGCCGGCGCGGCGTGCGGGGAGCGGGCGCGGTGACTGGGCGGCCGCGATTGTGGCGTGGGCGCGGCGAGATAGTGCCGGGCGTGGAGTGGGGAGCAGCTGCTGCAGCGGCCCGGGCGGAGGGCTGGCGCGGCGACTGGTGGGGCGCGGGGGCCGGGGCGGCACGGCGGAGCGCGGCCACTGGGCGAGCGGGCGGCGGCCTGGGCGCGGCAGCGCACGCGCGGGCGGGGACTGGGCGGCGCGGCGTCGGGGCGGGGGAAAGCCGGCCGTGGCGGGGTGGTGCGACGGCCACTGGCCTGGCGCTCCGCGCCGGTCAGGCGACGCCGGCCACCTGGCGCGCGGCGGGCGGGCGCGTGCGCGCGGCGCGGCAGCAGAGGGGGAAGACGCCAGGGACCAAAATGCAAGAATTCGAAAAAGTTCAGGGGGCTGGGTGCAAACAGGGCGTTTTCTCCTCTTTCTGATTTGAATTTCAAAAACTTTTGAACACGAAAGTTGTTCAAAACAAAAAGTTCTACAACTTTGGTTTCAGGCAAAATTTCATTTGGCTTATGGTTTTAAAGTTATTTTAAAAGTTTCAATTGTGTCCAAATGTGCCCAAATTTAATTTGAATTCCAACTGAACCCGTTTTAAATTCTTTCCACCCTCTCATTAGTTGGTTTAACACATAGAGTTAGGCTAATGACATTTGATTTCAGAATTTTAATTACCAGGGTTGTCACAGCCTTCCCCCCTTAACGAGAATCTCGCCCCGAGATTCGGTAATTCTTCGTGTGGGCGTGGGTGCACATACCAGTGGTTGAGACCAGAAACCCAGGGAAATGTTGGTTCAGGTAGCCTTCCGTTTCCCAAGTGGCTTCTTCTTCCGTGTGGCGATTCCATTGTATCTTATACATTCTAATCACTTTCCTCCTGGTCTCTCTTTCTTTTTGATCCAAAACCTTAACTGGGTGTTCGACATACGAGAGATCGGGTTCCAACGATATTTCTTGTTGTTCCACAATCTCGGTAGGGACTCGAATACACTTCTTGAGTTGAGATACGTGGAAGACGTCATGGGTGGCCGTGAGCTGAGGGGGCAGTCGTAATTTGTAGGCTACGGGTCCGCAGCTCTCCATGATTTCGTAAGGACCAATATAACGGGGAGCTAGTTTGCCTTTGATTCCAAATCTTCGCACTCCCTTGGTTGGTGAAACTCGAAGATAGACATGATCGCCAACTTCGAACTTTAGAGGCTTTCTCCTTTTGTCCGAATAGCTCTTTTGTCGGGCTTGTGCGGCTCTAAGATTTGCTTGTATTACTTTTACTTTCCCTTCTGCCTCGATTACCAGGTCGGGTCCAATTAGTTTACGTTCTCCGGTTTGTGACCAGCTCAAAGGGGTTCGACACCTTCGTCCGTACAGGGCCTCAAATGGTGCCATTTTCAAACTCGTTTGGTAGCTGTTGTTGTAAGAGAACTCTGCCAGGGGTAGGCATTTGTCCCAATTCTTGTCATAATGAATGACACAAGCTCTCAGCATGTCTTCAAGAATTTGGTTTACTCTTTCTGTTTGTCCATCGGTCTGAGGATGGTATGCTGAGCTGCGAATCAGCTTTGTGCCAAGAGACGTTTGCAGATGTTCCCAAAAGCGTGCTACAAACTGGGGACCACGATCGGAAATGATTGTCTTAGGTATTCCATGCAGGCAAACAATACGATCGAGGTAAATATCGGCATATTTCTTGGTAGAATAGGTGGTATGTACCGGAAGAAAATGTGCCGTCTTCGTGAGTCTATCAACGATAACCCATACGGAATCATGTCTCTGGGAAGTGTTTGGTAATCCCACGATGAAGTCCATACTTATGTCTTCCCATTTCCATGATGGTATAGGTAACGGTTGAAGTGTACCGGCCACCTTTAAGTGGCTAGCTTTTACTCTCTGGCATGTGTCACATTCCGAGACATACGTAGCAATTTCCCTTCTCATTCTAGTCCACCAGAAGTTTTGCCTTAGGTCCTGATACATTTTGCTACTGCCGGGGTGGATAGAGAATTTGGAGAGGTGTGCCTCATCAAGAATTTGCTTGCGGAGTTTACGATCCTTCGGAACGACTATCCGACTTTCGAACCATAGAACTCCCTTATGGTCCTGGCGGAAACATTTGTACTTCTCCTCACCTAGAGAGAGTTTTTGTTTGATGATCTTAATTCCTTCGTCATGTAGTTGTGCCATAACGATTTGGTCGTGAAGAGTGGGCTCAACTGAGATGTGATCTAGAGTGCCTTGGGAAACTATTTCCAAGTTAAGCTTCCTCATGTCTGCGCATAATGTCTCATGGTAGGACTCCATGGATAGGCAATGGCAATGGGACTTGCGGCTTAGTGCATCCGCGACTACATTAGCCTTGCCGGGGTGATAGTGCACTTCAAGGTCATAATCCTTGATTAGTTCTAGCCATCTCCGTTGTCTCATATTCAGATCGGCTTGTGTGAAGATATACTTGAGACTCTTATGATCCGTGTAGATATTGCACTGCGTACCCATGAGATAGTGCCTCCATATCTTCAGAGCGTGAATGACGGCTGCGAGCTCAAGGTCATGCGTGGGATAATTCTGTTCGTGGGGCCGAAGGGCTCGTGAGGCATATGCAATCACTCGATTCTCTTGCATAAGCACACATCCTAGACCAGTACCCGATGCGTCACAATACACATCGAACGACTTGGTATTATCGGGTTGAGCTAATACAGGTGCAGTAGTCAGATGCTCTCTGAGAGTGTGGAAAGCTTCTTCACATTTCTCATTCCATACGAACTTTACTTCCTTCTTTAACAGTTCAGTCATGGGCTTAGCAATTCGAGAGAAATCCGGGATGAAGCGACGGTAGTAACCGGCTAAGCCGAGAAAACTGCGAATCTGATGAACAGAGGTAGGGGGTTTCCAATCCATCACCTCTTGTACCTTGCTGGGGTCAACAGCTATGCCTTCGCTGGAGATCGTGTGACCTAAGAACTTTACAGTATCCAACCAAAACTCACACTTAGAAAACTTAGCATAGAGCTGATGGTCTCTGAGTCGCTGAAGAACAATGCGAAGGTGCTTGGCATGCTCTTCCTCATCCTTGGAATAGATAAGGATGTCGTCGATGAACACTACGACGAATTTGTCAAGTTCGGGCATGAATACCGAATTCATGAGATACATGAAGTAGGCAGGGGCATTGGTGAGTCCAAAGGACATGACCAAAAACTCATATAGTCCATATCGTGTGGAGAAGGCAGTCTTAGGAATATCGCACGGGCGAATCTTGATTTGATGGTATCCCGAACGAAGATCGATCTTTGAGAAGACTCTGGCTCCAGCTAATTGATCGAAGAGTACATCGATACGGGGAAGGGGGTATTTGTTTTTAACAGTTACCGCATTGAGAGGTCGGTAGTCCACACATAACCTTAAACTGTCATCCTTCTTCTTTACGAATAGGGCTGGACATCCCCAAGGTGACGCGCTAGGGCGAATAAAACCTTTGTCCAGTAGTTCCTGGAGTTGAAGTTTCAACTCGGCCAATTCCTTAGGGGGCATCCTATATGGTCTCTTGGATATAGGTGCAGTGCCTGGTTGTAGCTCAATAACGAACTCAATATCCCTATCCGGTGGCATTCCTGGTAAGTCATCCGGGAAAACATCGGCATACTCGTTCACCACAAGAATCTCCTCTAGCTTAAGTCCTTCCATCTTATAAGCACAGGAATTCGTGCAATCTATGAATGGTAGGTAAAGGGTAGTGGCTCCGTGACTAGGTGAATTTATCTCAACGGCTCGGGAAGAAAGGTCCAGTGTGACTCCATGCATAGCCATCCAGTTCATTCCCAAAATAATGTCCATGCCGTCAAGGGGTAAAAGGACAAGGTCCGTGTCGATGGTTTTACTACCCAATTTGACTGGTACTTGTCTGACCATTTGGTTTGAAGCAATTTTACCACCCGGTGTTGATATCATATATGACCCTTTTGTGTGACAAACATCCAAGCCTACTTTTGCACCGAATTTTGCACTTATGAAACTATGCGATGCACCAGAATCAAATAATATAACGGCGGGCTTGTTATGGATAGAGAATGTACCCGACATTACTGGGGCTCCTTCTGGAAGCTCTGCAAGCGTGGTGAAGTTAATCCGTCCTTGCTTGACTTGCAGGGTTTGTCTCTTGCCCCTGTTCTTAGCGTTCGGGTTGGATCCTTGACCTTGGTTGGGCTGTCCAGGCTGAGGGCATTCGCGTGCGAAGTGGCTGGAACTCCCGCATTTGAAACAACGATTTGCCGGGCTAGGTCGAAGAGACTGCTGAAGAATGGGCCTCGGACCATTCTGTGGAGGCATCGGGGGTCGTACCATGCCTGGCTGCTGTGGGGGTTTGGCAATCCATCTTCCTGGCTGCGGGGCCCTTGGTGGAGCTGTAGGTGCGGTATTTTGCACGATGCGATACCTTGGTGGTTGGGCACTTGATGGCCCTGCGGGTGCCTTTCTCTTCTTCTCTGCCCGGTGTGCCATGATACAGTCCTCCTGGGTAATGGCCATATTGACCAACTCGTTATAGGTGTCTGCCCTGGCTAGGTTCAGACGTTCCTTGAGCTTGGTATTCAGACCTCGGCGGAAACGATCACGCTTCTTGGCATCCGTATCAGCGTGATAGCCTGCATATTGGCATAGGTTGTTGAACGCCTGGGCGTACTGCAACACGGTGCGGGTGCCTTGGGTGAGTGCCAGGAACTCATTCAACTTTCTCTCCATGAGACCCTCGGGGATATGATGTGCCCGGAACGCGGTCTTGAATTCATTCCAGTCGACCACATGGTCAGCCGGGAGCATCGCAAAATAGTGGTCCCACCATAGACGAGCCGTACCGCGAAGCTGTTGCGCGGCAAAGCGAGCTTTGTTGGCCTCCGAGCATGGGGCCACAAGTAGTGTGAACTTGGATTCGATGGTGCGAATCCAAGCGTCGGCGTCCAAGGGTTCCTCTGTCTTATGGAACAAGGGAGGCTGGGTCCCTAGGAAATCCGTGTATCCTGCAGCTTGGGGTTGGGGAGCACTGTGCCCACCCCGCTGCTGGTGCTGTCCTTGCACGAGCTGGCGGAGCAACTCGGTTTGAGCGGCCATTGCTTCCACTAAACCAGGTGGTGGCTGTGGCTGTGGTGGTGATCCACTTGCGCTAGCACCAAAACCATCCGGGTTACCACGGGTTGCTCCAACCATCTGAAAAGGCGAAGGTTCTTCATTAGCAACGTGATCCATGTTGCTTCCATGACTCAAAAAGATCTAACGCGGAATAGTAGACTTCCAAAAGGTCATGGATGGAATCACATGCATAAAAACTGTCTGCCGTAAGAATCTTATAACACCTGGTAGGTTCATCCAAGTTCCTCATATTTTGGCAGTGGATAGGGAATTTAGGGATGTACAACTTTGATATTCAGCCAAGATGCTAAATCGACGGATAAGATGGTCAAACGATTCACTCTTTGCTTCCCTGTTTTGGCTGTTTTTCAGCAGAACGAGTTATAGTATCTGGCCTATAACTTCAACAGTTCTGGTCCAAAAATTCTCAACTTTTACCAGAGCATTCCTAAGGTATTTGTGCACCACTTTTCTATTCAACACTTTGGCTGGATTAGGCTCTAAGATGGCTGTTTCCTTAAGGTCTCACTTCTCTGTCTACCCAGAAATTTTCAGTGAACAGGGGGCCAATATTTCGTGCACCAGGGGAAATCTACCCAGCCAAAATTTACCAAATTTTAACAGCAGCTACTGGGGTAAATTTGGAACAAGTTTTGTGTTGTACTCTTTTGCATAAAACTGTAGGAAGGGGGGGCCTAAAAATTTAAGAGGCAGAAGTGCTTATTCTGGACAGAATTCTGACATTCCGTGGTTTCTGTTATTTCTTACTATCCATGAGTTCAGAATTTTTGATTTTTGAACAGAAGATAGAACACAAAATTTGGAACAATTTCTTCAACATGAACTTTATCAGAAATGGTCATTTTCTTTGGCCAATAAATCTCTCTTTCCGGTCATGGCAGATTCGGGACAGATTCGCTAGATAGTCCTTATGCAAACCATGCTTAGATACGCAAGAACCTTACCACTCTCATACAACGCATTTTCAATTTCAGATATATATGGTCATGATGCATGCACGTCCTATTCGTCCTCACAAATAAAACAATTGCCAAATAGCTTTGGTCTTACGAAGATAGTTTCGGTGGCTTACACAATACTGCTCTCCTATAATAGCTAGTCGAGTCTTTCTATTCGTCCCCTAACTTATCGTAATCGCGGTTAGTGTACCTGCAGAAGATTGACAAAGCATATATATATTTCATGAACCTTTCATGCCAGCACTCATGAAAGCGTCCGTATTCATTACCGTTTACTTATAGAAACGATATCTGTACAATTTCCGCCGTACAGACGACGTTAACATACGCTATCGAGATAGCGTATTCACGGGGGTACCGTCATAAGACGGGGGTATGAACAGCGATCGCCATACCCTGCGCCAAACCTTCTACTCCCAATATGTTCAACTAACAGTTGGCATATTGGCAGCACCTCAAGTAAGCCACTGCTTGAGGGCAGCGTTCGGTTCGCATCACCGACAGGAAGGCCAAGCTCTCTCAGTTGGCTGAGGATCCTTACCTTCTTACCTTAGCGATGAGTGCGTCGTTACAGAATTTAAGGTCGGTTGTACATGAAAGTAAGTTTTGACAGAAAGTAATGTGCTGGAAGTCAGTTGATAATATATATAGAAGTTAGATAGCCACCTAGTAACTTTCCCATAATCCCTTAGGGCTTTACGAACTAGGCACCATCCTTAACGTACCAACGTATTTCGCAACACAACCTTCTAGTCAAGTTTTAGTAAAATGAGTTTTTAAGGCTTGTAGCATTCTCTGGCGTATGTATTTCGGCTCTGGTGTCCGCTGTTGCCAGCTGTGGCACCAGCTACGGCTCTGATACCAGCTGTGGCAGAACCACCTGAATTAATCCGGCTCAAGTGTATTAACCATCACCATTAAGGCATCCTCGGTTAACCTTACACTTCAAACGGAGTAATCCACTGGTCTGTCGGGTATAACCTCCCGATACAACCACGGTGAACGGATCGAGCGCCGTACATACAAATGCTCATGCGACGATGAGCCCAGAGAATACCACATTCCAGCAAATATTACATCATTTGCATAAGTCAATATTACAGACCTAGTCCTGAGTTTAGAAAACAAGTACTTTAATTAACATAAATAAGTTCTTCAGAGTTAAATTGCAGCGGAAATAAACAACGGAAACTACTCGACGATACAGGATGTCTCGATGAAGCCCGTACGAGACATCACTCGGCCTTATCTCCGTTGGACGGGGGCGCATCCCATTCCACCGACCAACCAGGGGGAAGGGTGCAGGGCCAAGTCAAGCTAGCAATCATGTCTTCAAAGGGTTCACCTGAAATCGAGTCACAAACAAGACTGAGTATACTAATACTCAGCAAGACTTACCCGAGTGGTGGGAACTACTCCACCGACTCTAGACATGCCAGGCTTTTTGGCTCAGGGGTTTGTTTTGCCGAAAAGCATCTACAAGTGGGTCCTTACTTTCAACTTTTAGCTCAAGATTCTAGTTTCGTTGGCCAGTCTAGGTAAGCAGCTATCTAATGCATACATGGTGAAACATTAAGTTTTCCATCCAACCAGTTCATTCATTATCATTGTTCCTCTTCTTACTCTGTGGGTAAAAATGGTTAAGCAGTCTCAATAGCCGTGAGAAACGGACGATTCGAATCGAATTTCTTAACCTTGCAAGGGAAACCCAAACACACGTCACGTGGTTACTCCCTAGAGTCACACGTGCAACTTTTCCCCTTTCTTTCCGGGTCGTGGATCGGGGCTACCCTCCGAGAGTACAAGAGCCCCACGCCACGGTTCGGCGCCGGGTCGTGACCACTCTCTGCACTCGCCATATGCACATGGGACCGAAGTTCAAAGGGTAGGATGCCGTCCCCTTGCCGGGCCAATCAGGTACTTAAGCTTACCGATTCCCATAATCTCGGCATGTGTTTAGTACGTTCAAAGACTTAACCATCACTACCACACCCTGCGGCCTTAGCATTTTTCACTAGACAGACGGGCCTCAATCGTAACCATCGTTACATAACCCGTCCGTGTCCTTATGATTGCAGCGTGTAGTAGTCATTCAACTCCTATTTTCTCGCGAGTGACAGGAAATCACTCGACTTTTACCGGAGTCCTATTAGCACAGCATTCTAACGAACCTTACATCTAGTTTTCAAACAAGGGTTCCTGACATCATGCAACTAAGTTTTCATCCAACTCCTATAAACTTAATGCACAAGCAAGGAGTAAAGAGTTGCATCATTTCGGAAAGAATGGGTTATGCTCCGGGGCTTGCCTTCGCAGTTCGCTTGGGGATCTTCCGAACTTGGGCTCGGGTCTTCAAAAGCTTCAGTTAGATTTGCTTGAGCTTCGCGTTGTTCACTCTCGGACGCGGGCACCAGCTCGTAGGTTCCGTCGGCGAGAGTCGTCGATTCTACATGAGTGCACATTTTAAGTCGTGGAAATAGCACTTGATGACGATTTGAGAGTCATTACTACAAGGGATAATTTCTGGTCATGAAATTTTGGATTTAGGCACATCAAGGAAAGGTGTGCTTACTGTAAAATTTTCAGTCAATTTTATGTAACAGATTAATTCCGAAAAATAGATTTCATTGTTGCTGTTAGACACTTGTTCTTTTTGTACAGAACAACTGGTGTAACAAATGAGTCTAAGATTTTTACAGAGCTTTCACTTAAGCATGCAGAAGCTACTGTAATTTTTGTAGGATTTATCATGCAGTATTTAGATCATAGAAAATATAACATTCTACACCTAGGCTTTTCAAAGATTCATTTTTACAGGGCCCTACACAGGGTTTTTGTCCATGAAACTTTTTACACAGCAACCTCTACCACAGTGTAACTCCCAGTAATAATTTGGGGATTTTCCAAACTAAGGTACTATTTTCTTGATTTAATGTATGTTATTAGCACATAAATCAAATAAATAGGTTACTGTGAGATAAAAATTCTCCTAATTTTTCTATGGCTTCTAGTTACCAATACATTAGCATAGGAAAAATTTCAAGGGGTGACTCACCACCTAACTACAGGGATAAAACATTCCTTTTATACATGAATTAAAACTAAGTTTAACAAACAGCAGAGCTAGAGATGGAATTTGGGTCTGATCTTTTTACACAGTCCTAATCATCCAGCAACTAATTCACTGCCCAAAATTCAGGGTCAGCATTGCTCTAGATCAATGGGTATAAAATATGTCTATTAAAGCTTCTATTTAATGTAGAGCGAAATATTTCGAGATTCTGAGAAAATTTTTGTAACAAAAGTGGTAGAGTTTGTTCTGAGGATTCCAGAACAGTTGAGTTTGCATTTTTCTGAATTTTCTACGATTTTATACGAATTTTACAAGTTCACTGAATTTGAATCTAGGTTTGAAATTTTCTTTTACAACTAGGTCCTTGAATCTTACGCTCAGACCCTTCTAAAGATTTAAATCCTTGCAATTGGGTCCTCGGCGGCTCGGGTGCGGCGGCCGGCCGAAATTCCGGCGAGGGGGCTCACCGGCGGCGAGGGGCGGGGGTCGGGGAAGGTTCAGGGGCGCGAGGGCTACCTTGTGGGGGTGTTGTCCAGGTGGGGGACGGCCGGGAAAGGCTCGCCGTCGTTGGAGCAGGGGCGGCGGCGGCGCGGCTCGCGTCGACGGCGGTGCTCCGGCGGGCTTGGGGCGGCGTGGTCCGGTCGGTGAGCTTCACTGGTGCGTGGGGAAGCTACTCCGGGGCTCGGCTTGGACGGAGGGGGCCGGGGTCGTGCTGTCCACGGCGAGCAGGGGCGGCGGCGGCGACGGTAGCGCGGGCGGCGGTGCTCCGGTGGCTTTGGGTGGCGTTGGGTGGGTCGGTGAGCTGCGGTGGGGTGATGTAGTGGTGGCTGGGTGCTCGGTTTGGGCAGGGGGCGGCTGTGGAGGGCTGCCCACGGGCGGGTGGTGCTCGGCGGCGGCGATGGCGCGGCGAGGCGTTCTGGTGGCGGGGCTTCGCGCGGGCGGTCGGGGTGGCGGTTTTGTAGGGACAGGAGGGTGCGTGGGGATGCCTGGGTGACGCGCGGGGCGGGGCACGGCAGCAGCGTGCACTGGGCGCGGCGGGCGGCGGCAGAACGCCGGCGCGGCGTGCGGGGAGCGGGCGCGGTGACTGGGCGGCCGCGATTGTGGCGTGGGCGCGGCGAGATAGTGCCGGGCGTGGAGTGGGGAGCAGCTGCTGCAGCGGCCCGGGCGGAGGGCTGGCGCGGCGACTGGTGGGGCGCGGGGGCCGGGGCGGCACGGCGGAGCGCGGCCACTGGGCGAGCGGGCGGCGGCCTGGGCGCGGCAGCGCACGCGCGGGCGGGGACTGGGCGGCGCGGCGTCGGGGCGGGGGAAAGCCGGCCGTGGCGGGGTGGTGCGACGGCCACTGGCCTGGCGCTCCGCGCCGGTCAGGCGACGCCGGCCACCTGGCGCGCGGCGGGCGGGCGCGTGCGCGCGGCGCGGCAGCAGAGGGGGAAGACGCCAGGGACCAAAATGCAAGAATTCGAAAAAGTTCAGGGGGCTGGGTGCAAACAGGGCGTTTTCTCCTCTTTCTGATTTGAATTTCAAAAACTTTTGAACACGAAAGTTGTTCAAAACAAAAAGTTCTACAACTTTGGTTTCAGGCAAAATTTCATTTGGCTTATGGTTTTAAAGTTATTTTAAAAGTTTCAATTGTGTCCAAATGTGCCCAAATTTAATTTGAATTCCAACTGAACCCGTTTTAAATTCTTTCCACCCTCTCATTAGTTGGTTTAACACATAGAGTTAGGCTAATGACATTTGATTTCAGAATTTTAATTACCAGGGTTGTCACAGTCATCAGCGTCGGACACACGACCCGGGAGAATCTGCTTAGCTCCTGTTCGGGTTATCGCCCTGGTGCGGTTCGCGCGGCGTGCCAGTTAATCTGACCTGTTGATTGACAAGGAAATAGAGTATTAAATTCCAGGCGCATCGATCGGCTGGGATTCCGATCTGTCCTTAGGAGCGCGTCGGCGATGAATCGGCCGATTTGCTATAGAGATGATCGACTATGGATCAGCCGATAATCGTGTAGTAATTGTAAAGAAAACCACCGGAGCGATCTAAACGATTACCACAGAAGCAACACTTGAAATAGATCTAATCGGCTGTATGATGATAAATCGAAGAAGAACAATGACGAAGCCGATTACTCTGATCTCAAGCCGGATAACTGGTGATAATACTAGAATAACAGGTAAAACTTGCAATTCTAGTAAATATCGATAACTGGTGAATAAATCCAAACGAAACCACAGCGATGCGCCCGTAGTTAAAGCTCGGATATTACTCGGTAAGCGGAACCTACCAATTGGCCGGAGATCAAGTTGATGCAGCCCTGCCAATCCGTACGAACTCGTGGAAGAAGGAAATATTGGCGAAGTCGCCGACTTGAAAGTAAATTGCTGAAAAAGTAGAAGTATTGTTGTTGATTGATGAGTTGATGTTTTTCAAGACCCTGACGACTCCTATTTATACCCTAAAGCTAGGACTCCATGTCGATCACGACTTGTTACAACCTTATTTAAACTACTATATCTATAAGAACTTTAAAAGGAAACGGACTCCCGCAGAATCTTCCGCCGCCGTTCCCTAATCCAATCAGGATTTCCTTCAATTGCTCTCCGGCCGACTTAGCGTGCCCCCTTTGACCAACTTTTGACCAGGACCCTCTGAAATAGTCCCATCCTGTTGGCGTAGGCTGTATCACCAATCGGCCGATTTCCAATTGTTACCTCAATCGGCCGATTCCTTTCTGTAGCCTTCAGATCTGCCGCATCGGCCAATCTTCTCCTCCTGACGCCGATTCAACACGTGTCAAAATCTGGCGTCAACACATGCCCCCAAGTTTCGGAGTAAAATATAAATTTTTCTTCGAAACTCTTTCTGTAATCCTTTCCTCCGAAACGGCCGCAGTAAAATCTCCTTCCGTTCCTCGGCACAATGATTGCAATTTCCTCGAACCGAGCGCGCGAAACGACCGCTCCTCTGGAACTCGCGTAGACGGCGCGGTAAAAATACCATCTTTGCCCTCGCTTCCCTGATTTTTCTTAAGTACTGGCTTTCTCCGCCTATCCTTCCCCACGAATCTAGCATTCTTTTCCATCGCACCACTGTTCGTCTTCCTCCAAGCTCTCTCGATCTCCAAGCGCTTCCCCCTTTCCGGCGATTTCATCCGCGGCCTGCTCCAACCCCCAATGGCGTCTCCATTGGCGACCACTCCACCTACAGAGGCTCCATCGGCTACTCCTTCGGCGGCGGCAGCCCAATCGGCTGCTTCCCCAGCGGTGTCATCGGCGACGATGGCCTCCATCCCAGAGGTAAATGTTTGAAATTTTTTCCTTTTCACCTTTTTACCGCTTCAGTATTTTCCGGACCCTCTCTCAGTTTCTTCCCTTTTCCCCTGTTTTAGGCACTTAGGCACCGAATCACTATTCCTCTCTCAGAATCCCCTGACCTCATCGGTTTGGGCCCTATGGGGAACCCCGATCCAACGGACCTGATCAGTTTAGAAACCCATAGGATCACTTTTAAGCAATCATCTATGGATTTAGATCACTGGGTAGGCACTTTCAGATCCTGGCCAAATGAAACACCCGGGTGGAGAGAATGGTACCAGAGGGTAGCCGGATCTTGGAAGGTTCAGTGGGAAGAACTGAAAATCGGCCAGTGCATAGACTTATCCCTGTCTCAGATGGAAAGGAACGAACCTCTGGTCATGGCAGCCTCTTATTTTTGGTCCGATGCACTTAACGCGTTCCTTTTCGGACACGGACCCATGACCCCGACCTTGGCCGATGTTCTGCTGCTGACCGGCCTCGATATTTCCTCCGCCGATACCCCTTTCAATTATCTGTTCAAGCCATCTCATCGGCTGGAGACCAAAGGAATCGGCGGGTGGAAAGGATACATTAGTAAAAACATGAAGACCGGGACAGTCTCGCAGAGGGAGCATACTGCCTTCTTGATGATGTGGCTGGAGAAGCATTTCTTCTATGGCAGAGTAGTCGGCCCCTCTTCAAACACTCAAGCTTTGGCAGAGGCTCTTTCACAAGGATCGGCCATCCCCCTTGGAAAACATTTGTTGGGATCGGCGTACCATCTGATGCACCAAATCGACATCAAGCTGTCGAAGGGGGAGCCGATAGGGAACCCAGGTGGTCCTTGGTGGTTCATCACCCTCTGGCTCAATTTACACATGAGCAAGGTCTCTCAGCAGCGGATAGGGACAAAGACCTTTCCCAATATCGAGTCAGAGGAGAATCCATCGGTCCGTCGCCGCTGCAGATCTTTTGGAGAAGCGGTATCGGCCTTTCCCGGCTGCCAATTCACTGCCACCCGCACAGCTGAATACTTCAGATGCTTTTACAATGGCCTTAGTGAAGAGATGATCAGCTGGCACCCATATCAGGCAGTAGAGCCGATTTTTGAATTGCCCGCATGCTACGATTTCTCCACTAATACCTTTGACAGAGAGTTAATGGACGTCTTGATCAAGCCGGGGATTCTGCCGGCCAATTTCT
Source organism: Panicum miliaceum (assembly GCA_032594955.1). Lineage (NCBI taxonomy): Eukaryota > Viridiplantae > Streptophyta > Magnoliopsida > Poales > Poaceae > Panicum > Panicum miliaceum. The sequence continues at coordinate 49,716,990 of CM064058.1, read as the reverse complement.
TCTCAGGAAAGGACTCACCCACCTACGAGTTCTACAGTCCATCGGCTGCGGCAAGGCAACTGGGTTTTGGCCAACTGCCGATTCGGGTCTACTTCGCCGGTCAGGCAAAATTTAGAGATGGACTAACCTCAAGTCTTGATTACAGCCGGTTGTGCGATCTAGTACCCGACTCCAGTACCATTGACTTGAATGGTTGGTCAGTTGCCTCTTTCGCCACCCAGCAGTTTAAATTATGGTGGGCAGAATGGAAGTAGCACCTTTTCTGTAAATCTCCATCGTCTTACTGCAACATTCTGGACCTAGAGAACATTGATCCAAATGCAGCGGTATGTCCTTTTTCCTTAGCCGATTCCAATGTTATATTATCATCTTGTTGTTAACTCATGTTCATCTCTTCAGTCTGAAAGCCATGTTCCTCCGATGCGGAGCCGAAGCGGCCGGCCGATTGATAGTCATCACCAATACACGCCGTATCCACTTATCGGCTTCCATGCTCCAACTGTCAGAGATATCTCCACTGGCCGATCAAGGCAAGCACCAAAAAGGCCAACATCAAAGATAACCAGCCGTCGGGTGCAAGCTCGCATTGGATCGGCCGATCAGACGGCGATAGCATCGGCTGAAGTCCCCCGCATCGGATCGGCCAGCCAGATGGCAGTGGTATCGGCCGAGACTTCCCGCATCGGATTGGCCGACCTAGTGGTAGTGACACCAGCCGAGACTCCAGGTCCTTTACCTCTGCCGGTTGTCGAGATGGCCGATCCCCAAGTCACTGCTGAAGTCGGGGCTGCTGCAGCATCACTATTAGTAGAAGCTGTTCAGGTAATCTTACTTATCTCATATATTCTCCAAGTCTTCTACTGACATCAACTCTATTCTTCTGCCAGGCTGCACAAGTTATCCCACCGCAGTCTCCGCAACAATCGGCCACGTCTCAAGTGGGAGCCGAGACTCCAACAGCTCCTGCCGCCGAGGTAAACTATCTCTTACCTTGAATCCTTAATACTTAGAAAACTTAGCCAATTTTGATGCAGGCCGATTTGGGTATGCCGATTATAACTCCACAACAGGCATCGGCCGGGAGACCCACAGAGGCATGGCAAATTTCCGTTACTTATCTTATTTCAATTTCCCATAGCATTTTCACGGGAATCTTCCTTTATGTCTTTTTCAGGAAGCTGGTCCAAGCGGAGCGCTAATAACCATCGAATCTTCTTCTTCCGACGAACCAAATGCACCAGTCCCTGAGACAAGGGAAACACTTCCACCGGCGCAGGCAAGAGAGATTCGCTTCAAAGAGGTAACAGTCTTACCATTAGAATCGGCCGATTTCCTTTCACCGCTTGCTTACCCTTTACTTTATTTCCTTACAGGAGCAAGATACCCCCAACAACAGCATCTTCTCTTTTGCTGTCTCCTTAGCCGATGACGAAGAAATCGCTTCACATCCAATTCCATCGAGCTCCACCTCCGACGATGTCCGCTCCAAGCTCGAAAGCATTCGTACTCTCCTCCAAGATGACATCGGCCAATTGGTGGAAGATGCATCACCGATTCGACGACTTTTCAACGAGATCAAAGGTCGAATCCCGGATGAAATATCAGAAAATTTAGGGTATGCTGCCTATATAGAGGGCATGCAGATTCCGGTTTCCAGGGCGCTGCGTCGTATGGTCGATCGTGCTCAGATGGCCAAAACTCAGGAGGAGGCCGATTCATACAAGCACCGGACTCAGGAAGTACACCACAGGATCAACTTCCTTGAAAATTGCCGCCCAGACATCGTCGGCGCAATAGATCGGCTGAAATGGAGGAGGGCAGAACTAGCCAAGGAGATGGAACAGATAACCCAGGAGATAGCCGCTGAAGAGAAGAAGCTCCAAGAACTCCCATCCATCATCAGCTTGCTGAAGCAAGAAAGGCAGCATCTGGCCCGTGAAACAATAAGGCTCCGTCGCCGTGTGTCAGAAGTACCAGGATCGGCCGATGATGATCAGAGTACTAGATTCGGCCGATCAAATTAGATGACGAGCTATTGTAGCCATAGATACTTTCCTTGGGTTGTAAAGAATATGTTAAACATTATTGCTCCTTCAATGTTACTGCGCCGATTTGGTTCTGAACTGCTCCTTCAGTCTGCTTTGCATTTATGTATGTATTTACTCCGATAGGATGTGTCTCAGCATCCATCTACCTTCTCTTCACTTATAAGCAGACCGTTCACCATCTCCAGAGGCACACGCATTACTTATCTCCTCTCCTTCTTTTACTGTCCCAAATCGAACGGCAAGATGTCTTCTTCGTCCTCCTCATCTTCTTCCTCTGTCAACCAAGTATGAACTCCCCCTCTGCCTTTCTCTTAAGCATCTCAATCGCTCCGATACTGGGTAACTCCTTTTATCTCTGTTTAGCCGAAACGTCTTAGCCCCGGTCTAGAACGAGCGATAGAAATCATGCATTCAGAAGAGCCACTATCACAGGCAGACAGAAATCTGATAAGAGCTCATGCTGAGGAACTCAGAGATCATGTCCCTGCCGCTGTCCAGGAATATTCGGACCTCATAGATGCTCATTTTTTGGTCCGCAAGCGACCATCTTCTGAAAAAAGTTCTTCACTTCCTTGTAAAGCCAAAACTGAAGTCGCCATGGAAGATCTGGAAGAGGAGAAGACCCGCCTGCTGAAAGAACTCTGCAACCAAGCTGAAACTGGAGCCACTGCAGAGGACCCGAAAGAGAAAAGGCTCACCCTTATGATAAAACTGGGTCGCATCGAGAGAGAAATCCAGCGTAGGAGTAATCAGTAGATACACCAGTATTTTTATTCTAAGGGCGACTTGTACCATGTCGGCCATGTAATCTGTAATTTCCATTCAATAATGAATCCCAATGTTTCCTTCACCAGATGTGTAGACAAAAACCGATGAGAAATCGGCCATGTTATCTTGATATATTTTGTTGCGAGCTATGCACCTACCCAAATGCTCGGATAGTACCTCTTCAGATATCGCCCGTTTAGAGCTCTTGGGAATTCCTCCCCTTTGACTATCTCCAGAATATATGCATTCCCATGGGCACATCGGCCGATTCTATACGGCCCTTCCCAAGTGGGTGACCACTTACCGAATTTGGGATCTTTAGATCCTATCGGCAGCACCAACTTCCATACCAAATCTCCTTGAGAGAACTGTTTAACTTTGACTTTTTTGTCATACCATCTGGCCACCCTTTTCTTGTTTTCTTCTATACTAATCAGGGCTCTCAACCGTAAACCCGCCGAATCGTCAAGTTCATCTTTCATGAGAAAGGAATAGTCATCGGCCGTTAACTGATCTTGTAACGATATACGTCTTGACCCTGTCCTTATCTCCCATGGCAAGACCGCCTCATGACCATAAACCAACTAATAAGGGGATATTTTAGTGGCTCCATGACAAGCCATCCAGTATGCCCATAAAGATTCAGCCAAAGACATATGCCACTTCTTGGGTTGCTCTTCTATCTTTCTCTTGATTAGCTTGATTATCCCTTTGTTAGACGACTCTGCTTGGCCATTGGCTTGAGCATAGTATGGAGAAGAGTTCAATAATTTAATCCCCATATCGGCGGCGAACTCTCCGAATTCTCCAGAAGTGAACATTGTCACTTGATCAGTTGTGATGGTTTGAGGAATACCAAATCGATATATGATATGGCTTTTAACAAATTCAATCATATCGGCCGATGTCACGTTCCTCAAAGGAACTGCCTCCACCCACTTAGTAAAATAATCTGTAGCCACCAATATGAATTTATGCCCTTTGCTTGATGGAGGATGAATCTGTCCGATGAGATCTATTCCCCAACCTCTGAACGGCCACGGCTTAATTATTGGATTCATAGCTGATGCTGGCGCGCGCTGCACATTGCCAAACCTCTGACAGTCTTGGCATCCTTTGTAGTACTTGAAACAATCCTCAAGGATGGTCGGCCAGTAATATCCATTGTTCCGGATCATTTTGTGAGCCGATTGATGAGCTCCACACACGCCTTCATGGATTTCTCCCATCAGAACCTTTGCCTCTTCTGTTCCCAAGCATTTGAGAAGAACTCCATCAATCGTCCGATAAAATAAATCATCCTCAAGCAACACATATTTTGTAGCCTGAAAACGTGTTCGCTGATCCAACTTTTGGGATGGATTTCTCAAGTAATCGGCGATCTCCTTTCGCCAGTCATCGGCCGCGAGCTCTAGTGTCATCGCTCCCTGAATCGGCCGATACCCAGAAGCATGTTGGGCCAGTCTGTTGGCTTCTTCATTATAATTCCTGGGGATATGTTCAATTATTGCAGACTTGAACTCTTTTAAAAGTTGAAGACAATCCTCATAATAAATCCTCAAGATATCATCCTTGCACTCAGATCGCCCCGTCAACTGATCCACAATGAGCATGGAATCCCCAAAAATTTCGACTGCATCAGCTCTGACTTCCCTTAATAATTGGATGCCTTTCAGAACAGCTCGATATTCCGCTTGGTTATTAGTTGCAGAGGCTTCTATCGGCAGAGAGAAATCATAACTTGCCCCCCGAGGCGACACAAGAACAATGCCGATTCCTGATCCGACCCCACACGAAGAACCATCAAAATATAGAGTCCATGGAACTGGTTCAACGGTGGCGATTTCTGGTCCACAATGCTAAACTACGAAATCGGCCATCACTTGACCTTTGATGGCTTTGGCCGATTCGTACCTTAAATCGAATTCTGACAAAGCCAGGATTCATTTTCCTATCCGCCCTTTCAAAATCGGCAATGATAGCATATACTTCACCACGTCATCCTTGCACACGACTATACATTCTGCCGATAGCAAATAGTGCCTGAGCTTGGTACATGAAAAGTACAAGCACAAACATAGTTGCTCAACCGAGGAATATCTTGTTTCGACGTCTAAAAGTCTTCTGCTGACGTAGTATACCACTCGTTCTTTCCCCTCAAACTCCTGTACCAACGCCGATCCAATAGCCTGTTCATCAGCCGATAAATATAACTTGAACGGTTTACCAGGCTGTGGTGGAACTAATACCGGAGGTGAAACCAGATACTGCTTGGTATTCTCCAGTGCCTTGCGCTGTCCTTCTCCCCATATGAATTCCTGGTCGGGCTTTAATTTCAATAGAGGGGTAAAAGCCTGAATACGCCCTGACAGGTTGGATATGAATCTTCTGATGAAATTGACCTTGCCGATGAGGGACTGTAGTTAAATTTTATTTTGTGGGGCCACCACTTTGTTGATGGCGTCTATGGTCTTGCGGTTGATTTCTATCCCACGCTCATGGACCATAAATCCTAAGAATTGCCCGGCCGATACACCAAATGCACACTTGTTTGGGTTCATCTTCAACCCATGTTTCCTTGTGCACTCCAGTACTTCCTGTAAATCGGCCAGATGATCTTGGTGACCTTTTGACTTGACCACGACGTCATCTATATAAATTTCCACCGATGAACCAATGAGTTTGTGAAAGATGTAGTTCATGGCCCGTTGATATGTAGCACCGGCGTTCTTCAACCCGTAAGTCATAACTACCCATTCAAATAAACCAAGATGACCTGGGCACCTGAAAGCCGTTTTCGAAATATCTTCCTCAGCCATTAATATCTGATTGTACCCGGCATTCCCATCCATGAAACTTATGACTTTGTGACCTGCGGCAGCATCCGCCAAGATATCGGCCGTCGGCATCGGATATCCATCCATCGGCGTAGCCTGATTTAAGTTCCTGAAATCGATGCACACACGTAATTTTCCATTCTTTTTGTATACAGGCACAATGTTAGAAATCCATTCGGCGTAGCGGCACTGCCGAATAAATCCTGCTTCAATCAACTTTGTAATCTCGGCCTTTATATCAGGTAGAATCTTGGGGTTACACCGTCGTGCAGGTTGCTGATATGGCCGATATCCTGATTTTATAGGTAACCGATGTTCAACAATAGACCGGTCTAGTCCTGGCATCTCATGATATTCCCAAGCAAAGCAATCCTTGAACTCTTTTAATAACCTTATCAATTTACTTTTGTACTCAGGATCCAAATTGGCACTAATGTATGTCGGCCTTGATTTGCTGCTATCTCCCAAATCTACCATCTCTAATAAATCGGCCGACGTAAACCCATGCCCAAGCTTCCCATCTTCTCGGTCGAGCTGATCCATTTATTCTGAATCTTCAGAGCCGACTGCTTGGATCGGCTGTAGACCGAAATCGGACACTTTCAGGAAGTCAGTGTCCCAAGTCCTGCCGGATATACACTTGACGTGCTCGCAGCTCCACTGTTGCGTGTCGGCCGTTGCAACGCTGTAGACGGAATCGGCAGCGACTATCTCTGTGCTATCGCCGACCCATTGCACAAGGCATTGATGCATTGTAGATGGGACACAGCAGTTTGCGTGTATCCAGTCGCGACCAAGCAACATATTGTAGGACCCCTTGCCATTAATAACGAAAAAGGTGGTAGGGAGGGTCTTACTGCCGATGGTGAGGTCGACGCAGAGCGCTCCACGGGCGGGTGACACGTTGCCTTCGAAATCCTTTAGCATCATATCCGTCTTGGTGAGGTCTTCATCGCCCTTGCCCAGCTTGCGGAACATGGCATACGGCATGATGTTAACTGCAGCGCCTCCATCTACCAGTAATCTGGTGACGGGTCTTCCGTTCACATAGCCTTTGAGAAACAGCGCTTTAAGATGCTGTCGTTTTTCCTCTTCTGGTTTCTCAAATGTAGCCGTCATCGGCTCCAACACTAGTTGTGCCATTTGTTCCTCTTCTGTTCTTGTTATTTTATCCCGATCGTTGGGCGCCATGAACTCCATCGGCAGTATGAACACCATATCAATTTCGGCTGCCGATTCTTGGTTGTTTGCTTCTTGATCGTGTTTCTTTGGGCGCCACACTCGAGACTTAACATTGCTTCTCTCTGGCACCTGTCTCTGTTCTTCTTCTTGATGCTCCCACTGGCGTAGGCATTGGATCCTTCGCTTCTGGGATCTGGATAGGCCATCGGGACACCACCTGGGATTTGCTGGTTTGGCCGATGATCTGGCATGTTCCCAATCTGGTTCCCTTCCTAGGGGATCCTCGTCTGATACCCTGTCATCGGCCATCTCTTCCAGCCGATCGTGCGCGCTGATCCTGCCCCCCAGTCCATCCCGCTGGCCGATCTTGCTTTTTGACCGGTAGTACTAGTCAACTCTGCCCCCCAGCCGATCATGCGCCGAAACGCGCTGTTCCTCGCGCCGATTTCTGCTGATCGGCTCTGATCCTCTGTTCCTAGAGTGTTGCCTTGGGCGATCGTTGCGGCTTAATCCGTTACACTCTGGACAGTTATCGGCAGACGGCAATCTGATGTCGTTCTCCCAGCAGTGGATGAAGAACGGACATTGCCAGTGATCTTCATGGCGGCGTATCATCTCTTCCTGGTATCTTACTTGTTCTTGCTGCTGCCGATACTTACTGAATAAGAAATGGGAGGTGACGGGAATGCGTGGTCGTTCTGGCCCCCGCCTGTTCCTTCTGATTTCTTCCGTCGTGATCTGCCTCCTAGGATCGACGACGCTGCCTCTTCTCGCCGATTCTGACGTCAGCACCTTAGTTTGACTTGAGTCTCCTCCAGCGTTAACCATGTTGGCCGGGAAGGGATGCTGATCTATCTTCATCGGTTTTGCCGATTTAGCTGGAGTTTCAAATTTAAGCCGCCCCTACTCGATGGCCGATTGTATCTGCTGACGGAAGACTTTACATTCATTTGTATCATGAGAAGTAGCGTTGTGCCACTTGCAGTATTTCATCTTCTTAAGTTGATCGGCCGTAGGGATGGTGTGATGCTGAGACAGCTTAATCTGTCCTTCCTGAAGCAATAGATCAAAAATTTTATCGGCCTTTGACGTGTCAAAGCCGAATGTCTCTGGCTCCTTCTTGCCAAAAGGGCATGATATCGGTTTTTTCCCTTTGACCCATTCTGCCAGGCCGATTTCCTCTTCCGCATCTGATTCAGATCCTTCCAAGTATGCCACCTTCTTTTGGAAGTTCCTCCGCTGTTCAAATGGTCGGACCTCTTGTCCTGACAATCGGTGGACGATTTGGCTCAGGCTTTCAAACTCTTGGGCAGCATATCTTTCTTTGATTTGTGGCAGGAGGCCTTGGAAGGCGATATCGGCCAACTGTGCGTCGGTCAGAGCCAGACTGTAGGATTTGTTCCTGATTTCTCTGAACCTCTGTATATATCCCATCACTGGTTCATCGCTCCTCTGCCTGAGGCTGGTCAAATCCGAGAGCTTCATCTCGTGTACTCCTGCGTAGAAGTACTTGTGGAATTGTTTCTCTAGATCGGCCCAAGTAACGATAGAATTCGGTAGTAAGGTGGTGAACCACTGGAAGGCCGATCCGGACAGAGACGATGAAAATAAGCGCACCCTCAGAGCATCTTGCGTGGCAGCTTCTCCGCACTGGATGATGAATCGGTTGATATGCTCCACAGTGGATGTATCGTCCGTCCCTGAGAACTTGGTGAAATCAGGAACTTTGTAGCGGTGTGGGAACGGCAGCAAGTCATAGGCCGATGGATACGACGTCTTGTAGGTGTAAGTTTGAACTTTTGGCTTCAATCCAAACTGATCCTAGATTACTTCTGCTATTCTTGCCGTCCAGTCCACCTGCTGCTAATGAACAGCTGTTCGCGGCGCGGGCATGTGCTGAAGGGCTGGTACGGCCGGATGGTGTATCTTTTTTTTTATTTTTTATTGGCGAATTTTGCTGAGCGGCCGATAGTTGATGGCGAAACGAGTCCGCACCCCCATCGTATGTCATCGCTGGCGCCATGCCTCTGAATGCTTCTACAGTGCTTGCCCTCCTGCCGATTTCTGATGAGATCGGCTGATATTGGGGAACCTTCGGCCGGGCGGCCGATTGGCATGGCACCTGGATTGAATAACTTCCATACCCGTTCGCTGGCTCGGGAAAATACGTTGTCGCTAATGTTCCCCAAGGTGCTGAGCTTGTAGACAGTGACTGCACAGAAGCAATCTGAACGGGTTGAAGCGGTGTCTGTGATGGGAGACATGGTGCACCGCTGTATCTTGGAGACGCTGGGGGCAATGGAGAGTTGTACCCCTCGCATTGCGTCAATATCGGCTGAGGAGCCAATTGGGACGTGTATGGTAAACTTCTGGCGGGCAGAGTGGTTGGCGGGGCATATGCCGGTCCCTGATAGCCTTGGACTCCTCCACTGGCCAGGGAGCTGACGACGGCGTTATACACCATGTTGGTCATCACTGAGGATTGGTCGATGAATGCCTGATACACGGACTGTTGAATCATCTCTGACATCTTGCCCGAGTCCTCAGCAATGGTGATGTGGCGGGGAGCTGGAATAGGAGCCTTCTTGACCGCCTCCCCGCTTCTGGTATGACTGAACGACTGGAGGTACATCTTCTTGTAATCTTCGAGATATTTGGCCAATTCTTCCCTCTGGTCGTCCTTGAGATCCGCTTCTGTGACCTCAATGATATTGCTGTCGGAGATTTCTGCGTTTTTCGACATATCAGATCTTGGAGGTCCCACCGGGCGTGCCAAAAGTGTGTTGGCGCTAAAATCGGCCGGATAGGAATCGGCCGATGGTCTTCAGCGTCGGACACACGACCCGGGAGAATCTGCTTAGCTCCTGTTCGGGTTATCGCCCTGGTGCGGTTCGCGCGGCGTGCCAGTCAATCTGACCTGTTGATTGACAAGGAAATAGAGTATTAAATTCCAGGCGCATCGATCGGCTGGGATTCCGATCTGTCCTGAGGAGCGCGTCGGCGATGAATCGGCCGATTTGCTGTAGAGATGATCGGCTATGGATCAGCCGATAATCGTGTAGTAATTTTAAAGAAAACCACCAGAGCGATCTAAACGATTACCACAGAAGCAACACTTGAAATAGATCTAATCGGCTGTATGATGATAAATCGAAGAAGAACAATGACGAAGCCGATTACTTTGATCTCAAGCCGGATAACTGGTGATAATACTAGAATAACAGGTAAAACTTGCAATTCTACAAAATATCGATAACTGGTGAATAATCCAAACGAAACCACAGCGATGCGCCCGTAGTTAAAGCTCGGATATTACTCGGTAAGCGGAACCTACCAATTGGCCGGAGATCAAGTTGATGCAGCCCTGCCAATCCGTACGAACTCATGGAAAAAGAAAATATTGGCGAAGTCGCCGACTTGAAAGTAAATTGCTGAAAAAGTAGAAGTATTGTTGTTGATTGATGTGTTGATGTTTTTCAAGACCCTGACGACTCCTATTTATACTCTAAAGCTAGGACTCCTGGTCGATCACGATTTGTTACAACCTTATTTAAACTACTATATCTATAAGAACTTTAAAAGGAAACAGACTCCCGCAAAATCTTCCACCGCCGTTCCCTAATCCAATCAGGATTTCCTTCAATTGCTCTCCGGCCGACTTAGCGTGCCCCCTTTGACCAACTTTTGACCAGGACCCTCTGAAATAGTCCCATCCTGTTGGCGTAGGTTGTATCACCAATCGGCCGATTTCCAAATGTTACCTCAATCGGCCGATTCCTTTCTGTGGCCTTTAGATCTGCCGCATCGGCCAATCTTCTCCTCCTGACGCCAATTCAACACGTGTCAAAATCTGGCGTCAACACACCCAAGCTTTAGCAGAGGCTTTGTCACAAGGATCGGCCATCCCCCTTGGAAATCATTTACTGGGATCGGCCTATTACCTGATGCACCAAATCGGCACCAAGCTGTCGAAGGGGGAGCCGATAGGGAACCCTGGTGGTCCCTGGTGGTTTATCACCCTCTCGCTCAATCTATACATGAGCAAGGTCTCTTAGCAATGGATAGAGACCAAAACTTTTCCTAACATTGAGTCAGAGGAGAATCCATCTATCCGATGTCGCTGCAGATCTTTTGGAGAAGCGGCGTCGGCCTTCCCCGGCTGCCAGTTTATTGCTACCCGCACAGCTGAGTACTTTAGATGCTTTTATAATGGCCTTAGTGAAGAGACCATCAGCTGGCATCCATATCAAGCAGTGGAGGCGATTTTTGAATTACCCACAAGCTACGACTTCTCCACCCATACTTTTGACAGAGATCTTATGGATGTCTTGATCAAGCCGGGGATTCTGCCAGCCAATTTCTTCTCAGGAAAGGACTCTCCCACCTACGAGTTCTACAATCCATCGGCTGCGGCAAGGCAACTAGGTTTTGGCCAACTGCTGATTCGGGTCTACTTTGCCGGTCAATCAAAATTCAGAGATGGACTGACCTCAAGTCTTGATTACAGTCGGCTGTGCGACCTAGTACCCGATTCCAGTACTATTGACCTGAATAATTCGTCAGTTGCTTCTTTCGCCACCCAGCAATTCAAATTATGGTGGGTAGAATGGAAACAACATCTTTTCTGCAAATCTCCATCGTCTTACTGCAACATTCTGGACCCAGAAAACACTGATCCAAACACAGCGGTATGTCCTTTTCCTCAGCCGATTCCAATGCTATCTCTTTCCATATTGTCATTTTGTTATTAACTCACGTTCATCTTCTCAGTCTGAAAGCCATGTCCCTCCGATGCGGAGCCGAAGCGGTAGGCCGATAGATAGTCATCATCAATACACGCCGTATCCACTTATCGGCTTCCATGCTCCAACCTTCAAGGATATCTCTACTGGCCGATCGAAGCGAGCACCAAAAAGGCCAACATCAAAGATAACCAGCCGTCGAGTGCGAGCTCGCGTCGGATCGGCCGATCAGACGGTAATAGCATCGGCTGAGGTTCCTCGTATCGGATCGGCCGACCAGATGGCAGTGGCATCGGCCGAGACTCCCCGTATCGGATCGGCCGACCAGATGGCGGTGACACCGGCTGAGACTCCAATCCCTTTACCTTTGCCGGTTGTCGAGATGGCCGATCTCCTAGTCACTGCCGAAATCGGGGCAGCTGCAGCATCGCTATTAGTAGAAGCTGTTCAGGTAATCTTTCTTATCTCATATATTCTTCAAATCTTCTACTGACATTAACTCTCTTCCTCTGCCAGGCTGCACAAGCTATTCCACCACAATCTCCGCAGCAATCGGCTACGTCCCAAGTGGGAGCCGAAACTCCAGCAATTCCTATCATCGAGGTAAATGATCTCTTACCTTGATCTCTTAACTTTCAGAAAACTTAAATGATCTCTTACCTTGATCTCTTAACTTTCATTAATATCTGATTGTACCCTGCATTCCCATCCATGAAACTTATGACTTTGTGTCCTGCGGCAGCATCTATCAAGATATCGGCCGTTGGCATCAGAAGTCCATCCATTGGTGTAGCCTGATTTAAGTTCCTGAAATCGATGCACACGCGTAACTTTCCATTCTTCTTGTATACAGGCACAATATTTGAAATCCATTCGGCGTAGCGGCACTGCCGAATAAATCCTGCTTCAATTAACTTTGTAATTTTGGCCTTTATATCAGGTAGAATCTTGGGGTTACACCGTCGTGCAGGTTGCTGATATGGCCGATATCCTAATTTTATAGGTAACCGGTGTTCAACAATGGACCGGTCTAGACCTGGCATCTCATGATATTCCCAAGCAAAGCAATCCTTGAATTCTTTTAATAAATGTATCAGTTTACACTTATACTCAGGATCCAAATTAGCACTAATATAAGTCGGCCTTGATTTGCTGCTATCTCCCAAATCTATCATTTCCAATAAATCGGCCGACGTAAACCCACGCCCAAGCTTCCCGTCTTCTCGGACGAGCTGATCCATTTAATCTGAATCTTCAGAGCCGACTGCTTGGATCGGCTATAGACCGAAATCGGACACTTTTAAGAAGTCAGTGTCCCATGTCCTGCCAGATATGCACTTGACGTGCTTGCAGCCCCACTGTTGCGTGTCGGCCGCTGCAATGCTGTAGGAAGAATCGGCGGTGACTATCTCTGTGCTGTCGCCGACCCATTGCACGAGGCATTGATGCATTGTAGATGGGACACAGCAGTTTGCATGTATCCAGTCGCGACCAAGCATCATGTTGTAGGATCCCTTGCCATTAATAACGAAAAAAGTGGTAGGAAGGGTCTTACTGCCGATGGTGAGGTCGACGCAGAGCGCTCCGCGGGCGGGAGACACGTTGCCTTCGAAATCCTTTAGCATCATGTCTGTCTTGGTGAGGTCTTCATCGCCCTTGCCTAGCTTGCGGAACATGGCATACGGCATGATGTTAACTGTGGCACCTCCATCTACTAGTAATCTGGTGACGGGTCGTCCGTCAACGTAGCCTTTGAGAAACAACGCTTTAAGATGTTGCCTTTTTCTTCTTCTGGTTTCTCAAAAGTAGCCCTCATCGGCTCTAAAACCAGTTGTGCCATTTGTTCTTCCATTCTTGTTGCTTTGTCTCGATCATCAGGCGCCATGAATTCCATCGGCAATATGAACACCATGTTGATTTCGGCTGCCGATTCTTGATTGTTTGCTTCTTGATTGTTTTTCTTTGGGCACCACACCCGAGACTTAACATTTCTTTTCTCTGGTATCTGCTTCTGTTCTTCCTCTTGATGCTCCCACTGGCGTAGGCGTTGGATCCTTCATTTCTGGGATCTGGATAGGCCATCGGGACACCACCTAGGATTAACTGGTTTGGCCGATGATCTGGCGTATTCCCTATCTGGTTCCCTTCCTAGGGGATCCTCGTCTGACACCCTATCATCGGCCATCTCTTCCAGCCGATCGTGCACACTGATCCAGCCCCCCAGTACATCCTGTTGGTCGATCTTGCTTTTTGACCGGTGGTACTGGTCAACTCTGCCCCCCAGCCGATCATGCACCGAAATGCGTTGTTCCTCTCGTCCGCGCCGATTTCTGCTGATCGGCTCTGATCCTCTGTCCCTAGAGTGTGGCTTCGGGCAATCGTTGCAGCTCAATCCGTTACACTCCGGATAGTTATCGGCAGACGGCAATCTGATGTCGTTCTCCCAGCAATGGATGAAGAACGGACATTGCCAGTGATCTTCATGCCGGCGTATCATCTCTTCGTGGTATCTTGATTGTTCTTGCTGCTGCCGATATTTACTGAGTAAGAACTGGGAGGTGACGGGCTTGCGTGGTCGTTCTGGCCCCCGCCTGTTCCTTTTGATTTCTTCCGTTGTGATCTGCCTCCTAGGATCGACGGCGCCGCCCCTTCTCGCCGATTCTGACGTTAGCACCTTGGTTTGACGTGAATTTCCTCCAGTGTCAACCATGTTGGCCGGGAAGGGATGCTGATCTATCTTCATCGGTTTTGCCGATTTAGCTGGGGTTTCAAATTTAAGCCTCCCCTGCTCAATGGCCGATTGTATCTGCTGACGGAAGACTTTGCATTCATTTGTATCATGAGAAGTGGCGTTGTGCCACTTGCAGTATTTCATCTTCTTAAGTTGATCGGCTGAAGGGATGGTGTGATGGTGTGATACACCGGGTTGGTCATCACTGAGGATTGGTCAATGATACAAACAGTCGGATTTCGGACACGTCAAGTGCATATCTGGCAGGACTTGGGACACTAACTTCTTAAAAGTGTCCGATTTCGGTCTATAGCCGATCCAAGCAGTCGGCTCTGAAGATTCAGATTAAATGGATCAGCTCGTCCGAGAAGATGGGAAGCTTGGGCGTGGGTTTACGTCGGCCGATTTATTGGAAATGATAGATTTGGGAGATAGCAGCAAATCAAGGCCGACGTATATTAGTGCTAATTTGGATCCTGAGTATAAGTGTAAACTGATACATTTATTAAAAGAATTCAAGGATTGCTTTGCTTGGGAATATCATGAGATGCCAGGTCTAGACCGGTCCATTGTTGAACACCGGTTACCTATAAAATCAGGATATCGGCCATATCAGCAACCTGCACGATGGTGTAACCCCAAGATTCTACCTGATATAAAGGCCAAAATTACAAAGTTAATTGAAGCAGGATTTATTCGGCAGTGCCGCTACGCCGAATGGATTTCAAATATTGTGCCTGTATACAAGAAGAATGGAAAGTTACGCGTGTGCATCGATTTCAGGAACTTAAATCAGGCTACACCAATGGATGGATATCTGATGCCAACGGCCGATATCTTGATAGATGCTGCCGCAGGACACAAAGTCATAAGTTTCATGGATGGGAATGCAGGGTACAATCAGATATTAATGGCCGAAGAAGATATCTCGAAAACGGCTTTCAGGTGCCCAGGTCATCTTGGTTTATTCGAATGGGTTGTTATGACTTTTGGGTTGAAGAACGCCGGTGCTACGTATCAGCGGGCCATGAATTACATCTTCCACAAGCTCATTGGTACATCGGTGGAAATTTATATAGATGACGTCGTGGTCAAGTCAAAAGGTTACCAAGAACATCTGGCCGATTTACAACAAGTACTGGAGTGCACAAGGAAGCATGGGTTGAAGATGAACCCAAACAAGTGTGCATTTGGTGTATCGGCTGGGCAATTCTTAGGATTCATGGTTCATGAGCGCGGGATAGAAGTCAACCGCAAGACCATAGACGCCATCAAAAAAGTTGTGGCCCCACAAAATAAAACTGAGCTATAGTCCCTCATCGGCAAGGTCAATTTCATCAGAAGATTCATATCCAACCTGTCAGGACGAATTCAGGCTTTTACCCCTCTGTTGAAATTAAAGCCCGACCAGGAATTCATATGGGGAGAAGAACAGCGCAAGGCATTGGAAAATATCAAGCAGTATCTAGTTTCACCTCCGGTATTGGTTCCACCACAGCCTGGTAAGCCGTTCAAATTATATTTATCGGCTGATGAACAGGCTATTGGATCGGCGTTGGTACAGGAGTTTGAGGGGAAAGAAAGGAGTGGTATATTACGTCAGCAGAAGACTCTTAGACGCCGAAACAAGATATTCCCCGGTGGAGCGGCTATGCTTGTGTTTATACTTCTCGTGTACCAAGCTCAGGCACTATTTATTATCGGCAGAATGCATAGTCGTATGCAAAGATGATGTGGTGAAGTATATGCTATCATTGCCGATTTTGAAAGGACGGATTGGAAAATGGATCCTGGCTCTGTTAGAATTCGACTTAAGGTACAAATCGGCCAAAGCCGTCAAAAGTCAAGTAATGGCCGATTTTGTAGCTCAGCATTGTGGACCAGAAATTGCCACCTTTGAACCAGTTCCATGGACTCTATATTTTGATGGTTCTTCGTGTGGGGTCGGATCAGGAATCGGCATTGTTCTTGTGTTGCCTCGGGGGGCAAGTTACAATTTCTCTCTGCCGATAGAAGCTTCCACAACCAATAATCAGGAGGAATATCGAGCCGTTCTGAAAGGCATCCAATTATTAAGGGAAGTCAAAGCTGATGCAGTCGAAATTTTTGGAGATTCCATGCTCATTGTGGATCAGTTGACGGGGCCATCTAAGTGCAAGGATGATATCTTGAGGATTTATTATGAAGATTGCCTTTAGCTTTTAAAAGATTTCAAGTCTGCAATAATTGAGCATATCCCCAGGAATTATAATGAAGAGGCGAACAGGCTGGCCCAACATGCCTCCGGGTATCGGCCGATTCAGGGAGCGATGATGCTAGAGCTCGCGGCCGATGACTGGCGAAAGGAAATCGCCGATTACTTGAAAGATCCATCCCAAAAAGTGGATCGGCGAATACGTTTTCAAGCTACAAAATATGTGTTGCTTGAGGATGATTTATTTTACCGGACGATTGATGGGGTTCTTCTCAAGTGCCTGGGAACAGAAGAGGCAAAGGTTCTGATGGGAGAGATCCATGAGGGCGTGTGTGGAGCTCATCAATCGGCTCACAAAATGAAATGGATGATCCGGAACAATGGGTATTATTGGCCAACTATTCTTGAAGATTGTTTCAGATATTACAAAGGGTGCCAAGACTGTCAGAAGTTTGGTAATATACAACGTGCGCTAGCATCGGCTATGAACCCAATAATTAAGCCGTGGCCATTCAGAGGTTGGGGAATAGATCTCATCGGACAGATTCACCCTCCATCAAGCAAAGGGCATAAGTTCATATTGGTGGTGACAGATTATTTTACTAAGTGGGTGGAGGCAATTCCTTTAAGGAATGTGACATCGGCCGATATGATTGAATTTGTTAAAAGCCATATTATCTATCAGTTTGGTATTCCTCAAACCATCACAACTGACCAAGGAACAATGTTTACTTCTGGAGAATTCGGAGAGTTTGCCGCCGATATGGGGATTAAATTATTAAATTCTTCTCCATACTATGCTCAAGCCAATGGCCAAGCAGAATCATCCAATACAGGGATAATCAAACTAATCAAGAGGAAGATAGAAGAGCAACCCAAAAAGTGGCATATGTCTTTGGCTGAATCTTTATGGGCATATAGGATGGCTTGTCATGGAGCCACTAAGATATCCCCTTATCAGTTGGTTTATGGTCATGAGACAGTCTTGCCTTGGGAGATAAGGACGGGGTCAAGACGGATATCGTTACAAGATCAGTTAACGGCCGATGACTATTCCTTTATCATGAAGGACGAGCTTGATAATTCGGCAGGTTTACAGTTGAGAGCCTTAATTAGTATAGAAGAAAAAAAAGAAAAGGGTGGCCAGATGGTATGACAAAAAGGTCAAAGTTAAACAATTCTCTCAAGGAGATTTGGTGTGGAAGTTAGTGCTGCCGATAGGATCCAAAGATCCCAAATTCGGTAAGTGGTCACCCACTTGGGAAGGGCCGTACAGAATTGGCCGATGTGCCCCTGGGAATGCATATATTCTAGAGACAGTCGAAGGGGAGGAATTCCCAAGAGCTTTGAATGGACGATATCTGAAGAGGTACTATCCAAGCATTTGGGTAGATGCATAACTTGCAATAAAATATATCAAGATAATATGGCCGATTTCTCATCGGTTTTCGTCTACACATCTGATGAAGAAAACATTGGGATTCATTATTGGAAGAAAATGACAGAGTACATGGCCGACATGATACAAGTCGCCCTTAGAATAAAAATACCGATATGTCTACTGATTACGCCTACGCTGGATTTCTCTCTCGATGCGACCCAGTTTTATCATAAGGCTGAGCCTTTTCTCCTTCGGGTCCTCTGCAGTGGTTCCAATTTCAGCCTGGTTGCAAAGTTTTGTCAGTAGGCGGGTCTTCTTCTCCTCCAGATCCTCCATGGCAACTTTGGTCTTAGCTTTACAAGGAGGAGGAGGATTTTTTTCGGAAGATGGTCGCTTACGGACCAAAAAGTGAGCATCTATAAGATCCCAGTATTCTTGGACAACAGCGGGGACATGATCTCTGAGTTCCTCAGCATGAGCTCTTATCAGATCTGTGTCTGCCTGTGACAGTGGTTCTTCTGAATGCATGATTTCAATCGCTCGTTCTAGATCAGGGCTGAGACGTTTTGGCTAAACAGAGATAAAAGGGGTTACCCAACATCAGAGCGATTGAGGTGCTTAGGGGGAAGGCAGAAGAGAAGTTCATACCTAGTTGATAGAGGAAGAAGATGAAGAGGACGAAGAAGACATCTTGCCGTTCAGTTTGGGACAGTAAAGAGGGAAAGAGAAGATAAGTGATGTGTATGCTTCTGGAGATGGTGAAGGGTGTACTTATAAAAGGAGAGGTAGATGGATGGTGAGACACGTCCTATCGGTGTAAGTACATACATAAATGCAAAGCTGACTGAAGAAACAGTTCGAAACCAAATCGGCGCAGTAACATTGAAGGAGCAATAAATGTTTACAATGTTCTTTACAACCCAAGGAAAGCATCTATGGCTACAAAAGCTTGTTGTCTAATTTGATCGGCCGAATCTAGTACTCTCTGATCATCATCGGCCGATCTTGGGACTTCTGACACACGGCGACGAAGCCTTATCGTTTCACGGGCCAGATGCTGTCTTTCTTGCTTCAGCTCGCTGATGATGGATGGGAGTTCTTGGAGTTTCTTTTCTTCAGCGGCTATCTCTTTGGTTATCTGTTCCATCTCCTTGGCCAGCTCTGCTCTTCTCCATTTCAGCCGATCTATCGCGCCGACAATGTCCGGACGACAGCTTTCGAGGAAGTTGATCCTGTGGTGTACCTCCTGAGTCCGGTGTTTGTATGAATCGACCTCCTCCAGAGTTTTTGCCATCTGGGCACGATCGGCCATATGGCGCAACGCCCTGGAAACCGGAATGTGCATATGCTCTATATAGGCAGCATGCGCTAAGTTTTCTGATACTTCTTTCGGGATTCGGCCTTTGATCTCGTTGAAAAGTCGTCGAATCGGCGAAGCATCTTCTACCAATCGGCCGATGTCGTCTTGAAGGAGAGTGTGCATGCTTTCGAGCTTGGCGCGGACATCATCGGAGGTAGAGCTCGATGGGATTGGGTGTGAAGCAATTTCCTCGTCATCAGGCAAGGAGACGGCAAAGGAGAAGATGCTGTTGTTAGGGGTGTCTTGCTCCTATGAAAAAATAAAGTAAAGGGTAGGCAAGCAGTAAAAGGAAATCGGCCGATTCTAATGGTAAGTTTGTTACCTCCTTAAAGCGAATTTCCCTTGCCTGCGCCGGTGGAAGTGTTTCCCTTGTCTGAGGGGCTGGTGCAGTTGGCTCGTCGGAAGAGGAAGATTCAACGATTATTAGTGCTCCGCTTGGACCAGCTTCCTTAAAAGGACATAAAAGAAGATCCTGTGAGGATGCTATGGGAAATTGGAATAAGATGGTGTGAGAAATTTGCCATGCCTCTGTGGATCTCTCGGTCGATGCCTGTTGTGGGGTTGTAGTTATCATACCCAAATCGGCCTGCATCAAGATCGGTTAAGTTTTCTGAAAGTTAAGAGATCAAGGTAAGAGATTATTTACCTCGATGATAGGAGCTGCTGGAGTTTCGGCTCCCACTTGGGATGTAGCCGATTGCTGCGGAGATTGCGGCGGAATAGCTTGTGCAGCCTGGCAGAGGAAGAGAGTTAATGTCAGTAGAAGATTTGAAGAATATATGAGATAAGTAAGATTACCTGAACAGCTTCTACTAATAGCGATGCTGCAGCTGCCCCGACTTCGGCAGTGACTTGGGGATCGGCCATCTCGACAACCGGCAAAGGTAAGGGGATTGGAGTCTCGGCCGGTGTCACCGCCATTTGGTCGGCCGATCCGATACGGGGAGTCTCGGCCGATGCCACTACCATCTGGTCGGCCGATCCAATACGAGGAACCTCAGCCGATGCTATTGCCGTCTGATCGGACGATCCGATGCGAGCTCGCACTCGACAGCTGGGTATCTTTGATGTTGGACTTTTCGGTGCTCGCTTCGATCGGCCAGTAGAGATATCCTTGACGGTTGGAGCATGGAAGCCGATAAGTGGATACGGCGTGTATTGATGATGACTATCTATCGGCCTGCCGCTTTGGCTCCGCATCGGAGGGACATGGCTTTCAGACTGAGAAGATGAACGTGAGTTAATAACAAGATGACAATATGGAAAGAGATAGCATTGGAATCGGCTGAGAAAAAGGACATACCGCTGCGTTTGGATCAATGTTTTCTGGGTCCAGAATGTTGCAGTAAGACGATGGAGATTTGCAGAAAAGATGTTGCTTCCATTCTGCCCACCATAATTTGAATTGTTGGGTGGCGAAAGAAGCAACTGACCAATTATTCAAGTCAATAGTACTGGAATCGGGTACTAGGTCGCACAGCCAGCTGTAATCATGACTTGAGGTCAGTTCATCTCTGAATTTCGCTTGACCAGCGAAGTAGACCCGAATCGGCAGTTGGACAAAACCCTGTTGCCTTGCCGCAGCCGATGGATTGTAGAACTCGTAGGTGGGAGAGTCCTTTCCTGAGAAGAAATTGGCTGGCAGAATCCCCGGCTTGATCAAGACATCCATAAGCTCTCTGTCAAAAGTATGGGTGGAGAAGTCGTAGCTTATGGGTGATTCAAAAATCGGCTCCACTGCTTGATATGGATGCCAGCTGATGGTCTCTTCACTAAGGCCATTATAAAAACATCTGAAGTACTCAGCTGTGCGGGTAGCAGTAAACTGACAGCCGGGGAAGGCCGACGCCGCTTCTCCAAAAGATCTGCAGCGACATCGGACAGATGAATTTTCCTCTGACTCAATGTTAGGAAAAGTTTTGGTCTCTATCCGTTGCTGAGAGACCTTGCTCATGTATAAATTGAGCCAGAGGGTGATAAACCACCAGGGACCGCCAGGGTTCCCGATCGGCTCCCCCTTCGATAGCTTGGTGCCGATTTGGTGCATCAGGTAATAGGCCGATCCCAGCAAATGTTTTCCAAGGGGGATGGCCGATCCTTGTGACAAGGTCTCTGCTAAAGCTTGGGTGTTTGAAGAGGGTCCAACTGCTCTGCCATAGAAGAAATGCTTTTCTAGCCACATCATCAAAAAGGCAGTATGCTCCCTCTGTGAGACTGTCCCGGTCTTCATATTTTTGCAAATATACCCTTTCCACCCACCGATTCCTTTGGTCTCTAGCCGATGTGATGGCTTGAACAGATAATTGAAAGGGGTATCGGCGGAGGAGACATCGAGGCCGGTCAACAGCAGAACATCGGCCAGGGTCGGGGTCATAGGTCCATGTCCGAAAAGGAATGCATTAAGTGCATCAGACCAAAAATAAGAGGCTGCCATGACCAGAGGTTCGTTTCTTTCCATCTGAGACAGAGATAAGTCTATGCACTGGCCGATTTTTTGTTCCTCCCACTGAACCTTCCAAGATTTGGCCACCCTCTGGTACCATTCTCTCCACCCGGGGGTTTCGTTTGGCCAGGATCTGAAAGTGCCTACCCAGTGATCTAAGTCCATGGATGATTGCTTAAAAGGGATTCTATGAGTTTCTAGGCTGATCAGGTCCGTTGGATCGGGGTTCCCCATAGGGCCCAAACAGATGAGGTCAGGGGATTCTGAGAGTGGAATGGTAATTCGGTGCCTAAGTGCCTAAAAAAAGGGAAAAGGGGAAGAAACTGAGAAAGGATCCGGAAAGTACTGAAGCAGTAGAAAGGCGAAAAGGGAAAATTTTGAGCATTTACCTCTGGGATGGAAATCATCGTCGCCGATGGAACCGCTAGGGAACCCGCCAATTGGGCCGCCGCCGCGGAAGGAGTTGCCGATGGAGCTTCCGTGGATGGAGCGGTCACCGATGGTGACGCCATTGGAGGGTTGGAGCAGGTCGCGGATGAGATCGCCGGGAAGGGGGAAGCACTTGGAGACCAAGAGAGCTTGGAGGAAGATGAACAGTGGTTCGTTGGAAGAGAATGCTAGATTTGTGGGGAAGAATAGGCGGAGAAGGCCAGTACTTAAGAAAAATCGGGAGAGTGAGGGCAAAGATGGTATTTTTACCACGCCGTTTACACGAATTCCAGGGGAGCAGTCGTTTCGCGCGCTCGTTCCGAGGAAATTGCAATCATTGTGCCGCGGAACGGAAGGAGATTTTTACTGCGCCCATTTTGGAGGAAGGATTAAAGAAAGAGTTTCGAAGAAAAAGTTATGTTTTACTCCGAAACTGGGGGGCATGTGTTGACGCCAGATTTTGACACGTGTTGAATCAGCGTCAGGAGGAGAAGATTGGCCGATGCAGCAGATCTGAAGGCTACAGTAAGGAATCGGCCGATTGAGGTAACAGTTGAAAATCGGCCGATTGGTGATATAGCTTGCGCCAACAGGATGGGACTATTTCGGAGGGTCCTGGTCAAAAGTTGGTCAACAGGGCACGCTAAGTCGGTCAAGGAGCAATTGAAGGGAATCCTGATTGGATTAGGGAACAGCGGCGGAAGATTCTGCGGGAGTCCGTTTCCTTTAAAAGTTCTGATAGATATAGTAGTTTTCCTGTCTTTTTTAATAAGGTTGTAACAAGTCGTGATCGACCAAGAGTCCTAGTTTTAGGGTATAAATAGGAGTCGTCAGGGTCTTGCAAAGGACATCAACACATCAATCAACAACAATACTTCTACTTTTTCAGCAATTTACTTTCAAGTCGGCGACTTCGCCAATACTTTTCTTCTTTCACGAGTTCGTATGGATTGGCAGGGCTGCATCAACTTGATCTCCGGCCAATTGGTAGGTTCCGCTTATCGAGTAATATCCGAGCTTTAACTACGGGCGCATCGCTGTGGTTTCGTTTGGATTTATTCACCAGTTATCGATATTTACTAGAATTGCAAGTTTACCTGTTATTCTAGTATTATCACCAGTTATCCAGCTTGAGATCAGAGTAATCGGCTTCATCATCGTTCGTATTCGATTTATCATCTTACAGCCGATTAGATCTATTTCAAGTGTTGCCTCTGTAGTAATTGTTTAGATCGCTCCAGCAGTTTTCTTTACAATTATTACATGATTATCGGCTGATCCATAGCCGATCATCTCTACTGCAAATCGGCCGATTCGCCGCCGACGCGCTGTTCAGGACAGATCGGAACTCCAGCCGATCGAAGCGCCTGGAACTTAATACTTTTATTTCCTTGTCAATCAGCAGGTCAGATTGACTGGCACGCCGTGCGAACTGCACCAGGGCAATAACCCGAACAGGAGCTAAGCAGATTCTCCCGGGTTGTGTGTCCGACGCTGAAGACCATCGGCCGATTCCTGTCTGGCCGATTTTAGCGCCAACATAAGGCTTGTTGCATTCTCTGGCGTATGCAACCTGGCTCTAATACCAGCTGTGGCCGAACCACCTGAATTAATCCGGCTCAAGCGCGCTAACCATCACCACAAGGGCAATCAGGGCTAACTCGCACTTCAAACGGAATAATCCACTGGTCTGTCGGGTAACCTCCCGATACAACCACGGTCTTTGCCGATCGAAACCACACATACATGTACTCACATGAAGGTTTACACCATTATTATTCCGTGGTTGTATCCCATTCCACCAACCAACTAGGAGGAAGGGCCCAGAGGATACAACATTCCACAAGTTTTACACCACAGGGTTCATCACAAATTATTATTACAAAGGAGTTCAAATTCGTAAAATAAAGTACTTCAGAGTTCAAAATAAATGAGTTCTTCAGAGTTCAATGCAGCGGAAATAAATACGACAACTACTCGACGATACAGGAAATCTTGATGAAGCCCGTACGAGACATCACTCGGCATTATCACCGTTAGCCGGGGGCGTATCCCATTCCACCGACCAACCAGGAGGAAGGGCACACGGCCAAGTCAAACTAGAAATCATATCCTCGAAAGTTTCATCTAAAAACAAGCCACAAGCAAGTCTGAGTATACTAATACTCAGCAAAGCTTACTCGACTATTGGTATATACTTAGCTGAATCCTAGACATGCAGGGCTTTTGGCTTGAGGGGTTTGTTTTGCCGAAAAGCATATATAAGTAGGTCCTTACTTTTAAATTTTAGCTCCAAGTTCTAGTCTTCTTTAACCATTCTAGGTAAGCAACTATCCAATATCATACATGGTCGAAGAATTATTTTGCATCCAACAAGATTAATCATCATCACGTGGTTACTCACACAGTCACACGTGCAACTTTTTCCTTCAATTCCCGCTTCACGGAACAGGCCCACCGCCCTCGACTACATGTCCCCATGGCCTAGCCATGGCGGCACATGCACTCGCCATTAGCTAGATGTGAACGAATTCAAGACGGTGGGGAGTATATTCCGGCCTCGGTTCAATCCAGTACTTAAGTTTATCGATTACCATATTCTCGGCATGTGGTTAGTATGTTCAAAGACTTAACCACCACTACCACACACTGCGGCGTTAGCATTTTTCACTAAACAGATGGGGCCTCAATCATCATCATAAACATCGTACCATAACCCCGTCCGTCGACCTTATGATTGCACCATGTAGTAAACATTCAACTCCTAAATTCTCGCGAGTGACAGGAAATCACTCGACTTTTACCAAGTCCTATTAGCATAGCATTCAATCGAACCTTACATCTAGTGTTCAGAGCATGGGTACCTAAGTTCATGCAACTAAGTTTTCATTCAATTCCTATAAACTTAATGCACAAGTAAATTAGAGTAATAAGTTGCATAATTTTAGGAAACATAGGGTTCATGCTCCGGGGCTTGCCTTCTTGGGTAAAGCTAGCTTGGGGCTCGTCCGAACTTGGGCTCGGGTCTTCAAGAGCTTCAGTTAGATTTACTTGAGCTTAACGCTGCTCACTCTCGGACGCGGGCACCAGCTCGTACGTTCCGTCGGTGAGAGTAGTCGATTTTATATGAATGCACAAGTATAAGTTATAGTGATGGTATATGACGATTATTTTTCCATCACGACAAAGTTGTGTTGACGCCAGATTTTGACACGTGTTGAATCGGTGTCAGGAGAACAGATTGGCCGATGCAGCAGATCTAAAGGCTACAGTAAAGAATCGGCCGATTGAGGCTACAGTTGGGAATCGGCCGATTGGCAGTGCAACTTGCGCCAAACAGAATGGAACCACGACAGAGGGTCCCGGTCAAAAGTGGCGTGATGTTGGTCAACGAAGCAATGCTGATTTGGTCAAGAAACAATGGAAAAAGTCCTGATTGGATTAGGAGACGGCGGCGGAAGATTCTGCGGGAGTCCGTTTCCTTTTTAAAGATATTATAGATATAGTAGTTTTCCTGTTTGAAATAAAGTTGTAACAAGTCGTAATCGACCAGGAGTCCTGGTTTTAGGGTATAAATAGGAGTCCCCAGGGCTTTGCAGGATATCAACACATCAATCAACAAAAAACTTTTACTTTTTCCTAGAACTTTACTTTCAAGTCGGCGACTTCGCCAATATTTTTTCTTCTTCCACGAGTTCGTACGGATTGGCAGGGCTGCATCAACTTGATCTCCGGCAAATTGGTAGGTTCCGCTTATCGAGTAACATCTAAGCTTTAACCACGGGCGCATCGCTGTGGTTTCATTTGGATTTATTCACCAGTTATCGATATTTACTAGAATTGCAAGTTTTACCTGTTGTTCTAGTATTATCACCAGTTATCCAGCTTGAGAATGAAATTATCGGCTTTATCATCGCGCTTCCTCGTTCATCATCATATAGCCGATTAGATCTATTCTCAAGCGTTGCATCTGTAACAATTGTTTAGATCGCTCCAGCCAGTTTTCTTTGCAATTATTACATGATTATCGGCTGAATCCATAGCCGGTCATCTTCATGGCAAATCGGCCGATTCGCCGATGCGCTCTTCGGGACAGATCGGAACCCTAGTCGATCGGGACGCCCGGAATTTAATACTTTTATTTCCTTGTCAATCAACAGGTCAGATTGACTGGCACGCCGCGCGAACCGCACCAGGGCAATAACCCGAACAGGAGCTAAGCAGATTCTCCCGGGTCGTGTGTCTGACGCTGAAGACCATTGGCCGATTCCTTGGCCGATTTTAGCGCCAACAAGTTGCAATCCACGAAATATCGATTTTGTTGGGAAGTTACTTAGTTAAGATTTCTTTGGGCAATTGTTAATAGAGTATAAGTTAACTATTAACTTCAATAAACAAGAAGGGGTTGTGTTATATGGGAAACTTAATTTCCTAAGCACAACATGGATTAAACACAACTTCTGGATTAGGTAACTTCTGGTGATGAAATTTTTATTTAGAGCACATTATGCAGAGACAAAAGCACTGTAAAAATTTCAGACATTTTCACGCAGCAGAAAAATCATGAAAAACGTAAAACACAACCACTGCTAGAAATTAGTTATTTTTATACAAAACAAACCAGGCATGTATTGAAGGTAAAACTTTTAAAGGGTGTTAATCTATTCCTATACGTGTTACTGTAAATTTTTCTGATTTTACTGTACAATATACAAAGCATAATAAATAGGACAAGATACACCCACCTTAATAAAGATTAATTTCTACAGGATGTTTTACAGAGTTTCTGAGTACGAAAACTTTTATACAGCAAGAGCTACTCTAAGGTGTCCTTCAGTAAAAAGTTGAATATTTTCCATGCACAGAAACTAATTATCTTTATTTAGTGCATTTTTCTCACCACAAAATTATATAAATAGGTTACAGAAAGGAAAAAGGTTCTAAACTTTTTCTGTGGTATTTAGGCATTAATACAACAGTTCTGGAAAAGTTTCACCATATGAATCGCAATATAACAACAGTTACAAATTAGTTTTATTATTTCATGTCATAAACAAGTTTTATTAAGAAGTTTAGCTAGAGATGGGTTCTGTCCCTAATATTTTTACACTGGCCTACAAATCCAGCAACCAAACTACTGTTAAATTTTATGGTTTAGACTTTGTCTACAACAGTGGGTACAATTGAAGTTTATTAAACCTTCCATTTAATTTATAGTAAGATTTAGCAAGCAATTGAAGAAATGCATGTTACAAAAGTTCTATATTTTCATCTAAAGATTCAGAACAGTTGAGTTTGTATTTTTCCAATTTTTCTACGATTTTACATGGATTTTACAAATTCACTGATTATGAATCTAGGGATAAACTTTCTTTTACAGAGGGGTCCCTAGAAACTTGCGTGCAGACTCTTTTAAAGATTTCAATCGATGCAATTGGGTCCTTGCGCGGCGCTGGCATGGCGGACGGCCAGATTCCGGCGAGGGGGCTCATCGGCGGCGAGGGGAAAAGGGTCGGGAAGATCCAGGGAGGTGAGAGCAACCTTGGAATGGCCTTGGTCGGGGTTGGGGGTGGCCGGAGGTGGCTCGACAGCGCGGAGCAGAGGGGTGGCGGCGGGGCGGAGAGTCGGCGATGGTGCTCCGGCGAGGAGGGGAGAGCATGGGGTGGTCGATGAGCTTCGCGGCGCCGAGGGGAACCCGTTTCGAGGCTTGTCTGGGATGGAGGAGCTTCGGCGTGGGCCGTCCACAGAGCAGCAAGGAGCGGCGGCGGCGCGGGCGGCGCTGGCGGTGCTCCGGCGATTCTGGGCGACGATGGGTGGGGCAGTGAGCTGCGGTGGGGTGCTGTGGTGGTGGTGGAAGACTCAGCTCTGGCAAGGGGTGGCCGGAGAGGTGAGCTCCACGGTGAGCTGGGCACGACGGCGGTAATGGTGGCGGCGGCGGCGTTCTGGTGTCTGGGCGCGCAGGGGGGACTCAGTGCGGCCTTTTGTAGGCAGCAGAGAGGCGGGAGGAGGGCGGGACTTGGACTGCGAGGCGCGGGCACGGGCGGCACGACGGAAGCGCGTTACTGGCCGCGGCGGGCGGCGAACAGAGCCGGCACGGCATGCGGGGGACGCAGGCAGGGGATTGGGTGCTGAGGATTTGGCGTGTGGAGTTGGAGATCACGCGGTGCGCGGGTTGGGCGACGAGCTGCAGCAGCTGTCTTGCCGAGAGGCGAGCGCGGTGACTGGCGGGACGCGGCGGAGACACGGGCACGGCGTGACTTGCCCATTGGGCGCGGTGGGCGGCGAGCAGAGGCGCGCGTCGCTGGCGCGCGCGTGCCGTGCGCTGACTAGAGAGAAACGCGGCGTGCGGGCACGGCCAGGCATTGGCTTGGCGCCTAGCGCTGTCAGGCATTGCAGGCCAAGTGGCCTGCGGCGACTACGCGGCGGGCGAGGGTCGGGCGAAGCGAGGGCCGCAGCGAAGCCGAGGGTCGGGCGAATGAAAGGGTCGGGCGAATGAAAGGGTCGAGCGACACGAAAGGGTCGGGCGACACGAAAGGGTCGGGCGACACGAAAGGGTCGGGCGAAATGAAAGGGTCGGGCAACGTGAGGGTCGGGCGAGCGGCTGCGCGTCGGAGGGTCGGGCGAGGCGGAGAAGAAGGGTCTGCAGCGAAATAGAAGAAAAGGCAGGTTTCGACTAGAAGAAGGGCATTGCAAATCCAAGTGTTTCTCAAATTTTTGTGTTGCAACTCGAAAATCCTTCAACACAAAAGTTGTTCAAAATGAAAAGTTACACAAGTTTTGTTTCAGGCCCAAGTTCATTTGGGTTCTAGTTTAGAAGTTATTTTAAAAACTCATTTCGTTGAAACTTCTCTTAATTATTTATGCACCGTGTTAAGCTAAAGAGGCTTATGTCGTAATTTAAACACCTGAGGTGTTACAAATAATTGTGCGACAGGGTGCTGTACCTCGAGTACTGGACCCCGAGCAGCCTGTCCGGGTGGCATCCTCAGTGGTTCTACATCGGGAATCATGAGCCTAGCCTCCCCAGATGGGATAATTCCCCGCCCCAGCGCCAGGAGTGCTGGCTGAAGAAGCCGACAGAGGAGGAGTACCGCGACATCCCTGAGTTGATCCAGCGGATCCAGCACCTGAAGGAGAAGGGCGTCACTGGAGAGTATGTAGCGTACTCATTTATCGAGGGACGCATCAAGCCTCTCCAGCAACGCGACCACATGGGTTTCGAGTACGAGGGTATTCGGGACCCATCATGGAGGCTCAAGATGTGCCATCCGTTTAGGAAATCATGCGCCGGGTCACTCGCCTGTTCACAGGGGTGAACTCAGAGCCATACATCCCGAGGTTGTACGGCACAGACTACTCGCCGAACCCTATAAGTACTAACATGAGTACCTTTTGCTGCAATTTTGTTGACTGAATAATCGTTTGATACTTGCTTCTGTCTGTAGGGCGACTTGGAAGAATTTAGGTCTAACCCGCCTGAGCCCGTTTTTGAGGAGCCAGCCCAAGACTCGCCCGCTGCAGGAGACGCGGGCGACACTACCACCAACCCGTCGCGCACAAAGCGAATGGCGGCGCGCAAGCGGAGAGCTGCAGCGGCAGCGACAACACCAAGCAGTCGCCAGGCGACGTAAGTAGTCTTCCACTCTTGTCTGCTTGATTTTGCCAATCTTCCATGAGTACTTGGTTAATTTGTCCCTTTAGTGGCACCGAGGAGAACCCCGAGCCCCCGTGGAAAAGGGTAGTTGACTTGACCGGGGAGAAGAGTCCGGCGTCGCGGCAATCATCGCCCGCGACTAGCCCGCTGCTCTCGACCTGTACTGGGAACAAGACCGCGCCACGAGGGCTGGTCGTGCCAACGGCACTCCCCCTCCGGAAGCCCACAAGGTAAGTAACCAGAAATACCGTGTTTATGACTTTTGTGTTAATGCTACGGACTAAGACACCTTTGCAGGAAGTCGGAGACTCCCAATCCGGCTTCCTCCAGTACCAGCCAGGTCGGCACGAGTGCGAGCTCGTTGCCAAAGGAGCCTGCAGCCGCAAGTACCGCCGAACCTCCCGTCGTGAAGGACGTACCGACGAGTACCGGAGGAAGGGATCTCGAGCCTCCGGCTGATGCGGAGGCGGAGCCGGAGAAGGAAGCCCCCAGGACTATACCCGAGGCAAATACTGAAGAAGGTGCTCGGATCGTCCAGCAGGAGATCGCGAGTACCCCAAACCAGCAACAGGACCTTGGGAGTTCCCGGGTACAGGATGCCCCGGAAAGTTCTCGGGCGCGGCAGTGGGACGAGGTCCCGGAGGATTTCCGGGTACCCGAGCGTCAAGAAAACAAAGTCCCTCCTCCTCGCGCGGAACTCTTCGAGGACCCGTTGATGGAGCCGGAGACTATCACACTCATGATGGAGCTAGGATGCCGCTTCACCGACTACACCAAGGTACGTAGTCGAGTATTCCTTCTTGTCGTTGGTTTTGTGCTGTAGAGGTATACTAACTTGTTGTTTTTTCTTTGTATAGAGCCTCGTGGATCGCTCCAGGGAGAAGTTTGCTTCGCTCTCCCGGATTGGAGATGTGCTACCGTGGAACCACGATGCGGAGGACCAACTGGAGGCGGAAAAAGCCAAGAACCTCAAGCTCCAGGAGGAACTCGAGGCCTTTAAGGCCTAGCATCGGGATGCTGTGATAGACCAGCAGCGGAAGCATGACCTGGCGATCCGGAAGGTCAAGGATTTGACCGCTCAAAAAGAGAGTAAGTAGTCTGTTCCTGCAACCCGAGTAGTGCTATGCCTCTGTTTCTCTTCAGAGTTGTATGTATGTTTTTCCCAGAGTATGCTCGTATTGAAAGAGCATTAACTAACTGAAAGTGTGATATATACGAACTTACAGAGGAGAAGGAATAGCTGCAGAAGGCGCTGGAGGAGCTCCCGTTGAAGTACTCGGACCTGGATGAAGAGTATAAACTGTGGTTTGCCAACTGAAGGATGCTGACAAGCAACTCAGGACGGACCTATAGCGGAACCAGTCCATGGCTCGGGACAAGGAGCATCAACAGAAGGAGCTGGATGAGCTTGGCACCGCAGCGTTCCAGCTGTGTGAGTATGTGCACCCCGTGACGGATGGGCGCTCCTTCGTGAAACGACTACGCGATGCCCTGACAAGCATTGTCGGGTATGCGTCCAGCATTGCCAAGCTCGTGCTAACACATGCCTTGGCGGTGGTGAATTAGTATTTCCCAGGCATGGACGTTAGTCCATTTGCGGAAGGTGTCTTCGGGGAGTGCACCGAGGAACAAGTCAATGAGTACCGTACCGAAGTGCAAGGTGTTGCTCATCAAATAGTCGATGACCTTCCGCTCTTTTGAGCATTGTTGAACTGTGTATATTTTGTATGAAAAACAACAGTTGCTCATATAATATATTAATGTTTGCTTGATCCTTGTTTATTATGCTCGACTTATGAAGTGGCGTGTTGAAACATAATCGTAAGCGCTTTAGTACGTTAGCCAGTGTATAGTTACCCTGAAGGCATCGCTTCAGTTGGTGAACTATATACTAGACTTGTACTTTTGTACAGAGTTGAGTTCGAAGAACCTCTATGTATGGGTATGAGAACCCCTTCGACATTATCCTATAAGACTGTTGGCGCTAAAAATTGGTTGGAAATCGGCTGATGACCTTCAGCGTCGGACACACGACCCGGGAGAATCTGCTTAACTCCTGTTCGGGTGATCGCCTTGGTGCGGTTCGCGCGGCGTGCCAGTCAATCTGACCTGTTGATTGACAAGGAAAGAAACGTATTAAATCCCGGGGTCTCAATCGGCTAAAGTTCCGATCTATCCCGAAAAGCGTATCAGCGAATCGGCCGATTTGCTATGAAGATGACCGGCTATAGATCAGTCGATAATCACGTAGCGATTGCAAAGAAACTATTGGAGCAACTTAAACAATCGCCACAGATGCAACACTCGAATTAGATCTAATCGGCTCTATGACGATAAATAAGAAAAAAATAATGATAGAGCCGACAGTTCGATCTCAAGCTAGATAACTGGTGATAAAACTAGAACAATACGTAAAACCTATAATTCTAATAAATATCGATAATTGGTGAATAAATCTAAACGAAACAACGGCGATGCACCCAAAGTTAAAGCTTAGATATTATTCGATAAACGGAACCTACCATTTGGCCGGAGATCGTGTCGATGCAGCCCTGCCAACCCGTACGAACTCGTGAAAGAAAAAAAATGTATTGGCAAAGTCGCCGACTTGAAAGTAAAGTACGATGAAAAAGTAGATTGTTTCTATTGATTGATGTATATTCTACAAAACCCTGACTGCTTCTATTTATACCCTAGGACTAAGACTTCTGATCTATCACGATCCGTTACAAACTTGATTTAAATAAAAACTACTATATCTATAAGATTTTCCTAAAGGAAACGATCTCCCGCAGGATCTTCTCGTGCCATCTCCTAGTCCAATCCGGACTCCTTCCATTGCACCTCGACCGAGTTGGCGTCGCTCTTTGACCAATGTCAGGTCATCTTTGGCTGGGATCCTCTGTTTGGATTCCATTGGCTTTATCCCCTATCTGTTGGCGCAAGCCCAAATTGGCCCAAACGCTGCAGCCTTTCAATCGGCCGACCCCCACCAACTCCAATCTCTAATCGCCCGAAACACTGCAGCGCCAATCGGCCGATTCCTAACTGTAGCGTCAATCGGCCGATTCCCAATGTAGCCTTTAAGTCTGCCGCATCGGCCAATCTCCTCCTTCCCTGACGCCGATTCAACACTTGTCAAAATCTGGCGTCAACACATGCCCCCCAGTTTCATAGTAAAACATGACTTTTACTTCGAAATTCTTTTTTAATCTCTCCTCCAAAACAAACGCGGCAAAAATCTCCTTCTTTTTCGCGGTCTTCTACATGATGATTGCAATCTTTTCGAACTGGGCGCCTGAGACAACTTTTCCCCCAGAATTCGTGTAGACGGCGCGGTAAAAATCTCGCCTTAACCCTTCTCTCTCGGACCATCTTTAAATACTGGCGTTCTCCGCCGCTCCTTCTCCACAAGCTTAGTAATCTCCTCACGGCGAATCACTTTCTATCTTCTCCCAGCGCCCTTTTGGTTTCCAACCGCATTCTCCGGCGATCCTTCTTTCGTCTACATTCCGCTTCTTTTCTTCAATGGCAGCACCATCAGCAACTCCGCCAGCCACGGAGGCTCCGCCAGCAAATCCATCGGCGATGGCAGTTCCATCAGCGATTCCATCAGCGACGATGAGCTTCATCCCGGAGGTAAACATCCGAAACTTTTCCATTTTACTTTTTACCACCCACGCCTTTTTTAGATCTATTCTTAGTTCTCCCCTTTTTACCTTTTTAGAAGGTCAGACACCAAATCACCATCCCCCATTCCGAAGCTCCTGGTCTCATCTGCTTGGGCCCTATGGGGAATCCAGACCCGACTGACCTGATTAACTTAGAAACCCATCGAATTCCTTTCAAGCAATCACCTATGGATTTAGGTCAGTGGTCGGGCACTTTTAGATCTTGGCCGAATGAAACCCCCGGTTGGAAGGAGTGGTACCAAAGAATGGCCAACTCCAAGAGAGTTCGATGGGATGAAATAAAAATCGGCCAATGCATCAATTTATCTTTGTCCTAGATGCAGAAGAATGAACCCCTGGTAATAGGAGCCTTCTATTTCTGGTCTGACGCGCTCAACGCATTTCTTTTTGGGCACGAACCCATGACCCCAACTCTGGCCGATGTCCTGATGCTGACCGGCCTCGACATTTCCTCCCCTGATACAGGCTTGGATTATCTGACCAAGCCGACCCATCAGCTAGAGACGAAAGGAATCGGCGGGTGGAAAGGGTATATCAACAGAAACATGAGGACTGGGACGATTTTGGAGAGAGAACATTCAGTGTTCTTGATGATGTGGCTAGAGAAGCACCTCTTCTGCGGCAGAACGGTTGGCCCTTCTTCCAACACACAAGCTCTGGCCGAAGCCCTGTCAAGAGGAGACGCCATCCCTCTTGGGAAGCATCTGCTAGGATCGGTCTACCACATGATGCATCAGATTAGCGTCAAACTGTGAAAGGGAGAGCCGATTGGTAACCCTGGTGGCCCCTGGTGGTTTATCACCCTCTGGTTCAACTTGTATATGAGCAAAATCTCCCAGCAGCAAATAGAGACCAAGATATTCCCCAACATCGAGTCAGAAGAAAACTCCACAGTACGACGACGGTGCACCTCTTTCGGCGAAGCGGCATCAGCTTTCCCTAGTTGCCAGTTCACCGCCGCCCAGACAGCCGAGTATTTCATATGCTTTTACAACGGCTTCAGTGAAGAAACCACCAGTTGGTACCCATACCAGAGAACAGAGCCACTTTTTGAGCTTCCCTTCTGCTATGACTCGACGTCCAACTCCTTTGATAATGATCTCATGGACGTCTTGATCAAACAAGGGATCTTACCGGCGAACTTCTTCTCTGGGAAAGACTGCCCAACTTATGAATTTTGCAACCCATCAGTTGCAACACGGCGGTTCTGCCTTGGTCAGCTGCCGATTCAAGTTTATTTTGCCGGCCGCGCAAAATTCTGAGATGAGCTCACTAAGGGCCTTGACTACAATCGGCTGTGTAATTTAGTGTCGGACTCCAGTACCATTGATCTAAGCAATTGGATAGTGGCTCCTTTTGCTGTCCAACAATTCAAGCTATGGTGGGTAGAATGGAAGCAGCATCTCTTTTGTGCATCTCCTTCAACATATTGCAATGATCTGGATCCTGCCAACATCGACCCAAACGCAGCGGTACTGCCCTGTTCTCGGCCGATTTCGATGTTAATCCTTTTTATGCTACAAATTTGCCGCTAACTCTTATTTCCCTTTTCAGTCCGAAAGTCGACTTCCTCCAACGCGGAACCGAAGTGGTAGGCCGATAGAGAATAGCCGCCCATACACACCATTCCCACTCATCGGCTACCATGCCCCAACCATCAAAGACATCACCACCGGCCGATTGAAACAAACGCCGAAGAAACCCTCTTTAAAGAAGACGAGCCGCCGAGTGCGTGCCCGTATAGAACCGGCTGATCAATCGGTGGTGGCATCGGCTGAACCTTTAGCTGCGCCGACTCTGCCGATTATTGAGGAAGTCGATCCCCAGGCTGCTACAGAAGCTGGAGCAGCCATTGCATCACTGCTAGTAGAAGTTGTTCAGGTAATTTTGCATACCTCACATCCTTCTAAGTATTCTGTCGATATTAGCTTCTTCTTTCTATCAGGCTGCGCAAATCGCCCCAGTGCAATCTCCGCAGCAATCGGCTACATCCCAGGCGGAAATCGGAACGCCAACAATTCCTCCCACCGAGGTAGAAAGTCTCTTAACTCAATTTTTTGATACTTAACCAAAAACTAACCGATTTTTGATGCAGGCTACTCTGGGTG
The DNA here is from genome assembly GCA_032594955.1 of Panicum miliaceum. Taxonomy (NCBI): domain Eukaryota; kingdom Viridiplantae; phylum Streptophyta; class Magnoliopsida; order Poales; family Poaceae; genus Panicum; species Panicum miliaceum. Next base: position 49,681,421 of record CM064058.1, on the reverse strand, counting down.
CATCAATTGTACCTTTCCAACAACCATTGGCCGGATGACTCACAGAGGTACGGCAGTCATTATATATCATCAGACTTAATCATTTGCATTATACTTATAAAATCCGCTTCCCATACCTTTCCAGGAGGCTGGCCCGAGCAGGGCACCGATAGTCGTCGAATCTTCTTCTTCCGACTAGCCAATCGCGCCAGTTCCCGAGATGAGGGTGGCACTCCCGCCGGTGCAAGCAGAAGAAATCCGCTTCAAAGAGGTAAGGAACTTGTCACCCAAATCAGCCGATTTCCCCTTACCGTCGGCTAATCTGTATTTTTATTTTTTTTATTCTTTCGTAGGAGCAGGACACTCCCAACAACAGTCTTTTTTCTTTTGCGGTTGCACTTTCTGACGATGAAGAGGTTGCCTCGCACCAAGTCGCACTGAGCTCTATCCCTGATGATGTCCGTGCCAAGCTTGAGAGCATACAGACCCTCCTCCAAGACGACATCGGCCGACTAGTGGAAGACGCCTCGCCGATTCGGCAACTTCTTAGTGAAATCAGAGGCTGAATTCCAGAGGAACCGAAAGAGGCTCTGGTACCTGCCGCATACATAGAGTCAATGCAGATTCCAGTGTTCAGGGCCTTGCGCATATGGCCGATCGCGCCAAACAAGAGAAAGCCTGCGAGGAGGAAGACTCCTACAAACATCGAGCTCAAGAGGTGCATCGACGAATCAGCTTCCTTGAAAGCTCTCGTCCAGATATCGTCGGTGCCATAGACCGCCTTAAACGGCGAAGGGCAGAGCTAGCCAAGGAGATGGAGCAGGTGACCAAGGCCATAGCTGCTGAAGAGAAAAGACTCCAAGACCTCCCATCCGTCATCGCCGAGCTGAAGCAGGAGAGGCAGAGCCTGACCCACGAAGCAATAAAAATCCATTGTCAAATGCCAGAAGTCCCTGGATCGGCCGATGACGACCAGAGAACCTTAGACTCGGCCGATCAAGTTAGGCAACGAGCGATTGTGGCTATTAATGCCCTCCTCGGGTGAACTGTAAAAGTACTGAATGCTTTGTAAACATTTAGTGTCCTCTTGCCGTTGACGTGCGGATTCAAACTTGGACCGTCCTCTTCGGCAGCTTTTCATTTGTTAACCCTTTTATTCCGATGGGACGCATCCTACCATTCCTTCACCCTCTTCCATTTATAAGTATGAGGCCCCGCATTATTTCCAAAGGCGTCTGCATCGCCCGTCTTCTTTCCCTCTAACAACTTGATCTCCATCCTCCCAGACTAGACGCCAAGATGTCTTCTTCGTCTTCTTCCTTCTCCGTCAACCAGGTGCGAAATCTTCCTTTGTTTCCTCTCTTGACATTTCAATCAATCTGACGCTGGGTGGTTGTTTGCTCCCCTTTTAGCCGAAACGCCTTAGCTCCAGTCTGGAACGAGCGATGAAGTCATGCATTCAGACGGACCATTATTGCAGACGGACAGAGATCTGATCAAGGCCCATTTCGAAGGACTCAAAGATCATGTCCCCGCTGACGTCCAGAAGATCTGGGACCATATAGACGCTAACTGCTCCAGGCGGCCGCCAACTGAAAGGAGTCATCCACTCCCTCGCCCAGTCGCCCTTGAAGATGCTGCGGCTTGGACATCCCAACCACCTCTCGACAGGAGCCACCCACTCCCTCGTCAAGTCGAGGTTGAAGCCGCCATGGAGGATCTGGAGGAAAAGAGCATGTGCTTCTTGATAGAATTAGGCCAGATCGACAGGGAGATTAAGAAAAAGCGTGGTCAATAAATATGTTGGTACTTTTGTTCTAAGGGTGACTTGTATCGTGCTGGCCATGTACTCTGTTGTTCTTACCGAATAATAAATCGGTCAGACTAATCGAATGTTTTGTCCTTAAGGCGATGTTAACTTTGCATCGGCTATATAGACAGGAGCCAATAGGAGTTGGCCATGTTGTTTCGATGTACCCTATCGTAAGTTATGCATCCACCCATATACTAGGATAATACCTCTTCAGATATCTTCCGTTTAAGGCTCTTGTGAATTCTTCCCCTTTGATAGTTTCTAGTATATATGCATTTCCCGGATCATATCGGCCGATTTTATACGGCCCTTCCCAAGTGGGCGACCATTTACCGAATTTAGGATCCTTAGACCCTATCGGCAGCACCAACTTCCATACGAAATCTCCTTGGGAGAACTGTTTGACCTTGACCTTCTTGTCGTACAACCTGGCCACCCTTTTCTTGTTTTCTTCAATGCTGATCAGGGCCCTTAATCGCTGACCCGCCAAATCGTCGAGCTCTCCCTTCATGAGGAGGGAATAGTCATCGGCCGTCAACTGATCTTGAAGCGATGTGCGCCTTGACCCCGTCCTTAATTCCCAAGGCAATACTGCCTCGTGACCATATACCAACTGTTAAGGAGATATCTTAGTGGCCCCGTGGTAGGCCATCCTGTAAGCCCATAGAGATTCAGTTAAAGACAGGTGCCACTTCTTGGGTTGTTCCTCTATCTTCCTCTTGATCAGCTTGATTATCCCCTTATTGGACGATTCGGCCTGGCCGTTGGCTTGAGCATAATACAGAGAAGAATTCAACAATTTAATCCCCATATCGGTGGTGAATTCTTCGAACTCCCCTGAGGTGAACATCGTAGCTTGATCAGTTGTGATGGTTTGAGGGATGCCGAACCGATAAGCAATATGGTCCTTCACGAAATCGATCATAGCAGTCGATGTCATGGTTTTTAACGGAACTGCCTCCACCCATTTGGTAAAATAATCAGTAGCTACTAATATAAACTTGTGCCCTTTGCTTGATGGAGGGTAAATATGTCCGATGAGGTCTATCCCTCAACCTCTAAACGGCCATGGTTTGATTGTCGGATCCATAGCCGAAACTGGTGCGCACTGCACATTGCCAAACTTCTGATAGTCTTGACAACCTTTATAATATTTAAAACAATCTTCAAGAATCGTCGGCCAATAATACCCGTTATTTCTGATCATCCACTTCATCTTGTGAGCCGATTGATGAGCTCCGCATACGCCCTCGTGGATTTGTCCCATCAGGACCTTTGCTTCCTCCATTCCCAGGCATTCGAGTAGAACCCCATCAATCATCCGGTAAAACAAATCGTCTACGAGCAACACATATTTCGTGGCCTGAAAACGCACTCGCCGATCCACTTTCTTGGACGGATCTTTCAAGTAATCGGCAATCTCTTTTCGCCAATCGTCGGCCGCAAGTTCCAGAATCATGGCGCCTTGAATCGGCCGATACCCGGACGCATGTTGGGCAAGCCTATTGGCCTCTTCATTGTAATTTCTAGGAATGAGCTCAATAATCGCAGACTTGAATTCCTTTAACAGTTGGAGGCAATCTTCGTAGTAAATCCTTAAGACATCATCTTTGCATTCAGATCTCCCCGTTAATTGATCCACAATGAGCATGGAATCCCCAAAAATCTCCACCGCATCGGCTTTGATTTCTCTTAACAATTGGATACATTTTAGGATAGCCCGGTATTCCGCCGGGTTGTTGGTCGCGGATGCCTCTATCGGCAGAGAGAAATCATAACTTGCCCCCCGAGGCGATATGAGAACGATGCCGATTCCCGATCCGGCCCCACACGAGGAACCATCGAAGTATAGAGTCCATGGAACTGGTTCAACGACAGCGATTTCCGGTCCACAATGCTGAGCCACGAAATCGGCCATGACTTGACCCTTGACAGCTTTGGCCAATTCGTACCTTAGGTCAAACTCTGAAAGAGCCAGGATCCACTTTCCAATCCATCCTTTCAAAATTGGCAATGATAGCATGTACTTCACAACGTCATCCTTGCATATGACTATGCACTCTGCCGATAACAAGTAGTGCCTGAGCTTGGTACACGAGAAATATAGACACAGGCACAGCTGTTCCACCGGGGAATATCTCATTTCAGCATCCAGGAGTCTTCTGCTGACATAATATATTACCCGTTCTTTTCCTTCGAACTCCTGTGCCAGCGCCGATCCGATAGCCCGCTCGTCGGCTGATAAGTATAGTTTGAATGGCTTGTCAGCCTGTGGCGGGACTAATACAGGTGGCGAAATTAGATATTGCTTGATGTCTTCTAATGCTTTGCGTTGCTCTTCTCCCCACACGAATTCCTGATCGGGTTTAAATTTCAACAAAGGAGTGAAAGCTTGAATACGCCCGGACAAGTTGGATATGAATCTTCTGATAAAGTTGACCTTGCCGATTAGGGACTGCAGCTCAGTTTTATTCTGCGGGCCACAACCTTATTGATGGCAGCTATGGTCTTCTGGTTCACTTCTATCCCGCGCTCATGGACCATGAATCCTAGGAATTGTCCGGCCGACACACCGAATGCACACTTGTTCGGGTACATTTTCAACCCATGCTTCCTTGTGCACTCCAACACCTCTCGTAAATCGGCCAGATGTTCCTGATGACCTTTTGACTTGACCACAACATTGTCGATGTCGATTTCCACCAATACACCAATAAGTTTTTGAAAGATATAATTCATAGCCCGTTGGTATGTAGCGCCGACGTTCTTTAATCCAAAGGTCATTACCACCCACTCGAATAAACTGAGGTGGCCCGGACACCTGAAAGCCGTTTTCAAAATATCTTCTTCGGCCATTAATATTTGATTGTACCCAGCATTACCGTCCATGAAACTAATGACTTTATGTCCTGCAGTGGCATCTATCAAAACGTCGGCTGTCGGCATTGGATACCCATCCATCAGTGTAGCCTGATTTAGGTTCCTGAAGTCGATGCATACGCGCAACTTTCCATTTTTCTTGTATATGGGTACAATATTAGAAATCCACTCGGCGTAACGGCACTGCCGAATAAATCTCACTTCAATACGTCTTGTAATCTCGGCCTTTATATCAGGTAGAATTTTAGGGTTGCATCATCGTGCAGGCTGCTGATACGGCCGATATCTTGGTTTTATAGGCAACCGATGTTCGACAATGGACCGGTCTAGACCAGGCATCTCATGGTATTCCTAGGCAAAAAAATCTTTAAATTCTTTTAATAAACTTGTCAATTTATACTTGTACTCGGGATCCAAGCTAGCACTAATATACGTCGGCCTTGGCTTGCTACCATCTCCTAAATCCACCATCTCTAATGAATCGGCCGACGTAAATCCATGCCCAAGCTTCCCGTCTTCTTGGAGGAACTGATCCATCTAGTGTGAATCTTCAGAGCCGACTGCTCGGATCGGCTATAGGCCAAAATCGGACACTTTCAGGAAATCGGTGTCCCAAGTTCTACCGGATATACACTTGACGTGTTCGCAGCTCCACTGTTGCGTATCGGCCGCAGCAACACTGTAGGCGGAATCGGCGGTGACTATCTCAGTATTGTCGCCGACCCACTCTACGAGGCATTGGTGCATCGTAGACGGGATGCAGCAATTCGCGTGTATCCAATCGCGACCGAGCAACATGTTGTAGGACCCTTTGCCATTAATAATAAAGAAAGTAGTGGGAAGGGTCTTACTGCTGATGGTGAGGTCGACGCAGAGCGCTCCGCGGGCGGGAGACACGTTGCCTTTGAAATCTTTGAGCGTCATGTCCGTCTTGGTCAGATCTTCGTCGCTTTTGCCCAACTTCCGAAACATGGCATACGGCATGATGTTGACTCCAGTGCCTCTGTCTACTAGTAACCTTGTGAGAGGTCGTCCGTTAACGTGTCCTTTGAGAAACAGAGCCTTGAGATGTTGTCGTTTTTTGTCTTCCGGTTTCTCAAAGGTAGCTGTCATTGGCTCCAAAACCAATTGCGCCATCTGGTCCTCCATCCTTGTCGCGTCGTCTCGATCAGCGAGCGCCATGAACTCCATCGGCAAGATGAACACCATGCTAACGTCAGCTGCCGATCCTTGATTGTCGCCCTCCTCATTGTTGTTTCTTTTGGGGCGCCAGACTCGAGACCTGTCGTTTTTCTTATCCACCATCTGCCTCTGCCATTCCTCTTGTTGTTCCCATTGGCGCAGACGTTGGATCCTTCATTTTTGAGATTTGGATAGTCCATCAGGACACCACCTAGGGTTCACCGGTTTGGCCGGCGGTTTGGCACGCACCCAGTCTGGTTCCCGTCATAGGGGATTCTCATCTGACACCCTAGCGTTGGCCATTTCTTCTAGCCGATCGTGTGCGCTGGCTCTGCCCCCCAGTCGCTTATGCTGGTTGATCCTGCCCCCCGGCCGATCATACTATTCGAGCCTGCCCCTTGGCCGTTCATATTGGTCAACTCTGCCCCCCAGCCAATCATGCACTGAAAGGCGCCGATCCTCTTGTTCGCGCCAGTTACTACTAATCGGCTCTGATCCTCTGTCTCTGGAGCGCGACCTCTTGAGCGGGCGATCGTTGCGATATGGTCTGCTGCACTCAGGGCAATTATCAGCTGATGGTAATCTGAGGTTATTTTCCCAGCAGTGGATGAAGAACGGGCATCGCCAATGATCTTCGTGTCGGCGTATCATCTCTTCACGGTGTCTCGATCTTTCCTGCTGCCACTGATATTTGTTGAGTAAGAATTGGGAGGTGACGGGTCTATGCGATCGCTCTGATCCTTCGCTCTCGTCTTCAAGCCGTCTTTTTCCTTTGACATCGTCCATCGTAGCCTGATTTCTGGGGTCCACGGCGCCGGTTCTTTTAGCCGATTCCGATGTCAGCACCTTGATTTGAAGCGAGTTTTTCCCGTGTCAACCATGTTAGCAGGGAAAGGATGCTGATCAATTTTCATCGGCTTTACTGGCTTCGCCAGGACTTTGAATTTGAGCCTACCTTGCTCAATGGCCGACTGTATCTGCTGACGGAAGATTTTGCACTCGTTTGTGTCGTGAGACGTGGCATTGTGCCACTTGCAATATTTCATCTTTTTGAGCTGTTCGGCCGACGGAATGGTGTGGTAAGGTGAGAGCTTGATCTGTCCCTCTTGGAGAAGTAAGTCGAAGATTTTGTCGGCCTTTGATGTGTCAAAACCGAACGCTTCTGGTTCTTTCTTCCCAAAAGGGCATGATATCGGCTTCTTCCCTTTGACCCACTCTGCTAGGCCGATTTCCGCTTCCTCTTCAGATTTAGATCCCTCTAAATACGCCACCTTTTTCTGAAAATTCCTCCGCTGATCAAACGGACGTACTTCTTGGCCGGCCAATAGTTGAACGATCTGACTTAAACTTTCAAACCCCTGTGAGGCATACTTCTCCTTGATGTGTGGCAGGAGACCTTGGAAGGCGATATTGGCCAGCTGAGCGTCAGTCAGGGCTAGGGTATAGCATTTGTTTCTAACCTCTCTGAACCTCTGTACGTAATTAGTTACTGGTTCGTCGCTCCTCAGCCTAAGGCTGGTCAGATCTGAAAGCTTCATCTCCTGGACTCCCGCGTAGAAGTACTTGTGGATTTGCTTCTCCAGATCGACCCAAGTAACGATGGAATTGGGTGGTAACGTGGTGAACCACTGGAAAGCCGATCCAGATAGAGATGACGAGAACAGACGCACCCGCAGAGCATCTTGTGTGGCGGCCTCCCCGCACTGGATAATTAATCTATTCACGTGCTCCACAGTTGAGGTATCATCCAACCCTGAAAACTTGGTGAAATACAAAAACTTTGTACCGATGGGGAAACGGCAGTAGATCGTAGGCAGGTGGGTATGGCATTTTGCACGTATAGGTTTGTACCTTCGGCTTTAACTCGAATTGGTCTTGAATTACCTCTGCTATCCTTGCTGTCCAATCCACTTGCTGCTGATGAACAACTGGTTGGGGGATTGGCACATGTTGATGGATCGGCGGTGGGATAGCCGGGTGATGGATCAAAGCGTGTGGCGGCTTTTGCGGCAGCGTGGCCGGCTGGGCGGCTGACAGCTGGTGGCGTAGCGAATCTGCCGTCCCATCGTACAGCATCATCGGCGCCGCGCTTCTAAGTGTTTCTGCAGCATCTACCCCCCTGCCGATTTCTGACGTGGCCGGTTGATATTGAGGGGCCGTCGGTCGGATAGCCGATTGGAATGGTGCCTAGATCGGAGAGCCTCCATGACCCGCTGATTGATCCATAACAGCCGTTGTTGCTGGTGCCCCCCAAGGCAATTGAGTTTGAGGGTAGTGACTGCACGGAAGAAACCTGGGCAGGCTGAGGTGGCGCTTGTGATCGAAAGCATGGCGCACCATTATATCCTGGAGGCATTGAAGGCAATGAAGTGTTGTATCCTCCGTGTTGTGTTGATATCGGCTGAGGAGCCGAATGAGACGTGCCTGGTAAGCTTTTGACTGGAGCTACAATAGGTGGGGCATATGCTGGCCCCTGATATCCCTGAGCTGCTTCGCTGACCAGAGAACTGATGACGGCATTGTATACCATGTTGGTCATCACTAAGGATTGGTCGATGAAAGCCTGATAAATGGACTGTTGAATCATATCGGACATCTTGCCCGAGTCCTCAGCGATGGTGATCTGGCGGGGAGTTGGGAGAGGAGCTTTCTTGATGGTCTCCCCGCTTCTGGTACGACTGAAAGGTTGCAGGTATACCTTCTTGTAGTCTTCTAGGTGTCTTGCCAGTTCTTGTTTCTGGTTGTCCTTGAGATCTGCGTCCGTAACCTCGATGACGTTGTTTTCAGAGATTTCGGCGGCCTTTGACATGTTGGATATTGAGGTGGTCCCACCGGGCGTGCCAAAAGTGTGTTGGCGCTAAAAATCGGCTGGAAATCGGCCGATGACCTTCAGCGTCGGACACACGACCCGGGAGAATCTGCTCAACTCCTGTTCGGGTGATCTCCCTGGTGCGGTTCGCGCGGCTTGCCAGTCAATTTGACCTGTTGATTGATAAGGAAAGAAAAGTATTAAATCCTGGGGTCTCGATCGGCTAAAGTTCCGATCTGTCCCAAAAAGCGTATCAGCAAATCGGCCGATTTGCTATGAAGATGACCGGCTATAGATCAGCCGATAATCATGTAGCGATTGCAAATAAACTATTGGAGAAACTTAAACAATCGTCACAGATGTAACACTCGAAATAGATCTAATCGGCTATATGGTGATAAATAAGAAGAAAATAATGATAGAGCCGACAGTTCGATCACAAGCTGGATAACTGGTGATAAAACTAGAACAATAGGTAAAACCTATAATTCTAGTAAATATCGATAACTGGTGAATAAATCTAAACGAAACAACTGCGATGCGCCCGAAGTTAAAGCTTAGATATTATTCGATAAACGGAACCTACCAATTGGCCGGAGATCGTGTCGATGCAGCCCTGCCAAAACGTACGAACTCGTGAAAGAAAAAAAAATGTATTGGCGAAGTCGCCGACTTGAAAGTAAAGTACGATGAAAAAGTAGACTGTTTGTATTGATTGATGTATATTGTACAAAACCCTGACTGCTTCTATTTATACCCTAGGACTAAGACTCCTGATCTATCACGATCCGTTACAAACTTGATTTAAATCAAAACTACTATATCTATAAGATTTTCCTAAAGGAAACGGGCTCCCGCAGGATTTTCTGCTGCCATCTCCTAGTCCAATCCGGACTCCTTCCATTGCTCCTCGACCGAGTCGGCGTCGTTCTTTGACCAATGCCAGGTCATCTTTGACTGGGATCCTCTGTTGGGATTCCATTGGCTTTATACCCTATCTGTTGGCGCAAGCCCAAATTGGCCCAAACGCTCCAGCCTTTCAATCGGCCGACCCCCACCAACTCCATTCGCCAATCGCCCAAAACACTGCAGCGCCAATCGGCCGATTCCTAACTGTAGCGTCAATCGGCTGATTCCCAATTGTAGCCTTTAAGTCTGCCGCATCGGCCAATCTCCTCCTTCCCTGATGCCGATTCAGCACGTGTCAAAATCTTGCGTCAACAAAGACCTTGCCCTGTAGCTTGAATAAGCCGTAAGGGAAGGTAGTCGGAAGGAAATCCCTTGACTCGTTTGAGGGGATAGACTGTGGGGATAATCGGGATGGAAAATACTCATGGCATGAGCCCCCGAGTATTCCGAGGATTGGTTAGCAATAGCGTATTGACATAACTCGTGGCGACAACCCTTGGGTTTACTCAATGTTGCTAAAAAAATAAAGATACAGTAGTCGTTTAGAAAACAATCATGTATTATTATACTGAGCTGCGCTACAGCTGACAGGTTTTGTACAAGTTTCTTAGCCATAGAAACGGTGTAGGTGCTCGATGTTCCAAGAGTTTGGAACTTCCAGGCCATCAGGGTACTGTAGTCAATACGACCCTGGGCTGGTTACCTTCGTGACAATGAGGGGTCCTTCCCATCTAGAGTTGAGCTTGTGAAGTCCAGTCTCATCTTGGATGCGGAGTGAGACCAGGTCCCCAACGTTGAAAGATCTTTCTTGGATGTTGTGGTCATGATACCGTTGAACGCCCTGTAGATACCTTGCTGATCGTAGTAAGGCATTGCATCTAACTTCTTCAGCGCAGTCGAGTTCCAAGTGCCTTGCCTCATCAGCTTCTCCTTCCTCATACATCTCCAATCTAGGAGAATTCCATATGATATCTGCTGGGAGGATAGCCTCTGACCCGTAGACGAGAAAGAAAGGTGACTGTCCTGTGGCTTTACTCGGTTGAGTACGAAGCCCCCAGACAACTGTGGGTAGTTCATCAATCCACTTGCCTCCTTTTTTGTTGTTCTCGTCGTAAAGTCTTTTCTTGAGCCCATCGAGAATCATGCCGTTGGTGCGCTTCACCTGGCCGTTGGCTCTCGGGTGGGCTACTGAGACGTAATTGACCTCGATGCCGCTTCGTTCGCAGAACTCCCAGAACTCATGTGAAGTGAAGTTGGATCCCAAATCAGTAATCGTTGTATGAGGGAAACCAAAATGGTGGAGTATGTCGGTGATAAAGGTGACTACTCTGTCGGCCGTCAGGGTTGTGATAGGCTTGTACTCGATCCACTTGGTGAACTTGTCGATGGCCACCACTACGTGGGTAAAGCTTCCTCGCGCTGTTGTCAGGGGACCGATCATGTCGAGGCCCCAACAGCCAAACGGCCATGATGTTGGTATGGCAATTAGCTTGTGGGCAGGGACATGAGCTTGTTTACCGAAGAATTGGCAGTTGGTGCATCGGCGAAAGGGATTTTCGGCATCTACCAAAGCCATAGGCCAATAGAACCCAGACTTGAAGGCCTTCCCGACTAGTGATTGGGAAGCTGCATGATTGCCGCACACGCCCTCATGAATGTCCTCCAGGATTTCTCACCCTTCTGCGGTAGCTACGCACTTCATGAGTACCCCTGATGCTGATTCGCGCTTATAGAGCTTATCTCCCACCAAGACGTAACCCTTGCTACGCCTGACTAGTCGGATGGCCTCGATGCTCTTGGGGTCGAGGTTGGGAGGTAGCTTCTTTTCTTTGATCAAGTCGATGAACTGGGAGCGCCAGTCCACGTAATCATCATGACCTCTCGACTAGACTCCATGGGGCCTTGGTCGATGGTGCCTGGCTCTATTCTCAGAATAGAGGGGTGGTGGAGTTCATGAACAAAGACTCCAGCCGAGACTTTGGCTCGTTCAGAGCCTAGTTTTGAGAGTACGTCCGCCCCAACGTTATTGTCGCGGAGCACATGACAAATCTCGAGCCCTGAGAACTTGTTCTCGAGCTTACAGATTTTTGCGACGTACGCGTCCATGGTTTCTTTGTTGGTGTCCCACTCCTTGTTGCATTGTTGAACCACCAGTAAAGAATCACCGAAGACAAGTAGTCACTTGATGCCAAGGGAGACAAACAGACGTAGCCCGTGTAGTAGTGCCTCATACTCAGCCTCGTTGTTGGAAACCTTAAATAGTATTTGAAATACATATTTAAGTTGCTCACCTGTCGGGCTGATGAAGAGTACTCCCGCGCCACCGCCTTCGAGCTTGAAGGAACCATCAAGGTACATAACCCAATGCTCTGGCTGGTTGGCTGGAGTTGGTATTTAGTTTTCTTGCCACTCTGCCAGGAAATCGACTAGAGCTTGCAACTTGATGGCAGTGCGTGGCTTGAAGTCGATACTGAGAGCCCCCAGTTCCACTGCCCACCTGGAGATACGTTCAGTGGCATCCCGGTTGTGGAGTATATCAGCCAATGGGAAGTCAGTGACAACTATGATCTTGTATTCGTCAAAGTAGTGGCAAAGCTTTCTCGAGGTGATGAGTATGGCGTAGAGAAGTTTCTGGATCGAAGGGAAACAAAACTTTGACTCAGAAAGGACTTCGCTAACGAAATACACTAGCCACTGCACACCGAAGGCATGGCCCTTCTCGTTCCACTCCACCACAATAGCCGTGTCAGGGATAGATCCCCTGGGTACCGCAAGGAAGCTACCCGCGGGGAAAAAGAAGTCAGACTCCTACTAGGACTCTACCCTGTAATCCTACTAGGACTCATACCATGTAATCCTACTAGGACCCCCACCGCCTGGGATATATAAAGGAGGGCGGGGGCACCTAGATAGACACAAGAGAGTAGCCAACAGGCAACTCAACACCCAAGCGCAGGGCGCAATATACAATACCCCAAACAGGACGTAGGGCATTACACTACTCTGGCGTCCTGAACCTGTCTAAATTCATGTCTTGTGTCCTCGCGTTTACCTTGAAGTTCCAGATCCGGCGATCCCTCACCAAATAATCACCTTGTTGGCATTTCTTAGCGTCACCACTAGGAATGAGGGTGTTAGTCCCATCCCTAGCAGCGACGCCAGGAAACGCCTCGTGGTATGTCTTAACGATTACAGAATGAATCTGCAAGCGCACGGATATACCGTTGTAGCATTTCACCCGGAGAGTATTCGGAGGGCATAATGTAAAAGAGTTTACTTGGTACATAACAATGATGGAATGAATAAGATATGGAATATAGTAATACAGGGGTAAGTCATGATAAAGGTATGGTTCAGGGTAATGTGACACACACACTCAAGCCAACTCTAGATAAAGAATAAATGAATAAACCTAAGGTTAGTGGGAGCATAGGCATACAACAAGGTCCTAATAGTATCTATTCATGCAAGCAAGGGTCATGCAACATACACATGGTTAGGACTACAGGTGCCGGGAAAATAGGGATATCAGGGAGAATGTTCCGTCCCGAAGAACATCCGAGCCGTTACATCTTTCAGAACTCGTACACCGTATCTGAACGTCGGGGAGTACACTAACCACGAAGCAGCTTCGTAGTGGACAGACAGGGCTATCACCACCTACCGTCTAACCCAGTAACATCGTGGAGCACGGTCATATTCGAAGGATCCCGCATACCCGAGCACCATGCTCGTGTATGAAGTCACTACCCCAGCACCCTCGGGTCTCCCACCCTTCGGATGGACGAGTAAGATGCTAAGGCAAGTCCGAAGGCACAACAAACCGATATCCTTACCCAGATCATCTGGCCTAATCATATGTAAAGCATAACTAGTGTAGCACCAAGTCATGATGTAATTAACTAGCAAAGCAGCATAACGATGCAAAGCATGATATGCTACTAAGATAGCAAAATAACCAAGACTCAGCTCTGCATTAAGAATAAGATACTGACTATACAAATACAAAGCCATTACCAAGGCCGAGGACTGCGCTCCGGCCCTGAGGATGACTTGCTGCGCTAAGAGGTGAGGCACTAGCCTAGCTCCACTACCCTAAGGAGTGCAAGTCTTGAGTGAGGGAGAGAAAGAGAGGCTTCAAGTGAGGTGTGTGTGGAATGAGGGGGTAAGGGCCTCCTTTTATACTCTCCATGGTCGGTTCCCGCCATCTTTAAATATTGAAACCTTAGCCAGGAGGATCAGGTAGCTTAGGAGCGACGCCACGCCAAAGGGCACCTGGCCGGGAAGGCAGCCAAGTTCGGCCGAACCCCAGGTGAGCCTTCCTCGGCTCTACCTTCTCTGGTACGCTAACCAGTGGGCCCTTGTGATGTTTCCATGTGTTTGCTTGCTTGGCGCGCCCGTTTGCTCTGACATGTGGGTCCCTCTTGTAAGTGGGTTGCAACATATGATCTTTTGTGTTGGTTTCACTGCGTATTCATCGTGTTCTCCTCTTATTTCAGACTTTTTTTCCTGAAATGGTTAATGTGGCAAAATAACTATGGAACTAGGTCAATGATAAGACTATGCAAGTAAGAGGTATAATTTTCCTTTGATTGCGAGTATAGTTGACGGTTAGATTTTGCACTTAACGACCGTCAACAACAACCCCAAGCTAGCCTTTTGCTCGTCCCGAGCAAAACAAGGCTTTCTTGTTGTTGATCAGGAGTTGCTTCAATGTTGCATTTCCAGCATATACCTTAGGCACAACCAAGTGTTCTTACCATGATTCTGAATAAGTTGGTCTTGTTCTTACCTCTTACCTTTCTCCTGTGGGGCTTATAGCTTTACCTTATCATTTGCGGTTGAGAGTCAGAACGGTTTCGTAGAGTGCTAATATTTCTTGCCCCTTTGCTCAACCGTCAATCCGGAGGTTTTTATAAGGTTTTTCAAAACAAATTTCAAAGTTCCTCAAATGTTCTCTCAGATCGCTCATTGTGTATGATTCCTCACCAAGGCTTTTTATTTTTCCTTTCTTCCTCAACCTATCTCTAAAGGTCAAAATTTGTGGAGCTGTAGGTATGGAGGGTATGAAGGCACACTTGTTTCTCATGTATCGCTAAGTCAAAGACTGGATCCAAAGGAGAGACAAGACATAAACCTTGATCAAGATGTGCAAGTGTGTGGCTATTTTTGGTGGATGGTGGATGAACTCCTTTGCATGGACCATCTCTCTTTTTATTCTCTTCTTATGAGCATGGGCTATCCCTTTTTCTCTTTTTTTCTGACATGCCTTGTGAGCATGTGGCACACCTTCTTTGGGTATGCATCTTTTCCTTTTTTTTGACATGCCTTGCGAGCATGTGGCAGACCTTCTTTGGGTATGAATCTTTTTCTTTTTTTCTTCTCTCTTTTTTTCATATATATATAGCCCATACTTCTTTTTCTTGTGGAATTTGAAGAGAGTGGTCATAAGATAAATGGAGTTTTTATTTGTGGATGAATGGGATGCTTTCTCACTTCTTGTGTACAAGCATAGCATATGGTGGAGTGTGTACGTGATCTTGATCATGGGAGTATGAAATGAATCTCACTAAGGGTCACAACAATTTGACAAAGCTCAATGAGATAACAAGTTCCATATGTGGAGGGTTTTCAATAAAAACAACATATAGCTTTGGATAGGAATTTCATATCATTGAGCAACTTTGGTTGTTTTTTTGTATTTTTTTCGAAATAAATACTCCAGAAATCAAGCATCCCTTTGGAGAAGATCATAGCAACTCTATTTAACCATATCATAGCTCACAATAACTTAGATTCGGATTATGCTTTTTGCTACCCACAAGTTTCAAGCTTGAGGTTTGAACATTTTAGCCAACAAACTCAAAACTTAGGAAGATGTAACACCCAAAAAAAATATAGGAAATAAAATTTTAAAAACATTTGTATAAAAGCCACAAAATAAAATTATGCATGCATCTCTCTCTCTTTCTCTTCTCCCACTCTCTTTCAGCCCGGCCCAAACCTCTCTCTCTTCTCCTTTTCTTTTTTTTTCCTCTCCCCGCGGCCCAACCGAGCCGGCCCAACCCGCCTCACTCTCCCTCACCTCTCTCTCACCGCCAGCTAGGTCCCACTTGTCAGTCTCTCCCCCCACCTTCTTCTCTTCTTCCTCCCACTCCTCTCTCTTTCCTTTCCTGCCGCGACACCAGATGCGCTCGCGCCCGTCGCGGTCGCCCGTCGTCCGCGCCTCCCTCCCCTTTCCTTTTCTTCCTCACCCCGAATCGAGTTCTCGCCCGTTGCCCGCGTCTCCTCCTTCCTTCCCCGTGACACTGGCCTGCCATAATGGCCGCGGTATGCGCCCCGGACGACCCACCCCTTTCCTTCGCAGGCGACCGCTGCAATTCCGCTACGTGAGCCGCCGCCTTCCTTTCCCCGGCCGCTCCGCCTCCTCTCCACCCCTTTAAAACTCACGCCCGAGCCCCGTTGCTCAACACTTGTGTTACACCTGAGTCGAGCTCTCCGTCACCGCCGCACTGTCGCACACCACTGGAAATCGCTCACCGGAGGAACGCCGCCGCCCCGAGCCGCACCCCTCCGTCGACCGCCGTCCCGCTGTTTCTCCAATGCCTACAACCCTCACTGGAGTTCCGCGAGGTGATGAGCACCAAGCCGCCCCCGTTTCCCCCCTCTCTCTCGCTCTGTCGCGGCCCCAATTGCTCGCCGGAGCCCTAGCTCCGCCCGCCACCGTGGTCCGCCGGTCTACGGCCGTCGCACGGCTGTCCCGTGACCCCCACCACTTTCACCGTGCCGCCCTCTCTCTCCCCGACTTAACCTCGGCCTGAACCGAGCCCCGGAGCACCGGATTCAGTGAGCTCCGGTTGTCCGCCGCCGCCCTCGCTCGCCACCGGCGCCCAGCACCGCCTACTGATTCACCCGACCCTTACTTTGCCGAGTCAACCCGATTCGCCCGACCCTTACTCTTCCGAATCGACCCGATTCACCCGACCCTTACCCTGCCGCCCGATCTAGATCTAACGGCCAGAACAGATCTGAGCCACGCACGAGCCGCCGCCCCCACCCGACCCATACCCTGCCGCCCGATCTAGATCTAACGGCCAGAACAAATCTGAGCCGCGCACGAGCCGCCGCCCTCGCCCGACCCATACCCTGCCGCCCAATCCTGATCTAACAGATCAGATCCGCCCGATTGAGCCAAACCCTAGCTATCCCCGGAACCTTTGCAGAAAAGCCCCTAGGCTTTCCAGAAATCAACCCGCAGTCCAGATCAGTAGAAAAATAATTAGAGTTAAGTCCTTTCTTTTTTGTCCCGACCTCTGACTTTTCTAGAATTAGTACCCGCCATCCAGGACCTCCAGTTTTGTACCCAGACCCTCTGTTTAAGGTTTAATTATGTTTTAGCCCCTGATTTCTTGAGATCTAGCCCCTGGAAGTTCAAAACACTCAGAGATAGGTCCCTGGATCCCTGTTTTAGTCATATCTTCATCGTTTCAACTCCGATTTCAGCGATTCTTCCGCTCACGCGATCCTTGCATCATGAACTACAATATTATCATCTTTTTACTCTATGTTTGTACTGTTTATTGTACTGTTTCTTATTTGTTTGTGTATGCTTGTTTGTGTGATCGTGTAGACAACGTGACGTTCGAGCAAGACCAAGAGCAAGCTTACGAGGAAGAGAATCAACAACGGTTTGAGGAAGTTAAGTGGACTTCCCTCCCCTGCATATTCTATTTTATCCCAACAATAGCATGATAATTCACTTTATCTTAATGTTGCTTTGCATAAACTTGATGGGTTACCTATGCTAAGGACATACCAAGTCTTTTACCCAAAGCCTTGAATCACCGGGGTTTACTATTCATGTTGGGTAGTCGCGCTTAGTTGCAAACTTTGGGAAAGGTGTTGGTTTACTCTTATGATAATTATGATCGTGTTTCATAATGTTGTTATACCGCGTTAATTCAAGATCAACTTTGTTTAATGGGAACATGGAGAACCACCCAAGTGAACAGTGCAACCACAAAGTCATTTGGCTCTGACCTTAGCCAATTAATTAGATGTGTAGTTAGCTGGTGGCCTTTTCGAAAGGGCACGGAGGGGGTCAGTGATAGGGATCATAACCCAGTCCTCTTGGGGTAGCGGCCTTTGCTAAGGAGCTGACCATTAGGGAGGTTTATGGACCGCACTGCTACCGAAACTCTAGCGGGCTGTCTAGTTTTCAACATGTCTTTGTAAAGGCTTCGTAGTGTACCCTCGCCACTCACCTCGGAAGTGTTTAAGGGCCTTGCAAACCCGGGCGATTCAGGAGAACACGATTTTTGGGGAAAGTGTACAACCTCTGCAGAGTGTAAAACTATTATAACAGCCGTGCTCACGGTTAAGAGTGGCTTGGACCCTCACATGATAATGAAACTTGAAGATTAATTAAATTGTGGTTCGTGGTTTATGTTCAACTTATGGGGATCTTTATGTTTCTGCTTGTGGGATGGTATAAACTTAAATCTAGTTAATAGGTGCTTGCTAATAATAAAAACTTGACCAACTAAAAGTGTCTGCTGCTGCAAACCTTAGCCTATCCTTGATGGCCTTGCATATTCTCCCCCACTTGCTGAGTACCAACCATAAGAGCAGTCATCCTTGCCCAACTGTTGTTCAGAAGAGAACTTTGAAGAGGAGAACTTCGACGACTTCGAGGAGTTCTAGGCTTGCGTTCACCAATCATCACCTATGGAAGACGGAGTTGTTGCAGACTTCGTTAGGGTATATCGGTGTAACGTTTATAGACCTTTGTTTCTCTTTTTCGGAGTGTAATATTGTTAAATACTTTATTTAGTTACCTTTTGAGCATTGTCTTTGATATATTACTCTTGTTCGTCTATCATGTGTGTGAACATGATCCTGGCGTACATATGAGATGCATCTGGTTCTTTCTAGAATCGGGTGTGACAGAAGTGGTATCAGAGTTATGTTACTGTAGGACGCTAGACTAGTTAGAAATGGTCGAAATTAAGGATTTATCTTCTAGCAAGCCACGTCAGCGTCAATTTCTTTGTGTTTATTTTGTATTTCCGCATAAAAACCTATGTTTACATGTACTTTATATTGTTTTATTTTTTTAAAAAAAATTATTCTGAGTTTTATTCTCGCTCCGTCAGATGGCCAGGACTTACCAGACTACTCGCAAGCGCACCGGAGGTCGCCAGGTTCGCATTGCCCCAGCTGAGCCAGCTCCTCCCGCCCTAGTTCCAGCCCCTGATGAGGAGGTGGAAGCTATGGAGGAGGAACCCGCGGAGGCCTACTACTTCGTGGATGGGGATGATGGCCGCCTCATGGCGATTGATGAAGAAGGGAATCAGTTCACACCGTCGGCATGACCAGTTGTTGAGGCACCACCACCACCCCATGTTGTCCCTGCTCCAGCTCCCGCTCCAGCACCGGTCGCCACTGGAGGAAGCCCGGGTAACTCCGGGGGTATTGATGATGGAGGTGATGATGACGATGACAACGACAACAACGATAACAACGACGATCCGGGCGATGATCCTCCAAGGACGAGGCAACTCTGCTGTGTTCGCACTTCGGACAGAGAGCCCAGTCACTTGTCTCTTGTGCTGCAGGGTGTTCTGCAGGAGTTCGGCAACCATTTGAACCCCCACTACCACACGCACCACTACATCGACCCTGCGCTTGGCGACTACTACCTCCCTTGCGTCCACGTCAGGGTGGATATGGAGAGTACCAGAGGCCGGAGGACCCTCACTGCGCACGACTCCGCTACGCCCCACGCTACTTACGACGCCTCCGTCAGCAGTGCCGCCAGGAGAGCTCTGTGGTCCATCTGCCACACCCACCGCCAGGAGCTTCAGAACACGGAGTACCGCCACCTTCCTTGCCGCCTCAGTGGAACTGAGGAGACTGTGGTTACTCTGGGTGGAGATGATGAAGACCGCCTCAACACCCCTGCTCGAGTCGCCGCCCTCAACACTGAGCTGGAGAGCATCGTCACTGAGCTAGACAATACTCAGGACAAGCTACTGGAGGCCCATGACAAGATCCGCATACTGGAGGCCCGACTTGAGGGAAGGGCGCCGCCACCTCCACAGATGAATGAACCCCGCTTCCCCGCCCTGTCACCGCCCTGCAAGAAGCTTCATCGTGGCGAACCCGGCTCCGTAACTCGCCACGAGGACTAGGCATCTATGCTCTGAGGCTAGTATCTCTTAAAGTTCTCTTGTTAGAACCATTTTTGCTTGAGAGGACGACGATGTAATAATGTTTGCTCGAGAACTAATGTTTGTTTTTGTGTGCTTGGTTGGAAACTTTGAGAATCGCTTGCTATAATCTATCCATTAGTATAAGTTGGAGTCCTTATAAATCCATATTTTGTTAAGATCTTATCTTCTATCTACCTATATCAAGTACACCTGTCTTATCCTGGGTTTATTCCCTAACGGTCAGATGGTAAACACCAGGACAGGTGGAGGACAGGATATTCCTAGCATGAGGCGTGCTCACGTAGTCAACCGACAGAGTCAGTTGCCACCACCACCCAACCCAACAATGGAGCAATTCTTGGCAGCACAGATACAGGTGTTGCAGAACCTCACTGCCACCATCCAGAACATGCAAGCTCAGCAGAATCAGCAAACACCTCAGCAAAATCGGCCACCAAGAGACAAACATAGGGAATTCATGAGCCACCACCCCCCTACCTTTTCTCACTCAGTGGATCC
The DNA here is from genome assembly GCA_032594955.1 of Panicum miliaceum. Classification (NCBI taxonomy): domain Eukaryota; kingdom Viridiplantae; phylum Streptophyta; class Magnoliopsida; order Poales; family Poaceae; genus Panicum; species Panicum miliaceum. The sequence continues at coordinate 49,661,116 of CM064058.1, read as the reverse complement.
CTTGGATGCTGATGACTGGTTGAAGGTCATCACTAAGAAGCTGGACATCACTCAATGCAATGACCGTGAAAGAGTCTTGTATGCTGCAGGACATCTGGAAGGTGCAGCCGCTGATTGGTGCTTTCACTGCTGCCCACGCCAATGCCAACACTATCACCTGGGAGGAGTTCAGAATCAACTTCCACAGCCACCATATCCCAGCAGGACTGATGAAGCTCAAGCAGAAGGAGTTCCTGACCCTGAAGCAAGGCAGCATGACTGTCAGCGAGTACCAGGACAAATTCACTCAGTTGTCTCGTTACGCGCCCCATGAGGTGGATAGTGACGCGAAGAGGTAGGAGCGCTTCTTAGAGGGTCTGATAGGGCCGCTCAACTATCAACTGCACAGTCACACCTTCCCAAACTTCCAGACTCTGCTAGACAAAGCCATTGGTCTGGAGAGCAAGCGCAAGAAGCTTGGGGAACACAAGCGAAAACTTTTGTCCCAGGGACAATCCAGCAGCAACACTCGTCCCCGCTACAGCACACCATAGGAAATTCAGTCGCGCTTTGGAGGACAAGGCGGAGGATATCTACAGAGTCAACAGAATCAACGAACTCCACAGCAGCCTCAGCGCTTCAACCAGCAGACTCAGCGCAACTCCAACCAGCAACCGTACCGTTCAGGCTATGCCACAGGTTCACCAGTGCGGACCAACAATCCAGTCACACCGGTCGAACCCAACGGCTGTTTCAAATGTGGAGAACTGGGGCATTATGCTAACAACTGCCCGAAGCGTAACATGCAGACTCGTCAGAATCAGAGGAACAGTAGGAAGAGGCAGACTCCTCAGCAGCAACAGCCACACAACAGCAATCAGACACCGTTGGGCAACAGAGGTCAGCAGAACTACGTCCGCGGAAGGGTCAATCATGTTGCTGCAGAAACAGCTGAAGAGGCCCCCGATGTTGTGCTCAGTATGTTCCCTGTTAATTCTGAACCTGCATCAATTTTATTTGACTCTGGAGCATCACATTCATTCATTACAAAGCAATTCGCTGCAAAACATAATTTACCAATGAGCCATATGAAACAAATTCTTCTAGTAAGTTCCCTGGGCAAAGAATTGAAAGCTAGTCACTTATGCCCGAGGGTCAACATGAATATTATGGGGGTAGAATTCCTAGCCAATCTAATAGTCCTAAAGACTAACGGCATCGATGTGATCCTCGGAATGGATTGGTTATCAGGATGTGATGGTGTGATTCAGTGTCGCAAGAGATCAGTGCTCTTGACCAGCCCTCAAGGAGATAAAATAGAGTTTGTGGCATCAGCTTCGCCCAGTAGAGTTGGGACAGTGAACCACATAAAGGGAATGCCTCTAGAAGATATCAGAGTTGTCAGTGAGTACCCCGACGTTTTCCCGGAAGATTTACCAGGTATGCCACCTGTTCGTGACATTGAGTTCAGTATTGATCTTTTACCTGGTACTGCACCTATCTCTAAAAGACCATATAGAATGGATGTTAAGGATCTGAGTAAACTAAAGAAACAAATAGAAGAAATGTTAGCTAAGGGATTTATCCGTCCTAGCTCATCCCCGTGGGGAGCACCCGTGATCTTTGTTGATAAGAAGGATGGCAGCAGAAGGATGTGTGTAGACTACAGGTCACTGAATGATGTGATGATCAAGAATAAATATCCACTGCCCAGAATTGAAGATTTGTTTGATCAGATGAGAGGTGCCAAGGTTTTTTCCAAGATTGATCTGAGATCAGGCTATCATCAGTTAAGGATCCGATCAGAAGATATACCCAGGACAGCATTCATAACCAGATATAGTCTGTACGAGTTCACTGTGATGTCGTTTGGATTAACCAACGCTCCAGCATACTTCATGTACCTGATGAACAAGGTTTTCCTGGAATATCTTGACAAGTTTGTGGTTGTGTTCATTGATGACATCTTGGTGTATTCACAGAACGAGGAAGAACATGAAGAGCACTTGAGAATAGTGTTCAGAAACTCCGAGAGAATCAGTTATATGCCAAGATGAGCAAATGTGACTTTTGGTTGAGAAACGTTTCTTTCCTTGGACATGTTGTCACAGATGGAGGAATTGCAGTAGACCCAAATAAAGTTCAGGATGTTCTGAATTGGAATCCACCAAAGACTGTGCCTGAAATCAGAAGTTTCCTCGGACTTGCAGGTTACTACCGCAGATTTATTGAGGGATTCTCAAAGATTGTGAAACCCATGACTTCTTTGTTGGAAAAAGGGAAATAATTTAAGTGGGATGCTGCATGCCAGAAGTGTTTTGAAGAGCTGAAAACAAGATTGACCTCTGCTCCTGTGTTGATAATGCCGGATATCCACAAAGGGTTTGATGTGTATTGTGATGCTTCACGGATGGGTCCTTGATGTGTGTTAATGCAAGAAGGCAAAGTTGTGGCCTATGCTTCAAGATAGTTGAGAAAGCATGAGCAGAACTATCCTACTCATGACTTGGAATTGGCTGTCGTCGTGCACGCATTGAAGATTTGGAGGCACTACATGATCTGAAACAAGTGTCAGATCTTCACTGACCATAAGAGTCTGACGTACATCTTCACGCAACAGGATCTTAACCTAAGACAGCGCAGATGGCTAGAATTAATCAAAGACTATGATTTGGATATTCAATATCATCCTGGCAAGGCTAATTTTGTGGCAGACGCCCTAAGTCGGAAGGGACAAGCTAATATGATGATTGCTCGATTGATGCCTCAGGAATTATGTTGGGAGATGGCATGTTTGAACATGGGAATTGTCACACAGGCGGAAGCCATGACTATGGAGATGGAACCTACATTGAAATAAGAGATCAGAAAAGGGCAGTTGACAGATGCTAAGATAAAAGAGATCAAGATTCAAATTGGTTTAGGCAAGACTCCGAATTTCACCGAAGATGAGCAAGGAACTGTTTGGTTCAGAAAGAGGATCTGTGTGCCTGAAATTGATCACCTTCGTGAACTCATTCTAAAGGAGGCACATGATTCCGCTTATTCCATTCATCCTGGAAGTACCCAGATGTATCAAGACTTGAAAGAAAGGTACTGATGGTATGGTTTGAAAAGAGACGTAGCAACTCACGTGGCTTTGTGTGATGTGTGCTAGAGGGTGAAAGCAGAACACCAGAGACCAGCAGGTTTACTTCAGCCATTGAAAGTACCTGAATGGAAATGGGAAGAGATTGGTATGGATTTCATTGTAGGGTTACCCCGTACTCGTGATGGTTACGACTCGATATGGGTTATTGTGGACAGATTGACCAAAGTCGCACATTTCATCCTGGTCAAAACAACATACACTGGAGCCAAGTTAGCAGAACTGTACATGTCACGAATTGTGTGTCTGCATGGTGTTCCAAAGAAGATAGTGTCTGATCGAGGTACTCAGTTCACATCGTGTTTCTGGCAGAAATTACATGAATCCATGCATACAAAGCTCAATTTCAATTCCGCATATCATCCACAAACAAACGGTCAAACTGAGCGAACGAATCAAGTATTAGAGGATATGTTGAGAGCATGTGCCCTCAAGCATGGAGGTAGTTGGGATAAAAGCTTGCCATATGCAGAATTCTCCTACAATAACAGTTATCAGGCAAGTCTCAAGATGGCCCCATTTGAAGCACTATATGGGAGAAAATGCAGGACACCATTGTATTGGAATCAGACAGGAGAAAGTCAGGTTTTTGGGCCAGAGATTCTTCAAGAAGCGGATAGACAAGTCCAGATAATCCGGGATAATCTCAAGACTGCTCAGTCACGACAGAAAAGTTATGCTGACACATGAAGAAAGGAATTGACATTTGAAGTTGGAGATTTTGTGTATTTGAAGGTATCACCCATCAGGGGTCTACGTAGATTCAAAGTGAAAGGAAAGTTGTCACCGCGTTATATTGGTCCTTTTCAGATCCTGAAAAGGAAAGGTGAAGTGGCATATCAACTGGAATTACCGACACGACTGTCAGATGTCCATGACGTGTTTCATGTATCATAGTTAAAGAAGTGTTTGAGAGTGCCTGAGGAGCAGTTACTGCTGGAGGAACTTAATGTACAAGAAGATTTGACTTATTCGGAGCATCCGACTAGAATCTTGGAAACATCTCAGAGGGTTACTCAGAACAAAGTGATCAAAATGTGCAAAGTACAGTGGAGTCACCACTCAGAGGATGAGGCTACTTGGGAAAGAGAAGATGAACTGATTGCAGAATTCCCTCAGCAATTCCCTAATCCTTCAAAACCTCAAGGACGAGATTCTCTTTAAGGGGGTAGGTTTTGTAACACCCAAAAAAAATATAGGAAATAATATTTTAAAAACATTTTTATAAAAACCACAAAATAAAATTATGCATGCATCTCTCTCTCTTTCTCTTCTCCCACTCTCTTTCAGCCCGGCCCGAACCTCTCTCTCTTCTCCTTTTCTTTTTTTTTCCTCTCCCCGTGGCCCAACCCAGCCGGCCCAACCCGCCTCACTCTCCAACCTCTCTCTCACCGCCAGTTGGGTCCCACTTGTCAATCTCTCCCCCCACCTTCCTTTCTTCTTCCTCCCAATCCTCTCTCTTTCCTTTCCTGCCGCGACACCAGACGCGCCCGCGCCCGTCGCTGTCGCCCGTCGTCCGCGCCTTCCTCCCCTTTCCTTTTCTTCCTCACCCCGAATCCAGTACGCGCCCGTCGCCCGCGTCTCCTCCTTCCTTCCCCGCGACGCTGGCCTACCATAATGGCCGCGGTACGCACCCCGGGCGACCCGCCCCTTTCCTTCGCAGGCGACCGCTGCAATTCCGCAGCGTGAGCCGCGGCGTTCCTTTCCCCGGCCGCTCCGCCTCCTCTCCTCCCCTTTAAAACCCGCGCCCGAGCCCCGTTGCTCAGCACTTGCGTTACACCCAAGTCGAGCTCTCCGTCGCCGCCGCACCATCGCACATCGCTGGAAATCGCTCACCGGAGGAACGCCGCCGCCCCGAGCCGCACCCCTCCATCGACCTGCCGTCCAGCTGTTTCTCCAACGCCTACAACCCTCGCCGGAGTTCCGCGAGGTGGTGAGCACCAAGCCACCCTAGTTTTTCCCCCTCTCTCTCGCTCTATCGCGGCCCCAATTGCTCGCCGAAGCCCTAGCTCCGCCCACCACCGTGGTCCGCTGGTCTACGGCCAACGCACGGCTGTCCCGTGACCCCCACCACTTTCGCCATGCCGCCCTCTCTCTCCCTGGCCTAACCTCGGCCTGAACCGAGCCTCGGAGCACTGGATTCGGTGAGCTCCGGCTATCCGCCGTCCGCCGGCGCCCTCGCTCGCCGCCGGCGCCCAGCGCCACCTACCGATTCGCCCAACCCTTACTCTGCCAAGACGACCCGATTCGCCCGACCCTTACTCTACTGAGTCAACCCGATTCGCCCGACCCTTACCCTGCCGCCCGATCTAGATCTAACGGCCCGAACAGATCTGAGCCACGCACGAGCCGCCTCCCTCGCCCGACCATACCCTGCCGCCCGATCTAGATCTAACGGCCAGAACAGATCTGAGCCACGCACGAGCCGCCGCCCTCGCCCGACCCATATCCTGCCGCCCGATCCTGATCCAACGGATCAGATCCGCCCGACTGAGCCAAACCCTAGCTGTCCCGGAACCTTTGCAGAAAAGCCCCTAGGCTTTCCAGAAATCAACCCGCAGTCCAGATCAGTAGAAAAATATTAGAGTTAAGTCCTTCTTTTCTGTCCCGACCCCTGACTTTTCTAGAATTAGTACCCGCCATCTAGGACCTCTAGTTTTGCACCCAGACCCTCTGTTTAAGGTTTAATTATGTTTTAGACCCTGATTTCTTCAGATCTAGCCCCTAGAAGTTCAAAACTCTCACAGATTGGTCCTTGGATCCCTGTTTTAGTCATATCTTCATCGTTTCAACTCTGATTTCAGCGATTCTTGCGCTCACGCGATCCTTGCATCATGAACTACAATATTATCATCTTTTTACTCTCTGTTTGTACTGTTTATTGTACTGTTTCTTATTTGTTTGTGTATGCTTGTTTGTGTGATCGCGTAGACAACGTGACGTTCGAGCAAGACCAAGAGCAAGCTTACGAGGAAGAGAATCAACAGCTGTTTGAGGAAGGCAAGTGGACTTCCCTCCCCTACATATTCTATTTTATCCCAACAATAACATGATAATTCACTTTATCTTAATGTTGCTTTGCATAAACTTGATGGGTTACCTATGCTAAGGACATACCTAGTCTTTTACCCAAAGCCTTGAATCACCGGGGTTTACTATTCATGTTGGGTAGTCGCGCTTAGTTGCAAACTTTGGGAAAGGTGTTGGTTTACTCTTATGATAATTATGATCGCGTTTCATAATGTTGTTATACCGTGTTAATTCAAGATCAACTTTGTTTAATGGGAACATGGAGAACCACCCAAGTGAACAGTGCAACCACAAAGTCATATGGCTCTGACCTTAACCAATTAATTAGATGTGTAGTTAGCTGGTGGCCTTACCGAAAAGGCAAGGAGGGGGTCAGTGATAGGGGTCATAACCCAGTCCTCTTGGGGTAGCGGCCTTTGCTAAGGAGCAAACCATTAGGGAGGTTTATGGACCACACTGCTACCGAAACTCTAGCGGGCTGTCTAGTTTTCAACATGTCTTTGTAAAGGCTTCGTAGTGTACCCTCGCCACTCACCTCGGAAGTGTTTAAGGGCCTTGCAAACCCGGGCGATTCAGGAGAACACGATTTGTGGGGAAAGTGTACAACCTCTGCAGAGTGTAAAACTGTTATAATAGCCGTGCTCACGGTTATGAGTGGCTTGGACCCTCACATGATTATGAAACTTTAAGATTAATTAAATTGTGGTTCGTGGTTTATGTTCAACTTGTTGGTATAAACTTAAATCTAGTTAATAGGTGCTTGCTAATAATAAAAACTTGACCAACTAAAAGTGCCCGCTGCTGCAAACCTTAGCCTATCCTTGATGGCCTTGCATATTCTCCCCCACTTGCTGAGTACCAACCATAAGAGTACTCATCCTTGCCCAACTGCTGTTCAGAAGAGAACTTTGAAGAGGAGAACTTCGACGACTTCGAGGAGTTCTAGGCTTGCTGTGGCAGAACCACCTGAATTAATCCGGCTCAAGTGTATTAACCATCACCATTAGGGCAATCTCGGTTAACCTTACACTTCAAACGGAGTAATCCATTGGTCTGTCGGGTAACCTCCCGATACAACCACGGTAAAGCGGATCGAATGCCATACATACAAATGCTCATGCGACGATGAGCCCAGAGAATACCACATTCCAGTAGATATTACAAAAATTATCATAAGTGAATATTACAAACCATGTTTAAGTTTAGTAACCAAGTACTTCAGTGATCATAACCAATAAGTTCTTCAGAGTTTAAGTTGCAGCGGAAATAAATAACGAAAGCTACTCGACGATACAGTATGTCTCGGTGAAGCCTGTACGAGACATCACTCGGCATTATCTCCATTGGCCGGGGGCGTATCCCATTCCACCGACCAACCAGGGGGAAGAGTGCAGGGCCAAGTCAAGCTAGCAATCATATCTTCGAAGGTCTCACCTGAAAACGAGCCACAAGCAAGGCTGAGTATACTAATACTCAGCAAGACTTACCCGTGTAGTGGAATCTACTCCACCGACTCTAGACATGCAAGGCTTTTTGGCTCAGGGGTTTGTTTTGCCGAAAAGCATCTACGAGTGGGTCCTTACTTTCAACTTTTAGCTCAAGATTCTAGTTCCATTAACCATTCTAGATAAGCAGCTATCCAATATCATTCATGGTGAAGCATTAAATTTCATCCAACAAGTTTATTCATCATCATTGTTCCTCTTCTTACTCTGTCGGTAAAAGTGATTAAGCAGTCTCAATAGCCGTGAGAAACGGACGATTCGAATCGAATTTCTTAACCTTGCAAGGGAGACCTAAACACACGTCACGTGGTTACTCCTAGAGTCACACGTGCAACTTTTCCCCTTTCTTTCCGGGTCGTGGATCGGGGCTACCTTCCGAGAGTACACGAGTCCCACGCCACGGTTCGCCGCCGGGTCGTGACCACTCGTGCACTCGCCATATAGTGGGACCGAAGTTCAAAGGGTAGGATGCCGTCCACTTGCCGGGCCAATCAGGTACTTAAGCTTACCGATTACCGTATTCTCGGCAAGTGGTTAGTACGTTAAAAGACTTAACCACCACTACCACACACTGCGGCCTTAGCATTTTTCACTAAACAGACGGGCCTCAATCGTAAACATCGTACCATAGCCCGTCCGTTGTCCTTATGATTGCAGCGTGTAGTAAACATTCAACTCCTATTTTCTCGCGAGTGACAGGAAATCACTCGGCTTTTACCGGAGTCCTATTAGCACAGCATTCTATCGAACCTTACATCTAGTTTTCAAGCATGGGGTTCCTAACATCATGCAACTAAGTTTTCATTCAACTCCTATAAACTTAATGCACAAGCAAGAGAGTAATGAGTGGCATTATTTAGGAAAAGAATAGGGTTATGCTCCGGGGCTTGCCTTCTTGTGCAAAGTTAGTCCGGGGATCGTCTGAACGTTGACCCGGGTCTTCAACTGCTTCAGTTAAATTTGCTTGAGCTTCTCGCTGCTCACTCTCGGATGCGGGTACCAGCTCGTACGTTCCGTCGGCGAGAGTCATCGTTTCTACATGAATGCACAAGTTTAAGTTATAGTGATGGTAAACGACATGATTTCCTTCACGATAAGGTTGCAGTTTGTAAGACATGAGTTTTGTTGTGAAGTGAGTTACTTTATCATTCGTGGGCAATCGTTAATAGAGTAGAATAGTATAATAAGTGACTTCGTTAAGCAAGGTGAGGTGGGTGTTCATGGGAACCTATGTTCCTCATGAAAACAAGATTTAAGTGTAACTACTACAGGGAGTAGTTTCTGGTCATGAAATCTTGGATCTAGGCACATCAAGGAAAGATATGCTTACTGTAAAATTTTCAGATATTTTCATGCAGCAGATTAATTATGAAAAATATAATACATGGTTGCTGCTAGATTCTTGTTCTTTTTATACAGAACAAATGGTGCAACAACTGAGACTAAGATTTTTACAGGGCTTTCATTTAATCAAGTAGGAGCTACTTTAATTTTTATATGATTTATTATGCAGTTTTCAGAGCATAGTAAATATGACATTACACTCCTAGGTTATTCAAGGATTTATTTTTACAGGATCCTACACAGAGTTTTTGTCCATGAAACTGTTTACACAGCATCTTCTACCATGGAGTATCTTCTAGCAAAAATATGAGAATTTTCTAAGCTAAGATACTATTTTCTTGATTTAATGTATGTTATAAGCACATAAATCAAATAAATAGGTTTCTGTGAGATAAAAAGTCTCTAAATTTTTCTATGGCATCTAGGTACCATTACACCAGTATAGAAAAAGTTTCATTAGGTGATTCACCACCTAACTGCAGGGTCAATTAATTCTATCCAAACATGGTATGAAACTAAGTTTAATAAACAGTGCAGATAGAGATGGAATTTGGGCCTGATCTTTCTACCCAGTCCTAAACATCAAGCAACTAACTCACTGCCCAAAATTTAGGGTCAGCATTGATCTACAACAGTGGGTACAAAAGAAGTCCATTAAAACTTTCTGTAACAAAAGTGGTAGAGTTTGTTCTAAGGATTCCAGAACAGTTGAGCTTGCATTTTTCTCAATTTTCTACGATTTTATTCGAATTTTACAATTTCACTGAATTTGAATCTAGATTTGAAACTTTCTTTTACAACTAGGTCCTTGAATCTTACGCGCAGACCCTTCTAAAGATTTAAATTCTTGCAATTGGGTCCTCGGGCGGCTCGGGTACGGTGGCCGGCCGAAATTCCGGCGAGGGGCTCGCCGGCGGCGAGGGGTGAGGGTCGGGGAAGGTTCAGGGGTGCGAGGGCTACCTCGTGGGGGTGTTGTTCAGGTGGGGGACGGCCGGGAAGGGCTCGCCGGCGTTGGAGCAGAGGCGGCGGCGGCGCGGCACGCGTCGACGGCGGTGCTCCGGCGGGATTGGGGCGGCCTGGTCCGGTCAGCGAGCTTCAGTGGCGCGTGGGGAAGCTGCTCAGGGGCTTGGCTTGGATGGAGGAGGTCGGGTTCGAGCTGTCCACGGCGAGCAGGGGCGGCGGCGGCGGCGGCAGCGCGGGCGGCGGCGCTCCGGTGGTTCTGGGCGGCGTTGGGTGGGTCGGCGAGCTTCAGGGGGATGATGTAGTGTTGGCTGGAGGCTCAATTTGGGCGGTGGGCGGCGGTGGAGAGCTGTCCACGGGCGGGCGGCGCTCGGCGGCGGCAATGGCGACGGCGGGGCATTCTGTTTGCGGTGGCTCGCGCGCGTGGCCGGGGCGCAGCTTTTATAGGGGCAGGAGGGGGTGTGGAGGGCCTGGGCGGTGCGCGGGGCAGAGGCACGGCACGGCGCAGCACTGGGCACGGCGGGCGGTAGCAGAACACCGGCGCGGCGTGCGGCGAGTGGACGCGGGCAACTGGGCGGCCGGGATTTGGCGTGGGCGCGAGGGAATAGCGCGGGGCGTGGAGTGGTGGAGCAGCAGCTGCAGCGCCTCGGGCGGAGGGCGGGCGCAGTGACGGGCGGGGCGCGGGAGCCGGGGCGGCACGGCGGGGTGCGGTGGTTGGGCGCGGCGGGCGGCGAGGCGGAACGCGGCAGCGGCTTGCGCACGCGCGGGCGGCTACTGGGCAGCGCGGCGTGGGGAGGGGGCAAAGCCGGCCGTGGCGGAGTGGCGCGGCGTCCACTGGCCTGGCGCCTCGCGCCGGTCAGGCGTCGCCGGCCACTTGGCACGCGGCGGTCGGGCGGGGAGGAGAGAGAGGGGGGGGGGGCGCGAGGGGCCTGATTGCGAGAATTTGAAAAACTTCAGGGGGCTGGGTGCAAACCGGGCGTTTTCTCCTCTTTCTAATTTGAATTCCAAAAACTTTTGAACACGAAAGTTGTTCAGAATAAAAAGTTCTACAAGTTTGGTTTCAAGCAAAATCTCATTTGGCTTATGGTTTGAAAGTTAAATTTAAAAGTTCAAAAGTGACCAAATGTGCTCAAATTAAATTTGAATTCCGACTGAACTCGTTCTAATTCTTTCCACCCTTTCATTGGTTGGTTTAAGCATAGGGTTAGGCTAATGATACTGATTTTAGAAATGAAATTTTTACCAGGGTTGTCACAGCCTTCCCCCCTTAACAAGAATCTCGCCCCGAGATTCGGTAATTCTTAGTGTGGGCGTGGGTGCACATACCAGTGGTTGAGATAAGAAACCCATGGAAATGTTGGTTTAGGTAGCTCTCGGTTTCCCAGGTGGCTTCTTCTTCCGTGTGGTGATTCCATTGTACTTTATACATTCTAATCACTTTCCTCCTGGTCTCTCTTTCTTTTTGATCCAAAATCTTAACTGGGTGTTCGACATACGAGAGGTCGGGCTCTAACGATATTTCTTGTTGTTCCACAATCTCAGTAGGGACTCGAATACACTTCTTGAGTTGAGATACGTGGAAGACATCATGGGTGGCCATGAGCTGAGGGAGCAGTCGTAATTTGTAGGCTACGGGTCCGCAATTTTACCACCCGGTGTTGATATCATATATGACCCTTTTGTGTGACAAACATCCAAGCCTACTTTTGCACCGAATTTTGCACTTATGAAACTATGCGATGCACTATAATCAAACAATATAACTGCAGGCTTGTTATGGATAGAGAATGTACCCGACATCACTGGGGCTCCTTCAGGAAGCTCTGCAAGCGTGGTGAAGTTAATCCGTCCTTGCTTGACCTGCAGGGTCTGTCTCTTGCCCCTGTTCTTGTTGTTCGGGTTGGATCCCTGACCTTGGTTGGGCAGCCCAGACTGAGGGCATGCTCGTGCAAAGTGGTTGGAACTCCCGCATTTGAAACAACGATTCGCGGGGCTAGGTTGAAGAGACTGTTGAAGAGTGGGCCTCGGACCATTCTGTGGAGGCATCGGGGGTCGTACCATGCTAGGCTGCTGTGGGGGTCTGGCAATCCATCTCCCTGGCTGAGGGGCCCTTGGTGGAGCTGTGGGTGCGGCATTTTGCACGATGCGATACCTTGGTGGCTGAGCACTTGAAGGTCCAGCGGGTGCCTTTCTCTTCTTCTCTGCCCGGTGTGCCATGATACAGTCTTCCTGGGTAATGGCCATATTGACCAATTCGTTGTAGGTGTCAGCCCTGACTAGGTTCAGATGCTCCTTGAGCTTGGTGCTTAGTCCTCTGCGGAAACGGTCACGCTTCTTAGTATCCGTATCAGCGTGATAGCCCGCATACTGGCATAGATTGTTGAACGCCTGGGCGTACTGCAGCACGGTGCGGGTGCCCTGGGTAAGCGCCAGGAACTCATTTAGCTTTCTTTCCATGAGACCTTCGGGGATATGGTGTGCCCGGAACGCAGTCTTGAATTCATCCCAGGCGACAATGTGATCAGCGGGGAGCATAGCAAAATAGTGGTCCCACCATAGACGAGCGGTACCGCGAAGCTGTTGCGCGGCAAAACGAGCTTTGTTGGCCTCTGAGCATGGGGCCACAAGTAGTGTGAACTTGGATTCGATGGTGCGAATCCATGCGTCTGCGTCCAGGGGTTCCTCGGTCTTATGGAACAAGGGTGGCTGGGTCCCCAGAAAATCCGTATATCCTGCAGCTTGGGGGTGGGGGACATTTTGCCCACCCCGCTGGTGGTGTTGCTGTCCTTGCACCAGCTGACGCAGCAGCTCGGTTTGAGCGGCCATCACTTCCACCAAACTGAGCGGGGGTGGTGGCGATTGTCGCGGTCTGCTACCACCGGTACCAAAACCCTCGGGGTTGCCACGTGTTGATCCAACCATCTGAAACGCAAAAGGTTACCATCAGCAACACGATCCATATTACTTCCTTGATTCATAAAGGATTAGTGTAGTCATAGACTTCCGAAATCACAGATAGAAGTATGGACAGAATTTCTGTTTGCTATGAGAGAGAGAAAAAAAATCATAGCTTGCTGTGGGTCCATCCAAAACATCTCATACTTTGGCAGTAGTTAGAGAACTTAGGGATGCACCACTTTGGTATTTAACTCAGGTGCTAGAACTATAGCTAAGATGGTCGAAAGGCTCGTCCTTTGCCTTACTGTCTCAGCTGTTTTTCAGCAGATCGATAGGTGATGTTTTGCCTATAACTCAAACTAGCGAGGTCCAATGATGCTGAATTTCTGTGAGAACCACGATCACAAAATTCCTGACAGGTTTGGTATTCAACTCATAGCTCAGAAATGTAAGGAGACATGGATAAAATTTTTGACAAGTTTCAGCGATTGTGGATTTCATCGTTTACCAACTTACAACGAAATCAACCAAGTTTATCGCCGTTCCTTACATGCTGAGGGTATCCACATGGTTCAGGTGTACCCATCACAAAAGAGTTACTCAACTTCTAGTTAGCCTATTACAACACTTGCCAAAAGTTAGGCTACCCTATCGAGGAGTATGTGCAAAAGTCCTTCTAGGTCATCATTTAGAAATCGTCGAGGTCGTTGACGGACGACTCGCTGTGAGTAGGAGAGTGAGCTCCCATCTGAGGTGCCTGTGGTACCTCACCCTCGAAATCCATACCGGAGGCACTGTCAACCTCCTGTGGCTCCTCTTCATCTTCCTCCATGTCCTCCTCATGGGGATGGTCATTCTGATCCTGATGCCACTGGAGATGCTCAATAGCATCCTCGAACTCCAAGTGTAGATCGTGGAGCTGCTCCTCCTAGTGTGCTATCATGTCATCTCTCTCACCTATGAGAGTGTCCTGCTCCTGAATTTGGCCCTCAAGTTGGCCAATCCGGGTGTCTCTATCCTCGAGTTCCTCACTGAGTTCCTTAATCTGCTCATCCTTGGTATCTGCCATTATGTGGTAGGCCTGTGCAAGATCAGTGAGCTGCACAAGCGCCTGACTCTGGAGTGCCTGCAGTCGGTACAGCGCATTCATGCATCGTACGGAGGTCTGGATGGTCTCCTGGGCGTGAAAGTCTACCAGGTACTGTGAATGCTGCACCCTGTTGAGCCAAAAGGGGTCGTTGTCCTGGGCAGCAGGAAACAAACCAATGGGAGCGAGTGTGACAGCCTCGGGACGCTGCGCACAAAAAGTGGTGAGCGCCCTCATGGCTGCAAGCTCCCAAGTATCGGCCAAACGGCGACCAACAGCCTCAATCTCCAAGGCGGGCCACTCCGGGTGTAGCGGGTGCGGAAAAATGGTCACGTTGACACGGAACTGGGTAACTCCATTCTCTGCAAACTCCAGCCCGGCGTAACGTGGGGGAATTGGATAGCCCACGGTGCTCAACACGTCCCACAAAATAGAGGGAAAGCCCTCCCAGTGGAGACACTGCGAGTGAACGCGTCCATCCTCATCCACCATCATGGCAGCAGGCTCGGCCATCTGAACAAAAGATCAAATGGGTGAGGCCAAGAAAAAGTGTGAAAAGCACAGGGACAGATTCTGTATAGAGTGCAAAAATAACCATAACCTCCACAGTTCATATCCAAAAATTCTCAAACTTCACCAGAACTCTCCTAAGGTATTTGTGCACCACTTTTCTATTCAACACTTTGGCTGGATTAGGCTCTAAGATGGCTGTTCCCTTAAGGTCTTACTTCTCTGTCTACCCAGAATTTTCAGTGAACAGAGGGCTAGAGTTTCGTGCATCAGGGAAAATCTACCCAGCCAAAATTTACCAAATTTTAACAGCAGCTACCTGGGTAAATTTGGAACAAGTTTTGTGTTGTACTCTTTTGCAGAAAACTGTAGGAAGGGGGCCTAAAAATTTAAGGGGCAGAAGTGCTTATTCTGGACAGAAATCTAACATTCCATGGTTTCTGTTATTTCTTATTATCCATAAGTTCAGAATTTTTCATTTTTGAATAGGAGATAGAACACAAAATTTGGAACAATTATTTCAACATGAACTCTACCAGAAAAGGTCATTTTCTTTGATCAATAAATCTCTCTTTTCGGTTATGGCAGATTTGTGACAGATTCGCTAGATAGTCCTTATGCAAAATTATGCTTAGATACGCAAGAACCTTACCACTCTCATTCAACGCATTTTCAATTTCAGATATATATGGTCATGATGCATGCACGTCCTATTCGTCCTCACAAAATAAAATATTTGCCAAATAGGTTTGGTCTTACGAAGTTAGTTTTGGTGGCATACACAATACGGCTCTCACTATAATAGCTAGTCGAGTTTTTCTAACCGTTCTTTAACTTATCGTAATCGCGGTTAGTGTACCTGCAGAAGATTGATATAGCATATACATTTCATGAACCTTTCATGCCAGCACTCATGAAAGCGTCCGTATTCATTACCGTTTTCTTATAGAAACGATATCTGTACAATTTCCGCCGTACAGACGACGTTAACATACGCTATCGAGATAGCGTATTCACGGGGGTACCGTCATGAGACGGGGGTATGAACAGCGATCGCCATACCCTGCGCCAAACCTTCTACTCCCAATATATTCAACTAACAGTTGGCATATTGGCAGCACCTCAAGTAAGGCACTGCTTGAGGGCAGCGTTCGGTTCGCATCACCGACAGGAAGGCCAAGCTCTCTCAGTTGGCTGAGGATTCTTACCTTCTTACCTTAGCGATGAGTGCGTTGTTACGGAATTTAAGGGTCGATTGTGCATGAAAGTAAGTTTTGACAGAAAGTAATGTGCTGAAAGTCAGTTGATAATACTTCATAAGTTAGATAGCCACCTAGTAACTTTCCCATAATCCCTTAGGGCTTTACGAACTAGGCACCATCCTTAACGCACCAACGTATTTCGCAACACATCCTTGTAGTCAAGTTTTAGGAAAACGAGTTTTTAAGGCTTGTCGCATTCTCTGGCGTATGCATTTCGGCTCTTGTGCCAGCTGTTGCCAGCTACGGCTCTGATACCAGCTGTGGTAGAACCACCTGAATTAATCCGGCTCAAGTGTATTAACCATCACCATTAGGGCAATCTCGGTTAACCTTACACTTCAAACGGAGTAATCCATTGGTCTGTCGGGTAACCTCCCGATACAACCACGGTAAAGCGGATCGAATGCCATACATACAAAAGCTCATGCGACGATGAGCCCAGAGAATACCACATTCCAGTAGATATTACAAAAATTATCATAAGTGAATATTACAAACCATGTTTAAGTTTAGTAACCAAGTACTTCAGTGATCATAACCAATAAGTTCTTCAGA
This sequence comes from Panicum miliaceum, assembly GCA_032594955.1. NCBI lineage: Eukaryota > Viridiplantae > Streptophyta > Magnoliopsida > Poales > Poaceae > Panicum > Panicum miliaceum. Next base: position 49,644,838 of record CM064058.1, on the reverse strand, counting down.
GTTTAAGTTGCAGCGGAAATAAATAACGAAAGCTACTCGACGATACAGGATGTCTCGGTGAAGCCCGTACGAGACATCACTCGGCATTATCTCCATTGGCCGGGGGCGTATCCCATTCCACCGACCAACCAGGGGGAAGAGTGCAGGGCCAAGTTGTGGCAGAACCACCTGAATTAATCCGGCTCAAGTGTATTAACCATCACCATTAAGGCAATCTCGGTTAACCTTGCACTTCAAACGGAGTAATCCACTGGTCTGTCGGGTATAACCTCCCGATACAACCACGGTAGGGCGGATCGAATGCCGTACATACAAATGCTCATGCGACGATGAGCCCAGAGAATACCACATTCCAGCAAATATTACAACATTAACATAAGTAAATATTACAGACCAAGTTTGGAGTTTAGAAACCAAATACATCAATGATCATACTAAGACGTTCTTCAGAGTTTAAGTTGCAGCGGAAAATAAAACAACGAAAGCTACTCGACGATAAGGATGTCTCGATGAAGCCCGTATGAGACATCAGTCGGCATTATCTCCGTTGGACGGGGGTGTATCCCATTCCACCGACCAACCAAGGGGAAGAGTGCAGGGCCAAGTCAAGCTAGCAATCATATCTTCAAAGGTCTCACCTGAAAACGAGCCACAAGCAAGGCTGAGTATACTAATACTCAGGAAGACTTACCCGAGTAGTGGAATCTACTCCACCGACTCTAGATATGCAGGGCTTTTGGCTCAGGGGTTTGTTTTGCCGAAAAGCTTCTACAAGTGGGTCCTTACTTTCAGATTTTAGCTCAAGATTCTAGTTTCGTTAACCATTCTAGATAAGCAGCTATCCAAAAGCATACATGGTGAAGCATTAAATTTTCATCCAACCAGTTCATTCATCCTCATTGTTCCTCTTCTTACTCTGTGGGTAAAAATGGTTAAGCAGTCTCATTAGCCGTGAGAAACGGACGATTCGAATCGAATTTCTTAACCTTGCAAGGGAAACCTAAACACACGTCACGTGGTTACTCCCTAGAGTCACACGTGCAACTTTTCCCCTTTCTTTCCGGGTCGTGGATCGAGGCTACCCTCCGAGAGTACAAGAGCCCCACGCCACGGTTCGGCGCCGGGTCGTGACCACTCTCTGCACTCGCCATATGCACATGGGACTGAAGTTCAAAGGGTAGGATGTCGTCCCCTTGCCGGGCCAATCAGGTACTTAAGCTTACCGATTCCCATAATCTCAGCATGTATTTAGTACGTTCAAAGACTTAACCATCACTACCACACCCTGCGGCCTTAGCATTTTTCACTAGACAGACGGGCCTCAATCGTAACCATCGTTCCATTGCCCGTCCGTGTCCTTATGATTGCAGCGTGTAGTAGACATTCAACTCCTATTTTCTCGCGAGTGACAGGAAATCACTCGGCTTTTACCGGAGTCCTATTAGCACAGCATTCTATCAAACCTTACATCTAGTTTTCAAGCATGGGTTCCTAACATCATGCAACTAAGTTTTCATTGAACTCCTATAAACTTAATGCACAAGCAAAGAGTACTGAGTTGCATAATTAGGAAAGAAATAGGTTATGCTCCGGGGCTTGCCTTCGCAGTTAGCTTGGGGCTCTTCCGAACTTGGGTTCGGGTCTTCAAGAGCTTCAATTAAATTTACTTGAGCCTCACGCTGCTCACTCTCGGACGCGGGCACCAGCTCGTAAGTTCCGTCGGCGAGAGTCGTCGATTCTACATGAATGCACAAGTTTAAGTAGTGGTGATGGTAAACGACATGATTTAAGTGTAATTACTACAGTGGATAGTTTCTGGTCATGAAATTTTGGATTTCGGCACATCAGAGAAAGACGTGCTTACTGTAAAATTTTCAGACAATTTCATGTAGCAGATTAATTATGAAAAATATATTACATAGTGGCTGTTAGATCTTTGTTGTTTTTGTACAGAACAAATGGTGTAAAAACTGAGTGTAAGATTTTTACAAAGCTTTCACTTAAGCATGTAGGAGCTACTGTAATTTTTGTAGGATTTATTGTGCAGTTTTCAGAGCATAGAAAATATGACATTACACACCTAGGTTATTCAAGGATTTATTTTTACAGGATCATCCATAGGGTTTTTGTCCATGAAACTTTTCACAAAGCAACCTCTACCATGGGGTACCTTCTAGTAAAAATTTGAGAATTTTCCAAGCTAAGATACTATTTTCTTGATTTAATGTAGGTTATTAGCACATAAATCAAATAATTAGGTTCCTGTGGGATATAAATTCTCCCAACTTTTCACTGGCATCTAGGTACCATTACACCATTACAGAAAAAGTTTCATTAGGTGATTCATAACCTAACTGCAGGGATAAAAATATTCTACCTAATCATGGTATGAAACTAAGTTTAATAAACAGTGCAGCTAGAGATGGAATTTGGGCCTGATCTTTTTACACAGTCCTAAACTTCAAGAAACTAACTCACTTCCCAATTTTTATGGTCAGCATTGATCTACAACAGTGGGTACAAAATAAGTCCATTAAAGCTTCCATTTAATGTAGAGCAAAATATGTTGAGATTCTGAGAAATATTTTGTAACAAAAGTGGTAGAGTTTGTTCTAAGGATTCCAGAACAATTGAGTTTGCAATTTTCTGAATTTTCTACAAATTTATACGGATTTTACAAGTTCACTGAATTTGAATCTAGATTTGAAACTTTCTTTCACAACTAGGTCCTTGAATCTTACGCGCAGACCCTTCTAAAGATTTAAATTCTTGCAATTGGGTCCTCAGGCGGCTCGGGTACGGCGGCCGGCCGAAATTCCGGCGAGGGGCTCGCCGGCGGCGAGGGGTGAGGGTCGGGGAAGGTTCAGGGGTGCGAGGGCTACCTCGTGGGGGTGTTGTTCAGGTGGGGAATGGCCGGGAAGGGCTCCCCGACGTTGGAGCAGAGGCGGCGGCAGCGGTGGCGCGCGTCGACGGCGGTGCTCCGGCGGGCTTGGGGCGGCCTGGTCCGGTCAGCGAGCTTCAGTGGCGCGTGGGGAAGCTGCTCAGGGGCTTGGCTTGGACGGAGGAGGTCGGGGTCGAGCTGCCCACGGCGAGCAGGGGCGGCGGCGGCGGCAGCGCGGGCGGCGGCGCTCCGGTGGTCCTGGGCGGCGTTGGGTGGGTCGGCGAGCTTCAGTGGGGTGATGTAGTGGTGGCTGGAGGCTCAATTTGGGCAGGGGGCGGCGGTGGAGGGCTGTCCACGGGCGGGCGGCGCTCGGCGGCGGCAATGGCGGCGGCGAGGCGTTCTGGGTGCGTGGCTCGCGCGTGTGGCCGGGGCGCAGCTTTTATAGGGGTAGGAGGGGGTGTGGAGGGGCTTGGGCGTTGCGCGGGGCGGAGGCACGGCACGGCACGCACTGGCCACGGCGGGGTGGCAGCAGAGCGCCGGCGCGGCGTGCGGCGAGCGGGCGCGGGCGACTGGGCGGCCGGGATTTGGCGTGGCAGAGAGGAGTAAGCGCGGCGCGCGGAGTGGGGGAGCAGCTGCTGCAGCGGCTCGGGCGGAGGGCAGACGCAGCGATGGGCGGCGAGGCTGGGCGCGGCACGGCTCGTGCACGCGCGGATGCTCAATGGGCAGCGCGGCGTGGGAAGGGGGCAAAGCCGCGCGTGGGGGAGAGGCAAAGCGGCCACTGGCCTGGCGCCTCGCGCCGGTCAGGCGTCGCCGGCCACCTGGTGCGCGGCGGTTGGGCGGGGAGGAGAGAGAGGGGGGGGGGGAGCGAGGGGCCTGATTGCGAGAATTTGAAAAACTTCAGGGGGCTGGGTGCAAATAGGGCGTTTTCTCCTCTTTCTAATTTGAATTTCGAAAACTTTTGAACATGAAAGTTGTTCAGAATAAAAAGTTCTACAAGTTTGGTTTCAGGCAACATGTCATTTGGCTTATGGTTTGAAAGTTAATTTAAAAGTTTCAAATGTGTCCAAATGTGCCCAAATTCGATTTGAATTTCAACTTAACCCGTTCTAATTCTTTTCACCCTTTTATTAGTTGGTTAAGCATAGGGTTAGGCTAATGATACTGATTTTAGAAATGAAATTTTTACCAGGGTTGTCACAGCCTTCCCCCCTTAACAAGAATCTCGCCCCGAGATTCGGTAATTCTTAGTGTGGACGTGGGTGCACATACCAGTGGTTGAGATAAGAAACCCAGGGAAATTTTGGTTTAGGTAGCTCTCGGTTTCCCAGGTGGCTTCTTCTTCCGTGTGGTGATTCCATTGTACTTTATACATTCTAATTACTTTCCTCCTGGTCTCTCTTTCTTTTTGATCCAGAATTTTAACTAGGTGTTCGACATGCGAGAGGTCGGGTTCCAATGATAATTCCTGTTGTTCCACAATCTCGGTAGGGACTCGAATACACTTCTTGAGTTGAGATACGTGGAAGACAGCATGGGTGGCCGTGAGCTGAGGGGGCAGTCGTAATTTGTAGGCTACGGGTCCGCAACTCTCAATGATTTCGTAGGGGCCAACATAACGGGCAGCTAGTTTGCCTTTGATTCCGAATCTTTGCACTCCCTTGGTGGGTGAAACTCGAAGATAGACATGATCGCCAACTTCGAACTTTAGGGGCTTTCTCCTTTTGTCAGAATAGCTCTTTTGTCGGGCTTGTGCGGCTTTAAGATTTGCTTGTATTACTTTTACTTTCTCCTCTGCCTCGATTACCAGGTCGGGTCCAATTATTTTGCGTTCTCCGGTTTGTGACCAGCTCAAAGGAGTTCAACACCTTCGTCCGTACAGGGCCTCGAATGGTGCCATCTTCAAACTCGTTTGATAGCTATTGTTGTACGAGAACTCTGCTAGGGCTAGGCATTTGTCCCAATTCTTGGCATAGTGAATGACGCAAGCTCTCAGCATGTCTTCAAGGATTTGGTTTACTCTTTCCGTTTGTCCGTCAGTCTGAGGATGGTATGCTGAGCTGCGAATCAGTTTTGTGCCAAGAGACGTTTGCAGTTGTTCCCAAAAGCGTGCTACAAACTGAGGACCACGATCGGAAATAATTGTCTTACGTATTCCATGTAGGCAAACAATACGACCGAGGTAAATCTCGGCATATTTCTTGGTAGAATAGGTGGTGTGTACCGGAAGAAAGTGTGCCGTCTTTGTGAGTCTATCCACGATAACCCATATGGAATCATGTTTCTGGGAAGTGTTTGGTAGTCCAACGATGAAGTCCATACTTATGTCTTCCCATTTCCAGGATGGTATAGGTAACGGTTGTAGTGTACCGGCTACCTTCAAGTGGCTAGCTTTTACTCTCTGGCACGTGTCACATTCTGAGACATACGTAGCAATTTCTCTTTTCATTCTAGTCCACCAGAAGTTTTGCCTTAGGTCTTGATACATTTTGCTACTGTCGGGGTGGATAGAGAATTTGGAAAGGTGTGCCTCATCGAGAATTTGCTTGCGGAGTTCACGATTCTTCGGAACGACTATACGACTTTCGAACCATAGGAGTCCCTTATGGTCCTGGCGGAAACATTTGTACTTCTCCTCACCTAGAGAGAGTTTTTGTTTGATGATCTTAATTCCTTCATCATGTAGTTGTGCCATGACGATTTGGTCGTGAAGAGTGGGCTCAACTGAGATGTGATCTAGAGTGCCTTGGGAAACCATTTCCATGTTAAGCTTCCTCATTTGTGCACACAATGTCTCATGGTAGGATTCCATGGATAAGCAATGGCAATGGGACTTGCGGCTTAGTGCATCCGCGACTACATTAGCCTTGCCGGGGTGATAGTGTACTTCAAGGTCATAATCCTTGATTAATTCTAGCCATCTTCGTTGTCTCATATTCAGATCGGCTTGTGTGAAGATATACTTGAGGCTCTTATGATCCGTGTAGACATTGCACTGTGTACCCATGAGATAGTGCCTCCATATCTTCAGAGCGTGAATGACGGCTGCAAGCTCAAGATCATGAGTCGGATAATTCTGTTCGTGGGGCCGAAGGGCTCGTGAGGCATATGCAATCACTCGATTCTCTTGCATAAGCACGCATCCTAGACCAGTACCTGATGCGTCACAATACACATCGAATGACTTGGTATTATCGGGTTGAGCTAACACAGGTGCAATAGTCAGATGCTCTCTGAGAGTGTGGAAAGCTTCTTCACATTTCTCATCCCATACAAACTTTACTTCCTTCTTTAACAGTTCAGTCATGGGCTTAGCAATTCGAGAGAAATCCGGGATGAAGCGGCGGTAGTAACCGGCTAAGCCGAGAAAACTGCGAATCTGATGAACGGAGGTAGGGGGTTTCCAATCCATCACCTCTTGTACCTTGTTGGGGTCAACAGCTATGCCTTCGCTGGAGATTGTGTGACCTAAGAACTTTACAGTATCCAACCAGAATTCACACTTCGAAAACTTAGCATAGAGCTGATGGTCTCTTAGATGCTGAAGAACAATGCGCAGGTGCTTAGCATGCTCTTCCTCATCCTTGGAATAGATAAGGATGTCGTCGATGAACACTACGACGAATTTGTCAAGTTCGGGCATGAATACCGAATTCATGAGATACATGAAGTAGGCAGGGGCATTGGTGAGTCCAAAGGACATGACCAAGAATTCATATAATCCATATCGTGTGGAGAAGGCAGTCTTAGGAATATCGCACGGGCGAATCTTGATCTGATGATATCCCGAACGAAGATCAATCTTTGAGAAGACTCTGGCTCTTGCTAATTGATCGAAGAGTACATCGATACGGGGAAGTGGGTATTTATTTTTAACCGTTACCGCATTGAGAGGTCGGTAGTCAACGCATAACCTCAAACTGTCATCCTTCTTCTTTACGAATAGGGCTGGACATCCCCAAGGTGACGCGCTAGGGCGAATGAAACCTTTGTCCAGTATTTCTTGGAGTTGAATTTTTAGCTCTGCCAGCTCTTTAGGGGGCATCCTATATGGTCTTTTGGATATAGGTGCAGTGCCTGGTTGTAGTTCAATGATGAACTCAATATCCCTATCCGGTGGCATTCCTGGTAAGTCATCCGGAAAGACATCGGCATACTCGTTCACTACAGGAATATCCTCTAGCTTAAGTCCTTCCATCTTGTAAGCACAGGAATTCGTGCAATCTAGGAATGGTAGATAAAGGGTAGTGGCTCCGTGACTAGGTGAATTTATCCCAACGGCTCGGGAAGAAAGGTCTAGTGTGACTCCATGCATAGTCATCCAGTTCATTCCCAAAATAATGTCCATGCCGTCAAGAGGTAGAAGGACAAGGTCTGTGTCGATGGTTTTACTACCCAACTTGACTGGTACTTGTCTGACCATTTGGTTTGAAGCAATTTTACCACCCGGTGTTGATATCATATATGACCCTTTGGTGTGACAAACATTCAAGCCTACTTTTGCACCAAATTTTGCACTTATGAAACTATGCGATGCACCAGAATCAAATAATATAACTGCAGGCTTGTTATGGATAGAGAATGTACCCGACATCACTGGGCTCCTTCAGGAAGCTCTGCAAGTGTGGTGAAGTTAATCCGTCCTTGCTTGACTTGCAGGGTCTGTCTCTTGTCCCTGTTCTTGTTGTTCGGGTTGGATCCTTGACCTTGGTTGGGCGGCCCAGACTGAGGGCATTCTCGTGCGAAGTGGTTGGAACTCCCACATTTGAAACAGTGATTCGCGGGGCTAGGTCGAAGAGACTGCTGAAGAATGGGCCTCGGACCATTCTGTGAAGGCATCGGGGGTCGTACCATGCCTGACTGTTGTGGGGGTCTGGCAATCCATCTTCCTGGCTGAGGGGCCCTGGGTGGAGCTGTGGGTGCGACATTTTGCACGATGCGATACCTTGGTGGTTGGGCACTTGATGGTCCAGCGGGTGCCTTTCTCTTCTTCTCTGCCCGGTGTGCCATGATACAGTCTTCCTGGGTAATGGCCATATTGACCAATTTGTTGTAGGTGTCAGCCCTGGCTAGGTTCAGACGTTCCTTGAGCTTGGTATTCAGACCTCGGCGGAAACGATCACGCTTCTTGGCATCCGTATCAGCGTGATAGCCCGCATACTGGCATAAGTTGTTGAATGCCTGGGCGTACTGCAGCACGGTGCGGGTGCCCTGGGTAAGTGCCAGGAACTCGTTCAACTTCCTCTCCATGAGACCCTCGGGGATATGATGCGCCCGGAACGCGGTCTTGAATTCATCCCAGTCGACCACATGGTCAGCCGGGAGCATCGCAAAATAGTGGTGCCACCACAGTCGAGTGGTACCGCGAAGCTGTTGCGCGGCAAAACGAGCTTTGTTGGCCTCTCAGCATGGGGCCACAAGTAGCGTGAACTTGGATTCGATGGTGCGAATCCATGCATCTGCGTCCAGGGGTTCCTCGGTCTTATGGAACAAGGGCGGCTGGGTCCCTAGGAAATCCGTGTATCCTGCAGCTTGGGGTTGGTGAGCATTGTGCCCACCCCTCTGCTGGTGCTGTCCTTGCACGATCTGACGCAGCAGCTCGGTTTGAGCGGCCATCACTTCCACCAAACTGGGCGAGGGTGGTGGCGATTGTCGCGAGCGGCTGCCACCGGCACCAAAACCCTCGGGGTTGCCACGCGTGGATCCAACCATCTGAAACGTGAAAGGTTACGTAGCAACGCGATCCATATTACTTCCTCGATTCATAAATGATTGGTGTAGTCAAAGACTTCCGAATTCACAGCTAGAAGTATGGACAGAATCTCTGTTTGCTACGAGAAAAATCATAGCTTGCTGTGGGTCCATCTAAAACATCTCATACTTTGGCAGTAGTTAGAGAATTTATTAATGCACCACTTTGGTATTTAACTTTGGCGCTAGAACTATAGCTAAGGTGGTCGAAAGGCTCGTCCTTTGCCTCACTGTCTTAGCTGTTTTTCAGCAGATGGATCGGTACTGTTTCGCCTATAACTTAAACTAGCGAGGTCCAATGATGCTGAATTTTTGTGAGAACCACGATCACAAAATTTAGCACAAGTTTGGTATTCAACACTCAGCCATGAAATGCAAGGAGACATGGATAAAAATTCCGACAAGTCTCAGTGATTGTGGATTTCATCGTTTACCAACTTACAACGAAATCACCCAAGTTTATCGCCGTCCCTTACAAGTTGAGGGTATCCACATGGTTCAGGTGTACCCATCACAAAAGGGTTACTCAACTCCTAGTCAGCCTATTACAACACTTGCCAAAAGTTAGGCTACCCTATCGAGGAGTATGTGCAAAAGTCCTCCTAGGTCGTCATCCAGAAGTCATCCAAGTCGTTGACGGACGACTCGCTGTGAGCAGGAGAGTGAGCTCCCATCTGAGGTGCCTGTGGTACCTCACCCTCGAAATCCATACCGGAGATACCATCAATCTCCTGTGGCTCCTCCTCATCTTCCTCCATGTCCTCCTCATGGGGATGGTCATTCTGATCATGGTGCCACTGAATGTGCTCATTAGCATCCTCCAACTCAAGGCTCAGATCATGGAGGTGCTCCTCCAACTGTGCTATCGTGGCATCTCTCTCACCCATGAGAGTGTCCTGCTCCTGAATTTGGCCTTCAAGTTGGCCAGTCTGAGCATCTCTGTCCTCAAGATCCTGACTGAGCTCCTTAATCTGCTCATCCCTGGTATCTGCCATCATGTGGTAGGCCTGAGCAAGATCAGTGAGCTGCTCAAGCGCCTGACTCTGGAGAGTCTGAAGTCGGTAGAGTGCACTCATGCACCGCACGGAGGTATGGATAGTTTCCTGGGCATGAAAGTCTACCAAGTACTGTGCGTGCTGCACCCTGTTGAGCCAAAAGGGGTCGTTGTCCTGGTCAGCAGGAAACAATCCAATGGGAGCGAGTGTGACAACCTCGGGACGCTGCGCACAAAAAGTGGTGAGCGCCCTCATGGCTGCAAGCTCCCAAGTATCGGCCAAACGGCGGCCAACAACCTCAAGCTCCAAGGCGGGCCACTCCGGGTGTAGTGGGTGCGGAAAGATAGTCACGTTGACACGGCACTGGGTAACTCCATTCTCTGCAAACTCCAGTCCGGCGTAACGTGGGGGAATTATGTGGCAGAACCACCTGAATTAATCCGGCTCAAGTGTATTAACCATCACCATTAAGGCATCCTCGGTTAACCTTACACTTCAAACGGAGTAATCCACTGGTCTGTCGGGTATAACCTCCCGATACAACCACGGTGAACGGATCGAGCGCCGTACATACAAATGCTCATGCGACGAAGAGCCCAGAGAATACCACATTCCAGCAAGTATTACATCATTTGCATAAGTCAATATTACAGACCTAGTCCTGAGTTTAGAAAACAAGTACTTCAATTAACATAAATAAGTTCTTCAGAGTTAAATTGCAGCGGAAATAAACAACGGAAACTACTCGACGATACAGGATGTCTCGATGAAGCCCGTACGAGACATCACTCGGCCTTATCTCCGTTGGACGGGGGCGCATCCCATTCCACCGACCAACCAGGGGGAAGAGTGCAGGGCCAAGTCAAGCTAGCAATCATGTCTTCAAAGGGCTCACCTGAAAACGAGTCACAAGCAAGACTGAGTATACTAATACTCAGCAAGACTTACCCGTGTAGTGGAAACTACGCCACCGACTCTAGACATGCCAGGCTTTTTGGCTCAGGGGTTTGTTTTGCCGAAAAGCATCTACAAGTGGGTCCTTACTTTCAACTTTTAGCTCAAGATTCTAGTTTCGTTAGCCAGTCTAAGTAAGCAGCTATCCAATGCATACATGGTGAAGCATTAAATTTTCCATCCAACCAGTTCATTCATCATCATTGTTCCTCTTCTTACTCTGTGGGTAAAAATGGTTAAGCAGTCTCAATAGCCGTGAGAAACGGACGATTCGAATCGAATTTCTTAACCTTGCAAGGGAAACCCAAACACACGTCACGTGGTTACTCCCTAGAGTCACACGTGCAACTTTTCCCCTTTCTTTCCGGGTCGTGGATCGGGGCTACCCTCCGAGAGTACAAGAGCTCCACGCCACGGTTCGGCGCCGGGTCGTGACCACTCTCTGCACTCGCCATATGCACATGGGACCGAAGTTCAAAGGGTAGGATGCCGTCCCCTTGCCGGGCCAATCAGGTACTTAAGCTTACCGATTCCCATAATCTCGGCATGTGTTTAGTACGTTCAAAGACTTAACCATCACTACCACACCCTGCGGCCTTAGCATTTTTCACTAGACAGATGGGCCTCAATCGTAACCATCGTTACATAACCCGTCCGTGTCCTTATGATTGCAGCGTGTAGTAGTCATTCAACTCCTATTTTCTCGCGAGTGATAGGAAATCACTCGACTTTTACCGGAGTCCTATTAGCACAGCATTCTATCGAACCTTACATCTAGTTTTCACGCAAGGGTTCCTGACATCATGCAACTAAGTTTTCATCCAACTCCTATAAACTTAATGCACAAGCAAGGAGTAATGAGTTGCATAATTTCGGAAAGAATGGGTTATGCTCCGGGGCTTGCCTTCGCAGTTCGCTTGGGGATCTTCCGAACTTGGGCTCGGGTCTTCAAAAGCTTCAGTTAGATTTGCTTGAGCTTCACGCTGTTCACTCTCGGACGCGGGCACCAGCTCGTAGGTTCCGTCGGCGAGAGTCGTCGATTCTACATGAGTGCACAAGTTTAAGTCGTGGAAATAGCACTTGGTTACGATATTGAGAGTCATTACTACAAGGGATAGTTTCTGGTTATGAAATTTTGGATTTTGGCACATCAAGGAAAGATGTGCTTACTGTAAAATTTTCAGCCAATTTTATGTAACAGATTAATTCTGAAAAATAGATTTCTTTGTTGCTGTTAGATACTTGTTCTTTTTATACAGATCAATTGGTGCAACAATTGTGGCTAATATTTTTACAGGGCTCTCACTTGAGCATGCAGAAGCTACTGTAAGTTTTGTAGGATTTATTATGCAGTATTCAGAGCATAGAAAATATGACATTCTACACCTAGGCTTTTTAAAGATTCATTTTTACAGGACCCTACACAGGGTTTTTGTCCATGAAACTTTTTACACAGCAACCTCTACCACAGTGTAACTCCCAGTAATAATTTGGGGATTTTCCAAGCTAAGATACTATTTTCTTGATTTAATGTATGTTATTAGCACATAATTCAAATAACTAGGTTACTGTGAGATAAAAAGTCTCCTAATTTTTCTCTGGCTTCTAGTTACCAATACATTAGCATAGGAAAAATTTCAATGGGTGACTCATCACCTAACTACAGGGATAAAACATTCCATTTACGCATGAATTAAAACTAAGTTTAACAAACAGCAGAGCTAGAGATGGAATTTGGGTCTGATCTTTTTACACAGCCCTAATCATCCAGCAACTAGTTCACTGCCCAAAATTCAGGGTCAGCATTGCTCTAGAACAGTGGGTATAAAATATGTCCATTAAAGCTTCTATTTAATGTAGAGCGAAATATTTTGAGATTCTGAGAAACTTTTTGTAACAAAAGTGGTAGAGTTTGTTCTGAGGATCCCAGAACAGTTGAGTTTGCATTTTTCTGAATTTTCTACGATTTTATACGAATTTTACAAGTTCACTGAATTTGAATCTAGGTTTGAAATTTTCTTTTACAACTAGGTCCTTGAATCTTACGCTCAGACCCTTCTAAAGATTTAAATCCTTGCAATTGGGTCCTCGGCGGCTCGGGTGCGGCGGCCGGCCGAAATTCCGGCGAGGGGGCTCGCCGGCGGCGAGGGGCGGGGGTCGGGGAAGGTTCAGGGGTGCGAGGGCTACCTTGTGGGGGTGTTGTTCAGGTGGGGGACGGCCGGGAAGGGCTCGCCGGCGTTGGAGCAGAGGCGGCGGCGGCGCGGCTTGCGTCGACGGCGGTGCTCCGGCGGGCTTGGGGCGGCGTGGTCCGGTCGGTGAGCTTCACTGGTGCGTGGGGAAGCTACTCCGGGGCTTGGCTTGGACGGAGGGGGTCGGGGTCGTGCTGTCCACGGCGAGCAGGGGCGGCGGCGGCGACGGCAGCGCGGGCGGCGGTGCTCCGGTGGCTCTGGGTGGCGTTGGGCGGGTCGGCGAGCTGCGGTGAGGTGATGTAGTGGTGGCTGGGTGCTTGGTTTGGGCAGTGGGCGGCTGTGGAGGGCTGCCCACGGGCGGGTGGTGCTCGGCGGCGGCGATGGCGCGGCGAGGCGTTCTGGTGGCGGGGCTTCGCGCGGGCGGTCGGGGTGGCGTTTTTGTAGGGACAGGAGGGGGGCGTGGAGATGCCTGGGTGACGCGCGGGGCGGGACACGGCAGCGGCGTGCACTGGGCGCGGCGGGCGGCGGCAGAACGCCGGCGCGGCGTGCGGGCGAGCGGGCGCGGTGACCGGGCGGCCGCGATTGTGGCGTGGGCGTGGCGAGATAGCGCCGGGCGCGGAGTGGGGAGCAGCTGCTGCAGCGGCTCGGGCGGAGGGCAGGCGCGGCAGCTGGCGGGGCGCGGGGGCCGGGGCGGCACGGCGGAGCGCGGGTACTGGCCGGGCGGGCGGCGGCCGGGGCGCGGCAGCACGCGCGGGCGGGGACTGGGCGGCGCGGCGTCGGGGCGGGGGAAAGCCGGCCGTGGCGGGGTGGTGCGGCAGCCACTGGCCTGGCGCTCCGCGCCGATCAGGCGACGCCGGCCACCTGGCGCGCGGCGGGCGGGCGCGCGCGCGCGCGGCGCGGCAGAGCAGAGGGGGGGGGGGATGCCAGGGACCGAAATGCAAAAATTCGAAAAAGTTCAGGGGGCTGGGTGCAAACAGAGCGTTTTCTCCTCTTTCTGATTTGAATTTCAAAAACTTTTGAACACGAAAGTTGCTCAAAATAAAAAGTTCTACAACTTTGGTTTCAGGCAAAATTTCATTTGGCTTATGGTTTTAAAGTTATTTTAAAAGTTTCAAATGTGCCCAAATGTGCCCAAATTTAATTTGAATTCCAACTGAACCCGTTTTAAATTCTTTCCACCCTCTCATTAGTTGGTTTAACACATAGAGTTAGGCTAATGACATTTGATTTCAGAATTTTAATTACCAGGGTTGTCACAGCCTTCCCCCCTTAACAAGAATCTCGCCCCGAGATTCGGCAATTCTTAGTGTGGGCGTGGGTGCACATACCAGTGGTTGAGGCAAGAAACCCAGGGAAATGTTGGTTCAGGTAGCTTTCCGTTTCCCAGGTGGCTTCTTCTTCCGTGTGGCGATTCCATTGTATTTTATACATTCTAATCACTTTCCTCCTGGTCTCTCTTTCTTTTTGATCCAAAACCTTAACTGGGTGTTCGACATACGAGAGGTCGGGTTCCAACGATATTTCTTGTTGTTCCACAATCTCGGTAGGGACTCGAATACACTTCTTGAGTTGAGATACGTGGAAGACATCATGGGTGGCCGTGAGCTGAGGGGGCAGTCGTAATTTGTAGGCTACGGGTCCGCAGCTCTCCATGATTTCGTAAGGACCAATATAACGGGGAGCTAGTTTGCCTTTGATTCCAAATCTTCGCACTCCTTTGGTTGGTGAAACTCGAAGATAGACATGATCGCCAACTTCGAACTTTAGGGGCTTTCTCCTTTTGTCAGAATAGCTCTTTTGTCGGGCTTGTGCGGCTTTAAGATTTGCTTGTATTACTTTTACTTTCTCCTCTGCCTCGATTACCAGGTCGGGTCCAATTATTTTACGTTCTCCGGTTTGTGACCAGCTCAAAGGGGTTCGACACCTTCGTCCGTACAGTGCCTCAAATGGTGCCATTTTCAAACTCGTTTGGTAGCTGTTGTTGTAAGAGAACTCTGCCAGGGGTAGGCATTTGTCCCAATTCTTGTCATAATGAATGACACAAGCTCTCAGCATGTCTTCAAGAATTTGGTTTACTCTTTCTGTTTGTCCATCGGTCTGAGGATGGTATGCTGAGCTGCGAATCAGCTTAGTGCCAAGAGACGTTTGCAGTTGTTCCCAAAAGCGTGCTACAAACTGAGGGCCACGATCGGAGATAATTGTCTTAGGTATTCCATGCAGGCAAACAATACGATCGAGGTAAATCTCGGCATATTTCTTGGTAGAATAGGTGGTGTGCACCGGAAGAAAATGTGCCGTCTTCGTGAGTCTATCAACGATAACCCATATGGAATCATGTTTCTGGGAAGTGTTTGGTAGTCCCACGATGAAGTCCATACTTATGTCCTCCCATTTCCATGATGGTATAGGTAACGGTTGAAGTGTACCGGCCACCTTTATGTGGCTAGCCTTTACTCTCTGGCACGTGTCACATTCCGAGACATACGTAGCAATTTCCCTTTTCATTCTAGTCCACCAGAAGTTTTGCCTTAGGTCCTGATACATTTTGCTACTGCCGGGGTGGATAGAGAATTTGGAGAGGTGTGCCTCATCAAGAATTTGCTTGCGGAGTTCGCGATTCTTCGGAACGACTATACGACTTTCGAACCATAGAACTCCCTTAGGGTCCTGGCGGAAACACTTATACTTCTCTTCACCTAGAGAGAGTTTTTGTTTGATGATCTTGATTCCTTCATCATGTAGTTGTGCCATGACGATTTGGTCGTGAAGAGTGGGCTCAACTGAGATGTGATCTAGAGTGCCTTGGGAAACCATTTCCAAATTCAGCTTCCTCATGTCTGCACATAATGTCTCATGGTAGGGCTCCATGGATAAGCAATGGCAATGGAGCTTGCGGCTTAGTGCATCCGCGACTACATTAGCCTTACCGGGGTGATAGTGCACTTCCAGGTCATAATCTTTGATTAATTCTAGCCATCTTCGTTGTCTCATATTCAGATCGGCTTGTGTGAAGATGTACTTGAGGCTCTTATGATCCGTGTAGATATTGCACTGTGTACCCATGAGATAGTGTCTCCATATCTTCAGAGCGTGAATGACGGCTGCAAGCTCAAGGTCATGCGTGGGATAATTCTGTT
The DNA here is from genome assembly GCA_032594955.1 of Panicum miliaceum. Taxonomy (NCBI): domain Eukaryota; kingdom Viridiplantae; phylum Streptophyta; class Magnoliopsida; order Poales; family Poaceae; genus Panicum; species Panicum miliaceum. The sequence goes on along the minus strand of CM064058.1, from coordinate 49,628,934 downwards.
CGTGGGGCCGAAGGGCTCGTGAGGCATATGCAATCACTCGATTCTCTTGCATAAGCACACATCCTAGACCAGTACCTGATGCGTCACAATACACATCGAATGACTTGGTATTATCGGGTTGAGCTAACACAGGTGCAGTAGTCAGATGCTCTCTGAGAGTGTGGAAGGCTTCCTCACACTTCTCATTCCATACAAACTTTACTTCCTTCTTCAATAGTTCCGTCATGGGCTTAGCAATTCGAGAGAAATCCGGGATGAAGCGACGGTAGTATCCGGCTAAGCCGAGAAAACTGCGAATCTGATGAACAGAGGTAGGGGGTTTCCAATCCATCACCTCTTGTACCTTGCTGGGGTCAACAGCTATGCCTTCGCTGGAGATCGTGTGACCTAAGAACTTTACAGTATCCAACCAGAATTCACACTTAGAAAACTTAGCATAAAGCTGATGGTCTCTGAGTCGCTGAAGAACAATGCGAAGGTGCTTGGCATGCTCTTCCTCATCCTTGGAATAGATAAGAATGTCGTCGATGAACACTACGACGAATTTGTCAAGTTCGGGCATGAATACCGAATTCATGAGATACATGAAGTAGGCAGGGGCATTGGTGAGTCCAAAGGACATGACCAAGAATTCATATAGTCCATATCGTGTGGAGAAGGCAGTCTTAGGAATATCGCACGGGCGAATCTTGATCTGATGATATCCCGAACGAAGATCAATCTTTGAGAAGACTCTGGCTCCAGCTAATTGATCGAAGAGTACATCGATGCGAGGAAGTGGGTATTTATTTTTAACTGTTACCGCATTGAGAGGTCGGTAGTCCACACATAATCTCAAACTGTCATCCTTCTTCTTTACGAATAGGGCTGGACATCCCCAAGGTGACGCGCTAGGGCGAATAAAACCTTTGTCCAGTAGTTCCTGGAGTTGAAGTTTCAACTCGGCCAATTCTTTAGGGGGCATCCTATATGGTCTTTTGGATATAGGTGCAGTGCCTGGTTGTAGTTCAATAACGAACTCAATATCCCTATCCGGTGGCATTCCTGGTAAGTCATCCGGGAAAACATCGGCATACTCGTTCACCACAAGAATCTCCTCTAGCTTAAGTCCTTCCATCTTATAAGCACAGGAATTCGTGCAATCTATGAATGGTAAGTAAAGGGTAGTGGCTCCGTGACTAGGTGAATTTATCTCAACGGCTCGGGAAGAAAGGTCCAGTGTGACTCCATGCATAGCCATCCAGTTCATTCCCAAAATAATGTCCATGCCGTCAAGGGGTAAAAGGACAAGGTCCGTGTCGATGGTTTTACTACCCAATTTGACTGGTACTTGTCTGACCATTTGGTTTGAAGCAATTTTACCACCCGGTGTTGATATCATATATGACCCTTTTGTGTGACAAACATCCAAGCCTACTTTTGCACCGAATTTTGCACTTATGAAACTATGCGATGCACCAAAATCAAATAATATAACTGCAGGCTTGTTATGGATAGAGAATGTACCCGACATCACTGGGGCTCCTTCTGGAAGCTCTGCAAGCGTGGTGAAGTTAATCCGTCCTTGCTTGACTTGCAGGGTCTGTCTCTTGCCCCTGTTCTTGGCGTTCGGGTTGGATCCTTGGCCTTGGTTGGGCTGTCCAGGCTGAGGGCATTCTCGTGCGAAGTGGCTGGAACTCCCGCACTTGAAACAGCGATTCATGGGGCTAGGTCGAAGAGACTGCTGGAGAATGGGCCTCGGACCATTCTGCGGAGGCATCGGGGGTCGTACCATGCCTGGCTGCTGTGGGGGTCTGGCAATCCATCTTCCTGGCTGCGGGGCCCTTGGTGGAGCTGTAGGTGCGGTATTTTGCACGATGCGATACCTTGGTGGTTGGGCACTTGATGGTCCTGCGGGTGCCTTTCTCTTCTTCTCTGCCCGGTGTGCCATGATACAGTCCTCCTGGGTAATGGCCATATTGACCAACTCGTTGTAGGTGTCCGCCCTGGCTAAGTTCAGACGTTCCTTGAGCTTGGTATTCAGACCTCGGCGGAAACGATCACGCTTCTTGGCATCCGTATCAGCGTGATACCCCGCATACTGGCATAGGTTGTTGAACGCCTGGGCGTACTGTAACACGGTGCGGGTGCCCTGGGTAAGTGCCAGAAACTCATTCAACTTCCTCTCCAAGAGACCCTCGGGAATATGATGTGCCCGGAACGCGGTCTTGAATTCGTTCCAGTCGACCACATGATCAGCTGGGAGCATCGCAAAATAGTGGTCCCACCACAGTCGAGCGGTACCGCGAAGCTGTTGCGCGGCAAAACGAGCCTGGTTGGCCTCTGAGCATGGGGCCACAAGTAGTGTGAACTTGGATTCTATGGTGCGAATCCATGCATCTGCGTCCAGGGGTTCCTCGGTCTTATGGAACAATGGAGGCTGGGTCCCTAGGAAATCCGTGTATCCTGCAGCTTGTGGTTGGTGAGCATGGTGCCCACCCCTCTGCTGGTGTTGCCCTTGCACAATCTGACGTAGCAGCTCGGTTTGAGCGGCCATCACTTCCACCAAACTGGGCGGGGGTGGTGGCGATTGTCGCGAGCGGCTGCCACCGGCACCAAAACCCTCGGGGTTGCCACGTGTTGATCCAACCATCTGAAACGTGAAAGGTTACCATTAGCATCGCGATCCATATTACTTCCTTGATTCATGATTAATTGGTGTAGTCATAGACTTCCGAAGTCTGAGCCAGAAGTATGAACAAAATCTCTGTTTGCTACGAAAAAAAATCATAGCCTGCTGTGGGTCCACCCAAAACATCTCAAACATTTGTGGTAGTCAGAGAATTTAGGACTGCACCACTTTGGTATTTACTTCGGTGCTAGAACTATGGCTAAGGCGGTCGAAAAGCTCGTCCTTTGTCTTGCTGTCTTAGCTGTTTTTCAGCAGATTGATCGGTACTGTTTCGCCTATATCTTAAACTAGCGAGGTCCAATGAAGCTGAATTTTTTTTGTGAGAACCTAGATCACAAAATTTAGCACAAGTCTGGTATTCAACACTCAGCCAAGAAATGCAAGGAGACATGGGTAAAAATTCCGACAAGTCTCAGCGATTGTGGATTCCATCGTTTACCAACTTACAACGAAATCACCAAGTTTATCGCCGTTCCTTACATGTTGTGGGTATCCACATGGTTCAGGTATACCCAACACAAAAGAGTTACTCAACTCCTAGTTAGCCTATTACAACACTTGCCAAAAGTTAGGCTACCCTATCGAGGAGTATGTGCAAAAGTCCTCCTAGGTCGTCCTCTAGAAATCATCCAAGTCGTTGACAGACGACTCGCTGCGAGCCGGAGAGTGGGCTCCCATCTGAGGTGCCTGTGGTACCTCACCCTCGAAATCCATACCTGAGATACCATCAATCTCCTGTGGCTCCTCCTCATCCTCCTCCATGTCGTCCTCATGGGGATGGTCATTCTGATCATGATGCCACTGAATATGCTCATTAGCATCCTCCAACTCAAGGTTCAGATCATGGAGCTGCTCCTCCAACTGTGCTATCGTGGTATCTCTCTCACCCATGAGAGTGTCCTGCTCCTGGATTTGGCCCTCGAGTTGGCCAATCTGAGCATCTCTGTCCTCAAGATCCTGACTGAGCTCCTTTATCTGCTCATCCCTGGTATCTGCCATCATATGGTAGGCCTGAGCAAGATCAGTGAGCTGCTCGAGTGCCTGACTCTGGAGAGTCTGAAGTCGGTAGAGTGCACTCATGCACCGCACGGAGGTATGGATAGTCTCCTGGGCATGGAAGTCTACCAAATACTGTGCGTGCTGCACCCTGTTGAGCCAAAAGGGGTCGTTGTCCTGGGCAGCAGGAAACAATCCAATGGGAGTGAGTGTGACAACCTCGGGACGCTGCGCACAAAATGTGGTGAGCGCCCTCATGGCTGCGAGCTCCCAAGTATCGGCCAAACGGCGACCAACAGCCTCAAGCTCCAAGGCGGGCCACTCCGGGTGTAGCGGGTGCGGAAAGATAGTCACGTTGACACGGCACTGGGTAACTCCATTTTCTGCAAACTCCAGTCCGGCGTAACGTGGGGGAATGAGATAGCCCGCGGTACGCAGAACATCCCACAAAATAGAGGGAAAGCCCTCCCAGTGGAGACACTGCGAGTGCACGCGTCCATCCTCATTCACCATCATCTCAACAGGCTCGGCCATCTGAACAAAAGATCAAATGGAGTGAGATAGCGAAAACTGTGAGCAGCACAAGGACAGATTTTGTATAGTGTGCAAAAATAATCATAACTCCCACAGTTCTCGTCCAAAAATTCTCAAATTTCACCAGGTCACTCCTAAGGTATTTGTGAACAACTTTTCTAGTCAATTCCAGAGCTAATTGGGTCTCTAAGATGGTCTTTCTTTTCAGGTTTTACCTTACTGTCTACCCAGAATTTTCAGTGAACAGAAGGCTAGAGTTTCGTGCACCAGGGAAAATCTACCCAGCCAAAATTTACCAAATTTTAACAGAAGCTTCCTGGGTGAATTTGGAACAAGTTTCGTGTTGTGCTCTTTTGCAGAAAACCGCAGGAAGGGGGCCTAAAAATTTAAGAGGCAGAAGTGCTTATTCTGGACAGAAATCTGACGCTCCAAGGTTTCTGTTATTTCTTATTATCCATAAGTTCAGAATTTTTCATTTTTGAACAGAAGATAGGGCACAAGATTTGGAACAATTTCTTCAACATGAACTTTATCAGAAATGGTTATTTTCTTTGGTCAATAATTCGCTCTTTTCGGTCGTGGCAGATTCGGGACAGTTTCTCTAGATAATCCTTATGCAACCATGCTTTAGATACGCAAGAACCCTACCACTCTCATACATCGCATTTTTGATTTCCGATACACATGTTCATGATGTATGCACGTCCTATTCGTCCTCACAAAATAAAATAATCGCCAAATAGCTTTGGTCTTACGAAGATAGTTTCGGTGGCTTACACAATACGGCTCTCGCTATAATAGCTAGTCGAGTCTTTCTAATCGTTCCTTAACTTATCGTAATCGCGGTTAGTGCACCTGCAGAAAATCGACAAGCATTTATATATCATGAACCTTTCATGCCAGCACTCATGAAAGCGTCCGTATTCATTACCGTTTACTTATAGAAACGATATCTGTACAATTTCCACCGTACAGACGACGTTAACATACGCTATCGAGATAGCGTATTCACGGGGGGTACCGTCATGAGACGGGGGTATGAACAGCGATCGCCATACCCTGCGCCGAACCTTCTACTCCCAATATGTTCAACTAACAGTTGGCATATTGGCAGCACCTCAAGTAAGCCACTGCTTGAGGGCAGCGTTCGGTTCGCATCACCGACAGGAAGGCCAAGCTCCCTCAGTTGGCTGAGGATCCTTACCTTCTTACCTTAGCGACGAGTGCGTCGTTACAGAATTTAAGGTTGGTTGTGCATGAAAGTAAGTTTTGACAGAAAAATAATGTGCTGGAAGTCAGTTGATACTATATATAGAAGTTAGATAGCCACCTAGTAACTTTCCCATAAACCCTTAGGGCTTTACGAACTAGGCACCATCCTTAACGTACCAACGCATTTCGCAACACAACCTTTTAGTCAAGTTTTAGTAAAACGAGTTTTTAAGGCTTGTAGCATTCTCTGGCGTATGTATTTCGGCTCTGGTGTCCGCTGTCGCCAGCTGTGGCACCAGCTACGGCTCTGATACCAGCTGTGGCAGAACCACCTGAATTAATCCGGCTCAAGTGTATTAACCATCACCATTAAGGCATCCTCGGTTAACCTTACACTTCAAACGGAGTAATCCACTGGTCTGTCGGGTATAACCTCCCGATACAACCACGGTGAACGGATCGAGCGCCGTACATACAAATGCTCATGCGACGAAGAGCCCAGAGAATACCACATTCCAGCAAGTATTACATCATTTGCATAAGTCAATATTACAGACCTAGTCCTGAGTTTAGAAAACAAGTACTTCAATTAACATAAATAAGTTCTTCAGAGTTAAATTGCAGCGGAAATAAACAACGGAAACTACTCGACGATACAGGATGTCTCGATGAAGCCCGTACGAGACATCACTCGGCCTTATCTCCGTTGGACGGGGGCGCATCCCATTCCACCGACCAACCAGGGGGAAGAGTGCAGGGCCAAGTCAAGCTAGCAATCATGTCTTCAAAGGGCTCACCTGAAAACGAGTCACAAGCAAGACTGAGTATACTAATACTCAGCAAGACTTACCCGTGTAGTGGAAACTACGCCACCGACTCTAGACATGCCAGGCTTTTTGGCTCAGGGGTTTGTTTTGCCGAAAAGCATCTACAAGTGGGTCCTTACTTTCAACTTTTAGCTCAAGATTCTAGTTTCGTTAGCCAGTCTAAGTAAGCAGCTATCCAATGCATACATGGTGAAGCATTAAATTTTCCATCCAACCAGTTCATTCATCATCATTGTTCCTCTTCTTACTCTGTGGGTAAAAATGGTTAAGCAGTCTCAATAGCCGTGAGAAACGGACGATTCGAATCGAATTTCTTAACCTTGCAAGGGAAACCCAAACACACGTCACGTGGTTACTCCCTAGAGTCACACGTGCAACTTTTCCCCTTTCTTTTCGGGTCGTGGATCGGGGCTACCCTCCGAGAGTACAAGAGCTCCACGCCACGGTTCGGCGCCGGGTCGTGACCACTCTCTGCACTCGCCATATGCACATGGGACCGAAGTTCAAAGGGTAGGATGCCGTCCCCTTGCCGGGCCAATCAGGTACTTAAGCTTACCGATTCCCATAATCTCGGCATGTGTTTAGTACGTTCAAAGACTTAACCATCACTACCACACCCTGCGGCCTTAGCATTTTTCACTAGACATACGGGCCTCAATCGTAACCATCGTTACATAACCCGTCCGTGTCCTTATGATTGCAGCGTGTAGTAGTCATTCAACTCCTATTTTCTCGCGAGTGACAGGAAATCACTCGACTTTTACCGGAGTCCTATTAGCACAGCATTCTATCGAACCTTACATCTAGTTTTCACGCAAGGGTTCCTGACATCATGCAACTAAGTTTTCATCCAACTCCTATAAACTTAATGCACAAGCAAGGAGTAATGAGTTGCATAATTTCGGAAAGAATGGGTTATGCTCCGGGGCTTGCCTTCGCAGTTCGCTTGGGGATCTTCCGAACTTGGGCTCGGGTCTTCAAAAGCTTCAGTTAGATTTGCTTGAGCTTCACGCTGTTCACTCTCGGACGCGGGCACCAGCTCGTAGGTTCCGTCGGCGAGAGTCGTCGATTCTACATGAGTGCACAAGTTTAAGTCGTGGAAATAGCACTTGGTTACGATATTGAGAGTCATTACTACAAGGGATAGTTTCTGGTTATGAAATTTTGGATTTTGGCACATCAAGGAAAGATGTGCTTACTGTAAAATTTTCAGCCAATTTTATGTAACAGATTAATTCTGAAAAATAGATTTCTTTGTTGCTGTTAGATACTTGTTCTTTTTATACAGATCAATTGGTGCAACAATTGTGGCTAATATTTTTACAGGGCTCTCACTTGAGCATGCAGAAGCTACTGTAATTTTTGTAGGATTTATTATGCAGTATTCAGAGCATAGAAAATATGACATTCTACACCTAGGCTTTTTAAAGATTCATTTTTACAGGACCCTACACAGGGTTTTTGTCCATGAAACTTTTTACACAGCAACCTCTACCACAGTGTAACTCCCAGTAATAATTTGGGGATTTTCCAAGCTAAGATACTATTTTCTTGATTTAATGTATGTTATTAGCACATAATTCAAATAACTAGGTTACTGTGAGATAAAAAGTCTCCTAATTTTTCTCTGGCTTCTAGTTACCAATACATTAGCATAGGAAAAATTTCAATGGGTGACTCATCACCTAACTACAGGGATAAAACATTCCATTTACACATGAATTAAAACTAAGTTTAACAAACAGCAGAGCTAGAGATGGAATTTGGGTCTGATCTTTTTACACAGCCCTAATCATCCAGCAACTAGTTCACTGCCCAAAATTCAGGGTCAGCATTGCTCTAGAACAGTGGGTATAAAATATGTCCATTAAAGCTTCTATTTAATGTAGAGCGAAATATTTTGAGATTCTGAGACAATTTTTGTAACAAAAGTGGTAGAGTTTGTTCTGAGGATCCCAGAACAGTTGAGTTTGCATTTTTCTGAATTTTCTACGATTTTATACGAATTTTACAAGTTCACTGAATTTGAATCTAGGTTTGAAATTTTCTTTTACAACTAGGTCCTTGAATCTTACGCTCAGACCCTTCTAAAGATTTAAATCCTTGCAATTGGGTCCTCGGCGGCTCGGGTGCGGCGGCCGGCCGAAATTCCGGCGAGGGGGCTCGCCGGCGGCGAGGGGCGGGGGTCGGGGAAGGTTCAGGGGTGCGAGGGCTACCTTGTGGGGGTGTTGTTCAGGTGGGGGACGGCCGGGAAGGGCTCGCCGGCGTTGGAGCAGAGGCGGCGGCGGCGCGGCTTGCGTCGACGGCGGTGCTCCGGCGGGCTTGGGGCGGCGTGGTCCGGTCGGTGAGCTTCACTGGTGCGTGGGGAAGCTACTCCGGGGCTTGGCTTGGACGGAGGGGGTCGGGGTCGTGCTGTCCACGGCGAGCAGGGGCGGCGGCGGCGACGGCAGCGCGGGCGGCGGTGCTCCGGTGGCTCTGGGTGGCGTTGGGCGGGTCGGCGAGCTGCGGTGAGGTGATGTAGTGGTGGCTGGGTGCTTGGTTTGGGCAGTGGGCGGCTGTGGAGGGCTGCCCACGGGCGGGTGGTGCTCGGCGGCGGCGATGGCGCGGCGAGGCGTTCTGGTGGCGGGGCTTCGCGCGGGCGGTCGGGGTGGCGTTTTTGTAGGGACAGGAGGGGGGCGTGGAGATGCCTGGGTGACGCGCGGGGCGGGACACGGCAGCGGCGTGCACTGGGCGCGGCGGGCGGCGGCAGAACGCCGGCGCGGCGTGCGGGCGAGCGGGCGCGGTGACCGGGCGGCCGCGATTGTGGCGTGGGCGTGGCGAGATAGCGCCGGGCGCGGAGTGGGGAGCAGCTGCTGCAGCGGCTCGGGCGGAGGGCAGGCGCGGCAGCTGGCGGGGCGCGGGGGCCGGGGCGGCACGGCGGAGCGCGGGTACTGGCCGGGCGGGCGGCGGCCGGGGCGCGGCAGCACGCGCGGGCGGGGACTGGGCGGCGCGGCGTCGGGGCGGGGGAAAGCCGACCGTGGCGGGGTGGTGCGGCAGCCACTGGCCTGGCGCTCCGCGCCGGTCAGGCGACGCCGGCCACCTGGCGCGCGGCGGGCGGGCGCGCGCGCGCGCGGCGCGGCAGAGCAGAGGGGGGGGGGATGCCAGGGACCGAAATGCAAAAATTCGAAAAAGTTCAGGGGGCTGGGTGCAAACAGAGCGTTTTCTCCTCTTTCTGATTTGAATTTCAAAAACTTTTGAACACGAAAGTTGCTCAAAATAAAAAGTTCTACAACTTTGGTTTCAGGCAAAATTTCATTTGGCTTATGGTTTTAAAGTTATTTTAAAAGTTTCAAATGTGCCCAAATGTGCCCAAATTTAATTTGAATTCCAACTGAACCCGTTTTAAATTCTTTCCACCCTCTCATTAGTTGGTTTAACACATAGAGTTAGGCTAATGACATTTGATTTCAGAATTTTAATTACCAGGGTTGTCACAAATTAGATAGCCCGCGGTACGCAGAACATCCCACAAAATAGAGGGGAAGCACTCCCAGTGGAGACACTGCGAGCGTACGCGTCCATCCTCATCCACCATCATAGCAACAGGCTCGGCCATCTGAACAAAAGATCAAATGGAGTGAGATAGTGAAAAACTGTGAACAGCACAGGGACAGATTCTGTATAGTGTGCAAAAATAACCATAACTTTCACAGTTCTAATCCAAAAATTTTCAAATTTCACCAGATCACTCCTAAGGTATTTGTGAACAACTTTGCTAGTCAACTCCAGAGCTAGATAGGTCTCTAAGATGGTCTTTCTTTTCAGGTTTTACGTCTCTGTCTACCCAGAATTTTCAGTGAACAGAGGGCTAGAGTTTCGTGCACCAAGGAAAATCTACCCAGCCAAAATTTACCAAATTTTAACAGAAGCTTCCTGGGTAAATTTGGAACAGGTTTTGTGTAGTTCTCTTTTGCAGAAAACAGTAGCAAGGGGGCCTAAAAATTAAAGGGGCATAAGTGCTTATTCTGGACAGAATTCTGACATTCCAGGGTTTCTGTTATTTCTTACTATCCATAAGTTGAGAATTTTTGATTTTTGAACAGGGGATAGAACACAAAATTTGGAACAATTCTTTCAACATGAACTTCTCCAGAAAAGGTCATTTTCTTGGGTCAATAAATCGCTCCTTTCGGTCATGGCAGATTTGTGACAGATTCGCTAGATAGTCCTTATGCAAAATCACGCTTAGATACGCAAGAACCTTACCACTCTCATACAACGCAATTTCGATTTCAGATACATATGGTCATGATGCATGCACGTCCTATTCGTCCGCACAAAATAAAATAACTGCCAAATACTTTTGGTCTTACGAAGATAGTTTCGGTGGCATACATGATACGGCTCTCACTATAATAGCTAGTCGAGTCCTTCTAACCGTTCCTTAACTTATCGTAATCGCGGTTAGTGTACCTGCAGAAGATTGACAAAGCATATATATATTTCCTGAACATTTCATGCCAGCACTCATGAAAGCGTCCGTATTCATTACCGTTTACTTATAGAAACGATATCTGTACAATTTCCGCCCTACAGACGACGTTAACATACGCTATCGAGATAGCGTATTCACGGGGGTACCGTCATGAGACGGGGGTATGAACAGCGATCGCCATACCCTACGCCAAACCTTCTACTCCCAATATGTTCAACTAACAGTTGACATATTGGCAGCACCTCAAGTAAGCCACTGCTTGAGGGCAGCGTTCGGTTCGCATCACCGACAAGAAGGCCAAGCTCTCTCAGTTGGCTGAGGATTCTTACCTTCTTACCTTAGCGATGTGTGCGTCGTTACAGAATTTAAGGTCGGTTGTGCATGAAACTAAGTTTTGACAGAAAGTAATGTGCTGGAAGTCAGTTGATAATATATAGAGGTTAGATAGCCACCTAGTAAACTTTCCCATAATCCCTTAGGGCTTTACGAACTAGGCACCATCCTTAACGTACCAACGCATTTCGCAACACATCCTTCTAGTCAAGTTTTTAGTAAATCGAGTTTTTAAGGCTTGTCGCATTCTCTGGCGTATGTATTTTGGCTCTTGCGCCAGCTGTTGCCAGCTGTGGCACCAGCTACGGCTCTGATACCAGCTGTGGCAGAACCACCTGAATTAATCCGGCTCAAGTGTATTAACCATCACCATTAAGGCAATCTCGGTTAACCTTACACTTCAAATGGAGTAATCCACTGGTCTGTCGGGTATAACCTCCCGATACAACCATGGTAGGGCGGATCGAATGCCGTACATACAAATGCTCATGCGACGATGAGCCCAGAGAATACCACATTCCAGCAAATATTACAACATTAACATAAGTAAATATTACAGACCAAGTTTGGAGTTTAGAAACCAAATACTTCAATGATCATACTAAGACGTTCTTCAGAGTTTAAGTTGCAGCGGAAAATAAAATAACGAAAGCTACTCGACGATAAGGATGTCTCGATGAAGCCCGTATGAGACATCACTCGGCATTATCTCCGTTGGACGGGGGCGTATCCCATTCCACCAACCAACCAGGGGGAAGAGTGTAGGGCCAAGTCAAGCTAGCAATCATATCTTCAAAGGTCTCACCTGAAAACGAGCCACAAGCAAGGCTGAGTATACTAATACTCAGCAAGACTTACCCGAGTAGTGGAATCTACGCCACCGACTCTAGATATGCAAGGCTTTTGGCTCAGGGGTTTGTTTTGCCGAAAAGCTTCTACAAGTGGGTCCTTACTTTCAATTTTTAGCTCAAGATTCTAGTTTCGTTAGCCATTCTAGATAAGCAGCTATCTAAAAGCATACAAGGTGAAGCATTAAATTTTCATCCAACCAGTTCATTCATCCTCATTGTTCCTCTTCTTACTCTGTGGGTAAAAATGGTTAAGCAGTCTCAATAGCCGTGAGAAACGGACGATTCGAATCGAATTTCTTAACCTTGCAAGGGAAACCCAAACACACGTCACGTGGTTACTCCCTAGAGTCACACGTGCAACTTTTCCCCTTTCTTTCCAGGTCGTGGATCGGGGCTACCCTCCGAGAGTACAAGAGCCCCACGCCACGGTTCGGCGCCGGGTCGTGACCACTCTCTGCACTCGCCATATGCACATGGGACCGAAGTTCAAAGGGTAGGATGCCGTCCCCTTGCTGGGCCAATCAGGTACTTAAGCTTACCGATTCCCATAATCTCGGCATGTGTTTAGTACGTTCAAAGACTTAACCATCACTACCACACCCTGCGGCCTTAGCATTTTTCACTAGACAGACGAGCCTCAATCATAACCATCGTTCCATAGCCCGTCCGTGTCCTTATGATTGCAGCGTGTAGTAGACATTCAACTCCTATTTTCTCGCGAGTGACAGGAAATCACTCGGCTTTTACCGGAGTCCTATTAGCACAGCATTCTATCGAACCTTACATCTAGTTTTCAAGCATGGGTTCCTAACATCATGCAACTAAGTTTTCATTCAACTCCTATAAACTTAATGCACAAGCAAAGAGTACTGAGTTGCATAATTAGGAAAGAAATAGGTTATGCTCCGGGGCTTGCCTTCGCAGTTAGCTTGGGCTCTTCCGAACTTGGGCTCGGGTCTTCAAGAGCTTTTGGATAGCTGCTTATCTAGAATGGTTAACGAAACTAGAATCTTGAGCTAACAAATTGAAAGTAAGGACCCACTTGTAGCAGCTTTTCGGCAAAACAAACCCCTAAGCCAAAAGCCTTGCATATCTAGAGTCGGTGGAGTAGATTCCACTACTCGGGTAAGTCTTGCTGAGTATTAGTATACTCAGCCTTGCTTGTGGCTTGTTTTCAGGTGAGACCTTCGAAGATATGATTGCTAGCTTGACTTGGCCCTGCACTCTTCCCCCTGGTTGGTTGGTGGAATGGGATACGCCCCCGTCCAACGGAGATAATGCCGAGTGATGTCTCGTACGGGCTTCATCGAGACATCCTTATCGTCGAAGTAGCTTCCGTTGTTTTATTTTCCGCTGCAACTTAAACTCTGAAGAACCTCTTAGTATGATCATTGAAGTACTTGGTTTCTAAACTCAAAACTTGGTCTGTAATATTTACTTATGCTAATGTTGTAATTTTTGCTGGAATGTGGTATTCTCCTGGCTCATCGTTGCATGAGCATTTGTATGTATGGCATTCGATCCGCCCTACCGTGGTTGTATCGGGAGGTTATACCCGACAGACCAGTGGATTACTCCGTTTGAAGTGTAAGGTTAACCGAGATTGCCTTAATGGTGATGGTTAATATACTTGAGCCGGATTAATTCAGGTGGTTCTGCCACAGCTGGTATCAGAGCCGTAGCTGGAGCCACAGCTAGCAACGGCTGGCACCAGAGCCGAAATGCATACGCCAGAGAATGCGACAAGCCGTAAAAACTTATTTTCATAAAACTTGACTAGAAGGATGTGTTGCGAAATACGTTGGTGCGTTAAGGATGGTGCCTAGTTCGTAAAGCCCTAAGGGATTATGGGAAAGTTACTAGGTGGCTATCTAACTTCTATATATATTATCCACTGACTTCCAGCACATTACTTTCTGTCAAAACTTACTTTCATGTACAACCGACCTTAAATTCTGTAACGACGCACTCATCGCTAAGGTAAGAAGGTAAGGATCCTCAGCAAACTGAGGGAGCTTGGCCTTCCTGTCGGTGATGCGAACCGAACGCTGCCCTCAAGCAGTGGCTTACTTGAGGTGCTGCCAATATGCCAACTGCTAGTTGAACATATTGGGAGTAGAAGGTTTGGCGCAGGGTATGGCGATCGCTGTTCATACCCCCGTCTCATGACGGTACCCCCCGTGAATACGCTATCTCGATAGCGTATGTTAACGTCGTCTGTACGGCGGAAATTGTACAGATATCGTTTCTATAAGTAAACGGTAATGAATACGGACGCTTTCATGAGTGCTGGCATGAAAGGTTCATGAAATATATATGCTTTGTCAATCTTCTGCAGGTACACTAACCGCGATTACGATGAGTTAAGGAACGATTAGAGAGACTCGACTAGCTATTATAGCGAGAGCCGTATTGTGTATGCCACCGAGACTATCTTCGTAAGACCAAAAGTATTTGGCAGTTATTTTATTTTGTGAGGACAAATAGGACGTGCATGCATCATGACCACATATATCTGAAATCGAAATGCGTTGTATGAGAGTGGTAAGGTTCTTGCGTATCTAAGCGTGATTTTGCATAAGGACTATCTAGCGAATCTGTCATAAATCTGCCATGACCGAAAGGAGCGATTTATTGACCCAAGAAAATGACCTTTTCTGGCGAAGTTCATGTTGAAAGAATTGTTCCAAATTTTTTGTTCTATCTTCTGTTCAAAAATCAAAAATTCTGAACTTCTGGATAATAAGAAATAACAGAAACTTTGGAACGTCAGAATTCTGTCCAGAATAAGTACTTCTGCCTCTTAAAATTTTAGGCCCCCTTCCTGCGGTTTTCTGCAAAAGAGCACAACACAAAACCTGTTCCAAATTTACCCAGGAAGCTTCTGTTAAAATTTGGTAAATTTTGGCTGGGTAGATTTTCCCTGGTGCACGAAACTCTAGCCCTCTGTTCACTGAAAATTCTGGGTAGACAGAGAGGTAAAACCTGAAAAGAAAGACCATCTTAGAGACCTATCTAGCTCTGGAGTTGACTAACAAAGTTGTTCACAAATACCTTAGGAGTGGTCTGGTGAAATTTGAGAATTTTTGGATTAGAACTGTGAACGTTATGGTTGTTTTTGCACACCATACAGAATCTGTCCCTGTGCTGTTCACAGTTCTTCGCTATCTCACTCCATTTGATCTTTTGTTCAGATGGCCGAGCCTGTTGCTATGATGGTGGATGAGGATGGACGCGTACACTCGCATTGTCTCCACTGGGAGGGCTTTCCCTCTATTTTATGGGATGTTCTGCGTACCGCGGGCTATCTAATTCCCCCACGTTACGCCGGACTGGAGTTTGCAGAGAATGGAGTTACCCAGTGCCGTGTCAACGTGACTATCTTTCCGCACCCGCTACACCCGGAGTGGCCCGCCTTGGAGCTTGAGGCTGTTGGTCGCCGTTTGGCCGATACTTGGGAGCTTGCAGCCATGAGGGCGCTCACCACTTTTTGTGCGCAGCGTCCCGAGGTTGTCACACTCACTCCCATTGGTTTGTTTCATGCTGCCTAGGACAACAACCCCTTTTGGCTCAACAGGGTGCAGCACGCACAATACTTGGTAGACTTTCATGCCCAAGAAACTATTCATACCTCTGTGCGGTGCATGAGTGCACTCTACCGACTTCAGACTCTCCAGAGTCAGGCGCTTGAGCAGCTCACTGATCTTGCTCAGGCCTACCACATGATGGCAGATACCAGGGATGAGCAGATTAAGGAGCTCAGTCAGGATCTTGAGGACAGAGATGCTCAGATTGGCCAACTTGAAGGCCAAATTCAGGAGCAGGACACTCTCATGGGTGAGAGAGATGCCACGATAGCACAGTTGGAGGAGCAGCTCCATGATCTGAGCCTTGAGTTGGAGGATGCTAATGAGCACATTCAGTGGCACCATGATCAGAATGACCATCCCCATGAGGAGGACATGGAGGAAGATGAGGAGGAGCCACAGGAGATTGATGGTATTTCCGGTATGGATTTCGAGGGTGAGGTACCACAGGCACCTCAGATGGGAGCTCACTCTCCTGCTCACAGCGAGTCATCCGTCAACGACTTGGATGACTTCTAGATGACGACCTAGGAGGACTTTTGCACATACTCCTCAATAGGGTAGCCTAACTTTTGGCAAGTGTTGTAATAGGCTAACTAGGAGTTGAGTAACTCTTTTGTGATGGGTACACCTGAACCATGTGGATACCCTCAGCATGTAAGGAACGGCGATAAACTTGGGTGATTTCGTTGTAAGTTGGTAAACGATGAAATCCACAATCGCTGAGACTTGTCGGAATTTTTATCCATGTCTCCTTGCATTTCTTCGCTGAGTGTTGAATACCAAACTTGTGCTAAATTTTGTGATCGTGGTTCTCACAAAAATTCAGCATCATTGGACCTCGCTAGTTTAAGTTATAGGCGAAACAGTACCGATCAATCTGCTGAAAAACAGCTAAGACAGTAAGGCAAAGGACGAGCCCTTCGACCACCTTAGCTATAGTTCTAGCGCCGGAGTTAAATACCAAAGTGGTGCATTCCTAAATTCTCTGACTACTGCCAAAGTATGAGATATTTTGGATGGACCCACAGCAAGCTATGATTTTTCTCGTAGCAAACAGAGATTCTGTCCATACTTCTAGCTGTGATTTCGGAAGTCTTTGACTACACCAATCATTTATGAATCGAGGAAGTAATATGGATCGCGTTGCTAATGGTAACCTTTCACGTTTCAGATGGTTGGATCAACACGTGGTAACCCGGATGGTTTTGGTGCTAGCGCAAGTGGATCACAACCACAGCCGCCACCACCACCCAGTTTGGTTGAAGTAATGGCCGCTCAAACCGAGCTGCTGCGTCAGATCGTGCAAGGACAGCACCAGCAGAGGGGTGGGCACAATGCTCACCAACCCCAAGCTGCAGGATACACGGATTTCCTGGGGACCCAGCCGCCCTTGTTCCATAAGACCGAGGAACCCCTGGACGCAGATGCATGGATTCGCACCATCGAATCCAAATTCACACTACTTGTGGCCCCATGCTCAGAGGCCAACAAAGCTCGTTTTGCCGCGCAACAGCTTCGCGGTACTGCTCGTCTGTGGTGGGACCACTATTTTGCTATGCTCCCCGCTGATCACACGGTCACCTGGGATGAATTCAAGACCGCATTCCGGGCACATCATATTCCCGAGGGTCTCATGGAGAGGAAGCTGAACGAGTTCCTGGCACTCACCCAGGGCACCCGCACCGTGCTGCAGTACGCCCAGGCGTTCAACAACTTATGCCAGTATGCGGGCTATCACGCTGATACGGATGCCAAGAAGCGTGATCGTTTCCGCCGAGGTCTGAATACCAAGCTTAAGGAACGTCTGAACCTAGCCAGGGCTGACACCTACAACGAATTGGTCAATATGGCCATTACCCAGGAAGACTGTATCATGGCACACCGGGCAGAGAAGAAGAGAAAGGCACCCGCTGGACCATCGAGTGCTCAACCACCAAGGTACCGCATCGTGCAAAATGCCGCACCCACAGCTCCACCAAGGGCCCCTCAGCCAGGGAGATGGATTGCCAGACCCCCACAGCAGCCAGGCATGGTACGACCCCCGATGCCTCCACAGAATGGTCCGAGGCCCACTCTGCAACAATCTCTTCGACCCAGCCCCGCGAACCGATGTTTGAAATGCGGGAGTTCTAACCACTTCGCACGGGAATGCCCTCAGTCTGGACCGCCCAACCAAGGTCAAGGATCCAACCCGAACAACAAGAACAGGGGCAAGAGACAGACCCTGCAAGTCAAGCAAGGACGGATTAACTTCACCACACTTGCAGAGCTTCCTGAAGGAGGCCCAGTGATGTCGGGTACATTCTCTATCCATAACAAGCCTGCAGTTATATTATTTGATTCTGGTGCATCGCATAGTTTCATAAGTGCAAAATTCGGTGCAAAAGTAGGTTTGAATGTTTGTCACACCAAAGGGTCATATAGGATATCAACACCGGGTGGTAAAATTGCTTCAAACCAAATGATCAGACAAGTACCAGTCAAGTTGGGTAGTAAAACCATCGACACAGACCTTGTCCTTTTACCTCTTGACGGTATGGATATTATTTTGGGAATGAACTGAATGACTATGCATGGAGTCACACTGGACCTTTCTTCCCGAGCCGTTGAGATAAATTCACCTAGTCACGGAGCCACTACCCTTTACCTACCATTCCTAGATTGCACGAATTCCTGTGCTTACAAGATGGAAGGACTTAAGCTAGAGGATATTCCTGTGGTCAACGAGTATGCCGATGTTTTTCCGGATGACTTACCAGGAATGCCACCGGATAGGGATATTGAGTTCATCATTGAACTACAACCCGGCACTGCACCTATATCCAAGAGACCATATAGGATGCCCCCTAAGGAATTGGCAGAGCTGAAAATTCAACTCCAAGAACTACTGGACAAAGGATTCATTCGCCCTAGCGCGTCACCTTGGGGATGTCCGGCCCTTTTTGTAAAGAAGAAGTATGACAGTTTAAGATTATGTGTGGACTACCGACCTCTCAATGCGGTAACTGTTAAAAATAAATACCCACTTCCTCGTATCGATGTACTCTTCGATCAATTAGCTGGAGCCAGAGTCTTCTCAAAGATTGATCTTCGTTCGGGATATCATCAGATCAAGATTCGCCCGTGCGATATTCCTAAGACTGCCTTCTCCACACGATATGGACTATATGAATTCTTGGTCATGTCCTTTGGACTCACCAATGCCCCTGCCTACTTCATGTATCTCATGAATTCGGTATTCATGCCCGAACTAGACAAATTCGTCGTAGTGTTCATCGATGACATCCTTATCTATTCCAAGGATGAGGAAGAGCATGCTAAGCACCTGCGCATTGTTCTTCAGCGTCTAAGAGACCATCAGCTCTATGCTAAGTTTTCGAAGTGTGAATTCTGGTTGGATACTGTAAAGTTCTTAGGTCACACGATCTCCAGCGAAGGCATAGCTGTTGACCCCAGCAAGGTACAAGAGGTGATGGATTGGAAACCCCCTACCTCCGTTCATCAGATTCGCAGTTTTCTCGGCTTAGACGGTTACTACCGCCGCTTCATCCCTGATTTCTCTCGAATTGCTAAGCCCATGACTGAACTGTTAAAGAAGGAAGTAAAGTTTGTATGGAATGAGAAATGTGAAGAAGCTTTCCACACTCTCAGAGAGCATCTGACTACTGCACCCGTGTTAGCTCAACCCGATAATACCAAGTCATTCGATGTGTATTGTGACGCATCGGGTACTGGTCTAGGATGTGTGCTTATGCAAGAGAATCGAGTGATTGCATATGCCTCACGAGCCCTTCGGCCCCACGAACAGAATTATCCCACTCACGATCTTGAGCCTGCAGCTGTCATTCACGCTCTGAAAATATGGAGGCACTATCTCATGGGTACACAGTGCAATATCTACACGGATCATAAGAGCCTCAAGTATATCTTCACACAAGCCGATCTGAATATGAGACAACGAAGATGGCTAGAATTAATCAAGGATTATGACCTTGAAGTGCACTATCACCCCGGCAAGGCTAATGTAGTCGCGGATGCACTAAGCCGCAAGTCCCATTGCCATTGCTTATCCATGGAATCCTACCATGAGACATTGTGTGCAGAAATGAGGAAGCTTAGCATGGAAATGGTTTCCCAAGGCACTCTAGATCACATCTCAGTTGAACCCACTCTTCACGACCAAATCGTCATGGCACAACTACATGATGAAGGAATTAAGATCATCAAACAAAAACTCTCTCTAGGAGAGGAGAAGTATAAGTGTTTCCGCCAGGACCATAAGGGAGTTCTATGGTTCGAAAGTCGTATAGTCGTTCCGAAGAATCGTGAACTCCGCAAGCAAATTCTCGATGAGGCACACCTTTCCAAATTCTCTATCCACCCCGGCAGTAGCAAAATGTATCAAGACCTAAGGCAAAACTTCTGGTGGACTAGAATGAAAAGAGAAATTGCTACGTATGTCTCAGAATGTGACACGTGCCAGAGAGTAAAAGCTAGCCACTTGAAGGTAGCCGGTACACTACAACCGTTACCTATACCATCCTGGAAATGGGAAGACATAAGTATGGACTTCATCGTTGGACTACCAAACACTTCCCAGAAACATGATTCCATATGGGTTATCGTTGATAGACTCACAAAGACGGCACATTTTCTTCCGGTACACACCACCTATTCTACCAAGAAATATGCCGAGATTTACCTCGATCGTATTGTTTGCCTACATGGAATACCTAAGACAATTATCTCCGATCGTGGCCCTCAGTTTGTAGCACGCTTTTGGGAACAACTGCAAACGTCTCTTGGCACTAAGCTGATTCGCAGCTCAGCATACCATCCTCAGACCGATGGACAAACAGAAAGAGTAAACCAAATTCTTGAAGACATGCTGAGAGCTTGCGTCATTCACTATGACAAGAATTGGGACAAATGCCTACCCCTAGCAGAGTTCTCGTACAACAACAGCTATCAAACGAGTTTGAAAATGGCACCATTTGAGGCCCTGTACGGACGAAGGTGTCGAACTCCTTTGAGCTGGTCACAAACCGGAGAACGTAAAATAATTGGACCCGACCTGGTAATCGAGGCAGAGGAGAAAGTAAAAGTAATACAAGCAAATCTTAAAGCCGCACAAGCCCGACAAAAGAGCTATTCTGACAAAAGGAGAAAGCCCCTAAAGTTCGAAGTTGGCGATCATGTCTATCTTCGAGTTTCGCCAACCAAGGGAGTGCAAAGATTCGGAATCAAAGGCAAACTAGCTCCCCGTTATGTTGGTCCCTACGAAATCATTGAGAGTTGCGGACCCGTAGCCTACAAATTACGACTACCCCCTCAGCTCACGGCCACCCATGATGTCTTCCACGTATCTCAACTCAAGAAGTGTATTCGAGTCCCTACCGAGATTGTGGAACAACAAGAAATATCGTTGGAACCCGACCTCTCGTATGTCGAACACCCAGTTAAAATTCTGGATCAAAGAGAAAGAGAGACCAGGAGGAAAGTGATTAAAATGTATAAAGTACAATGGAATCACCACACGGAAGAAGAAGCCACCTGGGAAACCGAGAGCTACCTAAACCAAAATTTCCCTGGGTTTCTTATCTCAAACACTGGTATGTGCACCCCCGCCCACATTAAGAATTACCGAATCTCGGGGCGAGATTCTTGTTAAGGGGGGAAGGCTGTGACAACCCTGGTAAAATTTCATTTCTAAAATTAGTATCATTAGCCTACCCCTATGCTTAACCAACTAATAAAAGGGTGAAAAGAATTAGAACGAGTTAAGTTGAAATTCAAATCGAATTTGGGCACATTTGGACACATTTGAAATTTTTAAATTAACTTTCAAACCATAATCCAAATGAGATGTTGCCTGAAACCAAACTTGTAGAACTTTTTATTCTGTACAACTTTCATGTTCAAAAGTTTTTGAAATTCAAATTAGAAAGAGGAGAAAACGCCCTGTTTGCACCCAGCCCCCTGAAATTTTTCAAATTCTCGCATTCAGGCCCTCGCCCTCCCTTTCTCTCCCCTCCCCACCCGACCGCCGCGCGCCAGGTGGCCGGCGACGCCTGACTGGCGCGAGGCACCAGGCCAGTGGCCGCCTTGCCTCTCCCCCACGCGCGGCTTTGCCCCCTCCCCACGCCGCGCTGCCCAGTGAGCGCCCGCGCGTGCGCACGCCGCTGCCACGTCCCGCCCCGCCGCCCGTCGCGCCCAACCGCCGCACCGCGCCGTGCCACCCCGGCTCCCGCGCCCCGCCCGTCGCTGCGCCTGCCCTCCGCCCGAGCTGCTGCAGCAGCTGCTTACCCACTCCGCGCGCTGCGCTATCTCCTCTCTGCCACGCCAAATCTCCGCCCGCCAGTAGCTCGCGCCCGCCCGCCGTGCGCCGCGCCGGCGTTCTGCTGCCGCCCGCCGTGGCCAGTCCGCGCCGTGCCGTGCCTCCGCCCCGCGCATCGCCCAGGCCCCTCCACACCCCCTCCTGCCAATATAAAAGCCCCGTCCGGCCGCTCACGCGCGAGCCACGCACCTAGAACGCCTCGCCGTCGCCATTGCCGCCGCCGAGCGCCGCCCGCCCGTGGACAGCCCTCCACCGCCGCCCCCTGCCCAAATTGAGCCTCCAGCCACCACTACATCACCCCACTGATGCTCGCTGACTGGACCAGGCCGCCCCAAGCCCGCCGGAGCACCGCCGTCGACGCGTGCTGCGCCGCCGCCGCCTCTGCTCCAACGCCGGCGAGCCATTCCCGGCCGTCCCCCACCTGAACAACACCCCCACGAGGTAGCCCTCGCACCCCTGAACCTTCCCCGACCCTCACCCCTCGCCGCCGGCAAGCCCCTCGCCGGAATTTCGGCCGGCCGCCGTACCCGAGCCGCCCGAGGACCCAATTGCAAGAAGTTAAATCTTTAGAAGGGTCTACGCGTAAGATTCAAGGACCCAGTTGTAAAAGAAAGTTTCAAATCTAGATTCAAATTTAGTGAACTTGTAAAATCCGTATAAAATCGTAGAAAATTCAGAAAAATACAAACTCAACTGTTCTGGAATCCTTAGAATAATCTGTACAACTTTTGTTACAAAAAGTTTCTCAGATTCTCCACATATTTTGCTCTACCTTAAATGGAAGCTTTAATGAACTTATTTTGTACCCACTGTTGTAGATCGATGCTGACAATAAAAGTTGGACAGTAAGCTAGTTGCTTGAAGTTTAAGACTGTGTAAAAAGATCAGGCCCAAATTCCATCTCTAGCTGCACTGTTTATTAAACTTAGTTTCATACCATGATTAGGTAGAATATTTTTATCCCTGCTGTTAGGTTATGAATCACCTAATGAAACTTTTTCTGTACTAGTGTATTGGTACCTAGATGCCAGAGAAAAATTGGAAGACTTTCTATCTCACAGGAACCTATTTATTTGATTTGTGTGCTAATAACATACATTAAATCAAGAAAATAGTATCTTAGCTTGGAAAATTCTCAACTTTTTACTAGGAGATACTCAGTGGAAGAGGTTGCTGTGTAAAAAGTTGCATGGACAAAAACCCTCTGTAGTGTCCTGTAAAAATAAATTCTTGAATAACCTAGGTGTGTAATGTCATATTTTCTATGCTCTGAATACTGCATAATAAATCCTACAGAAATTACAGTAGCTCCTGCATGCTTAAATGAAAGCTCTGTAAAAATCTTAGACTCAGTTATTATACCAATTGTTCTGTACAAAAAGAACAAAGATCTAACAGCCACTATGTAATATATTTTTCATAATTAATCTGCTACATGAAATTGTCTGAAACTTTTACAGTAAGCACATACTTCCCTGCTGTGCCTAAATCCAAAGTTTCATGACCAGAAACTATCCACTATAGTAATTACACTTAAATCATGTCGATTACCATTACCACGACTTAAACTTGTGCATTCATGTAGAATCGACGACTCTCGCCGACGGAACTTACGAGCTGGTGCCCGCGTCCGAGAGTGAGCAGCGTAAAGCTCACGTGAATCTAACTGAAGCTCTTGAAGACCCGAGCCCAAGTTCGGAAGAGCCCCAAGCTAACTGTGAAGGCAAGCCCCGGAGCATAACCTATTTCTTTCCTAATTATGCAACTCATTACTCTTTGCTTGTGCATTAAGTTTATAGGAGTTGAATGAAAACTTAGTTGCATGATGTTAGGAACCCATGCTTGAAAACTAGATGTAAGGTTCGATAGAATGCTGTGCTAATAGGACTCCGGTAAAAGCCGAGTGATTCACTGTCACTCGCGAGAAAATAGGAGTTGAATGTCTACTACACGCTGCAATCATAAGGACACGGACGGGCTATGGAACGATGGTTACGATTGAGGCCCGTCTGTCTAGTGAAAAATGGTAAGGCCGCAGGGTGTGGTAGTGATGGTTAAGTCTTTGAACGTACTAAACACATGCCGAGATTATGGGAATCGGTAAGCTTAAGTACCTGATTGGCCCGGCAAGGGGACGGCATCCTACCCTTTGAACTTCGGTCCCATGTGCATATGGCGAGTGCAGAGAGTGGTCACGACCCGGCGCCGAACCGTGGCGTGGGGCTCTTGTACTCTCGGAGGGTAGCCCCGATCCACGACCCGGAAAGAAAGGGGAAAAGTTGCACGTGTGACTCTAGGGAGTAACCACGTGACGTGTGTTTGGGTTTCCCTTGCAAGGTTAAGAAATTCGATTCGAATCGTCCGTTTCTCACGGCTATTGAGACTGCTTAACCATTTTTACCCACAGAGTAAGAAGAGGAACAATGAGGATGAATGAACTGGTTGGATGAAAATTTAATGCTTCACCATGTATGCTTTTGGATAGCTGCTTATCTAGAATGGTTAACGAAACTAGAATCTTGAGCTAAAAAATTGAAAGTAAGGACCCACTTGTAGCAGCTTTTCGGCAAAACAAACCCCTGAGCCAAAAGCCTTGCATATCTAGAGTCGGTGGAGTACATTCCACTACTCGGGTAAGTCTTGCTGAGTATTAGTATACTCAGCCTTGCTTGTGGCTTGTTTTCAGGTGAGACCTTCGAAGATATGATTGCTAGCTTGACTTGGCCCTGCACTCTTCCCCCTGGTTGGTCGGTGGAATGGGATACGCCCCCGTCCAACGGAGATAATGCCGAGTGATGTCTCGTACGGGCTTCATCGAGACATCCTTATCGTCGAAGTAGCTTCCGTTGTTTTATTTTCCGCTGCAACTTAAACTCTGAAGAACCTCTTAGTATGATCATTGAAGAACTTGGTTTCTAAACTCAAAACTTGGTCTGTAATATTTACTTATGCTAATGTTGTAATTTTTGCTGGAATGTGGTATTCTCTGGGCTCATCGTTGCATGAGCATTTGTATGTATGGCATTCGATCCGCCCTACCGTGGTTGTATCGGGAGGTTATACCCGACAGACCAGTGGATTACTCCGTTTGAAGTGTAAGGTTAACCGAGATTGTCTTAATGGTGATGGTTAATACACTTGAGCCGGATTAATTCAGGTGGTTCTGCCACAGATCCTGCACAGGGTTTTTGTCCATGAAACGTTTTACACAACAACCTCTACCACTGAGTATCTTCTAGTAAAAATATGAGAATTTTCCAAGCTAAGATACTATTTTCTTAATTTAAGGTATGTTAGTAGCACATAAATCAAATAAATAGGTTCCTGTGACATAAAAAGTCTCCCAATTTTTCTCTGGCATCTAGGTACCATTACACCAGTATAGAAAAAGTTTCATTAGGTGATTCATAACCTAACTGCACGGATAAAAATATTTAGCCACTTATGGTATGAAACTAAGTTTAATAAACAGTGTAGATAGAGATGGAATTTGGGCCTGATCTTTTTACACAGCCTTAAACATCAAGCAACTAACTCACTGCCCAAAATTTAGGGTCAGCATTGATCTACAACAGTGGGTACAAAAGAAGTCCATTAAAATTTCCATTTAATGTACAGCAAAATATATTGAGAATCTGAGAAACTTTTCGTAACAAAAGTTGTAGAGTTTCTTCTAAGGATTCCAGAACAGTTTAGTTTGCATTTTTCTGAATTTTACAAGTTCACTGATTTTGAATCTAGATTTGAAACTTTCTTTTACAACTGGGTCCTCGGAATCTTACGTGCAGACCCTCCTAAAGATTTCAATTACTGCAATTGGGTCCTTGGGCGGCTCGGGTACGGCGGTCGGCCGAAATTCCGGCGAGGGGGCTCGCCGGCAGCGAGGGGTGAGGGCTGGGGAAGGATCAGGGGTGCGAGGGCTACCTCGTGGGGGTCTTGTTCGGGTGGGGGACGGCCGGGAATAGCTCGCCGGCGTTGGAGCAGGGGCGGCGGCGGCGGCGGCACGCGTTGACGGCGGTGCTCCGGCGGGCTTGGGGCGGTCTGGTCTGGTCGGCGAGCTTCAGTGGCGCGTGGGGAAGCTGCTCAGGTGCTTGGCTTGGGCGGAGGGGGTCGGGGTCGAGCTGTCCGCGGTGACCAGAGGCGGCGGCGGCGGGTGACAGCGCGGGCGGCGGTGCTCCGGCGGTTCTGGGCGGTGTTGGGCGGGTCGGCGAGCTTCGGTGGGATGATGTAGTGGTGGCTGGCCCTTCAATTTGGGCAGGGGGCGGCTATGGAGGGCTGTCCACGAGCGGGCGGAGCTCGACGGCGGCAATGGCGGCGGCGAGCGTGCCCTGGCTGCTGGTGGCTCGCGCGGGCGGCCTGGCGCGGTTTTTATGGCGTGCTAGTGGCCATGGTGGGCGGCGTCAGGACACCGGCGCGGCGTGCGGCGGGCGGGAGCACGCGACTGGCGGCCGGGGATTTGCGTGGGGGAGCGAGAGATAGCGCGGCGCGTGGATTGGGGGGGTAGCTGCAGCAGCGGCTCGGGCGGAAGGCAAGCGCAGCGACGGGCGGGGCGCGGCGCGGTGGTTGGGCGCGGCGGGCGGCGAGCAGAGGCACGGCACGGCGTGGCGCGCGCGCGCGAGCGCGGACTGGGCATCGCGGCGGTGGGAGGGGGGGCAAAGCCGGTCTTGGGGGCGAGGCACGGCGGCCACTGGCCTGGCGGCTCGCGCCGGTCAGGCGTCGCCGGCCACCTGGCCGTGCTGTCGGGCGGGGAGGGGAGAGAGAGAGAGGAGCGAAGGACCTTTTTGCGAGAATTTGAAAAGTTCCAGGGGGCTAGGTGCAAACAGGATGTTTTCTCCTCTTTCTAATTTGAATTTCAAAAACTTTTGAACATGAAAGTTGTTCAGAATAAAAAGTTCTACAAGTTTGGTTTCAGGCAACACCTCATTTGGCTTGTGGTTTGAAAGTTAATTTAAAAATTCAAAAGTGTTCAAATGTGCCCAATTTAAGTTTGAATTTCAACTTAACTTGTTCTAATTCTTTTCACCCTTTTATTAGTTGGTTAAGCATTGGGTTGGGCTAATGACATGGCTTTAGAATTGTAATTTATCAGGGTTGTTACAGCCTTCCCCCCTTAACAAGCATCTCGCCCCGAGATTCGGTAAATCTTAGTGTGGACAGGGGTGCACATACCCGTGGTTGAGATAAGAAAACCAGGGAAATTTTGGTTTAGGTAGCTCTCGGTTTCCCTGGTGGCTTCTTCTTCAGTGTGATGGTTCCATTGAACTTTATACATTTTAATCACTTTCCTCCTGGTCCCTCTTTCTTTTCGATCCAAAATTTTAACTGGGTGTTCAACATACGAGAGGTCGGGTTCTACCACTATTTCTTGTTGTTCCACAATCTCGGTAGGGACTCGAATGCACTTCTTGAGTTGAGATACGTGGAAGACATCATGGGTGGCCGTGAGCTGAGGGGGCAGTCGTAATTTGTAGGCTACGGGTCCGCAGTTCTCAATGATTTCGTAAGGACCAACATAACGGGGAGCTAGTTTGCCTTTGATTCCGAATCTTTGCACTCCCTTGGTTGGCGAAACTCGAAGATAGACATGATCGCCAACTTCGAATTTTAGAGGCGTTCTCCTTTTGTCAGAATAGCTCTTTTGTCGGGCTTGTGCGGCTTTAAGATTTGCTTGTATTACTTTTACTTTCTCCTCTGCCTCGATTACCAGGTCGGGTCCAATTATTTTACGTTCTCCGGTTTGTGACCAGCTCAAAGGAGTTCGACACCTCCGTCCGTACAGGGCCTCAAATGGTGCCATTTTCAACTCGTTTGATAGCTATTGTTGTATGAGAACTCTGCTAGGGGTAGACATTTGTCCCAATTCTTGGCATAGTGAATGACGCAAGCTCTCAGCATGTCTTCAAGAATTTGGTTTACTCTTTCCGTTTGTCCGTCAGTCTGAGGATGGTATGCTGAGCTGCGAATCAGTTTGGTACCTAGAGACGTTTGCAGTTGTTCCCAAAAGCGTTACCACAATCAGAAATAATTGTCTTAGGTACTCCATGTAGTCAAACAATACGATCGAGGTAAATCTCGGCATATTTCTTGGTAGAATAGGTGGTGTGTACCGGAAGGAAATGTGCCGTCTTTGTGAGTCTATCAACGATAACCCATATGGAATCATGTTTCTGGGAAGTGTTTTGTAGTCCAACGATGAAGTCCATACTTATGTCTTCCCATTTCCAGGATGGTATAGGTAACGGTTGAAGTGTACCGGCTACCTTCAAGTGGCTAGCTTTTACTCTCTGGCACGTGTCACATTCTGAGACATACGTAGCAATTTCTCTTTTCATTCTAGTCCACCAGAAGTTTTGCCTTAGGTCTTGATACATTTTTCTACTGCCGGGGTGGATAGAGAATTTGGAAAGGTGTGCCTCATCGAGAATTTGCTTGCGGAGTTCATGATTCCTCGGAACGACTATACGACTTTCGAACCATAGAACTCCCTTATGGTCCTGGCGGAAACATTTATACTTCTCCTCACCTAGAGAGAGTTTTTGTTTGATGATCTTAATTCCTTCATCATGTAGTTGTGCCATGACGATTTGGTCGTGAAGAGTGGGCTCAACTGAGATGTGATTTAGAGTGCCTTGGGAAACCATTTCCATGTTAAGCTTCCTCATTTCTGCACACAATGTCTCATTGTAGGATTCCATGGATAAGTAATGGCAATGGGACTTGCGGCTTAGTGCATCCGCGACTACATTAGCCTTGCCGGGGTGATAGTGCACTTCAAGGTCATAATCCTTGATTAATTCTAGCCATCTTCGTTGTCTCATATTTAGATCGGCTTGTGTGAAGATATACTTGAGACTCTTATGATCAGTGTAGATATTGCACTGTGTACCCATGAGATAGTGCCTCCATATTTTCAGAGCGTGAATGACAGCTGCAAGCTCGAGATCATGAGTGGGATAATTCTATTCGTGGGGCCGTAGGGCTCGTGAGGCATATGCAATCACTCGATTCTCTTGCATAAGCACACATCCTAGACCAGTACCCGATGCGTCACAATACACATCGAACGACTTGGTATTATCGGGTTGAGCTAACACAGGTGCAGTAGTCAGATGCTCTCTGAGAGTGTAGAAAGCTTCTTCACACTTCTCATTCCATACAAACTTTACTTCCTTCTTTAACAGTTCAGTCATGGGCTTAGCAATTCGAGAGAAATCCGGGATGAAGCGACGGTAGTAACCGGCTAAGCCGAGAAAACTGCGAATTTGATGAACAGAGGTAGGGGGTTTCCAATCCCTCACCTCTTGTACCTTGCTGGGGTCAACAGCTATGCCTTCGCTGGAGATCGTGTGACCCAAGAACTTTACAGTATCCAACCAGAATTCACACTTAGAAAACTTAGCATAGAGCTGATGGTCTCTGAGTCACTGAAGAACAATGCGAAGGTGCTTGGCATGCTCTTCCTCATCCTTGGAATAGATAAGGATGTCGTCGATGAACACTACGACAAATTTGTCAAGTTCGGGCATGAATACCGAATTCATGAGATACATGAAGTAGGCAGGGGCATTGGTGAGTCCGAAGGACATGACCAAGAATTCATATAGTCCATATCGTGTGGAGAAGGCAGTCTTAGGAATATCGCACGGGCGAATCTTGATCTGATGATATCCCGAATGAAGATCAATTTTTGAGAAGACTTTGGCTCCAGCTAATTGATCGAAGAGTACATCGATCCGAGGAAGTGGGTATTTATTCTTAATGGTTACTGTGTTGAGAGGCCGGTAGTCAACGCATAACCTCAAACTGTCATCCTTCTTCTTTACGAATAGGGCTGGACATCCCCAAGGTGACGCGCTAGGGCGAATGAAACCTTTGTCCAGTATGGTCTTTAGGGGGCATCCTATATGGTCTTTTGGATATAGGTGCAGTGCCCGGTTGCAGTTCAATGATGAACTCAATATCCCTATCCGGTGGCATTCCTGGTAAGTCATCCGGAAAAACGTCGGCATACTCGTTTACCACAGGAATATCCTCTAGCTTAAGTCCTTCCATCTTGTAAGCACAGGAATTCGTGCAATCTAGGAATGGTAGGTAAAGGGTGGTGTCTCCGTGACTAGGTGAATTTATTTCCACAACTCGGGACGAGGGGTCTAGTGTGACTTTGTGCAAAACCATCCAATTCATGCCCAATATAAGATCCATGCCGTCAAGGGGTAAAAGAATCAAGTTTGTGTTGATGGTTTTACTACCCAACTTGACTGGTACTTGTCTGATCATTTGATTCGAAGCAATTTTACCACCGGGTGTTGATATCATATATGACCCTTTGGTGTGACAAACATCCAAGCCTACTTTTGCACCGAATTTTGCACTTATGAAACTATGCGATGCACCAGAATCAAACAATATAACTGTAGGCTTGTTATGGATAGAGAATGTACCCGACATTACTGGGGCTCCTTCAGAAAGCTCTGCAAGCGTGGTGAAGTTAATCCGTCCTTGCTTGACCTGCAGGGTCTGTCTCTTGCCCCTGTTCTTGTTGTTCGGGTTGGATCCCTGACCTTGGTTGGGCGGCCTAGACTGAGGGCATTCTCGTGCAAAGTGGTTGGAACTCCCGCATTTGAAACAACGATTCGCGGGGCTAGGTCGAAGAGACTGTTGAAGAGTGGGCCTCGGACCATTCTGTGGAGGCATCGGGGGTCGTACCATGCCTGGCTGCTGTGGGGGTCTGGCAATCCATCTTCCTGGCTGAGGGGCCCTTGGTGGAGCTGCGGGTGCGGCATTTTTGCACGATGCGATACCTTGGTGGCTGAGCACTTGAAGGTCCAGCGGGTGCCTTTCTCTTCTTCTCTGCCTGGTGTGCCATGATACAGTCTTCCTGGGTAATGGCCATATTGACCAATTCGTTGTAGGTGTCAGCCCTGACTAGGTTCAGACGCTCCTTGAGCTTGGTGCTTAGTCCTCTGCGGAAACGGTCACGCTTCTTAGTATCCGTATCAGCGTGATAGCCCGCATACTGGCATAGATTGTTGAACGCCTGGGCGTATTGCAGCACGGTGCGGGTGCCCTGGGTGAGTGCCAGGAACTCGTTCAACTTCCTCTCCATGAGACCCTCGGGGATATGATGTGCCCGGAATGCGGCCTTGAATTCGTCCCAGTCGACCACATGATCAGCCGGGAGCATCGCAAAATAGTGGTCCCACCACAGACGAGCGGTACCGCGAAGCTGTTGCGCGGCAAAACGAACTTTGTTGGCCTCTGAGCATGGGGCCACGAGTAGTGTGAACTTGGATTCGATGGTGCGAATCCATGCGTCTGCGTCCAGGGGTTCCTCTGTCTTATGGAACAAGGGCGGCTGGGTCCCCAGAAAATCCGTATATCCTGCAGCTTGGGGGTGGTGGACATTTTGCTCACCCCGTTGGTGGTGTTGCTGTCCTTGCACCAGCTAACGCAGCAGCTCGGTTTGAGCGGCCATCACTTCCACCAAACTGGGCGGGGGTGGTGGCGATTGTCGCGGTCTGCTGCCACCGGCACCAAAACCCTCGGGGTTGCCACGTGTTGATCCAACCATCTGAAATGTGAAAGGTTACCATTAGCAACGCGAACCAGATTGCTTCCTCGATTCATAAGGATTAGTGTAGTCATAGGCTTCCGAAATCACAGCTAGAAGTATGGACAGAATTTCTGTTTGCTACGAGAAAAATCATAGCTTGCTGTGGGTCCATCAAAAACATCTCATACTTTGGCAGTAGTTAGAGAACTTAGGGATGCACCACTTTGGTATTTAACTCAGGTTCTAGAACTATAGCTAAGATGGTCGAAAGGCTCGTCCTTTGCCTTACTGTCTCAGCTGTTTTTCAGCAGATCGATAGGTTATGTTTTGCCTATAACTCAAACTAGCGAGGTCCAATGATGCTGAATTTCTGTGAGAACCATGATCACAAAATTCCTGACAGGTTTGGTATTCAACTCATAGCTCAGAAATGTAAGGAGACATGGATAAAATCTCCGACAAGTTTCAGCGATTGTGGATTTCATCGTTTACCAACTTACAACGAAATCACCCAAGTTTATCGCCGTTCCTTACATGCTGAGGGTATCCACATGGTTCGGGTGTACCCATCACAAAAGAGTTACTCAACTCCTAGTTAGCCTATTACAACACTTGCCAAAAGTTAGGCTGCCCTATCGAGGAGTATGTGCAAAAGTCCTTCTAGGTCATCATCTAGAAGTCATCCAAGTCGTTGACGGACGACTCGCTGTGAGTAGGAGAGTGAGCTCCCATCTGAGGTGCCTGTGGTACCTCACCCTCGAAATCCATACCTGAAATACCATCAATCTCCTGTGGCTCCTCCTCATCTTCCTCCATGTCCTCCTCATGGGGATGGTCATTCTGATCATGGTGCCACTGAATGTGCTCATTAGCATCCTCCAACTCAAGGCTCAGATCATGGAGCTGCTCCTCCAAGTGTGCTATCATGTCATCTCTCTCACCTATGAGAGTGTCCTGCTCCTGTACTTGGCCCTCAAGTTGGCCAATCTGAGCATCTCTGTCCTCCAGATCCTTACTGAGCTCCTTAATCTGCTCATCCCTGATATCTGCCATCATGTGGTAGGCCTGTGCAAGATCAGTGAGCTGCTCAAGCGCCTGACTCTGGAGAGTCAGAAGTCGGTAGAGTGCATTCATGCACCGCACGGAGGTCTCGATGGTCTCCTGGGCGTGAAAGTCCACCAAGTACTGTGAATGCTGCACCCTATTGAGCTAAAAGGGGTCGTTGTCCTGGGCAGCAGGAAACAAACCAATGGGAGCGAGTGTGACAACCTCGGGACGCTGCGCACAAAAAGTGGTGAGCGCCCTCATGGCTGCAAGCTCCCAAGTATCGGCCAAACGGCGACCAACAGCCTCAATATCCAAGGCGGGCCACTCCGGGTGTAGCGGGTGCGGAAAAATGGTCACGTTGACACGGCACAGGGTAACTCCATTCTCTGCAAACTCCAGTCCGGCGTAACGTGGGGGAATTGGATAGCCCGCGGTGCGCATAACATCCCACAAAATAGAGGGAAAGCCCTCCCAGTGGAGACACTGCGAGTGAACGCGTCCATCCTCATCCACCATCATGGCAATGGGCCCGGCCATCTAAACAGAAGATCAAATGGGTGAGGCCAAGAAAAAGTCTGAAAAGCACAGGGACAGATTCTGTATAGAGTGCAAAAATAACCATAACTTCCACAGTTCATATCCAAAAATTCTCAAATTTCACCAGAACACTCCTAAGGTATTTGGGCACCACTTTTCTATTCAACACTTTGGCTGGATTAGGCTCTAAGATGGCTGTTTCCTTAAGGTCTCACTTCTCTGTCTACCCAGAAATTTCAGTGAACAGTGGGCCAATGTTTCGTGCACCAGGGAAAATTTACCCGGCCAAAATTTACCAAATTTTAACAGAAGCTACCTGGTTAAATTTGGAACAAGTTTTGTGTTGTACTCTTTTGCAGAAAACCGTAGGAAGGGGGCCTAAAAATTTAAGGGGCAGAAGTGCTTACTCTGGACAGAAATCTGACATTTCATGGTTTCTGTTATTTCTTACTATCCATAAGTTTAGAATTTTAAATTTTTGAACAGGAGATAGAACACAAAATTTGGAACAATTCTTTCAACATGAACTTTACCAGAAAAGGTCATTTTCTTTGATCAATAAATTCTCTCTTTTCGGTCATGGCAGATTTGTGACAGATTCGCTAGATAGTCCTTATGCAAAATCACGTTTAGATACGCAAGAACCTTCCCACTCTTATTCAACGCATTCTCAATTTCAGATATACATGGTCATGATGCATGCACGTCCTATTCGTCCTCACAAAATAAAACAATTGCCAAATAACTTTTGGTCTTACGAAGATAGTTTCGGTGGCATACATGATACGCCTCTCACTATAATAGCTAGTCGAGATTTTCTAACCGTTCTTTAACCTATCGTAATCGCGGTTAGTGTACCTGCAGAAGATTGATAGAGCACATATATTTCATGAACCTTTCATGCCAGCACTCATGAAAGCGTCCGTATTCATTACCGTTTGCTTATAGAAACGATATCTGTACAATTTCCGCCGTACAGACGACGTTAACATACGCTATCGAGATAGCGTATTCACGGTGGTACCGTCATGAGACGGGGGTATGAACAGCGATCGCCATACCCTGCGCCTAACCTTCTACTCCCAATATGTTCAACTAACAGTTGGCATATTGGCAGCACCTCAAGTAAGCCACTGCTTGAGGGCAGCGTTCGGTTCGCATCACCGACAGGAAGGCCAAGCTCTCTCAGTTGGCTGAGGATCCTTACCCTCTTACCTTAGCGATGAGTGCGTCGTTACAGAATTTAAGGTCGGTTGTGCATGAAAGTAAGTTTTGACAGAACGTAATGTGCTGGAAGTCAGTTGATAATATATAGAGGTTAGATAGCCACCTAGTAACTTTCCCATATTCCCTTAGGGCTTTACGAACTAGGCACCATCCTTAACGCACCAACGTATTTCGCAACACATCCTTCTAGTCAAGTTTTAGGAAAACGAGTTGTTAAGGCTTGTCGCATTCTCTGGCGTATGTATTTCGGCTCTGGTGCCAACTGTTATCAGCTGTGGCACCAGCTACGGCTCTGATACTAGCTGTGGCAGAACCACCTGGATTAATCCGGCTCAAGTGTATTAACCATCACCATTAGGGCAATCCCGGTTAGCCTTACACTTCAAACGGAGTAATCCATTGGTCTGTCGGGTAACCTCCCGATACAACCATGGTAAAGCGGATCGAATGCCATACATACAAATGCTCATGCGACGATGAGCCCAGAGAATACCACATTCCAGCAATATTACAAAAATTATCATAGGTGAATATTACAAACCAAGTTTGAGTTTAGAAACCAAGTACTTCAGTGATCATAACTAA
Organism: Panicum miliaceum; assembly: GCA_032594955.1. Classification (NCBI taxonomy): domain Eukaryota; kingdom Viridiplantae; phylum Streptophyta; class Magnoliopsida; order Poales; family Poaceae; genus Panicum; species Panicum miliaceum. Next base: position 49,594,160 of record CM064058.1, on the reverse strand, counting down.
GAAGTCCTTCAGAGTTTAAGTTGCAGCGGAAATAAAACAACGAAAGCTACTCGACGATACAGGATGTCTCGGTGATGCCCGTACGAGACATCACTCGGCATTATCTCCATTGGACGGGGGCGTATCCCATTCCACCGACCAACCAGGGGGAAGAGTGCAGGGCCAAGTCAAGCTAGCAATCATATCTTCGAAGGTCTCACCTGAAAACGAGCCACAAGCAAGGCTGAGTATACTAATACTCAGCAAGACTTACCCGTGTAGTGGAATCTACTCCACCGACTCTAGACATGCAAGGCTTTTTGGCTCGGGGGTTTGTTTTGCCGAAAAGCATCTACGAGTGGGTCCTTACTTTCAACTTTTAGCTCAAGATTCTAGTTTCATTAACCTTTCTAGATAAGCAGCTATCCAATAGCATTCATGGTGAAGCATTAATTTTCATCCAACAAGTTTATTCATCATCATTGTTCCTCTTCTTACTCTGTGGGTAAAGGGGGTTAAGCAGTCTCAATAGCCGTGAGAAACGGACGATTCGAATCGAATTTCCTAACCTTGCAAGGGAAACCTAAACACACGTCACGTGGTTACTCCCAGAGTCACACGTGCAACTTTTCCCCTTTCTTTCCGGGTTGTGGATCGGAGCTACCCTCCGAGAGTACAAGAGCCCCACGCCACGGTTCGGCGCCGGGTCGTGACCACTCTCTGCACTCGCCATATGCACATGTGACCGAAGTTCAAAGGGTAGGTTGTCGTCCACTTGCCGGGCCAATCAGGTACTTAAGCTTACCGATTACCATATTCTCGGCATGTGGTTAGTACGTTCAAAGACTTAACCACCACTACCACACACTGCGGCCTTAGCATTTTTCACTAAACAGACAGGCCTCAATCGTAAACATCGTTCCATAGCCCGTCCGTTGTCCTTATGATTGCAGCGTGTAGTAAACATTCAACTCCTATATTCTCGCGAGTGACAGGAAATCACTCGGCTTTTACCGGAGTCCTTTTAGCACAGCATTCTATCGAACCTTACATCTAGTTTTCAAGCATGGGTTCCTAACATCATGCAACTAAGTTTTCATTCAACTCCTATAAACTTAATGCACAAGCAAAAGAGTAGGGAGTTGCATAATTTAGGAGGGGAAATGGGTTATGCTCCGGGGCTTGCCTTCTTGTGCAAAGTTAGTCCGGGGATCGTCTGAACGTTGACCCGGGTCTTCAACTGCTTCAGTTAAATTCGCCTGGGCTTCTTGCTGCTCACTCTCGGACTCGGGCACCAGCTCGTGAGTCCCGTCGGCGAGAGTAGTCGTTTCTACATGAATGCACAAGTTTAAGTAGTGGTGATAGTAAATGACATGATTTCCTTCACGACAAAGTTGCAGTTTATAAAACATGAGTTTGTTGTGAAGTGAGTTACTTTATCATTTGTGGGCAATCGTTAATAGAGTAGAAAAATACAATAAGTAACTTCGTTAATCAAGGTGGGGTGGGTGTTCATGGGAACTTATGTTCCTCATGGAAACATGATTTAAGTGTAACTACTACAGCGAGTAGCTTCTGGTCATTAAATCTTGGATCTAGGCACATCAGGGAAAGATATGCTTACTGCAAAATTTTCAGACAATTTCATGCAGCAGATTAATTATGAAAAATATAACACGTGGTGGCTGCTAGATCTTTGTTCTTTTTGTACAGAACAAATGGTGCAAAAACTGAGTCTAAGATTTTTACAGGGCTTTCATTTAATCATGCAGGAGCTACTGTAATTTGTATAGGATTTATTATGCAGTTTTCAGAGCATAGTAAATATGACATTACACACCTAGATTAATCAAGGATTTATTTTTACAGGATCCTGCACAAGGTTTTTGTCCATGAAAAGTTTTACACAACAACCCCTACCACTGAGTATCTTCTAGTAAAAATATGAGAATTTTCCAAGCTAAGATACTATTTTCTTAATTTAAGGTATGTTATTAGCACATAAATCAAATAAATAGGTTCCTGTGAGATAAAAAGTCTCCCAATTTTTCTCTTGCATCTAGGTACCATTACACCAGTATAGAAAAAGTTTCATTAGGTGATTCATAACCTAACTGCAGGGATAAAAATATTTAGCCACTTATGGTATGAAACTAAGTTTAATAAACAGTGTAGATAGAGATGGAATTTGGGCCTGATCTTTTTACACAGCCTTAAACATCAAGCAACTAACTTACTGCCCAAAATTTAGGGTCAGAATTGATATACAACAGTGGGTACAAAAGAAGTCCATTAAAACTTCCATTTAATGTAGAGAAAAATATATTAAGAATCTGAGAAACTTTTCGTAACAAAAGTTGTAGAGTTTCTTCTAAGGATTCCAGAACAGTTTAGTTTGCATTTTTCTGAATTTTACAAGTTCACTGATTTTGAATCTAGATTTGAAACTTTCTTTTACAACTGGGTCCTCGGAATCTTACGTGCAGACCCTCCTAAAGATTTCAATTACTGCAATTGGGTCCTCGGGCGGCTCGGGTACGGCGGCCGGCCGAAATTCCGGCGAGGGGGCTCGCCGGCGGCGAGGGGTGAGGGCTGGGGAAGGATCAGGGGTGCGAGGGCTACCTCGTGGGGGTCTTGTTCGGGTGGGGGACGACCGGGAATAGCTCGCCGGCGTTGGAGCAGGGGCGGCGGCGGCGGCGGCACGTGTCGACGGCGGTGCTCCGGCGGGCTTGGGGCGGTTTGGTCTGGTCGGCGAGCTTCAGTGGTGCGTGGGGAAGCTGCTCAGGTGCTTGGCTTGGGCGGAGGGGGTCGGGGTCGAGCTGTCCGCGGTGACCAGAGGCGGCGGCGGCGGTGACAGCGCGGGCGGCGGTGCTCCGGCGGTCCTGGGCGGTGTTGGGCGGGTCGGCGAGCTTCGGTGGGATGATGTAGTGGTGGCTGGCACTTCAATTTGGGCAGGGGGCGGCTGTGGAGGGCTGTCCACGAGCGGGCGGAGCTCGGCGGCGGCGAGCGTGCTCTGGCTGCTGGTGGCTCGCGCGGGCGGCCTGGGGCGGTTTTTATAGGGGCAGGAGGGAGGTAGGGGTGCCGGGCGACGCGCGGGGGCGGAGACACGACAAGGGCGTGCCAGTGGCCACGGTGGGCGGCGTCAGGACGCCGGCGCGGCGTGCGGCGGGCGGGAGCACGCGACTGGCGGCCGGGGATTTGCGTGGGGGAGCGAGAGATAGCGCGGCGCGTGGATTGGGGGGGTAGCTGCAGCAGCGGCTCGGGCGGAAGGCAAGCGCAGCGACGGGCGGGGCGCGGCGGTGGGGACGGCACGGCGCGGCGCGGTGGTTGGGCGCGGCGGGCGGCGAGTAGAGGCACGGCACGGCGTGGCGCGCGCGCGAGCACGGACTGGGCAGCGCGGCGATGGGGGGGGGGGGGGGAGGGCAAAGCCGGTCTTGGGGGCGAGGCACGACGGCCACTGGCCTGGCGGCTCGCGCCGGTCAGGCGTCGCCGGCCACCTGGCCGTGCTGTCGGGCGGGGAGGGGAGAGAGAGAGAGGAGCGAAGGCCCTTTTTGCGAGAATTTGAAAAGTTCCAGGGGGCTGGTGCAAACAGGATGTTTTCTCCTCTTTCTAATTTGAATTTCAAAAACTTTTGAACATGAAAGTTGTTCAGAATAAAAAGTTCTACAAGTTTGGTTTCAGGCAACACCTCATTTGGCTTGTGGTTTGAAAGTTAATTTAAAAATTATTCTAATTCTTTTCACCCTTTTATTAGTTGGTTAAGCATTGGGTTGGGCTAATGACATGGCTTTAGAATTGTAATTTATCAGGGTTGTTACACTTTGCCACAGTCTTAGCACACTGACTGCGGAGGCTATGCCACAAAGTTGTGTTCTGAGTGCTGGAGGCTTCAAGTGGCTACACCCTATGGAAGTATAGTTCTTCACGCTACAACACGCGCTCTCGCCGACTACTTATCTGTGTACGTCTCTCAATGGGCACGAGGCCCTCCAGAGCTACACATCGCCGATTACTTTTTATGCAACACGCATTCTCTTTGTCGCATGACAACTACTTCTTTCTGCTCGTTGTCTTCTCTTAATGGTCGCTAGTCTACTCGAGTAGCAAATGCCATAACTCGTGAAACCTCGAGTCTCTAGTCATGACTTAAGCGACTCTATGCACGAGACAAAGATCTGATGGATGTTATGAGCGAAGGCAAAACTGGGACCGGGTGAACGTAAAGGGTGGACTACTCGAGAGATTTAAATGGCCTAAAAAAGAGCTCGACATGGCATCTTCATTTCATATCAAATAAATTTTGGTATTTTCATATTATTGCGGAGTAAAACTCGGTATCTTTCGCATTATGCTACATAATGTATGAATTGTCTTTTTTCAGATCAAGCTTCGGCAACAACTCGCCAGACCGCTTACCATGCCTCCCGACTCGGGGGCTAGGCGGATTACTACTCGACGTGGCTCCTTTGGCTCCCTAGCCCGGGGGCTGGGTGCCAATAACTACTCGACGTTGCTTCTACAGCTCACCTAGCTCCTAAGCTCGGGGGCTGGACGCCGCAAAACTACTCGGATGATGAACTACTTGAAGATTAAGACCGCTAAAGACCCTTGAATTGATTATTCAAATCATCTCAAGGCTCGATGGCTGACAAGCTACACCTAATGATTGATTTTTTTCAAGATGAAGATTCAAGATTTTATTGACCCTCAGCCTGATTCTTCGATTCAACCTAAGGTTCGGGGGCTACTCCATAAGGAGTGCGATTATTCATCACACCCCATATCAAAGAAGATTCAAAAGTACTCGGGGCTAGAGCACCTCACAGGCTCGAGGCAGCCATGGAAATATTCGAAGAATGCCTTCAAGACGGAGCTTCAGAAGAAGCCGAAGACTACTTCAGATGTACTCAAAACACCTGCAGTACTCGGCTATGAAGAGCTCGGGGGCTTGTCAGGGAGAGATCCCCTGGGTACCGCAAGGAAGCTACCCGCGGGGAAAAAGAAGTCAGACTCCAACTAGGACTCTACCCTGTAATCCTACTAGGACTCATACCATGTAATCCTACTAGGACCCCACCCCCTGGGATATATAAAGGAGGGCGGGGGCACCTAGATAGGCACAAGAGAGTAGCCAACAGGCAACTCAACACCCAAGCGCAGAGCGCAATATACAATACCCCAAATAGGACGTAGGGCATTACGCTACTCTGGCGGCCTGAACCTGTCTAAATCTGTGTCTTGTGTCCTCACGTTTACCGTCAAGTTCCAGATCTGAGATCCCTCACCAAATAATCTCATACCTTAGGGTATCCCTAGGTAGGCTGGCGGTAAAAGTACCGACAAGGCATGCTGACTACGTGAGTAGTCGCAGCATTGTAAAGTAGCAGGTTCTCGCCTAGGTTCGGAGCTGTGAGGATGGGGGGCAATTGGAGGTGAGACTTGAGGTCCTCCAATGCCTGCACCGATTCCTTGGTCCAAACGAAGTTGTCCGGCCGCTTAATGAGCTTGAAGAAGGGCAGACTCCATTCTCCAAGTCGGGAGATGAATCTGTTTAATGCCGCCATACAGCCTGTGAGCTTCTGCATGTCTTTGATCTTCTGTGGAGTCCCCATGCTTGTAATGGCGGTTATCTTCTCAAGGTTAGCCTCAATGCCTCAGTGACTGACGATGAAACCGAGGAGTTTCCCTTGTGGTACGCCGAAAACATACTTAGTCAGGTTGAGCTTCCACTGAAATCTTCGCAGACTGTTCAAGGTTTCCTCGAGGTCAGAGATGAACTTGTCGGGATTTCTGATTTTTACAACTACGTCATCCACGTAGGCTTCAACGTTGCGGTGTAGTTGGTCAGCGAGGCATAGCTGGATGGCTCGCTGAGAAGTCGCACCCACGTTCTTCAGCCCAAACGACATAGTCGTGTATGAGTAGGCACCGAACGGGGTGATAAATGCAGTTTTGACCTGGTCTTCTTTCTTGAGGGAAATCTGGTGATAACCCGAGTAGCAGTCAAGGAAGGAGAGCAGAACGCAGCCAGCGGTGGAGTAGATAACCTGATCGATACAGGAAAGCGCGAAAGGATCTTTCAGGCAGTGCCTATTGAGATCGGTATAATCGACGCATATCCTCCATTCATTATTATTCTTTTTCAAAACGAGTACAGGATTGGCTAGCCACTCTGGGTGGTACACCTCTTTGATGAAACCAGCCGCGAGTAGTTTAGCTAGCTCTTTTTTAATGGCCTACCTCTTTTCTGAAGAGAAACGACGTAGTCGTTGCTTCCTTGGAGTGGCCTTGGGGTCATCTTTTAGAGCGTGCTCGATCAACTCCTTGGGCACACCTGGCATATCCGCTGGTTTCCAAGCAAAAATGTCTCGGTTGGCCCTAAGAAAGTTGATGAGTGCGAGTTCCTATTTGTTGTCCAGCTTTCCGCCGATCAGAGCGGTCTTGGACAAGTCGCCTTCCTGAAGCTGGATAGTCTTGATGCCGACGTAGGGGTTCGGATTGACCCTCGACTAGCTTGGCCACTTTTTCACCACCTCCAGCTCTATCTCGGAGAGTTGTTGTGCAGCCGCGAGTACTTCCAAAGAAGATTCTAGCACGCGCGCTGAACCAGCATACTTGATCACCTCCTGGTCACAGTCGTAGGACTTCTCGACGTTGCCGCGCAGAGATAGTACGCCGTTGGTACCTAGCATTTTCAAACCCAAGTAGATATAATGGGGTACCATGATGAACTTGGCCAAGGCGGACCTGCCAGGATGGCGTGGTACAAAGATTTGAAGTTGGCAACCTCGAATTTGATGTACTCCGTATGGAAGGTGTCGGCGGTTCCGAAGGTAACTGGCAGTGTAACCGAGCCGATCGGTGTAGCCGCATTACCCGGAACAATGCCATGGAACGAGGCCTTGCTGGGGTGAGCATCTTGCCGATGTCCAACCTCATTTTCTTCAAAGTACTCAGGAAAAGCAGGTTCAACCCGCTTCCCCCATCGATGAGTACCCGGGTCAGTGTGGAGCCCGCGACTACCGGGTCCAGTAGGAGCGGAAGTTTTCCCAGCTCGGAGAAGCTGGTCCACTAATCCTCTCGGGAGAAAGAGATCGGGACCTCGCTGTGTCTCAAAGGGCGCGGCACTGCTGGCTCAACTGACAAGATCTCGCGTCGAAACAGCTTCAGCGCGCGCTTGGTGAGAATACCATCGTCGCCTCTAAAGATGACGTTGATGGTATTAGTCGGATGTTGGAAACCCGGAGGCCCCGACTTGTCGTTGCCCTCATCTGCTTTGTCCTTGTCCTTCTCCTCGTCATTGGGAGGAGGTGGCGCATTGAGGCTCTTGCGGAGGACGGTGTGGCAGAACCACCTGAATTAATCCGGCTCAAGTGTATTAACCATCACCATTAAGGCATTCTCGGTTAACCTTACACTTCAAACGGATTAATCCACTGGTCTGTCGGGTATAACCTCCCGATACAACCACGGTGAACGGATCGAGCGCCATACATACAAATGCTCATGCAACGATGAGCCCAGAGAATACCACATTCCAGCAAATATTACAACATTAGCATAAGTAAATATTACAGACCAAGTTTTGAGTTTAGAAATCAAGTACTTCAATGATCACAAATATGTTCTTCAGAGTTTTAAGTTGCAGCGGAAATAAACAACGAGAACTACTCGACGATACAGGATGTCTCGATGAAGCCCGTACGAGACATCACTCGGTCTTATCTCCGTTGGACGGGGGCGCATCCCATTCCACCGACTAACCAGGGGGAAGAGTGCAGGGCCAAGTCAAGCTAGCAATCATATCTTTGAAGGTCTCACCTGAAAACGAGTCACAAGCAAGACTGAGTATACTAATACTCAGCAAGACTTACCTGTGTAGTGGAATCTACTCCACCGACTCTAGACATGCCAGGCTTTTTGGCTCAGGGGTTTGTTTTGCCGAAAAGCATCTACAAGTGGGTCCTTACTTTCAACTTTTAGCTCAAGCTTCTAGTTTCGTTAGCCAGTCTAGGTAAGCAGCTATCTAAAGCATACATGGTGAAGCATTAAATTTTTTTCATCCAACCAGTTCATTCATCATCATTGTTCCTCTTCTTACTCTGTGGGTAAAAATGGTTAAGCAGTCTCAATAGCCGTGAGAAACGGACGATTCGAATCGAATTTCTTAACCTTGCAAGGGAAACCCAAACACACGTCACGTGGTTACTCCCTAGAGTCACACGTGCAACTTTTCCCCTTTCTTTCCGGGTCGTGGATCGGGGCTACCCTCCGAGAGTACAAGAGCCCCACGCCACGGTTCGGCGCCGGGTCGTGACCACTCTCTGCACTCGCCATATGCACATGGGACCGAAGTTCAAAGGGTAGGATGCCGTCCCCTTGCCGGGCCAATCAGGTACTTAAGCTTACCGATTCCCATAATCTCGGCATGTGTTTAGTACGTTCAAAGACTTAACCATCACTACCACACCCTGCGGGCTTAGCATTTTTCACTAGACAGACGGGCCTCAATCGTAACCATCGTTCCATAGCCCGTCCGTGTCCTTATGATTGCAGCGTGTAGTAGCCATTCAACTCCTATTTTCTCGCGAGTGACAGGAAATCACTCGACTTTTACCGGAGTCCTATTAGCACAGCATTCTATCAAACCTTACATCTAGTTTTCAAGCATGGGTTCCTAACATCATGCAACTAAGTTTTCATCCAACTCCTATAAACTTACTGCACAAGCAAGAGTAATGAGTTGCATAATTTCGGAAAGAATGGGTTATGCTCCGGGGCTTGCCTTCGCAGTTCGCTTGGGGATCTTCCGAACTTGTGCTCGGGTCTTCAAGAGCTTCAGTTAGATTCGCTTGAGCTTCACGCTGCTCACTCTCGGATGCGGGCACCAGTTCGTAAGTTCCGTCGGCGAGAGTCGTCGATTCTACATGAATGCACAAGTTTAAGTTGTGGTAATGGTACTTGATACGATTTAAGAGTAATTACTACAATGTATAGTTTTTGGTCATGAAATTTTGGATTAAGGCACATCAAGGAAAGATGTGCTTACTGTAAAATTTTCAGCCAATTTTATGTAACAGATTAATTATGAAAAATACATTACACAGTTGCTGTTAGATCCTTGTTCTTTTTGTTCAGAACAATTGGTGCAACAAATGAGTCTAAGATTTTTACAGAGCTCTCACTTAAGCATGCAGAAGCTACTGTAATTTTTTTAGGATTTATCATGCAGTATTCAGAGTATAGAAAATATGACATTCTACTCCTAGGCTATTCAAGGATTCATTTTTACAGGACCCTACACAGGGTTTTTGTCCATGGAACTTTTTACACAGCAACCTCTGCCACAGTGTAACTCCTAGTAAAAATTTGAGAGTTTTCCAAGCTAAGATACTATTTTCTTGATTTAATGTATGTTATTAGCACATAAATCAAATAAGTAGGTTACTGTGAGATAAAAAGTCTCCTAATTTTTCTCTGGCTTCTAGGTACCAATATATTAGCATAGAAAAAGTTTCATAGGGTGATTCACCACCTAACTGCAGGGATAAAACATTCTACTTAAACATGAAATAAAACTAAGTTTAACAAACAGTAAAGCTAGAGATGGAATTTGGGCCTGATCTTTTTACACAGTCCTAATCATCAAGCAACTAATTCACTGCCCAAAATTTAGGGTCATCATTGTTCTAGAACAGTGGGTACAAAATAAGTCCATTAAAGCTTCTATTTAATGTAGAGCAAAATATTTTGAGATTCTGAGAACCCTTTTGTAAAAAAAGTGGTAGAGTTTGTTCTGAGGATTCCACAACAGTTGAGTTTGCATTTTTCTGAATTTTCTACGATTTTATACGAATTTTACAAGTTCACTGAATTTGAATCTAGGTTTGAAACTTTCTTTTACAACTAGGTCCTTGAATCTTACGCGCGGACCCTTCTAAAGATTTAAATTCTTGCAATTGGATCCTCGGGCGGCTCGGGTACGGCGGCCGGCCGAAATTCCGGCGAGGGGGCTCGCCGGCGGCGAGGGGCGAGGGTCGGGAAAGGCTCAGGGGTGCAAGGGCTACCTTGTGGGGGTGTTGTTCAGGTGGGGGACGGCCGGGAAGGGCTCGCCGGCGTTGGAGCAGAGGGGGCGGCGGCGCGGCACGCGTCGACGGCGGTGCTCCGGCGGGCTTGGGGTGGTGTGGTCCGGTCGGTGAGCTTCAGTGGCGCGTGGGGAAGCTGCACAGGGGCTCGGCTTGGATGGAGGGGGTCGGGGTCGTGCTGTCCACGGCGAGTAGGGGCGGCGGCGGCGACGGCAGCGCGGGCGGCGGCGCTCCTGTGGCTCTGGGTGGCGTTGGGCGGGTCGGCGAGCTTCAGTGGGGTGATGTAGTGGTGGCTGGGGGCTTAGTTTGGACAGTGGGCGGCGGCGGAGGGCTGTCCACGGGCGGGCGGTGCTCGGCGGCGACAATGGCGACGGCGAGTGCGTTCCGGTGCGTGGCTCGCGCGGGGCGTTCGGAGCTCGGCTTTTATAGGGGCCGGAGGGGGTGCGGAGAGGCCTGGGCAGCGCGCGGGGCGGGGGCACGGCACGGTGCGCACTGGGCGCGGCGGCGGCGGCAGAACACCGGCGCGACGTGCGGCAGCGCGGGCGCGGCGACTGGGCGGCCGAGATACGGCGCGGGTGCGGTGGGATAGCGCTGGGCGAGGAGTGGTGGAGCAGCAGCTGCAGCGGCTCGGGCGGAGGGCGGGCGCGGCGACTGGCATGGGGGCGGGGCAAAGCCGGCCGTGGCGGGGTGGTGCGGCGGCCACTGGCCTGGCGCTTCGCGCCGGTCAGGCGACGCCGGCCACCTGGCGCGCGGCGGTCGGGCGCGGAGGAGAGAGAGGGAGGGGGGGGGGGGGGGGGGGGGGCGAGGGGCCTGGATGCAAGAATTTGGAAAACTTCAGGGGGCTGGGTGCAAACAGGGCGTTTTCTCCTCTTTCTGATTTGAATTTCAAAAACTTTTGAACACGAAAGTTGTTCAAAATAAAAAGTTCTACAACTTTGGTTTGAGGCAAAAACCCATTTGGCTTATGGTTTGAAAGTTAAATTTAAAAGTTCAAAAGTAACCAATGTGCTCAAATTAAATTTGAATTCCAACTGAACTCGTTTTAATTCTTTCCACCCTTTCATTAGTTGGTTTAAACATAGAGTTAGGCTAATGACATTGATTTTAGAAAATGTAATTACCAGGGTTGTCACAGCCTCCACCCCTTAACAAGAATCTCGCCCCGAGATTCGGTAATTCTTAGTGTGGGCGTGGGTGCACATACCAGTGGTTGAGATAAGAAACCCAGGGAAATGTTGGTTCAGGTAGCTCTCCGTTTCCCAGGTGGCTTCTTCTTCCGTGTGGTGATTCCATTGTATTTTATACATTCTAATCACTTTCCTCCTGGTCTCTCTTTCTTTTTGATCCAAAATCTTAACTGGGTGTTCGACATACGAGAGGTCGGGTTCCAACGATATTTCTTGTTGTTCCACAATCTCAGTAGGGACTCGAATACACTTCTTGAGTTGAGATACGTGGAAGACATCATGGGTGGCCGTGAGCTGAGGGGGCAGTCGTAATTTGTAGGCTACGGGTCCGCAGCTCTCAGTGATTTCGTAAGGACCAACATAACGGGGAGCTAGTTTGCCTTTGATTCCGAATCTTCGCACTCCCTTGGTTGGTGAAACTCGAAGATAGACATGATCGCCAATTTCGAACTTTAGGGGCTTCCTCCTTTTGTCAGAATAGCTCTTTTGTCGAGCTTGTGCGGCTCTAAGATTTGCTTGTATTACTTTTACGTTCTCCTCTGCCTCGATTACCAGGTCGGGTCCAATTATTTTACGTTCTCCGGTTTGTGACCAGCTCAAAGGAGTTCGACACCTTCGTCCGTATAGGGCCTCAAATGGTGCCATTTTCAAACTTGTTTGATAGCTGTTGTTGTACGAGAACTCTGCTAGGGGTAGGCATTTGTCCCAATTTTTGTCATAATGAATGACACAGGCTCTCAGCATGTCTTCAAGAATTTGGTTTACTCTTTCCGTTTGACCATCGGTCTGAGGATGGTATGCTGAGCTGCGAATCAGCTTAGTGCCAAGAGACGTTTGCAGTTGTTCCCAAAAGCGTGCTACAAACTGAGGACCACGATCGGAGATAATTGTCTTAGGTATTCCATGCAGACAAACAATACGATCGAGGTAAATCTCGGCATATTTCTTGGTAGAATAGGTGGTGTGTACCGGAAGAAAATGTGCCGTCTTCGTGAGTCTGTCCACGATAACCCATATGGAATCATGTTTCTGGGAAGTGTTTGGTAGTCCCACGATGAAGTCCATACTTATGTCTTCTCATTTCCATGATGGTATAGGTAACGGTTGAAGTGTACCGGCTACCTTTAAGTGGCTAGCGTTCACTCTCTGGCACGTGTCACATTCTGAGACATACGTAGCAATTTCTCTTTTCATTCTAGTCCACCAGAAGTTTTGCCTTAGGTCTTGATACATTTTGCTACTGCCGGGGTGGATAGAGAATTTGGAGAGGTGTGCCTCATCGAGAATTTGCTTGCGGAGTTCACGATTCTTCGGGACGACTATACGACCTTCGAACCATAGAACTCCCTTATGGTCCTGGCGGAAACACTTATACTTCTCCTCACCTAGAGAGAGTTTCTGTTTGATGACCTTAATTCCTTCATCATGTAGTTGTGCCATGACGATTTGGTCGTGAAGAGTCGGCTCAACCGAGATGTGATCTAGAGTGCCTTGGGAAACCATTTCCATGTTAAGCTTCCTCATTTCTGCACACAATGTCTCATGGTAGGACTCCATGGATAAGCAATGGCAATGGGACTTGCGGCTTAGTGCATCCGCGACTACATTAGCCTTTCCGGGGTGATAGTGCACTTCAAGGTCATAATCCTTGATTAATTCTAACCATCTCCGTTGTCTCATATTCAGATCGGCTTGTGTGAAGATGTACTTGAGACTCTTATGATCCGTGTAGATATTGCACTGTGTACCCATGAGATAGTGCCTCCATATTTTTAGAGCGTGAATGACGGCTGCAAGCTCAAGATCATGAGTGGGATAATTCTGTTCGTGGGGCCGAAGGGCTCGTGAGGCATATGCAATCACTCGATCCTCTTGCATAAGCACACATCCTAGACCAGTACCCGATGCGTCACAATACACATCGAATGACTTGGTATTATCGGGTTGAGCTAACACAGGTGCAGTAGTCAGATGCTCTCTGAGAGTGTGGAAAGCTTCTTCACATTTCTCATCCCATACAAAATTTACTTCCTTCTTTAACAGTTCAGTCATGGGCTTAGCAATTCGAGAGAAATCCGGGATGAAGCGGCGGTAGTAACCGGCTAAGCCGAGAAAACTGCGAATCTGATGAACAGAGGTAGGGGGTTTCTAATCCATCACCTCTTGTACCTTGCTGGGGTCAACAGCTATGCCTTCGCTGGAGATCGTGTGACCTAAGAACTTTACAGTATCCAACCAGAATTCACACTTAGAAAACTTAGCATAGAGCTGATGGTCTCTGAGTCGCTGAAGAACAATGCGAAGGTGCTTGGCATGCTCTTCCTCATCCTTGGAATAGATAAGGATGTCGTCGATGAACACTACGACGAATTTGTCAAGTTCGGGCATGAATACCGAATTCATGAGATACATGAAGTAAGCAGGGGCATTGGTGAGTCCAAAGGACATGACTAAGAATTCATATAGTCCATATCGTGTGGAGAAGGCAGTCTTAGGAATATCGCATGGGCGAATCTTGATCTGATGGTATCCCGAACGGAGATCAATCTTTGAGAAGACTCTGGCTCCAGCTAATTGATCGAAGAGTACATCGATGCGAGGAAGGGGGTATTTGTTTTTAACAGTTACCGCATTGAGAGGTCGGTAGTCCACACATTATCTTAAACTGTCATCCTTCTTCTTTACGAATAGGGCTGGACATCCCCAAGGTGACGCGCTAGGGCGAATAAAACCTTTGTCCAGTAGTTCTTGGAGTTGAATTTTCAGCTCTGCCAATTCTTTAGGGGGCATCCTATATGGTCTCTTGGATATAGGTGCAGTGCCTGGCTGTGGTTCAATAACGAACTCAATATCCCTATCCGGGGGCATTCCTGGTAAGTCATCCGGGAAAACATCGGCATACTCGTTTACCACAGGAATATTATCTGGCTTAAGTCCTTCCATCTTATAAGCACAGGAATTCGTACAATCTAGGAACGGTAGGTAAAGGGTAGTGGCTCCGTGACTAGGTGAATTTATCTCAACGGCTCGGGAAGAAAGGTCCAGTGTGACTCGATGCATAGCCATCCACTTCATTCCCAAAATAATGTCCATGCCGTCAAGGGGTAAAAGGACACGGTCCGCGTCGATGGTTTTACTACCCAATTTGACTGGTACTTGTCTGACCATTTGGTTTGAAGCAATTTTACCACCCGGTGTTGATATCATATACGACCCTTTGGTGTGACAAACATCCAAGCCTACTTTTGCACCGAATTTTGCACTTATGAAACTATGCGATGCACCAGAATCAAATAATATAACTGCAGGCTTGTTATGGATAGAGAATGTACCCGACATCACTGGGGCTCCTTCAGGAAGCTCTGCAAGCGTGGTGAAGTTAATCCGTCCTTGCTTGACTTGCAGGGTCTGTCTCTTGCCCCTGTTCTTGGTGTTCGGGTTGGATCCTTGACCTTGGTTGGGCTGTCCAGGCTGAGGGCATTCTCGTGCGAAGTGGCTGGAACTCCCACATTTGAAACAGCGATTCGCGGGGCTAGGTCGAAGAGACTGCTGAAGAATGGGCCTCGGACCATTCTGTGGAGGCATCGGGGGTCGTACCATGCCTGCCGGCTGTGGGGGTCTGGCAATCCATCTTCCTGGCTGCGGGGCCCTTGGTGGGGCTGTGGGTGCGGCATTTTGCACGATGCGATACCTTGGTGGTTGGGCACTTGATGGTCCTGCGGGTGCCTTTCTCTTCTTCTCTGCCCGGTGCGCCATGATACAGTCTTCCTGGATAATGGCCATATTGACCAACTCGTTGTAGGTGTCAGCCCTGGCTAGGTTCAGACGTTCCTTGAGCTTGGTATTCAGACCTCGGCGGAAACGATCACGCTTCTTGGCATCCGTATCAGCGTGATAGCCCGCATACTGGCATAGGTTGTTGAATGCTTGGGCGTACTGCAGCACGGTGCGGGTGCCCTGGGTAAGTGCCAGAAACTCATTCAACTTCCTCTCCATGAGACCCTCGGGAATATGATGTGCCCGGAACGCGGTCTTGAATTCATTCCAGTCGACCACATGGTCAGCCGGGAGCATCGCAAAATAGTGGTCCCACCACAGTCGAGCGGTACCGCGAAGCTGTTGCGCGGCAAAACGAGCTTTGTTGGCTTCTGAGCATGGGGCCACAAGTAGTGTGAACTTGGATTCGATAGTGCGAATCCATGCATCTGCGTCCAGGGGTTCCTCTGTCTTATGGAACAAGGGCGGCTGGGTCCCTAGGAAATCCGTGCATCCTGCAGCTTGGGGTTGGTGAGCATTGTGTCCACCCCTCTGCTGGTGTTGTCCTTGCACAATCTGTCGCAGCAGCTCGGTTTGAGCGGCCATCACTTCCACCAAACTGGGCGGGGGTGGTGGCGATTGTCGCGAGCGGCTGCCACCGGCACCAAAACCTTCGGGGTTGCCACGGGTTGATCCAACCATCTGAAACGTGAAAGGTTACCATTAGCAACGCGATCCATATTACTTCCTGGATTCATAAATAATTGGTGTAGTCATAGACTTCCGAAGTCACAGCTAGACGTATGGACGGAATCTCTGTTTGCTACGAGAAAAATCATAGCCTGCCGTGGGTCCATCCAAAACATTTCATACTTTTGCAGTAGTCAGAGAATTTAGGAATGCACCACTTTGGTATTTAACTTCGGTGCTAGAACTATGGCTAAGGTGGTCGAAAAGCTCGTCCTTTGCCTTGCTGTCTTAGCTGTTTTTCAGCAGATTGATCGGTACGGTTTCGCCTATATCTTAAACTAGCGAGATCCAATGATGCTGAATTTTTGTGAGAACCTAGATCACAAAACTTAGCACAAGTCTGGTATTCAACACTCAGCCAAGAAATGCAAGGAGACATGGGTAAAAATTCCGACAAGTCTCAGCGATTGTGGATTCCATCGTTTACCAAATTACAACGAAATCACCCAAGTTTATCGCCGTTCCTTACATGCTGAGGGTATCCACATGGTTCAGGTGTACCCAACACAAAAGAGTTACTCAACTCCTAGTTAGCCTATTACAACACTTGCCAAAAGTTAGGCTACCCTATCGAGGAGTATGTGCAAAAGTCCTCCTAGGTCGTCCTCTAGAAGTCATCTAAGTCGTTGACGGACGACTCGCTGTGAGCAGGAGAGTGAGCTCCCATCTGAGGTGCCTGTGGTATCTCACCCTCGAAATCCATACCGGAGATACCATCAATCTCCTGTGGCTCCTCCTCATCCTCCTCCATGTCATCCTCATGGGGATGGTCATTCTGATCATGGTGCCACTGAATGTGCTCATTAGCATCCTCCAACTCAAGGCTCAGATCATGGAGCTGCTCCTCCAGGTGTGCTA
Source organism: Panicum miliaceum (assembly GCA_032594955.1). Classification (NCBI taxonomy): domain Eukaryota; kingdom Viridiplantae; phylum Streptophyta; class Magnoliopsida; order Poales; family Poaceae; genus Panicum; species Panicum miliaceum. Next base: position 49,577,545 of record CM064058.1, on the reverse strand, counting down.
TCGTGGCATCTCTCTCACCCATGAGAGTGTCCTGCTCCTGAATTTGGCCCTCAAGTTGGCCAATCTGAGCATCTCTGTCCTCAAGATCCTGACTGAGCTCCTTAATCTGCTCATCCCTGGTATCTGCCATCATGTGGTAGGCCTGAGCAAGATCAGTGAGCTGCTCCAGCGCCTGACTCTGGAGAGTCCGAAGCCGGTAGAGTGCACTCATGCACCGCACGGAGGTATGAATAGTTTCCTGGGCATGAAAGTCTACCAAGTACTGTGCGTGCTGCACCCTGTTGAGCCAAAAGGGGTCGTTGTCCTGGGCAGCAGGAAACAATCCAATGGGAGTGAGTGTGACAACCTCGGGACGCTGCGCACAAAACGTGGTGAGCGCCCTCATGGCTGCAAGCTCCCAAGTATCGGCCAAACGGTGACCAACAGCCTCAAGCTCCAAGGCGGGCCACTCCGGGTGTAGCGGGTGCGGAAAGATAGTCACGTTGACACGGCACTGGGTAACTCCATTTTCTGCAAACTCCAGTCCGGCGTAACGTGGGGGAATTAGATAGCCCGCGGTACGCAGAACATCCCACAAAATAGAGGGAAAGCCCTCCCAGTGGAGACACTGCGAGTGTACGCGTCCATCCTCAACCACCATCATATCAACAGGCTCGGCCATCTGAACAAAAGATCAAATGGAGTGAGATAGCGAAAAACTGTGAACAGCACAAGGACAGATTCTGTATAGTGTGCAAAAATAACCATAACTCCCACAGTTCTCATCCAAAAATTCTCAAATTTCACCAGATCACTCCTAAGGTATTTGTGAACAACTTTGCTAGTCAACTCCAGAGCTAATTAGGTCTCTAAGATGGTCTTTCTTTTCAGGTTTTACCTTACTGTCTACCCAGAATTTTCAGTGAACAGAGGGCTAGAGTTTCGTGCACCAGGGAAAATCTACCCAGCCAAAATTTACCAAATTTTAACAGAAGCTACCTGGGTAAATTTGGAACAAGTTTTGTGTTGTGCTTTTTTGCAGAAAACTGCGGGAAGGGGGCCTAAAAATTTAAGAGGCAGAAGGGTTTATTCTGGACAGAATTCTGATATTCCAAGGTTTCTGTTATTTCTTACTATCCACAAGTTCAGAATTTTTCATTTTTGAACAGAAGATATAACACGAAATTTGGAACAATTCTTTCAACATGAACTTCTTCAGAAAAGGTCATTTTCTTGGGTCGATAAATCGCTCTTTTTGGTCATGGCAGATTTGTGACAGATTCGCTAGATAGTCCTTATGCAAACCACGCTTAGATACGCAAGAACCTTACCACTCTCATACAACGCATTTCGATTTCAGACACATATGTTTATGATGTATGCACGTCCTATTCGTCCTCACAAAATAAAATAATTGCCAAATAGCTTTGGTCTTACGTAGATAGTTTCGGTGGCTTACACAATACGGCTCTCCTATAATAGCTAGTCGAGTCTTTCTACTCGTCCCTTAACTTATCGTAATCGCGGTTAGTGTACCTGCAGAAGATTGACAAAGCATATATATTTCATGACCCTTTCATGCCAGCACTCATGAAAGCGACCGTATCCATTACCGTTTACTTATAGAAACGATATCTGTACAATTTCCGCCGTACAGACGACGTTAACATACGCTATCGAGATAGCGTATTCACGGGGGTACCGTCATGAGACGGGGGTATGAACAGCGATCGCCATACCCTGCGCCAAACCATCTACTCCCAATATGTTCAACTAACAGTTGGCATATTGGCAGCACCTCAAGTAAGCCACTGCTTGAGGGCAGCGTTCGGTTCGCATCACCGACAGGAAGGCCAAGCTCCCTCAGTTGGCTGAGGATCCTTACCTTCTTACCTTAGCGACGAGTGCGTCGTTACAGAATTTAAGGTCGGTTGTGCATGAAAGTAAGTTTTGACAGAAGGTAATGTGCTGGAAGTCAGTTGATAATATATATAGAAGTTAGATAGCCACCTAGTAACTTTCCCATAATCCCTTAGGGCTTTACGAACTAGGCACCATCCTTAACGTACCAACGCATTTCGCAACACATCCTTCTAGTCAAGTTTTAGTAAAATAAGTTTTTAAGGCTTGTCGCATTCTCTGGCGTATGTATTTCGGCTCTGGTGTCCGCTGTTGCCAGCTGTGGCACCAGCTACGGCTATGATACCAGCTGTGGCAGAACCACCTGAATTAATCCGTCTCAAGTGTATTAACCATCACCATTAAGGCATTCTCGGTTAACCTTACACTTCAAACGGATTAATCCACTGGTCTGTCGGGTATAACCTCCCGATACAACCACGGTGAACGGATCGAGCGCCATACATACAAATGCTCATGCGACGATGAGCCCAGAGAATACCACATTCCAGCAAATATTACAACATTAGCATAAGTAAATATTACAGACCAAGTTTTGAGTTTAGAAATCAAGTACTTCAATGATCACAAATATGTTCTTCAGAGTTTTAAGTTGCAGCGGAAATAAACAACGAGAACTACTCGACGATACAGGATGTCTCGATGAAGCCCGTACGAGACATCACTCGGTCTTATCTCCGTTGGACGGGGGCGCATCCCATTCCACCGACCAACCAGGGGGAAGAGTGCAGGGCCAAGTCAAGCTAGCAATCATATCTTCGAAGGTCTCACCTGAAAACGAGTCACAAGCAAGACTGAGTATACTAATACTCAGCAAGACTTACCCGTGTAGTGGAATCTACTCCACCGACTCTAGACATGCCAGGCTTTTTGGCTCAGGGGTTTGTTTTGCCGAAAAGCATCTACAAGTGGGTCCTTACTTTCAACTTTTAGCTCAAGCTTCTAGTTTCGTTAGCCAGTCTAGGTAAGCAGCTATCTAAAGCATACATGGTGAAGCATTAAATTTTTTTCATCCAACCAGTTCATTCATCATCATTGTTCCTCTTCTTACTCTGTGGGTAAAAATGGTTAAGCAGTCTCAATAGCCGTGAGAAACGGACGATTCGAATCGAATTTCTTAACCTTGCAAGGGAAACCCAAACACACGTCACGTGGTTACTCCCTAGAGTCACACGTGCAACTTTTCCCCTTTCTTTCCGGGTCGTGGATCGGGGCTACCCTCCGAGAGTACAAGAGCCCCACGCCACGGTTCGGCGCCGGGTCGTGACCACTCTCTGCACTCGCCATATGCACATCGGACCGAAGTTCAAAGGGTAGGATGCCGACCCTTGCCGGGCCAATCAGGTATTTAAGCTTACCGATTCCCATAATCTCGGCATGTGTTTAGTACGTTCAAAGACTTAACCATCACTACCACACCCTGCGGCCTTAGCATTTTTCACTAGACAGACGGGCCTCAATCGTAACCATCGTTCCATAGCCCGTCCGTGTCCTTATGATTGCAGCGTGTAGTAGCCATTCAACTCCTATTTTCTCGCGAGTGACAGGAAATCACTCGACTTTTACCGGAGTCCTATTAGCACAGCATCCTATCGAACCTTACATCTAGTTTTCAAGCAAGGGTTCCTGACATCATGCAACTAAGTTTTCATCCAACTCCTATAAACTTACTGCACAAGCAAGAGTAATGAGTTGCATAATTTCGGAAAGAATGGGTTATGCTCCGGGGCTTGCCTTCGCAGTTCGCTTGGGGATCTTCCGAACTTGTGCTCGGGTCTTCAAGAGCTTCAGTTAGATTCGCTTGAGCTTCACGCTGCTCACTCTCGGACGCGGGCACCAGTTCGTAAGTTCCGTCGGCGAGAGTCGTCGATTCTACATGAATGCACAAGTTTAAGTTGTGGTAATGGTACTTGATACGATTTAAGAGTAATTACTACAATGGATAGTTTTTGGTCATGAAATTTTGGATTAAGGCACATCAAGGAAAGATGTGCTTACTGTAAAATTTTGGATTTATGTAACAGATTAATTATGAAAAATACATTACACAGTTGCTGTTACATCCTTGTTCTTTTTGTTCAGAACAATTGGTGCAACAAATGAGTCTAAGATTTTTACAGAGCTCTCACTTAAGCATGCAGAAGCTACTGTAATTTTTTTAGGATTTATCATGCAGTATTCAGAGTATAGAAAATATGACATTCTACTCCTAGGCTATTCAAGGATTCATTTTTACAGGACCCTACACAGGGTTTTTGTCCATGGAACTTTTTACACAGCAACCTCTACCACAGTGTAACGCCTAGTAAAAATTTGAGAACTTTCCAAGCTAAGATACTATTTTCTTGATTTAATGTTTGTTATTAGCACATAAATCAAATAAGTAGGTTACTGTGAGATAAAAAGTCTCCTAATTTTTCTCTGGCTTCTAGGTACCAATATATTAGCATAGAAAAAGTTTCATAGGGTGATTCACCACCTAACTGCAGGGATAAAACATTCTACTTAAACATGAAATAAAACTAAGTTTAACAAACAGTAAAGCTAGAGATGGAATTTGGGCCTGATCTTTTTACACAGTCCTAATCATCAAGCAACTAATTCACTGCCCAAAATTTAGGGTCAGCATTGTTCTAGAACAGTGGGTACAAAATAAGTCCATTAAAGCTTCTATTTAATGTAGAGCAAAATATTTTGAGATTCTGAGAACCCTTTTGTAACAAAAGTGGTAGCGTTTGTTCTGTGGATTCCAGAACAGTTGAGTTTGCATTTTTCTGAATTTTCTACGATTTTATACGAATTTTACAAGTTCACTGAATTTGAATCTAGGTTTGAAACTTTCTTTTACAACTAGGTCCTTGAATCTTACGCGCAGACCCTTCTAAAGATTTAAATTCTTGCAATTGGGTCCTCGGGCGGCTCGGGTACGGCGGCCGGCCGAAATTCCGGCGAGGGGGCTCGCCGGCGGCGAGGGGCGAGGGTCGGGAAAGGCTCAGGGGTGCAAGGGCTACCTTGTGGGGGTGTTGTTCAGGTGGGGGACGGCCGGGAAGGGCTCGCCGGCGTTGGAGCAGAGGCGGCGGCGGCGCGGCACGCGTCGACGGCGGTGCTCCGGCGGGCTTGGGGCGGTGTGGTCCGGTCGGTGAGCTTCAGTGGCGCGTGGGGAAGCTGCACAGGGGCTCGGCTTGGACGGAGGGGGTCGGGGTCGTGCTGTCCACGGCGAGCAGGGGCGGCGGCGGCGACGGCAGCGCGGGCGGCGGCGCTCCGGTGGCTCTGGGTGGTGTTGGGCGGGTCGGCGAGCTTCAGTGGGGTGATGTAGTGGTGGCTGGGGGCTTAGTTTGGACAGTGGGCGGCGGCGGAGGGCAGTCCACGGGCGGGCGGTGCTCGGCGGCGATAATGGCGACGGCGAGTGCGTTCCGGTGCGTGGCTCGCGCGGGGCGGTCGGAGCTCGGCTTTTATAGGGGCCGGAGGGGGTGCGGAGAGGCCTGGGCAGCGCGCGGGGCGGGGGCACGGCACGGTGCGCACTGGGCGCGGCGGGCGGCGGCAGAACGCCGGCGCGACGTGCGGCAGCGCGGGCGCGGCGACTGGGCGGCCGAGATACGGCGCGGGTGCGGTGGGATAGCGCTGGGCGAGGAGTGGTGGAGCAGCAGCTGCAACGGCTCGGGCGGAGGGCGGGCGCGGCGACTGGTGGGGCGCGGGGGCCGGGGCGGCACGGCGGAGCGCGGCGACTGGGCGCGACGGGCGGCGGGCTGGGCGCGGCAGCGGCGTGCGCACGCTCGGTCGTTCACTGGGCCGCGCGGCATGGGGGCGGGGCAAAGCCGGCCGTGGCGGGGTGGTGCGGCGGCCACTGGCCTGGCGCTTCGCGCCGGTCAGGCGACGCCGGCCACCTGGCGCGCGGCGGTCGGGCGCGGAGGAGAGAGAGGGGGGGGGGGGGGCGAGGGGCCTGGATGCAAGAATTTGGAAAACTTCAGGGGGCTGGGTGCAAACAGGGCGTTTTCTCCTCTTTCTGATTTGAATTTCAAAAACTTTTGAACACGAAAGTTGTTCAAAATAAAAAGTTCTACAACTTTGGTTTCAGGCAAAAACCCATTTGGCTTATGGTTTGAAAGTTAAATTTAAAAGTTCAAAAGTAACCAATGTGCTCAAATTAAATTTGAATTCCAACTGAACTCGTTTTAATTCTTTCCACCCTTTCATTAGTTGGTTTAAACATAGAGTTAGGCTAATGACATTGATTTTGGAAAATGTAATTACCAGGGTTGTCACAGATGGTGCACCGGAACATAGTGTGCTTGGCCTTCGGGTGCATCGGGCATTGCTTGTGGACGATCTTCTCGTACTGTTCCTGAAGCTTGCCCAACTTCTTACTGCGAGGGTTGCGCTCGATGTTGTCCACTTGATCCTCCGGCTTCCGCTTGTGCGCGGCACCCAAGTTGTTGTACTGGCCCTTGTCGAAGCGGTTGTTGTTCTTGTCGTTCTTGCACTTGGGGAAACGTTCATTCTCCTCGTCTTCTTGATCCGCCCATCGCTGCATCATGTCACGGAGCTCGAGTACGGTGGCCAGGAGGTTTCTCCCGAACTCGCGGTACGTCTGCTTTGTGGCCAATCCGTTGCGGAAGCAGCGGATGACCTCCTCGTCAGTGATGGTGGCGCGGGTGTCGAAGAAGCAACGCGTGTACGACCTCAGGGTCTCGTTCTCCTCCTGCTTGTCACACCCGATTCTAGAAAGAACCAGATGCATCTCATATGTGCGCCAGGATCATGTTCACACACATATGGTAGACGAAAAGTGTAATATATCAAAGATAATGCTCAAAAGTAACTAAATAAAGTATTTAACAATATTACACTCTGTATAAAAAAGAGACACAAATGTCTTTAAATGATAAACCGTTATACCCTATATGAAGTCTCCAACAACTTCGTCTTCCACAGGCCATGACTGGTGAACGCAGGGCCTAGAACTCCTCAAAGTCGTCGAAGATCTCCTCTTCAAGGTTCTCTTCTGAACAGCAGGGGGCAAGGGTGAGTACTCTTATGGTTGGTACTCAGCAAGTGGGGTGAAAAATGCAAGGCCATCAAGGATAGGTGTTGGCGCTAAAATCGGCCAGACAGGGATCGGCCGATGGTCTTCAGCGTCGGACACACGACCCGAGAGAATCTGCTTAGCTCCTGTTCGGGTTATCGTCCTGGTACGGTTCGCGCGGCGTGCCAGTCAATCTGACCTGTTGATTGACAAGGAAATAAAGTATTAAATTCCAGGCGCTTCGATCGGCTGGAGTTCCGATCTGTCCTCAGGAGCGCGTCGGCGGCGAATCGGCCGATTTGCTGTAGAGATGATCGGCTATGGACCAGCCGATAATCGTGTAGTAATTGTAAAGAAAACTGCTGGAGCGATCTAAACAATTACTACAGAGGCAGCACTTGAGATAGATCTAATCGGCTGTATGATGATAAGTTGAAGAAGAACGATGACGAAGCCGATTACTCTGACCTCAAGCTGGATAACTGGTGATAATACTAGAATAACAGGTAAAACTTGCAATTCTAGTAAATATCGATAACTGGTGAATAAATCCAAACGAAACTACAGCGATGCGCCCGTAGTTAAAGCTCGGATATTACTCGATAAGCGGAACCTACCAATTGGCCGGAGATCAGGTTGATGCAGCCCTGCCAATCCGTACGAACTCGTGAAAGAAGAAAAAGTATTGGCGAAGTCGCCGACTTGAAAGTAAATTGCTGAAAAAGTAGACGTATTGTTGTTGATTGATGTATTGATGTCCTTTACAAGACCCTGACGACTCCTATTTATACCCTAAAACTAGGACTCCTGTTCGATCACGACTTGTTACAACCTTATTTAAAAAATAGGAAAACTACTATATCTATAAGAACTTTTAAAGGAAATGGACTCCCGCAGAGTCTTCCGCCGCCGTTCCCTAATCCAATCAGGATTCCCTTCAATTGCTCCTTGACCGACTTAGCGTGCCCTGTTGACCAACTTTTGACCAGGACCCACCGAAATAGTCCCATCCTGTTGGCGCAAGCTGTATCACCAATTGGCCGATTTTCAACTGTTACCTCAAACGGCCGATTCCTTACTGTAGCCTTCAGATCTACTGCATCGGCCAATCTTCTCCTCCTGACGCCGATTCAACACGTGTCAAAATCTGGCGTCAACACATGCCCCCCAGTTTCGGAGTAAAACATAACTTTTTCTTCGAAACTCTTTCCTTAATCCTTTCCTCCGAAACGGGCGCAGTAAAAATCTCCTTCCGTTCCGTGGCACAATGATTGCAATTTCCTCGGACCGAGCGCGCGAAACGACTGCTCCCCTGGAATTCGTGTAAACGGCGCGGTAAAAATACCATCTTTGCCCTCGCTCTCCCGATTTTTCTTAAGTACTGGCCTTCTCCGCCTATTCTTCCCCACAAATCTAGCATTCTCTTCCAACGAACCACTATTCATCTTCCTCCAAGCTCTCTTGGTCTCCAAGTGCTTCCCCCTTCCCGGCGATCTCATCTGCGACCTATTCCAATCGGCGGCTTCCATAGCGGTCTCATCGGCGACGACGATTTCCATCCCAGAGGTAAATGCTCGAAATTTTTTCCTTTTCGCTTTTCTATGGCTTCAGTACTTTCCGGATCCTCTCTCAGTTTCTTCCCCTTTTCCCCTTTTTAGGCACTTAGGCACCGAATTACCATTCCACTCTCAGAATCCCCTGACCTCATCTGTTTGGGCCCTATGGGGAACCCTGATCCAACAGACCTGATCAGCCTAGAAACTCATAGAATCCCTTTTAAGCAATCATCCATGGATTTAGATCACTAGGTAGGCACTTTCAGATCCTGGCCAAACGAAACCCCCGGATGGAGAGAATGGTACCAGAGGGTGGCCGGATCTTGGAAGGTTCAGTGGGAGGAACAAAAAATCGGCGAGTGCATAGACTTATCTTTATCTCAGATGGAAAGAAACGAACCTCTGGTCATGGCAGCCTCTTATTTTTGGTCTGATGCACTTAATGCATTCCTTTTCAGACATGGACCTATGACCCCGACCCTGGCCGATGTTCTGCTGTTGACCGGCCTCGATGTCTCCTCCGCCGATACCCCTTTCAATTATCTGTTCAAGCCATCACATCGGCTAGAGACCAAAGGAATCGGCGGGTGGAAAGGGTATATTAGCAAAAATATGAAGACCGAGACAGTCTCACAGAGGGAGCATACTGCCTTCTTGATGATGTGGCTAGAAAAGCATTTCTTCTGTGGCAGAGCAGTTGGCCCCTCTTCAAACACCCAAGCTTTAGCAGAGGCTTTATCACAAGGATCAGCCATCCCCCTTGGAAAACATTTACTGGGATCGGCCTATTACCTGATGCACCAAATCGGCACCAAGCTGTCGAAGGGGGAGCCGATCGGGAACCCTGGTGGTCCCTGGTGGTTCATCACCCTCTGGCTCAATTTACACATGAGCAAGGTCTCTCAGCAACGGATAGAGACAAAAACCTTCCCTAATATCGAGTCAGAGGAGAATCCATCCGTCCGACGTCGCTGCAGATCTTTTGGAGAAGCGGCATCAGCCTTCCCCGGCTGCCAGGTTACTGCTACCCGCACAGCTGAGTACTTCAGATGCTTTTATAATGGCCTTAGTGAAGAGACCATCAGCTAGCACCCATATCAAGCAGTGGAGCCGATTTTTGAATTACCCACAAGCTACGATATTTCCACCCATACTTTTGACAGAGAGCTTATGGACGTCTTGATCAAGCCGGGGATTCTGCCAGCCAACTTCTTCTCAGGAAAGGACTCCCCCACCTACGAGTTCTACAATCCATCGGCTGTGGCAAGGCAACTGGGTTTTGGCCAACTGCCGATTCGGGTCTACTTCGCCGGTTAGGCGAAATTCAGAGATGGACTGACCTCAAGTCTTGATTACAGTCGGCTGTGCGATTTAGTACCCGATTCCAGTACTATTGACCTGAATAATTGGTCAGTTGCCTCTTTTGCCACCCAGCAATTCAAATTATGGTGGGCAGAATGGAAGCAACATCTTTTTTGTAAATCTCCATCGTCTTACTGCAACATTCTGGACCCAGAGAACATTGATCCAAATGCAGCGGTATGTCCTTTTTTTCCCAGCCGATTCCAATGTTATTTCTTTCCACATTGTCATCTTGTTATTAACTTATGTTCATCTCCTTAGTCTAAAAGCCATGTCCCTCCGATGCGGAGCCGAAGTGGCCGGCCGATAGATAGTCACCACCAATACACGCCATATCCACTTATCGGCTTCCATGCTCCAACCATCAAGGATATCTCTACTGGCCGATCGAAGCGAGCACCAAAAAGGCCAACGTCGAAGATAACCAGCCGTCGAGTGCGAGCTCGCATCGGATCGGCCGATCAGACGGCAATAGCATCGGCTGAGGTTCCTCGTATCGGATTGGCCGACCAGATGGCAGTGGCATCGGCCGAGACTCGCCGTATCGGATCGGCCGACCAGATGGTGGTGACACCGGCCGAGACTTCAATCCCTTTATCTTTGCCGGTTGTCGAGATGGCCGATCCCCAAGTCACTGCCAAAGTCGGGGCAGCTACAGCATCGCTATTAGTAGAAGTTGTTAAGGTAATCTTACTTATCTCATATGTTCTTCAAATCTTCTACTGACGTTAACTTTCTTCCTCTGCCAGGCTGCGCAAGCTATTCCACTACAATCTCCGCAGCAATCGGCTACATCCCAAGTGGGAGCCGAAACTCCAGCAGCTCCTATCATCGAGGTAAATGATCTCTTACCTTGACCTCTTAACTTTCAGAAAACTTAACCGATCTTAATGCAGGCCGATTTGGGTATGATAACTACAACCCCACAACAGGCATCGGCCGGGAGATCCACAGAGGCATGTCAAATTTCTCACACCATCTTACCTTCAATTTTCCATAGCATACTCACAGGATCTTCCTTCATATCCTTTTCAGGAAGCTGGCCCAAGCGGAGCACTAATAATCGTTGAATCTTCCTCTTCCGACGAGCCGACTGCACCAGCCCCTGAGACAAGGGAAACGCTTCCACCAGCGCAGGCAAGAGAAATTCGCTTTAAGGATGTAACAAACTTACCATTAGAATCGGCCGATTTCCTTTTACTGCTTGCCTACCCTTTACTTTATTTCCTCACAGGAGCAAGACACCCCTAATAACAGCATCTTCTCCTTTGCTGTCTCCCTGCCCAATGACGAGGAAATTGCTTCACACCCAATTCCATCGAGCTCCACCTCCGACGATGTCCGCGCCAAGCTCGAAAGCATGCGCACTCTCCTTCAAGATGACATCCGCCGATTGGTAGAAGATGTGTTGCCGATTCGATGACTTTTCAACGAGGTCAAAGGTCGAATCCCGGAAGAAGTATCAGAAAATTTAGCGCATGCTGCCTATATAGAGCACATGCATATTCCAGTTTCCAGGGCGCTGCGCCATATGGCCGATCGTGCTCAGATGGCAAAAACTCAGGAGGAGGTCGATTCGTACAAGCACCGGACTCAGGAAGTACACCACAAGATCAATTTCCTCGAAAGCTGCCGTCCGGATATTGTCAGCGCGATAGATCGGCTGAAACGGAGAAGAGCAGAGCTGGCCAAGGAGATGGAATAGATAACCAAAGAGATAGCCGCTGAAGAAAAGAAACTCCAAGAACTCCCATCCATCATCAGTGAGCGGAAGCAAGAGAGACAGCATCTGGCTCGTGAAACGATAAGGCTTCGTCGCCGTGTGTCAGAAGTCCCAGGATCGGCCGATGATGACCAAAGAGTACTAGACTCAGCCGATCAAATTAGACGACAAGCCATTGTAGCCATAGATGCTTTTCCTGGGTTGTAAAGAACACTATAACATTTATTGCTCCTTCAATGTTACTGCGCCGATTTGGTTTCGAACTGTTTCTTCAGTCAGCTTTGCATTTATGTATGTATTTACTCCGATAGGACATGTCTCACCATCCATCTACCTCTCCTTCCTTTATAAGTAGACCATTCACCATCTCCAGAGGCATACACATCACTTATCTTCTCTTCCTCCTTTACTGTCCCAAACTGAACGGCAAGATGTCTTCTTCGTCCTCTTCATCTTCTTCCTCTGTCAACCAGGTATGAACTTCTCTTCTGCCTTTCTCCTAAGCATCTCAATCGCTCTGATGTTGGGTAACCCCTTTTATCTCTGTTTAGCCGAAACATCTCAGCCCTGGTCTAGAACGAGCGATAGAAATCATGCATTCAGAAGAGCCACTATCACAGGCAGACAGAGATCTGATAAGAGCTCATGCTGAGGAACTCAGAGATCATGTCCCCGCTAATGTCCAGGAATACTGGGACCTTATAGATGCTCACTTTTTGGTCCGCAAGCGACCATCTTCTGAAAAAAATCCTCCACTTCCTTGTAAAGCTAAAACCGAAGTTGCCATGGAAGATCTGGAGGAGAAGAAGACCCGCCTGCTGATAGAACTTTGCAACCAAGCTGAAACTGGAGCCACTGCAGAGGACCCGAAGGAGAAAAGGCTCAGCCTTATGATAGAACTGGGTCGCATCGAGAGAGAAATCCAGCGTAGGCGTAATCAGTAGACATATCGGTATTTTTATTCTAAGGGCGACTTGTACCATGTCGGCCATGTACTCTGTCATTTTCATCCAATAATGAATCCCAATGTTTTCTTCACCAGATGTGTAGACAAAAACCGATGAGAAATCGGCCATGTTATCTTGATATATTTTGTTGCAAGTTATGCATCTACCCAAATGCTTGGATAGTACCTCTTCAGATATCGTCCGTTTAAAGCTCTTGGGAATTCCTCCCCTTCGACTGTCTCCAGAATATATGCATTCCCAGGGGCACATCGGCCGATTCTGTACGGCCCTTCCCAAGTGGGTGACCATTTATCAAATTTGGGATTTTTGGATCCTATCGGCAGCACCAACTTCCACACCAAATCTCCTTGTGAGAATTGTTTAACTTTGACCTTTTTATCATACCATCTGGCCACCCTTTTCTTGTTTTCTTCTATACTAATCAAGGCTCTCAACCGTAAACCTGCCGAATCATCAAGTTCGTTCTTCATGAGAAAGGAATAATCATCGGCCGTTAACTGATCTTGTAATGATATACGTCTTGACCCCGTCCTTATCTCCCAAGGCAAGACCGCCTCATGACCATAAACCAACTGATAAGGGGATATCTTAGTGGCTCCATGACAAGCCATCCTATATGCCCATAAAGATTCAGCCAAAAACAAATGCCACTTTTTGGGTTGCTCCTCTATCTTCCTCTTGATTAGTTTGATTATCCCTTTATGGGACGATTCTGCTTGGCCATTGGCTTGAGCATAGTATGGAGAAGAATTTAATAATTTAATCCCCATATCGGCGGCAAACTCTCTGAATTCTCCAGAAGTAAACATTGTTCCTTGGTCGGTTGTGATGGTTTGAGGAATGCCAAATCGATAGATAATATGGCTTTTAACAAATTCAATCATATCGGCCGATGTCACGTTCCTTAAAGGAACTGCTTCCACCCACTTAGTAAAATAATCTGTGGCTACCAATATGAACTTATGCCCTTTGCTTGATGGAGGATGAATCTGTCCGATGAGATCTATTCCCCAACCTCTGAACGGCCACGGCTTAACTATTGGATTCATAGCCGATGCTGGCGCACGCTGTACATTACCAAACTTCTGACAGTCTTGGCATTCTTTGTAATACTTGAAACAATCTTCAAAAATAGTTGGCCAATAATACCCATTGTTCCGGATCATCCATTTCATTTTGTGAGCTGATTGATGAGCTCCACACACGCCCTCATGGATTTCTCCCATCAGAACCTTTGCCTCTTCTGTTCCCAGGCACTTGAGAAGAACTCCACCAATCGTCCAATAAAATAAATCATCCTCAAGCAATACATATTTTGTAGCTTGAAAACGTACTCGCCCATCCACTTTTTGGGATGGATTTTTCAAGTAATCGGCGATTTCTTTTCGCCAGTCATTGGCAGCGAGCTCTAGCATCATCGCTCCCTGAATCGGCCGATACCCGGAGGCATGTTGGGCCAGCCTGTTGGCCTCTTCATTATAATTTCTGGGGATATGCTCAATTATTGCAGTCTTGAATTCTTTTAAAAGCTGAAGGCAATCTTCATAATAAATCCTCAAGATATCATCCTTGCACTCAGATCGCCCCGTTAATTGATCCACAATGAGCATGGAATCTCTAAAAATTTCAACTGCGTCAGCTTTGACTTCCTTTAATAATTGTATGCCTTTCAGAATGGCTTCTATCGGCAGAGAGAAATCATAACTTGCCCCCCGAGGCGACACAAGAACAATGCCGATTCCTGATCTGACCCCACACGAAGAACCATCAAAATATAGAGTCCATGGAACTGGTTCAATGGCTGCAATTTCTGGTCCACAATGCTGAGCTATGAAATCGGCCATTACTTGACCTTTGACAGCCTTGGCCGATTCGTACCTTAAGTCGAATTCTGACAGAGCCAGGATCCATTTTCCAATCCGTCCTTTCAAAATTGGCAATGATAGCATATACTTCACCACATCATCCTTGCATACGACTATGCATTCTGCCGATAACAAATAGTGCCTGAGCTTGGTACACGAGAAGTATAAGCACAAGCATAACCGCTCCACCGGGGAATATCTTGTTTCGGCGTCTAAGAGTCTTCTGCTGATGTAATATACCACTCGTTCTTTCCCCTCAAACTCCTGTACCAACGCCGATCCAATAGCCTGTTCGTCAGCCGATAAATATAATTTGAACGGCTTACCAGGCTGAGGCGGGGCCAACACTGGAGGTGAAACTAAATATTGCTTGATATTTTCCAATGCCTTGCGTTGTTCTTCTCCCCATATGAATTCCTGATCGGGCTTTAATTTCAACAGAGGAGTGAAAGCCTTAATGCGTCCTGACAGGTTGGATATGAATCTTCTGATAAAATTGACCTTGCCGATGAGGGACTGTAGCTCAGTTTTGTTCGGTGGGGCCATAACTTTGTTGATGGCGTCTATAGTCTTGCGGTTGACTTCTATCCCGCGTTCATGAACCATGAACCCTAAGAATTGCCCAGCTGATACACCAAATGCACACTTGTTTGGGTTCATCTTCAACCCATGTTTTCTTGTGCACTCCAGTACTTCTTGTAAATCGGCCAGATGTGCTCGGTGACTTTTTGATTTTACCACGACGTCATCTATATAAATTTCTACCGATGTACCAATGAGCTTGTGGAAGATGTAATTCATGGCCCGCAGATACGTAGCATCGGCATTCTTCAACCCAAAAGTCATAACAACCCATTCGAATAAACCAAGATGACCTGGACACCTGAAAGCCGTTTTCGAGATATCTTCTTCGGCCATTAATATCTGATTGTACCCTGCATTCCCATCCATGAAACTTATGACTTTGTGTCCTGCGGTAGCATCTATCAATATATCGGCCGTTGGCATCGGATATCCATCCATTGGCGTGACCTGATTTAAGTTCCTGAAATCGATGCACACACGTAACTTTCCATTCTTCTTGTATACAGGCACAATATTAGAAATCCATTCGGCGTAGCGGCACTGCCGAATAAATCCTGCTTCGATTAAATTTGTAATTTTGGCCTTTATATCAGGTAGAATCTTGGGGTTACACCGCCGTGCAGGTTGCTGATATGGCCGATATCCTGATTTTATTGGTAACCGGTGTTCAACAATAGACCGGTCTAGTCCTGGCATCTCATGATATTCCCAAGCAAAACAATCCTTGAACTCTTTTAATAGACTTATCAATTTACATTTGTACTCAGGATCCAAATTAGCACTAATGTACGTCGGCCTTGATTTGCTGCTATCTCCCAAATCTACCATCTCCAATAAATCGGCCGACGTAAACCCATTCCCAAGCTTCCCGTCTTCTCGGACGAGCTGATCCATTTATTCTGAATCTTCAGAGCCGACTGCTTGGATCGGCTGTAGACCGAAATCGGACACTTTCAGGAAGTCAGTGTCCCAAGTCCTGCCAGATATACATTTGACGTACTCGCAGCTCCACTGTTGCGTGTCGGCCGCTGCAACGCTATAGGCGGAATCGGCAGTGACTATCTCTGTGCTGTCGCCGACCCATTGCACAAGGCATTGATGCATTGTAGATGGGACACAGCAGTTTGCATGTATCCAGTCGCGACCAAGCAGCATGTTGTAGGACCCCTTGCCATTAATAACGAAAAAAGTGGTAGGAAGGGTCTTACTGCCGATGGTGAGGTCGACGCAGAGCGCTCCACGGGCGGGAGATACGTTGCCTTCGAAATCCTTCAGCATCATGTCCGTCTTGGTGAGGTCTTCATCGCCCTTGCCTAGCTTGCTGAACATGGCATACGGCATGATGTTAACTGCAGCGCCTCCATCTACTAGTAATCTGGTGACGGGTCTTCCATCAACATAGCCTTTGAGAAACAGCGCTTTAAGATGCTGCCGTTTTTCTTCTTCTGGTTTCTCAAACGTAGCCGTCATCGGCTCTAACACCAGTTGTGCCATTTGTTCCTCCTCCGTTCTTGTTGCTTTACCTCGATCGTTGGGCACCATGAATTCCATCGGCAGTATGAACACCATATCGATTTCGGCTGCCGATTCTTGGTTGTTTGCTTCTTGATCATTTTTCTTTGGGCGCCCCACCCGAGACTTAACATTTCTTTTCTCTGGCACCTGCCTCTGCTCTTCTTCTTGATGCTCCCACTGGCGTAGGCGTTGGATTCTCCGTTTCTGGGATCTGGATATTCCATCGCGACACCACCTGGGATTTGCTGGTTTGGCCGATGATCTGGCGTCTTCCCAATCTGGTTCTCTTCCTAGGGGATTTTCATCCGACACCGTATCATCGGCCATCTCTTCCAGCCGATCGTGCACGCTGATCCTGCTCCCCAGTCCATCCTGTTGGTCGATCTTGCCTTTTGACCGGTGGTACTGGTCAACTATGCCCCCCAGCCGATCATGCACCGAAACGCGCTGTTCCTCTCGTCCGCGCCGATTTCTGCTGATCGGCTCTGATCCGCTGTCCCTAGAGTGTGGCTTCGGGCGATCGTTGCAGCTCAATCCGTTACACTCCGGACAGTTATCGGCAGACGGCAATCTAATGTCGTTCTCCCAGCAATGGATGAAGAATGGACATTGCCAGTGATCTCCATGCCAGCGTATCATCTCTTCATGGTATCTTGATTGTTCTTGCTGCTGCCGATATTTACTGAGTAAGAACTGGGAGGTGATGGGCTTGCGTGGTCGTTCTTGCCCCCGCCTGTTCCTTTTGATTTCTTCCGTTGTGATCTGCCTCCTGGGATCGACGGCGCCGCCCCTTCTCGCCGATTCTGACGTCAGCACCTTGGTTTGACTTGAATTTCCTCCAGCGTTAACCATGTTGGCCGGGAAGGGATGCTGATCTATCTTCATCGGTTTTGCCGATTTAGCCGGGGTTTCAAATTGAAGCCTCCCCTGCTTGATGACCGATTGTATCTGCTGACGGAAGACTTTGCATTCATTTGTATCATGAGAAGTGGCGTTGTGCCACTTGCAGTATTTCATCTTCTTAAGTTGATCGGCCGAAGGGATGGTGTGATGCTGAGATAGCCTAATCTGTCCTTACTGAAGCAATAAATCAAAAATTTTATCGGCCTTTGACGTGTCAAAGCCGAATGTCTCTGGCTCCTTCTTCCCAAAAGGGCATGATATCGGTTTTTTCCCTTTGACCCATTCTGCCAGGCCGATTTCCTCTTCCGCATCGGATTCAGATCCTTCCAAGTACGCCACCTTCTTTTGGAAATTCCTCCGCTGTTGAACCTCTTGTCCTGACAATCAATGGACGATTTGGCTCAGGCTTTCAAACTCTTGGGCAGCATATCTTTCTTTGATTTGTGGCAGGAGGCCTTGGAAAGCGATATCGGCCAACTGTGCATCGGTCAGAGCCAGACTGTAGCATTTGTTCCTGACTTCTCTGAACCTCTATATATATCCCATCACCGGTTCATCGCCCCTCTGCCTGAGGCTGGTCAAATCCGAGAGCTTCATCTCGTGTACTCCTGCGTAGAAGTACTTGTGGAACTGTTTCTCCAAATCGGCCCATGTAACAATAGAATTTGGCGGCAAGGTGGTGAACCACTGGAAGGCCGATCCGGACAAAGACGATGAAAACAAACGCACCCTCAGAGCATCTTGCGTGGCAGCCTCCCCGCACTGGATGATGAATCGGTTGATGTGCTCCATAGTGGATGTATCGTCCGTCCCTGAGAACTTCGTGAAATCAGGAACTTCGTAGCGGTGTGGGAACGGCAGCAAGCCATAGGCCGATGGATATGGCGTCTTGTAGGTGTAAGTTTGCACTTTTGGCTTCAATCCAAACTGATCCTGGATTAGTTCTGCTATTTTTGCCGTCCAGTCCACCTGCTGCTGATGAACAGCTGTTCGCGGTGCGGGCATGTGCTGAAGAGCTGGCACGGCTGGGTGATGAATCGGTGAATTTTGCTGAGCAGCTGATAGTTGATGGCGAAGTGAATCCGCCCCCCCATCGTATGTCATCGTTGGCGCCGCGCCTCTGAATGCTTCTACAGCGCTTGCCCCCCTGCCGATTTCTGATGAGATCGGCTGATACTGGGGGACCGTCGGCCGGGCGGCCGATTGGTGTGGCACCTGGATTGAATAACTCCCGTATCCGTTCGCTGGCTCGGGAAAATACGTCGTCACCGATGTTCCCCAAGGTACTGAGCTTGTGGGCAGTGATTTCACAGAAGCAATCTGGACGGGTTGAAGCGGTGTTTGTGATGGGAGACATGGTGCACCGCTGTATCTTGGAGACGCTGGGGGCAATGGAGAGTTGTACCCCTCGTGTTGCGTCAATATCGGCTGAGGAGCCGATTGGGACGTGTATGGTAAGCTTCTGGCTGGCAGAGTGGTTGGCGGGGCATATGCTGGTCCCTGATAGCCTTGGACTGCTCCGCTGGCCAGAGAGCTGACGACGGCGTTATACACCGTGTTGGTCATCACTGAGGATTGGTCGATGAATGCCTGATAAACGGATTGTTGGATCATCTCTGACATCTTGCCCGAGTCCTCAGCAATGGTGATGTGGCGGGGAACTAGAATAGGAGTCTTCTTGACAGCTCCCCGCTTCTGGTATGACTGAACAACTGGAGGTACATCTTTTTGTAATCTTCTAGATGTTTGGCCAGTTCTTCCCTCTGGTCGTCCTTGAGATCTGCTTCTTGACCTCAATGATGTTGCTGTCGGAGATTTCTGCGTTCTTCGACATATCAGATCTTGGATTGGTCCCACCGGGCGTGCCAAAAGTGTGTTGGCGCTAAAATCGGCCAGACAGGGATCGACCGATGGTCTTCAGCGTCGGACACACGACCCGGGAGAATCTGCTTAGCTCCTGTTTGGGTTTTCGCCCTGGTACGGTTCGCGCGGCGTGCCAGTCAATCTGACCTGTTGATTGACAAGGAAATAAAGTATTAAATTCCAGGCGCTTCGATCGGCTGGAGTTCCGATCTGTCCTCAGGAGCGCGTCGGCGGCGAATCGGCCGATTTGCTGTAGAGATGATCGGCTATGGACCAGCCGATAATCGTGTAGTAATTGTAAAGAAAACTGCTGGAGCGATCTAAACAATTACTACAGAGGCAGCACTTGAGATAGATCTAATCGGCTGTATGATGATAAGTTGAAGAAGAACGATGACGAAGCCGATTACTCTGACCTCAAGCTGGATAACTGGTGATAATACTAGAATAACAGGTAAAACTTGCAATTCTAGTAAATATCGATAACTGGTGAATAAATCCAAACGAAACTACAGCGATGCGCCCATAGTTAAAGCTCGGATATTACTCGATAAGCGGAACCTACCAATTGGCCGGAGATCAGATTGATGCAGCCCTGCCAATCCGTACGAACTCGTGAAAGAAGAAAAAGTATTGGCGAAGTCGCCGACTTGAAAGTAAATTGCTGAAAAAGTAGAAGTATTGTTGTTGATTGATGTATTGATGTCCTTTGCAAGACCCTGACGACTCCTATTTATACCCTAAAACTAGGACTCCTGGTCGATCACGACTTGTTACAACCTTATTTAAAAAACAGGAAAACTACTATATCTATAAGAACTTTTAAAGGAAACGGACTCCCGCAGAATCTTCCACCGCCGTTCCCTAATCCAATCAGGATTCCCTTCAATTGCTTCTTGACCGACATAGCGTGCCCTGTTGACCAACTTTTGACCAGGACCCTCCGAAATAGTCCCATCCTGTTGGCGCAAGCTGTATCACCAATCGACCAATTTTCAACTGTTACCTGAATCGGCCGATTCCTTACTGTAGCCTTCAGATCTGCTGCATCGGCCAATCTTCTCCTCCTGACGCCGATTCAACACGTGTCAAAATCTGGCGTCAACAATAGGCTAAGGTTTGCAGCAGCGGTCACTTTTAGTTGGTCAAGTATTTATTAACAAGCACCTATTAACTAGGTTTAAGTTTATACCAACCCACTTTAGCAAGATCATAAAGATACCATCAATAATAACATAATCCACGAACCACAATTTAATTAATCTTAAAGTTTTATTATCATGTGAGGGTCCAAGCCACTCTTAACCGTGAGTACGGCTGTTATAACAGTTTTACACTCTGCAGAAGTTGTACACTTTACCCACAACTCGTGTTCCCCTGAGTCGCCCGGGTTTGCAAGGCCCTTAAACACTTCCGAGGTGAGTGGCGAGGGTACACTACGAAGCCTTTACAAAGACATGTCAAGAGCTAGGCAGCCCGCTAGAGTTTCAGTAGCAGTGTGATCCATAAACCTCCCTAACGGTCAGCTCCTCAGCAAAGGCAGCTACCCCAAGAGGACCGGGCTATGACCCCTATCACCGACCCCCTCCTTGCCCTTTCGGTAAGTCCACCAGCAAACTACACATCTAATTAATTGGCTAAGGTCAGAGCCATATGACTTTGTGGTCGCACTGTTCACTTGGGTGGTTCTCCATGTTCCCATTAATCAAAGTTGATCTTGAAATTACGCGGTATAATAACAATATGAAACGTGACCAACATTGACATAAGAGTAAACCAATACCAATCCCAAAGTTTGCAACTAAGCGTAACTACCCAACATGAATAGTAAACCCAGGTGTTTCAAGGTTTGGGGTAAAAGACTAGGTATGTCCTTAGCATAGGTAACCCATCAAGTTTATGCAAGCAACAGTAAAGTAAAGTGAATTATCATGCTGTTGTTGGGATCAAATAGATTATGCAGGGGAGAAATCCACTTGCCTTCTTCAAACAGCTTTTGGTTCTCTTCCTTGTAAGCTTGCTCTTGGTTTTGCTCGAACGTCACGTTGTCTACGCGATCACACAAACAAGCATACACAAACAAATAAGAAACAGTACAACAAACAGTACAAACAGAAAGTAAAAAGATGATAAAGTTGTAGTTCATGATGCAAGGATCGCGTGGGCGCAAGAATCGTTGAAATCGGAGTTGAAACGATGAAGATATGGCTAAAACAGTGATCTAGGGACCTAACTGCAAGAGTTTTGAACTTCCAGGGACTAAATCTGAAGAAATCAGGGGCTAAAACATAATTAAGCCTTAAACAGAGGGTCGGGGTGCAAAACTAGAGGTTATGGACGGCGGGTCTAGAAAGGTCAGGGGTCGAACAGAAAAAGAAAGGGCTCAACTCTAATTATTTTTCTACTGATCTGGACTGTGGATCGATTTCTGGAAAACCTAAGGATCTTTCTGCAAAAGTTCCAGGGACGGCTAGGGTCGGATGGATCTGGTCCGTTGGATCAGAATCGGGCGGCGGTATAAGGGTCAGGCGAATCGGCGGGGTAAAGAGAAGGTCAGGCGAATCGGTGGGGTAAACAGACGGTCGGGCGAATCGGCGGAGTAAAGAGAGGGTCGAGCGAATCGGAGCTTTGCTGGGCGTCGGCGGCGAGCGAGTGCAGCGGCGGACGGCCGGAGCTTCACCGAATCCGGTGTTCTGGGGCTTGGTTCAGGCTGGATTTATGCCGAGGAGAGAGTGGGCGGCACGGCGAAGGTGAGGGTGGTCACGGGATGGCTGTGCGGCGGCTGTAGATCGGCGGCCACGGCGGCGGCGGAAACATATCTCCAGCGAGCAATCGCAGCTACGACAGAGCGAGAGAGAGAGAGGGGAAAACGGGTGTGGCTTGATGCTCACTAACTCGCGGAACTCCGACGAGAGTTGAAGGCGGCGGAGAAGCAGCGGAACGGCGAGTCGACGGAGAGGCGGCGACACGGGGCGGCAGATTTCCTCCGGTGTGCGACTTCTAGCGGCGTGCGACGGTGTTGAGTAGAGGAAAGGGTTTGAGGATGGCTCTGGGTGCAAAGGAGGGCTCCGGCGGGGTCTTAGAGGGGCGGATTGGCCGGGAATAAGGAAGGCGGCGGCTCTTGCGAAGGAAAGGGCGGAACTGCGGCTAGTAAGGCAAGCCTGCATCGCGGGGAAGGAAGGAGAGACGCGGGCGACGGCGCGAAGTCGATCCGGACTCGGGGTAAGGAAGGAAGAAGGAAGGAGAAGGGGCGCGAACGACGGCGCGGCGCGCCTGCTGTCGCGGCGGAGAAAGGAAACAGAGGAGCGGGAGCGGTGCGGAGCAGAGGAAGAAGAAAGGAAAGAAGAAAGAAGACGCCGACAGATGGGTCCCAGCTGTCGGTGAAAGAAAGGGTCGGGTGAGCGGATTGGGCTGCTAAGTTGGGCCGTGAAAAAAGAAAAGAAGGAGAAGAGAAGGAATGGGCTGGACGGAAAGAAAGAATAGGAGAAGAAAAGAAATAAAGATGCATGCACATTTTTATTTTATGACTTTTATAAAAATACTTTTAGAATTTTGATTCCTATATTTTTGGGTGTTACAAAACCTACCCCCCTTAAAGAGAATCTCGTCCTCGAGATTTGGAAGGATTAGGGAACGACTGAGTGAATTCTGCAATCAGTTCATCTTATTTTTCCCAAGTAGCCTCATCCTCTGAGTGGTGACTCCACTGTACTTTGCACATTTTGATCACCTTGTTCCGAGTAACCCTCTGAGATGTTTCCAAGATTCTAACTGGATGCTCTGCATAAGTCAAATCTTCTTGTACATTGAGTTCCTCCAACGGTAATTGCTCCTCTGGCACTCTCAAACATTTCTTTAACTGTGATACATGAAACACATCATGGACATCTGACAATCGTGCCGGTAACTCCAATTGATATGCCACTTCACCTTTCCTTTCCAGGATCTGAAAAGGACCAATATAACGTGGTGACAGCTTTCCTTGCACTTTGAATCTACGTAAACCTCTGATGGGTGATACCTTCAAATACACAAAATCGCCAACTTCAAATGTCAATTCCCTTCTTCGTGTATCAGCATAACTTTTCTGTCGTGATTGGGCAGTCTTGAGATTTTCCCGGATTATCTGGACTTGTCTATCCGCTTCTTGAAGAATCTCTAGTCCAGAAACCTGACTTTCTCCTGTCTGATTCCAATACAATGGTGTCCTGCATTTTCTCCCATATAATGCTTCAAATGGGGCCATCTTGAGACTTGCTTGATAACTGTTATTGTAGGAAAATTCTGCATATGGCAAACTTTTATCCCAACTGCCTCCATGCTTTAGGGCACATGCTCTCAACATGTCTTCTAATACGTGATTTGTTCGCTCAGTCTGACCGTCTGTTTGTGGATGATATGCGGAACTGAAGTTGAGCTTTGTATCCATGGATTCATGTAATTTCTGCCAGAAACGCGACGTGAACTGAGTACCTCGATCAGACACTATCTTCTTTGGAACACCGTGCAGACACACAATTCGTGACATGTATAGTTCTGCTAACTTGGCTCCAGTGTATGTTGTTTTGACCGGGATGAAATGTGCGACTTTTGTCAATCTGTCCACAATAACCCATATCGAGTCGTAACCATCACGAGTACGAGGTAACCCTACAATGAAATCCATACCAATCTCTTCCCATTTCCATTCAGGTACTTTCAATGGCTGAAGTAAACCTGCTGGTCTTTGGTGTTCAGCTTTCACTCTTTGGCACACATCACACAAAGCTACGTGAGTTGCTATGTCTCTTTTCAAACCATACCACCAGTACCTTTCTTTCAAGTCTTGATACATCTTGGTACTTCCAGGATGAATGGAATAAGCGGAATCATGTGCCTCCTTCAAAATGAGTTCACGAAGGTGATCAATTTCAGGTACACAAATCCTCTTTCTGAACCAAACAGTTCCTTGTTCATCTTCGGTGAAATCCTTAGTCTTGCCTAAACCAATTTGAATCTTGATCTCTTTGATCTTAGCATCTGTCAACTGTCCTTATCTGATCTCTTGTTCTAATGTAGGTTCCATCTCCATAGTTATGGCTTCCGCTTGTGTGATAATTCCCAGGTTCAAACGTGCCATCTCCCAACATAATTCCTGAGGCATCAACCGAGCAATTATCATATTAGCTTGTCCTTTCCGGCTTAGGGTGTCTGCCACAACATTTGCCTTGCCAGGATGATACTGAATATCCAAATCATAGTCTTTGATTAATTCTAGCCATCTGCGCTGTCTTAGGTTAAGATCCCGTTGCGTGAAGATGTACTTCGGACTCTTATGGTCCGTGAAGATCTGACACTTGTTCCCGATCATGTAGTGCCTCCAAATCTTCAATGCGTGCACGATGGCAGCCAATTCCAAGTCATGGGTAGGATAGTTCTGCTCATGCTTTTTCAACTGTCTTGAAGCATAGGCCACAACTTTGCCTTCTTGCATTAACACACATCCAAGACCCATCCGAGAAGCGTCGCAATACACATCAAACCCTTTGTGGATATCCGGCATTATCAACACAGGAGCAGTGGTCAATCTTGTTTTCAGCTCTTCGAAATACTTCTGGCATGCAGCATCCCACTTAAATTCTTTCCCTTTTTTCCAACAAGGAAGTCATGGGTTTCACAATCTTTGAGAATCCCTCAATAAATCTGCGGTAGTAACCTGCAAGTCCGAGGAAACTTCTGATTTCAGGCACAGTCTTCAGTGGATTCCAATTTAGAACATCCTGAACTTTACTCGGGTCTACTGCAATTCCTCCATCTGTGATAACATGTCCTAGGAAAGAAACTTTTCCCAACCAAAAATCATATTTGTTCAGCTTGGCATATAACTGACTCTCTCGGAGTTTCTGTAACACTATCCTCAAATGCTCTTCATGTTCTTCCTAGTTCTGTGAATACACCAAGATGTCATCAATGAACACAACCACAAACTTGTCAAGATATTCCATGAAAACCTTGTTCATCAGGTACATGAAGTATGCTGGAGCGTTGGTCAAACCAAACGACATCACAGTGAACTCGTACAGACCATATCTGGTAGTGAAGGTTGTCTTGGGTATATCCTCTGGTTGGATCCTTAATTGATGATAGCCTGATCTCAGATCAATCTTGGAGAAAACCTTGGCACCTCTCATCTGATCAAACAAATCTTCAATCCTGGGTAGTGGATACTTATTCTTGATCGTCACATCGTTCAGCGACCTGTAGTCTACACACATCCTTCTGCTGCCATCCTTCTTATCGACAAAGATCACGGGTGCTCCCCACGGGGACGAGCTAGGATGGATAAATCCCTTAGCTAACATTTCTTCTATTTGTTTCTTTAGTTCACTTAGATCCTTAACATCCATTCTATAGGATCTTTTAGAGATAGGTGCAGTACCAGGTAAAAGATCAATACTGAACTCAATGTCACGAACAGGTGGCATACCTGGTAAATCCTCCGGGAAGACATCGGGGTACTCACAAAGAACTCTGATATCTTCTAGAGGCATTCCCTTCATTTGGTTCACTATCCCAACTCCACCGGGTGAAGTTGATGCCAAAAACTCTACTTTATCTCCTTGAGGGCTGGTTAAGAGCACTGATCTCTTACGACACTGAATGACACCATCACATCCTGATAACCAATCCATTCTGAGGATCACATCAATGCCGCTAGTCTTTAGGACTATTAGGTTGGCTAGGAATTCTACTCCCTTAATAATCATGCTGACCCTCGGGCATAAGTGTCTAGCTTCCAATTCTTTGCCCGGGGAGCTTACAAGAAATATTTGTTTCATAGGGCTCATTGGTAAATTATGCCTTGTGGCGAATTGCTTAGTAATGAATGAATGTGATGCTCCAGAATCAAATAAAATTTATGTAGGTTCAGAATTAACAAGGAACGTACCGAGCACAACATCGGGAGCCTCTTTAGCTGTTTCTGCAGCCACATGATTCACCTTTCCGCGCACGTAGTTCTGTTGTCCTTTGTTGCCCAGTGGTGTCTGGTTGCTGTTGCGCGGCTGTTGCTGCTGCTGAGGAGTCTGCCTTTGTCCCCCGTTCCTCTGATTCTGAGGAGTCTGCACGTTACGCTTCGGGCAGTTGTTAGCGTAATGACCCAGTTCTCCACATTTGAAACAGCCATTGGGTTGGACCGGTGTGACTGGGTTGTTCGTCCGCACTGGTGCACCTGTGGCATAGCCTGGGCGGTACGGTTGCGGGTTGGAGTTGCGCTGAGTCTGCTGGTTGAAGCGTTGAGGCTGTTGTGGGGTTCGTTGATTCTGTTGATTCTGCGGGTATCCTCCACCTTGTCCTCCATAGCGCGACTGAAATCCCTGGGTGTGTTGTAGCGGGGACGAGTGTTGTTGCTAGATTGTCCTTGGGACTGAAGTTTTCGCTTGTGTTCCCCAAGCTCCTTGCGCTTGCTCTCCAGACCAATGGCTTTGTCTAGCAGCGTCTGGAAGTTTGGGAAAGTGTGACTGTGCAGCTGATAGTTGAGCGGCCCTATCAGACCTTCCAAGAAGCGCTCCTGCCTCTTCGCGTCACTATCCACCTCATGGGGCGCGTAACGAGACAACTGAGTGAATTTGTCCCGGTACTCACTGACAGTCATGCCGCCTTGCTTCAGGGACAGGAACTCCTTCTGCTTGAGCTTTATCAGTCCTGCTGGAATATGGTGGCTGCGGAAGTTGGTTCTGAACTCCTCCCAAGTGATAGTGTTGGCGTTGGCGTGGGCAGCAGTGAAAGCATCCCACCAATCAGCGGCTGCACCTTCTAAACGTCCTGCAGCATACAGGACCCTTTCACGGTCACTGCATTGCATGATGTCCAACTTCTTAGTGATGACCTTTAACCAATCATCAGCATCCAAGGGGTCCACAGAGTGAGAAAAGGTAGGAGGGTGGTGGCTCATGAATTCTCTGTGTTTGTCTCTTGGTGGCTGGTTTTGTTGTGGTGCTTGCTGATTCTGCTGAGCTTGTATATTCTGAATGGTGGCAGTGAGGTTCTGCAACACCTGCATCTGTGCTGCCAAGAATTGCTCCATTGTTGGGTTGGGCGGTGGTGGCAACTGACTCTGTCGGTTGACTACGCGAGCACGCCTAGTGCTAGGGATATTCTGTCCTCCACCTGCCCTGGTGTTTACCATCTGACCATTAGGGAATAAACCCAGGATAAGACAGGTGTACTAGATATAGGTAGACAGAAGATAGAATCTTAACAAATTATGGATTTATAAAGACTCCAACTTATATTAGTGGATAGATTATATCAAGCAATTCTTATAGCACTCAAAGCAAACATTTGTTCTCAAGCAATCATTATTACATCGTCGCCCTCTCAAGCAAAATGATTCTAATGAGAACTTTAGGAGATACTCGCCTAAGAGCCTAGATGCTTATTCCTTGGGGCGAGTTATGGAGCCGGGTTTGCCGCGACGAAGCTTCTTGCGGGGCGGTGACAAAGCGGGGAAGCGGGGTTCTTCCATCTGTGGAGGTGGTGGTGCTCTTCCCTCAAGTCGGGCCTCCAGTATACGGATCCTTTCATGGGCCTCCAGTAGCTTGTCCTGAGTATCGTCAAGCTTAGTGATGACGCTTTCCAGCTCAGTATTGAGAGCAGCGGTGACTCGAGCAAGAGTGTTGAGGCGGTCTTCATCATCTCCACCCAGGGTAATCACAGTCTCTTCAGTTCCACTGAGGCGGCGAGGAAGGTGGCGATACTCCGTGTTCTAAAGCTCCTGGCGGTAGGTGTGGCAGATGGACCACAGAGCTCTCCTGGTGGCGCTGCTGACGGCGGCGTCATAAGTAGCGTGGGGTGTGGCGGAGTCGTGTGCAATTAGAGTCCTCAGGCCTCTGGCACTCTCCATATCCATCCTGATGTGGACGCGGGTGAGGTAGTAGTCGCCGAGCGCAGGGTCGATGTAGTGGTGCGTGTGGTAGTGAGGTCTCACGCAGTTGCCCAACTCTTGAAGAACACCTTGTAGCACCAGAGACAAGTGGTCGGGCTCTCTGTCCGAAGTGCGAACACAGCAGAGTTGCCTCATCCCTGGAGTTTCATCACTCTGATCGTCGTTGTCTTCATTGTTGTCGTTGTCCTTGTCATCATCTCTTCTATCATCAATATCCTCAAAGTTACCCGGGCTTCCTTCCGCGAAGACCGGTGCTGGAGCGGGAGCTGGTGCAGGGACAACTGGGGGTGGTGGTGGTGCCTCAACAACTAGTGATGCCGGCGGTGTGAACTGATTCCCTTCTTCATCAATCGCCATGATGCGGCCATCTTCACCATCCACAAAGTAGTAGGCCTCCTCGGGTTCTTCCTCCATAGCTTCCTCCTCGTCAATAGGGGCTGGAACTGGGGCGGGCGGAGATGGCTCAGCTGGGGCAATGCGAATTTGGCGACCTCCGGTGCGCTTGCGAGTAGTCTGGTAAGTCTTGGCCATCTGACAGAGCGGAAGTAAAACTCAGAATTTTTTTTCTTTAAGAAGGAAAATAATAGAAGGTTTATGTAAACATAGGTTTTTATGCGGAAATATAAAGTAAACAGAAATTTTTGATGCTGACATGGTTTGCTAGAAGATAAATCTTTAATTTCGACCATTTCTGTCTAGGCTAGCGTCCTACAGTCAACATAGCTCTGATACCACTTCTGTCACACCCGATTCTAGAAAGAACGAGATGAATCTCATATGTGCGCCAGGATCATGTTCACACACATATGGTGACGGAAAGTATAATATATCAAAGACAATGCTCAAAAGTAACTAAATAAAGTATTTAACAATATTACACTCCGTATAAAAAAGAGACACAAATATCTTTAAATGATAAACCGTTATACCCTATACGATGTCTCCAACAACTCCGTCTTCCAGAGGTGATGACTGGTGAATGCAGGGCCTAGAACTCCTCGAAGTCATCGAAGATCTCCTCTTCAAGGTTCTCTTCTGAACAGCAGGGGGCAAGGGTGAGTACTCTTATGGTTGGTACTCAGCAAGTGGGGTGAAAATGCAAGGCCATCAAGGATAGGCTAAGGTTTGCAGCAGCGGTCACTTTTAGTTGGTCAAGGATTCATTAACAAGCACCTATTAACTAGGTTTAAGTTTATACCAACCCACTTTACCAAGATCATAAAGATACCATCAACAATAACATAATCCACAAACCACAATTTAATTAATCTTCAAGTTTCATTATCATGTGAGGGTCCAAGCCACTCTTAACCGTGAGTACGGCTGTTATAACAGTTTTACACTCTGCAGAGGTTGTACACTTTACCCACAAATCGTGTTCCCCTGAGTCGCCCGGGTTTGCAAGGCCCTTAAACACTTCCGAGGTGAGTGACGAGGGTACACTACGAAGCCTTTACAAAGACATGTCGAGAGCTAGGCAGCCCGCTAGAGTTTCAGTAGCAGTGTGGTCCATAAACCTCCCTAATGGTCAGCTCCTTAGCAAAGGCAGCTACCCCAAGAGGACCGGGCTATGACCCCTATCACCGACCCCCTCCTTGCCCTTCCGGTAAGGCCACCAGCAAACTACACATCTAATTAATTGGCTAAGGTTAGAGCCATATGACTTTGTGGTCGCACTGTTCACTTGGGTGGTTCTCCATGTTTCCATTAATCAAAGTTGATCTTGAAATTACGCGGTATAACAACAATATGAAATGTGACCAACATTGACATAAGAGTAAACCAATACCAATCCCAAAGTTTGCAACTAAGCGTAACTACCCAACATGAATAGTAAACCCAGGTGTTTCAAGGTTTGGGGTAAAAGACTAGGTATGTCCTTAGCATAGGTAACCCATCAAGTTTATGCAAGCAACAGTAAAGTAAAGTGAATTATCATGCTGTTGTTGGGATCAAATAGATTATGCAGGGGAGAAATCCACTTGCCTTCTTCAAACAGCTGTTGGTTCTCTTCCTCGTAAGCTTGCTCTTGGTTTTGCTCGAACGTCACGTTGTCAACGCGATCACACAAACAAGCATACACAAACAAATAAGAAACAGTACAACAAACAGTACAAACAGAAAGTAAAAAGATGATAAAGTTGTAGTTCATGATGCAAGGATCGCGTGGGCGCAAGAATCGTTGAAATCGGAGTTGAAACGATGAAGATATGGCTAAAACAGTGATCTAGGGACCTAACTTCGAGAGTTTTGAACTTCCAGGGGCTAAATCTGAAGAAATCAGGGGCTAAAACATAATTAAGCCTTAAACAGAGGGTCGGGGTGCAAAACTAGAGGTTATGGATGGCGGGTACTAATTCTAGAAAGGTCAGGGGTCGAACAGAAAAAGAAAGGGCTCAACTCTAATTATTTTTCTACTGATCTGGACTGCGGATCGATTTCTGGAAAACCTAAGGATCTTTCTGCAAAAGTTCCGGGGACGGCTAGGGTCGGATGAATCTGGTCCGTTGGATCAGAATCGGGCGGCGGTTTAAGGGTCAGGCGAATCGGCGGTGTAAAGAGAAGGTCGGGCGAATCGGCGGAGTAAAGAGAGGGTCGGGCGAATCGGTGGAGTAAAGAGAGGGTCGGGCGAATCGGAGCTTTGCTGGGTGTCGGCGGCGAGCGAGTGCGGCGGCGGACGGCCGGAGCTTCACCGAATCCGGTGTTCCGGGGCTTGGTTCAGGCTGGATTTATGCCGAGGAGAGAGTGGACGGCACGGCGAAGGTGAGGGTGGTCACGGGATGGCTGTGCGGTGGCTGTAGACCGGCGGCCACGGCGGCGGCGGAAACATATCTCCGGCAAGCAATCGCGGCTACGACAACGCGAGAGAGAGAGAGGGGAAAACGGGTGCGGCTTGATGCTCACCAACTCGCGGAACTCCGACGAGAGTTGAAGGCGGCGGAGAAGCAGCGGAACGGCGAGTCGACGGAGAGGCGGCGACACGGGGCGGCGGCTTTCCTCCGGTGTGCGACTTCCAGCGGCGTGCGATGGTGTTGAGTAGAGGAAAGGGTTTGAGGATGGCTCTGGGTGCAAAGGAGGGCTCCGGCGGGGTCTTAGAGGGGCGGATTGGCCGGGAATAAGGAAGGCGGCGGCTCTTGCGAAGGAAAGGGTGGAACTGCGGCTAGTAAGGCAAGCCTACATCGTGGGGAAGGAAGGAGAGACGCGGGCGACGGCGCGGAGTCGATCTGGACTCAGGGTAAGGAAGGAAGAAGGAAGGAGAAGGGGCGCGAACGACGGCGCGGCGCGCCTGCTGTCACGGCGGAGAAAGGAAACGGAGGAGCGGGAGCGGTGCGGAGCAGAGGAAGAAGAAAGGAAAGAAGAAAGCAGACGCCGATAGATGGGTCCCAGCTGTCGGTGAAAGAAAGGGTCGGGTGAGCGGATTGGGCCGCTGAGTTGGGCCGCGGAAAAAAGAAAAGAAGGAGAAAAGAAGGAATGGGCTGGACGGAAAGAAAGAATAGGAGAAGGAAAGAAATAAAGATGCATGCACAATTTTATTTTATGACTTTTATAAAAATACTTTTCGAATTTTGATTCCTATATTTTTGGGTGTTACACTGCTTGACCTGCGACATGTCGTGGCGAGTACCTGCCGGGATCATGGAGCCCTGGAAGTTGTCAACGAAGACCCGCTTCAGGGCCTCCCAGGAGTCGATGGAGTTTGGATGGAGGGTTTCCAGCCAGGTGAGTGGCGCGATTTCCAGGGCCATTGGGAAGTAGAGGGCTTTAGTCGAATTAGAGCCCCCACATACTTCCATGACCATGGAGTAGCACCGCAACCACTAACGCGGATCCTGCTTCCCATCGTACTTCGGGATGTTATTGGGCTTGAAGTCCCTTGGGATCTCGGGGTTGGTGATGTTTTCAGTGAAAGCCGGAAAACAATCACTGTCGTCACGAGCGCTGTTCTCCAGCCGCTCCCGCTGCCTGTTAGTGATGATGGTTGTTGACATTTTATAACGCAATCACTAGGTATGGACATAGAATCCAATCCCCGGTGACAGCGCCTGAAATCTAGAGTGGCATTCATAGCGCCATCACTAGGATAAGTGCTTCCCAGCAATGGCGCCAGAAATGTTGTGGGGTATTTCTTACGTTACAGAAGGATCCGCAAGCGCACGGAATATAATCGTAGCATTTTACCTGTGAGTACGGGGTCGTATTTATATTTCCGTAAGGAAGGCAGTGGTTATTGGAATGGATTAGTGTGTTGATTGACTCTAACATAGATATTCTATTGAATAAACAGGGGTAAGATAATAATGGATAATGAGATAGTGTGACACACAAGTTGCTCAAGCTCTACTCTATGCAAAGTTACAGGAAGGGAGAAAGGAAGAAGAAAGCTAATCTAAGGACTTATGTACTCTTGGCTAAGTGAACAGTCTATACTAGGAACATACATACATACACATGCTTAGGAAAGGGGGCTAGGCATCAAGGCACAACGGGAGACCGCACAAGATATGGCAAGGTGGCCACTAGATCTTCACGGCTATTTTATGCACCTCCTACAGCTACTACACGAACGGGGAGGATTACCCGGGATAGACAGGGTTGTCACCACCTGCTATCTACCTCAACTAACCATGGTACAGAGCCGCATCCAGCAACACTAGCTAGCCTAGACACCACGTCTACGATAATGAGCGATACTCTAATTTCCCGCGCGGAGTTAACATTAGAGCTATCATACGAATACTAGAGCAAATGCCTGAGCCTAATTATGCTACCACATCTAAACAGGCAAGATATAAGTACTAGGAGTAAGCTAAGCACAGCATGCACATCTGAATAAATAGGAAAGCTACTATAAGAGTACATTACACTAGGAGATAACTCGACTGGAGAATTCCGAATATTACATGGGAAAGTAAGAGCAAAACCCATACCGAATACTCCTATGAAGACCCAGGAACCGAAGAAGAGCTACTTCGCCTAACTCCACTATCCTAAAGACTAAGCAAGAGAAAAACTTGAGTTGAGCTACAACTTGTGGTGTCTTCTATTGTAGTACCCCCCCCCTCATATTTATAGAGGTGAGTGAGGGAGGTGTGCAGCACCTCCTTGGTGTGCAAACAGCTGAAGCCTTGCCAAACCGACCTAAGGGATCAATGAGGAGCTGCCACGTCGAAGGAGGTTAGTCGGTTCCTCCGGGCTGGGTCGGCCGACCTACCTGGGTCGGCCGACCTGGGCTTGGCCCAAGTCGGGCCCAGCTTCTTCTGGGTGGCCGCCATGTGTCAGACCCGGGGCACGGGACTGCTCACTTGGCGTACATATACGTGTAGAAGGGGATGTCACATGGGCCATACCTTATCCTCATTGTAACTAGTCGTGTAGAGCTAAAACTAGTCGGACGAAAGGAAATTGCCCGAGTCGTACTCGGGTAGTACTCTTCAAGCCGTCCCGACTAGGACTTCCATGTAACCCTATCCCCCCAGACTATATAAGGGCCGGGTAGGGACCCCTCCAAAGCACATCGTGCATACGCATAACCATCAAGGCAATACAAACCACACAGGATGTAGGCTATTACGCTCTCGGTGGCCCGAACCTGTCGAAACTTTATGTTACATGCATCTTCGAGTTCCTGATCTCAACGACACCCTACCTACAACCTACCACCTCGGGGTATCCCTCGGTGGGCTTAGCCGTAAAACACCGACAGCTGGCGCGCCAAGTAGGGGTGTTCATCGAGCATCCACCGGAGAACTTGATGGCATCCACCAACATCACCAGCGTCGTGCTCGACAAGGGCACAACTTTCATCTTCGGCTCATGGATCTGCATCGCCAACAGCTCGGGTGGTCTCGACAGCCACCTAACCAACTCCATGGAGCCTGAAGCATCGAGCTATTCGAGCGGACTCAACGAGTTCATCGACAGCCTCGATGAGATGCATCCGCTTCTCACCAGCAAGACCGAGGAGGATTCCGTCACCGACACGTTTTTAACTCGTGTCCCGACACAACTCTCTGGATCGGATCCAAGCCGATCTGGGGTGGAGCGTACCCGATTCAGCTTCGGGTTGCGCAACGCGGCATCTTCCTACTAGGAGGCCCTTCGGTCTAAATCTCTCTCCGACCTAGACGAGGATTTAGATCTCCTACTCAAACTCGGAGACGAGGATGCCACCGCTAGCCGAGAGGCTCCCGTTTTCGATGCCTACTCGGATTCAGATGACGGGCCCGACTCTTCTGCGGTTAGTCATCTGGGTCTGACCATTACCACTACCGAGCAGGGCAGATTCATATATTGGAAGGGCATGGAGCCCTCCGAACTACTCGACGATGACGCCCGCTTAGTAGCCACCATCCAACAGCTGCCTTCTCAGGAAGGCAGACCCCTTGCTCCTATCTAGGAGGAAGCAACCAGAACATCCACCTCGACTTTCTTGGCCACCGACTACTTCTGGCGACTACTCGCCGAAATGTCAAATCCTCATGGCTTCCATCCATGATCTGGGAGACGACGAGCCGGGCATTGAGTTTGACAACGAGCTCGAGGATTCGATCTCCACCAATCAAGTCACCGCAGATGCTCCCGAGGATGAAAACGAGGACCAGAGGCGGCTCCGCGAGTGGAAGAACGCCAGGAGGGCCAAGCGTAGGCGCAACGCCCAGGAGAACGCGCGCAACCCGCAATGGCGAAGGGACCTGCGACGGGATTTTGACGCTGTGGTAGATGACGAGTTTGTTACCCCCATGGGTAACATCTACGAAGCCTCTCTTCTCCTGCAGCAGATCCCGCAGACAGAAGAAACCCAGCGGATCATGCGACTTGTCAAGCAACCTGCAGTCCAACTTGACAAGATGGACCCGCTGAAGTCTGTCCAACACACATGTTCCAGGTCGGAACGACATGGCAGTTATGCTCCTTAGGGCAGTCGTGTCGTGGCAGGACCACCCAACCCCCGCAACCGACAAGCCGAACATGAGGTTCAGCAACATGGCCCCAGGCCCAGGGGCGGAGGATAGCCCGCGGGAGGCCAAGGCCACCAAGGCAACCAGCTCCTCCCACCTCCTGGCGACTTGAGGCAGCACATCAACAGCCATCGCGATGCACGTACCATTATCTCCAACAGGCGCCGCGAGTTTCTGGAGATTGGTAATCACGACGACAGTGATCGTTTCTCGGCTTTTACCAAAAACATCACCAATCGCGAGATCTCGAGGGACTTCAAGCCCAAATATATCCCCAAGTATGACGGGAAACAAGATCCACGGCAGTGGCTGCGATGCTACTCCATGGCCATCGAAGTGTGCGGGGGCTCAAACTCGACTAAAGCCCTCTACTTCCCGATGGCCCTGGAAACAGCACCACTAACATGGTTCGAAACCCTTCGACCAAACTCCATCGACTCCTGGGAAGCTCTGAAGTAGGTCTTCGTCGACAACTTCCAGGGCTCCATGATCCCGGCAGGTACTCGTCATGACTTGTCGCAGGTCAAGCAGGAGGAGAACGAGACCCAGAGGTCGTACACGCGACGCTTCTTCGACACCCGCACCACCATCGCCAACATCGCCGACGAGGAGGTCATCCGCTGCTTCCGCAACAGGGTGGCCACGAAGCAAACGTACCGCGAGTTCGGGAGAAACCTCCCGACTACCGTACTCGAGCTCCAGGACATGTGTAACACCCAAAATATAGGAGTTAAAACTTTTAAAAGTATTTTTATAAAAATCATAAATTAAAATTGTGCATGTATCTTTATTTCTTTTCCTCTCCTATTCTTTCTTTCAGCCAGCCCAAATTCCTTTTTTTCCTCTTTTCTTTTCTTTACCCGCGGCCAACTCCGTGGCTGATTCGTTCACCCGACCCTTGCTTTCACCGACGTCTAGGCCCCACCTGTCGGCGCCTTCTTCTTCTTTCTTCTTTCCTTACTCAGAGTCCAGAACGACTCCGTGCTGTTGTTCGCGCCCTTCTTTCTTTCTTCTTAGCCTGAGTCCTGGTCGATTCCGCAGCACCGCCTCCCAACTATCGGCCGATCCGCCCCTATAAAATCCTGCCAAAGCCCCGCTTTGCAACCAGAGCCAAGCTCAAATCTTTTCCTCTACACAACATTGTCGCACACCGCCGGAAGTTGCACCTCGGAGGAACGCCGCTGTCCCGTGTCGCCGATTCTCCGTCGACTCGCCGATCTGCAGTTTCTCCGCCGTCTTCAACTCTCGCCAGAGCTCCGCGAATTGGTGAGCATCAAGCTGCACCAGATTCCCCTCCCTCTTTTGCTCCGCCGTCAACCAGATTTCTCGCCAGACCCCTGTTTCCGCCCACCGCCGTGGTTGCCAGTTCACAGCCGCCGCACAGCCAACCCGTGATCACCTTCACCTTCACCGTACCGCCCACTCACTTCCCGTCATGAACCCAGCTTGAATTGAGCCCCGGAACACCGGATTTGGTGAAGCTCCGGCCGTCCGCCGCCGCACTCGCTCACCGCCGACGCCCAGTAAAACTCCGCCTCGCCCGACCCTTTTAGTTCCATCGAGCCGACCCTTCCTCTGCCATTCGATCTAGATCTAACGGCCAGAATCGATCTTCACTTTACACTGCCGATTTACCCGACCTTTTCCTGACTCAGCCGATTCACCTGACCCACTCCTCATACCGCCGATTCGCCCGACCCTCACTCCGCCGATTCGTTTGATCCGCCGCCGATTCTGATCCAACGGACCAGACTCACCCGACCCTAGCCGTTCCCGAAAATTTTGCAGGAAGATCCCTAAGTTTTCCAGGAATCAACCCGCAGTCCAAATCAGTAGAAAGTAATTAGAGTTGAGCCCTTTCTTCTTCTGTTCCGACCCCAGACTTTTCTAGAATTAGGACCCGCCGTCCAGAACCTATAGTTTTGCACCCCGACCCTCTGTATAAGGTTTAATTATGCTTTAGCCCCTGAATTCTTCAGATCTAGCCTCGGGAGACTCAAAACTCTAGCAGTTAGGTCCCCAGATCACTGTTTTAACCATAGCTTCATCGTTTCAACTCCAGTCTCAGCGATGCTTGAGCCCACGCTATCTTTGCATCATGAACTACAACTTTAGCATCTTCTCACTTTCTGTTTGTATTGTTTGTTGTATTGTTTCTTATTTGTTTGTGAATGCTTGTTTGTGTGATCACGTAGACAACGTAACGTTCGAGCCGAATCAAGAGCAAGGTTACAAGGAAGAGAATCAGCAGTTGCTTGAAGAAGGCAAGTGGAATTCCCCCTCTGCATATTATATTTGATCCCAACAATGTGACGACCCTGGTTTTTGCAATTCCAAAAATAATCAATGACATTAGCCTAACTCCATGTTTTAAACCAACTAATGAGAGGGTGGAAAGAATTAAAACAGGTTCAGTTGGAATTCAAATTTAATTTGGGCACATTTGGACACATTTGAAACTTTTAAAATAACTTTAAAACCATAAGGCAAATGAAATTTTGCCTGAAACCAAAGTTGTAGAACTTTTTATTTTGAGAAACTTTCGTGTTCAAAAGTTTTTGAAATTCAAATCAGAAAGAGGAGAAAACGCCCTGTTTGCACCCAGCCCCCTGAACTTTTTCGAATTTTTGCACTTCGGTCCCTCGTTTCTCCCCCTCTGCTCTGCCGCGCCGCGCGCGCTCGCCCGCCCGCCGCGCGCCAGGTGACCGGCGTCGCCTGACCGGCGCGAAGCGCCAGGCCAGTGGCCGCCGCACCACTCCGCCACGGCCGGCTTTGCCCCGCCCCGACGCCGCGCGGCCAGTCCCCGCCCGCTCGCCCAGTGGCCGCGCTCTGCCGTGCCGTCCCGGCCCCCGCGCCCCGCCAGCTGCCGCGCCTGCCCTCCGCCCGAGCCGCTGCAGCAGCTCATCCCCAATCCGCACGCCGCGCTATCTCCTCGCGCCCACGCCACAATCGCGGCCGCCCAGTCGCCCGCGCCCGCTCGCCGCACGCCGCGCCGGCGTTCTGCCGCCGCCCGCCGCGGCCAGTGCGCGCCGCTGCCGTGCTCCGCCCCGCACGCTAACCAGGCCCCTCCTGTCCCTATAAAAGCGCCACCCCGGCCACGCGCGCGAGCCCCCGGCCACCAGAACGCCTCGCCGTCGCCATCGCCGCCGCCGAGCACCACCCGTCCGTGGACAGCCCACTGCCGCCGCCCACTGCCCAAACTGAGCACCCAGCCACCACTACATCACCTCACCGCAGCTCGCCAACCCACCCAACGCCACCCAGAGCCACTGGAGCGCCGCCGCCCGCGCTGCCGTCGCCGCCGCCGCCCCTGCTCGCCGTGGACAGCACGACCCCGACCCCCTCCGTCCAAGCCGAGCCCTTGAGTAGCTTCCCCACGCGTCACTGAAGCTCACCGACCGGACCACGCCGCCCCAAGCCCGCCGGAGCACCGCCGTCGACGCGAGCCGCGCCGCCGCCGCCTCTGCTCCAACGCCGGCGAGCCCTTCCCGGCCGTTCCCCACCTGAACAACACCCCCACAAGGTAGCCCTCGCACCCCTGAACCTTCCCCGACCCCCGCCCCTCGCCGCCGGCGAGCCCCCTCGCCGGAATTTCGGCCGGCCGCCGTACCCGAGCCGCCGAGGACCCAATTGCAAGAATTTAAATCTTTAGAAGGGTCTGAGCGCAAGATTCAAGGACCTAGTTGTAAAAGAAAATTTCAAACCTAGATTCAAATTCAGTGAACTTGTAAAATTCGTATAAAATCGTAGAAAATTCAGAAAAATGCAAACTCAACTGTTCTGGAATTCTCAGAACAAACTCTACCACTTTTGTTACAAAAATTTTCTCAGAATCTCAAAATATTTTGCTCTACATTAAATAGAAGCTTTAATGGACATATTTTATACCCACTGTTCTAGAACAATGCTGACCCTGAATTTTGGGCAGTGAATTAGTTGCTGGATGATTAGGACTGTGTAAAAAGATCAGGCCCAAATTCCATCTCTAGATTTACTGTTTGTTAAACTTAGTTTTATATCATGTGTAAGAAGAATGTTTTATCCCTGCAGTTAGGTGGTGAGTCACCCATTGAAATTTTTCCTATGCTAATGTATTGGTAACTAGAAGCCAGAGAAAAATTAGGAGACTTTTTATCTCACAGTAACCTATTTATTTGATTTATGTGCTAATAACATACATTAAATCAAGAAAATAGTGTCTTAGCTTGGAAAATCCCCAAATTTTTACTGGGAGTTACACTGTGGTAGAGGTCGCTGTGTAAAAAGTTTCATGGACAAAAACCCTGTGTAGGGTCCTGTAAAAAATGAATCTTTAAAAAAGCCTAGGTGTAGAATGTCATATTTTCTATGCTCTAAATACTGCATGATAAATCCTACAAAAATTACAGTAGCTCCTGCATGCTCAAGTGAGAGCTCGGTAAAAATCTTAGCCACAATTGTTGCACCAATTGATCTGTACAAAAAGAACAAGTATCTAACAGCAACAATGAAATATATTTTTCAGAATTAATCTGTTACATAAAATTGGCTGAAAATTTTACAGTAAGCACACCTTTCCTTGATGTGCCTAAATCCAAAATTTCATGACCAGAAACTATCCCTTGTAGTAATGACTCTCAAATCGTAATCAAGTGCTAGTTCCACGACTTAAACTTGTGCACTCATGTAGAATCGACGACTCTCGCCGACGGAACCTACGAGCTGGTGCCCGCGTCCGAGAGTGAGCAGCGTGAAGCTCAAGCAAACCTAACTGAAGCTTTTGAAGACCCGAGCCCAAGTTCGGAAGATCCCCAAGCGAACTGCGAAGGCAAGCCCCGGAGCATAACCCATTCTTTCCGAAATTATGCAACTCATTACCCTTTGCTTGTGCATTAAGTTTATAGGAGTTGGAGGAAAACTTAGTTGCATGATGTCAGGAACCCTTGCTTGAAAACTAGATGAAAGGTTCGATAGAATGCTGTGCTAATAGGACTCCGGTAAAAGTCGAGTGATTTCCTGTCACTCGCGAGAAAATAGGAGTTGAATGACTACTACACACTGCAATCATAAGGACACGGACGGGTTATGTAACGATGGTTACGATTGAGGCCCGTCTGTCTAGTGAAAAATGCTAAGGCCGCAGGGTGTGGTAGTGATGGTTAAGTCTTTGAACGTACTAAACACATGCCGAGATTATGGGAATCGGTAAGCTTAAGTACCTGATTGGCCCGGCAAGGGGACGGCATCCTACCCTTTGAACTTCGGTCCCATGTGCATATGGCGAGTGCAGAGAGTGGTCACGACCCGGCGCCGAACCGTGGCGTGGAGCTCTTGTACTCTCGGAGGGTAGCCCCGATCCACGACCCGGAAAGAAAGGGGAAAAGTTGCACGTGTGACTCTAGGGAGTAACCACGTGACGTG
Source organism: Panicum miliaceum (assembly GCA_032594955.1). Taxonomy (NCBI): domain Eukaryota; kingdom Viridiplantae; phylum Streptophyta; class Magnoliopsida; order Poales; family Poaceae; genus Panicum; species Panicum miliaceum. The sequence goes on along the minus strand of CM064058.1, from coordinate 49,536,998 downwards.
TGTTTGGGTTTCCCTTGCAAGGTTAAGAAATTCGATTCGAATCGTCCGTTTCTCACGGCTATTGAGACTGCTTAACCATTTTTACCCACAAAGTAAGAAGAGGAACAATGTTGATGAATGAACTGGTTGGATGGAAAATTTAATGCTTCACCATGTATGCTTTAGATAGCTGCTTATCTAGACTGGCTAACGAAACTAGAATCTTGAGCTAAAAGTTGAAAGTAAGGACCCACTTGTAGTTGCTTTTCGGCAAAACAAACCCCTGAGCCAAAAAGCCTGGCATGTCTAGAGTCGGTGGAGTAGATTCCACTACTCGGGTAAGTCTTGCTGAGTATTAGTATACTCAGCCTTGCTTGTGACTCGTTTTCAGGTGAGCCCTTCGAAGATTTGATTGCTAGCTTGGCTTGGCCCTGCACTCTTCCCCCTGGTTGGTCGGTGGAATGGGATGCGCCCCCGTCCAACGGAGATAAGGCCGAGTGATGTCTCGTACGGGCTTCATCGAGACATCCTGTATCGTCGAGTAGTTTCCGTTGTTTATTTCCGCTGCAATTTAACTCTGAAGAACTTATTTATGTTAATTGAAGTACTTGTTTTCTAAACTCAGAACTAGGTCTGTAATATAGACTTATGCAAATGATGTAATACTTGCTGGAATGTGGTATTCTCTGGGCTCATCGTCGCATGAGCATTTGTATGTACGGCGCTCGATCCGTTCACCGTGGTTGTATCGGGAGGTTATACCCGACAGACCAGTGGATTACTCCGTTTGAAGTGTAAGGTTAACCGAGGATGCCTTAATGGTGATGGTTAATACACTTGAGCCGGATTAATTCAGGTGGTTCTGCCACAGCTGGTATCAGAGCCGTAGCTGGTGCCACAGCTGGCAACAGCGGACACCAGAGCCGAAATACATACGCCAGAGAATGCTACAAGCCTTAAAAACTCATTTTACTAAAACTTGACTAGAAGGTTGTGTTGCGAAATGCGTTGGTACGTTAAGGATGGTGCCTAGTTCGTAAAGCCCTAAGGGATTATGGGAAAGTTACTAGGTGGCTATCTAACTTCTATATATAGTATCAACTGACTTCCAGCACATTATTTTCTGTCAAAACTTACTTTCATGCACAACCAACCTTAAATTCTGTAACGACGCACTCGTCGCTAAGGTAAGAAGGTAAGGATCCTCAAGCTTGGCCTTCCTGTCGGTGATGCGAACCGAACGCTGCCCTCAAGCAGTGGCTTACTTGAGGTGCTGCCAATATGCCAACTGTTAGTTGAACATATTGGGAGTAGAAGGATTGGCGCAGGGTATGGCGATCGCTGTTCATACCCCCGTCTCATGACGGTACCCCCGTGAATACGCTATCTCGATAGCGTATGTTAACGTCGTCTGTACGGCGGAAATTGTACAGATATCGTTTCTATAAGTAAACGGTAATGATTACGGACGCTTTCATGAGTGCTGGCATGAAAGGTTCATGATATATATATGCTTGTCGATCTTCTGCAGGTACACTAACCGCGATTACGATAAGTTAAGGAACGATTAGAAAGACTCGACTAGCTATTATAGCGAGAGCCGTATTGTGTATGCCACCGAGACTATCATCGTAAGACCAAAGCTATTTGGCAATTGTTTTATTTGTGAGGACGAATAGGACGTGCATACATCATAAACATGTGTATCTGAAATCAAAAATGCGTTGTGTGAGAGTGGAAAGGTTCTTGCGTATCTAAGCGTGGTTTGCATAAGGACTATCTAGCAAAACTGTCCGAAATCTGCCGTCACCAAAAGGAACGATTTATTGACCCAAGAAAATGACCTTTTCTGGAGAAGTTCATGTTGAAAGAATTGTTCCAAATTTTGTGTTCTATCTCCTGTTCAAAAATGAAAAATTCTGAACTTATGGATAATAAGAAACAACAGAAACCTTGAAATGTCAGAATTCTGTCCGGAATAAGCACTTCTGCCCCTTAAATTTTTAGGCCCCCTTCCTGCGGTTTTCTGCAAAAAAGCACAACACGAAAATTGTTCCAAATTTACCCAGGAAGCTGCTGTTAAAGTTTGGTAAATTTTGGCTGGGTAGATTTTCCCTGGTGTACGAAACTCTAGCCCTCTGTTCACTAAAAATTCTGGGTAGACAGTAAGGTAAAACCTGAAAAGAAAGACCATCTTAGAGACCCAATTAGCTCTGGAGTTGACTAGAAAAGTTGTTCACAAATACCTTAGGAGTGATCTGGTGAAATTTGAGAATTTTTGGATGAGAACTGTGGGAGTTATGATTATTTTTGCACACTATACAGAATCTGTCCTTGTGCTGTTCACAGTTTTTCGCCATCTCACTCCATTTGATCTTTTGTTCAGATGGCCGAGCCTGTTGAGATGATGGTGGATGAGGATGGACGCGTGCACTCGCAGTGTCTCCACTGGGAGGGCTTTCCCTCTATTTTGTGGGATGTTCTGCGTACCGCGGGCTATCTAATTCCCCCACGTTACGCCGGACTGGAGTTTGCAGAAAATGGAGTTACCCAGTGCCGTGTCAACGTGACTATCTTTCCGCACCCGCTACACCCGGAGTGGCCCGCCTTGGAGCTTGAGGCTGTTGGTCGCCGTTTGGCCGATACTTGGGAGCTTGCAGCCATGAGGGCGCTCACCACATTTTGTGCGCAGCGTCCCGGGGTTGTCACACTCACTCCCATTGGATTGTTTCCTGCTGCCCAGGACAACGACCCCTTTTGGCTCAACAGGGTGCAGCACGCACAGTATTTGGTAGACTTCCATGCCCAGGAGACTATCCATACCTCCGTACGGTGCATGAGTGCACTCTACCGGCTTCAGACTCTCCAGAGTCAGGCACTCGAGCAGCTCACCGATCTTGCTCAGGCCTACCATATGATGGCAGATACCAGGGATGAGCAGATAAAGGAGCTCAGTCAGGATCTTGAGGACAGAGATGCTCAGATTGGCCAACTTGAGGGCCAAATCCAGGAGCAGGACACTCTCATGGGTGAGAGAGATACCACGATAGCACAGTTGGAGGAGCAGCTCCATGATCTGAGCCTTGAGTTGGAGGATGCTAATGAGCACATTCAGTGGCATCATGATCAGAATGACCATCCCCATGAGGACGACATGGAGGAGGATGAGGAGGAGCCACAGGAGATTGATGGTATCTCGGGTATGGATTTCGAGGGTGAGGTACCACAGGCACCTCGGATGGGAGCTCACTCTCCTGCTCACAGCGAGTCGTCCGTCAACGACTTGGATGATTTCTAGAGGACGACCTAGGAGGACTTTTGCACATACTCCTCGATAGGGTAGCCTAACTTTTGGCAAGTATTGTAATAGGCTAACTAGGAGTTGAGTAACTCTTTTGTGTTGGGTACACCTGAACCATGTGGATACCCTCAGCATGTAAGGAACGGCGATGAACTTGGGTGAATTCGTTGTAACTTGGTAAACAATGAAATCCACAATCGCTGAGTCTTGTCGGAATTTTTATCCATGTCTCCTTGCATTTAATGGCTGAGTGTTGAATACCAGACTTGTGCTAAGTTTTGTGATCGAGGTTCTCACAAAAATTCAGCATCGTTGGACCTCGCTAGTTTGAGATATAGGCGGAACCGTACCGATCAATCTGCTGAAAAACAGCTAAGACAGTAAGGCAAAGGACGAGCTTTTCGACCACCTTAGCTATAGTTCTAGCACCGAAGTTAAAATACCAAGGTGGTGCATTCCTAAATTCTCTGACTACTGCAAATGATTGAGATGTTTTGGATGGACCCACAGCAGGCTATGATTTTTCTCGTAGCAAACAGAGATTCTGTCCATACTTCTAGCTCAGACTTCGGAAGTCTATGACTACACCAATTATTTATGAATCAAGGAAGTAATATGGATCGCGTGGCTAATGGTAACCTTTCACGTTTCAGATGGTTGGATCAACACGTGGCAACCCCGAGGGTTTTGGTGCCGGTGGCAGCCGCTCGCGACAATCGCCACCACCCCCGCCCAGTTTGGTGGAAGTGATGGCCGCTCAAACCGAGCTCCTACGTCAGATTGTGCAAGGGCAACACCAGCAGAGGGGTGGGCACAATGCTCACCAACCACAAGCTGCAGGATACACGGATTTCCTGGGGACCCAGCCTCCCTTGTTCCATAAGGCCGAGGAACCCCTGGACACAGATGCATGGGTTCGCACCATAGAATCCAAGTTCACACTACTGGTGGCCCCATGCTCAGAAGCCAACAAAGCTCATTTTGCCGCGCAACAGCTTCGCGGTACCGCTCGTCTGTGGTGGGACCACTATTTTGCGATGCTCCCGGCTGATCATGTGGTCGACTGGGATGAGTTCAAGACCGCGTTCCGGGCACATCATATCCCCGAGGGTCTCATGGAGAGGAAGTTGAATGAGTTCCTGGCACTCACCCAAGGCACCCGCACCGTGTTGCAGTACGCCCAGGCGTTCAACAACCTATGCCAGTATGCGGGCTATCACGCTGATACGGATGCCAAGAAGCGTGATCGTTTCCGCCGAGGTCTGAATACCAAGCTCAAGGAACGTCTGAACCTAGCCAGGGCTGACACCTACAACGAGTTGGTCAATATGGCCATTACCCAGGAAGACTGTATCATGGCACACCGGGCAGAGAAGAAGAGAAAGGCACCCGCAGGACCAGCAAGTGCCCAACCACCAAGGTATCGCATCGTGCAAAATACCGCACCTACAGCTCCACCAAAGGCCCCGCAGCCAGGAAGATGGATTGCCAGACCCCCACAGCAGCCAGGCATGGTACGACCCCCGATGCCTCCACAGAATGGTCCGAGGCCCATTCTTCAGCAGTCTCTTCGACCTAGCCCTGCGAATCGCTGTTTCAAATGCGGGAGTTCCAGCCACTTCGCACGCGAATGCCCTCAGCCTGGACAGCCCAACCAAGGTCAAGGATCCAACCCGAACGCCAAGAACAGGGGCAAGAGACAGACCCTGCAAGTCAAGCAAGGACGGATTAACTTCACCACGCTTGCAGAGCTTCCAGAAGGAGCCCCAGTGATGTCGGGTACATTCTCTATCCATAACAAGCCTGCAGTTATATTATTTGATTCTGGTGCATCGCATAGTTTCATAAGTGCAAAATTCGGTGCAAAAGTAGGCTTGGATGTTTGTCACACAAAAGGATCATATATGATATCAACACCGGGTGGTAAAATTGCTTCAAACCAAATGGTCAGACAAGTACCAGTCAAATTGGGTAGTAAAACCATCGACACGGACCTTGTCCTTTTACCCCTTGACGGCATGGACATTATTTTGGGAATGAACTGGATGGCTATGCATGGAGTCACACTGGATCTTTCTTCCCGAGCCGTTGAGATAAATTCACCTAGTCACGGAGCCACTACCCTTTACCTACCATTCATAGATTGCACGAATTCCTGTGCTTATAAGACGGAAGGACTTAAGCTAGATGAGATTCTTGTGGTGAACGAGTATGCCGATGTTTTCCCGGATGACTTACCAGGAATGCCACCGGATAGGGACATAGAGTTCATTATTGAACTGCAACCAGGCACTGCACCTATATCCAAAAGACCATATAGGATGCCCCCTAAAGAATTGGCAGAGCTGAAAATTCAACTCCAAGAACTACTGGACAAAGGTTTTATTCGCCCTAGCGCGTCACCTTGGGGATGTCCAGCCCTATTCGTAAAGAAAAAGGATGACAGTTTAAGATTATGTGTGGACTACCGACCTCTCAATGCGGTAACTGTTAAAAACAAATACCCCCTTCCCCGTATCGATGTACTCTTCGATCAATTAGCTGGAGCCAGAGTCTTCTCAAAGATTGATCTTCGTTCGGGATATCATCAGATCAAGATTCGCCCGTGCGATATTCCTAAGACTGCCTTCTCCACACGATATGGACTATATGAATTCTTGGTCATGTCCTTTGGACTCACCAATGCCCCTGCCTACTTCATGTATCTCATGAATTAGGTATTCATGCCCGAACTTGACAAATTCGTCGTAGTGTTCATCGACGACATTCTTATCTATTCAAAGGATGAGGAAGAGCATGCCAAGCACCTTCGCATTGTTCTTCAGCGACTCAGAGACCATCAGCTCTATGCTATGTTTTCTAAGTGTGAATTCTGGTTGGATGCTGTAAAGTTCTTAGGTCACACGATCTCCAGCGAAGGCATAGCTGTTGACCCCAGCAAGGTACAAGAGGTGATGGATTGGAAACCCCCTACCTCTGTTCATCAGATTCGCAGTTTTCTCGGCTTAGCCGGTTACTACCGTCGCTTCATCCCGGATTTCTCTCGAATTGCTAAGCCCATGATGGAACTATTGAAGAAGGAAGTAAAGTTTGTATGGAATGAGAAGTGTGAGGAAGCCTTCCACACTCTCAGAGAGCATCTGACTACTGCACCTGTGTTAGCTCAACCCGATAATACCAAGTCATTCGATGTGTATTGTGACGCATCAGGTACTGGTCTAGGATGTGTGCTTATGCAAGAGAATCGAGTGATTGCATATGCCTCACGAGCCCTTCGGCCCCACGAACAGAATTATCCCACGCATGACCTTGAGCTCGCAGCCGTCATTCACGCTCTGAAGATATGGAGGCACTATCTCATGGGTACACAGTGCAATATCTACACGGATCATAAGAGTCTCAAGTACATCTTCACACAAGCCGATCTGAATATGAGGCAACGAAGATGGCTAGAATTAATCAAAGATTATGACCTTGAAGTGCACTATCACCCCGGTAAGGCTAATGTAGTCGCGGACGCACTAAGCCGCAAGTCCCATTGCCATTGCTTATCCATGGAGTCCTACCATGAGACATTATGTGCAGACATGAGGAAGCTTAACTTGGAGATGGTTTCCCAAGGCACTCTAAATCACATCTCAGTTGAGCCCACTCTTCACGACCAAATCGTCATGGCACAACTACATGATGGAGGAATCAAGATCATCAAACAAAAACTCTCTCTAGGTGAGGAGAAGTATAAGTGTTTCCGCCAGGACCATAAGGGAGTTCTATGGTTCGAAAGTCGTATAGTCGTTCCGAAGAATCGTGAACTCCGCAAGCAAATTCTTGATGAGGCACACCTCTCCAAATTCTCTATCCACCCCGGTAGTAGCAAAATGTATCAGGACCTAAGGCAAAACTTCTGGTGGACTAGAATGAAAAGGGAAATTGCTACGTATGTCTCGGAATGTGACACGTGCCAGAGAGTAAAAGCTAGCCACTTAAAGGTAGCCGGTACACTTCAACCGTTACCTATACCATCATGGAAATGGGAAGACATAAGTATGGACTTCATCGTTGGACTACCAAACACGTCCCAGAGACATGATTCCATATGGGTTATCGTTGATAGACTCACGAAGACGGCACATTTTCTTCCGGTGCACACCACCTATTCTACCAAGAAATATGCCGATATTTACCTCGATCGTATTGTTCGCCTGCATGGAATACCTAAGACAATCATTTCCGATCGTGGTCCCCAGTTTGTAGCACGCTTTTGGGAACAACTGCAAACGTCTCTTGGCACAAAGCTGATTCGCAGCTCAGCATACCATCCTCAGACCGATGGACAAACGGAAAGAGTAAACCAAATTCTTGAAGACATGCTGAGAGCTTGTGTCATTCATTATGACAAGAATTGGGAAAAATGCTTACCCCTGGCAGAGTTCTCGTACAACAACAGCTACCAAACGAGTTTAAAAATGGCACCATTTGAGGCCCTGTACGGACGAAGGTGTCGAACCCCTTTGAGCTGGTCACAAACCGGAGAACGTAAAATAGTTGGACCCGACCTGGTAATCGAGGCAGAGGAGAAAGTAAAAGTAATACAAGCAAATCTTAAAGCCGCACAAGCCCGACAAAAGAGCTATTCTGACAAAAGGACAAAGCCTCTAAAGTTCGAAGTTGGCGATCATGTCTATCTTCGAGTTTCACCAACCAAAGGAGTGCGAAGATTTGGGATCAAAGGCAAACTAGCTCCCCGTTATATTGGTCCTTACGAAATCATGGAGAGCTGCGGACCCGTAGCCTACAAATTACGACTGCCCCCTCAGCTCACGGCCACCCATGATGTCTTCCACGTGTCTCAACTCAAGAAGTGTATTCGAGTCCCTACCGAGATTGTGGAACAACAAGAAATATCGTTGGAACTCGACCTCTCGTATGTCGAACACCCAGTTAAGATTTTGGATCAAAAAGAAAGAGAGACCAGGAGGAAAGTGATTAGAATGTATAAAATACAATGGAATCGCCACACGGAAGAAGAAGCCACCTGGGAAACGGAAAGCTACCTGAACCAACATTTCCCTGGGTTTCTTGCCTCAACCACTGGTATGTGCACCCACGCCCACACTAAGAATTACCGAATCTCGGGGCGAGATTCTTGTTAAGGGGGGAAGGCTGTGACGACCCTGGTTTTTGCAATTCCAAAAATAATCAATGACATTAGCCTAACTCCATGTTTTAAACCAACTAATGAGAGGGTGGAAAGAATTAAAACAGGTTCAGTTGGAATTCAAATTTAATTTGGGCACATTTGGACACATTTGAAACTTTTAAAATAACTTTAAAACCATAAGCCAAATGAAATTTTGCCTCAAACCAAAGTTGTAGAACTTTTTATTTTGAGCAACTTTCGTGTTCAAAAGTTTTTGAAATTCAAATCAGAAAGAGGAGAAAACGCCCTGTTTGCACCCAGCCCCCTGAACTTTTTCGAATTTTTGCACTTCGGTCCCTCGTTTCTCCCCCTCTGCTCTGCCGCGCCGCGCGCGCTCGCCCGCCCGCCGCGCGCCAGGTGGCCGGCGTCGCCTGACCGGCGCGAAGCGCTAGGCCAGTGGCCGCCGCACCACTCCGCCACGGCCGGCTTTGCCCCGCCCCGACGCCGCGCGGCCAGTCCCCGCCCGCTCGCCCAGTGGCCGCGCTCCGCCGTGCCGCCCCGGCCCCCGCGCCCCGCCAGCTGCCGCGCCTGCCCTCCGCCCGAGCCGCTGCAGCAGCTGCTCCCCAATCCGCACGCCGCGCTATCTCCTCGCGCCCACGCCACAATCGCGGCCGCCCAGTCGCCCGCGCCCGCTCGCCGCACGCCGCGCCGGCGTTCTGCCGCCGCCCGCCGCGGCCAGTGCGCGCCGCTGCCGTGCTCCGCCCCGCACGCTAACCAGGCCCCTCCTGTCCCTATAAAAGCGCCACCCCGGCCACGCGCGCGAGCCCCCGGCCACCAGAACGCCTCGCCGTCGCCATCGCCGCCGCCGAGCACCACCCGTCCGTGGACAGCCCACTGCCGCCGCCCACTGCCCAAACTGAGCACCCAGCCACCACTACATCACCTCACCGCAGCTCGCCGACCCACCCAACGCCACCCAGAGCCACCGGAGCGCCGCCGCCCGCGCTGCCGTCGCCGCCGCCGCCCCTGCTCGCCGTGGACAGCACGACCCCGACCCCCTCCGTCCAAGCCGAGCCCTTGAGTAGCTTCCCCACGCGTCACTGAAGCTCACCGACCGGACCACGCCGCCCCAAGCCCACCGGAGCACCGCCGTCGACGCGAGCCGCGCCGCCGCCGCCTCTGCTCCAACGCCGGCGAGCCCTTCCCGGCCGTTCCCCACCTGAACAACACCCCCACAAGGTAGCCCTCGCACCCCTGAACCTTCCCCGACCCCCGCCCCTCGCCGCCGGCGAGCCCCCTCGCCGGAATTTCGGCCGGCCGCCGTACCCGAGCCGCCGAGGACCCAATTGCAAGAATTTAAATCTTTAGAAGGGTCTGAGCGCAAGATTCAAGGACCTAGTTGTAAAAGAAAATTTCAAACCTAGATTCAAATTCAGTGAACTTGTAAAATTCATATAAAATCGTAGAAAATTCAGAAAAATGCAAACTCAACTGTTCTGGAATCCTCAGAACAAACTCTAAAACTTTTGTTACAAAAATTTTCTCAGAATCTCAAAATAGTTTGCTCTACATTAAATAGAAGCTTTAATGGACATATTTTATACCCACTGTTCTAGAACAATGCTGACCCTGAATTTTGGGCAGTGAATTAGTTGCTGGATGATTAGGACTGTGTAAAAAGATCAGGCCCAAATTCCATCTCTAGATTTACTGTTTGTTAAACTTAGTTTTATATCATGTGTAAGAAGAATGTTTTATCCCTGCAGTTAGGTGGTGAGTCACCCATTGAAATTTTTCCTATGCTAATGTATTGGTAACTAGAAGCCAGAGAAAAATTAGGAGACTTTTTATCTCACAGTAACCTATTTATTTGATTTATGTGCTAATAACATACATTAAATCAAGAAAATAGTGTCTTAGCTTGGAAAATCCCCAAATTTTTACTGGGAGTTACACTGTGGTAGAGGTCGCTGAGTAAAAAGTTTCATGGACAAAAACCCTGTGTAGGGTCCTGTAAAAAATGAATCTTTAAAAAAGCCTAGGTGTAGAATGTCATATTTTCTATGCTCTAAATACTGCATGATAAATCCTACAAAAATTACAGTAGGTCCTGCATGCTCAAGTGAGAGCTCGGTAAAAATCTTAGCCACAATTGTTGCACCAATTGATCTGTACAAAAAGAACAAGTATTTAACAGCAACAATGAAATATATTTTTCAGAATTAATCTGTTACATAAAATTGGCTGAAAATTTTACAGTAAGCACACCTTTCCTTGATGTGCCTAAATCCAAAATTTCATGACCAGAAACTATCCCTTGTAGTAATGACTCTCAAATCGTAATCAAGTGCTAGTTCCACGACTTAAACTTGTGCACTCATGTAGAATCGACGACTCTCGCCGACGGAACCTACGAGCTGGTGCCCGCGTCCGAGAGTGAGCAGCGTGAAGCTCAAGCAAACCTAACTGAAGCTTTTGAAGACCCGAGCCCAAGTTCGGAAGATCCCCAAGCGAACTGCGAAGGCAAGCCCCGGAGCATAACCCATTCTTTCCGAAATTATGCAACTCATTACCCTTTGCTTGTGCATTAAGTTTATAGGAGTTGGAGGAAAACTTAGTTGCATGATGTCAGGAACCCTTGCTTGAAAACTAGATGAAAGGTTCGATAGAATGCTGTGCTAATAGGACTCCGGTAAAAGTCGAGTGATTTCCTGTCACTCGCGAGAAAATAGGAGTTGAATGACTACTACACACTGCAATCATAAGGACACGGACGGGTTATGTAACGATGGTTACGATTGAGGCCCGTCTGTCTAGTGAAAAATGCTAAGGCCGCAGGGTGTGGTAGTGATGGTTAAGTCTTTGAACGTACTAAACACATGCCGAGATTATGGGAATCGGTAAGCTTAAGTACCTGATTGGCCCGGCAAGGGGACGGCATCCTACCCTTTGAACTTCGGTCCCACGTGCATATGGCGAGTGCAGAGAGTGGTCACGACCCGGCGCCGAACCGTGGCGTGGAGCTCTTGTACTCTCGGAGGGTAGCCCCGATCCACGACCCGGAAAGAAAGGGGAAAAGTTGCACGTGTGACTCTAGGGAGTAACCACGTGACGTGTGTTTGGGTTTCCCTTGCAAGGTTAAGAAATTCGATTCGAATCGTCCGTTTCTCACGGCTATTGAGACTGCTTAACCATTTTTACCCACAGAGTAAGAAGAGGAACAATGTTGATGAATGAACTGGTTGGATGGAAAATTTAATACTTCACCATGTATGCTTTAGATAGCTGCTTATCTAGACTGGCTAACGAAACTAGAATCTTGAGCTAAAAGTTGAAAGTAAGGACCCACTTGTAGTTGCTTTTCGGCAAAACAAACCCCTGAGCCAAAAAGCCTGGCATGTCTAGAGTCGGTGGAGTAGATTCCACTACTCGGGTAAGTCTTGCTGAGTATTAGTATACTCAGCCTTGCTTGTGACTCGTTTTCAGGTGAGCCCTTCGAAGATTTGATTGCTAGCTTGGCTTGGCCCTGCACTCTTCCCCCTGGTTGGTCGGTGGAATGGGATGCGCCCCCGTCCAACGGAGATAAGGCCGAGTGATGTCTCGTACGGGCTTCATCGAGACATCCTGTATCGTCGAGTAGTTTCCGTTGTTTATTTCCGCTGCAATTTAACTCTGAAGAACTTATTTATGTTAATTGAAGTACTTGTTTTCTAAACTCAGAACTAGGTCTGTAATATAGACTTATGCAAATGATGTAATACTTGCTGGAATGTGGTATTCTCTGGGCTCATCGTCGCATGAGCATTTGTATGTACGGCGCTCGATCCGTTCACCGTGGTTGTATCGGGAGGTTATACCCGACAGACCAGTGGATTACTCCGTTTGAAGTGTAAGGTTAACCGAGGATGCCTTAATGGTGATGGTTAATACACTTGAGCCGGATTAATTCAGGTGGTTCTGCCACAGCTGGTATCAGAGCCGTAGCTGGTGCCACAGCTGGCAACAGCGGACACCAGAGCCGAGTACTCACCCTTGCCCCCTGCTGTTCAGAAGTTAACTTTGAAGAGGAGATCTTCGATGACTTCGAGGAGTTCTAGGTCCTGCGTTCACCAATCATCGCCTGTGGAAGACGGAGTTGTTGAAGACTTCGTATAGGGTATAACGGTTTATCGTTTAAAGACATTTGTGTCTCTTTTGTACGGAGTGTAATATTGTTAAATACTTTATTTAGTTACTTTTGAGCATTGTCTTTGATATATTACACTTTCCGTCTACCATATGTGTGTGAACGAGATCCTGGCGCACATATGAGATGCATCTGGTTCTTTCTAGAATCGGGTGTGACAGAAGTGGTATCAGAGCTATGTTGACTGTAGGACGCTAGCCTAGATAGAAATGGTCGAAGTTAAGGACTTATCTTCTAGAAAGCCATATCAGCATCAAAAATTCCGGTTTACCTTATATTTTCGCATAAAAACCTATGTTTACTTAAAACTTCTATCATTATCCTTTTTTTTAAGAAAAATATCCTGAATCATACTCCCGCTCTGCCAGATGGTTAGAATTTACCAAACTGCTCGCAAGAGCACCGGAGGTCGCCAAGTTCGCATTGCCCCAACTGAGTCAATTTCTCCTACCCCAGTTCCAGCCCCTGTTGAAGAGGAAGAAGCTACGGAGGAAGAACCCGAGGAGGTCTACTATTTCTTGGATGGTGAAGATGGCCGCATCATGGCAGTTGATGAAGAAGGAAATCAGTTCACCCCACCGGCATCACCAGTTGTTGAGGCATCGCCACCACCCTTAGTTGTCCCTGCTCCAGCCCCCTCCCCAGCACCGGACGTCGCTGAAGGAAGCTCGAGTAACTTCGAAGATATTAGAAGAGACGATGATCAGGACAACAACAACGATGAAGACAACAACGATCAGAGTGATGAAACTCCAGGGATGAGGCAACTCTGCTGTGTTCGCACCTCGGACAGAGAACCCAGCCACTTGTCTCTAGTGCTACAAGGTGTTCTTCAAGAGTTGGGCAACCGCGTGAGACCTCACTACCACACGCATCACTACACTGACCCCGCGCCCGGCGACTACTACCTCTCTCGCGTCCACATCAGGATGGAAAGTGCCAGAGGCTTGAGGACTCTCACTGCACACGACTCCGCCACACCCCACGCTACATACGACGCAGCCGTCAGCAATGCCGCCAGGAGAGCTCTATGGTCCATCTGCCATACCTACCGCCAGGAGCTTCAGAACACGGAGTATCGCCACCTTCCTCGCTGCCTCAGTGGAACAGAAGAGACTATGATTACTTTGGGTGAAGATGATCAAGACCGCCTCAACACTCTTGCTCGAGTCACCGCCGCTCTCAACACTGAGCTGGAAAGCATCATCACTGAGCTGGACGATACTCAGGACAAGCTACTGGAGGCCTATAAAAAGATCCGCATGCTGGAAGCTCGACTTGAGGGAAGAGCGCCGCCACCCCCACAGATGGATGAACCCCGCTTCCCCCGCATTGTCACCACCCCGCAAGAAGCTTCGTCGCGGCGAACCCGGCTCCATAACTCGCCCCGAGGAATAGGCACTTAGACTCTTAGGCTAATATCTCTTTAAGTTCTCGTTAGAATCATTTTCACTTGAGAGGACAACGATATAATGATTGCTTGAGAACAAATGTTTGCTTTGAGTGCTATAAGAATTGCTTGATGTAATATATCCATTAATATCAGTTGGAGTTTTATAAATCCATATTTTGTTAAGATATTATTTTCTGTCTACCTATATCTAGTACACCTGTCTTATCCTGGGTTTATTCCCTAACGGTCAGATGGTGAACACCAGGACAGGTGGAGGACAGAATATCCCTAGCTCTATGCGTGCTCGCGTAGTCAATCAACAGAGTCAGTTGCCACCACCGCCCAATCCAACAATGGAGCAATTCTTGGCAGCACAGATGCAGGTGTTGCAGAACCTCACTGCCACCATCCAGAACATACAAGCTCAGCAGAATCAGCAAGCACCACAGCAAAACCCGCCGCCAAGAGACAAACACAGAGAATTCATGAGCCACCACCCTCCTACCTTTTCTCACTCTGTGGACCCCTTGGACGCTGATGATTGGTTGAAGGTCATCACTAAGAAGATGGACATCACACATTGCAGTGACCGTGAAAGGGTCCTGTATGCTGCAGGACGTTTGGAAGGTGCAGCCGCTGATTGGTGGGATGCTTTCACTGCTGCCCACGCCAACGCCAACACTATCACCTGGGAGGAGTTTAGAACCAACTTCCGCAGCCACCATATCCCAGCAGGACTAATGAAGCTCAAGCAGAAGGAGTTCCTGAACCTGAAGCAAGGCAGCATGACTGTCAGTGAGTACCGGGACAAATTCACCCAGTTGTCTCGTTACGCGCCCCATGAGGTGGATAGTGACGCCAAGAGGCAGGAGCGCTTCCTTGAAGGTCTGATAGGGCCGCTCAACTATCAGCTGCACAGTCACACTTTCCCAAACTTCCAGACTTTATTAGACAAAGCCATTGGTCTGGAGAGCAAGCGCAAGGACCTTGGGGAACATAAGCGAAAACTTCAGTCCCAGGAACAACCCAGCAGCAACACCCGACCCCGCTACAACACACCCCAAGGATATCAGTCATGCTTTGGAGGACAAGGTGGAGGATATCAGCAGAGTCAACAGAATCAACAAACTCCACAGCAGCCTCAGCGCTACAACCAACAGACTCAGCGCAACTCCAACCCGCAACCGTACCAACCAGGCTATGCCACAGGTGCACCAGTGCGGTCCAACAATCCAGTCACCCCGGTCCAACCTAACGGATGTTTCAAATGTGGAGAACTGGGTCATTACGCTAACAATTGTCCGAAGCATAATGTGCAAACTCCTCAGAATCAGAGGAACAGTGGATAAAGGCAGACTCCTCAGCAGCAGCAGCCGCGCAACAGCAACCAGACACCACTGGGCAACAAAGGACAACAGAACTGCGTGCGCGGAAAGGTGAATCATGTGGCTGCAGAAACAGCTGAAGAGGCTCCCGACATTGTGCTCGGTACGTCCCTTGTCAATTCTGAACCTGCATCAGTTTTATTTGATTCTGGAGCATCACATTCATTCATTACTGAGCAATTTGCTGCAAAACATAAATTACCAATGAGCCCTATGAAACAAATATTACTAGTAAGCTCCCCGGGCAAGGAATTGAAAGCCAGCCACTTATGCCCAAGGGTCAGCATGAATATTATGGGGATAGAATTCCTAGCCAATCTAATAGTCCTAAAGACTAACGGCATCGATGTGATCCTCGGAATGGATTGGTTATCAGGATGTGATGGTGTTATTCAGTGTCGCAAGAGATCAGTGCTCTTGACCAGTCCTCAAGGAGATAAAATAGAGTTTGTGGCATCAGCTTTGCCCAGTGCAGTTGGGATAGTGAACCAAATGAAGGGAATGCCTTTGGAAGATATCAGAGTTATCAGTGAGTATCCCGACGTTTTCCCAGAAGATTTACCAGGTATGCCACCTGTTCGTGACATTGAGTTCAGTATTGATCTTTTACCTGGTACTGCACCTATCTCTAAAAGACCTTATAGAATGGATGTTAAGGATCTAAGCGAACTCAAGAAACAAGTAGAAGAAATGTTAGCTAAAGGATTTATCCGTCCTAGCTCATCCCCGTGGGGAGCACCCGTGACCTTTGTCGATAATAAGGACGGCAGCAGAAGGATGTGCGTAGACTACAGGTCACTGAACGATGTGACGATCAAGAATAAGTATCCACTACCCCGGATTGAAGATTTGTTTGATCAGATGAGAGGTGCCAAGGTTTTCTCCAAGATTGATCTGAGATCAGGATATCATTAGCTAAGGATCCGACCGGAAGATATACCCAAGACAACCTTCACTACCAGATATGGTCTGTACGAGTTTACTGTGATGTCGTTTGGATTGACCAACGCCCCAGCGTACTTCATGTACCTGATGAACAAAGTTTTCATGGAATACCTTGACAAGTTTGTGGTTGTGTTCATTGATGACATCTTGGTGTATTCGCAGAACGAGGAAGAACATGAAGAGCACTTGAGGATAGTGTTACAGAAACTCCGAGAGAATCAGTTATACGCTAAGCTGAGCAAATGTGATTTTTGGTTGAGAGAAGTTTCTTTCCTTGGACATGTTATCACAGATGGAGGAATTGCAGTAGACCCAAGTAAAGTTCAAGATGTTCTGAATTGGAATCCACCGAAGACTGTGCCTGAAATCAGAAGTTTTCTCGGACTTGCAGGCTACTACCGCATATTTATTAAAGGCTTCTCAAAGATTGTGAAACCTATGACTTCTTTGTTGGAAAAAGGGAAAGAATTTAAGTGGGATGCTACATGCCAGAAGTGTTTTGAAGAGCTGAAGACAAGATTGACCACGGCCCCTGTGTTGATAATGCCAGATATCAAAAAAGGGTTTGACGTGTATTGCGATGCTTCGCGGATGGGTCTTGGATGTGTGTTAATGCAAGAAGGCAAAGTTGTGGCCTATGCTTCAAGACAGTTGAGAAAGGATGAGCAGAACTATCCTACCCATGATTTGGAATTGGCTGCCGTCGTGCACGCATTGAAGATTTGGAGGCACTACATGATCGGGAACAAGTGTCAGATCTTCACGGATCATAAGAGTCTGAAGTACATCTTCACGCAACAGGATCTTAACTTAAGACAGCGCCGATGGCTAGAATTAATCAAGGACTATGATTTGGATATTCAGTATCATCCTGGCAAGGCTAATGTCGTGGCAGACGCCCTAAGCCGGAAAGGACAAGCTAATATGATGATTGCTCGATTGATGCCTCAAGAATTATGTTGGAAGATGGCACGTTTGAACTTAGGAATTGTCACACAAGCGGAAGCCATAGCCATGGAGATGGAACCTACATTAGAACAGGAAATCAGAAAAGGACAGTTGACAGATGCTAAGATCAAAGAGATCAAGATTCAAATTGGTTTAGGCAAGACTAAGGATTTCATCGAAGATGAACAAGGAACTGTTAGGTTCAGAAAAAGGATCTGTGTACCTGAAATTGATCACCTTCGTGAACTTATTTTGAAGGAGCACATGATTCCGCTTATTCCATTCATCCTGGAAGTACCAAAATGTATCAAGATTTGAAAGAAAGGTACTGGTGGTATGGTTTGAAAAGAGACGTAGCAACTCACGTAGCTTTGTGTGATGTATGCCAGAGAGTGAAAGCCGAACACCAGAGACTAGCAGGTTTACTCCAGCCTTTGAAAGTACCAGAATGGAAATGGGAAGAGATTGGTATGGATTTCATTGTAGGGTTACCTCGTACTCGTGATGGTTACGACTCCATATGGGTTATTGTGGACAGATTGACAAAAGTCGCACATTTCATCCCAGTCAAAACAACTTACACTGGAGCCAAGTTAGCAGAACTATACATGTCACGAATTGTGTGTCTGCACGGTGTTCCAAAGAAGATAGTGTCTGATCGAGGTACTCAGTTCACGTCGCGTTTCTGGCAGAAATTGCATGAATCCATGGATACGAAGCTCAACTTCAGTTCTGCATATCATCCACAAACAGACGGTCAGACTGAGCGAACAAATCAAGTATTAGAGGATATGTTGAGAGCATGCGCCCTAAAGCATGGAGGAAGTTGGGATAAAAGTTTGCCATATGCAAAATTCTCCTACAATAACAGTTACCAAGCAAGTCTCAAGATGGCCCCATTTGAAGCATTATATGGAAGAAAATGCAGGACAGCATTGTATTGGAATCAGACAGGAGAAAGTCAAGTTTTTGGACCAGAGATTCTTCAAGAAGCGGATAGACAAGTCCAGATAATCAGGGATAATCTCAAGACTGCCCAGTCACGACCGAAAAGTTATGCTGATACACGAAGAAGGGAATTGACATTTGAAGTTGGAGATTTTGTGTATTTGAAGGTATCACCCATCAGAGGTTTACGTAGATTCAAAGTGAAAGGAAAATTGTCACCACGTTATATTGGTCCATTTCAGATTCTGGAAAGGAAAGGTGAAGTGGCATATCAATTGGAGTTACCGGCACGATTGTCAGATGTCCATGATGTGTTTCATGTATCACAGTTAAAGAAATGTTTGAGAGTGCCAGAGGAGCAATTATCGTTGGAGGAACTTGATGTGCAAGAAGATTTAACTTATACAGAGCATCCGATTAGAATTTTGGAAACATCTCAGAGGGTTACCCGGAACAAGGTGATCAAAATGTGCAGAGTACAGTGGAGTCATCACTCAGAGGATGAGGCTACTTGGGAAAGAAAAGATGAACTGATTGCAGAATTCCCTCAGCTGTTCCCTAGTCCTTCCTAATCTCGAGGACGAGATTCTTTTTAAGGGGGGTAGGTTTTGTAACACCCAAAATATAGGAGTTAAAACTTTTAAAAGTATTTTTATAAAAATCATAAATTAAAATTGTGCATGTATCTTTATTTCTTTTCCTCTCCTATTCTTTCTTTCAGCCAACCCAAATTCCTTTTTTTCCTCTTTTCTTTTCTTTACCCGCGGCCAACTCCGTGGCCGATTCGTTCACCCGACCCTTGCTTTCACCGACGTCTAGGCCCCACCTGTCGGCGCCTTCTTCTTCTTTCTTCTTTCCTTACTCAGAGTCCAGAACGACTCCGTGCTGTTGTTCGCGCCCTTCTTTCTTTCTTCTTAGCCTGAGTCCTGATCGATTCCGCAGCACCGCCTCCCTACTATCGGCCGATCCGCCCCTATAAAATCCTGCCAAAGCCCCGCTTTGCAACCAGAGCCAAGCTCAAATCTTTTCCTCTACACAACATTGTCGCACACCGCCGGAAGTTGCACCTCGGAGGAACGCCGCTGTCCCGTGTCGCCGATTCTCCGTCGACTCGCCGATCTGCAGTTTCTCCGCCGTCTTCAACTCTCGCCAGAGCTCCGCGAATTGGTGAGCATCAAGCTGCACCAGATTCCCCTCCCTCTTTTGCTCCGCCGTCAACCAGATTTCTCGCCAGACCCCTGTTTCCGCCCACCGCCGTGGTTGCCAGTTCACAGCCGCCGCACAGCCAACCCGTGATCACCTTCACCTTCACCGTACCGCCCACTCACTTCCCGTCATGAACCCAGCTTGAATTGAGCCCCGGAACACCGGATTTGGTGAAGCTCCGGCCGTCCGCCGCCGCACTCGCTCACCGCCGACGCCCAGTAAAACTCCGCCTCGCCCGACCCTTTTAGTTCCATCGAGCCGACCCTTCCTCTGCCATTCGATCTAGATCTAACGGCCAGAATCGATCTTCACTTTACACTGCCGATTTACCCGACCTTTTCCTGACTCAGCCGATTCACCTGACCCACTCCTCATACCGCCGATTCGCCCGACCCTCACTCCGCCGATTCGTTTGATCCGCCGCCGATTCTGATCCAACGGACCAGACTCACCCGACCCTAGCCGTTCCCGAAACTTTTGCAGGAAGATCCCTAAGTTTTCCAGGAATCAACCCGCAGTCCAAATCAGTAGAAAGTAATTAGAGTTGAGCCCTTTCTTCTTCTGTTCCGACCCCAGACTTTTCTACAATTAGGACCCGCCGTCCAGAACCTATAGTTTTGCACCCCGACCCTCTGTATAAGGTTTAATTATGCTTTAGCCCCTGAATTCTTCAGATCTAGCCTCGGGAGACTCAAAACTCTAGCAGTTAGGTCCCCAGATCACTGTTTTAACCATAGCTTCATCGTTTCAACTCCAGTCTCAGCGATGCTTGAGCCCACGCTATCTTTGCATCATGAACTACAACTTTAGCATCTTCTCACTTTCTGTTTGTATTGTTTGTTGTATTGTTTCTTATTTGTTTGTGAATGCTTGTTTGTGTGATCACGTAGACAACGTGACGTTCGAGCCGAATCAAGAGCAAGCTTACGAGGAAGAGAATCAGCAGTTGCTTAAAGAAGGCAAGTGGAATTCCCCCTCTGCATATTCTATTTGATCCCAACAACAGCATGAAAATTCACTTTACTTTACTGTTGCTTGCATAATCTTGATGGGATTACCTATGCTAAGGACATACCTAGTCTTTTACCCCAAACCTTGAAACACCTGGGTTTACTACTTTGTTGGGTAGTTACGCTTAGTTGCCAACTTTGGGATTGGTATTGGTTTACTCTTTTGTTAATGTTGAACACGTTTCTTATTGTGGTTTTATCGCGTAATTTCAAGATCAACTTTGTTTAATGGGAACATGGAGAACCACCCAAGTGAACAGTGCAACCACAAAGTCATATGGCTCTGACCTTAGCCAATTAATTAGATGTGTAGTTTGCTGGTGGCCTTACCGAAAGGGCAAGGAGGGGGTCGGTGATAGGGGTCATAGCCCGGTCCTCTTGGGGTAGCTGCCTTTGCTAAGGAGCTGACCATTAGGGAGGTTTATGGACCACGCCGCTACTGAAACTCTAGCGGGCTGCCTAGCTTTCGACATGTCTTTGTAAAGGCTTCGTAGTGTACCCTCGCCACTCACCTCGGAAGTGTTTGAGGGCCTTGCAAACCCGGGCGACTCAGGGAAACACGATTTGTGGGTAAAGTGTACAACCTCTGCAGAGTGTAAAACTGTTATAACAGCCGTACTCACGGTTATGAGTGGCTTGGACCCTCACATGATAATGAAACTTGAAGATTAAATAAATTGTGGTTCGTGGTTTATGTTATGGTTGTTGGTACCGTTGTGATTTCACTAAAGTGGGTTGGTATAGACTTAAACCTAGTTAATAGATGCTTGTTAATAAATATTTGACCAACTAAAAGCAACCGCTGCTGCAAAACCTCAGCCTATCCTTGATGGCCTTGCATTTTCACCCCACTTGCTGAGTACCAACCATAAGAGTACTCACCCTTGCCCCCTGCTGTTCAGAAGTTAACTTTGAAGAGGAGATCTTCGATGACTTCGAGGAGTTCTAGGTCCTGCGTTCACCAATCATCGCCTGTGGAAGACGGAGTTGTTGAAGACTTCGTATAGGGTATAACGGTTTATCGTTTAAAGACATTTGTGTCTCTTTTGTACGGAGTGTAATATTGTTAAATACTTTATTTAGTTACTTTTGAGCATTGTCTTTGATATATTACACTTTCCGTCTACCATATGTGTGTGAACGAGATCCTGGCGCACATATGAGATGCATCTGGTTCTTTCTAGAATCAGGTGTGACAACATGATGCAGCGATGGGCGGATCAAGAAGACAAGGAGAACGAACGGTTCCCCAAGCGCAAGACCGACAAGGGCAACAACAACAACCGCCCCGACAAAGGCCAGTACTCGGGCGCCGCCCGCAAGCGGAAGCAGGAGGAACAAGTGGCCAACCTCGATCGCAATCCTCACAGCAAGAAGTCGGGCAAGCTTCAGGAGCAGTACGAGAAGATCCTCCACAAGCAATGCCCGATGCACCCGAAGGCTAAGCACACCATGTTCCAGTGCACCGTCCTCCGCAAGAGCCTCAACGCACCACCTCCTCCTGATGATGAGGAGAAGGACAAGGACAAGGCGGACGACGACAATTGCAAGTCAGGGCCTCCGGGTTTCCAAAATCCGACTAATACCGTCAACGTCATCTGCGGAGGCAACGACGGTATTCTCACCAAGCGCTCGCAGAAACTCTTTCGGCGCGAAGTCATGTCAGTTGAGCCAGCAGTGCCGCGTCCTTTGAGACATAATGAGGTCCCGATCTCTTTCTCTCGAGAGGATCAGTGGACCAGCTTCTCCGAGCCGGGAAAACTTCCGCTCGTACTGGACCTAGTAGTCGCCGGCTCTACACTGCCCCGGGTACTCAAAGACGGGGGTAGTGGGTTGAACCTGCTCTTCCCGAGCACCCTGAAGAAAATGAGGTTGGACATCGGCAAGATGCTCACCCCCAGCAAGGCTCCGTTTTACGGGATCATTCCGGGTAACGCAGCTACACCGATCGGCTCGGTTACATTGCCAGTTACCTTCGGGACAGCTGACAACTTCCATACGGAGTACATCAAATTCGAAGTCGCAAACTTTGAATCCTCGTACTACACCATCCTCGGCAGGCCCGCCTTGGCCAAATTCATGGCGGTGCCCCATTACATCTACTTGGTTTTAAAAATTCTAGGTACCAACGGCGTACTATCTCTCCGCGGTTACATCGAGAAGTCCTACGACTGCAACCAAGAGGTGATCAAGTACGCTGCATCAGCTCGTGTGCCAGAGCCTTCTTCGGAAGTACTCGCGGCCGCGCAACAACTCTCAAAGACAGAACTGGAGGTGGTGAACAAGAGTCCAAACCCGTCGAGGGTCAAGCCAAACCCCGACGTCGGCATCAAGACCATCCAGCTCTAGGAGGGTGATTCATCCAAGACCGCTTTGATCGGCGGGAACATGGACAACAAATAGGAACTCGCGCTCGTTAACTTTCTTCGGGCTAACCGCGACATCTTCGCCTGAAAACCAGCGGACATGCCAGGTGTGCCGAATGAGTTGATCAAGCATGCCCTAAGAGTTGATCCCAAGGCCACTCCGAGGAAGCAACAACTACGTCATTTCTCTCCAGAAAAGAGGCTCGCGGTTGGTTTCATCAAAGAGGTGTACCGCCCAGAGTGGCTAGCCAACCCTGTACTTGTTCTAAAAAAGAATAACAATGAATGGAGGATGTGTGTCGACTATAGAGATCTCAATAGGCATTGCCCGAAAGATCCTTTCGCGCTACCCCGTATCGATCAGGTTATCGACTCCACCGCCGGCTGCGTTCTGCTCTCTTTCCTTGATTGCTACTCGGGTTATCATCAGATTTCCTCAAGGAAGAAGACCAGAACTGCTTTTATCACTCCGTTTGGTGCCTACGCATACACGACTATGTCGTTTGGGCTAAAGAACGCGGGTGCAACTTACCAGCGAGCCATCCAGCTATGCCTTGCTGATCAACTACACCGAAATGTTGAAGCATACGTGGATGACGTGGTTGTTAAAATGAGATATCCCGACAAGTTCATCTCTGACATCGAGGAAACCTTCAACAGCTTGCGAAGATTTTAGTGAAAGCTCAACCCGACTAAGTGCGTCTTCGGCGTACCACAAGGGAAACTTCTCGGTTTCATAGTCGGTCACCGAGGCATTGAGGCTAACCCTGAGAAGATAACCGCCATTACAAGCATGGGGGCTCCATAGAAGATCAAGGATGTGCAGAAGCTCACAGGCTGTATGGCGGCATTAAACAGATTCATCTCCCGACTTGGAGAACGGGCCCTACCTTTCTTCAAGCTCCTCAAGCGGCAAGATAACTTCGTTTGGACTGAGGAGGCAGCGCAGGCGTTGGAGGACCTCAAGTCTCACCTTCAATCGCCCCCCATCCTCATGGCTCCAAACCTAGGCTAGAATCTGCTACTCTACATCCCTGCAACTACCCAGGTAGTCAGCACGGCCATTGTGGTGGAGCGAACCGAGGAAGGCCATGCCTTTGGTGTGCAGCAGCAAGTGTATTTTGTTAGCGAAGTCCTTTCTGAGTCGAAGGTTCGTTATCCTTCAATCCAGAAACTTCTCTACGCCATACTCATCACCTCGTGAAAGCTTCACCACTACTTCGACGAATACAAGATCACAGTTGTCAATGATTTCCCGTTGGCGGATATACTCCACAACCGGGACGCCACTGGACGTATCTCCAAGTGGGCGGCGGAACTGGGGGCTCTCAGTATCAACTTCAAGCCACACACGGCCATCAAGTCACAAGATCTAGTTGACTTCCTGGTAGAGTGGTAAGAAAACCAAATACCAACTCCAGCTAACCAGCCAGAGCATTGGGTCATGTACTTTGATGGTTCACTCAAGCTCGAAGGCGGTGGCGCAGGAGTACTCTTCATCAGCCCAACTGGTGAGCAACTTAAATATGTATTCCAAATACTATTTAAGGTCTCCAACAACGAGGCCGAGTACGAGGCATTACTACACGGGCTACGCCTGGCTGTCTCTCTTGGCATCAAGCGACTACTCGTCTTTGGCAACTCCTTGCTGGTGGTTCAACAATGTAACAAGGAGTGGGACACCAACAAAGAAACCATGGACGCATACGTTGCAGAAATCCGCAAGCTCGAGAACAAGTTCTCAGGGCTTGAGATTCGTCACGTGCTCCGCGACAACAACGTTGAGGCAGACGTGCTCTCAAAGCTTGGCTCCGAACAAGCCAAAGTCCCGGCTGGTGTTTTCGTCCACGAACTTCACCATCCCTATATTCCAAGAGTAGAGCGAGGAACCATTGACGAAGGCCCTGTGGAGCCTAGTCAAGAGGTCCTCATGATTGAGGAGGACTGGCGTACACAGTTCATTGACTTGATTAAAGAGAAGAAGCTACCTCCCAACCTTGATCCAAAGAGTGTCGAGGCTATCCGACTAGTCAGGCGCGGCAAGGGTTACGTCTTGGTTGGAGATATGCTCTACAAGCGTGGATCAGTGTCAGGATTACACATGAAGTGCGTAACTACCGCAAAAGGGTGAGAAATCCTGGAGGAGATCCACGAGGGCGCGTGCGGCAATCATGCAGCTTCCCGAACACTAGTCGGGAAGGCCTACAGGTCCGGGTTCTATTGGCCTACAGCTTTGGCAGACGCCGAAAATCTCGTTCGCCGATGCACCAACTGCCAATTCTTCAGTAAACAATCTCATGTCCCTGCTCACAAGCTGATTGCCATACCACAATCGTGGCCATTTGGATGTTGGGGCCTCGACATGATCGGTCCACTGACAACGGCATGGGGAAGCTTTACCCACGTATTGGCGGTCATCGAAAAGTTCACCAAGTGGATCGAGTACAAGCCCATAACAACCTTGATGGCCGATAGAGTTTTCACCTTCATCTGTGACATACTCCACCGCTTTGGTTTCCCTCATACGATCATCACCGACTTGGGATCCACCTTTACTTCACACGAGTTCTGGGACTTCTGCGAGCGAAGCGGCATTGAGGTCAAGTATGTCTCGGTCGCTCATCCGAGGGCCAATGGCCAGGTGGAGCGCGCCAACGGCATGATCCTTGATGGGCTCAAGAAAAGACTCTACGACGAGAACCGCAAAAAGGGAGGCAAGTGGATTGACGAACTACCCACAGTTGTCTGGGGGCTTCGTACTCAACCGAGTAAAGCCACAGAACAGTCACGTTTCTTTCTCGTCTATGGGTCAGAAGCTATCCTCCCAGCAGATATCATGTGGAACTCTCCCAGATTGGAGATGTACGAGGAAGGCGAGGCTGACGAGGCAAGGCACTTGGAACTCGACTGCGCTGAAGAGGTCATATGCAATGCCTTGCTACAATCAGCAAGATATTTACAAGGCGTTTGACGGTATCATGACCGTAACGTTCAAGAAAGATCCTTCAACGTTGGGGACCTAGTCTTACGCCACATCCAAGATGAGACTGGACTTCACAAGCTCAACTCTAGATGGGAAGGACCCCTCATCGTGATGAAGGTAACCAGTCCAAGGTCGTATCGACTACAATACCCTGATGGCCTAGAGGTTCCAAACTCCTGGAACATCGAGCACCTACGCCGCTTTTATGCTTAAGAAATTTGTACAAAATTTGTCAACTACAGCGCAGCTTAGTATAATAATACATGATTGTTTCGGCTCCCCAAATGACTACTGCAACATTGAGTACACTCGGGGGCTGCTGCCACGAGTTATATCAATATGCTACTGTCGACTAATCTTTGGAATACTTGGGGGCTTGCGCCACGAGTACTCTCCATCACGATTATAGTCTACTATCTGCCTCTCAGGCTAACCTACTCAAACAAGTTATGGGACTTATTTCCGACTACCTTCCTCTACGGCTTATTCAAGCTAAGGGGCAAGGTCGCTTAAGGTAAAGTCAAAGGGTTCATCACACCTACACACAGAGGTTCTATGAACTCAACTCTGTATAAAAGTATAAGTCTAGTACATAGTTCACCAGCTGAAGTGATGCCTTCAGGGTAACTATACACTGGAATTAATGTACTATGTTGCATAATGATTATGTTTCATACATGCCACTTCATAAGTCGAGCGTAGCAAACAAGCAATCAAGCAAGAATAAATATATTACATGAGCAACTGTTGTTTCCAAACACAGTTAATTACATCTCAAAAGAGTGGAAGGTCATCAACTATTTGATGGGCAATGTCCTGCATCTCAGCACTGTACTCGCTGAATTGCTCTTCGGTGCATTCCCCGGAGACGCCTTCAGCAAAAGGTCTGACATCTATACTCGGATAGTACGACTTCACCACAGCCAAGGTGTGAGTTAAGACCAACTTAGCGGTGTTGGACGCATAACCTGCAATGCTCGCTGGGGCATCCACAAAGCGCGGCACCAATGAGCGACCACTTGGCATCGGGTCGACAACTTCACACAGCTGATATGCAGCCATCGCGAGTTCCTCCATCTCCTTCTCATGGTGCTGCTTGTCCTGAGCCATGGACTGGATCTGTATTAGGTCCGCTGCGAGTTGCTTGTCAGTGTCTCTCAGCTGCTGAGTCACGGTCTTGTGTTCCTTATCCATTTCCGAGTACTTCAGCTGAAGATCTTCCAGCGCTTTCTGCAACTGCTCCTTCTCCTCGGTAAGTTTGTATATATCACACTTCCAGTCAGTTAACACTCTCTCAATACGAGCATACTCTAGAAAAAACATACATATATACAATTCAGAAAAAGGGGCAAAAGTAGATTACTACTCGGATCTGAGGAAAGAAGACTGACAACACTACTCGAGCGTGGGAAAAGAGTACTTACTCTCCTTCTGGGCAGTTAAGTCCTTGACCTTTCGGAGGGCTAGGTCGTACTTCCGCTGCTGATCAATCATGGCGTCCTGACGCGAGGTCATTAGGGCAGCCAACTCTTGTTCGAGCCTGGCATTCTTGTCCTTTTCAACCTTCAGGTTGTCCTCAGCTTCATGGGTACGCGGAAGCACGTCCCGAATCCGGGACAACAGGACAGATTTCTACCTAGAGCGCTTGACAAGGTCCTGCACGGGACAAGTCAGTATACCTTTACAACAAACATCAAAGGAGGTACTCGATTACATACCTTTGTGTAATCGGTAAAGCGACATCCAAGCTCCATCATGAGCGTCACGGTCTCCGGCTTCATGAGGGGGTCTTCCAGGATCTTGTCACGAGAAAGAGATATTTCCTCTTCCTGTTGCTCGGTTAACCACCTGAATTAATCCGGCTCAAGTGTATTAACCATCACCATTAGGGAAATCTCGGTTAACCTTACACTTCAAACGGAGTAATCCACTGGTCTGTCGGGTATAACCTCCCGATACAACCACGGTAAAGCGGATCGAGCGCCATACATACAAACGCTCATGCGACGATGAGCCCCAGAGAATACCACATTCCAGCAAATATTACAACATTAACATAATTGAATATTACAAACCAAGTTTGAGTTTAGAAACCAAGTACTTCAGTGATCATAACTAATAAGTTCTTCAGAATTTAACTTGCAGCGGAAATAAAATAACGAAAGCTACTCGACGATAAAGGATGTCTCGATGAAGCCCGTACGAGACATCACTCGGCATTATCTCCGTTGGACGGGGGCGTATCCCATTCCACCGACCAACCAGGGGGAAGAGTGCAGGGTCAAGTCAAGCTAGCAATCATATCTTCGAAAGTCTCACCTTAAAACGAGCCACAAGCAAGGCTGAGTATACTAATACTCAGCAAGGCTTACCCGTCTAATGGGGTATACTTAGCCGACTCCTAGACATGCGAGGCCTTTGGCTTGAGGGGTTTGTTTTGCCAAAAAGCATATATAGTAGGTCCTTACTTTCAGATTTTAGCTCCAAGTTCTAGCTTTCTTTAAGCATTCTAGGTAAGCAACTATCCAATATCATACATGGTGAAGCATTAAATTTTCATCCAACAAGTTTATTCATCATCATTGTTCCTCTTCTTACTCTGTGGGTAAAAGTGGTTAAGCAGTCTCAATAGCCGTGAGAAACGGACGATTCGAATCGAATTTCTTAACCTTGCAAGGGAAACCTAAACACACGTCATGTGGTTACTCCCAGAGTCACACGTGCAACCTTTCCGTTCAATTCCCGCTTCACGGAACAGGCCCACCGCCCTCGACTACACCTCCCCACAGACCACGGTACGTCGGGCTGTGGCGGCCGATGCACCCGCCATTAGCTAGATGTGAACGAATTCAAGACAGTGGGGAGTATGTTCCGGCCTCGATTCAATCCGGTACTTAAGCTTACCGATTACCATATTCTCGGCATGTGGTTAGTACGTTCAAAGACTTAACCATCACTTACCACACACTGCGGCCTTAGCATTTTTCACTAGACAGACGGGCTTCAATCATCAGCATAAACATCGTACCATAGCCCGTCCGTCGTCCTTATGATTGCAGCGTGTAGTAAACAATCAACTCCTAATTTCTCGCGAGTGACAGGAAATCACTCGACTTTTACCGAGTCCTATTAGCATAGCATTCTATCGAACCTTGCATCTAGTGTTCAGAGCATGGGTACCTAGGATCATGCAACTAAGTTTTCATCCAACTCCTATAAACTTAATGCACAAGTAAAGTAGAGTAATAAGTTGCATAAGTTTAGAAAATAGGGTTCATGCTCCGGGGCTTGCCTTCTTGCGAAAAGTTAGTCCGGGGCTCTTCCGAACTTGGGCTCGGGTCTTTGGCAACTTCAGTTAGATTCACTTGAGCTTCACGCTGCTCACTCTCGGACGCGGGCACCAACTCGTACGTTCCGTCGGTGAGAGTCGTCGCTTCTACATGAATGCACAAGTTTAAGTAGTGGTGATGGTAAACGACATTATTTCCTTCACGATAAAGTTGCAGTTCTTAAGACATAAGTTTTGCTGTGAAGTTATTTACTTTAACATTTCCTGGGCAATCGTTAATAGAGTTTATCTTAATCTATTTAACTTCATTAAAGAAGAAGGGGTTGTGTTATATTGAAAACTTAGTTTCTTTTTAAACACAAACATGAGTTGAACACAATTACTAATCTAGTTAGCTTCTGGTAATAAAATTTTTATTCAAAGTACATTATGCAGAGATAAGGTCACTGTAAAAATTTCAGACATTTTTGTGTAGCACGTTAAATATGAAATATGTAATACACAGCCACTGCTAGAATCTAGTTATTTTTATACAGAACAACCCATGCAAGTATTGATGCTAAAAATTTTACAGGGTGTTGCTATAACCATATTTGTGCTACTGTAAATTTTTCAGATTTTATTGCACATGATATAGAGCATAATAAATGGGACAAGCTACACTCATGTTATTAAAGATTATTTTCTACAGGATGTTATACAGGCTTTATATGTATGAAACTTTTTGTACAGCTTGAGCTACTCTATTGTGTTTCATAGTAAAAAGATGAACATTTTATAAGCGCTTTACTAATTATTTTGAATTAGTGAAGTTTTCCTACCACAAATTCATATGAACAGGTTACATATAGTAAAAATGTTACTAAATTTTTCTATGGCCTCTAGGTGTTAGTACAACAACACAGAAAAAGTTTCATGACATTAAACATCACAGAACAGCAGGAAAAATTAGTTCTAACACTTTATGGCATAAAACAAGGTTGGACAAAAGGTGTATCTAGAGATGGCTTTTGGTCCTGATCCTTTTACACAGTCCTAAACATCAAGCAAGTAACTCACTGCCCAAAATTTAGGGTCAGCAATGATCTACAACACTGGGTACAAAAGAAGTCCATTAAACCTTCCATTTAATCTAGAGCAAAATATATTGAGAATCTGAGCAACTTTATGTAACAAAAGTTGTAGAGTTTCTTCTAAGGATTCCAGAACAGCTGAGTTTGAATTTTTCTGAATTTTCTACGATTTTATACGAATTTTAAAAGTTCACTGATTTGGTTAAAACTTTCTTTACAGAGGGGTCCCTGAAAACTAGCAGAAAACCCCCTAGAAAGATTTGGGCATTTGCAATGTGGTCCCTGGTCGCAAAATCACGGCGGGGTCATCCTGTCCGGCCAAATTCCGGCGAGCTGGGTCGCCGGCGGCGAGGGCAAGGTGGGGGAGCACGGAGAGGGAACCAGGGCGCACCTATTGGTGGTCTTGGAGTGGCTCGGGGTGGCCGGTGGCGGGCTGGCCGCGGAGAGCAGGGGCGGCGGCGGTGGGGCGGCGCGGACGGCGGCGCTCCGGCGATGAGGGCGGCGGGGCTCGGGCTTGGAAGCTTCAGCGCACTGAGGAGGACCCGTTTCAGCGCTTGTCTCGGGCCAAGGAGGGGCGGAGGAGGGAGTTCCACGGCGGCGGCGTGGGGCGGCGCTCGGCTCTGCTGTGCTCTGTTCTGCGGGGAAGAAGAAAGGAGGGGAGGGAGGGGCGCTGTGCCGACTTTATAGCCGGTGGAGCTCGTGGGGGCGAGCTTGGCACGGCCGGGGCGCTGGGTGGAGGGGGCGGCGAGGCTGGGCGCCATTGGGGGCGGCCGGCGGTGACCAGTGGCCAGAGGCGCACCGTGCGCGTGGCGTGCGTGCGCTGGGCGCGCACCGGGGCGCGACGTCGCGTGCGGGCGACGCGGGCGTGCTACTGGCGAGCTGGGGCGGCACGACGGGGGCACTGGGTGGAGGGGGCGGCGGCCAGTGACTGGGCGGCGGGGCGGTGCCGCAGGGAGCAGCGGGTTGGGCAGAGGCAAGGCGTGCGGGAGGGAGAAGAAAGGCGCGGCTGTGGTTGGGCGAGCGGGGGCGGGCAGCAGGCAGGGCGTCGGGGTTGGCTCGGCGTCTGGTGCCGCGCAGGCGTCGAGGGCCAGGTGGCCGGCGGCGGTCGGGCGAGCTGGGTGGTGCAGCAGAGGAGGGAGAGGTGAGGGAGGGACCTAAGTGCAAAAATTTGAAAAACTTCAGGGGGCTGGGTGCAAACAGGTCGTTTTCTCCACTTTCTAATTCGAATTTCAAAATCTTTTGAATATGAAAGTTGTTCAGAACAAAAAGTACTACAAGTTTCGTTTCAGGCCAAAGTTCATTCGAGCTTTAGTTCCAAAGTTATTTTAAAAACTTAAAGAAACTCTATTCGGAGGGCGCGTCATTTTATTTCAAAATTTCATTTTATTCCCTAGGCTTCAACTAAAGTTTTATTGGTCATGCTAATACTGGTGTGCTCATTTCATTTCATAGCCATATTTGCTTTGATGTGAAAGTGATCCAATTTGATTCATTAAAGTACATGCATTTATGCACATACAAACTTAATTCATTCCTTTTATTTTCTTAGTTAGTGATGCATTTTATTATGCTAATAAGACTTGTTTAATAATTAAAACACCTGAGGTGTTACAGCCTTCCCCCCTTAAAAGGAATCTCGCCCCGAGATTCGGACAATAAGCTTAGTGTGGGCAGTGTGTGTACATACCCGTGGTTGAGGTGAGAAAACCAGGGAAATTTTGGTTTAGGTAGCTCTCAGTTTCCCAGGTGGCTTCTTCTTCAGTGTGATGATTCCATTGAACTTTATACATTTTAATCACTTTCCTCCTGGTCTCTCTTTCTTTCCGATCCAAAATTTTAACCGGGTGTTCGACATACGAGAGGTCGGGTTCTAACAATATTTCTTGTTGTTCCACAATCGCGGTAGGGACTCGAATACACTTCTTGAGTTGAGATACGTGGAAGACATCATGGGTGGCCGTGAGCTGAGGGGGCAGTTGTAATTTGTAGGCTACGGGTCCGCAACTCTCAATGATTTCGTAGGGACCAATATAACGGGGAGCTAGTTTGCCTTTGATTCCGAATCTTTGCACTCCCTTGGTGGGTGAAACTCGAAGATAGACATGATCGCCAACTTCGAATTTTAGGGGCTTTCTCCTTTTGTCGGAATAGCTCTTTTGTCGGGCTTGTGCGGCTTTAAGATTTGCTTGTATTACTTTTACTTTCTCCTCTGCCTCGATTACCAGGTCGGGTCCAATTATTTTACGTTCTCCGGTTTGTGACCAGCTCAAAGGGGTTCGACACCATCGTCCGTACAGGGCCTCAAAGGGTGCCATTTTCAAACTCGTTTGATAGCTATTGTTGTACGAGAACTCTGCTAGGGGTAGGCATTTGTCCCAATTCTTGTCATAGTGAATGACGCAAGCTCTCAGCATGTCTTCAAGAATTTGGTTTACTCTTTCCGTTTGTCCGTCAGTCTGAGGATGGTATGCCGAGCTGCGAATCAGTTTAGTACCAAGAGACGTTTGTAGTTGTTCCCAAAAGCGTGCTACAAACTGAGGACCACGATCGGAAATAATTGTCTTAGGTATTCCATGTAGGCAAACAATACGATCGAGGTAAATCTCGGCATATTTCCTGGTAGAATAGGTGGTGTGCACCGGAAGAAAATGTGCCGTCTTTGTGAGTCTATCAACGATAACCCATATGGAATCATGTCTCTGGGAAGTGTTTGGTAGTCCAACGATGAAGTCCATACTTATGTCTTCCCATTTCCATGATGGTATAGGTAACGGTTGAAGTGTACCGGCTACCTTCAAGTGGCTAGCTTTTACTCTCTGGCACGTGTCACATTCCGAGACATACGTAGCAATTTCTCTTTTCATTCTAGTCCACCAGAAGTTTTGCCTTAGGTCTTGATACATTTTGCTACTGCCGGGGTGGATAGAGAATTTGGAAAGGTGCGCCTCATCAAGAATTTGCTTGCGGAGCTCATGATTCTTCGGAACGACTATACGACTTTCGAACCATAGAACTCTCTTATGGTCCTGGCGGAAACATTTGTACTTCTCCTCACCTAGAGAGAGTTTTTGCTTGATGATCTTAATTCCTTCATCATGTAGTTGTGCCATGACGATTTGGTCGTGAAGAGTGGGCTCAACTGAGATGTGATTTAGAGTGCCTTGGGAAACCATTTCCATGTTAAGCTTCCTCATTTCTGCACACAATGTCTCATGGTAGGACTCCATGGATAAGCAATGGCAATGGGACTTGCGGCTTAGTGCATCCGCGACTACATTAGCCTTGCCGGGGTGATAGTGTACTTCAAGGTCATAATCCTTGATTAATTCTAGCCATCACTCGATTCTCTTGCATAAGCACACATCCTAGACCAGTACCTGATGCGTCGCAATACACATCGAATGACTTGGTATTATCGGGTTGAGCTAACACAGGTGCAGTAGTCAGATGCTCTCTGAGAGCGTGGAAAGCTTCTTCACATTTCTCATTCCATACAAACTTGACTTCCTTCTTTAACAGTTCAGTCATGGGCTTAGCAATTCGAGAGAAATCCGGGATGAAGCGGCGGTAGTAACCGGCTAAGCCGAGGAAACTGCGAATCTGATGAACAGAGGTAGGGGGTTTCCAATCCATCACCTCTTGTACCTTGCTGGGGTCAACAGCTATGCCTTCGCTGGAGATCGTGTGACCTAGGAACTTTACAGTATCCAACCAGAATTCACACTTAGAAAACTTAGCATAGAGCTGATTGTCTCTGAGTCGCTGAAGAACAATGCGAAGGTGCTTGGCATGCTCTTCCTCATCCTTGGAATAGATAAGGATGTCGTCGATGAACACTACGACGAATTTGTCAAGTTCGGGCATGAATACCGAATTCATGAGATACATGAAGTAGGCAGGGGCATTGGTGAGTCCAAAGGACATAACCAAGAATTCATATAGTCCATAGCGTGTGGAGAAGGCAGTCTTAGGAATATCGCACGGGCGAATCTTGATCTGATGATATCCCGAACGAAGATCAATTTTTGAGAAGACTCTGGCTCCAGCTAATTGATCCAAGAGCACATTGATACGAGGGAGTGGGTATTTATTTTTAACAGTTACCGCATTGAGAGGTCGGTAGTCAACGCATAACCTCAAATTGTCATCCTTCTTCTTTACGAATAGGGCTGGACATCCCCAAGGTGACGCGCTAGGGCGAATGAACCCTTTGTCCAGTAGTTCTTGGAGTTGAATTTTCAGCTCTGCCAATTCTTTAGGGGGCATCCTATATGGTCTCTTGGATATAGGTGCTGTGCCTGGCTGTAGTTCAATAACGAACTCAATGTCCCTATCTGGTGGCATTCCTGGTAAGTCATCCGGAAAAACGTCGGCATACTCGTTTATCACAGGAATATCATCTAGCTTAAGTCCTTCCATCTTGTAAGCACAGGAATTCGTGCAATCTAGGAATGGTAGGTAAAGGGTAGTGGTTCCGTGACTAGGTGAATTTATCTCAACGGCTCGGGAAGAAAGGTCCAGTGTGACTCCATGCCTAGTCATCCAGTTCATTCCCAAAATAATATCCATGCCGTCAAGGGGTAAAAGTACGAGATCTGTGTTGATGACTTTACTTCCAATTTTATTGGTACCAGCCTTATTATTTGGTTGGAAGCAATTTTTCCACCCGGTGTTGATATCATATACGACCCTTTGGTGTGCCAAACATTCAAGCCTACTTTTGCACCAAACTTTGCACTAATGAAACTATGTGATGCACCAGAATCAAACAATATGACTGCAGGCTTGTTATGGATGGAGAATGTACCCGTCATTACAGGTGCTCCTTCAGGAAGTTCTGCAAGGGTGGTGAAGTTGATCCGTCCTTGTTTGACCTGGAGGGTCTGCTTCTTGCCTTTGTTCTCATTGTTCTGGTTAGAGTCCTGGCCCTGATTTGGCAGCCTGGGTTGAGGGCATTCGCGAGCGAAATGACCGGAACTCCCGTATTTGAAACAACGATTCGCGGGGCTGGGTCGAAGAGGCTGTTGCAGAGTGGGCCTCGGACCATTCTGTGGAGGCATCGGGGGTCGTACCATGCCTGGCTGCTGCGGGGGCCTGATAATCCAACGCCCTGGCTGAGGGGCCTTCGGTGGAGCTGTAGGCGCAGCATTTCGCACCAAGCGATACCTCGGTGGCTGAGCACCCGAGGGTCCAGCTAGCGCCTTTCTCTTCTTTTCAGCACGATGAGCCTCAATACAGTCCTCTTGAGTGATGGCCATGTTGACTAGCTCATTATATGTATCGGCTTTGACAAGATTCAATCGTTCCTTGAGTTTAGTACTCAGACCTCTACGGAAACGATCACGCTTCTTGGCATCTGTGTCTGCGTGATAGCCCGCGTATTGGCACAGATTGTTGAAGGCCTGAGCATACTGAAGTACAGTGTGGTTATCCTAAGTGAGAGCTAAAAACTCATTTAGCTTTCTTTCTATGAGACCTTCGGGAATATGGTGTGCCCGGAACGCAGTCTTGAATTCATCCCAGGTGACAATGTGATCAGCGGGGAGCATAGCAAAATAGTGGTCCCACCATAGACGAGCCGTACCGTGAAGCTGCTGCGCGGCAAAGTGGGCCTTGTTTTCATCCGAACATGGGGCCACAAGTAGAGAAAACTTGGACTCGATTGTGCGAATCCAAGCGTCCGCATCCAAGGGTTCCTCCGTCTCGTGAAACAAGGGAGGCTGGGTCCCTAGGAAATCCGTGTATCCTGCAACTTGGGGGTGGGGGACATTTTGCCCACCCCGCTGGTGGTGTTGCTGTCCTTGCACGAGCTGGCGAAGCAACTCGGTTTGAGCGGCCATTACTTCCACTAAACCAGGTGGTGGCTGTGGCTGTGGTTGTGATCCACTTGCGCTAGCACCAAAACCATCCGGGTTACCACGGGTTGCTCCAACCATCTGAAAAGGCGAAGGTTCTTCATTAGCAACGTGATCCATATTGCTTCCATGACTCAAAAAGATCTAACGCGGAATAGAAGACTTCCGAAACGTCATGGATGGAATCATGGGCATAAAAACTGTCTGCCATAAGAATTTTATAACTCCTGGTAGGTTCATCCAAAGTTCCTCATATTTTGGCAGTGGATAGGGAATTTAGGGATGTACAACTTTGATATTCAGCCAAGATGCTAAATCGACGGATAAGATGGTCAAACGATTCACTCTTTGCTTCCCTGTTTTGGCTGTTTTTCAGCAGAACGAGTTATAGTATCTGGCCTATAACTTCAACAGTTCTGGTCCAAAAATTCTCAACTTTTACCAGAGCATTCCTAAGGTATTTGTGCACCACTTTTCTAGTCAACTCCAGAGCTAGATAGGTCTCTAAGAGGGTCTTTCTTTTCAGGTTTTACCTCTCTGTCTACCCAGAATTTTCAGTGAACAGAGGGCTAGAGTTTCGTGTACCAGAGAAAATCTACCCAGCCAAAATTTACCAAATTTTAACAGCAGCTACCTGGGTAAATTTGGAACAAGTTTCGTGTTGTGCTCTTTTGCAGAAAACCGCCGGAAGGGGGCCTAAAAATTTAAGAGGCAGAAGGGCTTATTCTGGACAGAATTCTGACATTCCAAGGTTTCTGTTATTTCTCACTATCCATAAGTTCAGAATTTTTCATTTTTGAACAGAAGATAGAACACAAAATTTGGAACAATTTCTTCAACATGAACTTTATCAGAAAAGGTCATTTTCCTTGGTCAATAAATCGCTCTTTTCGGTCATGGCAGATTTCGGACAGTTTCGCTAGATGGTCCTTATGCAAACCATGCTTAGATACGCAAGAACCTTACCACTCTCATACAACGTATTTTCAATTTCCGACATATATGGTGATGATGCATGCACGTCCTATTCGTCCTCACAAAGAAAAATAATTGCCAAATACTTTTGGTCTTACGAAGATTGTTTCGGTGGCATACACAATACGGCTCTCACTATAATAGCTAGTCGAGTCTTTCTAATCGTTCCTTAACTTATCGTAATCGCGGTTAGTGTACCTGCAGAAGATTGACAAAGCATATATATATTTCATGAACCTTTCATGCCAGCACTCATGAAAGCGTCCGTATTCATTACCGTTTACTTATAGAAACGATATCTGTACAATTTCCGCCATACAGACGACGTTAACATACGCTATCGAGATAGCGTATTCACGGGGGTACCGTCATGAGATGGGGGTATGAACAGCGATCGCCATACCCTGCGCCAAACCTTCTACTCCCAATATGTTCAACTAACAGTTGGCATATTGGCAGCACCTCAAGTAAGCCACTGTTTGAGGGCAGCGTTCGGTTCGCATCACCGACAGGAAGGCCAAGCTCTCTCAGTTGGCTGAGGATCCTTACCTTCTTACCTTAGCGATGAGTGCGTCGTTACAGAATTTAAGGTCGGTTGTGCACAAAAGTAAGTTTTGACGGAAAGTAATGTGCTGGAAGTCAGTTGATAATATATATAGCAGTTAGATAGCCACCTAGTAACTTTCCCATAATCCCTTAGGGCTTTACGAACTAGGCACCATCCTTAACGTACCAACGTATTTCGCAACACATCCTTCTAGTCAAGTTTTAGTAAATCGAGTTTTTAAGGCTTGTCGCATTCTCTGGCGTATGTATTTCGGCTCTGGAGCCAGCTGTTGCCAGCTGTGGCACCAGCTACGGCTCTGATACCAGCTGTGGCAGAACCACCTGAATTAATCCGGCTCAAGTGTATTAACCATCACCATTAGGGAAATCTCGGTTAACCTTACACTTCAAACGGAGTAATCCACTGGTCTGTCGGGTATAACCTCCCGATACAACCACGGTAAAGCGGATCGAGCGCCATACATACAAACGCTCATGCGACGATGAGCCTCAGAGAATGCCACATTCCAGCAAATATTACAACATTAACATAATTGAATATTACAAACCAAGTTTGAGTTTAGAAACCAAGTACTTCAGTGATCATAACTAATAAGTTCTTCAGAGTTTAAGTTGCAGCGGAAATAAAATAACGAAAGCTACTCGACGATAAAGGATGTCTCGATGAAGCCCGTACGAGACATCACTCGGCATTATCTCCGTTGGACGGGGGCGTATCCCATTCCACCGACCAACCAGGGGGAAGAGTGCAGGGTCAAGTCAAGCTAGCAATCATATCTTCGAAAGTCTCACCTGAAAACGAGCCACAAGCAAGGCTGAGTATACTAATACTCAGCAAGGCTTACCCGTCTAATGGGGTATACTTAGCCGACTCCTAGACATGCGAGGCCTTTGGCTTGAGGGGTTTGTTTTGCCAAAAAGCATATATAGTAGGTCCTTACTTTCAGATTTTAGCTCCAAGTTCTAGCTTTCTTTAACCATTCTAGGTAAGCAACTATCCAATATCATACATGGTGAAGCATTAAATTTTCATCCAACAAGTTTATTCATCATCATTGTTCCTCTTCTTACTCTGTGGGTAAAAGTGGTTAAGCAGTCTCAATAGCCGTGAGAAACGGACGATTCGAATCGAATTTCTTAACCTTGCAAGGGAAACCTAAACACACGTCACGTGGTTACTCCCAGAGTCACACGTGCAACCTTTCCCTTCAATTCCCGCTTCACGGAACAGGCCCACCGCCCTCGACTACACCTCCCCACAGACCACGGTACGTCGGGCTGTGGCGGCCGATGCACCCGCCATTAGCTAGATGTGAACGAATTCAAGACAGTGGGGAGTATGTTCCGGCCTCGGTTCAATCCGGTACTTAAGCTTACCGATTACCATATTCTCGGCATGTGGTTAGTACGTTCAAAGACTTAACCATCACTTACCACACACTGCGGCCTTAGCATTTTTCACTAGACAGACGGGCTTCAATCATCAGCATAAACATCGTACCATAGCCCGTCCGTCGTCCTTATGATTGCAGCGTGTAGTAAACAATCAACTCCTAATTTCTCGCGAGTGACAGGAAATCACTCGACTTTTACCGAGTCCTATTAGCATAGCATTCTATCGAACCTTGCATCTAGTGTTCAGAGCATGGGTACCTAGGATCATGCAACTAAGTTTTCATCCAACTCCTATAAACTTAATGCACAAGTAAAGTAGAGTAATAAGTTGCATAAGTTTAGAAAATAGGGTTCATGCTCCGGGGCTTGCCTTCTTGCGAAAAGTTAGTCCGGGGCTCTTCCGAACTTGGGCTCGGGTCTTTGGCAACTTCAGTTAGATTCACTTGAGCTTCACGCTGCTCACTCTCGGACGCGGGCACCAACTCGTACGTTCCGTCGGTGAGAGTCGTCGCTTCTACATGAATGCACAAGTTTAAGTAGTGGTGATGGTAAACGACATTATTTCCTTCACGATAAAGTTGCAGTTCTTAAGACATAAGTTTTGCTGTGAAGTTATTTACTTTAACATTTCCTGGGCAATCGTTAATAGAGTTTATCTTAATCTATTTAACTTCATTAAAGAAGAAGGGGTTGTGTTATATTGAAAACTTAGTTTCTTTTTAAACACAAACATGAGTTGAACACAATTACTAATCTAGTTAGCTTCTGGTAATAAAATTTTTATTCAAAGTACATTATGCAGAGATAAGGTCACTGTAAAAATTTCAGACATTTTTTTGTAGCAAGTTAAATATGAAATATGTAATACACAGCCACTGCTAGAATCTAGTTATTTTTATACAGAACAACCTATGCAAGTATTGATGCTAAAAATCTTACAGGGTGTTGCTATAACCATATTTGTGCTACTGTAAAGTTTTCAGATTTTATTGCACATGATATAGAGCATAATAAATGGGACAAGCTACACTCATGTTATTAAAGATTATTTTCTACAGGATGTTATACAGGGTTTCTATGTATGAAACGTTTTGTACAGCTTGAGCTACTCTATTGTGTTTCATAGTAAAAAGATGAATATTTTATAAGCGCTTTACTAATTATTTTGAATTAGTGAAGTTTTCCTACCACAAATTCATATGAACAGGTTACATATAGTAAAAATGTTCCTAAATTTTTCTATGGCCTCTAGCTATTAGTACAACAACACAGAAAAAGTTTCATGACATTAAACATCACAGAACAGCAGGAAAAATTAGTTCTAACACTTTATGGCATAAAACAAGGTTGGACAAAAGGTGTATCTAGAGATGGCTTTTGGTCCTGATCGTTTTACACAGTCCTAAACATCAAGCAAGTAACTCACTGCCCAAAATTTAGGGTCAGCAATGATCTACACCAGTGGGTACAAAAGAAGTCCATTAAACCTTCCATTTAAGCTAGAGCAAAATATATTGAGAATCTGAGAAACTTTATGTAACAAAAGTTGTAGAGTTTCTTCTAAGGATTCCAGAACAGTTGAGTTTGCATTTTTTTGAATTTTCTACGATTTTATACAAATTTTAAAAGTTCACTGATTTGGTTAAAACTTTCTTTACAGAGGGGTCCCTGAAAACTAGCAGAAAACCCCCTAGAAAGATTTGGGCGTTTGCAATGTGGTCCCTGGTCGCAAAATCACGGCGGGGTCATCCTGTCCGGCCAAATTCCGGCGAGCTGGGTCGCCGGCGGCGAGGGCAAGGTGGGGGAGCACGGAGAGGGAACCAGGGCGCACCTATTGGTGGTCTTGGAGTGGCTCGGGGTGGCCAGTGGCGGGCTGGCCGCGGAGAGCAGGGGCGGCGGCGGTGGGGCGGCGCGGACGGCGGCGCTCCGGCGATGAGGGCGGCGGGGCTCGGGCTGGGAAGCTTCAGCGCACTAAGGAGGACCCGTTTCAGCGCTTGTCTCGGGCCGAGGAGGGGCAGAGGAGGGAGTTCCACGGCGGCGGCGTGGGGCGGCGCTCGGCTCTGCTGTGCTCTGTTCTGCGGGGAAGAAGAAAGGAGGGGAGGGAGGGGCGCTGTGCCGGCTTTATAGCCGGTGGAGCTCGTGGGGGCGAGCTTGGCACGGCCGGGGCGCTGGGTGGAGGGGGCGGCGAGGCTGGGCGCCATTGGGGGCGGCCGGCGGTGACCAGTGGCCAGAGGCGCACCGTGCGCGTGGCGTGTGTGCGCTGGGCGCGCACCGGGGCGCGACGTCGCGTGCGGGCGACGCGGGCGTGCTACTGGTGAGCTGGGGCGGCACGACGGGGGCACTGGGTGGAGGGGGCGGCGGCCAGTGACTGGGCGGCGGGGCGGTGCCGCAGGGAGCAGCGGGTTGGGCAGAGGCAAGGCGTGCGGGAGGGAGAAGAAAGGCGCGGCTGTGGTTGGGCGAGCGGGGGCGGGCAGCAGGCAGGGCGTCGGGGTTGGCTCAGCGTCTGGTGCCGCGCAGGCGTCGAGGGCCAGGTGGCCGGCGGCTGTCGGGCGAGCTGGGCGGTGCAGCAGAGGAGGGAGAGGTGAGGGAGGGACCTAAGTGCAAAAATTTGAAAAACTTCAGGGGGCTGGGTGCAAACAGGACGTTTTCTCCACTTTCTAATTCGAATTTCAAAATCTTTTGAATATGAAAGTTGTTCAGAACAAAAAGTTCTATAAGTTTCGTTTCAGGCCAAAGTTCATTCGAGCTTTAGTTCCAAAGTTATTTTAAAAACTTAAAGAAACTCTATTCGGAGGGCGCGTCATTTTATTTCAAAATTTCATTTTCTTCCCTAGGCTTCAACTAAAGTTTTATTGGTCATGCTAATACTGGTGTGCTCATTTCATTTCATAGCCATATTTCCTTTGATGTGAAAGTGATCCAATTTGATTCATTAAAGTACATGCATTTATGCACATACAAACTTTTAAAGGTAAAAGCAAAACCAAACTTAATTCATTCCTTTTATTTTCTTAGTTAGTGATGCATTTTATTATGCTAATAAGACTTGTTTAACAATTAAAACACCTGAGGTGTTACAAGCACGACCAGCCCTCATGGCGCGGTCTTGTTCCCGATCCGGGTCGAGAGTCGCGGGGCTAGTCGCGAGTAGTGACTGCCCCGACACTAGACTCCACTCCCCGGTCAAGTCAACTACCCCTTGCCTCTGGGGCTCGGGGTTCTCTTCAGCACTACCTCAGGACCAAGCTGATTTATGTACTCGAACAAGACAGAATACATCAAGTAGAAAAAGAGCAGGAGACTACTCACGTCTTCTGGCGACTTCTTGATGTTGTCACTACTGTTGCGGTCCTTCGCTTGCGCACCGCCATTCGCTTCGTGTGCGGCAGATCAGCAGTAGTATCGCCCGCATCTCTTGCAGCGGGCGAGTTTTGGGCCAGCTCCTCGAAGATGGGTTCAGGCGGGTCAGACCTAAACAGCTCCAAGTTGCCCTACAGATAGCAAACAATTCAGCAAACGACTACCCAATTCAAGAACACAGAGAAAGTACTCGGGTTAAGACTCACGGGGTTTGGCGAGTAATCTGCGTCGAACAATCTCGGGATGTAGGGCTCCGAGGTCACCCCCGTGAATAGACGGGTGACCCGGCGCATGACCTCCTCGGTAGAAGGCACATCCTGGGCCATCCGTGATGGGTCTTGAGTACCCTCGTATTCCAAACCAACGTGAACGCGCTGCTGGAGAGGCTGGATGCACCGCTCGATAAACGAGTACGCCAAAGACTCCCCAGTGATGCCC
This sequence comes from Panicum miliaceum, assembly GCA_032594955.1. Taxonomy (NCBI): domain Eukaryota; kingdom Viridiplantae; phylum Streptophyta; class Magnoliopsida; order Poales; family Poaceae; genus Panicum; species Panicum miliaceum. The sequence goes on along the minus strand of CM064058.1, from coordinate 49,494,256 downwards.
TGGTCCTTAGAGTGCGGGATCCGCCTCATCAGCTCGGGGATGTAGCGGGATTCCTCCTCTGTTGGCCTCTTCAGCCAACACTCCTAGTGCTGCGGCGGGGCATTATCCCATCCGGGGAGGCTAGGCTTGTGGTTCCCGATGTAGAACCACTGAGCGTGCCACCCGGACAAGCTACTCAGGGTCGAGAACTCGAGGTACAGTGCCTTGTCGCGCAGCTGTACCCCGGCTCCCCCGACTAGTGCAGGGTTATCCTCCTCTGGCTGGGGTTTGAGGCGAAAGAGGTGGCGGAAAAGATGAAAATGCGGGCGAATTCCTAGGAATGCCTCGCAAAGATGCACAAAAATAGAAATGTGCAGAATCAAATTGGGGGGAAGATGGTAATACTTGATTTTATAAAATCCAAGCAAACCACGAAAGAAGTTAGAAGAAGGAAGGTCAAGGCCGCGATCGGCTGAAGGGACGAACATTACGGTCTCACCCGTGTTCTCCCAAGGCAATGAATCATTGTCGGCGGTCCGCCACTGGACGACTCCCTCCTCTTCCAAAATCCGCTCCGCAACAAGCCAGAGCAGATCCCTCTCCTTGAGGGTCGAGGCCCTCCACGATGACCCCTCGGCCACCGTCTTGGCGACCTTCGCCGACGGCGGTGATGATCCGCCTTCTCCATCGGCTCCTCGCTTCTTCCCACGACCGGAGGCTTGCTTCTTCGGCATTGCGAGGTGAAATGTCACTAAGCTCTTTGTGCGCATGCCTCGGGGAACTCACGCGGGTGTGGATGAGGATGGGATTCAAGGATTTAGGCTACTCTACGCTTGATTCAGGTGGAGAAGAGCTCGGGTTTGGGGCGGCGGCGGCTAGGGTTCTTGGCTAAAGCAGATATGGTTTACTGCGGTGACAACAGAGTAGGGTGAAAACCCTAAGGGGTAATGCGGGGTTATTTATAACTAGCGGGTCCCTATTTTTCCGTTGGAAGCCGAAGAGTTTTTCTCGGGATAACGATTCGATTTAAGAGGTTTTTACGGGTTCTGTGCAACGGATAAGGGAAACTAGCCATTTTCTCTGGGATAGGCTCCCGAGAGTTTGGACCTTTCCACTTCTAGTGCAGTTTAACCCTAAAAATCAACAAAATTGAATTCACAAAACATACGTTCCATGCCACGGCTCTTTAGATCCTTTTTTCCAAAACTTGGGAATTTGGATTAAAGGCTCGGGGGCTGCGGGATATGTGTCATCGATGGCTTATTTTTCAAAAATTCTTGGAAGATACAGACCAGAGATTGAAGACTAATTTGACTCTCAGTCTGATTTTTTGATTCAACCTAAGGCTCGGGGGCTACTCCATATGGAGTGCGAGTTCATCGCACCCCATATAAAAGAGGACTTGAAAACTACTTGGGGCATGAGCACCTCACAGCCTCGATGCAGCCAAGGAAGTACTCGGAAGACAACTTCTCAAGGGGACTCAGCAGGGACCTGAAAACACTTTCCAGAAGTACTCAGAAGCCTGAAGTACTCGGCTACAAAGAGCTCGGGGGCTTATCAGACCCGGGGCAGCGGGACTGCTCACTTGGCGTACATATACGTGTAGAAGGGGATGGCACATGGGCCATACCTTATCCTCATTATAACTAGTCGTGTAGAGCTAGAACTAGACGGATGAAAGGAAACTACCCGAGTCGTACTCGGGTAGGACTCCTCAGGTCGTCCCGACTAGGACTTCCATGTAACCCTGTCCCCCCAGACTATATAAGGGCCGGGCAGGGACCCCTCCAAAGCACATCGTGCATACGCATAACCATCAAGGCAATACAAACCACACAGGACATAGGGTATGACGCTCTCGGCGGCCCGAACCTATCTAAACTTTGTGTTCCTTACACCTTTGAGTTCCTGATCTTGGCGACACCCTACCTACAACCTACCACCTCGGGGCTATCCCTCTATGGGCTTGGCGGTAAAACACAGACACCATGTGGGTCCACACTGCTCTTGTGCATGTATGGGCACTGTCCTAAGGTGGTTGCACCTGTTTGTGGGCCCTTTGATCCATGGGAGGCTGAATGGCGCGCTCTGATTGGTCGATGCCTTTTTGCCTTGGATTGGAGTGCTGATTTACACTTGATTTCTGCTCAATTTCCCTACATTGTTAATTCTCCACGGGAAATGTGGAAACGACATTATTCTAGATAAATATGCGAGTCAAGTATGCTAGTCATCCCAATTTTTTGATCAAATTGACGCTCTAAAGTGGTTCGTATCGAGCGTCAACAATGGTGCGCACATCATGGTTGCTATTGATGTGCTGCCTCAGGTCACCGGGAGGTGGAGGAAGCTGATTACCCTGGTGGCCTTGGCCTCCCGTGGGTTGCCCCCCACCCCTGGGCCTGGGGCCGTGTTGCTGAACCTCCTGCTCGGCTTGCCGGTTGTTGCGAGGGTTGGGTTGAGCTCTGATGGCACGACTGCCCTGAGGGGCAGAGCTACCGTGTCATTCCGACCTGGAACGTGTGTGCTGGACAGATTTTAGCAGTTCATCTTATCAAGTTGAATGGCGGCTTGCTTGACAAGTCGCATGACCCACTGGGTTTTGTCCGTTTGCGGGATTTGCTGCAGGAGCAGAGAAGCTTTGTAGATGTTACACATGGGGGTAATGAATTCGCCGTCTGCCGCAGCGTCAAAGTCCCACCGCAGGTCCCTTCGCCATTGCGGGTTGCGGGCCTGTTCCTGAGCGTTGCGCCTACGCTTGTTTCGCTTGGAGTTCCTCAGGCGGCGGCGTCGCCTCTGCTCCTCATCTTCGCCTTGGGGAGCATCGGCGGTGTTCTCATCACCCTAAACCTCGTCTTCAAGCTCATTGTCAAACTCAATCCCTGGCTCATCGTCATCGACCTCGCGGATGGAAGCCATGAAGACTTCGCGCTCCGGTGAGTAGTCGCCTGAGTAGTCGGTGGCTAGGACAGTCGATGTGGACGTCCTGGTTGTCTCTTCCTGGATAGGAGCGAGATGTCTGCCCTTTTGAAAAGGCAGTTGTTGGATGGTGGCTACTAAGCGGGCGTAATCATCGAGTAATTCGGAGGGCTCCATGCCCTTCTGTTGACGCCGGATTTTGACACGTCTTGAGTCGGCGTCAGGAGAAGAAGATTGGCTGATGCGGCAGATCTGGGAACTACAGTAAGGAATCGGCCGATCGGGGTAACAGTTGAAAATCGGCCGATTGGTGGCGCCGCCTATGCCAACAGGATAGGATTATTCCAGAAGATCCTAGTCAAAAGCTGGTCAACGCGGCATGCTAAGTCGGCCGGAAAGCAATTGAAGAGGTCCTGATTGGATTAGGGAGCGGCGGCGGAAGATTCTGCGGGAGTCCATTTCCTTTTTGAAGTTATTATAGATATAGTAGTTTTCCTGTTTTAAATAAGGTTGTAACAAGTCGTAATCGACCAGGAGTCCTAGTTTCAGGGTATAAATAGGAGTCGCTAGGGTTTTGCAAAGGACAACCAACATCAATCAACAAAATACTTCTACTTTTTACCAGTACTTTACCTTTCAAGTCGGCGACTTCGCCAATATTTTCTTCTTTCACGAGTTCGTACGGATTGGCAGGGCTGCATCAACTTGATCTCCGGCCAATTGGTAGGTTCCGATTATCGAGTAATATCCGAGCTTTAACTACGGGCGCATCGCTGTGGTTTCGTTTGGATTTATTCACAAGTTATCGATATTTACTAGAATTGCAAGTTTTACCTGTTATTCTAGTATTATCACCAGTTATCCAGCTTGAGATCAGGGTAATCGGCTTCGTCATTGTTCTCCTTCGATTCATCGCCATATAGCCGATTAGATCTGTTTCAAGTGTTGCTTCTATAGTAACTGTTTAGATTGCTCCAGCAGTTTTTACAATTACCATACGATCATCGGCTGACTCATAGCCGATCATCTCTACAGCAAATCGGCCGATTTACCGCCGACGCGCTCCTCAGGACAGATCGGAAATCCAGCCGATCGACGCGCCTGGAATTTAATACTCTATTTCCTTGTCAATCAACAGGTCACATCGACTGGCACGCCGCGCGAACCGCACCAGGGCGATAACCCGAACAGGAGCTAAGCAGATTCTCCCAGGTCGTGTGTCCGACGCTGAAGACCCATCGGCCGATTCCTACCCGGCCGATTTTAGCGCCAACACACTTTTGGCACGCCCAGTGGGACCATCCAAGACCTGATATGTCGAACAACGCAGAAATCTCTGACAGCAACATCATTGGGGTTACAGAAGCTGATCTCAAGGACGACCAGAGGGAGGAATTGGCCAAACATCTAGAAGATTACAAGAAGATATACCTCCAGTCGTTCAGTCGTACCAGAAGCGGGGAAGCAGTTAGGAAGGCCCCTATTCCAGCACCTCGCCACATCACCATTGCTGAAGACTCGGGCAAGATGTCGGAGATGATTCAACAGTCCGTGTATCAAGCATTCATTGATCAATCCTCGGTGATGAGCAACACGGTGTACAACGCCGTCGTCAACTCTCTGGCTAGCGGAGCCGTTCAAGGTTATCAGGGACCGGCATATGCCCCTCCAACCACCCTGCCGGCCAGAAGCTTACCGTACACATCCCAATCGGCTTCTCAGCCGATATTGACGCAGCGCGAGGGGTACAGCTCTCCATCACTTCCGGCGTCTCCAAGATACAGCGGTGCACCATGTCTCCCGTCGCGAGCGCCGCTTCAACCCGTTCAAATGGCTTCTGTGCAAACACCGCCTACCAGCTCAGTACCTTGGGGGGCATCAGCCACGACGTATTTACCCGAGCCAGCGAACGGGCATGGCACTTATCCATTCCAGGTGCCATACCAATCGGCCGTCCGGCCGGTGGTCTCCCAGTACCAGCCGATTTTACCAGAAATCGGCAGGGGGGCACCAGCCATGACGCATTTTCCCGAGCCAGCGAACGGGCATGGCACTTATCCGTTTCAGGAGCCGTACCAATCGGCCACCCAGCCGACGGTATCCCAGGTGCCGTACCAATCGGCCGCCCGGCCGACGGTCTCCCAGTACCAGCCGATTTTACCAGAAGTCGGCAGGGGGTCAAGCACTGTGGAGGCATTCAGAGCCGCGGCGCCAGCAGCAACGTACGAAGGGGGTGCGGACGCGTTTCGCCAGCAGTTATCGGCCGTTCAGCAAACTTCGCCGACTCATCACCTGGCTGAACCAGCCCTTCAACACGTGCCCGCACCGCGAACAACTGTTCATCAGCAGCAGGTGGATTGGACGGCAAGAATAGCAGAAGTAATTCAAGATCAGTTTGGGCTGAAGCCGAAAGTTCAAACTTATACTTACAAGACACCGTATCCATCGGCCTATGACTCGTTGTCGTTCCCACACCGCTATAAGGTTCCTGATTTCACCAAGTTCTCAGGGACGGATGACACATCCACTGTGGAACACATCAACAGATTCATCATCCAGTGCGGTGAAGCTGCCACGCAAGACGCTCTGAGGGTACGGTTATTTTCATCATCTCTATCCGGATTGGCCTTCCAGTGGTTCACCACTTTACCGCCAAATTCTATCGTCACGTGGGCCGATCTAGAGAAACAATTCCACAAGTACTTCTATGCGGGAGTACACGAGATGAAGCTGTCGGATCTAACCAGCCTCAGGCAAAGGAACGATGAGCCGGTGACAGGGTATATACAGAGATTCAGAGAGATCAAAAACAAGTGCTATAACCTGGCCCTGACCGATGCACAGTTGGCCGATATCGCTTTCCAGGGCCTCTTACCGCAAATCAGAGAAAGATATGCCGCCCAAGAGTTTGAGAGCCTGAGTCAAATCGTCCACCGATTGTCGGGGCAAGAGATCCGACCGTTTGAACAGCGGAGGAGCTTTCAGAAGAAGGTGGCGTATTTGGAGGGATCTGAATCCGACGTAGAGGAAGAAATCGGCCTGGCGGAATGGGTAAAAGGGAAAAAACCAATATCCTGCCCCTTTGGCAAGAAGGAGCCAGAGACATTCGGCTTTGACACGTCAAAAGCCGATAAATTTTTTGATCTACTGCTTCAGGAGGGACAGATCAAGCTGTCGCAACATCACACCATCCCTACGGCCGATCAGCTGAAGAAGATGAAATACTGCAAGTGGCACAACGCTACTTCTCATGACACCAATGAATGTAAAGTCTTCTGCCAGCAGATACAATCGGCCATTGAACAAGGGCGGCTCAAGTTTGAGACTCCAACCAAATCGGCAATGCCGATGAAGATAGATCAGCATCCCTTCCCGGCCAACACGGTCAACGCTGGAGAAGAATCAAGTCAAACCAAGGTGCTGACATCAGAATCGGTGAGAAGAGGTGGCGTCGTCGATCCCAAGAGGCAAATCACGACGGAAGAAATCAGAAGGAACAGGCGAGGACCAGAACGACCACACAGGCCTGTCACCTCCCGATTTCTACTCAGTAAATATCGGCGGCAGCAAGAACAAGCACAACACCACGAAGAGATGATACGCCGGCGTGAAGATCACTGGCAGTGTCCCTTCTTCATCCACTGCTGGGAGAACGATATCAGACTGCCCTCTGCCGATAACTGTCCGGAGTGCAACGGATCAAACCGCAACGATCGCCCGAAGCCACACTCTAGGGACGGAGGATCAGAGCCGATCAACAGAAATCGGCACGAAGAACGGCGCGTTTCGGTGCATGATCGGCTGGGGGGCAGAGTTGACCAGTACGGCAGGTCAAAAACCAAGATCGGCCAGCAAGATGGAATGGGGGGCAGGATCAGCACACACGATCGGCTGGAAGAGATGGCCGATGATAGGGTGTCAGACGAAAACCCCCTAGGAAAGGAACCAAAGTGGGAACCCGCCAGATCATCGGCCAAACCAGTGAATCCCAGGTGGTGTCCTGACGGCCTATCCAGATCCCAAAAGCGGAGAATCCAACGCCTACGCCAGTGGGAACATCAAGAAGAAGAACAAAGACACGTGCCAGAAAGAAGGAATGTGAAATCTCGAATTTGGCGCCCAAAGAAGAACGATCAGAAAGCAAACAACCAAGAATCGGCAGCCGAAATTGATATGGTATTCATACTGCCGATGGAGTTCATGGCGCCAAGCGATCGGGACAAAGTGACATATACAGAGGAAGAGCAAATGGCACAACTGGTGTTAGAGCCGATGACGGCTATGTTTGAGAAGCCAGAGGAAGAAAAACGACACCACCTCAAAGCGCTGTTTCTCAAGGGCTATGTCAACGGAAGACCCGTCACCAGACTACTGGTAGATGGAGGCGCGGCAGTCAACATCATGCCGTATGCCATGTTCCGCAAGCTGGGCAAGGGCGATGACGACCTCACCAAGACGGACATGATGCTGAAGGACTTCGAAGGCAACGTGTCGCCTGCCCGCGGGGCATTCTGCGTCGACCTCACCATCGGCAGTAAGACCCTCCCCACTACTTTCTTCGTCATTAATGGCAAGGGGTCCTATAATATGCTGCTCGGTCGCGACTGGATACATGCAAACTGCTGTGTCCCATCTACTATGCATCAATGCCTTGTGCAATGGGTTGGCGACAGTATAGAGATAGTAGCTGCCGATTCTGTTTACAGCGTTGCACCGGCCGACACACAACAGTGGAGCTGCGAACACGTCAAATGTATATCTGGCAGGACTTGGGACACTGACTTCCTGAAAGTGTCCGATTTCGGTCTACAGCCGATCCAAGCAGTCGGCTCTGAGGATTCAGCTCGTTCGAAAGAATGAGAAGCTGAGGCATGGGTTCACGTCGGCCAATTCATTAGAAATGGGAGATTTAAGAGATAGCATCAGATCAAGGCCAACGTACGTTGGTACCGATGGGGATTCTGAGCACAAAAAGAAAATGTGTCGAGTTAACATGACCGATTTCTCATCGGTTTTCTGGCTACACGTCCGGTGAAAGAGATATTGCGATTCATTGTTAGGTGGAAAGCACAGATTACAGGAAGCAGTTCAAAATCAAATCGGCGCGGTGGCATTAAGGGACAACAATGTTTAACATATTACAGCCCAAGGAAAGTATCTATGGCTACAATCGCTCGTCGTCTGATTTGATCGGCCGATTCTAATATCCTCTGATCACTTTCGGCCGATCCTGACACTTCTGACACGCGGCGACGGAGTCTTATTGCTTCACGGGCCAGATGTTGTCTTTTTTGCTTCAGCTCGCTGATCATGGTTGAGAGTTCTTGGAGCTTTTTCTCTTCAGCGGCTATCTCTTTGGTTATCTGTTCCATCTCCTTGGCTAGTTCTGCTCTCCTCCGTTTCAGCCGATCTATTGTGCCAACAATGTCCGGACGGCAGTTCTCGAGGAAGTTGATTTTGTGATGTACTTCCTGGGCCTGGTGTTTGTACGAGTCAACCTCCTCCTGAGTTTTGGCCATCTGAGCGTGATCGGCCATACGTCGCAGCACCCGCGAGACCGGAATCCGCATGCCCTCTATATAGGCAGCGTACCCCAAGTCTTCCGACACTTCTTCCGGAATGTGATCTACGACCTCATTGAAAAGTTGTCGGATCGGTGATGCATCCTTCACCAGTCGGCCGATGTCACCTTGGAGGAGAGTACGGATGCTCTCGAGCTTAGAGCGGACATCGTCGGAGGCAGAACTCGGTGGAACCATATGTGAGGCAGTTTCTTCTTCGTCGGCCAAGGAGACAGCAAAAGAAAAGATACTATTGTTAGGAGAATCTTGCTCCTGCAAAGGAACGAAGCAAAGGGTAAGCAGGTAGTGAGAGGAAATCGGCCGATTCTGATGGTAAAATTGTTACCTCTTTGAAACGAATCTCTCTTGCCTGCGCCGGTGGAAGTATTTCCCTTGTTTCAGGGATTGGTGCACTGGGTTCACCAGAAGAAGAAGATTCGATCATTATTGGTGCTCCGCTTGGGCCAGCTTCCTGAGAAAGATATAAATGCTCGTGAAAGTACTATGGAAAATAAGATAAGATGGTAATGGGAATTTGACATGCCTCTGCGGGTTCTCCGGCCGATTCCAGCTGTGGAGTTACAATCGGCGTACCCGAGTCAACCTGCATCAGAATTGGTTAAGTTTCCTGAATATTGAGGATGCAGAGTAAGAGATCGTTTACCTCGGCAACAGGAGCTGCTTGAGACGTGGCCGACAGCCGTGGAGATTGTGGTGGGACAACTCGTGCCGCCTGGTAGAGGGATGAAATTGATGTCAGCAGAAGGTTTTTGGGGAATACATGAGATAAATAAAGTTACCTGGACAGCTTCTACTAAGAGCGATGCTGCAGCAGCCCCGGCTTCGGCTGCGACTTGGGGATCGGCCGTCTCGACCACTAATGGAGGTGAAGGGTCTGGGGTCTCGGCGCGCATCACTCCCATCTGATCAGCCGATCCAACACGAGGAGTCTCGGCCGATGCTGCTGCCATCTGGCTAGCCGATCCGATACGAGAGACTCCAGCCGATGCTATTGTTGTCTGACCGGCCGATTCAATGCGAGCCCGCATCCGACGGCTGGATATCTTTGGTGTTGGTCTCTTGGGCGCTCGTTTTGATCGGCCGGTGGAGATATCTCTGATAGATTGTGGCAGAACCACCTGAATTAATCCGGCTCAAGTGTATTAACCATCACCATTAAGGCATCCTCGGTTAACCTTACACTTCAAACGGAGTAATCCACTGGTCTGTCGGGTATAACCTCCCGATACAACCACGGTGAACGGATCGAGCGCCGTACATACAAATGCTCATGCGACGATGAGAACAGAGAATACCACATTCCAGCAAGTATTACATCATTTGCATAAGTCTATATTACAGACCTAGTTCTGAGTTTAGAAAACAAGTACTTCAATTAACATAAATAAGTTCTTCAGAGTTAAATTGCAGCGGAAATAAACAACGGAAACTACTCGACGATACAGGATGTCTCGATGAAGCCCGTACGAGACATCACTCGGCCTTATCTCCGTTGGACGGGGGCGCATCCCATTCCACCGACCAACCAGGGGGAAGAGTGCAGGGCCAAGCCAAGCTAGCAATCAAATCTTCGAAGGGCTCACCTGAAAACGAGTCACAAGCAAGGCTGAGTATACTAATACTCAGCAAGACTTACCCGAGTAGTGGAATCTACTCCACCGACTCTAGACATGCCAGGCTTTTTGGCTCAGGGGTTTGTTTTGCCGAAAAGCAACTACAAGTGGGTCCTTACTTTCAACTTTTAGCTCAAGATTCTAGTTTCGTTAGCCAGTCTAGATAAGCAGCTATCTAAAGCATACATGGTGAAGCATTAAATTTTCCATCCAACCAGTTCATTCATCAACATTGTTCCTCTTCTTACTCTGTGGGTAAAAATGGTTAAGCAGTCTCAATAGCCGTGAGAAACGGACGATTCGAATCGAATTTCTTAACCTTGCAAGGGAAACCCAAACACACGTCACGTGGTTACTCCCTAGAGTCACACGTGCAACTTTTCCCCTTTCTTTCCGGGTCGTGGATCGGGGCTACCCTCCGAGAGTACAAGAGCTCCACGCCACAGTTCGGCGCCGGGTCGTGACCACTCTCTGCACTCGCCATATGCACGTGGGACCGAAGTTCAAAGGGTAGGATGCCGTCCCCTTGCCGGGCCAATCAGGTACTTAAGCTTACCGATTCCCATAATCTCGGCATGTGTTTAGTACGTTCAAAGACTTAACCATCACTACCACACCCTGCGGCCTTAGCATTTTTCACTAGACAGACGGGCCTCAATCGTAACCATCGTTACATAACCCGTCCGTGTCCTTATGATTGCAGTGTGTAGTAGTCATTCAACTCCTATTTTCTCGCGAGTGACAGGAAATCACTCGACTTTTACCGGAGTCCTATTAGCACAGCATTCTATCGAACCTTTCATCTAGTTTTCAAGCAAGGGTTCCTGACATCATGCAACTAAGTTTTCCTCCAACTCCTATAAACTTAATGCACAAGCAAAGGGTAATGAGTTGCATAATTTTGGAAAGAATGGGTTATGCTCCGGGGCTTGCCTTCGCAGTTCGCTTGGGGATCTTCCGAACTTGGGCTCGGGTCTTCAAAAGCTTCAGTTAGGTTTGCTTGAGCTTCACGCTGCTCACTCTCGGACGCGGGCACCAGCTCGTAGGTTCCGTCGGCGAGAGTCGTCGATTCTACATGAGTGCACAAGTTTAAGTCGTGGAACTAGCACTTGATTACGATTTGAGAGTCATTACTACAAGGGATAGTTTCTGGTCATGAAATTTTGGATTTAGGCACATCAAGGAAAGGTGTGCTTACTGTAAAATTTTCAGCCAATTTTATGTAACAGATTAATTCTGAAAAATATATTTCATTGTTGCTGTTAGATACTTGTTCTTTTTGTACAGATCAATTGGTGCAACAATTGTGGCTAAGATTTTTACCGAGCTCTCACTTGAGCATGCAGGAGCTACTGTAATTTTTGTAGGATTTATCATGCAGTATTTAGAGCATAGAAAATATGACATTCTACACCTAGGATTTTTTAAAGATTTATTTTTTACAGGACCCTACACAGGGGTTTTGTCCATGAAACTTTTTACACAGCGACCTCTACCACAGTGTAACTCCCAGTAATAATTTGGGGATTTTCCAAGCTAAGACACTATTTTCTTGATTTAATGTATGTTATTAGCACATAAATCAAATAAATAGGTTACTGTGAGATAAAAAGTCTCCTAATTTTTCTCTGGCTTCTAGTTACCAATACATTAGCATAGGAAAAATTTCAATGGGTGACTCACCACCTAACTGCAGGGATAAAACATTCTTCTTACACATGATATAAAACTAAGTTTAACAAACAGTAAATCTAGAGATGGAATTTGGGCCTGATCTTTTTACACAGTCCTAATCATCCAGCAACTAATTCACTGCCCAAAATTCAGGGTCAGCATTGTTCTAGAACAGTGGGTATAAAATATGTCCATTAAAGCTTCTATTTAATGTAGAGCAAAATATTTTGAGATTCTGAGAAACTTTTTGTAACAAAAGTGGTAGAGTTTGTTCTGAGGATTCCAGAACAGTTGAGTTTGCATTTTTCTGAATTTTCTACGATTTTATACGAATTTTACAAGTTCACTAAATTTGAATCTAGGTTTGAAATTTTCTTTTACAACTAGGTCCTTGAATCTTGCGCTCAGACCCTTCTAAAGATTTAAATTCTTGCAATTGGGTCCTCGGCGGCTCGGGTACGGCGGCCGGCCGAAATTCCGGCGAGGGGGCTCGCCGGCGGCGAGGGGCGGGGGTCGGGGAAGGTTCAGGGGTGCGAGGGCTACCTTGTGGGGGTGTTGTTCAGGTGGGGAACGGCCGGGAAGGGCTCGCCGGCGTTGGAGCAGAGGCGGCGGCGGCGGCGCGGCTCGCGTCGACGGTGGTGCTCCGGCGGGCTTGGGGCGGCGTGGTCCGGTCGGTGAGCTTCAGTGACGCGTGGGGAAGCTACTCAAGGGCTCGGCTTGGACGGAGGGGGTCGGGGTCGTGCTGTCCACGGCGAGCAGGGGCGGCGGCGGCGATGGCAGCGCGGGCGGCGGCGCTCCGGTGGCTCTGGGTGGCGTTGGGTGGGTCGGCGAGCTGCGGTGAGGTGATGTAGTGGTGGCTGGGTGCTCAGTTTGGGCAGTGGGCGGCGGCAGTGGGCTGTCCACGGACGGGTGGTGCACGGCGGCGGCGATGGCGACGGCGAGGCGTTCTGGTGGCCGGGGGCTCGCGCGCGTGGCCGGGGTGGCGCTTTTATAGGGACAGGAGGGGCCTGGTTAGCGTGCGGGGGCCGGGGCGGCACGGCGGAGCGCGGCCACTGGGCGAGCGGGCGGCGGCCTGGGCGCGGCAGCACGCGCGGGCGGGGACTGGCCGCGCGGCGTCGGGGCGGGGCAAAGCCGGCCGTGGCGGAGTGGTGCGGCGGCCACTGGCCTGGCGCTTCGCGCCGGTCAGGCGACGCCGGCCACCTGGCGCGCGGCGGGCGGGCGAGCGCGCGCGGCGTGGCAGAGCAGAGGGGGAGAAATGAGGGACCGAAGTGCAAAAATTCGAAAAAGTTCAGGGGGCTGGGTGCAAACAGGGCGTTTTCTCCTCTTTTTGATTTGAATTTCAAAAACTTTTGAACACGAAAGTTGCTCAAAATAAAAAGTTCTACAACTTTGGTTTCAGGCAAAATTTCATTTGGCTTATGGTTTTAAAGTTATTTTAAAAGTTTCAAATGTGTCCAAATGTGCCCAAATTAAATTTGAATTCCAACTGAACCTGTTTTAATTCTTTCCACCCTCTCATTAGTTGGTTTAAAACATGGAGTTAGGCTAATGTCATTGATTATTTTTGGAATTGCAAAAACCAGGGTCGTCACATAGATGGAGCATGGAAGCCGATGAGTGGCTGCACTGTGTATCGATGATGGCTATCAATCGGCCGGCCGCTTCGGCTCCGTGTTGGGGGAGCATGGCTTTCAGACTGAAGAGGTAAACATATGTTAACAGCAAGATGATAGTGCAACATTGAAATCGGCTGAAAAGAAAAGGACATACCGCAGCATTTGGGTCGAGGTTCTCTTGGTCCAGAATGTTGCAGTAAATTGATGGGGATTTACAGAAAAGATGCTGCTTCCATTCTGCCCACCATAATTGGCGAAAGAGGCAACTGACCAGCCGTTCAAGTCAATGGTGCTGGAGTCAGGTACTAAATCGCACAATCGGCCGTAGTCGAGACTAGAGGTTAATCTGTCTCTGAATTTTGCTTGGCCGGCGAAATAGACTCGGATCGGCAATTGGCCGAAACCTAGTTGCCTTGCTGTGGCTGACAGGCAGTAGAACTCATAAGTGGGTGAGTCCTTCCCCGAGAAGAAGTTAGCCGGCAGAATTCTCGGCTTGATCAGGACATCCATCAACTCTCTGTCAAATGTGTGGGTAGAGAAGTCGAAGCATATAGGCAATTCAAAAATCGGCTCCGCGGTTTGATATGGATACCAGGTGATCATCTCCTCGCTAAGTCCATTATAGAAGCATCTGAAATATTCGGCTACCCAGGTAGCGGTGAACTGGCAGCCAGGAAAGGCCGATGCCGCCTCTCCGACAGATCTGCAGCGGCGACGGACCGATGGGTTCTCCTCCGACTCAATGTTGGGAAAGGTCTTTGTCTCTATCCTCTGCTGAGAGACCTTGCTCATGTGTAGATTGAGCCAGAGGGTGATGAACCACCAAGGACCACCTGGATTCCCTATCGGCTCTCCTTTCGACAGCTTGGCGCCGATTTGATGCATCATATGATATGCCGATCCCAGCAAATGTTTGCCGAGGGGAACGACTGATCCTTGTGCGAGAGATTTTGCCAAGGCTTGAGTGTTGGAGGAGGGGCCGACCGCTCTGCCACAGAAGAGATGTTTCTCCAGCCACATCATCAGGAAGGCGGTGTGCTCTCTCTGTGAGACTGTCCCTGTCTTCATGTTCTTACTGATGTATCCTTTCCACCTACCGATTCCTTTGGTATCTAGCCTATGAGATGGCTTGAACAGGTAGTTGAAAGGGGTATCGGCGGAGGAAACATCTAGGCCGGTCAGCAGCAAGACATCGGCCAAGGTCGGGGTCATGGGTCCGTGTCCAAAAAGAAATGCGTTGAGCGCATCGGACCAGAAGTAAGAGGCTGCCATAACCAAAGGTTCGTTCTTTTCCATCTGAGATAGGGACAAATCTATGCACTGGCCGATTTTAAGTTCTTCCCATTGGACTTTCCAAGACCCGGCTACCCTCTGGTACCACTCTCTCCACCCGGGTGTTTCGTTCGGCCAGGATCTGAACGCGCCTACCCAGTGATCTAAATCCATAGGTGACTGCTTGAAGGGGATTCTGTGAGTTTCTAAGCTAATTAGATCCGTTGGATCAGGACTCCCCATAGGGCCTAGGCAGATGAGGTCAGGAGACTCTGAGAGGGGGATGGTGATCCTGTGCCTAAGGGCCTAAAAAAGAAAGGGAAAAAGGGAAGGAACTAAGAAAGGGACCGGAAAATACTGAAGCAGCAAGGCGAAAAGGAAAAGATTTTTCGGACATTTACCTCTCGGATGGAAGCCATCGTCGCTGATGACGCTGCTGGAGAAGCCGCCGATTGGGCCGCCGCCGCCAAAGGGGCAGCCGATGGAGCCTCTGAAGATGGGGTGGTCGCTGACGGAGACGCCATTGGGGTTGGAGCAAGCTGCGGACGAGGTCGCCGGAGAAGGGGAGGCGCTTGGAAATCAAAAGAACTTGGGGGAAGATGAACAGTAATGCGGCAGAAAGGATGCTGGATTCGTGGAGGAGAAAAGGCGGAGAAAACCAGTACTTAAGATAAGGGGGTAAGGGCAAAGATGGTATTCTTACCGCACCGTCTACACGAGTTCCAGGGGAGCGGTCGTTTCGCGTGCTCGGAAGGAGACTTTTACTGCACCTGTTTCGAAAAAAGGATTAAAGAAAGAGTTTCAAAGAAAAGTTATATTTTACTCCGAAACTGGGGGGCATGTGTTGACGCCGGATTTTGACACGTCTTGAGTCGGCGTCAGGAGAAGAAGATTGGCCGATGCGGCAGATCTGGGAACTACAGTAAGGAATCGGCCGATCGGGGTAACAGTTGAAAATCGGCCGATTGGTGGCGCCGCCTATGCCAACAGGATAGGATTATTCCAGAAGATCCTAGTCAAAAGCTGGTCAACGCGGCATGCTAAGTCGGCCGGAAAGCAATTGAAGAGGTCCTGATTGGATTAGGGAGCGGCGGCGGAAGATTCTGCGGGAGTCCATTTCCTTTTTGAAGTTATTATAGATATAGTAGTTTTCCTGTTTTAAATAAGGTTGTAACAAGTCGTAATCGACCAGGAGTCCTAGTTTCAGGGTATAAATAGGAGTCGCTAGGGTTTTGCAAAGGACAACCAACATCAATCAACAAAATACTTCTACTTTTTACCAGTACTTTACCTTTCAAGTCGGTGACTTCGCCAATATTTTCTTCTTTCACGAGTTCGTACGGATTGGCAGGGCTGCATCAACTTGATCTCCGGCCAATTGGTAGGTTCCGATTATCGAGTAATATCCGAGCTTTAACTATGGGCGCATCGCTGTGGTTTTTGGAATTGCAAAAACCAGGGTCGTCACAGCCTTCCCCCCTTAACAAGAATCTCGCCCCGAGATTCGGTAATTCTTAGTGTGGGCGTGGGTGCACATACCAGTGGTTGAGGCAAGAAACCCAGGGAAATGTTGGTTCAGGTAGCTTTCCGTTTCCCAGGTGGCTTCTTCTTCCGTGTGGCGATTCCATTGTATTTTATACATTCTAATCACTTTCCTCCTGGTCTCTCTTTCTTTTTGATCCAAAATCTTAACTGGGTGTTCGACATACGAGAGTTCGGGTTCCAACGATATTTCTTGTTGTTCCACAATCTCGGTAGGGACTCGAATACACTTCTTGAGTTGAGACACGTGGAAGACATAATGGGTGGCCGTGAGCTGAGGGGGCAGTCGTAATTTGTAGGCTACGGGTCCGCAGCTCTCCATGATTTCGTAAGGACCAATATAACGGGGAGCTAGTTTGCCTTTGATCCCAAATCTTCGCACTCCTTTGGTTGGTGAAACTCGAAGATAGACATGATCGCCAACTTCGAACTTTAGAGGCTTTCTCCTTTTGTCAGAATAGCTCTTTTGTCGGGCTTGTGCGGCTTTAAGATTTGCTTGTATTACTTTTACTTTCTCCTCTGCCTCGATTACCAGGTCGGGTCCAATTATTTTACGTTCTCCGGTTTGTGACCAGCTCAAAGGGGTTCGACACCTTCGTCCGTACAGGGCCTCAAATGGTGCCATTTTTAAACTCGTTTGGTAGCTGTTGTTGTACGAGAACTCTGCCAGGGGTAAGCATTTGTCCCAATTCTTGTCATAATGAATGACACAAGCTCTCAGCATGTCTTCAAGAATTTGGTTTACTCTTTCCGTTTGTCCATCGGTCTGAGGATGGTATGCTGAGCTGCGAATCAGCTTTGTGCCAAGAGACGTTTGCAGTTGTTCCCAAAAGCGTGCTACAAACTGGGGACCACGATCGTAAATGATTGTCTTAGGTATTCCATGCAGGCGAACAATACGATCGAGGTAAATATCGGCATATTTCTTGGTAGAATAGGTGGTGTGCACCGGAAGAAAATGTGCCATCTTCGTGAGTCTATCAATGATAACCCATATGGAATCATGTCTCTGGGACGTGTTTGGTAGTCCAACGATGAAGTCCATACTTATGTCTTCCCATTTCCATGATGGTATAGGTAACGGTTGAAGTGTACCGGCTACCTTTAAGTGGCTAGCTTTTACTCTCTGGCACGTGTCACATTCCGAGACATACGTAGCAATTTCACTTTTCATTCTAGTCCACCAGAAGTTTTGCCTTAGGTCCTGATACATTTTGCTACTACCGGGGTGGATAGAGAATTTGGAGAGGTGTGCCTCATCAAGAATTTGCTTGCGGAGTTCACGATTCTTCGGAACGACTATACGACTTTCGAACCATAGAACTCCCTTATGGTCCTGGCGGAAACACTTATACTTCTCCTCACCTAGAGAGAGTTTTTGTTTGATGATCTTGATTCCTTCATCATGTAGTTGTGCCATGACGATTTGGTCGTGAAGAGTGGGCTCAACTGAGATGTGATTTAGAGTGCCTTGGGAAACCATCTCCAAGTTAAGCTTCCTCATGTCTGCACATAATGTCTCATGGTAGGACTCCATGGATAAGCAATGGCAATGGGACTTGCGGCTTAGTGCGTCCGCGACTACATTAGCCTTACCGGGGTGATAGTGCACTTCAAGGTCATAATCTTTGATTAATTCTAGCCATCTTCGTTGTCTCATATTCAGATCGGCTTGTGTGAAGATGTACTTGAGACTCTTATGATCCGTGTAGATATTGCACTGTGTACCCATGAGATAGTGCCTCCATATCTTCAGAGCGTGAATGACGGCTGCGAGCTCAAGGTCATGCGTGGGATAATTCTGTTCGTGGGGCCGAAGGGCTCGTGAGGCATATGCAATCACTCGATTCTCTTGCATAAGCACACATCCTAGACCAGTACCTGATGCGTCACAATACACATCGAATGACTTGGTATTATCGGGTTGAGCTAACACAGGTGCAGTAGTCAGATGCTCTCTGAGAGTGTGGAAGGCTTCCTCACACTTCTCATTCCATACAAACTTTACTTCCTTCTTCAATAGTTCCGTCATGGGCTTAGCAATTCGAGAGAAATCCGGGATGAAGCGACGGTAGTAACCGGCTAAGCCGAGAAAACTGCGAATCTGATGAACAGAGGTAGGGGGTTTCCAATCCATCACCTCTTGTACCTTGCTGGGGTCAACAGCTATGCCTTCGCTGGAGATCGTGTGACCTAAGAACTTTACAGCATCCAACCAGAATTCACACTTAGAAAACTTAGCATAGAGCTGATGGTCTCTGAGTCGCTGAAGAACAATGTGAAGGTGCTTGGCATGCTCTTCCTCATCCTTTGAATAGATAAGAATGTCGTCGATGAACACTACGACGAATTTGTCAAGTTCGGGCATGAATACCGAATTCATGAGATACATGAAGTAGGCAGGGGCATTGGTGAGTCCAAAGGACATGACCAAGAATTCATATAGTCCATATCGTGTGGAGAAGGCAGTCTTAGGAATATCGCACGGGCGAATCTTGATCTGATGATATCCCGAACGAAGATCAATCTTTGAGAAGACTCTGGCTCCAGCTAATTGATCGAAGAGTACATCGATACGGGGAAGGGGGTATTTGTTTTTAACAGTTACCGCATTGAGAGG
The DNA here is from genome assembly GCA_032594955.1 of Panicum miliaceum. NCBI lineage: Eukaryota > Viridiplantae > Streptophyta > Magnoliopsida > Poales > Poaceae > Panicum > Panicum miliaceum. The sequence continues at coordinate 49,475,436 of CM064058.1, read as the reverse complement.
TCGGTAGTCCACACATAATCTTAAACTGTCATCCTTTTTCTTTACGAATAGGGCTGGATATCCCCAAGGTGACGCGCTAGTGCGAATAAAACCTTTGTCCAGTAGTTCTTGGAGTTGAATTTTCAGCTCTGCCAATTCTTTAGGGGGCATCCTATATGGTCTTTTGGATATAGGTGCAGTGCCTGGTTGCAGTTCAATAATGAACTCTATGTCCCTATCCGGTGGCATTCCTGGTAAGTCATCCGGGAAAACATCGGCATACTCGTTCACCACAAGAATCTCATCTAGCTTAAGTCCTTCCTTCTTATAAGCACAGGAATTCGTGCAATCTATGAATGGTAGGTAAAGGGTAGTGGCTCCGTGACTAGGTGAATTTATCTCAACGGCTCGGGAAGAAAGATCCAGTGTGACTCCATGCATAGCCATCCAGTTCATTCCCAAAATAATGTCCATGCCGTCAAGGGGTAAAAGGACAAGGTCCGTGTCGATGGTTTTACTACCCAATTTGACTGGTACTTGTCTGACCATTTGGTTTGAAGCAATTTTACCACCCGGTGTTGATATCATATATGATCCTTTTGTGTGACAAACATCCAAGCCTACTTTTGCACCGAATTTTGCACTTATGAAACTATGCGATGCACCAGAATCAAATAATATAACTGCAGGCTTGTTATGGATAGAGAATGTACCCGACATCACTAGGGCTCCTTCTGGAAGCTCTGCAAGCGTGGTGAAGTTAATCCGTCCTTGCTTGACTTGCAGGGTCTGTCTCTTGCCCCTGTTCTTGGCGTTCGGGTTGGATCCTTGACCTTGGTTGGGCTGTCCAGGCTGAGGGCATTCGCGTGCGAAGTGGCTGGAACTCCCGCATTTGAAACAGCGATTCGCAGGGCTAGGTCGAAGAGACTGCTGAAGAATGGGCCTCGGACCATTCTGTGGAGGCATCGGGGGTCGTACCATGCCTGGCTGCTGTGGGGGTCTGGCAATCCATCTTCCTGGCTGCGGGGCCTTTGGTGGAGCTGTAGGTGCGGTATTTTGCACGATGCGATACCTTGGTGGTTGGGCACTTGCTGGTCCTGCGGGTGCCTTTCTCTTCTTCTCTGCCCGGTGTGCCATGATACAGTCTTCCTGGGTAATGGCCATATTGACCAACTCGTTGTAGGTATCAGCCCTGGCTAGGTTCAGACGTTCCTTGAGCTTGGTATTCAGACCTCGGCGGAAACGATCACGCTTCTTGGCATCCGTATCAGCGTGATAGCCCGCATACTGGCATAGGTTGTTGAACGCCTGGGCGTACTGCAACACGGTGCGGGTGCCTTGGGTGAGTGCCAGGAACTCATTCAACTTCCTCTCCATGAGACCCTCGGGGATATGATGTGCCCGGAACGCGGTCTTGAACTCATCCCAGTCGACCACATGATCAGCCGGGAGCATCGCAAAATAGTGGTCCCACCACAGACGAGCGGTACCGCGAAGCTGTTGCGCGGCAAAATGAGCTTTGTTGGCTTCTGAGCATGGGGCCACCAGTAGTGTGAACTTGGATTCTATGGTGCGAACCCATGCATCTGTGTCCAGGGGTTCCTCGGCCTTATGGAACAAGGGAGGCTGGGTCCCCAGGAAATCCGTGTATCCTGCAGCTTGTGGTTGGTGAGCATTGTGCCCACCCCTCTGCTGGTGTTGCCCTTGCACAATCTGACGTAGTAGCTCGGTTTGAGCGGCCATCACTTCCACCAAACTGGGCGGGGGTGGTGGCGATTGTCGCGAGCGGCTGCCACCGGCACCAAAACCCTCGGGGTTGCCACGTGTTGATCCAACCATCTGAAACGTGAAAGGTTACCATTAGCCACGCGATCCATATTACTTCCTTGATTCATAAATAATTGGTGTAGTCATAGACTTCCGAAGTCTGAGCTAGAAGTATGGACAGAATCTCTGTTTGCTACGAGAAAAATCATAGCCTGCTGTGGGTCCATCCAAAACATCTCAATCATTTGCAGTAGTCAGAGAATTTAGGAATGCACCACCTTGGTATTTTAACTTCGGTGCTAGAACTATAGCTAAGGTGGTCGAAAAGCTCGTCCTTTGCCTTACTGTCTTAGCTGTTTTTCAGCAGATTGATCGGTACGGTTCCGCCTATATCTCAAACTAGCGAGGTCCAACGATGCTGAATTTTTGTGAGAACCTCGATCACAAAACTTAGCACAAGTCTGGTATTCAACACTCAGCCAATAAATGCAAGGAGACATGGATAAAAATTCCGACAAGACTCAACGATTGTGGATTTCATTGTTTACCAAGTTACAACGAATTCACCCAAGTTCATCGCCGTTCCTTACATGCTGAGGGTATCCACATGGTTCAGGTGTACCCAACACAAAAGAGTTACTCAACTCCTAGTTAGCCTATTACAATACTTGCCAAAAGTTAGGCTACCCTATCGAGGAGTATGTGCAAAAGTCCTCCTAGGTCGTCCTCTAGAAATCATCCAAGTCGTTGACGGACGACTCGCTGTGAGCAGGAGAGTGAGCTCCCATCCGAGGTGCCTGTGGTACCTCACCCTCGAAATCCATACCCGAGATACCATCAATCTCCTGTGGCTCCTCCTCATCCTCCTCCATGTCGTCCTCATGGGGATGGTCATTCTGATCATGATGCCACTGAATGTGCTCATTAGCATCCTCCAACTCAAGGCTCAGATCATGGAGCTGCTCCTCCAACTGTGCTATCGTGGTATCTCTCTCACCCATGAGAGTGTCCTGCTCCTGGATTTGGCCCTCAAGTTGGCCAATCTGAGCATCTCTGTCCTCAAGATCCTGACTGAGCTCCTTTATCTGCTCATCCCTGGTATCTGCCATCATATGGTAGGCCTGAGCAAGATCGGTGAGCTGCTCGAGTGCCTGACTCTGGAGAGTCTGAAGCCGGTAGAGTGCACTCATGCACCGTACGGAGGTATGGATAGTCTCCTGGGCATGGAAGTCTACCAAATACTGTGCGTGCTGCACCCTGTTGAGCCAAAAGGGGTCGTTGTCCTGGGCAGCAAGAAACAATCCAATGGGAGTGAGTGTGACAACCCCGGGACGCTGCGCACAAAATGTGGTGAGCGCCCTCATGGCTGCAAGCTCCCAAGTATCGGCCAAACGGCGACCAACAGCCTCAAGCTCCAAGGCGGGCCACTCCGGGTGTAGCGGGTGCGGAAAGATAGTCACGTTGACACGGCACTGGGTAACTCCATTTTCTGCAAACTCCAGTCCGGCGTAACGTGGGGGAATTAGATAGCCCGCGGTACGCAGAACATCCCACAAAATAGAGGGAAAGCCCTCCCAGTGGAGACACTGCGAGTGCACGCGTCCATCCTCATCCACCATCATCTCAACAGGCTCGGCCATCTGAACAAAAGATCAAATGGAGTGAGATGGCGAAAAACTGTGAACAGCACAAGGACAGATTCTGTATAGTGTGCAAAAATAATCATAACTCCCACAGTTCTCATCCAAAAATTCTCAAATTTCACCAGATCACTCCTAAGGTATTTGTGAACAACTTTTCTAGTCAACTCCAGAGCTAATTGGGTCTCTAAGATGGTCTTTCTTTTCAGGTTTTACCTTACTGTCTACCCAGAATTTTTAGTGAACAGAGGGCTAGAGTTTCGTACACCAGGGAAAATCTACCCAGCCAAAATTTACCAAACTTTAACAGCAGCTTCCTGGGTAAATTTGGAACAATTTTCGTGTTGTGCTTTTTTGCAGAAAACCGCAGGAAGGGGGCCTAAAAATTTAAGGGGCAGAAGTGCTTATTCCGGACAGAATTCTGACATTTCAAGGTTTCTGTTGTTTCTTATTATCCATAAGTTCAGAATTTTTCATTTTTGAACAGGAGATAGAACACAAAATTTGGAACAATTCTTTCAACATGAACTTCTCCAGAAAAGGTCATTTTCTTGGGTCAATAAATCGTTCCTTTTGGTGACGGCAGATTTCGGACAGTTTCGCTAGATAGTCCTTATGCAAACCACGCTTAGATACGCAAGAACCTTTCCACTCTCACACAACGCATTTTTGATTTTAGATACACATGTTTATGATGTATGCACGTCCTATTCGTCCTCACAAATAAAACAATTGCCAAATAGCTTTGGTCTTACGATGATAGTCTCGGTGGCATACACAATACGGCTCTCGCTATAATAGCTAGTCGAGTCTTTCTAATCGTTCCTTAACTTATCGTAATCGCGGTTAGTGTACCTGCAGAAGATCGACAAGCATATATATATCATGAACCTTTCATGCCAGCACTCATGAAAGCGTCCGTAATCATTACCGTTTACTTATAGAAACGATATCTGTACAATTTCCGCCGTACAGACGACGTTAACATACGCTATCGAGATAGCGTATTCACGGGGGTACCGTCATGAGACGGGGGTATGAACAGCGATCGCCATACCCTGCGCCAAACCTTCTACTCCCAATATGTTCAACTAACAGTTGGCATATTGGCAGCACCTCAAGTAAGCCACTGCTTGAGGGCAGCGTTCGGTTCGCATCACCGACAGGAAGGCCAAGCTCCCTCAGTTGGCTGAGGATCCTTACCTTCTTACCTTAGCGACGAGTGCGTCGTTATAGAATTTAAGGTTGGTTGTGCATGAAAGTAAGTTTTGACAGAAAATAATGTGCTGGAAGTCAGTTGATACTATATATAGAAGTTAGATAGCCACCTAGTAACTTTCCCATAATCCCTTAGGGCTTTACGAACTAGGAACCATCCTTAACGTACCAACGCATTTCGCAACACAACCTTCTAGTCAAGTTTTAGTAAAATGAGTTTTTAAGGCTTGTAGCATTCTCTGGCGTATGTATTTCGGCTCTGGTGTCCGCTGTTGCCAGCTGTGAGCTGTGGCAGAACCACCTGAATTAATCCGGCTCAAGTGTATTAACCATCACCATTAAGGCATCCTCGGTTAACCTTACACTTCAAACGGAGTAATCCACTGGTCTGTCGGGTATAACCTCCCGATACAACCACGGTGAACGGATCGAGCGCCGTACATACAAATGCTCATGCGACGATGAGCCCAGAGAATACCACATTCCAGCAAGTATTACATCATTTGCATAAGTCAATATTACAGACCTAGTTCTGAGTTTAGAAAACAAGTACTTCAATTAACATAAATAAGTCCTTCAGAGTTAAATTGCAGCGGAAATAAACAACGGAAACTACTCGACGATACAGGATGTCTCGATGAAGCCCGTACGAGACATCACTCGGCCTTATCTCCGTTGGACGGGGGCGCATCCCATTCCACCGACCAACCAGGGGGAAGAGTGCAGGGCCAAGCCAAGCTAGCAATCAAATCTTCGAAGGGCTCACCTGAAAACGAGTCACAAGCAAGGCTGAGTATACTAATACTCAGCAAGACTTACCCGAGTAGTGGAATCTACTCCACCGACTCTAGACATGCCAGGCTTTTTGGCTCAGGGGTTTGTTTTGCCGAAAAGCAACTACAAGTGGGTCCTTACTTTCAACTTTTAGCTCAAGATTCTAGTTTCGTTAGCCAGTCTAGATAAGCAGCTATCTAAAGCATACATGGTGAAGCATTAAATTTTCCATCCAACCAGTTCATTCATCAACATTGTTCCTCTTCTTACTCTGTGGGTAAAAATGGTTAAGCAGTCTCAATAGCCGTGAGAAACGGACGATTCAAGGGAAACCCAAACACACGTCACGTGGTTACTCCCTAGAGTCACACGTGCAACTTTTCCCCTTTCTTTCCGGGTCGTGGATTGGGGCTACCCTCCGAGAGTACAAGAGCTCCACGCCACGGTTCGGCGCCGGGTCGTGACCACTCTCTGCACTCGCCATATGCACGTGGGACCGAAGTTCAAAGGGTAGGATGCCGTCCCCTTGCCGGGCCAATCAGGTACTTAAGCTTACCGATTCCCATAATCTCGGCATGTGTTTAGTACGTTCAAAGACTTAACCATCACTACCACACCCTGCGGCCTTAGCATTTTTCACTAGACAGACGGGCCTCAATCGTAACCATCGTTACATAACCCGTCCGTGTCCTTATGATTGCAGTGTGTAGTAGTCATTCAACTCCTATTTTCTCGCGAGTGACAGGAAATCACTCGACTTTTACCGGAGTCCTATTAGCACAGCATTCTATCGAACCTTTCATCTAGTTTTCAAGCAAGGGTTCCTGACATCATGCAACTAAGTTTTCCTCCAACTCCTATAAACTTAATGCACAAGCAAAGGGTAATGAGTTGCATAATTTCGGAAAGAATGGGTTATGCTCCGGGGCTTGCCTTCGCAGTTCGCTTGGGGATCTTCCGAACTTGGGCTCGGGTCTTCAAAAGCTTCAGTTAGGTTTGCTTGAGCTTCACGCTGCTCACTCTCGGACGCGGGCACCAGCTCGTAGGTTCCGTCGGCGAGAGTCGTCGATTCTACATGAGTGCACAAGTTTAAGTCGTGGAACTAGCACTTGATTACGATTTGAGAGTCATTACTACAAGGGATAGTTTCTGGTCATGAAATTTTGGATTTAGGCACATCAAGGAAAGGTGTGCTTACTGTAAAATTTTCAGCCAATTTTATGTAACAGATTAATTCTGAAAAATATATTTCATTGTTGCTGTTAGATACTTGTTCTTTTTGTACAGATCAATTGGTGCACCAATTGTGGCTAAGATTTTTACCGAGCTCTCACTTGAGCATGCAGGAGCTACTGTAATTTTTGTAGGATTTATCATGCAGTATTTAGAGCATAGAAAATATGACATTCTACACCTAGGATTTTTTAAAGATTCATTTTTTACAGGACCCTACACAGGGTTTTTGTCCATGAAACTTTTTACACAGTGACCTCTACCACAGTGTAACTCCCAGTAATAATTTGGGGATTTTCCAAGCTAAGACACTATTTTCTTGATTTAATGTATGTTATTAGCACATAAATCAAATAAATAGGTTACTGTGAGATAAAAAGTCTCCTAATTTTTCTCTGGCTTCTAGTTACCAATACATTAGCATAGGAAAAATTTCAATGGGTGACTCACCACCTAACTGCAGGGATAAAACATTCTTCTTACACATGATATAAAACTAAGTTTAACAAACAGTAAATCTAGAGATGGAATTTGGGCCTGATCTTTTTACACAGTCCTAATCATCCAGCAACTAATTCACTGCCCAAAATTCAGGGTCAGCATTGTTCTAGAACAGTGGGTATAAAATATGTCCATTAAAGCTTCTATTTAATGTAGAGCAAAATATTTTGAGATTCTGAGAAAATTTTTGTAACAAAAGTGGTAGAGTTTGTTCTGTGGATTCCAGAACAGTTGAGTTTGCATTTTTCTGAATTTTCTACGATTTTATACGAATTTTACAAGTTCACTGAATTTGAATTTAGGTTTGAAATTTTCTTTTACAACTAGGTCCTTGAATCTTGCGCTCAGACCCTTCTAAAGATTTAAATTCTTGCAATTGGGTCCTCGGCGGCTCGGGTACGGCGGCCGGCCGAAATTCCGGCGAGGGGGCTCGCCGGCGGCGAGGGGCGGGGCTCGGGGAAGGTTCAGGGGTGCGAGGGCTACCTTGTGGGGGTGTTGTTCAGGTGGGGAACGGCCGGGAAGGGCTCGCCGGCGTTGGAGCAGAGGCGGCGGCGGCGCGGCTCGCGTCGACGGCGGTGCTCCGGCGGGCTTGGGGCGGCGTGGTCCGGTCGGTGAGCTTCAGTGACGCGTGGGGAAGCTACTCAAGGGCTCGGCTTGGACGGAGGGGGTCGGGGTCGTGCTGTCCACGGCGAGCAGGGGCGGTGGCAGCGATGGCAGCGCGGGCGGCGGCGCTCCGGTGGCTCTGGGTGGCGTTGGGTGGGTCGGCGAGCTGCGGTGAGGTGATGTAGTGGTGGCTGGGTGCTCAGTTTGGGCAGTGGGCGGCGGCAGTGGGCTGTCCACGGACGGGTGGTGCTCGGCGGCGGCGATGGCGACGGCGAGGCGTTCTGGTGGCCGGGGGCTCGCGCGCGTGGCCGGGGTGGCGCTTTTATAGGGACAGGAGGGGCCTGGTTAGCGTGCGGGGCGGAGCACGGCAGCGGCGCGCACTGGCCGCGGCGGGCGGCGGCAGAACGCCGGCGCGGCGTGCGGCGAGCGGGCTCGGGCGACTGGGCGGCCGCGATTGTGGCGTGGGCGCGAGGAGATAGCGCGGCGTGCGGATTGGGGAGCAGCTGCTGCAGCGGCTCGGGCGGAGGGCAGGCGCGGCAGCTGGCGGGGCGCGGGGGCCGGGGCGGCACGGCGGAGCGCGGCCACTGGGCGAGCGGGCGGCGGCCTGGGCGCGGCAGCACGCGCGGGCGGGGACTGGCCGCGCGGCGTCGGGGCGGGGCAAAGCCGGCCGTGGCGGAGTGGTGCGGCGGCCACTGGCCTGGCGCTTCGCGCCGGTCAGGCGACGCCGGCCACCTGGCGCGCGGCGGGCGGGCGAGCGCGCGCGGCGCGGCAGAGCAGAGGGGGAGAAACGAGGGACCGAAGTGCAAAAATTCGAAAAAGTTCAGGGGGCTGGGTGCAAACAGGGCGTTTTCTCCTCTTTCTGATTTGAATTTCAAAAACTTTTGAACACGAAAGTTGCTCAAAATAAAAAGTTCTACAACTTTGGTTTCAGGCAAAATTTCATTTGGCTTATGGTTTTAAAGTTATTTTAAAAGTTTCAAATGTGTCCAAATGTGCCCAAATTAAATTTGAATTCCAACTAAACCTGTTTTAATTCTTTCCACCCTCTCATTAGTTGGTTTAAAACATGGAGTTAGGCTAATGTCATTGATTATTTTTGGTATTGCAAAAACCAGGGTCGTCACATAGATGGAGCATGGAAGCCGATGAGTGGCTGCACTGTGTATCGATGATGGCTATCAATCGGCCGGCCGCTTCGGCTCCGTGTTGGGGGAGCATGGCTTTCAGACTGAAAAGGTAAACATATGTTAACAGCAAGATGATAGTGCAACATTGAAATCGGCTGAAAAGAAAAGGACATACCGCAGCATTTGGGTCGAGGTTCTCTTGGTCCAGAATGTTGCAGTAAATTGATGGGGATTTACAGAAAAGATGCTGCTTCCATTCTGCCCACCATAATTGGCGAAAGAGGCAACTGACCAGCCGTTCAAGTCAATGGTGCTGGAGTCAGGTACTAAATCGCACAATCGGCCGTAGTCGAGACTAGAGGTTAATCCGTCTCTGAATTTTGCTTGGCCGGCGAAATAGACTCGGATCGGCAATTGGCCGAAACCTAGTTGCCTTGCTGTGGCTGACAGGCAGTAGAACTCATAAGTGGGTGAGTCCTTCCCCGAGAAGAAGTTAGCCGGCAGAATTCCCGGCTTGATCAGGACATCCATCAACTCTCTGTCAAATATGTGGGTAGAGAAGTCGAAGCATATAGGCAATTCAAAAATCGGCTCCGCGGTTTGATATGGATACCAGGTGATCATCTCCTCGCTAAGTCCATTATAGAAGCATCTGAAATATTCGGCTACCCAGGTAGCGGTGAACTGGCAGCCAGGAAAGGCCGATGCCGCCTCTCCGACAGATCTGCAGCGGCGACGGACCGATGGGTTCTCCTCCGACTCAATGTTGGGAAAGGTCTTTGTCTCTATCCTCTGCTGAGAGACCTTGCTCATGTGTAGATTGAGCCAGAGGGTGATGAACCACCAAGGACCACCTGGATTCCCTATCGGCTCTCCTTTCGACAGCTTGGCGCCGATTTGATGCATCATATGATATGCCGATCCCAGCAAATGTTTGCCGAGGGGAACGACTGATCCTTGTGCGAGAGATTTTGCCAAGGCTTGAGTGTTGGAGGAGGGGCCGACCGCTCTGCCACAGAAGAGATGTTTCTCCAGCCACATCATCAGGAAGGCGGTGTGCTCTCTCTGTGAGACTGTCCCTGTCTTCATGTTCTTACTGATGTATCCTTTCCACCTACCGATTCCTTTGGTATCTAGCCTATGAGATGGCTTGAACAGGTAGTTGAAAGGGGTATCGGCGGAGGAAACATCTAGGCCGGTCAGCAGCAAGACATCGGCCAAGGTCGGGGTCATGGGTCCGTGTCCAAAAAGAAATGCGTTGAGCGCATCGGACCAGAAGTAAGAGGCTGCCATAACCAAAGGTTCGTTCTTTTCCATCTGAGATAGGGACAAATCTATGCACTGGCCGATTTTAAGTTCTTCCCATTGGACTTTCCAAGACCCGGCTACCCTCTGGTACCACTCTCTCCACCCGGGTGTTTCGTTCGGCCAGGATCTGAACGCGCCTACCCAGTGATCTAAATCCATAGGTGACTGCTTGAAGGGGATTCTGTGAGTTTCTAAGCTAATTAGATCCGTTGGATCAGGACTCCCCATAGGGCCTAGGCAGATGAGGTCAGGAGACTCTGAGAGGGGGATGGTGATCCTGTGCCTAAGGGCCTAAAAAAGAAAGGGAAAAAGGGAAGGAACTAAGAAAGGGACCGGAAAATACTGAAGCAGCAAGGCGAAAAGGAAAAGATTTTTCGGACATTTACCTCTCGGATGGAAGCCATCGTCGCTGATGACGCTGCTGGAGAAGCCGCCGATTGGGCCGCCGCCGCCAAAGGGGCAGCCGATGGAGCCTCTGAAGATGGGGTGGTCGCTGACGGAGACGCCATTGGGGTTGGAGCAAGCTGCGGACGAGGTCGCCGGAGAAGGGGAGGCGCTTGGAAATCAAAAGAACTTGGGGGAAGATGAACAGTAATGCGGCAGAAAGGATGCTGGATTCGTGGAGGAGAAAAGGCGGAGAAAACCAGTACTTAAGATAAGGGGGTAAGGGCAAAGATGGTATTCTTACCGCACCGTCTACACGAGTTCCAGGGGAGCGGTCGTTTCGCGTGCTCGGAAGGAGACTTTTACTGCACCCGTTTCGGAAAAAAGGATTAAAGAAAGAGTTTCGAAGAAAAGTTATATTTTACTCCGAAACTGGGGGGCATGTGTTGACGCCGGATTTTGACACGTCTTGAGTCGGCGTCAGGAGAAGAAGATTGGCCGATGCGGCAGATCTGGGAACTACAGTAAGGAATCGGCCGATCGGGGTAACAGTTGAAAATCGGCCGATTGGTGGCGCCGCCTATGCCAACAGGATAGGATTATTCCAGAAGATCCTAGTCAAAAGCTGGTCAACGCGGCATGCTAAGTCAGCCGGAAAGCAATTGAAGAGGTCCTGATTGGATTAGGGAGCGGCGGCGGAAGATTCTGCGGGAGTCCGTTTCCTTTTTGAAGTTATTATAGATATAGTAGTTTTCCTGTTTTAAATAAGGTTGTAACAAGTCGTAATCGACCAGGAGTCCTAGTTTCAGGGTATAAATAGGAGTCGCTAGGGTTTTGCAAAGGACAACCAACATCAATCAACAAAATACTTCTACTTTTTACCAGTACTTTACCTTTCAAGTCGGTGACTTCGCCAATATTTTCTTCTTTCACGAGTTCGTACGGATTGGCAGGGCTGCATCAACTTGATCTCCGGCCAATTGGTAGGTTCCGATTATAGAGTAATATCCGAGCTTTAACTATGGGCGCATCGCTGTGGTTTCGTTTGGATTTATTCACAAGTTATCGATATTTACTAGAATTGCAAGTTTTACCTATTATTCTAGTATTATCACCAGTTATCCAGCTTGAGATCAGGGTAATCGGCTTCGTCATTGTTCTCCTTCGATTCATCGCCATATAGCCGATTAGATCTGTTTCAAGTGTTGCTTCTATAGTAACTGTTTAGATTGCTCCAGCAGTTTTTACAATTACCATACGATCATCGGCTGACTCATAGCCGATCATCTCTACAGCAAATCGGCCGATTTACCGCCGACGCGCTCCTAAGGACAGATCAGAAATCCAGCCGATCGACGCGCCTGGAATTTAATACTCTATTTCCTTGTCAATCAACAGGTCACATTGACTGGCACGCCGCGCGAACCGCACCAGGGCGATAACCCGAACAGGAGCTAAGCAGATTCTCCCGGGTCGTGCGTCCGACGCTGAAGACCCATCGGCCGATTCCTACCCAGCCGATTTTAGCGCCAACACCTTCCAGTACACGAATCTACCCTGCTCGGTAGTTGTAATGGTCAGACCCAGATGACTAACCACAGAGGAGTCGGGCTCGTCATCTAAATCCGAGTAGGCGTCGAAACCGGGAGCCTCCCAGCTAGCGGTGGCATCCTCGTCCCCGAGCTTGAGTAGAAGATATAAATCCATTTCCAAGTCGGAGAGGGATTTAGACCAAAGGGCCTCCTTGTAGGAGGAAGCCGCGTTGCGTAGTCCGAAGCGGAATCGAGTACTCTCTTCCCCAGATCGGATCGGATCCGAGCTGGAAAGTCGTGTCGGGACATGAGTCGAAAACGCGTCGATGACGGAGTTCTCCTTGGTCTCGGTGGTGAGAGGCGGAAGCATCTCGTCGAGGTGTCGATGAGCTCATCGAGTCCGCTCGAACAGCTTGAGGCTTCGGGCTCCATGGTGTTGGCTAGGTGGCTGTCGAAGCCACTCGAGTCGTTGGCGACACAGATCCAGGAGCCGAAGACAAAGGTTGTGCCCTTAGCGAGCATGGCACTGGTGACATTGAACGATGCCATCAAGTTCTCCGGAGGATGCTCGATGAACACCCCTACCTGGCATGCCAGCTGTCGGTGTTTTACTGCCAAGCCCACCGAGGGATACCCCCGAGGTGGTAGGTTGTAGGTAGGGTGTCACCGAGATCGGGAACTCGAAGGTACAAGGAACATAAAGTTTAGAAAGGTTCAGGCCGCCGAGAGCGTAATACCCTACGTCCTGTGTGGTTTGTATTGCCTTAGAGGTTATGAGATTTTTTGGAGGGGTCCCTGCCTGCCCTTATATAGTCTGGGGGGACAAGGTTACATGGAAATCCTAGTTGGGATGGTCTGAGGAGTCCTACCCGACTACGACTCGAGTAGTTTCCTTACGTCCAACTAGTCATAGTTCTATACGACTAGTTACAATGAGGATAAGGTATGGCCCATGCGCCATCCCCTATTACAAGTATATGTACGCCAAGTGAGCAGTCCCGTTGCCCTGAGTCTGACATGATCAGTGTGAGGAATGTCAGGATCAGGAGCAGGACAGCGATACAAATCCACATGTCCCTGCAAAACAGCACAGTATAAAACCAAATCTCAGTAATGATTTTCATCTATAAAGTACTGTTAGTACTCGACGAACAGACTACTCACCGACTTTGGTGGATTGGCTGCGCTGAACAGCTTCGGGACATATGGAACCGTGTTCGCATCGAGTAGTACACAGCGGACACGGTCCAGAGCTGTCTGCGAAGGGAGGACCTCTGCAGTCAGGGGAGATGGATCATTACTTCCTAAGTATTCGAATCCAAATCGGCACCTCTTCTGCAGCGGCATGATATGCCTTTTGTACATGGTGGCCAGAACAGATACTCCGGTCACACCACCATCTTTTTGTTCCTTGATCAGCTTGAGCAGTTCAGTGACTTGCAGCATCTGATTAGGATTCAGCTTCTCGTTCCATTCACCTCTCCACACTACCTTCCCTGTAGTTCTCTCGGGCAGTGCAAGTGAATGGTTACCGATGTAAAACCACAAGGATCTCCAGCCCGAGTGGTTTGTGGGAAGAGAGTAATAAATGTACTCCTTCCCCTTCCCCTGCTTGAACTGGATTCCGGCTCCCCCAACAAGATACTGCCTATCTTCAGAGGGTTGTTGGCGGAGGTGAAAGAAATAAAGAAAAAGATCGAAATGTGGCTCGATGCCAAGAAAAGCTTCACAAAACTGGACAAAGATTGAGAGATGGACGATGGAGTAGGGGTTCAAATGATGGACCTGAATACCCCAGTGATAAAGAAGGCCGCGGAAGAAATCAGAGGCGGGGAGGTCCGATCCCCTTTCAACAAAGTGTTCGAAAAGGACGGTCTGATCTACATCTTCTTGTGGAAAAAACTGACGGAAAGAGGGTCTCCATTGGACCATTTCCTTCGACTGAAGAAGACCCTGAGCGACCAAGTTAAGAAGATTGGCTTGGGTGCACTTACTTCTCTCCCAGTCGCCAGTGGGTGAATCATCCTTCTTTCCCTTGTTCGCCTGCTTCTTATTCCCCATCTTGAATGACACGAGTCGCTACACGCGCATACGCTCGGGGGCTTCAAGAGAGGTGGCCGCGCACACTCGTGGATGACGAGGAAGGAATCTCCGACTAGTTTGGCTGGGGGGGAAGATGACCTCAAAGAGATGCGCTAACCCTAGATCTAAATGGCTAGCGGCGCAGGAGGGTAAGAAGATGAAATGGCTAAGGCAAAGAATGAAAGGGTGAAAACTTTAGACTCACCGCGCGGTTAAATAGCCAGCGGGAGGCCCAGATCTACTGTTTGGAAGCCGAAGAGTTATCTCCCCTAAAAAAGTGTGAGCGGTTATTCTGGGAAGAGTTTTTGGTAAGTTTATTTGATTAACCATTTTTTCAGGGATAGACTCCCGAAAAAAGGGGTTTTTGGATTTTGAACCAATTAATTTTCAGGGAAAACCTTCAACGCAGATCACACTAACAAACACTATTTTTACACAAATTTCGTACATAACACAGTTTAGTATGCCACGTTCTTTTGGATCTTTTTTCCAAACCTTGGGATTTGGATTTAAGGTTCGGGGGCTGTGGGACACATGTCATCGATGGCTTATTTTTCAAAAGTATTTGGAAGATAAGATGAAGATTCAAGACTAGTGAGACCCTCAGCCTGATTCTTCGATACAACCTAAGGCTCGGAGGCTACTCCATATGGAGTGCGATTTGCATCGCACCCCTTAGAAAGGAAGACTTGAAAGTACTCGGGGCTAGAGCACCTCACAGCCTCGAGCAGCCAAGGAAAGTACTCGAAAGACACCTTCAAGACGGAGTTTCAGCAGAAACCGAAGGATGACTTCCAGAAGTATTCGAAGCCTGCAATACTCGGTTATGAAGAGATCGGGGGCTTGTCACACCCGGGGCAACGGGACTGCACGCGTGGCGTAGAACATTCTAGAGTAAGGGTTGGGGCATGTCCCATACCTTATCCATATTTAAAGTACTCGTAAGCTAGTACAACTAGTCGGTATAGAAGGAAAACTACCCGAGAGTGCTCGGTTAGGACTCCTAAGCTCGTACCAGACCGGAATTTCCATGTAACCCTGCTCCCCCGGGATATATAAGGGCGAGCATGGACCCCTCCAAAACATATCTCATAACCACCAAGGCAATACAAACCATATAGGACGTAGGGTATTACCAATGGCGGGTCCAGCTTTTGGTCAAGACCAGGGCCAAATTCAGCGGTCAAAAATTCATCCTTCTCATTGTACCATTCTAGCATCTCTAGAAAGTTTCCCTTGTTGCTTGGGCTGGAGGACTCATTATGATGAGGACATCACCATGCTGGACATGCACGCGCCGGCCTCATCTCCAAGCTACAAGTCATCGCCAACATGGACTACGAGTTCGGTTCGGATTCAGCCGACCACCCTGCACCAAAACGGCGTATCTCCCTCATTCGGCGTCCAAATGATCTGATCTTGGATGCGTTGGAAACCTGACGACGAGGTGCTTCTTCTGGTTCTGGTCCTAGCTCCAGAAGGTTCGTGGATCATTCTGTGTGACCAAGACAAGGTGCTACGTCACCTATTTTAGGCCTTTTCAGGCTTTGTATCATGTTGGGCCTTAAGCCCATGTTGTGGGCGCCCCCCTGGTCGCCCCCAACACTAGTTCGTGAGTCTCTTCATAAACTCAATAGCCGCCACCTTTAGACTCGAGTTTTGTTTAGTTCTTGTGTTTTCCTTCGAGAAACAAAGATTGCATCATTGTATCTGTGGCGACAAGTCCTTATACATTGATCCAGGGCCCCTGTTCTTGCTCTCCTCGACTGTGTCGATTAGTCCTTTCAAATCGAGTGCTTGAACCC
Organism: Panicum miliaceum; assembly: GCA_032594955.1. Lineage (NCBI taxonomy): Eukaryota > Viridiplantae > Streptophyta > Magnoliopsida > Poales > Poaceae > Panicum > Panicum miliaceum. The sequence continues at coordinate 49,459,483 of CM064058.1, read as the reverse complement.
CTCTTTTGATTCGCTTCATTCATACTTGCAATTTCAGATTATGCGCTTATACTTTCTTGCTTGCGTTCTCGATTCGTCTGCAGGAAAAGCCTTCTTGGCGAGGTCAATCAAGTTGTGCTTGGTTGATAACCAGTGGAGCAGCGGTGTAATGGTTGCAGGGGTTCGAATCGTGATTGATTAGAAGCCCGGATCGCCAACGTCGATGTTCCACCTATCGAGTTTATCCTTACCTCTCGGAAGATTGGGCCTAGTCCTCATCAAGTGGTATCAAAGCTGGGCCCTTGTTTAAGGGGTGGGAATGATGAGGAAATCCTCCACGATTACCCGCTGTCAAAGACGCAACAAAGGGGGCCAAGTGGCCTAGTTGTAGTCGAGCGGCGACCGTGTGAGCCTCTGAATAATTCTACCTTGCTTGGCTTGGGAGGAGGAAACCACCTTAAAGGGAGAGTCACCCTTCCCTATTGGACTAGTCTTTTAGGAAGATTGGGCCTTTCCCCGAGTGGGTGTGCCTAAGAACTGTTGGAGTCCGGGCAAGTGTTGACGATCGTTAAGTACAAAATCTGACCGTCAGCTATGCTCACAATCAAAGGAAAATTATACCTCTTACTCGCATAATCTTATCACTAACCTAGTTCCACAGTTATTTTGCCACATTTACCATTTCAGGAACACAAGTCTGAAATAAGAGCAAAACACGACAAATACGCAGCGAAACAAACACAGCAGATCATCTACTGCAACCCACTTACAAGAGGGACCCACATGTCAGAGCAAATGGGCACGCCAAGCAAGCAAACACATGGAAACTTCACAATGGCCCACTGCTCAGCGTACAACTTCATGCGGAAGCTGCTAAGTGGAAGAAGTCCATAGGTTCAGTAAAGAAGAAGGAAGGCGTACTATAAGCTGAACAAACACATTTGATTCAACCGGCAGAAGTTCACGAGAAATTCAACTCCTTTGACTACGCTAGTGAACTCTCTAGTTCTCATAACATATTTTCCAAGAAAAAGAAAGTCGTGGAGCTGCTATAGACGCTTTGATTGGCTGGAGACAGAGATCTCTCAAGTGTGCGGTGATAGATCTTTAGAGAGCCTTCTTGACTGTCAGCATCAAGACGAGCGGTTACCTTAGAGCAACCCTAGGAGAAGGAATCCTTGTCTGGTTTTGAATGCCCCATTCTTTCTACGAGTGGTTGGGTGGTGGGTCGATACAACTAAAAAAACCTGCTTCATTATACCACGATATGGGACAAAATTTAGGAATCCGCTTATGTAATAAAGCCGATCCACTAAGGGATTAAGCAGCGGTGTAGTATCAGATCCCAAAGATAGTAAGTTCTTTTTTCTTTCTTATGGCAAAAAGTCTTTTTCGAGAATTCTACTGGACAGGCGAGAGAGACCTTTCTCTTTTTCTTTGCCTGGCACCCAGGAGGACACCAATGCCCAATCCTATATCAATTTTCTCACAAGACCCTAAGGCAGATGTTGGAACCGCTTCTCGAACAGGAATCACAGACCCAACTCATGCAGATCCCCCTTCTCAAATAGAGAAAGAAGAACCCTATCGCCTAAAGAGTGTTGGAATGTAGTGAACCATACCGAGCTTTTCAGAGACGGTCAACACAAGAAAGAACAATCTAGAAGCGCCATGGAAGCGGAAGATTCGAGAGAGAGTGAATTGATCATGGTACAAAGCTCGGCCACGGGTAGATTCTTGGTGGTTCGCTGCGCGCCTTTACTTGCTTCGGAAATCAAACAATGCATTTCTTCTCAACATAAACAAATATCGGTCTTTCTCTCTAGCCTATACTTGACCTTGCGCACAGGGCGCGGTGGTACTTGTAATATTTCTGCTTGGGACGCGTTTTATTTGGCAGTTTTCTGGATGTTAAATACCATTGGATGGGTTACTTTTTACATCTCTTGCAGCCTATGCCGGCCTCAGATCTAACTAAATGAGCCAATGTTTCTATCCAATCCTTTATATATCATTATATAAAAGAATTAGAAGAAGTCATCAAAGCTACCTGCATCTGGAATTTCGGAGGGTTCAAAAGGAGTGGGTCACCCCCATCTTCACCCGCGGAATCTCCCCCCTTCTTCGATGGAGGGGAACCAAGTGTGCTTCGGCCACGCCGGATCTTCCAATCTTTTTAGAAAACCAGTTAACTGCGCGCCCCACCCCGTCATCAGTCCTGTGTTGCCTATGCTTGCGCCCCAAAATGGTTGCTGACCTATCACTAAGAAGCGGGCTCACTAAAAACCCAACCCTTGCATTTCTTCTTTACGCCGCCACCCTCTTCATTTCCTGCTGATAGCATTGGGAACAAAGCCAAGCTCAGAGAAGAGCTTAAAACCAGGATTACCCAAAATCCAATGCCCTCATGATTTGGGCTGGCATAGTAGTTATTACCTTTGCAATTGCGGTTCAAATCTATCCGATCTTTATCTTTTTGCTCTTGCGAAAGAAAAGAATTTTGAATGCTAAAATTACTTAAAAAATAGGATAGGATCACGGATTCCATATATTTTTCTAGAAAGAAAGATACTGTACTCTAGACAGGCTACACCGCATCCTTCAAAGCCATTACGTCGTATTTCGCTAAATCCCCATTTCATTGGCAGGGTTGCCCACTAGATACTGTTTACGGATAGAGGGAAAGGGCCATACCCAAACGTCAGACATCCGCCGCCTATACCTACCGTTTAGGTGGCACTAGCGAGATCCAGCTAAGGTAAGGAACAGAGGAGGCTGGGCCAGGGGAGAGCCACTTAGGGGTCGGCCGACCCCCAGGTTCGGCCGAACCTGGATAGGTTCCCGGCCAGCTAAATCTTGGCGGGAAGATTGATCCTATCCTCCCAAAGATGGTTTCAAGTGTTTCCATACTTAAAGATGGCAGGAACCGACCTTGGAGGGTATAAAAGGAGGCCCTCACCCCCTCATTCCACACACACCTCACTTGAAGCCTCTCTCTCTCCCTCACTCAAGACTTGTACTCCTTAGGGTAGTGGAGCTAGGCTAGTACCTCACCTCTTAGCGAAGCAAGTCATCTTAAGGGTCGGAGAGCAGTCCTCGGCCTTGGTAATGGCTTTGTATTCGGATAGTCAGTATCTTATTCTTAATGCAGAGCTGAGTCGTGTTTATTTCGCTATCTTAGTAGTATACCATGCTTTGCATTGTTATGCTGCTCTGCTAGTTAATTATATCATGACTTGGTGCTACACTAGTTATGCTTTATATATGATTAGGCCAGATGATCTGGGTAAGGATGTCGGTTCGTTGTGCCTTCGGGCTTGCCTTAGAATCTTACTCGTCCATCCGAAGGGTGGGAGACCCGGGGGTGCTGGGGTAGTGACTTCATACACGAGCGGGGTGCTCGGGTATGCGGGATCCTTCGAATGTGACCGTGCTCCACGGTGTTACTGGGGTAGACGGCAGGTGGTGACAGCCCTGTCCGTCCGCTACGAAGCTGCTTCATTGTTAGTGTACTCCCCGACGTTCGGGTACGGTGTAGGAGTTCTGAAAGATGTAACGGCCCGGATGTACTTCGGGACGGGACATTCTCCCCGATATCCATATTTTCCCGGCACCTGTAGTCCTAACCATGTGTATGTTGCATGACCCTTGCTTGCATGAATAGATACTCTTAGAACCTTGTTGTATGCCTATGCTCCCACTAACCTTAGGTTTATTCGTTTATTCTTTATCCAGAGTTGGCTTGAGTGTGTGTGTCACATTACCCTTAATTATATCTTTATCATGACTTACCCCTATATTACTATAGTCTATACCTTATTCATGCTATCACAGTTATGTACTAAGTAAACTCTTTTACATCATGCCCTCCTTTGGGAAAATATAAATAACGATACCTGAATACTCTCCGGGTGAATTGCTACAACAATATATCCGTGCGCTTGCGGATTCATTCTGTAATCGTTAAGACATACCACACACGGCATTTCCTGGCGCCACTACTAGGGATGGGACTAACACCCTCGTTCCTAGTGGTGACGCTAAGAAACGCCAACAACAACCTTAATTTATCGGGGCTCGGCCAATCCCACCTGGGCCAGATGCATCACATTATGTCCGCGAAAAGCATGTGCTCGCAGCAAAAGAAACCTTACAACTCCCAATATAATGATCATATGACCTTTATAATCTTCTTCTCCCTTTTTGGTACCCTTAACCACTACATGTCTCACACTTTGTCTCTGATTTTTGTAGGACTCATAATCTTGTCCTGCCTTATTGTGAGCAATGGAATCAGCATGGTCATCAAGTAACTTTGGTCCATCCTTCCAATTAGTAAACCCATTTGTCGTGAAGGATTCAACACCAAAGTTCTGGACTCTTATAGGTTTAAAGAGATAACAATAGAAGCAAAAGGCAGCATCCTTAGAAATACTATATTCCAACCAAGCACGATCTTTGTACCAATTATCATGAAAACTCCTATTGCGGCCATATATTTTCCTTTTTGGATAGTTATGACCTTTTGGCTGACATGGTCCTAACAAGACATACTCCCTTTTAGCATCATACCTAATGTTTGGATGCATTCCTCAATTGGTTCCGAAGACCAGGATCTACAATAATATCTTCAGGATCAAGCACATGATTGGAACTTTCCTCCCCAAAACTAGCATTCTCGTTGCTAGCTTCAATTCCTACAATTGCTTGTTCTGGAGGAGTGTGGCTTAGCTCTACAGCAGCCACACTAGTGGTTCTTATTGTTTCTTCTCGTGGAAGGGGATTAAATTGGTCCAATTATGTTTGTGTAGCACTAATTCTAGTCCCAATTGTTTCTTGTCCTGTACCTTGAGATGGTGGTGGAGAACAGTCCCAATTAGAAAGGGTGAAGACAAACACCAAGGAAAAAGAGGAACCGAATCAGGAATCACTCATGGCACCTGATTGAGGATGCCTTCCAGCCTAGCCGAGCTGATCTACCAGCTGCCAATGAGGTGGCCAGCGAGTGCTCCGCGGCCGGCGGTGGCTGATGCGGTCCACGAGAGCTCCGCTGTCAGCGGCGGCGGCCTGGTTGTGGGCGGTAACAGGGCACAGGCGGGCAGATGCGTCGGCCGCCGGCACCCTCGCGCAGTCACGCTCGCGAGAGCCGCGCCGCCGCGCCGCCGCGCGTGCTGCTCTGCCCGTGCACTGCTTGCTATGTTGCCTGCCCTGCCCCTTGGGCTTGCCCTACTCGAGCCTCATTTTGGATCTAAAACTGAAGAGGCTATGAGCTTTTTACTAGGACACGACTAGGGCCCTAGTCGCAGGTCCACCCCTGGGTATTACGTATACTGCGGTCCAAATCTGTCTAAACACTTGTGTTCCTTGCACCATCGAGTTCCTGATCTCGGCGACACCCTACCTACAATCTACCACCTCGGGGGTATCCCTCGGTAGGCTTGCCAGTAAAACACCGACACTAATATTTCAAACTTTGAAAATTAATTATCAAAGTCGGATTTTGAGAGAAGAAGAATCCATCTTTTCTTACTAGGAAAAAAAAAGGAAGAGTCCATTACTTGCACGCCGTGCTGGGCGCAATTCGGCTCGAACTCAGACCCGGCCCATATATCGCTCGCGGCCTCGTCTCGGCTCGGCTCCTCCCCTTCTTCCTCTCCACGACAGCGCGCGGTCGGCTCGGCCATCCCCCCCTCTCGCCTCGACAAGCTCGAGATCCCCCCGCGCCAGCCATGACGGTCGGCCTCGCGCTCCTCCTCGACCTCACCTCCCGCCTGCCCCGCGCTGGCGCCGCCTCCTCCGCCCAATCCCACGCCGGCCTCTCCGCCGCCGCCTTCGCCGCGACCGCCGCCGCCGCCTTATCCTCGACCGGGGTACCCCTCTCCGCGCGCCACCTCTTCGGGTTCGTCTCCCCCTCCACCCCCACTCCCGCCCCTCCTCGGCCTACTCGTGCTAGGGCTTATCGCGCTGCGAGCCGCGGCTTCCCCCGGCGCGTGCTTGGTTGCCCGCGCGGCCGCCGCGCCTGGCCACCCGTGTCGGCGTGCCGCGGTCGAGGTGTTCGACGCGTTGTGTAGCAAGTTGTGTCTAGGGATATTTTCGACTCTTCGAGATGCAGGCAGCGAGCTAGGCTCCGGTGGTGCGGGGTTTGGTCGGCGCAGGTCGATTGGCGTCTCTTGCCTGATCGAGGGAGGAGCAGGAAGTAGAAAGATTAGATTTTTATTAGATTATTGCGGGCAGGAAGATTGATTGTACTTTAGTAAGGTTAAGTTTTGATTATATGTGAAAGTTACTCAGTAAAAAATTGCTACACCTTGATGATATCGAGACGTTTAGTTTTGCTTATAGTTTTCTTAGTCTTCTTTTGCTTACTTGCAATCGATTTTATTGTCCTGACAAATTTGCATTCTTGCTTCAGTTTCCCTGGGTTTACTGTTGCTCATTGCGATGCTGGCACAACTGCTGGATGGAACGGTACTCCTGAACTTATTAATGACCTGAATACCAAGATCCTCAACTCCATCCAACAAGCAAGAACAGACTACATCCAATACCCAACAAAGGAGTACCCTTCAGAGCTGAAGCCACTCTTTTCGGCATTTGGGTTGAAGAATTTTACCATTACAACCCTGAGGTCCTTCCTGCTGTATTACTTGCCACTCATACAACCTAAACCTCACACTGATACTGATGATGAGGAAGAAGATCTGCTTCAAGATGCTCCTGAAGAGAAGCATGTGGATCTGGTTACTCCCTTCTACAATTCAGTGAAGCAAATCATGCGTGAGGTAAGTTCTTTTATTTTTCTTATTTACTTATACACGCTTTCTATGAAGTTGCCCGCAATCAGCTCTCTAACTTCAACAGACTGCCCAGCTCTCAAACTTCAACAGACTGCCCACCTCCAGTAGCAAGCACTTAATTTTACATGTTTTGTGCAAACACTCTATTGTCATACTGTTGATCAGATACCCACACAGTTGAGTGATTGATTAGTTAGTATGTTCTAATTTTAACACTTCATTACCTTGATATTGAATGTTTTCTAATGTGTAACTTGACACTACACCTGAATAAAGGTTACTTTAATTCTTTTTTCTTGCTGCACTTTCAAGAATATTACTGTGATGTTAGCATTCCATCTTGACTACCTTCAAAATAAGTAATAATACTTTCCTCTGTATATATGAACTATAACTTCGTTCCTAGTAATCTCATGTGGCTTGGAATCTGAATCAAGACCAGGTAGGTTGGGCTTCGTGGGATTATCATGAAAAAATTGTTTGGTTTGTACTAAAACTCTAAAAGCCCAAATAATCTAACTCGTGAGGAGGGAGGTTTATGGCACGTATAACCTGAAGCCTAGTTGTACTGAAGAAGCTTAAGATTGGCCTTTGCATAAAGTTATTTATATATATACTCTTGTCCTTTTACATTTCAGACTTCTATTGTCACAACTAGACGAGTATTGGAAAGGGTTGTAGTTCATCATGTTTCACAAAGAACAGCATGGAAACTTCTCAAAGGTAATAAGGCTTCTTTAATTTTTCTAAGCTGTTCCAACTTGTGGCATCTGATGAGTTTTCTTGATATTTCAAACTATTGTGCAATGCATTGGGTTATTGCATTTCAATGGATCCTCTGTTTGATTACACCAGCATTGTATTAATACCATCATGTAGTAAACTTCAACATAGAAATCCATAACTATGAATCTGTTGAACAACAACCCAACAGGCTTGAAGAAAAACTTGTGGACCACATGCGCACTTCCTTTTTAGTACCTTTTATCCAGGTTTTTATTTAAGTTTCTTAACCATCAGTCACTCATAATTAATTTCCAACTGGCATGATTTCTTGTCTTTGTTCTGGTGATAATGTGCTATAGAGGTGCCTCCTGTCTCACGGCCATGTGAACATTCCAGCTGAATTGATTCTTACAAAGCTGTTAATGGTGTGATACGGACATTTATAATTTGGATGACAAAGAAGACTGCTCCTCTATACCAAATTATTTGAGAATCATCATGTTCACAGACCAAAGGTGCACAAAGTCTAAGAAAATAGTCTTACCACACATGCCTCTATAAATTTATTAACCAGATCTTAACCACATTTATATCATTGAAGTAAGTGTAGCGAGTGGCTTTTATTCTCAATGGTGAGATACTTTGACAGAAAAAATATTGCGAAACAGACTGTTATTATTACAAATTCGAAAATTCCTTCAGCTCCCAGCTAATGTATATTGGTAGAATCTGATGACTTAGCCATGTACAAGAAGAAATATCACAATCCAGATTAAAAATAGAGAAACATGTATCCACTAGAAAATGAAATGCAATCCTCATGAGCAACCGATTTTAGCTGGAGTGCAAAAATCCAACCATACCACATTTCAATTAGACTCACCCGAGCTTGTGTTTTTGCAAGCGTACATATATCCACATGTACGATAGATATGCTAGCAACATTTTCTTTTCATGATCACATGCCACAATCTTACAGATATAATATATGTTTCAATTTATGACTATTATTGTTATCACTTTGTTGTCTACCACTCCTTTGTTTATGCATTATCATGTAATTCTCTTTCAATAGACGCTTCGAAATCAGCAAAGAGGAAAGCTGCAAGGGGAATGCCAACTCCACAGTACACATTCTGTGTTGCTAGAACAACATTCCGAGGTCAGATATGTTAGCGGTGGCATTTTTCTTTTGTAGGTATCATTCTCGCAATTTTCTTGTTCTCACAAATTTCTTCTTTGAACAGCACATGCACTGGGAGTAACTGCTGCTTGGGTCGTGCAATCCATAATTGAGGTGTACAAATGTTTCATCCGTAAGCCTAGCGACGAAACACTACCAAGTGACGATGATGAACAGTTTGATGATATGGATAAATTCAGATTGTTTGGGAGGAAGGTTTATGGCATTACCATCAAAAGTTGTTTCTCTTTGGTTTTGGCCTCAGTTGGAGCAGCCATTGGTGCCCTCCTGCATCCAGTGCATGGGCAATGGTTTGGTGAGTAATAATTTTCTAGCTCTCTTGAGTGCAAGTAATAGGATGCTGCATGCACTTGTTTTCTCAAAAAAAAATGTCTGTTCATAGTTCATGTAGAACTAGCAGAATAAGGTCAGTGCATTAGCACAAGTATGAAGTGACATCAGCTAACGGTATCCTTGTATGTCTTGCAGGTTGTGCATTGGGAGATGTGGCAGGTCCCGTTATTGCTATAATTGTTTTTGAGAAGATGCAGCTACCGCTGTAATAATGTGCATTGGCATCACATTAGTGTTCACTCCCTGCGCAAGTCTTTGCCAAGTCTGCTCTGTTTGAACATCTCTGATCTAACCTGAAAGCTCACAGTTGATGAATAATATCTATCACCTCTATGCTCATAGTTTAGTAACTTCTTCCAGAGGTTGCCTCCGGGCCTTGTGAGATCTGAACATGTACTACCTAAATTTTGTACTGTATCAGATTTTGGAAATTTTGTACTGTATCAGATTTTGGAATGAATACTAAACTTTGTTGAACATTTTTGTTAATTAACTTGGCATAAGTTCATCACTGTTATTGCCATGTCCTGAATGTCCTTGTAAACATTGCCTTGGTTTTTCATGCTAGATTGCTGGTACATTCAAGTTATACACTAAATTTCGCAAATTCCCATCCTGTGAATCAGCTTACAGATCAGTAAAAGGTAGCTAAAGCCTAAGAATATATATAGTTGTCAATCCCTAGACCAAAACCTTCACAAAAAGGTAGCCAAACTTGAATAAGGTTACTTTGAACCTCAAGCCAATGAAGCAGCCACATTAAGAATTACAAAACCTGTTCCAACAAGTAGAACGAATAATACATTGGCTGACATTATATATGTAAAAAAATGTCAGCCGAGGAAGTTCCAAACAAGTGAGTCAACATATATATCTGCTGAACCTGGAGAGCGCCTACCTATGGAAACCTTAAGCTTCAACTAGTTGAGTTAATCCACCCGAGGCCACAGTTGCGCAGTTCACTGTTGGATTGCAACCAGGAACGACATGGTTCTTATGTGAAGGGGTAGAAGTTGGAGAACAGTAGACTACCTAGAAGAATGTACGCAATGAAATAAACACATATCAAGTAGCCCCATCTTTTGGAGCAGCAGTTTGGGGAAGCCAAAATGTGAGCAGCAGCCCAGTAAATCAGGGGACTAGCAGACAAAAACCGTGTTGATACCTTCATCAAAGGAACAGAAGTTGGTATGTAAGCAATGGAATCAGTAGGGCCTCCATACAAGCTATTGTTAATTGGGAAAAGAGCATGTACTGACCTGGACGTGCATTACAAAGAAAGCTGTGAATATCATGAATGCTAGATGCAAAACAAATGGAACAAGTAATATGGAGCCCTAATCTTGATTCTCTTTGATATTTTGGTTAGTATACAGTGTGTCATGGAACGGGGCAGAAGCTGTCTCGGTGGCAACTGACTTTCTCTGTTTAACCTTAGAGTTTCCTGTCACGGAAATATTGTAAGGTTAGGTATGAAAGCTTTGTGCCTATCTATTGTTCCAACATTGTGTGGTTATCCTCATTAACAAATTCTTTTCATATGTAATTTCAAGAAAAATATTTGTTAGGTCAGTTCAAAGAGACTTGACATCAAGAAAAAAATTGTTAATGAGCAATAATTTTTCAAAACAAAGTAAACCATAAATAATTGAGATTGTAATAGTACCATGAGCTTTATTAGTGAATCCAGCAGAAAGATCACTCCTCAACACTGTCATATCATCTGTTCTTTTATATGACTCAATTGACCTTTCCTCAAGAGCAGCAATAATCTGCCTGTGAATGCTAGTTGTTTGCAAAAGTTGGTGAAGCATTTTTGTGTAATGAATGATTGAATAAATTGCAAGCGACAATACTGGTGAGGCCAAAAGAAAGTTTGGCAGCTGCTTCACTTGGAAGTAAAAAAGAAACCAAAAGTAACTTATAAGGAGCAGTTAAGCATGCTAGAGAGGTAAAATATGCTGACCTAAGAAAATGCACACTACAGCTGCATCCTAGAAAAATAGTGAAAATCACAATATTCCAATAAAATTCAAAGGAACACAAATGAGATGGGTTTTCACTAATTGTCTCATAACCATGTTCATCTTAGCACGTTTTCTACCATGCGGTTCAGCAGAAGCAAGGGACTATGACAACCAAGAGATCACAGGATGAACAGCAAAGGAACGAGCAAGTCAAATCCATGAAAAACGGGCATGTAGTTCTTATAGTTGTAAAAAACAAATCATCAATAAAAATATGCACGGAGCCCTGTATAAACATACAGTGATGCAATACTGCCCTAGTATAATTCCAGAGGTAAGCAAGCAGGACAAAGGATGCTAGCTTTGACTAATACTAATAAGCTACTTTAAGATAGAAATAATTACCAGTAGTGGCTTTGAATGAAGCCATACAAAAGCGGAACTTTTGCTTTGCACCATGGCCTCAATTCCTCAGAGTTCCCATGAACGCATATGTTCAAATATCCATATGCTTGGAAAGCAAAGAATGGTAGAAATATGAAAATGGAGCGCAAAGCTGCAGCTACAAGAGCCAGCACCACCAACTGGCCAATAAAGGAAAGAAGACTTATCAGATAAGCATGTCTTTGCTCATTGCATCTTATGGAAACAAAAGATAAATTAATGCAATATAATATGCCATCCAGTCTTTTCATGCCAAGTATTTCTGTTTACAATAACAACTGAAGCGGAACGTACCAAGGGCCTTTTCTTTCGGACAGCAGCATCATATGCTTGTAGCAAGGCCTGAAAACAGAAATAACCAGCATTAAGTGCTCCATTTGACCTAGCTGAACCAGAGAGAGCGAGCATTATCACTGCAACAGTATTAGCACCCGAAAACAGGTACAACAGTCCTCCAAGAGAAAACAGTGCATAAAGACTTTCCGAATACCTGCCAAAACAACAATTTATGTTGCTGTTATGATATGCCGAGCTTTCCGAATACCTGCCAAAACAACAATTTATGTTGCTGTTATGATATGCCGAGCACACGAGTGTCTTTGCTAGTAATGGTGCAAAGGGAACGAATATTACAATGACGAGTAAAACACAGAAGCAGGGTTGAAACAGAACAGAACAGATGCTCGATAAGCTGCTCTCCGGTCCTTCAAGATCAACACAGACAATCTGCAATACGAATTGGTAGTCACCTTAGCAATGCAGCAATATGCACGGAAAGAGTTGGTTTAACTTCCAACCTTTCATGACCGTATGATCAGACATGATTGAGTAGAGGAAAACTGCAAACTCTAGCAACTAGAGATGGATTGTCCTACACTAGAAACGACTGCACTTAAATAAAACTTTGGAACAGAGTTTGCATTGGAACTACCAAAACATATTGTAAAACAAGACGAACCCAGTGACCACCACAGAAGGGAAATTAGTTCACAAGCATCTCAATCTACGGAAGACATCAAAGATTAGCAGACTATCTCATGAAGCAACCAAACAACATGTTCGCTCAGAAACTCTGAATTGGCACAATTCTAACAACACACAGGAAACACATGTACTGCGTTCCAATGTGCGACGCTATCAAGCATAGTCAAATCAAGAACCTAATAGAACCCATGAATCACTTAAGATGTCCCAATTTAGGTGCGCAAGTGACAATACAGTACATGAAGCGCGTAGAAATTAAACACCCAAGAACCAATCAGAACATGAACAGGTAACAGTAAAGTTCATCAAACGTCGGTCACCTGTAGAAGTAGGCCGCGGCGGCGACGAACGCGACGTTGTTGAGGACATACCCGGAGAGCACGAGCACGGCCCTGTACCCCAGCACCGGCACCAGCGGCGCGAACACTGCGCGGGGGAAGGATCGATCATCACAACCGGATCAGATCAAGCGCGCGCAATCCGCATCCGAACAATGTGGGGGCAGGGAAGCGCGGCGCGGCTTACGGGATCGGGCGAGGAGCGCGAGGCAGGCCGGGAGGAGCCGGGAGGAAGGCGAAGGACTGCTCGTACTCGTACCCGCACTCGGCGGGGCGGGCGAAGTGGACGCCGTCCCACACGGCCAGCGACGAGACGGCGGCGGAGACGGACGCGTTGGGATCCGAGGAGGACGCGGGGGCGGAGAGGCAGGGCGGGGTGAGCGACGCGGAGGTGTCGTAGGGGCGGAAGAGGAGGCGGGCGAGGAGGGAGAGGGCCAGGACCAGCACGCGGGAGGCCGCGGCGAGCCGGACGACGCCGGCGACAGGCGGCTCCATGGGATCGGCGGCGGGGACGAGAGGAGAGCAGCTCTGGGCTTGCGGCGGGGACGAGGAAGCTCTCTTGGCGACAGCCCACCAAGTACAACGGATTTCCAGATTTCCGGGCCGGGCCGGCCCACGTTACGTGCACCAATAGAATTTTTTTTTCATGTTTTTAAATCCCCTGAAATTGACAAATTTGTTGAACGAGGTTCAGAAATTGACAAATTTCTCTCTCGTGTTTTGAGATTGTTTAATTAGCTTGCATGAATCGTTATCATGATACTAAAGATTAAGCAGGTTGACAACAGGCTATTGAGCTAATATGGAAATCCGTACATTCGAGTGCAATGCATGCCAAGGCACAGATCAAAACTAGGTACTAAGTTACTCCCTTGTCAGTGGCGGAGCTAGGGAACAAATCAAGAGGGGCCGATTCCATGTAAACGACTAGTAATCAACAATTATAGACATGCAAGAGGCCGGTCTACCACAAGGTTCTTTAAAAATTAATCCAAGGTCGGGGGGGGGGGGGGGGGGGGGGGGGCGTAGCCCACTATGGCCCTAAGGTAGCTCCCCTAGTGTCCCTCGTTCCAAAGTGTTTCCAAAATATAGGTCGTTTTAACTTTTCTAGATTCATAATGTTTGCTATGTACCTAGATATAAACTAATACGATCTGTATTTGAAATGGAGGGAGTACATTCTTCTTATCGTCCCATTTGGATCTAGGTGTTAATAGGTAAAAGTACTAAATTGTAGCACTAGTCAATCTAAACAGTAGAGTTAGTAAGGTTAATGGATAGATTAAACTTTAGCCAAGCCTCGAAAAAGAGTGTGAATCACTTGTTCCTCGAAACACTTGATGACCAAGAGAGATCGAAATTGGATCTTACATCGCATTGTCCAACAAATGTGCCCTTAGGTGGGTGCACTTAAATCTGCCTCTTACATCCGTGTTGGGCCGAATTGAGGCACAGTTTCTCTTCAGACGAGGTTCTTTGATCCGTGCTGTTGATGGTTAGCTCAACGGAGCATGACATCTCGTTGTTGGTCTCAAAGAGTAGACGTGTCAAATATATGGAGGCAGCTAGAGAGCTCTTCCCGTCCTTGAGGTCCAGCCGACGTGCGGAGGCGGCTGCTCGTAAGGATGGTTGAGCAGTAGTAGTTCTTTTGCTCCTCTCTCTACCTCTCTACCTCTCTTAGGTTGTCTTATGTTTTAGTAAATCACAATCACATGCTCTAGTATGTTGCATGAGTGCTAGCCGCTCCGTGTTGTTGTAATAAACTTTGTTTTCATCATCTTCTTAATATAATGAAACGCAGTTCTCCTGTTTTTTTTTAAAAAAAATAGACGCGTCCCCAGTGGCTCGATCCCCCCAACCATGTCCTGGTCCAAGCAATGACTTATCTGGACCGTGTGGCGGAACAACGCCTTTGTTTGGCAGCATGTCCTGATCCAAGCAATGGCTGCATGGCTTATCCATCGATATGGATCTCTTTGTCGAGCGCATAGGGATTATATCCCACATACAGGGGCCTTAATTTCTATCGGCTCAATGTGCGTGCAGCTTATTGCCAGAGTCAGGCATTTTGTCACTTAGCTTGTTGGTACCACATCAGCGGTGTATGCTTGGAGTACTGCTTCCACCGGTGTTGGTACCATTAGTATTTTGGAAGGCACTTGATTTGGAAGGCAATTAATTAATTATGGTTGGCAATTAATTTGGTAACTAAGAAGAACACATGGAAACTTTACTAAGAAGCACACTAGCAATTTGTAGCAACGTTCCCATTGTACAACATCACAATGTTTTGTATGTGCGTGCTCTGTGCTACGTATACATGGTCCGGCTGCTAGTCAAAATTAAAAAACAATCTTCAGACCACGCACCTCTCGTTGTGCATATAAGGCTGTTTGATTATATATTGGTGATCAAGATATTAGAATTCCTGGTCTTACATTATACAACAAAGAAGGTGGTAGTATTAAGCACACATAACAAGTACTCCTTCCGTCTCAAAATGTAGATCGTTTTGGTTTTTTTAATTCTTAGTATTTACTATGTACCTAAATGTAATGTATGTTTAGATGCACAGAAAAATCTATGAACTTAGAAAAACTAAAATTACATACATTTTGAAACGGAGTGAGTAGAAATGGTGAGTCCATGTCCAGGCCAACTCCCATGGACAAAAAAACTAACGAAATCACCAAAGAAAATAATTAGGAAACAATTATTTCAGATATGTGTCCAGCCATATCATTGCAACTGGAGCCCTTGTGTGCAGTTAAACTTAAGAGTTCCTCAATCACCATGTACTGGTGGCATGTCAAGGACAACGAAAAAATTCACGTTATCGACCACTTTGCCAGGCTCTAATTCATTGAACATGTCTCCAGTGATATCCGTAGCTGTAAGACTCCCATCTACTCTGGTGCTCTGCACGCTGCACTCGTCCCTGCAGCAACTATGTGGCGGCGGCCTCTCCTGTGGTTGCAGTGCTATGGTAACACTACATTTGGATCGTGCTGGAACAATGCCTTTACTGGGTTGTATGTTGTACTGGCGTAGGCTGGTCATTGAGATCCTAAAGGCAATACGATCGTCAGTATCGTTGATCAGCTCGATGGAGCACGATAGCTCCTTGTTAAGCTCAAAGGATAAATGCATGTCAAGTGGCTCAACTCCAAGCATGTCCTCCAGGCAAGGGGTCATCTGAGAGAATATCAGAAATAAATAGATGGATTCCACGAAGGATATATATAGACACACACACACAGCTAAAGGAGGTAGAGTCGTAGAGATCTCGCGGTTTACAGTTACAGGAGCACAGGGGAGATCATTATTACAATATTACCTGGTCAGAAGTAGATTCAGGGCTATCACGGTCAGGAGCATCAGTAGTATCTATTTTGTTAAGCTGGTAGATTATATCCCATACGTAAGGTCTCTCTATCGGGTCTGTGTGCTTGCAGCTTAGTGCCAAATCGAGGCATTTGGTCATTTGTTCGTACCACAACAACGGTGCATTCTTCGTTGATTTATTCCACCTGTGCCTCCATCGTCTACTCTCAAATGTGATTTATTATGGTGCTGAGGTATTTAATGCAAATTAAAGATGCGCGTATGCATGAGCTCGAGTGTACTCCATCCATCCTAAAATATAAGATATTTTGATTTATTCTAAGTTAAATTATTTTAAGTTTGGCCGAGTTTATAGAAAGAGTAATAATATTTTGAATGTCAAATGAGAATAATTAGATTCATTATAAAATAAATTTTTATAATTTACTTATTTTATTTGATAGGTTAGATGTTAATATTCTTCTCTATACATTTGGTCAAGCTTATACTCTGATTTAGGACAAATTAAAATACCTTATATTTCAGGATGGAGCGAGTATCTGATCGAAAAACTAACATTCCATATTTCCTTATTTCCTAATTTTGTTGAGACATAGTCAGCGTTTTATCAATGCAAGTTCCTAGAAAATTGTGCCGCAATAATATAACCATTTTTTCTAAACATAATCTAGGTATCGATGTAGTCTCTTGTAAAATCTAGCACTGCCGAAAACTTTAATTATGTAACTAGTGGAAGCTAGGAGAAGAAAAAAATGCTAATCACAATTTTCCCCTGTGAACATTTTTTTGGTTATCATTATATACATCCCTCACAACATTTTTAGTACTAGTGGAATTGCCCGGATAATTCTGGGTAGCTTTGAAAATGCAGTTTCGTTATAACACTTATTTTGATTAATTTAAAAATGCAGTTGTATTTAATAAAAAACCATGATAGCTCTAGTTATTTCACACCCTTAAAATCTTCCTACTCTGTAATTAGAATAAAAGAGATTTTTTCCTTATTATTGATAAGAAACACCCTGTAACTTGCATTGTGTTTCTAATACTCCTTTTCATCTAATTGTTATTGTGTTTCTTGCATTCTCACTAAATCACCAATAAATTCAACAGTCCAAATTCCTACGGCAAGCAGAGCTCCTGCCATTAGCGTTCAAAAAAAAAATTCCTATTCAGTCTTTGTTCCATCTTTCAAGTTAAATGGGATAGGTTGGTCCATCACCTTCCATGGACGGCAATCTACATGGCAGCATATTAAATGCTATGAAAATTATCTAGTCATAGCATTGGACTGTCCTTAGCATCCCGATGTGTTTCCACACATCGTTAATATGTCACTTAACCTCAATTTGACACAAAACCACACATCCAAAGTGTAGAACTGTAGATATAGTATATGCATTTGCCGCAGTATCATGCACACCCAATAACTCACAGAATGGACCAGGAAAAAGAATATAATGCTGTTAAGGTTATAAAAGGGGGAGATGCCCAGTGGTTATATGGATCACCATTACTTTAGTAATACTTGGTTGCTCCTTGCTTCCAGTCAGCAGCTCTATGATTATAACACCCAAACTATAGATGTCTGACTTAGCGGACATTTTGCCATGGTAGTGGTATTCTGGAGCACAATATCCTCTGCGTGAAAAAAACAAAAGGTTGATGCATTATGAATTTATGAGATAAAACATTAAAAGAGAAATATTTTGAAGGGTTAATGATGCATTCTCCAAATCCCTCAGCTTACAGTGATATAAGACGCTCCTTACTCGTAGTTTGTGATTTTTCATCAAGTCTTGATAGACCGAAATCGGTAATCTTTGGCATCAAGTTATCATCTAGTAGTATATTGGCAGGTTTGAGGTCCATGTGAATAATGTGTTTTTCCCTGTTAAGATGCTGCAAACCCTCACAAATTCCTTTAATTATTTGATAACGAGTATTCCATTCAAGTCCTCTTAATTGATCTGCAGAAGTAAATAAGAATGTAGGAATGGACATGAAGGAACGAAATTGGTCATCTTGATTTGTTCAGTTTGTCACAGCCACTTAAAAACTATAAGTGTCTAAACCACAGCGCAGTGTGGCGAGGTCGCTTCCCTGTTTGTGTTGAGCATTTGATTGCTCGCGATTGTAACATATCTATGAGTAATCAATAAAGATCTCTTTTTACCCGCGAAAAAAAAGCTATAAGTGGACAAGAGGAAAGGTGGTGGGATAAAGATAATAATTGTAGATCATACCGAAACACAAGTATGCATTTACATTAACTGCAGCTGCCAGTTGTGTCTTATCGTACCTGTAAGATGATTCTCAAGGCTTCCGTTGCTTATATACTCGAAACAGAGCAACCTTTCCCGTATCTGGGCCAAATGAATTATCCCAGCCATTTCTACCACTTGTTCTTCTGTATGAGAACAGTAGCCTAGAAATCGTACTATATTTTGGTGCTGAACCACCATCATGCTTTTGACTTCCCGATGAAACATAACATCGTCAATTGTGTGGCTATTGAAAAGCTTTTTCACAGCAACTGTCCCGTTTGACAGGATGCCCTGTTTTAAATATCTTATCAGAATATCTCAGAATAGACCCTGAGAATTATATCAAATTCTGCTCTGTTGTGTGTAATTTACCTTGTAAACCACTCCACATCCACCATGACCAATTTTTAGCTCATCAGAGAAATTTTTCGTGATGTGCTTTAAAAGTGGTAATTTTAGATTGCTTGGCTTCTCGCATCGGTCGACTATACTCTCCAGGAGACTAAGTTCAATATGCATGTCATCCATTCTAAGTAAAGAGAGCATTTTATAAATTAGTGTATTATTGAAAAATAATTTGCTTCGGCAACATTGCAAAACTGAATTCATACACTTTATAGGCCAAGATAATCCAAACTAAAAGATTGATTGTTCTTTTGCATATTGAAAGATTGTTCTTTTTGCAGCGAAGCAAGATAACTTTACATGAAACACAAATTTATAGAACATACAGGCACGATATCTTGAATTTGACCTCAACATCACATGGGTGAAACACAGAATTTCTCAAGTCATGAAAGTCAATTCTGAATAGTACAAGCTAAGGCACACATACCCTTGCCTTTCATCATTGAGGTTCAAATGCGCATGATGCAGTAATGAGCAATTGTAAATTTATTGACCACAAAGAGGACTATGTTCTCTTTCATAGGGATAATCTAAACCGGACTCTATATTTGTTATTCAAGTTTACATCATTTATATTGGTAGTTCCGTATAGGTTAAAAAAACAATGTTTTATGCATGAAAACACTCTGTTATGGTTATGAAGACCGGTGGTAGCTGGTCCTAGCTCACCCCCACTTGGAGGCGACGGTTCCTCCACACTGTTCCATGCTCCCGAAGAGACATGCAGATTCTTCGGCTAGTTATAAATTTGTAGCTTGCGAAATAATATGTGTAATTTTTGTGTAATCTACTGATATAAGAAAGGTAAGATTACTTAAGTAACTTTCAAGCATTTTTTCACCCATGTACCAACTACGCTTCATTAGGATCATTCATGAAATGCTTCAGATCATTCAAAAGTCACATAGTTAACATGTGTTCACAAAACTAGCATTTACATACCTGAAAGTGGAATTTCCACGAACAGATAGTTCCCGGGATCTCTGTACAACCTGAAAAATTAGAATACAAAAGATAACTTGTAGAGGTTTTGTTGTGTTAATAACCCTCTATCCATCAATGTAACCATATTTTTCATTTGAAATGTCAAACTTTGCAAGTTTTGACAAAAAATGTAAACTTTGTAGATTTTTGGTGTAAAAAAAATTATGTCATTAGATTCTGTACATATTGAAAGGAATTATGATACAATGTTGATTGTTTTTGCAAACAGCAATATATTGAAAAAAATTAAATTTACATTTGAAGACTTCATCCTAAAAAGATACATCTTAATTTTTTGAAGGCAAGATACATCTTAATTTGAGGGAGTATTTTGTAACTTCCACATCTAGTACAGTTGCTTTCTTCCTCATCGGCCCACCACACACATCACACATTCTTTTATTGATCGTTTCCACAATACAGTAATACCTTTGATACATTTTTTTCTTTCACTGAGTGCACCATACTATACGCTTTTAGTGCATATTGTTAATATGTTTTCCATGTACTGAAAAAACTATATTCTAACAAAAGTGTTAACAAAAATAAATCTAGCAATATACTTTCCTTGTAGCAATCATGGTCATTTTAAACATAGTACTCGTCAAACGTTAGAAGGTTTGACGGTGGAGATCTAAGACATCAAATAGAAAACAATGGAAGGAGGGAGTATTGGAATTTTTCTTCTTTGCCTATAGTCATAGAATCCTGTTGACCGGAAATTCCAATATTTTACTCCATCACTGCACAATGGAAATTATAAAAATTCATCTCGTTAATAATTTTGATTACCTTGTACCGCGGACCAACTACAAGGTCAACCAACTCTTCCATCTCATTCAGCCTATTGAGGATATGCACCATGTTGGGCCTTTTATGCCTGTTCTCCATACAGTCCAATGCTATCTCAGTGCATCTCTTCACTTGTTGGCAATACGCTTTTAGTGAGGAACCACTCCATGTTTCCTGCAGCCTTTTCCTCCAGCTGTCCTGAGCCTGTAAAATTGAATTTAAAATTTTGCTTTTCCATTTATGGAGTATCGTTTGTTTGTCCAAGATTGATCATTGGGCTTGATAAAGACATATATACTCCCTTGTCTGTCCAAATTTATATTTTGTTTGGTCTTGTTCATTAATATAAGGCTTATTATGTATAACTATAACCATGCGAAATATTTGTGCTGTTCCACATATATTTTATTTCATTTTGCATCGGTTACATGCCTACATCCAGAGCCTGCTTGTTTCAGTTAGAGATTGTGAAAAACTGCTTGTAGATCATGGGTTATGGACTCTAAGATTGTGCAATGGGCATGTTTGTTTGCAGCCATGGATCATTCGCCTGGGGAAAGATGCTTGCCTAGATCTTGTTCGTGATTGTGTTCGATTATTACTCTTTAATTGAAAAACGTGCACAGGCACGGTCGCGAAAAATTGTGTTCGATTTTGCCTGCCCAGGCAACTGGAGGAGTCAATTGTTTGGTTGAAGCTTGATGGCTGGGGGAAAAATGTAGAGCACAGAACTACACTTGAGAACGCAGCTGTGGAGTTCTACCACAGATCATCGGAGGCAGAGTAGCTAGAGAGATTCAGGAGAGCGACAGTGGCAGAGCAGAAAGATGCGGTGGGTTGCAGCTGTGGTGACGCAGGATTCTAAGACAATGGCTCTGGAGAAATAGCCAAGGGTCATTTTGAGGGCTAAAATTTATCCCAAGAAAATAGTCCTTTAATGAAATAGCCTTTGATGTGTTTGGATCCGAGAGCTGTTTAGCGGTGTTTGGATCCAAGAGCTATTTAACTCCTAAAGTATTTTTCCAATCATTTGGCTGCCACTTTAACAAGACAGAGAAAAGGAGAATCAGTGGACCCTACCTGAATTCCCGAATTAGCCTCAAATAGCACCCATTGGAGGGGACTATTTGCAAATAGCCCAGAAATAGCCCTTTTGTTTGCATCCTCTAGAGCTATTTGAGGTATTTGAGTGGAGGCTAAAAAATAGCCCAGGGATCCGAACACGACCAATGGTGGCGACAGAGCAAGATGTTGGGCAGGGAGCGAGGTGTTTGCGGCAGAGCTGCAGTAATCACGGTGATTAGAGAGCTCAGGCAGCAGTGGATTCTAGTGACCTCTGACCTGGCGGAGGAAGCAGCTGCTGGTTTTTTAGAAAGACGAAGCAGCTTGTGATTCAGGTTCAGGCTGCTATACAGGACTCCAACCAAACACATCACAGGCAGATAGGAGCCCAGGTAGCGGTCTCCCAGGCAAAACCGGCCCAAGACTGCAACCAAACATGCATGCCCTCGCCCTGCAAAGTGCAAACTGAGGATCTAAAAGCCAAAACAAACATTCCTGGAATATGGGCTGATAATCTAAAGAAAAAACTAGTCATTTAATTGATGAGCTAGAGCTTTCAAAAGCCGCAATCCACGATCTAAGCTGAAACAAAAACGTTCTAAGTATAGTCCATACAGATACTATTTAGGGACAATTAGGTCATTTTCAGTTCCTTTATTCTTTGTGTATATATATGCAAGACAAATTAGACCTTATGATTCTGGACAAAGCTAGTACCACCATTGATTACCAGATCAAGAAAATCTTGGAGAGTCCCCCCAAAAGGTTTGTTGCAGCCCATGCCCATAGGTCCTGTCATTATGTTCATCATTACAACACCCAAGCTGAATACATCAATATCTCCTGGTGTGTTTATGAATTCTGATGGATAGTTTTCGCTGCAAGTAAGATTTTATTTTCCCTAATAAATAGCAAGCTCATTTTAGTATATTCTGCAAAAGTGTTCCGTGGGATCTGGCCCTGATTTTGGTTAGATCTTCCCCAAAAATCTTATAGAAACCAAAATCAGTTAGTTTTGGCACCATGTTCTGATCTAGCAATATGTTGTCCGAATTTAGTTCCAAATGGTAAATAGGTTCTTTCAGTCCCTCATGGATGTATTTCAAACCCTGACAAGTCCCTTTGATGATTTTGTAACACCTGTGCCAGTCAAGCTGAGTTAATTCATCTGCAACGTTAAAGAAAGGTAGTATGAATCGAATGAAAAAGAAAAAAAACAAAACTCTATTTTGGTCACATGACTAATAACATACATGAGCTGGGGGCGCTGACATACCACAAAGATACGTTTTCAGGCTCCCATGGTGCAAATACTCAAAACAAAGTGCTCTAGATGTCTTTTCAGCAACAACCGTTCGTCCATTGTGCTGTGCTGGTATACGCTGCGTTTCATAGCAATAGTCAATAAACCCGACAAGATTTGGATGCTTTAGCATTCTTAGGCTGTTGAATTCATTCCTGAACCGCTTATCATCTAGTATTGGCTTGTCGCATAAAGCAGCTTCACAGCAATCTCTTCTCCATTTGCAGTCACCCCCTATTCAGGTATATTATATATGTCGATCAGTACCGGATACATGCATGCTGATTCTGTGTAGGATTATATATATTTGCCAACAAGCAAGAGAAGTCTAGTTATTAGCTACTATATATGTCGATCTATTTAATTTATAAAAACGGAGCATGCATGCATTCCCATGATCTTACCCTATAAACCACTCCATGCGGGCCTTGGCCAAGTTTTCGCTCCTCGGAGAAATTATTAGTAATCTCTCGTAACACTGGGAAGGTTAGGCCGTTTGATGCCATAGCTGTATTTTACGCTGCCATTTGTGTTGGTGCAGAAAGCCTTGTGCATGCAGGAGCAAACTGCTAATTTGTGTTGGGGTCCGCCTGATCGATCCAGCTGGCTGGGTTACTGTACTTCTAGCTAATTTGTGTTCGCATGAAACACAATCAAAATTCAAAAGAAATAATGGATCGAGGCGAGATCGGCCGGCTGATCGGGAAACAGCAGCTTCGGTCAATACCAACCGCGGTGCTGGTGTCATATGTAGAACGGTTCCGATCCTTGAAAGTTGTACCAAAGCTGGTGTCATGTGATGTATATTCCAAGCGTACAAACTTTTTTCCGCCTAAGCAAATTTTAAAATTCCCAGTTGAATAATTCTTGCCAGGCATGCCAAGAAAATAGCCTAACAAGGTCAATGGACCAAATATTCAGAAAGTCGGGGCCCACTAGTTCTTATTAATTACTATGTTCGATCACTCTGCGCTCTAAAATATCACTGAAGTCTATATACCCTAATTACATTTAATACCACTGAAGTTTATATTGTACAGTCCAAGTGGCATGTTCGTTCCAAGTTGCATTACCGTGCTGTTGCACGTTGCTGAAAATAGCAACCATGAATTAGGGAAAAGGAAATATTTCCTTTTCCACCGGCTACTTCCTCGTATGAGATAAGATGTGTACCTCTTATAAAACAGAGATACATCCTCAGTCCATAAATTGAAGTTTGGAATGCCCAATTATCGGATATAAATTAAAAAAGGGTAGGTAGTTCGCATTCAGATACGGACACAATTTGAAATATAACAAGTATAATTTATCTTTTCGATAGTGTTAGTATAACAACATCATTATACAATTAGATTAAGTATGAGTATAAAACATATGTACACAAAGATAGACATTAGAAATAACATATTTAATAATAAATAAATAAAATATATCAAGAATAATTGAAATAGTTATATATCTATTTTAAAGCACACAATGTGTCTATCAGAAATTTTGATTTGGTCCAACACGCATCATCGATGGGTCGATCCGAAGTGTAGGTAATGAGAACCGAACAACAACACTATATTTAACCTAAATAGATTCAATGAGAATGTGAAATACAACAAAAACTCGTTTCGAAAGAACGTATCATAGAAAAAAATCAGCCGCGGCCCCGCGCTCCTGTTCTTCAGCAGTGTCGTTGTGCCTCCATACACCATATGATTCTTTTTCCGACTTGCGCATGGTTTAACGATGGTGCAGCTAGGGCGCTACACGACGCTGCTAGGTCTTCCGATCCGGACAGGGCGTGAACTCAAGTGTTAATGAAAACAATAGCAGCAAGAACCAGCTTAGGGTGCCGTCATATAGTATTTACACTGTATAGAATCTTTTGACCGTGCAACATACAAATATATTTGCTAGTACTCTACGGTCATATTTTTAATAGTCACATAGTGTCTTTACTGCCAAACCCCCTAGGGATACCCCGAGGTGGTTGTCGGTATTTTACCGCCGAGCCCACCAAGGAATACCCCCGAGATGGTAGGTTATAAGTAGAATGTCGCCGAGATCAGGAACTTGAAGGTGCGAGGAACACAAATGTTTAGACAGGTTCGGGCCGCCAAGAGCGTAATACCCTATGTCCTGTAGGGTTTGTATTGACTTGAAGGTTATGCGTATGCACGTTATGCTTTGGAGGGGTCCATGCCTGCCCTTATATAGTCCGGGGGGATAGGGTTACATGGAAGTCCTAGTCGGGGACGGTCTGAGGAATCCTCCCTGAGTACGTTGTCAGGTAGTTTTCTTACGTCCGACTAGTCCTAGTCCTATACGACTAGTTACAATAAAGATAAGGTATGACCCATGTGCCATCCCCTACTACAAAAATATGTACGTCAAGTGTGCAGTCCCGCTGCCCCAGGTCTGACAGTGGTTAATTTGTAGGTAGGGTGTCGCCGAGATTAGAAATCTGAAGGTGCAAGGAACACAACGTTTAGATAGATTTGGATTGAGATGTGTGTAATACCCTACATCCAGTGTGATGGTTTGTATTACCTCAGATTGGTTATAGTTTGAAGGGGGGCCCCTGCCCGCCCTTATTTATAGCCTAGGGGGGCATTATTATATGGAATACTAGCCTGATACTAGCTTAGAAGTCATACTCAAGTACTACTCAGGTAGTTTTCTTCTGCACCTACTATAGTTATAAGACATGGAACATGGGTCATACCTTATCGTTTATTCTACCACATCAGATTTAAGGTATGGAACATGTCCCATCGTTTATTCTAGAATTATCTATTCCACGTAATCAATCCTGTAGTCCCGGATCTTACATATAGTCCCGGATCCTACATATAGTATTTACATACAGTGTACAGAACCTTGCACGGTGAGAACTTATAGACATATTTGCTAGTACTTTAAACAAGAACATCTTAGTGTACCCGAATAAGCTCTCAGTAAGTTGCGACTTGAAGCCTCGAGATGGTACCTGACTTATCTTTGATCTCGTATTCCGTGGACAAGTGATTTTACATTTTATTTAAATACAGTAAAAATCTCAAAAAATAAAATGTAAAATAAAAGGACTCAAAATCGTTTATTTCCATCCCCACTTCCCTTATCTCCCGCGCTCTCCTCTTTCCCACCATTGCCTCCACCATGGCTTCCGTCGGCATCACCTCCCCGCCGGCACCGTCCGCCTTCGCGACAGCCACATCTTACTCCCACTCTACACCCTCCATCCCCCGCCTCCGCCTCCGCTCCCTCCCCACCCGATTCGCGGCTGCGGCGTCGTTCCGCGCGCGGTGCGCCGCCGCTGCAGCCGGCGGGGCCGCGGGCTCGGAGGGCGCCGCCGCGGTGGCGGAGGTGGGCGAGGCGGGCACCGAAGTCGCCGGGGGCGCCGCAACCTCCACGCGCCCGCCCTACTCGCTCATCTCCGCGGAGAATGTGCAGAAGGCGATGCGTGGCCTCGGTGCGTTTCTTGGCACATCCCTCCTCTTAAGAATAATCGCATCGATGCCGTTGTTTCCTGCTCAAAAAGTTCCTTCTGAAATATGAATTGGATGAAATGCTAGCAGCTTATAAAATTGTCATTTTCAGGGGGCTTTCGGATTTTTCCATGCATTATTTTTTCAGATTCTAGCACAATTACAATGTTTTGCTGCAATGAAATATATCAACGGGGAGGAAAAGGGGGAAATTCGATGTAACAGTTATTTATATTGTCCTTACATTGGTTAAAACGTTCGGTTGATGTAGCATGCCGGGGCCTTGCTAGTTTTTCTATATACCAATATAATTTCAACTCACTTCACACAATTTGCAGTCTTGCATATAGTGCATCTTTTTTTATTAGACATGTGCGTATAGCTTCAGTTCCTCCTAATCAGGAGCTACTGTGTCTTGATAAATGAAAATAAATTGTACTATGGCATTTGTTGAAGTATCCAATGACCAAGATGTTGGAACTGGTTCTCATGGATGTTGCAGGATAATAGTACAATACATTTGCCTGTTGAAAAAGCTGTTCTGTATTGAAGCATGTTTTTCCCATAATTGCAGCTATTACAGATGCTGATCACTATGGGAGGCTTGGCGTCACAAGACTAGCTTCTACTGATGAGGTAAATTTAAATTTCCCACAATAGCATGGGCCCATTAGTTAATGTTTTCAATGGGCCCAAAACATAAGTAATCAGACAAACACCTCTTCTAAGAGTAAGCATTGTAAGGTACTCAAGCTAACATGTGCCTTAACTAAATTTGTATGGCTGTCAAGTGCGTCGTGTTTCATTCAATTAGCTCCATCAGAGAGACCATAAAAATCCAGTCTAATTGTGGAGATTAGATCTAAAGGCAGTCTCGTACCTTTTACTTCCACTGTGTGCTTTACTCTCAACTTCACTTTACTGTTTTAATGGCTTCCTTTATTTGTCAGTAATTGGTAGCTACTTTCAGCTGAGCACTATGATCTTTCAATAACTGAGTTCAATATCAAAATCAGGTAAACGCCGCTTATGAGAAAAGGTGTGAAGAACTAAAGAGCAAAAAACTGGAAGAAGAGGAGCTCAACAAGGAACTTGACCTCCTAAAGGTTCTGATCCTAAACTGGGAGCCAGAATGCCTCACTTCACCCATTCCATTTTCCAGTATTTCAATCATATCTGCACATCTGTAGGAATCATTTACCATACTATCAATTGATGAAGAGCGAAGATTATATGATTGGAGCATGTCCAGAAGTGGGCAACCTGAACGATATGTCTGGCCTTTTCAAGTAGATCCCTTGGAGTCTGCACCAGATCCTCCACAGGTTTGCAATTTTCATTTTATGAGGATGACTTATCGTTTTTAAAACTCTGGCAATACTAACTCATTAGCATTCTCCAAAATGATTATAAAAAGTTGCTGCTTGTAAGGGTTTTACAAATAAACTACCATTAATAGCACCATGTCAAGAAACATCAAAGGAGTTTTAGTGGATTTATTAGATCTTACAAAACCCAAGCTGAGTACAAAATACCTCACAACCATATTGCATAGACCAGTAAAAGAATTTGTTGTTTTCAGATGAAAAAAACATGGAATTTGATAAATGGCACTCTCAAATAATGCAATTTTGACTTTTGAGAACTACAATTGGTTGTGAGGATGTCATGTAGGTCCCGTAATTTAGTGACAATGGGACAGCTATCGGCAATTTTCAAAGTGCAAAATTCCATCCAATCCCTGCTAGGAAAACACTTTTTTTTCCTAATAAGAAAACAAGCAGTTGAATCCATGTGACTTTGCTTTTTGTTGTGCATTACATGATCCACGTTGTTGTTGCATGATTGGGAACAGGAACCCGAAGACGAGGTCCCGACAAAGCTCGTTGGCTACTTCTTCTTGGCGTGGTTCATACTCTCTGTGGTGTTCTCGGTGACCCTCAACAGATGAGGAACATCTCGCCCCCTGCAAGAAAGATGAAATGCAACCCCAACACCGTATATCTTCCCTGTATGAATGCTGTACATGACAGGCATACTGTTACATGGTAATACTATTTAACTGGAGCACGTAACTGCACATTCTGTACAGATCAGGCTCGTGAATCCTGAGTCCTTCAGTCACCTGAAGTTGAAACGCTCCCAAAAATTTCTAATGCTGGTCCTTTTTTAGTAGCAGTAGTAGTAACTACTGATCTCTGTTTCCGACTAAACCAATGCTGTTGGAAACGAGTTCGTGAAATCTACCATATGTCAAGCTGAATCTAAGAACCCGACGAATCTCTTCAATAGCAAATCAAGATCGGCTTCTGATCATCTGAGGCGAAGCCACCCTTTTGTCTGCCCCGCGTCGGGCGACTCTGGCGGCACCGCCTCCCATCCCTCTCGTTCCCGTCCCCTCCTCCCATTGCTGTGCTACCGCCGGAGCTCGCCACCGGAAGTCCGCGGCCGCGATGAAGGTGGCGGCGGGCTCATCTTCCCTGAATCCCCCTTCCCTCTTCTGTTCTCGCGTCTATTAGGATGGCCGGCGGCGTTGCTTCCCCGGTCTGGGCCAAGATCTGGCACCCCCGCACGGATCCATCCACCATCAATCCATCATCGTGCTACCCTACAGCCACTCCCCTCCCAGTGGTCAGTGCCAGATCTAGGGCCCGGTGAGGTCGGATCCAGCCTCGCCCTAGGAGCCGGCGCGACGGCGGGATGGGGGCGGCAGCGGCAACTTCGCTGGTGAAGGCTGGCGCTTTTGGTGGGCGCAAGCGTGCGGAGTTGGCTTCGGAGAACTCCGGGGCTGGCTGGGAGAAATCCCAGGCCGGCCTCACGCCAGCCGGCAATGGCGAAGCTTCTTACGATGCTTTCTTCCTTGAAAGTTTTATGGATGAGCTATCTACGAATCTGTGTTATCTTTGGGTGCTACGCAAACCGTTCGAGCGAATCCTTGTCGGGCATTACTCTGGAGATTGACAATAGTGACACCTCGTGGTAACATTTTCTTCTTGGAGGCGATGTCGACATCTCCTCACACCCATATACTAGACGGAGGTTTACGTGAAAATATTTGACGAGCAACAGACAATCCAAACATCAAATTTTAAGCAGACGAGAGATGTGATGGACTGGTGTTGCATGAAGACATTGCAAGGTTGAAACGGGAACGAAGAAGAAGATTGAAGCTTACTCTTGTAGCTTTCTTTTTTATATAACTTTCTTTTTTATTTTTGTGAATCACTTATTTGAGGTTTAGAGGTTTAGAGTATAAGAACTCTTGTAATGTTTGGCCGTATATATCCGGCAAAATAGCTAGTTTAGTCCCTCAACTTTAATCCAAGGGTCAAGTTCGTCCCTTCAACTTTCAGATCGGCCAATATAGTCCCTCAACGATTCGTTTTGAGTCAAACTTATCCTTATGATGATATTATACTCCATAATAACATGAGATGCATGGTCCTTTTAGTCCCTAACTCATTCCCTTTCTAAATTTATTTAGGAGCTGAATATTACAAGTGTTTAATTTGGAATATAGAATTTTATTTACTCATGCATCCTATTAGATTGCGAAGCACAGAGAGTAAAATTAAAACTACTTATTACATAGCTACGTACCAACATATAAAAATATTGCAGAAAGTTGAACGAATAGTGACACAAACAATAGAAATTGAGGAGGGAAAATGAAATCAAGTAAAAATAACCTTTTGCATTTATCTCATGTTATTATGGATTATAATATCATCATAGGGATGAGAGGTCAGTGACTATATTAGCTAATTTGAAAGTTGAAAAACAAATTTGACTCTTAGGATAAAGTTTAGGAATCAAAATATCTATTTTGCCTATATATCCACGAGACCACAAGGCCGGTTTAATCCCATATTAAAAAAACTGAATAATGTAACGAAGAAACACGCTCTCCACCACCACCACGTACGATGAAATCACTGTAACAAAATCTGGGATGGACAAAATTAGATTAGCCAGCCTGCTGAGTGTAGAGTTGATAAGATTTCTCGCGGCGGAAGTTATCCATCCGAAGATCTGACTCGATACGATTGATCATATTTTTATGAATTTATTTTAGAATTTAATTGACGCTATTTTTTACTCATGCTTTCGTGGTTTTTGTAAAAAAAAACCTGAGAAGTGTCAGCCAGCCTATGAGCCTACGATGTCACCGTAGTATTTTTCAAACTGCGAACAAAGGTGACCACCGATTTCCCAGCATTTAGTCCAACCGTCTTCGTCAATCCAGTCCATCGGGCCCACTGTCGGACCCCCCGGTGGTGCCACCTGGCAGGCACCCGCGTCGCCGATCCAGCCAGCTCCCATCCAAGTCGAGTCCAGGTCCAGCCCAGTCCAACACCCGACGCTCCACAGCACGGAGAAAGCGACCGGCGAGCAAAACCCTAGGTCCCTAGCACAGTCGCATCCTTCCATGGCGCTGCCCGTCTCCGGCGGCGGCGACGCCTGCGCGCTCCTCGCCCCGTCCGCCTCCTCGCTCCGCCCGCCGCTCCGCCGCGCCGCCAGCGCCAAGGTCTGTTCCTCCCAGAATCCTAGCATTTGATTTAATCCTGCGCAGTAGAGCTGGAATCAGCGCGCGTATATGGCGCTGGGTTGGCTTGGAAGGCCGGGATTTTGGTTGGGGTATGCGGAGCGGCTCTTACGCTGCTGGATTTGTGTGAGCCCCCGGTGGGTGACGTTGCCTTGGTTCTCAGTGTACTCTGCGGTGATGTCCGCAGTGGGGTATATTTTTTGGTTGATTGGTCGGATAATACTGGGCTAGGTGTTAACAGCCGTCAGGGCTGATTGAAATGGAGGAATTATTGGAGAAATCGTCTGAATAAAATCGTCTGAATTTGGAGGGGCGGAGGAAGAGGTCTGCTGGGGTGGAGGGGAGTAGTGTAATCGAATGCAGTGTGAAGGGACCACAGTGATGTGAGGAACAGAGGAAGGCCCACTAGAACCCTTGTGTTTCTGGATAACCCTTTATTATTAGCTATATTTTCAGAGCTGCCACTTTCCAAGATTAATCATTTTGCTCGTTAGCCTGTGGCCTGCCCCAACATTCCTGGGACAAAAGAGTTTGCTGTTGTTTATCATTTTGTTCTATTAATTTGGTTCTTGTTCTGGCTTGTAACTCTGATGTTCGTTCCTGGATTCTACATATCTGCTGGTAGGAGATGTGGATCAGGTTTCATGTAGCCATTTGTGGGAATTACCTCAAATATACCCTTCTGGAATTACTAATTGTATCTTTGCATGCTGTCTACCATAAATAAGTGCCCTGCATTTGATTTTCTGGTGAAAGGATTTCCCCTTCATGCTGTCATGTGCTACCTTGTATGTACAGCTTTTGGGTCCCATTTGATAGTGTTCTATGCTCAAAATCAAAGTTAAGTAGGCTTTGTCTCCTTTCTTATTGTTCTTGTTTAATTGCAATCATTTGTTGCTGCCTATCGTAATACATTGGAAAATTAGACTTTACTCCATCAAAGTGTAGCACCGAATTTAAACTGGCAGTGGTTTGGCGTCTCTATTTCACGTGGGTTTAGTGTGCTAGTGAAGCTGGTGTGTTTGTTAGTAGTCCTAGAAGTCTCAACTTTGCTTGACAAAAACCAGACAATCTGATCTCCAGATCTAAGCTTGCTTGGTATCATGTTTTTTCTGGTTCGTTTTTTCCCTTTGCTTTGTACGATCTCCTTGTGTCATGTTTTTTTTCCATATTGTAAGTATTAGTATTAGTGTTCTGGTAAGATGAGCATGAAAGCATGCCATTTCCAGCAACACACTACTTGCCAGACCACACAAGGAGCACCCAGACTGCTTGGCTCCTTTTTTTTCATTATACATCAGTACTTGGTAGTAGATCTGGAGAGTATGAGTCTTGTTGGAAAGGTAGCTAGAAATGAAGAAAGTTCGTATTTGTAAAAAATACTGTGTATCGGGATCTTTTTAGATTTCTTTTAATATAAATCTCAAACCAGATGTCATTTTTTTCTGTCCAAAAGGGAGATGGTACCTATGTAACACGGATATGGATACGTGTATCAGTATCGGCCTGATACGGATACGCGGACACGTCAGTTTTCTAAAAAATATAAGGGCACATGGACATATCGAAGTATCGGATACGGATACGGGGATACGTATCGGATACGTGATATGGGGTCATGTTGAAGTATCGGGGTAACATAGGATGGTACATAAGAGTAGGCTGGCCTTGTCATCAGGAGTTAAAAGAGTTCCTGAGGCCATCTTTGACCAAATTTGAGGGATACACCCCATAAATTCTATCTTGCCTTGCTGTCATGTTTTTCTTGCTCTGTTAGATTGGCTCTGTGTTTTTTTTTCATATGCACATTTCTTTATTTTATCTTTGATAGAAGGCCTGAAGTGTGCTTGCTCAATTAACTATGAAATGACTTATATGAATAATCAAACTAGAACTGTGCTCGCTCAATTAACTATGAAATGACTTCTATGAATAATCAAACTAGTGTACTGCTGTGTCACATATACCAGATATTAGTCTTAGTACTGCGTATAGCTCTGATGCTATCATGCAGATTCGTGCAAGTTTCAGTATTGGAGGTTTAGGATTGTCAATGAAATCATACCATTCACTGCCACTAGCTTTGGTACTGCAATGTGCTTCTACTATGTTGGCATTGTTTATACTGGAACTCTTACCATTATAATTATGTCATGCTGCAGGCTCACTTTTGTACTTTTCCTCATGGAGTATCTAGCAAGCGCATGTTTACAAACAGCGAGCTAATCATTGAACGTCAAAGCTGTTCACGGAGCTCCACCCAGACCTATGCTCTTTCAAGGAAGGATTTTTCTCCTATAACTCAAGAGGTGGAAGGCTTCCTTCACAATGTCGTTAACATGGGATTTGTTGACCGTCTGAAGTTAGCATGGAAGATAATCTTTCCTGCACCAACCATAAAGGAGAACTCCAATGCAAACATTGCAAAACAGAGGCTTAAGATGATCCTGTTCTCAGACAGGTGTGAAGTCAGTGATGAAGCAAAGAAAAAGATTGTGGAGAACGTCATTGAGGCGCTATCTGAGTTTGTCGAGATAGAATCACGGGATAACGTCCAAGTGGATATCTCAACTGATGCTGGCCTTGGCACGGTGTACTCCGTGACTGTTCCCGTGCGCCGTGTGAAGCCAGAGTATCAGGAATCTGAAGAGCAATACAGAGGGAAAATTGTTGGCGTCGACTTCAAGGACACTGGAGAATCATCTGGTAGCGTTGATGTGACATTTGACTTCTTTGTCCCCAATGAGAACTACTGAGTCCTTGTACTTCTATTGGAGTGTGCTCTCCACAATGTTTCATTTGTTCTTTGCATTTGTGAACCCTTTGGGTAGAAAGCTAGCATGTTTGTTCTCTAGAGTGATGTAAATATCTAGGATCCCTCTTAGCTGCACATTTCCTGTAACTTGATTCTGGAACTTTGTCGTAGACCTGTAGTGCCAAGTTCTTTGAATAACAAAATTCTGATTTTGTTTATTAGAAAATAATGTACTAGCATACGCCATTTTCGGGGCTGTTGTCTGCCAAAATTGTTCTAGGTTCCATACTAACCTTGATCTTTGCATCACTTGACATCCAATTCATGGGGCCTAAAGTGCCGTCAATTTTTTTTATATTTCAAATGTGATGACTGGTGAGGCCAAACGAAAGCATGACTATCCGAATACTCAGGTCTGGGTGCTCTGGTAAAGCAGCAGGTGCATTCATGCTAATTAAAGCCACCGTGCATTTATACTACCTTCCAATGGTACTCGCTTTGCAAAAGCAGCCGAGCTGATTGTTCAGCAAAATTGTCAAAAATTGTTGGCATATCATTTGATCAGACAAGACTGATTTGGGTATCCAAATTCAGCTACTTACAGGAAAAGAACAACAGTTATCTGAAAACTGAAAATTCTGACGACAGCGCTATTGAAAGAACATCACAGTATTCGGCAAATCACTTCAGATATCCAGCCAAGTTTGACATGGAGGGTAAATTCTATGTTACTAACATGGTGCATAGCAAGGAAATGCAGAAGAAGACTGCGCAATCACAGTTTCCCGAAAATAAACCCGGATGAATTGGACCACACATGCAGCAGGCCGTGTTTGTTGCCGGTGTATATCTCATTCCTGTCCTCGTCGTACAACACCGCTGTAACATCCTTCAGGGCTTCTGGAGGGGTGCAGCTGACCGAGGACCGCTCATTGCAACCATTTCTGCGAGGGGCGACGCTGATGGTAGGGTTGTTGGCAGCAATCTTCGCAATGCACTTGCCCGTCATAATCTCGCTCATGTTGATGGATCCAATTGGAGTAACTGCAGATCACACATGTGTCAGGAAATTTGCCGCCAAAAGTTCTACGAACCGAATTCCATGGTATGCTCCACATTCATGACTAGTATTTATGTTCTACAGGATTTAATGTCAGAACCACCTAGCATTTTTATACATGAGTGTAGTAGTTCTCTAGATGAAAGTAGCTGCATTTTTATATAAATGAATGATGCAATTTCGAGAAAATGAAGGGTTTTGAGTACTGCACCAGTACCATCATCCTCAACTGCCTCAGATTTGCAGTACGAGATAATCCGGCCCTCGTCCTTAGTAATATAAATATTTTTTTCGCTACAAACGCCGTCATGCCAAAGCAAATGGTCTTCAAAAGAAGTCACAAGCTCCCCCTGGAAATTCCATACAGCTGCCCTTCTATTCTGGAATATTAAGATGAGATTCCTCTCATGCAGAACAACCAATGCTTGAGGGTTCACTAACTTGGTGTCATTGATTTCTATTAGCTCAGAATTCCACACCTTCACAACACAAAGAACGTCAATTATCAGGCTCGCGAGAATTAGGAGTTCCTCTAGGGGGAAAAAAAGTAATATATCGCTCCTGAAATATGCCATACACCAAGTATCTGACTGTTCTCGCACTCTTGCTTGACCAGGAGCTTCTCATTGAAATGATCGATGAAATCAACTTTCTTGTTGGGGTGCAACAAGTGCTTAAAAGATTTAATTGGCTTTCCATCTACGATCGATAATATCTTCAATGAAACATAACTCGGCGTTCTATCATATATCACGAGCATGAATCCCTGACTGAAATAAGAAATTTAAAAGGCATCAATTGGGCCCCTAGAATACTATAAGATGCATCAGATCAGAAGAAAAATGAGCGCAAACCTGATCTTTATATCCTGCACATTCTTATCTTGTATTGAATATAGAAAGGAGTAGTTCCAAAGTCCAAAGTTAAAGAAGGCATACCTTATAGATACTGCACATAAAAGAATGGCAATTAGGTCAATAAGGCTGTGGAAAAAAAATGAACTGTTAAAGAAGGCATACCCATCCTGTGCTGCATATATGAGTACTTTTCCATTCACACGATCAAACTCTACAAATCCTGGCCACTTCAGAGATTCGGATTCAAAAATAGGAAATCCAGCATCCAACTCATTCCTTCTAACATACCTGCAGGGACATTTAAATATGTCAAATATATTGTCAATTTAGCCCAAGAACTTTGGTAAGTTGAATTGTTCAACAAAAGTCAATTTAAAAGATACTTGAATAGTGTATATGTAGGACTAAGGAAAAACAGTAATAACATTGAAAAAAAAAATTAGCATCTATAGGGCACTTCTTCAAAAGTCACATATGGCATCGTACAGAAAGTTAAGAGAGAACTTTGGACTTTGGAGCATATGTTCTTACTCAATTGGGGTTGCTCTGCACTTCAACGATCCGTAACTGTCGGATGAATAAATGGACACAGTGATAAGCGAATCATTGTACTTGTTGTACAACATGCTCCGAATAACTTCATCTGGGCTTAAATTGAAGAAGGCTATGCGCTTATTTGTTACTGCAGACACAAAAGTACAAAGGCAGAGCAGGCCAAATGACACCGACAAATTTTATCAGATATTCAGAATGCGCCATGTACAGATATCCCATCTTCAGAGCACCTACCTCGGTCAAAAGCAGAGCAAAGCCCGGATTGAGAAAGAGCAAATATGATATCCTTTGCTGTTACAATCTCAATAATTTTGGATCTTCTTGTAAGAAACTTAGGAAACTTCAGCCCCACAGATAGGTGGGCTTCGCAGCCATCGTAGGTATCAAATTCTTCCTGCACAAGATGAGGAATTAAAATGTATATAAATGCTAAGTGCGTTGAATCGAAACGGTTTGTGCCCAAAGGAACAACTAATCTGGACTCTTTATTCAATCAGAAAATACATCCAGGCTCGGTAATTCTACATACATGAAAAAGTTGTTACATTGCATCAGAACATTTAACAGACCCACAGTAGAAAATCCAGTAGATATGTCAGCAACAGTATACTTAGCCCACAATTGAGCATATATGCAAACAAAGAACCGAAACCAGAACTGACAATGGAAATAAAAACAGGGAAACCCCAGCTGTTCGGGGGAAAAAACAGCACCGGCCACTAATAAGATGCATCTCTCACACCAGAAACGTCGACCGACAACAGAGTACAGAGGTAACCGCGCCGGCGACAGTCGCCCCAACCCTAGCGCATGCCGGGGCACCAGAAGACGAGGATGAGGTCTGGTCATCTGTGTACCTGGAGCTGCATGCCGCGGAACCGCTCGGGCGCCATGGCCGCGGATCAGTGATGGACGATGATGAAGATCGCGGAGGACGTCGTCGACTTCAATTTGTCGAGACACAATCATCCACGGGATATTATATTTTAACTGAAGCTGCCCACGGCTTTAATCTGCGTGAGTTTGTTCACAAGTTTGTTGCAGTTGTGGAACCCCTGGACGGGGCTTCGATGGATCCAACCAAGGTTATTGACCCCAGCTTTTATAACCTCCGTTTTGAAATATAAGATATTTTACTTTATCTTAAAATAAAATAATTAAAATTTGATCAAATTTATAGAGAAAAATATTAACATGTAACACATTAAATTAAAAAATTATAAAAATATTCATAATGGATCTAATTATTTTTATTTGACATTCAAAATATTATTATTCTTTTCTATAAACTTGGTCAAACTTAGAACAGTTTGACTTAGAACAAACTAAAATACCGTACATTTTAGGACGGAGTACTCAACAAAACAGAAAACTCCCAGTTTTGGACAGGGCTCATGGACATTAAAGATCTCTTCTTGACAAGAGGAAAATTTATAGTACGAAATGGGTGCCAAACCGGATTTTGGGAGGATCTTTGGATAGGAAAAGAACCTTATACAACATCGCTAGGAAAAAAAACCAAACAGTAATTGACGTGCTAAGGACTAGACCACTAAATGTCTATTTTAGGATGTCTTTAGTGGGAGATAAGCTGAGGTTTTGGTTGGATCCGGTAGCAAAAGTGTTGAATATTGATTGGATGCGGCTAACTTATGGCCGGCCGTAAAACTAGTCTGCTGTACGGCTGCACTATTTATGGTAAGAAAAAGATATTATCAACTTACCCCCACCTGCAACCCCTCGGGCCCCACTTAAATTGCGCCCCCCGTTTCTTCCCGCACGCTGAACTTGCCACCAGAGATAAAAAGCTGCCTCTACCGCCCCACCGCTGTTGGACAGAAAAAAATAAGCTTAAACTGTCCAAATTCCGGCCGTGGTGCCGGATAGATGGCGGTGATATCAACAAAAAATTGCTTAAAAAAGTCATACGGGGAGGAACATGAAGATAGTGACGTAAAACAACTGGATAACCAGAAGGTAAGTACGTGCACAATACCAAAAAAAAAAAAATGCTCGAGAGGGTTCCTCCTCCCCCCTCCACCCCCCACCCTTCCTGCCAAGAAAAACAGAATCTGAAACCACACTTTTGCTGTCTCTACAAAGTTGTCATCTTCCCCCAATAGAATTACTTGATCATGTGCTCAAAATCTCCACTTGTACACTGCTGCTGAAAGCCTCGCCCCCCTGCCCTCCAGTCCTTTTTGTTGAAGCTGCAAAATGTAGTTTGAGTAAACAACATGTTAATTTTGTGTGTTCCAGTAGTAATGTTGGGAAAAATGCTTACACAAAGTACTCTATTATGCCTTTATATGGACAATGTAGCTTGATCACATAAAAAAAGAATGAAAAAAGCTAAAGCATGTTGCCTGATCTGCCTTAACTAAAATATGTTGTTACTTTGTTCTACCTTTTGTAAAAAGCATTGTTGTCTGATCTACCTTTTACTAAAAAAAGAGATAAATGTGGAAAGTAGGACCAATGGATTTGAATGCGCTGCCCCCTCAGTTCGATTATGATTTCCTAGATGATGAGAATACAAGTCCTCTGTATATTGCACTCAACCAGTCTTCCATGTGGCAAGTTTGCCATGCAGCGAGCATGTCCCATACCATCAAAACCAAAATGATGCTGGTGGCGCACAAGCAGCTGATGATAGCACCAAAAGTGCTAATGATTATTCTGTTGACAACCCAGAACCTGGTGTTGATGTTGTTGAGGATGGTGTAGAAGGGGGGGAGGGGGGTGGAAGATATTGCAGAAGATGTGGTGGATGATGTTTGGTTAACGCCACCAGTGCCGCACACAGGGTAAACTTTTGTCACCAAAGAGGAGGTGAGAGAGTTCTACAATACCTATGCCAAAAGGATTGGTTTTTCAATCCGTACTAGCACTACACACTTATCATATTTGACAAGGCAACAACAAAAAAATCAGTTTGTCTGCAACAAAGAAGGCCGTGGGCGGAAAAGGGAAAGAGGAACCAACAATTCCAGAATCTGAAGATAGAAATTATGAGGCGGGGGATGGAGAGCCTGAATCTGACAATGACAATGTAGATGTAAAGAAGAAGAAGATGGATGGTAGCAGTGCAGCATACAGACTGCAATGGTTCTAACACTGCTTGCTAATAAATGGCATGTAATTTACTTTGCACCAGATCATAACCATGACCTTATTGTCAAGCCGTCGCTGAAAAAGTTCCTAAGATCTCACAAGGGGATTCCTAAACAGGAGAAGGACTTTATTGCCTTGTTGCATTGGTGCAACTTGAGCATAGGTCAGATAATGCAGCTTATGTCAGTGTTTTACCGCCAGACCCACCAAGGGATACCCCCGAGGTGGTAGGTTGTAGGTAGGGTATCGTCGAGATCAGAAATTCGAAGGTGCAAGGAACACAAAGTTTAGACAGGTTCGGGCTGCCGAGAGCGTAATACTCTACATCATGTATGGTGGTTTGTATTGCCTTAGAGTTTGTTGGAGGGGGGTTCCTGCCCACCCTTATATAGTCTTGGGGGACAAGGTTACATGGAAATTCTAGCCTGATACTTGCGCAGGAAGCCTACCGAGATACAGATCGGGTAGTTTCCATCTGTATCGACTAGTCCTAACTCTGTATGAGTAGTTACATCTAGCGTAGAGGGTGGTCCATGCCCCATCCCCTATCCTAGGAAATCTTCATCACATGCGTAGTCCCATAGTATCGGGTCTGACAAGCCCCCGAGCTCTTTGTACAGCAGGCTTCGAGTACTTCTGAAGGCGTCTTCGAGTACTTTCTTGAACTCCATCTTGAAGGTGTCTTCGAGTACTTGCCTTGGTTAAATCGAGGTTATGAGGTGCTCATGCCTCGAGTAGTCTTCAAGTCTTCTTTTATATGGGGTGTGATGAACTCGCACTCCATATGGAGTAGCCTCCGAGTCTTAGGTTGAATCGAAGAATCAGGCCAAGGGTCAAATCTGTCTTGAATCTTCTTTCTTTATCTTTCAAGAATTTTTGAAAAATAATCTCCTGATGACACGTGTCCCGCAGCCCTCGAGCCTTTAATTCAAATTCCTAGAGTTTGGAAAAAAGGATCAAAAAGTCATGGCATAAATCCAGAAATTATCTTGATGGTTAGAGGGGTGATTTTGTAAAGAAATTCAATAAATCCCATTTTCTAGAAAGAAATCCCAGAAAAGGCAATTTAAAAAAATAACTTTCCAAAAAATACCCTATTTACCACTTGAAACGAATCTTTTGCTGAGGATAACTCTTCCACTTCTGCATAGTAGATGTGGGTCCAACATTGCTTGGCTATATAACCCCGTGGCGACTTAGGGTTTTTTCCACGCTTTCACTTGTGATTGCATTATTGAAACCCTTTGCCTTCCTCTGCTTCCCAGCCGTCGCCATTTTTAGATCTACATCTGTTAGTCTTTGCTTTCTCTTCTTCTTCTCCACCAAATCTGAGCGCGTTCCTTCCCTCTCTTGAGCCCCTGAGCGTATGCGAGTGAAAAGACTCGTGCAATGAAGAATGGGCCACAAGAAATCTGCTGTGAGGGGGGGGGGGGCGACAAAACGGATCAATCCTAAGATGCATCTACAGATTGGTCGAAAAGTAAGTGCTCATGGAATGATCTTCTTAATCTTGTTTCTCAAGGTCTTCTTTAAGGCCAGGATGTTGTTCAATGGCGTCCCTGATGAGAACATGACACTAATGCATATGGCCATGAAGGGTGCATGGCATGGAGAAGAAGGAGTTCAGCAAGGGTGTCTAAGTCAAGAAGGAGGCCCAAGGCTTATCCGATTCGAGACACCAAGGTGGAGGCCCAAAACAAATCAAGTTCGAGTCCACCTCGGAGTCCAGAAATAACATGCACTAAAATTAACGCCCAGGCCGCATATGGAGTCCGTTTCAGACGTTCTTTATATGGATGGAAAGGTAATTTCGTGGAGCTTCCAATGGAACCGGTCCCACATCAAAATACGTCCGGAGTCAACAGAAATCGTCGAAACAATTTGAGATCCAGAATCTGTCAGGGTGTTGCGCCGCCGTCTTTTGGGCCGTTGGCCTTTGTATGGTGTCGGGCCTTAAGCCCATCTTGTGGGCGCCCCCATTTTAGTTGCCCCCAACCCTAGCACGCTCCTTTAGGGTATAAACTCAGTAGCTGCCGCTATCTAGACTCGGGTTTTGTTTAGTTCTAGTTTCCAATAATGAAACTCAGATTGCATCGTTGTATCTGTGGCGACAAGTCCTTATACTTTGATCCAAGGCCCCTGTTCTTGTTCTACACCACTGTGGTGATTATTCCTTTTGTGTTCAGAGCTTGAACCATATATTCATGTTTGCTTCATATACATCTGCAGTTTCAGATTGCGTGTTTATCCTTTCTTGCTTGTGTTCTTCGATTCTCTTGCAGGAAAAGCCTTCTCGGCGAGGTCAATCAAGTTGTGCTTGGTTGATAACCAACGGACAAGCGGTGTAACGGTTGCAGGGTTTGAATCGTGTCTGATTTGAAGCCGGATCACCAACGTCGAGACTCCACCAATCGAATTTACCAATACCTATCGGAAGATCGGGCCTAGTCTACATCAAGTGGTATCAGGATTCAGGTTAACCATGAGGTATATTATCGTGTGCCCTTTAGATTCATCTCTTTTTCATTACCTAGAGTCTACAAAAGCCCGACAAAAAAATAATTCTGCTGTCCTATAAACCCTTTGTGCCCCACAATTTTTCAATTCAGTTTGCTTTTCTGAATTTTAGTCCCTCGTTGTGTCATTGTGTTTGTCGTGTCTCGGTTTTGTTCTTGTCTTTAGTATCAAGTCTTGCTTGAGTTGGTCTTTGTGCTAATTTATTAAAGAAAAGTGTTCCCATCTGTTCCTTGCTGTACTAGTTGCTTTTGTGTCAAGAAAAAAATTCAGCTACGTTGAAAGATAGAGAGATAAGACAAAGAAAAAGGCAAAGGTGCAGAAAAAAGACAGAGAAAAGAAAAAGCCGCACCAAAAAAGAAAGAAAGAAAGAAAAAGCAAAGAAGAGAAAAATTCAGAAGTGCTTGCATTCTTTTGTGGTCTTGTGGTGAGTTGTATTGTTGCTTGCTTGAACTAGATCCAGGACAAGTTAGGCCGGTGACATAGACTAGCTTGGGACTATTTTTGAGTCTTGCAATTCTGAATTGAATTTTTGATTTTCCTTGCTACCATATTGTGCCTACCCAAACCTCCACATATACTTCTGTCAGCACAGGTTCACCTTGCAACTGTTACACCCAAGCTTGACAACAGATTATGCCACCCTGTTTGGCTTTGGTAAGAACACTTGCAAGACAGTGGTAAGCCGTTTGAGATATTGCCGTCCACTTATCCACCTCCCAATCCCAGTAGTTGCTAGTTGATAGGGATAGTACTTTTTTTGTGTTGTCTTTTTCTGTCTTCTAACAATGACAGGTTGTTCATATCCACCAACTTATGATGGTATAGGTGCTGATGAGTACATTGAGTGAGAAATTGCCATAGGTAACATATTTGCTACTTGCTTTATGTGTCCAAGGAGGAAGGTAAAAAATGCAGCTAGTGTTTTGCGACATTCTGCTTTATCTTGGTGGGAGTCTTTAAGTCCTTTAGATAAACCTCAAACTTGGAATGATATGAAAATTATTATGCGAGAAACTTTTGTTAATCCACCTCCTACTTTGAATTCATATGATGAGGTGCATCATTTAGAAGAAGAGTCTACTGTTGTATCTCTTGCTATGCCTAACATTTTGCAGGATAATGTACATAAGCGAGACGATGACTTAGACGATAATGAGGAGCTCACAACCTCATGTGCAAATTCAGAATCATCACTTCATAGTGCACCTATTATTCCGGCTGAAAATGAGAACACAAGTAATGACCATGGTGCTACACTAACAAAAGGTGAGAATTATTTGGATGTGCTGAATTTTTCCACAAATTATGTTATCATAGAGCAATTGTTAGTGGAACCTTCTCTTGAAGTTTTTTTCACAAGATGGTTTGCTTGATGTTGCTTGTGATAAAGATGAATCATGTGATAATGCTTGTGTTGCACATGTTCTAAAACCACAACCTTTGTGCTGAAATTAAACATGTTGGTAGTGAAAATGATGAGCTCAAATTGTCATCTTCTTTAAATACTTTGGGTCACATTGAATTTGATGTTTTGTGTAATCTAAATTGTTTAGAAGAGAGACTTTTTCGATATGCTAATTTGCCTTGGTTTTCTAGACACACATATCATGTTATTGGCAAATATGACAACAAAGGATAGTATATGACACATCGAGTCTACATTAGTAGCAATCTGAATTCTCCTTTTGTTGTGCAAGATTGTGATCAACTAGAGGGCTGCCATGCTACTAAAATTATCATCCCATGTTACTCTAGTTTATTTTAAAGAATCGGGTTCACTCCCAAGAAGGGGAGCATTGTTGGTTGCTACCTATGCTTGGTGCTGACATTCCTTGCAACAAACACATTCCAACTGATATACATCCATCTATTACTGTATTGTCCTTGGTTAGTACTAATCTTTTGCAGGATAGTGTTGACAAATATCGTGTGCATTCCGATCAAGGAGCCTACATGCTTGCTGAAATTTTTGTGCGAGATGACACACTAGAAAATTTGGAACAAGGTTATATACTTCTTCACAATTACTTCAGTTCCCTTCATTTTTGCAACCCTGTTCTCCTTTGTGTTGTGCAGAATAAGTTTAGAGCATAATCGACGCCAAGGACGGCTTTCTATCAAGAAGGGGAGGATGATGGGAACACGACACCAATGCATATAGCCATGAAGGGTGCATGGCATGGAGAAGAAAGAGTTCAGCAAGGGTGTCCAAGTCAAGAAGTAGGCCCAAGGCTTATCCAATTTGAGACACCAAGGTGGAGGCCCAAAACAAATCATGTTCGAGTCCACCTCGGAGTTTAGTAACAGTATGCACTAAAATTGACGCCCAGGCTGCTTACGGAGTCGATTTCAGACGTTCTTTATATGGATGGAAAGGGAATTTCGTGGAGCTTCCAACGGAAGGAGTCCCACATCAAAATTCGTCCGGAGTCAATGGGAATAGCAATAACAATTTGATGTCCAGAATCTATCAGGGTGCTGCGCCGCCGTCTTTTGGGCCGTTGGCCTTTGTATCGTGTCGGGCCTTAAGCCCATGTTGTGGGCGCCCCCATCCTGGTTGCCCCT
Organism: Panicum miliaceum; assembly: GCA_032594955.1. NCBI lineage: Eukaryota > Viridiplantae > Streptophyta > Magnoliopsida > Poales > Poaceae > Panicum > Panicum miliaceum. The sequence continues at coordinate 49,415,102 of CM064058.1, read as the reverse complement.
AACTCTAGCACACCCCTTTAGGGTATAAACTCAGTAGCCGCCGCCATCTAGACTCAGGTTTTGTTTAGTTATAGTTTTCCAGTGTGAAACTCAGATTGCATCGTTGTATCTATGGCGACAAGTCCTTATACTTTGATCCAAGGCCCCTGTTCTTGTTCTACACCACTGTAGAAATTAGTCCTTTTGTGTTCAGAGCTTGAACCACATATTCATCTTTGCTTCATATACATCTGCAATTTCAGATTGCGTGTTTATCCTTTCTTGCTTGTGTTTTTCGATTCGCTTGCAGGAAAAGCCTTCTCGGTGAGGTCAATCAAGTTGTGCTTGGTTGATAACCAATGGAGCAGTGATGTAACGGTTGCAGGGTTTGAATCGTGTTTGATGTGAAGCCGGATCGCCAATGTTGAGACTCCACCAATCAAATTTACCAATACCTATCGGAAGATCGGGCCTAGTCTACATCAGTCCCGCCGTTGGTGAACTTTCTCCAGTTTTGTCGAAAGGGGATTGGCCCTCCCTGCTTCTGATTTTTTGCGTGGCCTTCTGTACACCTTTGGTCTATAACTCAACCATCTTAATCCCAACTCCATTATTCATCTTTCTATCTTTACTCATCTTTGCGAAGCCTTCCTTGGGATTGAACCCCACCAGAATCTTTTTCTTTATCTTTTCTGAGTAAAACCACAACCAAAATTTAATGACACTTCTATAGTCGAGGGAGCCGGGATCCAATTGAAATAGAAGCTCAAGAATAAATATACCTCATATAAGTTTCCTAGCAATGTCCCCGGATGGAAGGAGCACTGGTTTTATATTGGGAATCACAAGCCTTCCCTTCCTGCTCTGACCGGAAAACCACCAATCCCGCGTGCCGAGTGGAAGAAGACTCTCAACCACGGAGATATGGATCATGTTAATGAGCTGCTGCAAATGATAGAAGCACTGAAGTTGATGGGGGTGACGGGGGATTCGGTTATGTACTCATTCTTTGAGAGCCGTATTCAACTGCTCTAGAAGAGGTGCCAGTTTGGATTTGACTACCTCGAACCTGAAGATCCCTCTCGTATGTATGCAGAGGAGCTAGCGGTGGGTGAATCGCTGAAGCAGACTCAGCGAGTGCTGCTCAATGTGGTGGACGCGCCTTACGTCCCCAAGCTCTTCTCCACCGGGAATCCGCCCAAGGAAGTAAGTATCTGAGGCACTGCAATAGTTTTGTTGATGCTGAGAGTTGTTTTTCTGACAATCTTGCTAATCTTGAAGAGGCATGCGAATGTGTACCGGAGCTCACCTCCGTTGCCCGTGGTGCCGAGACCAGACCATCTGACGCTGGGTGCATATTTGAAGCCTCAAGAATCTAACTCCAATTATGAAGATGAGCAAACTGACACTGATGATGATCTTCTCATGGCAAAATCGCAACAAGCATCTGGCAAGGGTGCCACCCTGACAGCTTCAAGCACGTCTGGTGACAACCCTTTGGCCAATGTACCTAAACAGCCGTGCGTGGGCATTGTTGGCATTTCTTAGCGTCACCACTAGGAACGGTTAAGACCCTAGCAGTGGCACTAGGAAATGCCAGTTGGTATGTCTTAACGATTACAGAAAAGGATCCGCAAGCGCACGGATATACCATTGTAGCATTTTACCCGTTGAGTATTCGGGTATCGTTAGTTATATTTTCCCAAAGGAGAGCATGATTGTAAGAGTTTACTTGGTACAAGAGCAAGACGATATGAATAAGTCATAGACTATAGCATAAACAGGGGTAAGTCATGATAAGAGATATGAATAAGGGTAGAGTGACACACACATGGGCCAAACTCAGGATAAAGAATAAACGAATAAACCTAAGGGTTAGCGGGAGCAAAGGCATACAAGGGGGTGTCCTATTAGTATCTATTCATACAAGCAAGGGCTACACTCTAATCATGCTTAGAACTGCAGGTGTCGGGAAAATAGGGATAACAGGGAGAATGTCCCATCCCGGAGTACATCCAGGACGTTACATCTTTCAGAACTCCTATCCAGAACCCGAATGTGGGGGACTTCACTAACCATGACGGAACGTCATGGCGGACCAGCAGAGCTGTCACCTTCTGCGGCCTACCCCTGCAATACCGTGGAGCACGGGCATATCCGAAGGATCCCGCATACCCAAGCACCACGCCCGTGTATGAAGTCACTACCTTAGTGTCCCCAGGACTCCCACCCTTCGGATGGACAAGAAAACACTAAGGTAAACCCGAAGGTACAACGTACCGTTATCCTTACCCAGATCATCTAGCCTAAGCATAAAGAGAGTGTAACTAGTGAAGCAATTAGCTATGGCATGACACGTTACTAGGATAGTATAACAAGCAAGAGCATGATAGACTATCAAGATAACATAACAACCAAGGCTTAGCTCTATATGAATAGGCTGACAAGTCGAATACAAAGCCATACCGAGGACTGAGGATTGCTCTCCAATCCCGAGGACGACTGAATTCGCTAAGAGAATTCTAGCCTAGCTCCACTACCCTATGAATACAAGTCACAAGTGAGAGTAGAGAGAATGGATCCAAGTGGTGTGTGTTGAAATGGGTGTGAGGGCCTCCTTTTATAGCTCTTGAGGTCGGTTCCCGCCATCTCCTCGTATGGAAACACTTGCAACCGACCATGGGAGGACCAGAGGAATCTTCCCGCCAAGACGCACCTGGACGGCATCCGGGGGGGTGCGGCCGACCCCCCCTGCCGCCTCTGGCCACCGCCTTTGGCTGGGGCACTGACATGTGGGTCCATGTTTGATCCTTTGGGTGCTTTCTGCCTTTGTATGTCGGTTTGGCTGTCAAGTGGGCCCTTCTTGTAAGTGTGTTGCAGTGGAGGATCTTCTGTGCATGTTTTGCTGCGTGTTCTTCGTGTTTTCTTCTTATTTCAGACTTGCATCCCTGAAATGATAAGTTCTCCAAAACAACTATGGAGCTAGGTTAGTGATACAAATATGTGAGTAAGAGGCATGGTTTTCCTTTGCTCATGAGTATCGTTGATGGTCGGATTTGTTACTTAAGGACCGTCAACAACACCCCCAAGCTAGCCTTTTGCTCGTCCGTGAGCAAAACAAGGCTTTATGTTGTTGATCAGGAGTTGCTTCAATGTTGCATTTCCATCCTATGCCTTAGGCACAACAAAGTGTTCTTACCTTGATTTTTGATAAGTTGGCCTTGTCCTTACCTCTTACCTTACTCCTGTGGGGCTTGTAGCTTCTCCTCATCTTTGGCGGTTGAAAGTCAGAACGGTCTTGTAGAGTGCTAGTATTTCTTACTCTTTTGCTCAACCGTCAATCCGGAGGGTTTTTGTAAAGTTTTTCGAAAAGAAATTTCAAAGTTCCTCAAATGATCTCTCGGATGACTCTTGTGTGTATGTGTTGGCGCTAAAATCGGCCGGATAGGAATCGGCCGATGGGTCTTCAGCGTCGGACACACGACCCGGGAGAATCTGCTTAGCTCCTGTTCGGGTTATCGCCCTGGTGCGGTTCGCGCGGCGTGCCAGTCAATCTGACCTGTTGATTGACAAGGAAATAGAGTATTAAATTCCAGACGCGTCAATCGGCTGGATTTCCGATCTGTCCTGAGGAGCGCGTCGGCGGCAAATCGGCCGATTTGCTGTAGAGATGATCGGCTATGGGTCAGCCGATGATCGTATAGTAATTGTAAAGAGAACTGCTAGAGCAATCTAAACAATTACTATAGAAACAACACTTGAAATAGATCTAATCGGCTGTATGGCGATGGGTTGAAGGAGAACAATGACGAAGCCGATTACCCTGATCTCAAGCTGGATAACTGGTGATAATACTAGAATAACAGGTAAAACTTGCAATTCTAGTAAATATCGATAACTTGTGAATAAATCCAAACGAAACCACAGCGATGTGCCCGTAGTTAAAGCTCGGATATTACTCAATAAACGGAACCTACCAATTGGCCGGAGATCAGGTTGATGCAGCCCTGCCAATCCGTACGAACTCGTGGAAGAAGAAAATATTGGCAAAGTCGCCGACTTGAAAAGTAAAGTACTGGTAAAAAGTAGAAGTGTTTTGTTGATTGATTTCATCGTTCTTCGCAAAGCCCTAGCGACTCCTACTTATACCCTGAAAACTAGGACTCCTGGTCGATTACGACTTGTTACATCCTTATTTAAAACAAGAAAACTACTATATCTACAATAACTTTTAAAGGAAATGGACTCCCGCAGAATCTTCCGCCGCCGTTCCTCAATCCAATCAGGATCCCCTTCAATTTCTCTCTGACCGACTTGGCGTGCCCTGTTGACAAGCTTTTGACCAGGATCTTCTGGAATAATCCTACTGTCGGTATGGGCTGTGCCACCAATCGGCCGATTTTCAACTGTTACCTCGATCGGCCGATTCCTTACTGTAGCTTTCAGATCTGCTTCATCGGCCAATCTTCTCTTCCTGACGCCGATTCAATACGTGTCAAAATCTGGCGTCAACACATGCCCCCCAGTTTCGGAGTAAAATATAACTTTTCCTTCGAAACTCTTTTCTTTAACCTTCTTCTCCGAAACAGGCGTAGTAAAAATCTCCTTCCGTTCCGCGGCATAATGATAGCAACTTCCTCGAACCGAGCGCGCGAAACGACCGCTCCCCTGGAACTCGTGTAGACGGTGCGGTAAAAATACCATCTTTGCCCTTGCCCCTTTTATCTCTCTTAAGTACTGGTTTTCTCCGCCTCTCCTCCTCCACGAATCCAGCATCTTTTCCGCCGCATTACTGTTCATCTTCCTCCGAGTTCTTTCGATTTCCAAGCGCCCCCCCTTCTCAGGCGACCTCGTCCGCAGCTTGCTCCGACCCTAATGGCGTCTCCGTCAGCGACCACCCCATCTACAGAGGCTCCATCGGCTGCTCCTTTGGCGGCGGCGGCCCAATCGGCAGATTCTCCAGCAGCGTCATCGGCGACGATGGCTTCCATCCCAGAGGTAAATGTTCGAAAAATCTCTTCCTTTTCGCCTTGCTGCTTCAGTATTTTCTGGTCCCTCTCTTAGTTTCTTCCCTTTTCCCCTTTCTTTTTAGGCCCTTAGGCACAGGATCACCATTCCTCTCTCAGAGTCTCCTGACCTCATCTGTCTAGGCCCTATGGGGAATCCTGATCCAACGGATCTAATCAGTTTAGAAACTCACAGAATCCCCTTTAAGCAATCACCCATGGATTTAGATCACTGGGTAGGCGCATTCAGATCCTGGCCGAACGAAACACCCGGGTGGAGAGAGTGGTACCAGAGGGTAGCCGGGTCTTGGAAAGTCCAATGGGAAGAACTTAAAATCGGCCAGTGCATAGATTTGTCCCTGTCTCAGATGGAAAAGAATGAACCTTTGGTTATGGCAGCCTCTTACTTCTGGTCCGATGCACTTAACGCATTCCTTTTTGGACATGGACCCATGACCCCGACCTTGGCCGATGTCTTGCTGCTGACCGGCCTAGATGTTTCCTCCGCCGATACCCCCTTCAATTACCTGTTCAAGCCATCTCATCGGCTAGACACCAAAGGAATCGGCGGTGGAAAGGATACATCAGTAAGAACATGAAGACAGGAACAGTCTCACAGAGAGAGCACACCGCCTTCTTGATGATGTGGCTGGAGAAATACCTCTTCTGTGGCAGAGCGGTCGGCCCCTCTTCCAACACTCAAGCTTTGGCAGAGTCTCTCGCACAAGGATCGGCCGTTCCCGTCGGTAAACATTTGCTGGGATCGGCATACCATATGATGCATCAAATCGGCGCCAAGCTGTCGAAAGGAGAGCCGATAGGGAATCCAGGCGGTCCTTGGTGGTTCATCACCCTCTGGCTCAATTTACACATGAGCAAGGTCTCTCAGCAGAGGATAGAGACAAAGACCTTCCCCAACATCGAGTCAGAGGAGAATCCATTGGTCCGTCGCCGCTGCAGATCTGTTGGAGAGGCGGCATCGGCCTTCTCCGGCTGCCAGTTCACCGCTACCCGCGTAGCTGAATATTTCAGATGCTTCTATAATGGACTTAGCGAGGAGATGATCACCTGGTACCCATATCAAACCGCGGAGCTGATTTTTGAATTGCCTGTATGCTTCGACTTCTCCACCCACACATTTGACAGAGAGTTGATGGATGTCTTGATTAAGCCGGGAATTCTGCCGGCTAACTTCTTCTCGGGAAAGGACTCACCCACTTATGAGTTCTACTGCCCGTCAGCTGCAGCAAGGCAACTAGGTTTTGGCCAATTGCCGATTCGAGTCTATTTCGCCGGCCAAGCAAAATTCAGAGACGGATTAACTTCAAGTCTTGACTACAGCCGATTATGCGATTTAGTACCCGACTCCAGCACTATTGACTTGAACGGCTGGTCAGTTGCCTCTTTTGCCACCCAACAGTATAAATTATGGTGGGCAGAATGGAAGCAGCATCTTTTCTGTAAATCCCCATCAATTTACTGTAATCTTCTGGACCCAGAGAACATCGACCCAAATGCTGCAGTATGTCCTTTTCTTCTCAGCCGATTTCAATGTTGCATTATCATTTCGCTGTTAACTTGTGTTTACTTCTTCAGTCTGAAAGCCATGCTCCCCCAACACGGAGCCGAAGCGGCCGGTCGATCAATAGCCATCATCAATACACTGTGTACCCACTCATCGGCTTCCATGCTCCATCTATCAGAGATATTTCCACCGGTCGATCAAGACGAGCGCCCAAAAGACCAACACCGAAGATATCCAGCCGTCGGATGCGGGCTCGCATTGAATCGGCCGGTCAGACAACAATAGCATCGGCTAAAGTCTCCCGTATCGGATCGGCTAGCCAGATGGCAGCAGCATCGGCCGAGACTCCCCGTGTTGGATCGGCTGATCAGATGGGAGTGATACGTGCCGAGACCCCAGATCCTTCACCTCCACCAGTGGCCGAGACGGCTGATCCCCAAGTCGCCGCCGAAGCCGGGGCTGCTGCAGCATCGCTCTTAGTAGAAGCTGTCCAGGTAACTTTATTTATCTCATGTATCCTCCAAGTCTTCTGCTGACATCAATTTCATCCCTTTGCCAGGCTGCACAGGTTGTCCCACCACAATCTCCACGACTATCGGCCGCGTCTCAAGTAGGGACTGAGGCTACAACAGCTCCTGTTGCCGAGGTATATGATTTCTTACCCGGCATCCTCAATATTCAGGAAACTTAACCAATTTTGACGCAGGTCGACTTGGGTACGCCGATTGTAACTCCACAGCAGGAATCGGCCGGAGAACCCGCAGAGGCATGGCAAATTCCCATTACCATCTTATCTCATTTTCCCATAGTATTCTCACGAGCATTTATATCTTTCTCAGGAAGCTGGCCCAAGCGGAGCACCAATAATGATCGAATCTTCTTCTTCTGGCGAACCCAGTGCACCAATCCCTGAAACAAGGGAAATACTTCCACCGGCGCAGGCAAGAGAGATTCGTTTCAAAGAGGTAACAATCTTACCATCAGAATCGGCCGATTTCCTTTCACTACTTGCTTACCCTTTGCTTCGTTCCCTTACAGGAGCAAGATTCTCCCAACAATAGTATCTTTTCTTTCGCTGTCTCCTTGGCCGATGAAGAAGAAATCGCCTCACACGCGGTTCCACCGAGTTCTGCCTCCGACGATGTCCGCTCTAAGCTCGAGAGCATCCGTACTCTCCTCCAAGGTGACATCGGCCGATTGGTGAAAGATGCATCGCCGATCCGACAACTTTTCAATGAGGTCGCAGATCACCTTCCGGATGAAGTGTCGGAGGACTTGGGGTATGCTGCCTATATAGAGGGCATGCGGATTCCTGTCTCGTGGGCGCTGCAACGTATGGCCGATCGCTCTCAGATGGCCAAAATTCAGGAGGAGGTTGACTCGTACAAGCACCAGACCCAGGAAGTACATCACAAAATCAACTTCCTCGAGAACTGCCGTCCGGACATCGTTGGCACAATAGATCGGCTGAAACGGAGGAGAGCAGAACTAGCCAAGGAGATGGAACAGATAACCAAAGATATAGCCGCTGAGGAGAAAAAGCTCCAAGAACTCCCCACCATGATCAGCGAGCTGAAGCAAAAAAGACAGCATCTGGCTCGCGAAACAATAAGACTCCATCGCCGTGCGTCAGAAGTACCAGGATCGGCCGAAAATGATCAGAGGATAGTAGAATCGGCCGATCAAATTAGACGACGAGCGATTGCAGCTATAGATACTTTCCTTGGGCTGTAAACAATATGTTAAACATTACTGTTCCTTTGATGTCACTGCGCCGATTCGGTTTTGAACTGCTTCATGTAATCCGTAACTTCCACTCAATAATGAATCCCAATATTTCTTTCACCAGATGTGTAGCCAGAAGACTGATGAGAAATCGGTCATGTCAACTTGACATATTTTCTTTTTGTGCTCGGAATCCCAGTCGGTACCCACGTACGTCGGCCTTGATCTGATGCTATTTCTCAAATTTCCCATCTCTAATGAATCGGCCGACGTGAACCCATGCCCGAGTTTCTCATCTTTTCGAACGAGTTGAATCTTCAGAGCTGACTGCTTGGATCGGCTGTACACCGAAATCGGACACTTTCAGGAAGTCAGTGTCCCAAGTCCTGCCAGATATACACTTGACGTGCTCGCAGCTCCACTGTTGTGTGTCGGCCGTTGCAACGCTGTAGGCAGAATCGGCAGCTACTACCTCTGTACTATCGCCGATCCATTGCACAAGGCATTGATGCATAGTAGATGGGACACAGCAGTTTGCATGTATCCAGTCGCGACCAAGCAGCATATTATAGGACCCCTTGCCATTAATGACGAAGAAAGTAGTAGGGAGGGTCTTACTTCCGATGGTGAGGTCGACGCAGAATGCCCCGCGGGCAGGCGACACGTTGCCTTCGAAATCCTTCAGCATCATGTCCGTCTTGGTGAGGTCGTCGTCGCCCTTGCCCAGCTTGCGGAACATGGCATACGGCATGATGTTGACCGCCGCGCCTCCGTCTACCAGTAATTTGGTGACGGGTCTTCCGTTGACATACCCTTTGAGAAACAGCGCCTTAAGATGCTGTCGTTTTTCCTCTTCTGGTTTCTCAAATGTAGCCGTCATCGGCTCTAATACTAGTTGTGCCATTTGCTCTTCCTCTGTTTTTGTCATTTTGTCCCGATCGCTTGGCGCCATGAACTCCATCGGCAGTATGAAAACCATATCAATCTCGGCTGCCGATTCTTGGTTATCAGTTTCTTGATCGCTTTTCTTTGGGCACCAAATTCGAGATTTCACTTTCCTTTTCTCTGGCACCTATCTCCGTTCTTCTTCTTGATGCTCCCACTGGCGTAGGCGTTGGATCCTTCGCTTTTGGGATCTGGATAGGCCGTCAGGACACCACCTGGGATTCACTGGCTTGGTCGATGATCTGACGTGTTCCCAATCTGGTTCCCTTCCTAGGGGGTCTTCATTCCTTTTCTCTGGCACCTGTCTCCGTTCTTCTTCTTGATGCTCCCACTGGCGTAGGCGTTGGATCCTTCGCTTTTGGGATCTGGATAGGCCATCAGGACACCACCTGGGATTCACTGGCTTGGTCGATCATCTGACGTGTTCCAATCTGGTTCCCTTCCTAGGGGGTCTACATCTGACACCCTATCATCGGCTATCTCTTCCAGCCGATCTTGTGCGCTGATCCTGCCCCCCAGTCCATCTTGCTGGCCGATCTTGCTTTTTGACCTGTTGCACTGGTTAACTCTGCCCCCCAGCTGATCATGGACCGAAACGCGCCGTTCTTCGCGCCGATTTCTGTTGATCGGCTCTGATCCTCTATCCCTAGAGTGTGCCTTCGGGCGATCGTTGCGGTTTGATCCGTTGCACTCCGGACAGTTATCGGCAGATGGCAACCTGATATCGTTCTCCCAGCAGTGGATGAAGAAGGGACACTGCCAGTGATCTTCACACCGGCGTATCATCTCATCCTGGTGTTGTGGTTGTTCTTGCTGCCGCCGATATTTACTGAGTAGAAATCGGGAGGTGACAGGCCTGTGTGGTCGTTCTGGCCCTCGCCTATTCCTTCTGATTTCTTCCGTTGTGATCTGCCTCCTGAGGTCGACAGCGCCACCTCTTCTCGCCGATTCTGATGTCAGCACCTTGGTTTGACTTGAGTCTCCTTCAGCGTTGACCTTGTTGGCCGGGAAGGGATGTTGATCTATCTTCATCGGCTTTGCTGATTGGCTGGGAGTTTCAAACTTGAGCCGCCCCTGTTAAATGGCCCATTGTATCTGCTGGCGGAAGACTTTACATTCATTGGTGTCATGAGAAGTAGCGTTGTGCCACTTGCAGTACTTCATCTTCTTAAGTTGATCGGCCGTAGGGATGGTGTGATGCTGCGACAGCTTGATTTGCCCCTCCTGAAGCAGCAGATCAAAAATTTTATCAGCCTTTGACGTGTCAAAGCCGAATGTCTCTGGCTCCTTCTTGCCAAAGGGGCAGGATATCGGTTTTCTCCCTTTTACCCATTCTGCCAGGCCGATTTCCTCCTCCGCGTCAGATTCAGATCCCTCCAAGTACGCCACCTTCTTCTGGAAGCTCCTCCGCTGTTCAAGCGGTCGGATCTCCTGTCCTGACAACCGGTGGACGATTTGACTCAGGCTCTCAAACTCTTGGGCAGCATATCTCTCTCTGATTTGCGGTAAGAGGCCTTGGAAAGCGATATCGGCCAACTGCGCATCGGTCAGGGCCAGACTGTAGCACTTGTTCTTGATCTCTCTGAACCTCTGTATGTACCCTGTCACAGGTTCATCGCTCCTCTGCCTGAGGCTGGTTAAATCCGAAATCTTCATCTCGTGTACTCCTGCATAGAAGTACTTGTGGAATTGTGTCTCCAGATCGGCCCAAGTGATGATAGAATTTGGTGGTAAAGTGGTGAACCACTGGAAGGCCGATCCGGACAGAGATGATGAAAATAGCCGTACCCTCAGAGCGTCTTGCGTAGCAGCTTCTCCGCACTGGATGATGAATCTGTTGATATGCTCCACAGTGGATGTGTCATCCGTCCCTAAGAATTTGGTGAAATCAGGAACCTTGTAACGGTGCGGGAACGGCAACGAGTCATAGGCCGATGGATACGGCGTTTTGTAAGTATAAGTTTGAACTTTCGGCTTCAGCCCAAACTGATCTTGGATTACTTCTGCTATCTTTGCCGTCCAGTCCACCTGCTGCTGATGAACAGTTGTTCGCGGCGCGGGCACGTGTTGAAGGGCTGGTTCGGCCAGGTGATGAATCGGCGAAGTTTGCTGAGCGGTCGATAACTGCTGGCGAAACGCGTCCGCGCCCCCTTCGTACGTCGTTGCTGGCGCCGTGCCTCCGAATGCTCCCGCAGTGCTTGCCCCCCTGCCGATTTCTGGTAAAATCGGCTGGTACTGAGAGACTGTCGGCCGGCCAGCCGATTGGTACGGCACCTGAAGCGGATAAGTGCCATGCCCGTTCACTGGCTTGGGGAAATACGCCGTGGCTGATGCCCCCCAAGGCACTGAGCTCGTAGGTAGTGCTTGCACAGAGGCCATTTGAACGAGTTGAAGCGGCGCTCGCGATGGGAGACATGGTGCACCGCTGCATCTTGGAGACGCCGGAAGTGGTGGAGAGCTGTATCCCTCGCGCTGCGTCAATATCGGCTGAGAAGCCGATTGGGATGTGTACGGTAAGCTTCTGGCCGGCAAGGTAGTCGGAGGAGCATATGCCGGTCCCTGATAACCTTGGACGGCTCCGCTGGCCAGAGAGTTGACGACGGCGTTGTACACCATGTTGCTCATCACCGAGGATTGGTCAATGAATGCTTGATACACGGACTGTTGAATCATCTCTGACATCTTGCCTGAGTCCTCAACAATGGTGATGTGGCGAGGTGCTGGAATAGGAGCCTTCCTAACTGCTTCCCCGCTTCTGGTACAACTGAACGACTGGAGGTATATCTTCTTGTAATCTTCTAGATGTTTGGCCAATTCCTCCCTCTGGTCGTCCTTGAGATCAGCTTCTGTGACCCCAATGATGTTGCTGTCAGAGATTTCTGCGTTGTTCGACATATCAGGTCTTGGATCGTCCCACCAGGCGTGCCAAAACTGTGTTGGCGCTAAAATCGGCCGGATAGGAATCGGCCGATGGGTCTTCAGCGTCGGACACACGACCCGGGAGAATCTGCTTAGCTCCTGTTCGGGTTATCGCCCTGGTGCGGTTCGCGCGGCGTGCCAGTCGTTTACCCTGATCTCAAGCTGGATAACTGGTGATAATACTAGAATAACAGGTAAAACTTGCAATTCTAGTAAATATCGATAACTTGTGAATAAATCCAAACGAAACCACAGCGATGCGCCCGTAGTTAAAGCTCGGATATTACTCGATAAGCGGAACCTACCAATTGGCCGGAGATCAGGTTGATGCAGCCCTGCTAATCCGTACGAACTCGTGGAAGAAGAAAATATTGGCGAAGTCGCCGACTTGAAAAGTAAAGTACTGGTAAAAAGTAGAAGTGTTTTGTTGATTGATTTGATTCTTTTTCGCAAAGCCCTAGCGACTCCTACTTATACCCTGAAAACTAGGACTCCTGGTCTATTACGACTTGTTACATCCTTATTTAAAACAAGAAAACTACTATGTCTACAATAACTTTTAAAGGAAACGGACTCCCGCAGAATCTTCCGCCGCCGTTCCTCAATCCAATCAGGATCCCCTTCAATTTCTCTCTGACCGACTTGGCGTGCCCTGTTGACCAGCTTTTGACCAGGATCTTCTGGAATAATCCTACTGTTGGTATGGGCTGTGCCACCAATCGGCCGATTTTCAACTGTTACCTCGATCGGCCGATTCCTTACTGTAGCTTTCAGATCTGCTTCATCGGCCAATCTTCTCTTCCTGATGCCGATTCAATACGTGTCAAAATCTGGCGTCAACAGTATGATTCTTCACCAAGGCTTTTTATTTTGCCTTTCTTCCTCACCCTATCTCTAAAGGTCAAAATTTGTGGAGCTGTAGGTATGGAGGATATGAAGGTACACTTGTTTCTCATATATTGCAAAATCAAAAATCGGATCCAAATGAGAGACAAGTCATAAACCTTGATCAAGATGTGCAAGTGTGTGGATATTTTTGGTGGATGGTGGATGAACTCCTTTGCTTGGACCATCTCTTTATTTTCTTCTTTTGAACATGGGCTATCTCTTTCTCTTTCTCTTTTTTTTTAACATGCCTTATGGGCATGTGGCATACCTTCTTTGGGCATTCATCTCTCTCTCTCTCTGTTTTTTTTGACATGCCTTGTGAGCATGTGGCATACCTTCTTTGGGTATGCATCTTTTTCTCTCTCTTTTTTAGATAGCCCATCCTCATCTTCATGATATTGGAGAGAGTGGTCATGAGGCAAAGTGGTTATTTGCGGATGGATGAATGGAATACTTGCTTACTTCTTGTGTAGAAGCATAGCATATGGTGGAGTGTGTACGTGATCTTGATCATGGGAGTATGAAATGAATCTCATTAAGGGTCACAACAATTTGACAATGTTCAAAGAGATAACAAGTTGCATATGTGGAAGATTTTCAATAGGAACAACATATGACTTTGGATAGGAATTTCAAATCTTTGAGGAACTTTGTTTGTTTTTGTATTTTTGAAAAGATAAATACTTCGGAAATCAAGCGTCACTTGGAGAAGATCATAGCAACTCTATTCAACCATATCTTAACTCACAACAACCTACATTTGGGTCATGCTTTTTTCTACCCACAAGTTTCGAGTTTAAGGTTTGAACATAAAGCCAACGAACCCTAAATTTAGGAAGAGCACTAGATTGTGAAGGAAATTAACAGAGCAACTATTCATCATCTCAACAAGGAAAACTATACCATGCTTACTACACAAACAAAAGCAAGTAGATATTTTTGGTCTTTTTGGTTTTGCAAATTTTTGTTTGTTTTTAGTTTTGCAGATTTTTGTTTTGTTTGATGCATAAAGGTTTGAAAGCGAAAAAGAAATTAAGATACAAGATACCTCTTGGTGGGGGTCCTCCCCCAAGCTAGCTTTAGGCTCACTGCTGTTGGTCAGGGTTAAACCCTCTCCAATGGTAGTAAGCTGTCCTGGACGCACCTGGACGGCTTCCATGGGGGGTGTGGCCGAACCAGGGGGTGCGGCCAACCCCCCTGCCGCCTCTGGCCACCGCCTTTGGCTGTGGCACTGACAGGTGGGTCCATGTTTGATCCTTTGGGTGCTTGCCGCCTTTGTACATCGGTTGGGTTGTCAAGTGGGCCCTTCTTGTAAGTGTGTTGCAGCGGAGGATCTTCTGTGCATGTTTTGCTGCGTGTTCTTCGTGTTTTCTTCTTATTTTGGACTTGCATCCCTGAAATGATAAGTTCTCCAAAACAACTATGGAGCTAGGTTAGTGATACAAATATGTGAGTAAGAGGCATGGTTTTCCTTGCTCATGAGTATCGTTGACGGTCGGATTTGTTACTTAAGGACTGTCAACAACACCCCCAAGCTGGGGATGATACTACAGTCTCATCAACTGTAGTGGACTCAACGATGAAAGATGCCGAGGATGCACTGCCGCCGCCCGCACGGTCGGAGGAAATGGCCAATGCTGGAGCCGCTCCGGGATCTGCATAGGGGCATATGGTGCCCTTTGTCATGAAGAAGCCGAGTACTCTTGGGGTTAACAAGCCCAAAGTACTCAAGCTGAAGAAAACCACAATAAAGAAGTCCTCCAAGTAAGTACTCGAGTAGTTTTGTCCTTGTAAAGTAGTCTTGTAGGTTTGAATCTGACTGTCTTTATTTGCAGCTCCGCCTCCGCACTGGGCCTGGATGAGCCAGAATTCGCCTCTCCTCCTCTAGCCCCCAAGCCAAAGGAAGCGGTGAGTGAGGCAAGGGTAGAAGCCGCCACCGCTACCGATCAATCCCTCCATGAGTTGGCATCATTCCATGCTAATATTGGTGGTGATGATCAGGTTGGTGTTGATGCCAGATTTTGACACGTATTGAATCAGCGTCAGGAAGAGAAGATTGGCATATGAAGCAGATCTGAAAGCTACAGTAAGGAATCGGCCGATCGAGGTAACAGTTGAAAATCGGCCGATTCGTGGCACAGGCCATACCGACAGTAGGATTATTCAAGAAAATCCTGGTCAAAAGCTGGTCAACAGGGCACGCCAAGTCGGTCAGAGAGAAATTGAAGGGGATCCTGATTGGATTGAGGAACGACGGCGGAAGATTCTGCGGGAGTCCGTTTCCTTTAAAAGTTATTGTAGACATAGTAGTTTTCTTGTTTTAAATAAGGATGTAACAAGTCGTAATAGACCAGGAGTCCTAGTTGTGGCAGAACCACCTGAATTAATCCGGCTCAAGTGTATTAACCATCGCCATTGAGGCAATCTCGGTTAACCTTACACCTCAAACGGAATAATCCACTGGTCTGTCGGGTATAACCTCCCGATACAACCACGGTAATCGGATCGAGCGCCATACATACAAATGCTCACGCGACGATGAGCCCAGAGAATACCACATTCCAGCAAATATTACGACATTAACATAAGTAAATATTATAGACCAAGTTTTGAGTTTAGAAATCAAGTACTTCAATGATCACAATTATGTTCTTCAGAGTTTTAAGTTGCAGCGGAAATAAACAACGAGAACTACTCGACGATACAGGATGTCTCGATGAAGCCCGTACGAGACATCACTCGGTCTTATCTCCGTTGGACGGGGGCGCATCCCATTCCACCGACCAACCAGGGGGAAGAGTGCAGGGCCAAGTCAAGCTAGCAATCATGTCTTCAAAGGTCTCACCTGAAAACGAGTCACAAGCAAGACTGAGTATACTAATACTCAGCAAGACTTACCCGCGTAGTGGAAACTACTCCACCGACTCTAGACATGCAAGGCTTTTTGGCTCAGGGGTTTGTTTTGCCGAAAAGCATCTACAAGTGGGTCCTTACTTTCAACTTTTAGCTCCAGATTCTAGTTTCATTAACCATTCTAGATAA
The DNA here is from genome assembly GCA_032594955.1 of Panicum miliaceum. Taxonomy (NCBI): domain Eukaryota; kingdom Viridiplantae; phylum Streptophyta; class Magnoliopsida; order Poales; family Poaceae; genus Panicum; species Panicum miliaceum. The sequence goes on along the minus strand of CM064058.1, from coordinate 49,399,073 downwards.
GCAGCTATCTAAAGCATACATGGTGAAGCATTAAATTTTTCATCCAACCTGTTCATTCATCATCATTGTTTCTCTTCTTACTCTGTGGGTAAAAATGGTTAAGCAGTCTCAATAGCCGTGAGAAACGGACGATTCGAATCGAATTTCTTAACCTTGCAAGGGAAACCCAAACACACGTCACGTGGTTACTCCCTAGAGTCACACGTGCAACTTTTCCCCTTTCTTTCCGGGTCGTGGATCGGGGCTACCCTCCGAGAGTACAAGAGCCCCATGCCACGGTTCGGCGCCGGGTCGTGACCACTCTCTGCACTCGCCATATGCACATGGTGTGGCAGAACCACCTGAATTAATCCGACTCAAGTGTATTAACCATCACCATTAAGGCATCCTCGGTTAACCTTACACTTCAAACGGAGTAATCCACTGGTCTGTCGGGTATAACCTCCCGATACAACCACGGTGAACGGATCGAGCGCCGTACATACAAATGCTCATGCGACGATGAGCCCAGAGAATACCACATTCCAGCAAATATTACATCATTAGCATAAGTAAGTATTACAGCCTAATTCTGAGTTTAGAAAACAAGTACTTCAATTAACATAAATAAGTTTTTCAGAGTTAAATTGCAGCGGAAATAACAACGGAAACTACTCGACGATACAGGATGTCTCGATGAAGCCCGTACGAGACATCACTCGGCCTTATCTCCGTTGGACGGGGGCGCATCCCATTCCACCGACCAACCAGGGGGAAGAGTGCAGGGCCAAGTCAAGCTAGCAATCATGTCTTCAAAGGGTTCACCTGAAATCGAGTCACAAGCAAGACTGAGTATACTAATACTCAGCAAGACTTACCCGAGTGGTGGGAACTACTCCACCGACTCTAGACATGCCAGGCTTTTTGGCTCAGGGGTTTGTTTTGCCGAAAAGCATCTACAAGTGGGTCCTTACTTTCAACTTTTAGCTCAAGATTCTAGTTTCGTTGGCCAGTCTAGGTAAGCAGCTATCTAATGCATACATGGTGAAACATTAAGTTTTCCATCCAACCAGTTCATTCATTATCATTGTTCCTCTTCTTACTCTGTGGGTAAAAATGGTTAAGCAGTCTCAATAGCCGTGAGAAACGGACGATTCGAATCGAATTTCTTAACCTTGCAAGGGAAACCCAAACACACGTCACGTGGTTACTCCCTAGAGTCACACGTGCAACTTTTCCCCTTTCTTTCCGGGTCGTGGATCGGGGCTACCCTCCGAGAGTACAAGAGCCCCACGCCACGGTTCGGCGCCGGGTCGTGACCACTCTCTGCACTCGCCATATGCACATGGGACCGAAGTTCAAAGGGTAGGATGCCGTCCCCTTGCCGGGCCAATCAGGTACTTAAGCTTACCGATTCCCATAATCTCGGCATGTGTTTAGTACGTTCAAAGACTTAACCATCACTACCACACCCTGCGGCCTTAGCATTTTTCACTAGACAGACGGGCCTCAATCGTAACCATCGTTACATAACCCGTCCGTGTCCTTATGATTGCAGCGTGTAGTAGTCATTCAACTCCTATTTTCTCGCGAGTGACAGGAAATCACTCGACTTTTACCGGAGTCCTATTAGCACAGCATTCTAACGAACCTTACATCTAGTTTTCAAACAAGGGTTCCTGACATCATGCAACTAAGTTTTCATCCAACTCCTATAAACTTAATGCACAAGCAAGGAGTAAAGAGTTGCATCATTTCGGAAAGAATGGGTTATGCTCCGGGGCTTGCCTTCGCAGTTCGCTTGGGGATCTTCCGAACTTGGGCTCGGGTCTTCAAAAGCTTCAGTTAGATTTGCTTGAGCTTCGCGTTGTTCACTCTCGGACGCGGGCACCAGCTCGTAGGTTCCGTCGGCGAGAGTCGTCGATTCTACATGAGTGCACATTTTAAGTCGTGGAAATAGCACTTGATGACGATTTGAGAGTCATTACTACAAGGGATAATTTCTGGTCATGAAATTTTGGATTTAGGCACATCAAGGAAAGGTGTGCTTACTGTAAAATTTTCAGCCAATTTTATGTAACAGATTAATTCCGAAAAATAGATTTCATTGTTGCTGTTAGACACTTGTTCTTTTTGTACAGAACAACTGGTGTAACAAATGAGTCTAAGATTTTTACAGAGCTTTCACTTAAGCATGCAGAAGCTACTGTAATTTTTGTAGGATTTATCATGCAGTATTTAGATCATAGAAAATATAACATTCTACACCTAGGCTTTTCAAAGATTCATTTTTACAGGGCCCTACACAGGGTTTTTGTCCATGAAACTTTTTACACAGCAACCTCTACCACAGTGTAACTCCCAGTAATAATTTGGGGATTTTCCAAACTAAGGTACTATTTTCTTGATTTAATGTATGTTATTAGCACATAAATCAAATAAATAGGTTACTGTGAGATAAAAATTCTCCTAATTTTTCTATGGCTTCTAGTTACCAATACATTAGCATAGGAAAAATTTCAAGGGGTGACTCACCACCTAACTACAGGGATAAAACATTCCTTTTATACATGAATTAAAACTAAGTTTAACAAACAGCAGAGCTAGAGATGGAATTTGG